>JAYKXK010000001.1:0-1279583 GCA_037014335.1 Collybia sordida | reverse complement strand
TCCCAACAAGTTGCGCATCAGTCAGGGAACGGTAAGGGAGCGTCAGTGAAGTGAGTGTGGGGTTTAATGAATGTGGTGTAAGGGAATGTGTGAGTTGGGTTTGACTCAAAGTGGGGGTCGGTAATGTACAGTCAGTGAATGGAGTTGGTAATTGTACAGTCGGTAATTGAAGTCTGGAGTTCAAGTGTTCGCAAATGTTTGTGAGTATTGGTCGGGTTCTGTAGACTGAAGTCAGAAAAGTGGAAAAGAGGTCAGTAAGGGTGTTCCCCTTACATTGGTGAGCTGAATTTCTCTGCAAATGCTGGATGATGAACAATTCTTACATAAACGTAAGAACTTGTAATGTTACACAACTGTTAAGGACATTCTTTGTGGAAAGAAGACAGCTAGTGGATTGGAACTTACTGTAAGGGCAACTCCAGCGGAGTGCGCGCAAACTTAAGTAGAGCAGGCCGACGCTGAGAAGGGGATCCTAAGCACAGTGTATTAAATGTAACAGTATGTAACTATGCACCTGAGGAGGGGATCCTAAGAGAATACTCTGAGGAGCCTCCATCAGGGGGGGTGGGCTATATACCTAATACTACATTAAAGACACATTCCTGGTGTGGTACAACGACATGCGTTGGACTAGCAAAGGTCACGTGACCGTTCCCTGGCTAGTCCAAACAAGTGCGAAGTCCAGCGGCAAACTGCGCGCAAACTAGGGAGTGGGGATGCGTGTGGGCATGTGTAAACTAATGAGCAAATTAATGAATGTAGTAGAGATTGTGCAAAGTAGACGGTATGTGAGGAATTGTAAACTGGCGGGGTGGAGAGTGAGTGGATTGTAGATCAGCAAAGTAAGAATCAGCAAAGTAAACCTAAACCGGAGCAAAGTAAGGAGGAAATGGAGTTCCCCTTACACTTACAATCCAATACTCTGGGTTTGAGCCATCAAATCCTATGCACAAGGAAACCTTAGACTATGATTATGTTGTGGATGCAAAGTGTGTTCAATTATCATCCTTTCCATTGAATAAAATTGCTAATCTGATATACATATAACATGAAATTATACAAAGTCCGGCGACCACAGGGCCCAAATTGTGAGCACTTTGAACCAAAAAACCACAATAGCAATATGTCGAGACCATCCATTTCTACCTTTCCATTGCAAACTAACCCTCAACCGCCTCAAATCGCGACGACCTCCACGGGTACACCCCTTCCAAACTTTTCACCCTCATGGACCCCTGCATGGGACCCTTCTTCTAGGACTCTGCTTCCCCCACTGCATCAAAGTGTCCCCCCCAACATCCTCAAGCATCCTTCTCAAGATATCCCCTTCCCCTCCAAAATCCCTGGCCCCTTGTGCTGGAGCACATTCTACTCAACCCCCTTCTCTTGGGGAAAAATATGAAAGCTAATATATCCAGCGGACTGCTCATGGGGAAAGAAGTTGTCGTGCATCTTGCAAAAACCAGCAACTCCCTCTTGCTTTGTACAATCCACTTCAATAAATTTGAACATATTGTGCCTGAATGGGTTACACCAAAAAATCCCAGTGCAACACACAAAAGTGGCCTCTTGGTTGTAATCAGGGGCGAGCATACAGGAAAATATGTTTGATGGATTTCTAACAATTACAAGGATCTAATAAAGTGGTTACTCTTGTTAGTTGTTATTGAAGGACTGGGTAGTGGTTCACAAGTTTGCTCTGACAAACAATTGAGCCTTGAAAGTTTGGATTTATGTATATGCCATAAAACCAAAGAGGAGTGGGATGTGGGAAGTGTAATTATGAAAGCCTTGAAAAACCGTGGTATGTAGACATAGAATAATTGATTTTAATGTATTAAAACAGACTACCTATGTTTTTGCACCACCCACAACAAGTTTCACCCTTCCCCCCATTGAAATGATCTCATGACAACATATTTTTAGTCTTCTATAATTAGCCCGGCATTTTAATTCTATTTTTGTTGCTACCCTGACCGGTGATAGGGTGTGCAACCACCCAGGCCTGTAATTTTGCAATTTACAATTAATTAATCGTATTACAGCTGTACACGCGGACGTGTGAGGGCTAATAGGGATTATCTTTGCCCTTGTAGTCAAAACAAGTTAGAACGGTCATTGCACACTACACTACTAAGTACAGTGGACACATACAATGGTATCTGTACATTAGAGCCTCCTATGTATGCCCGGTTACGACTTAAGAATCGCCAATAATAGACACACACGCGCACACGTACCTGTGCACATGACCACATGACTTATGACGTTCTATCACAACTTGTCCACTCAGAAGACGAACCAAATGGGTAGCACCCTGCAGACCAGATAAGACTTGGCAATGACTCAGACCCGTGTAAATGGAACTGTGCTGGTACCCAAATAATTAATTATTGTACAAGAGTTTGGGAGCATTTGCGAACGTTAGTCAGATCTCCGTCGATAGGAAAGAAGATTTTAATGATAGGACGAGACCGGTGACTAAACAATAAGTCACCAGACCCAAACTAATGGAACAATCACCGATGTTTCCAAATTAAGTGTACTGACTATGCTTAGTCAGACATGCGCAAGCGTGCACCCAAAATGATATACTGTTTAACAGTAAAATTGTAACACCTAGACCATAGGATTAACAATCCTATTGGTATAACCAGGAGTTCAACACTCTTGGCACTCAAAAAGCTGACTCACATACATGTGCACGTGGGCAGTACAACTCCGTTTCGGGCTTTCTAATTATTTGTTCTTTATTTGTTACTTTACTATCTAAACTGTATATAAACCCACCAAACCTGTAAGGAAGAGCAAGGGAATCCACCTCTTCATTTGCAGTAGCACTTGAATAACAGAGTAGTGATCACTTCAGAAACTTGACCAAACTAAGAAACCTAAGAACCTTGAATTGAAATCCAGATTGCTGGTACCTTGTTGAAAGACTTGTCAGAATTTGGTATTCGTGATAAGCACCCGTTGACAAGACGATTCATTTGGAGTCCTTCCTTGTAACGGCAAGACCTTTTGTTGATTTTGATTTGAGAACTAGGCTATTTGGTATAGTCCTTTTTCTACCCACTTGTGACGCACACGCACACACACACGCACATTGTCTTGTTGAGAACAATAAGACTACAACACACCCCACACAACCGGTTTAATATAAAAAACCGTTCTGAAAGATTGTTACATCCACGCACGAGTAACTAATCTTTTGAAGTCAAATCCAGTGATATTTCTATATCCGTACCCATGAACTTACAGGTGTACTTCTGCCTTTTTGTGTGTATTAGAGGAGTAGTATGAGATCCTATCTTTGATTTTATACACTTAAGAGTAGAATACCCCTTTCACCAGCTTAACTTGGCCTGTGAGTGGAAACTGCAGCTTTGTCAGCTTAATAACTGGTTCTGCCAGCAATGGCCTGGTTCTGCTCTGAAGTGGTGTGGCTCCAGCTCTAATTTGGTTCTGAGCTGGAGTTGTGGTAACACTAGAATCCGTTCAGGTTTTCCCCACAGCTTCAATTGTCAGCATTCCGGGTCTGGGCACTATAGGAGGGTAGCATGACCAAAAGGGTGGTGGCCTGGATGGGACCAGACCAGCCTTTGGACAAGACCATTCTGAAAAAAAATGTATATGTTGGTATGTGCCCCAAAAGCTTGATGATCACAGATGAGTTTATCAGGCATTTGGCCCTGGATAAACCAGTATAGTGCAACCTCAGAGAGGAAAATATTACCAAAGCTCAGCTGGAAGTGTTCCTGGCCAAATGACATTGCCCAAGAGAAGAGCCCACTTCAGAATAATTAGTAGTACATCCATCACCTCAGAGAATTTGAATTACCTTCTCAAAATCTTATGGACACAAGCAAATGAGTTTGGATTTTTGACTAGGGTGCTGCATACAAGAAAAAAAAGAGTATTGGCCCTGGTGGCCAAATTGGATGAGCAGAGGATTTCAGCAAGTGGGGGAGGAATGAGGTATCCCATGACCAACTAATTTACAATTTTAAAAATCACTTTATTGAAGAAGGAATGGAATCACCTCATAAACTTCAGCCATGTAAGGGCAACCTTGGTGCGCGTACGACTAAGTGGAAAACGACTGGAGGAGGTTGGGTTTTAGCTGACTTGGAGGTTGGGTTTCTTAAGTCAGGCTGACGAGGGGGATCCTAAGTAAAATGTATTCACAATATACTACACATGTACATACCTGACAAGGGGGATCCTAAGAGAATACTCTAAGGGTCCTCGCCTTCGTCTGTTGTGTCTATATACTGGTACTACATTAAATGCACATTCCCGGTGCGGTACAACGACACGCGTTGTCGGTGAAGGGTCACGTGGGCGTGTCCCTGGATTCCCAACAAGTTGCGCATCCATCGGGGAACGGAAAGGGAGAGTTGGTGAAGGGAGCGTGGGGGTTAACGAGCGTAGTGTAAAGGAGTGCATGAGTCGGGTTTGACTCGTAGTGGGGGTTGGTAAATGTACAGTTGGTAACAAGGTCGGTAATTGAACAGTCGGTAATTGAAGTTGTTAGGGGATGGCCAGCCTAAAGACAGTGAGTGATCTAAGCGATAACGGGATGAGGTTCACCGGTCTCGAGCTAAGGTCAAGGACCGCCAGAAGACTTAAGGCGCGATGAGAGACCCGAACCCAAGTGGTTGCAAAGATGCTTTCCAGTAAGTGGGAAGCGCCATTTAAGTATGTACATCGTGTGAGTAAATAATGCGATACCTACGGAAGCATACATAAGCCAACTATGGCTATACAACGGTCCATGTGCAAGGTGGCGAGACGTGAGTAACTACAGTCGAAAGGGGAAAGGGGGGAATGTGGTCACCAGGTACTAGAGTGGGGGCAAAGGCCCGGGAAGGCGCATCATGAGATGCGATGAGATCCGAAGTAACTCCAGCGATTAGATTAGAACGATATGAGGGTTCCCCTTACAGAAGTCAGGGAAGTGAACGTTTGCGAATGTTCGGGATCGTTGGTCGGGTTTGGGATGCCAAGGTCGGAAAAAATGGAAAACCAGGTCGGTAAGGGTGTTCCCCTTACAAGCCACACCCTGATTGCCAGGTCCAATGTGAAGGTTGCCACAGTTGGGATTTGCATGATTGATAATATATACAGAAAATTGTTTAAACCTAGCATTGAACTGTTCATTAAATTGTATGTACTGATGAAGTGAAACTTACTGTTGGAGGTTACTGACAGTAAGTCAAGTGACAAGGTCAGTACTTGACACTTAGCCCCATGTCCAAGCAGACTCCTGTTGGACTCCTAGGATTTGGGTCAAATCCACCAATTTTGATTGGACTACATTGGACTCCCATCAGACTACATCAGACTGAGGACAGACTTAGGACGGACTACTTAGGACTTACATTGGACTCCTAGCTCAAGCAGAGTCCAATGTTGTTTATTTATTTGTATTTGTTCTCAAGTACATTAGCTACAATTCATTGGTTGAAATACTTTTGTTTGATTTCTATTAAGTATTGTAATGTGAGTATCATTCAGAGACAGTTTGTTTGTACTGATTTATTTGTACTTATTTATCTGTATTTATTTGTAGTATTTTCCCACAGCAATTTGAATCAATTATTTTAAGTTCTGATTTGTCAAGTCTTTGTTTGTATCTGTTTGGCATTCAGGGTCGCATGTTTGTTTATATTTATTTGTATTCATCTTCAGGTGCTGTCTTATTTCCATTTCAATCATTTATTGTAATTTTTCTGTTCCCAAGTATTTGTTTGTATTTGTTTGGCTCATCAATCTCCCTTGATGGCTGACAAATATTTACTTAGGTCCATTGGAGTCCTCATAAGTCCCTAGATATTTTTTGTAGGCTTGCTGGCTCTAATACAATTGCTTAGACAAAGGCCGGGCTCCTAGGACTGTCCTAGGATTCCACATCGGATAGGGACAGGACTAAGTTAGGACTACATAAGACAGTCCTATCAGACTTTTCCCCTAAAAAAACTGATTTTATTGGACTAACCTCGGACTGACATAGGATTTCCCCCAAAAATTTGACAGAGAGTCCTAGGACTCCAGTCAGACTCCTAGGACTGTCCTAAGAGTCCAATTGGATTAGGGGGGTAAGTGTCATGACATCAACAAGGTGGTCAATAAGTTTGCTGTATTCCTCAACCCCCCCAGGTTTCACAAAGTTGAATGGAAGATTGACAAATTTGATGGCATTGGGCAAATAAGTATATAAATGATGGAAAACCATCAAAGGGGGTAGACTGTTTGCAGATATACTCTGGAGGTGGATTACAATAAAAAGGAGCTCTCACCAATCATTTTTCAGAAAAAATTTGTGTTGAGACAAACCTTCATGGACCTTGAACTAAAAATGAAAGTGAGTGCAAAATTTAATGAAATTTCAACATATTATACCAGATATGATTCCATGACCCTCTACTTTCAGCCTGAATCAACAATGGCACGCACTTGTCACACGGCCAAAAAAACCACAGGTGCCCCCGCTCCCTGTCTTGTTCTGGGTGCTGCTATCCGGCCCTCAAATCCCAAGGTCAAGAAAGATGACCTCGGTAGTCCTTTGACCTCCCTCTTGTTGATGACTATAAATATAGATTCTAGTGACCTAGATGCACAACTAATCCCACCAGTTGCCCAGGCCAGCTCATTGGACCCCTCTACCCAAAATGATACACGTGATGTTAGTCTTAACATGGCTGACAGCGCAAATGAAATTGTTGCAAGTTCGAGCAAGATAAAATTGCCCGGTAAGTAAAGCAAAAGAAATCTACAGTTTAGTATTAATAAAATTTAGCCTCTTCTAAAAGGCCACTTGACAATGTTTGTGATGAGAAAGTTGTTCGGCAAGCACGCACAGGGAAAAGTGTTTAAAGAGCTATGTGAAAGATATGAAAAATTTCTTTTTTCTGTGTACTACTAATCCCTTCCTTATTATTTTCTTCCCCATTGTTTTATTACAGTTTGAGTATGAAATGTATTATTATTGTCATTTTTTTAAAGAAAAAAAGCTTCGATGAATGTTTGCAAAACTCGTCTACTTTAATTCACAACAAAGAGGTTTGAAGAAATATGTTGGGATGATCATGAGGCAAACCCCGATATTGGTGTTCAAGTGTAATGCCTACCCAACTTGTAAGTAAAAGTTATTGGAATTGAGATGTAACTTGTACCGTATACATTGTGAAAATGCGGCTCACATAAGATAACAATAATTTGGCGTTGGTAGGTTATGATGATGAAACACATTCCAATGCAGATTCCTGTTTTACGGTGGTCAGCCTCATATAATGGTGAATAAATTGGGAATTCGTAATGAGAATGGGGTGGTCTTGACCGAGTACGAACGAGATTCTACAAAAAAAAACATAATTTATCCGTACCCGATCTGCATCGATTTCAGAATGACATAATGAGACGAAATGTTTGATATGATACAATATCAACAAACCTGACGTGTAGAACGAAATGCTATGACGATGATAAATTCAAAGACAACAGCTTATCACGATGATAAGTTCAAAGACAACAGGTTATGATGATTTCGACATCAATAACAGATTCTAGACTTGGGTCATCGAGTTCTGTTTTACCGTAGTGAGCATCATATTTGAATGGCAGATTACAACATCTGCACACCTTGCCTGTGAGACAAAACAGTATGACGATTATTTGGCGTCGAACATTGTGAAAACCCGTTTGTTTTTAAATTCATGGACAACGCATTATGACGTTTTTGACGCGTTCAAGTCTATATTTGAATGAAATGAATGAATTCAGAGTGATAACGCATGAGACTTTGGTGGTAAGGTGAAACATGTGCAGTATTCTGCCACGACATATAACAGACCAAGACGAAAAGAGGACTGACAATTAGAATCAACATGGCAGAAACAATTTGCCTCACAGCAAAAGAACTGAGAGAAGAGCTACCGGTGAGTAAAAATTTTGCTGATAACGCACTATCTCATCAAATCTACAGGTTTTTTGGACAACCTGCGAGGGAATATTGTGGACAACGTTTAGTGGACAATCGTATCGAATTCCCGTGACCGTTGCACCTGTTGGTGCTCGTCGTCAAGTTTTGGCAGATAATGCTGCCGAATCATGGATGTTTTTGGGAACAATTTGGGTCAACGAGGTGGACAACTCACCACTTTTCAATTTGTTGTCCACAGATGTCACATCCGCCTGTTTGAAGAACAGCAAGTTCCGGTTTTTTTACATGCCACAAAACTTACCATTGAACAAACCAAACCTTGTTGTGAAAAAAATGGGAGGCAGTCAGATCTTTCAAGGGAACATCCTTGCAGTAAAGTATGGTGGGAGCGAGGATGTGTTGGACATTGATGAATGCGACGGTAAACTGGTTGAACACTTGATCCTCGAGTGAGTGCTTCTGAACTCAAACCGTAAAAAAAAACGTTGATGGCAGATAGATTTGTGCGCGGTTCTGATTGGAGAGATGACTGACAACCGTAACCTTTGTCTGTTTGTATGTATTGACTTGTAAGATATTGCGCTAAATGTGTATACGTTCATAACTTTTGTCTGTTTATATGTGATGATTTGTAAGTCGGAGTAAAATAAATGTTCTAAGCAAGGTCAGAGCCGCCGGAGGCGGCACCTAGTCATCAATATGCTTGACAAGTATGGAATGGCAGATTGCAATCCTGTTTCCACTCCCATGACTCCTGGTTTGGTGCTCAGCAAAGAGATGTGTGCTCAAACTGATGAAGAGAAGCAGCAAATGGCTAAAGAACCGTATCTTAACATGGTTGGATCGCTTCAATACCTTGTTAGCATGACCAGAGGTGACTTAGCAGTTGGTGTAGCTAAATTTGCTCGCTTTAACTCCAATCCTGGCCCCAAGCATCTTGCAGCTGTAAAGCATATGCTTAGATACATCAAAGGAACCATGGATTACAAGCTGCATTTCAAGTACACAGGAGAACCACTTGTTTGAGGGTGAAGCCTAGAGCTGAAGTCCAGAGTAAGAAACTATATATTAGAGTGTACAGAATGGTACTAACCTGAAGTCCAGAGTAAGAAACTGGGGACTTCAGTACTAACTACTGCTCTATATATATGTATCTAGAACAATGTACATGAGGCAACAATAGAACATGTGGCAACAATGTACATGAGGCAACAATAGACCCTGACAACAATAGAACAATAGAACAATAACAGGGACGGAACAATAGCCAGAAAAGATATATAGGAACCAAGTTCTAACACACCCCCCTGACCTAGACCATCTTCAAGCATTGTTTTGTCCAAAATGCATAGAGTCTTGTAGAATACAACTGAGACAGAATTAAGGCAGAATGCCCATCATCTCCCTGCAGTACTTCACTTTAGCAAGGGGAACAGCCTTGGTAAGGATATCAGCCACTTGAGCTTCTCCTGGAATGTGATGAGTGGAAATAATTCCATTCTCAACTTGATCCCTTAGCCAGAAATATCTGAGGTCAAGGTGCTTCATCCTCCCATGGTGTTCAGGATTCCTTGTTACAGTGAGTGATGACATGTTGTCAATCATGAGTGGGGATATTTGGTGAGCAGGGTACCCCAATTCCTGCATAAGACTTCGCATCCAGACTATCTCTTTGCCAGCTTCCACAGCAGCTACAAATTCCGCTTCAGTGGTGGATAAAGTGACAATAGATTGGAGTTTGCTATGCCAATTAATAGCTCCCCCCCCTAAAATCGTCACAAAGCCACCAGTAGAGCGTCCAGAGTCTGGGCAATCACCATGAGATGCATCACAATAAGTCCTAAATTCCAGTGGTTCACCAGTGTCCTTGTAAACAAGCTTGTGATCCAGTGTTCCCTTCAAATATCTGAGTATATGCTTCACTGCAGCCAAGTGTTTTGGACCAGGATTGGAGTTAAAGCGAGCAAATTTAGCAACACCAGCTGCTAGATCACCTCTAGTCATAGTGACAAGGTATTGCAGTGATCCAACCATGCTAAGGTACGGTTCTTTTGCCATTAATGCCTTCTCTTCATGTGTCTGGGCACACATTGACTTGTCCAACACTACTCCAGGTGCAATTGGGGTGGAAACCGGATTACAATCAGCCATTCCATACTTGTCAAGCATTTCTACACCTAGTAGAAAGTGGGAGGGGCCTAGATCTCGCAATTTAACCCATAAAGCAATTTCTTGAGCTTTAACACCTTTCCACCAAAGTCATAACCATCAGGGGGACACATATAGATGTCCTCTTCAAGATCTCCATTGGGGAATGCACTGGTAATGTCCACAGAGCGAAGTTCCATGTCCTCAATGGCAGCAATTGCAAGAATGAGTCTGAGGGCTGCAGGACGAAATGTAGGTGCAAATACTTCGTTGTAATCAATTCCAGGACGTTGTGCACACCCTTTGGCTATAATCCTTGCTTTATAACGTTCAATTGAGCCATCTGCATTGCGCTTGACCTTGAATACCCAACCAGAACCAATAGACTTCCTTCCTGCAGGCAAATCAACCACATCCCATGTCCCATTGTCAACCAGTGAGTTAAACTCGTCTTCAGCAGCCTGTTTCCATTTCAATGCATCCTTAGACTTCATGGCAAGCTTCCAAGTCCTTGGATCTGGGTCAGAACCAATTGCAGCACCAGCAAAATAGACCTCTTGGTAACCATCCTCATCAATCTCTCCAAATGCGAAGTTGACTTGTTCTTCTTCATCATCACTGTCATTAAGGACAGGAGTGGTATGCCTGACTGTCCACCATTGCCCTGGAGCCTTCCTAGTTCGATTGGATCTCCTCGGCATTACTGGGGCATCAAAGTCTGGGTCATAATGTTGATTGGGAAGAGGAACATTAGCAGGATTGATTGGAGGGATCTGAATGTTGGCTTGCATTGGAGGTGCTTGATTCACTGGCTGGTTTTCTGTGGAAGTGGACGCTTTAGGAGCATTTGGAGTGCTGGAAGGTGCTTTAGACATAGATCTAGTTGTTCTAGGGACTACTGGAGGTGCTGGAGCGTTGACAGGAGGTGCTGGAGGTGCATTTGGGACATTAGCAGGTGGTACAATTGGTGCAGGAGGTGCTGGAGTGTAGTTTGAATGAATTGGACGCATTTCTGGCTCTTCATCCCCCCCATAATCAAGTCCCCAGTCAGAATCTGAATCAGACTCATTCCTAGAGGTCTCAATTACTGTTGGTATAAACAGGGATTGTTGTAGAGTGATTGGGGACTGGTTAGACGTCTTAAGGCCAGGAAAATAACGCTCATCAAACTCTGCTGTGTCTGCAATGATGGTTTTCTTGGTGGTAGGATTGTAAAACATCCATCCCTTGTATCCTTCAGGATAACCAATGAACACACACTTCTCCATGTGAGACTGTAAAGATTTCCTTTGATCCTTCTGCACAAAGACATAGGCAGTGCAACCCCACACTCTGAGATGTCCAACATCAGCCTTCTTTCCATGCCATGCAAACCAAGGTGTCTGTGGTGATGTAGCTGTTGGAATGCGATTCCAGACATGTAAATGAGCTCCCAAAGCGAACCCCCAGAAGGACATAGGTAGATTAGACTCCTTTAGCATTGCTGTAATGTCATTATCCATTGTCCTGTTAGCTCTCTCTGCAACTCCATTCTGCTGAGGCCTGTTTCTGCAAGTGTGTCTCCTGATGATGCCACATTGATCTGTGAATGCAATGAACTCCTTGGACATGTACTCTCCACCTTTATCATCCTGTAATGCCTTTATCTTGTGGTCCTTGAAGTGATTCTCAGCATATGCTTTGAACTTCTTGAATGCAGCAAAGGTATCACTCTTTTGCTTCAGTTCCATGATTACTTTGAAATCTGTGCAATCATCTATCCAAGTAATCCAATACTGGCCTCCAGAATGCGATTTAGTTGCAAGGGGACCATGGAGATCAGTGTGGATGAGTTCTAGTGGGTTCTGAGCTCGATTTCCAGTGGAGGGGAACAATTTAGAGTGCATCTTGCCTGCTAGACAAGGCTCACAGATAGGATCAGGCTTGTTTGGGGAGGTAACATCCATTCCAGTGACCAGTTGTTTTGAGACCATTTGCTTGACTGTAGCATAACTATGGTGGGCAAGGCAATGATGCCACAAAGACAAGTCCATTGGGGTGGTAGAGACTGCATTTGCATACTCTGATACAGGTTCTACAGTCCCATCCAAGTGTGCACAGTTGTTTGAACTAATTGTTGCACAGAACAAATTGGTGTTGTCCTTCCTGAGTCTGAACCAAAGGGCCTCATTATCAATTAATACATTGAAACCCTTTGTTCTGGTGAGGTAGAGGATGGACAGGAGGTTGTTCCGAAGCTTGGGGACATGTAGGACTCTTGTAAACTCCACAGGACGAAGATTTTTGCCTTTGACCACAGGATTAAACACAACAGTGCCAACTCCAGCTGAATAGATGATGCTATTGTCTGCTAACTTGATTGGTGCAACATAGGGCTGCCAATTTCGCACCCAATGACGATGGGGAGTCATGTGTGATGTTGCCCCACTGTCTGCAAGCCATTCAAAGTTTGCATCCAGCTGTAATGGTGCACAGAGGTCAGAATCTGAGTAAAGCGCAGCATTCCCTGCATATTCCATGGTAATTTTGTCTCCAGAGACATTGTTGGATGCTAAGTCCATTGATAAATTTGTCTTCTTTGCTTTCTTAGCTTTCTTTTTCTTCAATTTCGACTTTTTGGTCTGAGATAGTGTTCCAGAAGTGTTATTCACATTAATTAAGAGTCCACAACTCGTCTGGAGGTGTCCAGGATCCCCACAGAAGTCACAAACAACTAGCTGAGCATGCACCTTTGCAAGTGCACTCCAAATCATGGCAGGTTCACTTTCAATCCCAATGAAATGGACTATCTGTGATGATTCCACCATAAAATAGAGGTTGCCAGCAGCTATGTCCTTTGAATCAAGCCATTCCTCAAGCTCAGCACAGTCAGTTGGTGGTTCTGACTGTATACCAGCTACAATAGTCCAGAGGCCATTAGCCTTGAACCATGAAGTGGCTTCAACAACCCATGAAGAGTAGTTGAGCTGATTAAGTAGTGGAAAAGCGAAATCTAAAGACATGTAGGTAGTGTATTGATGGAGTGGAGTGTAATGAGTTGAGTGGTAGTGGTGATAAATGAATGAGTGGAGTGAATGAAGTGAAGAAGGTAATAGAATCCTCTAAAATGCTTAATCTAAGCTAACTGAGAATACAACCAGATCCTTGAACAAGGCAGGGTTCTACAGCTAGGCCTTCAGGAGTGGGTGCAGGAAAGGAGTGTTGACCTATTCTAAGTAAACTAAGTATACTAATGAACAGTCTATTTGTGACACCTCCAGGATCACCAGGATGACTACTGGGATATTTCCTGGTAGGATAAAGGCTGGCCCACTGAAGTGCACAGACCCAAATATTAACTGCCCTTGTAACTAGAGGGGGAGCACACCACTATAAAGGCAGAAAAAGCGAAGATGGAGGGGCAAAGAGAGACAATGAGTGGTCTACCTTGAACTAGAGCTCTTAGAGCACGGGGCCCATAACCTGTTTGAAGGTGAAGCTAAGAGCTGAAGTCCAGAGTGAGAAACTGTATATATTCAATGAGGATGAATGTACTAACCTGAAGTCCAGAGTGAGAAACTGGGGACTTCAGGACAAACTACTCTACTATATATATGATATAGAACAATAGGCCATGAGGTATGCATGAGGCATACATGAGGCATACATGTGACTACAATATAGTATCTACATCAAACCCTTGATATACTACATTAAACCCTTGATATATTTCATCAAGGGACAATCCCAGGGATGAACATGAGGCACTTCTAACAGGATGTGGTTAATTTGCCTGCAGGAAGTGTTAGAACATGGTTCCTATATATCTTTTCTGGCTATTGTTCCATCCCTGGTATTGTTCTATTGTTCTATTGTTGTCAGGGTCTATTGTTGCCACATGTACATTGTTGCCTCATGTTCTATTGTTGCCTCATGTACATTGTTCTAGATACATATATATAGAGCAGTAGTTAGTACTGAAGTCCCCAGTTTCTTACTCAGGACTTCAGGTTAGTACATTCTGTATATCTTAATATAACAGTTTCTTACTCAGGACTTCAGTTCTAGACTGCACCCTTCAACAGGTTATGGGCCCCGCGCTCTAAGAGCTTTAGTCAAGTATACAACTCACTTGTGTTCATTTTAGATCCCTCTGTTTCGCTTTTTTGCCTTTATAGTGTGGTGCACCCCCTCTAGTTACAAGGGCAGTTAATATTTGGGTCTGTGCACTTCAGTGGGCCAGCCTTTATCCTACCAGGAAATATCCCAGTAGTCATCCTGGTGATCCTGGAGGTGTCACAAATAGACTGTTCATTAGTTTACTTAGTTTACTTAGAATAGGCCAACACTCCCTTCCCTGCACACACTCCTGAAGGCTCAGCACTAGGAACCCTGCCTTTAGTCATTTACAAAGGATTGTGGTTGAATTCCTTGCTGATATAAATTGCACAGAAGTTAAACACTCCAAACTTCGCATTTTCACTCATTTCCTGCCAACAACTTCGCTTTTACCACTCCCACTACACCTTCCTGCCACCAACTTCGCTTTCACCACCCTCTATCCATCAACATGTCTACCAAACCCAACTTCCCCTTGCTCAATGACCAGAACTATCCCCAATGGTCCAGCAGAATGACCTCTTGGCTACAAGCTAATGGTCTCTGGAGAATTGTCAATGGCACTGCTATTGCACCAGTCATCCCTAAAGACTCTCCAACTGCTGATCAACTGGCTTTAGCAGATGCCTGGTTGACCAAGCTAGACAGAGCAGCTGGTAACATTGCTCTAATGGTGGAAGAGGACCAACTTGTCCATTTCAATGGGATTATTGATGATCCTGTTGCTATGTGGAAAGCCCTACAAGCTGCACACCTCCAACAGCGTCCTGGAGCTCGCTTTAATGCCTATGATGACTTATTCTCCATCAGAAAGCAAGATGATGAGTCTCTTCAAAGTCTGATCAACAGGGTAGAGCAATCTATGACCCAGATTAAAAATCTTCGTCCTGAAAGCTTTACTTTGGCTCAATTAGACAGTGAGCTTGCCTCTATGGCACTCATTAGGGCACTTCCAGAGGAGTACAGTTCATTTGTTTCCACTCTGTTGATGCAAGACAAGTTGGACAAAGCCACAGTCCATCAAGCATTCATTACAGAGGACACTACTCATCGCAGGAGGCTGTTAGAACAGCAAGCAATGGCTGCATCCGCTTCAAGGACCATTTGTCACTTCTGTGGCAAGCTGGGACACATTATGACCAATTCTTGAAGGCACAGAAGGAAGCCAAGGGATCAGACACTCAGTCAGGTGGAAACAACAACAGTGGCAATGGCAATGGCAAAAGGAAACAGAAGAAGAAGAAGGAGAATGCCAACAAGGCTCAGGAGTCATCTAATGACACAAACCAGGCTGGTTCATCAGAGGAACCAAAGACAGAATATGCTGGCAATGCAAGTACTGGTCCTAGTGACCTCTCTGCTCCATTACAACTAGATGCTGACTTCAATTGGCTTGCAGACTCTGGGGCCACTTCTCATATGACCCCTCATCGTCATTGGATCCGAAATTGGAGGCCCTATGTTGCCCCAATCAAGTTGGCAGACAATAGTGTGATATATTCAGCAGGGATTGGCTCAGTTGTATTTAATCCAGTCATAAAAGGGCAGAATCTGCGTCCAGTAGAGTTCACTAGAGTCCTACATGTACCTAGGCTTCGAAATAACCTCCTCTCCATCCTCTATCTCACCAGAGTCAAGGGTTTTAACTGCTTTATTGACAGTCAGGCTCTGTGGTTCAGACTCAAGCAGAACAACACAAACTTGTTTTGTGCCTCCATTAGTGTAAACAACTGTGCACACCTGGATGGCACTGTTGAATGTGTTGCAGAGTATGCTAATGCAGCCTCCACAACGCCTCTGGACCTCTCTTTGTGGCATAGAAGACTTGCACATCACAATTATGCTACAGTGAGAAAGATGGTAAAGGACAACTTGGCTATTGGTATGGATATCACCTCAGCAAACAAGCCAGATCCAATCTGTGAGCCTTGTCTAGCAGGCAAAATGCACTCCAAATCGTTCCCATCTACTGGAAATCGTGCCAAACACCCTTTAGAGTTGATCCACAGCGATTTACATGGTCCTTTATCAGTTAAATCACACACTGGAGGACTATACTGGATTACATTCATTGATGACTGCACTGATTTCAAGGCAACTATGGAATTGAAGCACAAGAGTGACGCTTTTGCAGCATTTAAGAAGTACAAGGCATTTGCAGAGAATCATTTTGCAGATTTCAGGATTAAGGCTTTGCAGGATGACAAGGGTGGTGAATACATGTCCAAGGAGTTTATTGCCTTCACAGACCAGCATGGGATTGTCAGGAGACACACTACAAGGAATAGGCCTCAGCAGAATGGAGTTGCAGAAAGGGCAAACAGGACCATGGATAATGACATTACATCTATGCTCAAGGAGTCTAACTTGCCTATGTCATTCTGGGGATATGGATTGGGTGCTCATTTGCATGTCTGGAATCGCATTCCTACACTTGTTGCACCACAGACACCCTATTATGCATGGTATGGAAGAAAACCTGATGTTGGACACCTCAGAGTATGGGGTTGCACTGCCTATGTCTTTGTGCAGAAGGATCAGAGAAAGTCTTTACAGTCTCACATGGAGAAATGCGTTTTTATTGGGTATCCAGATGGCTACAAAGGATGGTTGTTTTACAATCCTACCACCAAGAAGAAGGTTATTTCGGAAACTGCAGAGTTTGATGAGCGTTATTTCCCTGGCCTGAAGATGTCTAATCAGTCCCCAAGTACTCTACAACAATCCCTGTCTATACCAACAGTAATTGAGACCTCTAGGAATGAGTCTGACTCAGATTCTGACTGGGGACTTGATTATGGGGGGGATGAAGAGCCAGAAATGCGTCCAATTCACTCAAACTACACTCCAGCACCTCCTGCACCAGTTGTACCACTTGCCAATGTCCCAAATGCACCTCCAGCACCTCCTGTGAACGCTCCAGCACCACCAGTAGTTCCTAGAACAACTAGATCCATGTCTAAAGCACCTTCCAGCACTCCAAATGTCCCTAAAGCGTCCACTTCCACAGCAAACCAACCAGCTAACCAAGCACCTCCAATGCAAGCTAACATTCAGATCCCTCCAATCAATCCTGCTAATGTTCCTCTTCCCAATCAACATCATGACCCAGACTTTGATGCCCCAGTAATGCCTAGGAGATCAAATCGAACTAGGAAGGCTCCAGGGCAATGGTGGACAGTCAGGCATACCACTCCTGTCCTTAATGACAGTGATGATGAAGAAGAACAAGTCAACTTCGCATTTGGAGAGATTGATGAAGATGGCTACCAAGAGGTCTATTTTGCTGGTGCTGCAATTGGTTCTGACCCAGATCCAAGGATTTGGAAGCTTGCCATGAAGTCAAAGGATGCATTGAAATGGAAACAGGCTGCTGAAGACGAATTTAACTCACTGGTTGACAATGGGACATGGGATGTGGTTGATTTGCCTCCAAACAGGAAGTCTATTGGCTCAGGATGGGTGTTTAAGGTCAAGCGCAATGCAGATGGCTCTATTGAGCGTTATAAAGCAAGGATTGTGGCTAAGGGATGTGCACAATGTCCTGGGATTGATTATAATGAGATCTTTGCACCCACATTTCGTCCTGCTGCACTTAGACTAATCCTGGCCATTGCTGCAATTGAGGACATGGAACTTCGCTCTGTGGACATTACCAGTGCATTCCCCAATGGAGATCTTGAAGAGGACATCTATATGCGTCCCCCTGATGGTTATGACTTTGGTGGAAAGGTCTTGAAGCTCAAGAAATCGCTTTATGGGTTAAAACAAGCTGCCAGGCAATGGAACAAGAAGTTACATGGTATCTTGAGTCAAATGGGATTCATTAGACTTGAATCTGATCGCTCTCTTTACCTTTATTGCAAGGGAGAGGTCAAGATCATTGTCCCAATTTACATTGATGATATCACCCTTGCTTCAAAGTCCAATGCTGCCATTGACAAAACCATTAAGCAGCTGTCCCAGCACTTCAAATTGCGAGATCTAGGCTGTTAGAAGTGCCTCATGTTCATCCCTGGGATTGTCCCTTGATGAAATATATCAAGGGTTTAATGTAGTATATCAAGGGTTTGATGTAGATACTATATTGTAGTCACATGTATGCCTCATGTATGCCTCATGCATACCTCATGGCCTATTGTTCTATATCATATATATAGTAGAGTAGTTTGTCCTGAAGTCCCCAGTTTCTCACTCTGGACTTCAGGTTAGTACATTCATCCTCATTGAATATATACAGTTTCTCACTCTGGACTTCAGCTCTTAGCTTCACCTTCAAACAGGTTATGGGCCCCGTGCTCTAAGAGCTCTAGTTCAAGGTAGACCACTCATTGTCTCTCTTTGCCCCTCCATCTTCGCTTTTTCTGCCTTTATAGTGGTGTGCTCCCCCTCTAGTTACAAGGGCAGTTAATATTTGGGTCTGTGCACTTCAGTGGGCCAGCCTTTATCCTACCAGGAAATATCCCAGTAGTCATCCTGGTGATCCTGGAGGTGTCACAAATAGACTGTTCATTAGTATACTTAGTTTACTTAGAATAGGTCAACACTCCTTTCCTGCACCCACTCCTGAAGGCCTAGCTGTAGAACCCTGCCTTGTTCAAGGATCTGGTTGTATTCTCAGTTAGCTTAGATTAAGCATTTTAGAGGATTCTATTACCTTCTTCACTTCATTCACTCCACTCATTCATTTATCACCACTACCACTCAACTCATTACACTCCACTCCATCAATACACTACCTACATGTCTTTAGATTTCGCTTTTCCACTACTTAATCAGCTCAACTACTCTTCATGGGTTGTTGAAGCCACTTCATGGTTCAAGGCTAATGGCCTCTGGACTATTGTAGCTGGTATACAGTCAGAACCACCAACTGACTGTGCTGAGCTTGAGGAATGGCTTGATTCAAAGGACATAGCTGCTGGCAACCTCTATTTTATGGTGGAATCATCACAGATAGTCCATTTCATTGGGATTGAAAGTGAACCTGCCATGATTTGGAGTGCACTTGCAAAGGTGCATGCTCAGCTAGTTGTTTGTGACTTCTGTGGGGATCCTGGACACCTCCAGACGAGTTGTGGACTCTTAATTAATGTGAATAACACTTCTGGAACACTATCTCAGACCAAAAAGTCGAAATTGAAGAAAAAGAAAGCTAAGAAAGCAAAGAAGACAAATTTATCAATGGACTTAGCATCCAACAATGTCTCTGGAGACAAAATTACCATGGAATATGCAGGGAATGCTGCGCTTTACTCAGATTCTGACCTCTGTGCACCATTACAGCTGGATGCAAACTTTGAATGGCTTGCAGACAGTGGGGCAACATCACACATGACTCCCCATCGTCATTGGGTGCGAAATTGGCAGCCCTATGTTGCACCAATCAAGTTAGCAGACAATAGCATCATCTATTCAGCTGGAGTTGGCACTGTTGTGTTTAATCCTGTGGTCAAAGGCAAAAATCTTCGTCCTGTGGAGTTTACAAGAGTCCTACATGTCCCCAAGCTTCGGAACAACCTCCTGTCCATCCTCTACCTCACCAGAACAAAGGGTTTCAATGTATTAATTGATAATGAGGCCCTTTGGTTCAGACTCAGGAAGGACAACACCAATTTGTTCTGTGCAACAATTAGTTCAAACAACTGTGCACACTTGGATGGGACTGTAGAACCAGTATCAGAGTATGCTAATGCAGCCTCTACCACTCCTATGGACTTGTCTTTGTGGCATCGTCGCCTTGCCCACCATAATTATGCCACTGTCAGGAAAATGGTCACACAAAACCTTGCAATTGGAATGGACATCACTTCTCCCAACAAGCCAGATCCTATCTGTGAGCCTTGTCTAGCAGGCAAAATGCACTCCAAATCGTTCCCATCTACTGGAAATCGTGCTCAGAACCCTTTAGAACTCATCCATAGCGATTTACATGGTCCCCTATCAGTCAAATCACACACTGGAGGGCTCTATTGGATCACATTCATTGATGATTGCACTGATTTCAAGGCAACTATGGAGTTAAAGCACAAGAGTGACGCTTTTGCAGCATTTAAGAAGTACAAGGCATTAGCAGAGAACCATTTTAAGGACCACAGGATCAAGGCTTTGCAGGATGACAAGGGTGGTGAATACATGTCCAAGGAATTCCTAGCATTCACAGACCAGCATGGCATTGTTAGAAGGCACACTACTAGGAACAGACCACAGCAGAATGGAGTTGCAGAAAGGGCAAACAGGACAATGGACAATGACATTACATCTATGCTCAAGGAGTCTAACTTACCAATGTCATTCTGGGGATATGGATTAGGTGCTCATTTGCATGTCTGGAATCGCATTCCTACAGCTGTTGCACCACAGACTCCCTATTATGCATGGTATGGAAGGAAACCAGATGTTGGACACCTCAGAGTATGGGGTTGTACTGCTTATGTCTTTGTGCAAAGGGATCAGAGGAAATCATTGCAGTCCCACATGCAAAAATGCGTTTTCATTGGGTATCCAGATGGTTACAAAGGTTGGCTGTTTTACAACCCCACCACCAAGAAAACAGTTATATCAGAGACTGCAGAGTTTGATGAGCGTTATTTCCCTGGCCTTAAGACGTCTAACCAGTCCCCGACTGTCCTACAACAATCCCTGTCCATCCCTACTGTAATTGAGACTCCCAAAGACAATTATGATTCAGACTCTGAATGGGGACTTGGTTATGGGGGGGATGAAGAGCCAGAAATGCGTCCTACTGCTACAAAGTATGCTCCACCAGCCCCTGCACCAGTTGTACCACCTGCCAATGTTCCAAACCCAGCTCCTGCACCTCCTGCAAACGCTCCTGCACCTCCTGTAATTCCTAGAACAACAAGGTCCATGTCTAGAGTTCCATCTACTACTACAAGTACTCCCAAAGCGTCCACTTCTGGTACAAACCAGCCAACAGCACAAGCACCTCCAATGCAAGCCAACATTCAAATTCCTCCAATCAATCCAGCTAATGTTCCACTCCCTAATCCACATCATGATCCAGACTTTGATGCTCCAGTTATGCCCAGGAGATCCAACAGGATAAGACAAACTCCTGGTGAATGGTGGAAAGTCAGGCAACCCAATCACAATCTTGATGATAGTGATGATGAAGAGGAACAAGCTAACTTTGCATTTGGAGAGATTGATGAAGATGGCTACCAAATGGTCTATTTTGCTGGTGCTGCACTTGGTTCTGACCCAGATCCAAGGACTTGGAAGCTTGCCATGAAGTCTAAGGATGCATTGAAATGGAAACAGGCTGCTGAAGACGAGTTTAACTCACTGGTTGACAATGGGACATGGGATGTGGTTGATTTGCCTGCAGGAAGGAAGTCTATTGGTTCTGGTTGGGTATTCAAGGTCAAGCGCAATGCAGATGGCTCAATTGAGCGTTACAAAGCAAGGATAGTGGCTAAAGGATGTGCACAACGTCCTGGAATCGATTATAATGAGGTCTTTGCACCTACATTTCGTCCTGCTGCACTTAGATTGATCCTGGCCATTGCTGCTATTGAGGACATGGAATTGCGTTCTGTGGACATTACCTCTGCATTCCCCAATGGAGATCTTGAAGAGGACATCTATATGCGTCCTCCTGATGGCTATGACTTTGGTGGAAAGGTCTTGAAGCTCAAGAAATCGCTTTATGGGTTGAAACAAGCTGCTAGGCAGTGGAACAAGAAGTTACATGGTATCTTAAGTCAAATGGGATTCAGTAGACTTGAATCTGACCGCTCTATCTACCTTTATTGCAAGGGAGAGGTCAAGATAATTGTCCCAATCTACATTGATGATATCACTCTTGCTTCAAAATCCAATGCTGCCATTGACAAAACCATCAAACAGCTGTCCCAACACTTCAAATTGCGAGATCTAGGCCCCTCCCACTTTCTACTAGGTGTAGAAATCATCAGGAATCGTCCCCAACGGTCTATAGCCCTCTCCCAGCGTCAGTACATCCTGGATATGCTTGACAAGTATGGAATGGCTGATTGTAATCCGGTTTCCACCCCAATTGCACCTGGAGTTGTGTTGGACAAGTCAATGTGTGCACAAACAGATGAAGAGAAGGCATTAATGGCAAAAGAACCGTACCTTAGCATGGTTGGATCACTGCAATACCTTGTCACTATGACTAGAGGTGATCTAGCAGCTGGTGTTGCCAAATTTGCTCGCTTTAACTCCAATCCTGGCCCCAAACACTTGGCTGCAGTCAAACACATGCTCAGATACTTGAAGGGAACTCTGGATCATAAGCTAGTTTACAAGGACACTGGTGAACCATTGGAGTTCAAGACTTATTGTGATGCATCCCATGGTGATTGTCCAGACTCTGGACGCTCTACAGGTGGCTTTGTGACGATTTTAGGGGGGGGAGCTATCAATTGGCATAGCAAACTCCAATCTATTGTCACTTTATCCACCACTGAAGCGGAATTTGTAGCTGCTGTGGAAGCTGGCAAAGAGATAGTCTGGATGCGAAGTCTTATGCAGGAATTGGGGTACCCTGCTCACCAAATATCCCCACTCATGATTGACAACATGTCATCACTCACTGTAACAAGGAATCCTGAACACCATGGGAGGATGAAGCACCTTGACCTCAGATATTTCTGGCTAAGGGATCAAGTTGAGAATGGAATTATTTCCACTCATCACATTCCAGGAGAAGCTCAAGTGGCTGATATCCTTACCAAGGCTGTTCCCCTTGCTAAAGTGAAGTACTGCAGGGAGATGATGGGCATTCTGCCTTAATTCTGTCTCAGTTGTATTCTACAAGACTCTATGCATTTTGGACAAAACAATGCTTGAAGATGGTCTAGGTCAGGGGGGTGTGTTAGAACATGGTTCCTATATATCTTTTCTGGCTATTGTTCCGTCCCTGGTATTGTTCTATTGTTCTATTGTTGTCAGGGTCTATTGTTGCCACATGTACATTGTTGCCTCATGTTCTATTGTTGCCTCATGTACATTGTTCTAGATACATATATATAGAGCAGTAGTTAGTACTGAAGTCCCCAGTTTCTTACTCTGGACTTCAGGTTAGTACCATTCTGTATACTCTAATATATAGTTTCTTACTCAGGACTTCAGTTCTAGACTGCACCCTTCAACAGGAAGGAAGTCTATTGGTTCTGGGTGGGTATTCAAGGTCAAGTGCAATGCAGATGGCTCTATTGAGCGTTACAAGGCGAGAATAGTGGATAAAGGGTGTGCACAATGTCCTGGGATTGATTACAATGAGATCTTTGCACCCACATTTTGTTTGAGGGTGAAGCCTAGAGCTGAAGTCCAGAGTAAGAAACTATATATTAGAGTGTACAGAATGGTACTAACCTGAAGTCCAGAGTAAGAAACTGGGGACTTCAGTACTAACTACTGCTCTATATATATGTATCTAGAACAATAGAACATGAGGCAACAGTGTACATGAGGCAACAATAGACCCTGACAACAATAGAACAATAGAACAATAACAGGGACGGAACAATAGCCAGAAAAGATATATAGGAACCATGTTCTAACACTTTATCCACCACTGAAGCGGAATTTGTAGCTGCTGTTGAAGCTGGCAAGGAGATAGTCTGGATGCGAAGTCTTATGCAGGAATTGGGGTACCCTGCTCAACAAATATCCCCACTCATGATTGACAATATGTGAAGTCTCACTGTAACAAGAAATCCTGAACACCATGGAAGGATGAAGCACCTTGACCTCAGATATTTCTGGCTCAGGGATCAGGGTGAGAATGGAATTATTTCCACTCATCACATTCCAGGAGAAGCTCAGGTTGCTGACATCCTTACCAAGGCTGTTACACAGTACTTTACAGTCCCCCACAGGTCCACAGGGACTCCACGAGGACTCCACGGGAACTCTGCAAGGACTCCACAGGGACTCCACAAGGACTCTATAATGACCTTATAGAGACCTAACTAAATATTTATCAGCCATCAAGCCAGATAAATACAGACAAATACAAACAAATACAGACAAATGTAAGGGGAACACCCTTACCGACCTCGTTCTCCGTTTTTCCGACCTGGACATCCCAAACCCGACCAGCGATCCCGAACGTTTGCGAACGCTCATGTCCCCGACCTCAGTGACCGACTGTTCAATTACCGACTTCGTCACCGACTGTACATTACCGACCCCCCACGCAGAGTCAAACCTGACTCACACACTCCTTTACAGTACACTTGTTAAACCCCACACTCCCTTCACCGACTCTCCTTTATTGTTCCCCGACGAATGCGCAACTTGTCGGGAATCAAGGGACACGCCCACGTGACCCTTTACCGACAATGCGTGTCGTCGTACTGCACCGGGAACGTGTAATTAATGTAGCACCAGTATATAGACACTACTGACGAAGGCGAGGACCCTTAGAGTATTCTCTTAGGATCCCCCTCGTCAGGTACGTACATGTGTAGTATACTGCGAATACATTTTGCTTAGGATCCCCCTCGTCAGCCCGACTTAAGAAACCCGACCTCCGAGTCAGCTAAAACCCGACCTCCACCAGTTGGTTTCCACTTAGTCGTACGTGCGCCAAGGTTGCCCTTACAACAAATACTTTGGAAAATTGAAATGGGAATAAGACAGTGTATGAAGGCAAATACAAACAAATACAAACAAACATGCGACCCTGAATGGGCCAAACAAATACAAATAAACACTAAGTGAATGAAACCTTGAAATAATTGATCCAAATTGCTGTTGGGAAAATATAGCAAACAAATAAAAATAAACAAGGACAAATAAGCTATCCTCAAATGATAAAAATATAGATAAACAATCCCAAAGATGGAAATCAAACCAACTGATGAATTGTAACTAATGAGAACAAATACAAATAAATAAAACAAGAGCACTTATCCACCAAAGTCCTCTTAGTCCTTGTAAGGACCTTGTCCTCGCAGTCCTTTCACCTTGTCCTCACAGTCCCCCCAGAAACTGCAAGGACTTACAAGGAATTATGAGGACTTGAATGAGGACTGAGACAATTTTGGTGGAGAGTCCTTGAGGATTACATGGCTAAGTGTAAAGTGCTCCTGTTACACTTGCCAAAGTGAAGTACTGCAGAGAGATGATGGGCATACTGTTTGAGGGTGAAGCTAAGAGCTGAAGTCCAGAGTGAGAAACTATATATATTCAATGAAGATAGATGTACTAACCTGAAGTCCAGAGTGAGAAACTGGGGACTTCAGGACAAACTACTCTACTATATATTGTTAGAACTTGGTTCCTATATATCTTTTCTGGCTATTGTTCTGTCCCTGTTATTGTTCTATTGTTCTATTGTTGTCAGGGTCTATTGTTGCCACATGTACATTGTTCTAGATACATATATATAGAGCAGTAGTTAGTACTGAAGTCCCCAGTTTCTTACTCTGGACTTCAACTCTTAGCTTCACCTTCAAACAGGTTATGGGCCCCGTGCTCCCACTGTCTCTCTTTGCCCCTCCTACTTCGCTTTTTCTGCCTTTATAGTGGTGTGCTCCCCCTTTAGTTACAAGGGCAGTTAATATTTGGGTCTGTGCACTTCAGTGGGCCAGCCTTTATCCTACCAGGAAATATCCCAGTAGTCATCCTGGTGATCCTGGAGGTGTCACAAATAGACTGTTCATTAGTATACTTAGTTTACTTAGAATAGGCCAACACTCCTTTCCTGCACCCACTCCTGAAGGCCTAGCTGTAGAACCCTGCCTTGTTCAAGGATCTGGTTGTATTCTCAGTTAGTTTAGGTTCAACAAGTTAGAGGATTCTAGCTTCCCCACCTCATTTCACCCACTACATTTACACACCACCTACATGTCTTTAGATTTTGCTTTTCCTCTACTTAATCAGCTCAACTACTCTTCATGGGTTGTTGATGCCACTTCATGGTTCAAGGCTAATGGCCTCTGGACTATTGTAGCTGGTATACAGTCAGAACCACCAGACAGTCCATTTCATTGGGATTGAAAGTGAACCTGCCTTAATTTGGAGTGCACTTGCAAAGGTGCATGCTCAGCTAGTTGTTTGTGACTTCTGTGGGGATCCTGGACACCTCCAGACGAGTTGTGGGCTATTAATCAATGTGAATAACACTTCTGGGACACTATCTCAGACCAAGAAGTCGAAATTCAAGAACAAGAAAGCCAAGAAAGCAAAGAAGACAAGTTCATCAATGGATTTAGCATCCAAGAATGTCTCTGGAGACGAAATTACCATGGAATATGCTGGGAATGCTGTGCTTTACAGTGATTCTGACTTGTGTGCACCACTACAGCTGGATGCAAACTTTGAATGGCTTGCAGACAGTGGAGCAACATCACACATGACTCCCCATTGTCATTGGGTCCGAAATTGGCAGCCCTATGTAGCCCCAATCAAGTTAGCAGACAATTCTATCATCTATTCAGCTGGAGTTGGCACTGTGGTATAGGGACTAACTCGGTTCAACCGGTACTGAACCAAAAAAAAAACCACGGTCATGACCGAATACGGTATGGTACGGTACGGATCGACCCTTAACTGCGGGTGCCACACCCGCTTGCACCTCTGAGCAATATTTTGCATGTTGTACTGTCAGTTATGATCCGTTTGACTTGGGGCAGGATTCTTTGGAAAGCTAGGAATGGGGGGCATCTTTTCATCCATAGCTACAAGTAGGATATACATAATATTGATTGCTTTTCATGTTATTAGAGTGTCAAAAAGTAAAAATAGAGCATAAATTTCAGTTATACTAAGCTTCAGATGCCATCCTTTGTTGTACCATCTCAGATATCACCTAATATCCTGGAAAGAGAGGTGATTTCATCCAAGATCCAAGTCCCATCCTTGCTTTGAATGTCTGTGAAGACATATTATGTTGCATGAAGTTGACATGTCTGCGACCATTAGAAAAAGCATGCTCAGCATCAACTGAAGTGGCTGTTGATCACATTAGAGAGAGAAATATAAATCAATTGTATGCATACCTGGTGCAGAAATAAAATCAAGTGCCATACTTGCAACCATTGGGCAAGTTGATAAAGCCTTGTTCCAATATGACATATAACCACCTGCTTGAGTGATAGTTTCTGATGAAACCACAGGTTCTGAAAAATATGTTTCAATGTGGTCTAGAGGAAACATAGATGCTGAGGCTTTTGGTGGTGCTGCCCATTTGGAAGTCTTCTGTTCAAATGGAGTCAGTGATAAATTTATAATCAATGATATATGGTGTCTTACCTTTCCTTTTCCTGCTGGTTGGGATGTCTGATCTGGAATGACAGTTGAGCTTCCAGAAAAATAATACTTCTGCCAATGGGTGATCACTAGTTTCCTGATCTTCCTATGTTCCTCTTGATCAGGTTGATAATCATAAAACATTGCATTTTCTGATCTGGACACATAACTAATATCTTGTTAGACAATATAATATAATTAACAAAATAAATTATCTTACCCATAGCAATGAGATATACATCACATTTCCAGGTGAGGCTGAGGTATTTGTCAATAACAATGATTGTGGCTCTTGCAGCAATGCGAATAACTGCTGGGGTTCTGTCTGAATCTAAATTCCCAAATGAATCCTCTGGGATAAATGGGTTGTCATCAACAATGGCCACCATGCTAAGGCAAAGCTGGTAGAGCATGGGAATGACTTGGACAATAAGAGGGACCTCAGCCTGAGAAAACAAAAGTGTGAGGTCTTTGAATAACTGAATAAATAGAGTTGTTAGAGGTAATTACAAACATTGATAATTGGTTAAACGGTATGCCTTTAAATTGTTCTCTGTAACTGCTGCCATTGACTGAACAATATTCTTGAAATACAAGTGAGCAATCAGACAGTCAAAATCTGAATTCCACCTTGTAGGAACTCGTTGATCAAGTGCCCGTTTGCTAGATCTGAGTTCGGCATCCTGTTCAACTTGCTCTTGAAATTTTTCATTGAGTGTTGCAACTAGTGTTACCGCAGCTTCAGCTTGAAGCCGAATTATAGCCGAAGCTGAGCCGGTTAGGAGCGGAACCGGGCCGCTCCTCGCGAAGCCGGCTATCAAGCTGACTAAGCTGGAGCTTTGACTTACGGGCCGAGTCGAGCCGGCGCCAGGGCAGCAGGAATTATTAATAGAATCCAGTCAATTGCGTCAATAGAGTGTGATCGGTTATATTAATAGGTTGTGTCGGCTAATTAATAATATCTAAATGAGTAATTTTATAACATTTTTTTTTAGTGAAGTTGAGGTCGTTGTGAATTGCGTTGCAGTAGGTAGTCCGCCCTGATAACAAAATAAATCTAATAAATCTACCTCTACATATCATGGTTTCTCATTACGAATGGCTTTCATAATTTTCTTCCCCACTCGTCGCTCTTCATCTGTTTCCTCACATAGGCACAAGTCCGAGCCTTTAAGGCTAAACCGCTCCTCGCCGAGAACTTGTGGGCCGTTGTGAAGTCCTTCAATTACAGCTAACTTGAACAGCTGCTCATTTGAATCTCCATAATGGTGGTATATCCGTCGAACATATTTTCCAGTATGTTCGCCCTTAATCACCACCAAAAGACCATTCTCGCGTACTGAATGAGGACAATTTGGTGTGACCCATTCGGGCGTAAGGTATTCGGATTGGTTGTAGCGGATTGCACGAATTGAGATTTTTCCATTTGATTCCACGAGGTGTGCTGTTACCTCTTTCCCCGAAAGTGGTCCGCTGTTTACAAAAACTTTCATTTTCTTCCCCAGGAGAAGGGGATTCAGAAGGACATGTTCCGGCGAGGCGGGCTGGGAATTCTGGAGGGCGGGGGGATTTCCTCGGGCGGGGCTTTGGGGGTGGGGGTTTGGAGGGAGGGCATTTTGATGAAGAGGGGGAAGTGGGGTCCTGGAAGAAGGGTCCCACGCGGGGGTCCATGAGGGGGAAGAGGTTGGGAGGGGCGTGCCTGTAGAAGTCGTCAAGATTTGGGGAAGGGGATTTTTAGCTGTCGATAGCGACTGGACAGGCCTGAGTGGTCTTGATATATTGCTGGCGCGGTTTTTGGGTTCAAAGCGCTGGCGATTTGGGCCTTGTGGTCGCCGAACTTCGTATAAATTTATTTTGTAACTGGTATATTGAATCAGCAATTTTATTGGATGGAAGAAATGATAATTGAACACACTCTACATCCACGACATGATCATAGTCGAGCGTTTCTGTGTGCATAGGATTCGACGGCTCGAACCCAGAATATTGGATTGTAAGTTGTAATCCGCTCGGTGTCTTCTGTCCACATATGACGTCCTTGACGGTAGCGTGACGTCCTTTCATCGGATGCCCAGGAGATGCATTCATAACACGCATCTCGAGCCATGGTACCCTGTCGCGTGGAGGTGGGCCGTCCTTCGAGGCATTTTCTGATGGTTTGACAAACATGAAAGGAGGTGTGGTGAGCCGAACTCCATTAGGATGAAACCTTCGCGTCTATGGAAACTGATTAGAATATGAAAAAGTGAAAAACTATTTGGTATACCGATGTCGTTCTGTTGGCTTGATCCAGTATCGAGGAGGTGGGTAATTCGGGGAGGACTTCAATATGTTCATTTGCGATTGAGGTGACCCACCCTTGGAACCCATTCTCTAATCCGAGTACTGCCTCCACAAAGGCACCTATCTGGAAGACCTTTTGCAGATCGGACCAGGGGACGCTTGTGAGACCTTCACCATTATGGAGGTCAACTTCTACTGATAGGGTTTCGACACGGCTGATGGTGCCCTCCTTTTTTGACGAGATTATGCGAACATTTTCCCCCTCCTCGAAGACCCATTCTTTAGGGCGGGGGAAAGTATGAAGTTTAGGATGGCGAGACTCTTTAAAAAGGTGGAAGGCGCGGATGGTAATATTGGAGACGGGGGAGATCGCGTTAATGTTGTATTTCTTGATTATAAGACCGTGCTGGAATCGAAACCGAAGGAAATGCCAGCCATCCTCTTTATATATTGGTTGCGCATTATAAACATCCAGGGCAGTGGTAGGGTCAAATAAGGCGGGTACAGGACGAGAGCGCGCTTTTCTCTTGCCGGAAGACTTGCGTTCATAGTCAGGGGGGTGCAGCCGTGGAATTAGAAGTACGGAGACCCCCCCCCCAGGTCTCAATGGCTGACAAGAAACCAATATCGTCTTTGTACAATCCTGAGCCTATCTGAACCCAACTACCAATTATCGGAGTGGTGGAGTCAATCATGGATAAGGCCCCTGTCCAATCTCCAAATTCTATCTGGTTGCGACTCACGTCGGGAAACCGATAAACGAGCCCCGGAGTTATTTTCAGCAGCTTGATTAGTTCTTCGTTAATCTTGGCTTCAATATATATCCAACCACGAAGTATGGGAGTTCGTGCAAACGCCGATCGTAGGTTATGCTCTGGTTTGGCTCTTTGGTATAAAAAGAATACGGCTTCTTCTTCTACTTTTGGCTACGGTGGAATGAGCCTTTGCATTGAATTTAGATAACGGGTAGATGACTTACGCGGCAACGAATGCGCCACAATGAATAGTCGTCCTCCCCAGGCGATTCGCGCACTTCTGTGTATTTGAATTGGGTGGAATGAGGCCCTTGGTGCCGTGTACCGTCTGTGTTATTCCTAGGGCGGTTTGCACTGCGAGCTGAAAAGTCTTCCCATCTTTGTATGACATCATGGAACTCTGTATCCCCGCTAAGATCAAAATCAAGCCATCTAACATGGTTCTGCGAAGGTCCAGCGACATTCAATTGCTCGTCGGGAGGACCGTCATTGATAAAATCGTCTGTTGCATAGATAGCGTTAGAATTTATAATGCACACTACCTGATCTACCCAAGGGGCCCTATACCGTCGAGGATGTCGTCCTCCTCATCCCCGCCCTCATCCTCATCCACTAGCGCCTCATCGTCGATAAATTGTCGAGCAGTTTCATTGTATCTTCGTTTCAGATAGCTCATGATTGCCTATAGAATCTCATAATAAGTATTTCTTCTCCAATCTTTTCATAGTATCAAATGGGCGGGCAGCATGACCCCTTGTAAGACAGTTGTTCTATTGAACTACTCTGTTTTACTTTCATACATTATTTTATTATGCATTGAAGAGGTGATTTTATTATAATCTATACTACTAAACTATCTAACGAATGAAATGAGAAACTTACAACAATACGATTGAGGGCGGGACGAGGAGGAAGGGCGGGACGAGGGGGTAGGTGGTGGTATGAAGGAAAGAGGAAAAGCGTGCGAACATGTTTGGAGCGGAGTGATATTCCTGGAAAGTTCCGAGTTTCAGCTCGGGCATCCCACGTGATGCCCGAGCTGAAACTCGGAACTTTCCAGGAATATCACTCCGCTCCAAACATGTTCGCACGCTTTTCCTCTTTCCTTCATACCACCACCTACCCCCCGCCCCCCCCCGTCCCGCCTCTCGTCCCACCTCCCGACGTAAATATTAGTAGTACCTTAGATAGATATAGTTTGTAATAGTATATTAAAACCTTAGTCTATTATTCTCAGTGGTAATGAAACCGTAATGGAATGGCTGTAATGAAATAAGAGGAAGGAGAGGCTTACTCTCCATCATAATATGATAAGATCAAGGTAATAGACAGCGTAATAAATAACTATGGAAAGCTGACAGTACCTCATAGGGATCCAATGAATACATGGTGTACGATCTTATGATGATAGCCGGAAGATCATTACGTTCAGTAGTCGCGCACGTCAAGGATATTGGGTAAAACGTTCACGATACGCAGTCGATAGTCAATAACATTGGTTATATCAAATTCACAAACGTGAAACAGTTTATACGCGGCTCATAGCCTTATTACAATACCGGAATATCAAGGAATCATTGGACGATTTTACGCTCCCAGGCGCCAATATGAGGTATTATCTACCTAATATCAAAACCGCATGCACTTCCTTGCTGTTAGTACGATCTACCTGAACCTATTCATTCTTTAAATTAATGTAACATGCCTAGCGTTGTATCATTTATATACCAACAAATTGCTGCCTTTTTTCGTCATCTCTCACTTCAATGCCTAGGAAAGTAGCCCAACAGCCAACTGGTGAGAATTCATAGATTTCACCTTCTCATGTATTAATATATCGTACTTTCCCATCTAGCTGCCCCCGCCAACCGTGTTACACGTCGGAAACGCTGCCCCTCTGTGTTGCAACCAACTCCAACTCGTATGTATCCAATTTTTTAAGGCGGAGGATCCAATTCAGTTACCCTTTCTAGCCGATGTAGAGCCTGAACCTGCTCCGCGACATACGCCTCGCTGCCCTTCCACTTCACAACGTATGTAGCTCCCTCTGAAGTAACAATTCTTGATCTGAAAGTACGTTTGCCAGCCAATCAAGAAGTGCAACAGGAAATTTTATCGCAACACGAGACCCTTGGCTTAGATGTAGCGCGTATGTCTCCATTCTATTGACCTACTCTTATCTTTCTCACCTCTCCTAGACGTCCAAACGGGGCGTGCTACACAACAAGTAATTCATCGCCCTCCTGCTTCGCGCATGCCTGGTACGTCCCCTTAGTCTAACTACAAATCATATCCCCATTTTATCTATCATCTAATCTATCACCCCGTATATACACCCTTCTTATCCACTTGATGAGACTTCCAACCGCTAACCTTTTTTCTCGCAGGCCGGCGTACCCAGCGCCAGAAACAATCAAGTAGGCAGTCCCCTAGGCCCGTATCTTCAGGCGAGGACTTTGATATGAACGGCTTGTCTGATGGCTCCGACTCTGTGCCCGAGTTACCCCCCGCCTCCAAGCATCAGCAACTACTTCCGAGGCCAGTATTCGACCGACTCAAGGATCAGAAAGGAGTTCCAGCTCCTTTCACGATATTCCCGCTCAGAAGCGTAGAGGAAAAGGCGATAAGAAAGCTCACGATATTGATCATTTCTTCGATCGGAAAAGTACCAAGGGCCGACAAATCTGCATTTATTGTAGGCAAGTGGACAAAGTTACACAAGATAGTATCAGTGAGGTAGAATATTTTGCAGAGATGATCCCGACCGCCTTCCGTCAACATTTTACGACTATTCATCTGCGACAGGTACTGCAAATCTGCGAGACCACATTGATAAGTATCATAAGGAGGTGTTCCTCCAGCTTCGCAATCAACATGGCTGGCTTCAAACGCTGGCTTCCGAAACTAAGGGGAAATTAATTCAGGTTGTCGACGGACCTCGCGAGAAGTTCACATTAGCTACGTTCAACCATTACCTCGTGAATTTCATCACAGCGGATGACCAGGTGGGTTTTTAACTTCAGGTCTAGATGGTCTACTGACCGCATTTTACAGTCTATCAATGTTGTTGAATCTATCTATTTCCGCCAACTACTTCTCTTGCTTCGAGAGTCATTGCAAGAAAAGGATATCCCACATCGAACTAAAATGCGGGAGTTGATTATGGAGGCTTGGGGAAATCACATCAACAATTTAAAGGAGGAACTGGCGGTTCGTTATTATTTCCCATTTAATAGACACCGCTCTAATGTATCATTTAGACAATTCCAGGAAATGTCAACTTCACACTCGATACCTGGTCGAACAGCAAGTCCGAGACGTATCTCGCATGCACCGGCCATTACATTGTACGCGATGAAAGAACAAGGCAATTAACTCTCAAGGCTCGTCTTCTTGCGTTTCATCGACTGCGTGGCAATCACAGCGGGGCCCGCGTAGCAAGGATTGTTATGAACATCCTCGATAGGGTTGGAGTTACGTCTCGTGTTCGTATTTTTATCTCTTTCTCTTATATTTTGGTATTGAATACAAGCGTAGGTAGGGCACTTTACCATGGATGGTGCCTCCAATAATGATACCCTCTTGGAAAATTTGGAAGTCCTGCTGGAAAAACGCGACATCCCATTCGATGGGAAAGACAATAGGATTTTATGCTTTCCACACATAATCAACCTTTGTTCACAGGCCGTCATTAAGTCTCTTAGCAAATCCAAGCGCCGCAAAAACCGCCCCACAGCCGTTCACGAGGAGAACGACGAATCAGAAGATCATGAGGAGGATGAGGATGAGGATGAGGATGAGGAGGATGAGGAGAATTTTGACGCCAGTATGCTCCCGTTCGGGGACTCTAGCAATCCAGTCGCAGCCCCTCTCGCAGCTGAGTTGATCGCTCAAAATCCTCGGGATCCAGCCGCAGCCCATCCTGCAGCTGAGTTGATTGCTCGAAAGCCTCGGGATCCAATTCGGGTGGTTCGTAAGAGTATCCGATTTATACGAGTATCAGGGCAACGGCGCGACCACCTCCAAAGGATTATACGCCATGGTAACGAAGCAGGGCTTTTTGAAATACCCCAACTTCAGCCCTTACTAGACGTAAAAACGCGATGGGACGCGGTCTATAAGATGCTGAACCGCCATCGCCTAATACAACAGGTAAGTAATAGCCTTTGTAGTATACGCCACATTTTATTAATCACTCCATATGTTAGGCTCACGAAGAGTTTGAAGCAAGTTACAGAAATCATTTAAACTACACCCCGCTTACCCAGCACGAGCGCGAAATCCTTTCTGATTATGAAGTAATTCTAGAGGTATTCTAAGATTATCATACGCAGATATATACTAATTGTTAACGATTTCTAGATTCCGAACCAACTCCAACAGATAGTAACCTCGGAGAAGCTTCCTCTGCTTCACGCTACAATTCCCGTATTTGAAATGTTCATGACGCAGTGGGAAGCGCTTTGCAAGCTGCATCCACACGTGGTCCCTTTTGTTGAGCCAGGCCTCGAGAAGGCTCGAAAGTATTACTCGAGGATGGATGAGACAAAGGCATATGTTATTACCATGGGTGAATTTTCAATGCCTCGCACAGTTCCAGTAACTAACTGCCTACTATTTTAGCCCTACATCCGTCCTATCGATTCTGTTGGATGCACAAACACTGGGATCTCGAATATTATAATCAGGCTGTGGAAATAGTTCGGGAGGTTGTGAGTATTTAATATATTCTTTCCGTAAATTTCTTTAACCCATCTATTACAGTTTGCAGTATACCGAAATCATCAACAGCCACGCATGGATGAATCGGAGCCTCCTAGTCCAACTTCCAAGCACGATGTAATCGACAACCTCGCCGCCAAATATGACTTGGCCGATATGATGGACTTATCGGATGACGAACAGGACTACCACTACGATACTGCCGATGCTGAATTTGAACGATATGCTTTTGGCGCCAGGTCCCCTAAGGGTATTTCCGTCCTGAGGTTCTGGCAGGTATATCTTAACAATGTTCAACTTATCGTTGAGTGACGCTAAAGGCAAAATCTTGACAGGAACAAGAAAGAGCTTTTCCAACGTGGTATGCGATGGTGCTCGATTATCTCTCCATCCAGGGATCATCTGTTCCATGCGAACGTATTTTTTCGTCGAGCGCCGAGACGGATACAAAGCGGCGCAATCGCATCCACCCCGCATTGATGGAAGCATTACAGATGCTCAAATTCGGCCTCAGGCAGGATGCCTTGGACTTCACAGGGCATCTTGCGATACCTGAAACCGCAATGCTTGGTGAAGTTGATGATGCGGCGGACCCCCTCGCTCAAGTTTTGTTGGATAAGACTGGGCGAAGCATGGATATATTACTTGCCGCAATGGGTAAGAACGACATCATAGTGTAGTTTTTGTCGGCTTGTGATTATCTACAGTAATATCACATATACTCATTTTTCCACTCGAAAACACGTCGAAACCTTAAGGAATGATTTTCAACACCGTTTGCACATCTGAAAACCTCACCAGCTACACGACGAAGTCCACAACTCATTTCCCGGATCCTTATTCTTTTTTTAGATACGGGCCTCGGTGAACCGGCGGAAGCCGGCTTCTAAGCTGAGCTAAGCCGATTTTGATGGCTTCAGAGCGGTTCCGAGCTAAGCTGTGCCTGGAGCCGCGGCTTGGCTTGGCTCCTCGGGCCAAGCCGAGCTGCGGCAACACTAGTTGCAACATCATGAATACGACAAGCAAATCCAGAGACTTGAGATAGAGAATATCAGTCAAGATATCAAATGAAATAGAGTTAAAGATTACTGCAGGAAGGATTTTCAGAGCTGCATCTTCCTCTTCTTTGGTCATGGTGACCCTTTTAGTTACCTGCATAATGCAAATGGCCTGTTGACGAACAGATTTCACAACCTCATTGTCAAAGGCCATCTGTCCATCATCATCCTGAAGAACCTGTGCCTCAACCGTAGCTTCCTCCGTAATAGCCTCATCCTCATCCCCTGACCCATCACCATCCTCAAGGGTTATCTCTACAGTATCATCTTGGGCATCAACAGGAATTTGAACTGACTTTTTTGGTTTTGGCTTTTTGAAGAAAAATGACATAAACATCTGAAAATACTTGTGGGTAGAGGCCATTACTGGCAGGTACAAGTTCTTACGTTTGTTTCCTTTTATTCTCATTTAAGTATTACATACCACTATATTGATTCTTAGATATCCAATGTTAGGAAAAACACTTCCATTTGCACACCCTGGTAAATTGAGATGTGTTAGAAAGCATCAATGTCAGGAGGGTATTGGTGTCAAGGGAGGTGTGAGTCAAAGAGAGTAGGTGTAAGGGCAACTCACCAGTGGATGCGCATGCCAGGTATATCTCCCGCGGAAACGCGTGGAATCTTACAAGGAGAGCAGAAGGCTGTTGAGGGGATCCAAAGTAAGTATATTGAATGTAAAACTATATACAACGCCTTACCTGTTGAGGGGATCCAAAGAGAATAGTCTAGGGATCCCTCAATGAGGCAGACGACACTATATACCTAGAGATACATTAACTACACGTTTCCGGTATCCTACGAAGTCTAATGAAGGTGCGACAAAGTGCTAGTCGTTGGCTAGTGGTGAGGCGGGTAAGCGGGCGCCTGGGTTATGCGAGTGATGCGCTGGTGCGCGGAGTGATGGTCGATGGTACCGTAAGTGGAAGGTGCGCATAAGGCGCGGAAGTGAATGGAGCGGATGCGCATAAGGCATGGAAGAAAAGGGAGAGTGCACCTAAGTGCGGGTAGATGTGCAATGCGCGGTGTGCGGAAAGAATGAAAGTGTGGCAGAAATGGGGTTCCCCTTACAGTAGGAGGCTGCAGGCCACAGGTAGAGACCCTGAGTCCCCACTGCCGGGCAAGTACCCCAGGGCCTGAACCTCAGGGATGGTCACCAGCAACTGGGCCCAAAGCTAGTTGATTGCAAAGATGCTTTCCACTACATGGAAAGCACCATATATAAGGACATTGTAGCTACATCAAATAACATATGTAAATGGAAACTGTATAGCCCCACTTGAGGCTGCAACTGTCCATCAGTAAGATGTCAGTCCATCAATAACTACAATCAAGCAGCACAGCCAACAGGGCACATCAAAGATGTGATAGATCCCAAGCAATTGTGATGGCTAGATTAGATCAAACGAGTGATCCCCTTACAATTGGTCAAAAAGAGTAGAGGTAAATTAGTTACATATACTGATTTCTGATATTGTTATCACCATTAGATTAGTTACTTATAATAATTTGGATGGCATTAGTATAAGTATTAGATCAGTCACCTATACATTAAATTATTGACTTATAGTCATTGTAATGTCATCAGTATCATCATTGGCATCATTAGATTAGCTACTAATACATGAGATTAGTTACTTATTCATCAGATTGGTCACCTGTGCTTATTATAATGACACAAGTTACATCAGCATTACTATTGTATTAATTACTTATATTCATTCTAATGATATTAGTATCACCATTGGATTGGCTACTTATGCAATGGGTTAATTACTTATATACTGGTTATGATGGAGTACTATTATCACCATTAGAGTGGTTGCTTATACATTAGATTGGTTACTATACTTATTGTAATAACATTGGCAAGTTACATTAGTATCACTATGATATTGATTACTTATACTTATTGTAATAATGTTAGTCACTTATGTTTATTGTAATGACAACAGTATTACCATTAGATTGATTGCTTATATGTATTATAATGATGTTGGTATGATCATTATATTAATGACTTATACATCATTTCAGTCAAGCATAGTCATTGGAATCACATTGGTATCACCATTAGATTGGTGACTTATACAAGTTATAATGACACTAGGTAGCTACATTAGTGTCACTATCATATTAGTTACCAACAGATTGGATTGATTACTTATACTGATTGTAATGACAGTGGTCAGTTCCCTTAGTATTATTATTACATTAGTGACTTATACTTATTGCAATGGCATTAATATAACCATTAGCATTTGTAATGACACTGGTCAGTTACATTAGTATCACTATTATATTACTTATACTCATTGTAATAATGCCAGTCAATTACATTAATATCACTAATATATTAGTTACTTATAGATTGGATTACATGGTTACTTACATTCATTGTAATGGTATTGGCAAGTATCATTAGTATTGCTATTGTTTAGTTACTTATACTTATTATAACAGCACTAGTAAGTCACATCAGATCAGTATCACTATTATATTACTTAGTAATACATTGGATTAGTTATTTATACTTAGTGTAATAAGACTAGTCAGCTACATTAGTATCACTATTATATTAGGTACTAATACATCAGATTAGTTACTTATACTTATTGTAATAACACTAGTCAATTACATAAGTATCAATATTATATTAGTTACTTGTACATCAGATTAGTTACTTATACTTATCATAATGACATTAGTAAGTTATATTAGTATCACTATTATATCAGTTACAAATACATTGGATTAATTACTTATACTTGTTGTGATAACACTAGTCAGTTACATCAGTATCACTATTATATTAATTAATGATACATTGGATAAGTCACTTATACTTATTGTAATGACACTGATCAGTTACATTAGTAACACTATTATATCAGTTATTAATACATCAGATTAATTGCTCATATGTACATACTGTAATGACAATGACATTAGTAAGTCACATTAGTATTGCTATTATATTAGTTACCCAACATTGGATTAATTACTTATACTCATTGTGATAACACCAGTCAGTTACATTAATATTATCTTCACATCAGTTATTTACAAGTTACAAGCTAATTCACATGATAAACAACTCAATGTAATGGTCCAAACCTCTTCCAATTCATTTAAGCATGTTGTAACAATGTTTCCCCAAGTCTCACAACACTCAGGTGGGACTTAGTGATGGAAATGCAAAAAACGCGATATAGTGGACACCTAGTTTCATGCCTCGCCGGTATTTTGACACAACATGACCAAACAGACTGGGTTTCCAATTACATGGGGAAAGGCAGGCTCCTAAAACCTGCCACTCGCGATCCTTGCTATTGGTCCCGGAGGAACCAAACAAACAACTTTTGGTTGCTTGCAAGTCTCGTAGAGCGGCTGGCGGATTTTCGCCCATTTCATCACCGAGGTTTATCCGGTTTGATGGCAAAAAATATAAAATACTTTTGTTGGCAGATATTATTTTTTAATACATGTAATCTCATCTCCCGATAAGGACACTTCCATCACAATCAGAGATAAATGACGCCCTCTGAAGCCAAAATCGAAGAAGTGCTCAACCTTATTGAAGAAATAGGAATTACACCCGCCAGTTTTGTTATGGCTCTCATTTCAAATCCCCGCTGGAAACATTACGGGAGTGATCTTTTTGATGATTTGAATGAACATTGGAAGACTCACCATTCCATCCGAGACTATGTAGCAAGGGATCTCAGCTCGGAGATTATCTCCCTCACCAACAAGAGACAGGAGTTTGAATTTGTAGCTGCAACTGCAAGTGAGGACCGGATGCAACAGATTACAATAGAGTCCTTAGCAGCCCACATGTCTGATACTGCACCGCAACTATGGAATCTCATGGATCATCTATTTTCGGCTGATGGCCATCGCAATCGCAAACGGGACTTGAAGCGCCACCACTCCGGTCAGAATTTACTATCCAGGACAAAGTCTGATACAACAATGAATCAGCATAACAGAGATCGGCTCATACCAATTGTATGTTGAATAATATAACAATTATATATTGACTGAGTAATATGTCGAAAGAAAAAGGTTATATGCATTAGTATGATGCTACAGAGCACCAACCAACGATGTAATGCCCTCCAAAGTATCATTGGTGTTTTTCTCCATAGCTGTGGTGCACCTGAATCAGTCCGGGAGTTTCTTGCTCACGTGGGGCTCTCGATTGCCCCGCGAAGTATTGATACATGTATCACATCCTTGTCAAAGGAGATTAGCACAAAGATCAGGGATCTTGGACAAAGCTTCAATGCATTGTATGCCTACGACAATTTAGATATTGACCTCAAACATGCAGCCCCAACGGTGGAAAAATCAGGGGGTACCCTCTTGCATCTTACAACAGCGTTGATGATGCCTCTTAACCATGGTACAAATGAAAACGACCTACAATGTGCCCGGGAGGTTTGGGAATTATTAATCCGAGACCAATCATCACACGCAACAAAGATACCTTCTCAAATCTCTATAAAACAACTTGCTCAATTGGTGCACCCCGAGACCAAATCCCCATCTGGTCTTTCACGACGGGGACAATTCATCAAATGGCTGTTTCTCAAAGACATTATAGGCGCCGGACCACAATATTTTAACACATTTCGAAGCAGACTAACGGAACCGGAGGTCGTACTTGGTATTCCTGTATCCAAAACACATCAGGTACCAATGCGTGCAATGGACATCAAGCCTGACTCACCCGCCACCAATGCTGCGGCATTAGATTCGATGTTTACTCAATCCGGCATAGGTGACCCAATTGATCAACCTCACGCACGCGACATTAAAGACAGGGTACTACTTATGTTTGGGGACCTACTCACTGGCCAGCATCTCCAAAGCCTCCAGGAAACACGAGTTCTCGAGGGTACAGCGTGGAGGCAACTTCAGCCCATTGTCTTCAACATGGGGCTTTTCCATCTTAAGATGGCTTGTGCCGATGCCATATGGAAGCTGTTTATAGTCCCGAAGAAAGCTCGTGATGATCCTACAAGCCTTATGTCGTATGTAAGTAAAATGCGGCCCAAAGAGACAGTGAAAATCGAAACGAACCCTGGATTTCGCCGGATGCATGATGTCATACTTCATGTGGGTCAGGTCCTGCGATTGGATTTATGGCGACGGAAGCTGGATGAGAAGGGATTTGGAACAAACCTTGAAGAGGTTGCGGAGAAACATCTCCAATGGGATGAAATTGTCGAATGTGCTCACGAACTTGCGGTTGGTTATGTAAATTCACCAAACATAACAGAACTTCGAAAGAGACCAGCTAATCAACGCAATGGCCAGCAAGAGAACGTGCTTTTGCTGCATGATTACTTTTTCTGGTATGAAGAGATGTCATATGCTTTAAATGAAGGGGATATAGGCCGAGTTGAATCCTTGTTCATACCATGGATGTTCATTTTTCGGGGATGTGGGAAACACAAGTATGCCGCGGAACTTCGAAGATACCTAGAAAACATGTTCGTTCATTATCCTATCGGGCTTCGGAAGGCAGTTCGGATGAACATACTTTGTAACCCAACTGGCAAGAAGGGAGCGTTTCGCGCCATAGATTGGGTTGTTGAACATAATAACCTGTACATTAAGGTTAGAGCGTTGTATCCTGGCGTTAAAGCATACTCATCAATACAATAATAATAGCGCATCTATGGTGGGAAATTTTCCAACCACACCAAGCAACGTATTCTCGACGAGTCAGCATTAATAGGAGTTTACAAAAATCTTCGAATACAGTTCGAAGATATGTTCCATCTTGATCATAAAACGATGAGACACTCAGGGCCTGATATGACAGTCACATTCAGAAAGGTATCTGAATATATACGAGAGGTTAAAGTGAACGAATATATTGCGGGGCGAACAACTACATGTATGGTTTCCGATGCAATCCAGAAAGGATTGAATACCCAACCTAGCATAAAGAAGTTATGGATACGGACAACCGAAGATGGAATGCAAATTGACGAACCTGAGGAATATGAAGACGAGTCAAATAATTTGGGAGCCGATATTGAACAGGATGATCTATTCGATTAACGGTAGTGACGGAGTGGCGAGGGTGTAACAAATGGAGTAGGGGATTGGCTGACTGGAGGTGCATGTAACAGGTGGCGATAAGGATTGGTCGAGAGTGTAGTGGGTTGCTCGTTGACATTGGGCCGGGATGGCGTTGACGGCGCCGGGACATCATTATATGTCTGCGTTTGCTTCTGTGGGCATTTTGGTCCTGTAAATACAACGTTAAAAAAAACCGTAATGTATAGATAATGTGAGAACGCATACGCACGATAATGTCCGGGGGCTCCACAATTTCCACAGACATAGTTCTGTCTAGATTTTGGGGCAGGTTTGTGGGGCTCACCAGACGACGAGAGTGGGTAGAATTTGAATAATTCATTCAGGAGGGAATCCCCGTGTTCGTCGAGCCGAGAGGTTTCGTAATGCCAGCCTGTCTCGCGTTTGACATCCTCCTTTGTCTTGATTTTCCGGGAACGGGATAGTCGGACAAGTGAGTCAATTACTTCATCGGTCATGAAGAGTCTCGGCCCAATGACATCGACTATTACGGCTCCGTAATCTTCAACAGCACGAGCATACCGCCATGCGAGCAACGATGAGCGTAGTTCTATGTCGGTGTCATCCGGTGTGAAAGGCACTTGTTTAGTTTTTGCTGGGGCCTTTGTGGGTCGCTGGGGGTCGATTTGGAACATTTTGAATGCGTCGGGGTCACATAGGTCGCAGCATGTCGTTGGAGCCATAGGCCGGCAGCGGGTGCAGCCACCAAGCGTGTGTGGGTCGCAAAGAATATGATCTTGACCTAGAAACCCGTGAGAGAATTATTGTGAGTGACGAGTGGGGGACTTACTCTCGCGCTCGTCATTGGCGAAGAACAGCTTAATAATCTCACGCCTACACGAGGTCAACTCACCAGGGTTGATGTACCTGTCCATTGGACTCCCTGCCTCGACACATTTTTCTCTATACCCCAAACGAGGAGCTCCCCCAGACAAACCTGTGGTGTTTTTTTTACCCCGAAGACTTGCCTTCAGATCGTGCAACATCTCTTGTTTGGTTTGAATGGTGTGTTGTACATCTGTTGACAACCCAGATGCTTCCGGAATATTGACTCGCTGAGCTCCTAGTGCAACACGCTTTCGTGGGGCGTTGTCGTCTTGATGGCGTTTTCTTTTGGTTGATAATTCTGGTATGCTTAACCCCTCATTTTCCTTGTTTGATGACATTCTTGTGGAATTGAGGTGGTTATCTTCAGTCGCAACGGTGTGTTTCGCTTTTTCCTTTCTTTTAGCTTCGCGTTCGGCTGCCAGTCCATCCTTCCGCTGACGTTCGGTTGCAGTGTCATTCTTGTCTACAAGTAGGATAGCCACAGCTTCTATACCAGGCCCCCGTGCTCCACGTCCGAAACGTTGCCACAGTGTACATAGATTACAGGTGGCCCGATACTGGACAACTATCTTGATATCAGGTACATCCATACCCTTTTCCTTATGTCAAAAGCTTATAAGATAGAAAACTTACAACAGAACGCACCATGCCAAACGCATCCGTGGAAAACAGCCCAACAACACTCCCATCCCGAAGTTCCCCCATTGTATCTTCTCGGTAGAAGGAAGTCAATGTTGAAGAGAAGTACTTAACCTTTGCTGCCATTATTGGGTCCTTGAGTTGACTTCGCATCCACATACAGGCCTTCTCAGCATCCTTGGTACTATCAAAGAAAACAAGAAACTTTTCGGGTTCGGATTCACCACGTTGTACTCGAGGGGGTAGTAGGAACTCTAGGTCTTGAAAACTACCAGCGGGATACATCAACAGTCGCACCATGAGACGTAAATCAGGGCGGTTGTTTGAGTAGAGAATCTTGGTTGTCTTCACGGGGTGTAGTCGTAATATTGAGGTAATGTCGTCAATAACTGTGGGTGGAAATGTAGCTGATGCAGCATAGAAAGGAACACGCGACGATAGCATGTAGCGGAGGTTCCCAACCATTTGATACTCCTGACGAAAGGAGCCCCACTGACTTATGCAATGTCCCTCATCAAATATTATATTGATGATATGTTTCGTGAATCCGGTATCTTTCCACATGGTAGAGAGGTATGTGTTTCCTATAATGATTTCAGGAACAACAATTACTATATTGTATTTCAGATCTCGTATTTGCTGTGAGTGGATAAGTTAGAACTTGGTGTCAATAGAGCCAGTATTCAATCAATACCTTGAACGTATCTTCTGTTGCATTATCCTTACTCACGGCTATGGCTGACAGCCCCGCCGCTCTCAACTCCACTTCGTTCTGTTTGCCAAGAAGATTGAGGGGTGTGATAAGGAATGTTATAGCATTGGTATTCCCGTCGTCTAATGCCATGAGAAGTGGTATCCAAAATGAAAGTGTCTTTCCCGCTCCTGTAGGGGCACAAGCCAATACATCTTCTGCTTTGTATAGAGCTTCCGCAATTCGGATTTGAAACCAACATGCTTGCTTGCCTAGCTTATTGAGAGTAAGAGAGCGGATGTCTTCTGTTGTCCACTTGTGTTCTGTATTAGGCATTGACACTAAATTAGATATGTTCTCGACATCCTCTCAAACCGGTAATTCTTTCATGACATAATACATAAATTTTTTTGGGAATAAAAAAACATGATTGATGAAACAAACCCTACAGTTGGGTTTCGGTGTGATTTCCGATCAACTCGGGGCGAAAATCCGCCAGCCGCTCTGTGAGACTTGCAAGCAACCAAAAGTTGTTTGTTTGGTTCCCTCGGAACCAATATCAAGTCTCTACGAGCGGCAGGTTTTAGGAGCCTGGGGGAAAGGCTGAAAGGCCATTTGAAACTGAGTTTGTTAATACTTACTATGGGATCAATAGCTGATTATAGTTGACTACCTTTGTTGTATTGATATATAGGTTAGTATACTATGGCTCCCCAAATATCCATTCACTCTTTTGACTTTCTATTCTTAGGTACTTCAGCTCAAAATCACTGATCAATTTTTATCAGAAGTGTTATTATTAGACATGTCTCTTTGAATCCCTTATTAAAAGATCATGTTTCTCAATTTCCATTCTATCACTTACTTATATTCATTGTAATGACACTAGTCACTTGCATTTATATCATCATTACATTAGTTGTTCACAAGTTGTAAGCTAATGGTTACTGATACATTATATTAGTTACTTATATATATTGTAACAACATTAGTATCACTATCATATTGATTACTTTTATATTGTTATCAACAACAGATTAGTCAATAATACATTACATTACAAAGTTACATTAGTATTACTATTATATTACATACTGATACATCGGAATAGTTACTTATAGTTATTGTAATGACACTAGTTGGTTACATTAGTATCACTATCATTTAGTTACTAATACATTGGATTAGTTACTTATACTTATTGTAACGACGCTAGTCAGTTACATTAGTATCACTATCATATTAGTTACTGATACATTGGATTAGTTACTTATACTCATTACAATGACATCAGCATTACCATTAGATTAGTTACTTATACTTATTGTAATGACACCAGTTAGTTACATTAGTATCACTATCATATTAGTTACTGACACATCGGATGAGTTACTTATATTCATTATAATGACTCTGGTTAGTTACATCAGTATCACTATTATATTAGTTACTGATATGTCGGATTAGTTACTTATGCTTATTGTAATGACACTAGTTAGTTACATTAGTATCACTATCATTTAGTTACTGATACATTGAATTAGTTACGTCATTGTAATAACATCAGTCAGTTACCCCATTGTAATGACACTTGTTAGATATATCAACATCACCATTACATTCATTATTTACAAGTTACAAGCTAATGTACACAATAAATCATTCATTGTGATAGGCCAGATCTCTTCCTATTCATTTAGATACACTGTATCAGTGTTTCCATAAGTCTCACAACACTCAGATTGGACTTAGTGATGAAAATGCAAAAAACGCGATATTGTGGACACCTAGTTTCATGCCTCGCCGGTATTTTGACACAACATGACCAAACAAACTCAGTTTCCTTATATATGGGGAAACACTGAAAGGCCATTTGAAACCGAGTTTGATAATACTTACTGTGAGTTCAATAGCTGATTATAGTCAATTACCTTTGCCAATATTAATGCTAAAAGCAAGAGAACATGTATGTTTTTTTGACTTGTAAGTCTTTAAAATTCAGTTTTTTAGTACTTTGCTCATATCTCACTAACTGTGGACTAAATTTCTACAAGTGGGACATCATTAGAAAGCCCTCATCAATAGGTTTGTGTAAGGGGAACCCCCTTACCGACTCCCGTTTTCACCTTTCCGACCTCCTTATCACTCCCGACTCAGTTCCCGAATGTACGAACGTTTGCCCGACAACCCTCCATTTACCGACCGCATTACCGACTATGTACTTACCGACTACCTTACCGACCCACCCCGAGTCAAACCCGACTCATGCACTCACTTACATTACATTTGCTTACCATCACACTCCTTTCACCAACGCTCCCTTACCGCTCCCCGACCGATGCGCAACTTGTCGGGAATCCAGGGACACGCCCATGTGATCCTTTACCGACAACGCGTGTCGTCGTACCGCACCGGGAATGTGTAGTTAATGTAGTATCTCGTATATAGACATAGAACACTAGCTGGAGGACCCTTAGAGTATTCTCTTAGGATCCCCTCCGCTAGGTACGTAGTATGTGTACTATACTGTGAATACATTACTTAGGATCCCCTCCGCTAGCCCGACTTAAGAACCCGACCTCCGAACTCAGCTAAACCCGACTTCCGTCAGTCGGTTTCTACTTGGTCGCGCGCACGCGGGGTTGCCCTTACAGTTTGTACAGTTTACCTCCACAATTCCTTTCTAAATTTCAATTCACTATATTGATTTTCCATTTTTAGGCTCACAACAAGAATAGCAAGTTACATTAACATCACTATTAGATCGGCTACTTATACATTAGGTCAAGTACTTAAGTATCACTATCATATCAATTACTTACTTATTGTAATGACACACATATCCTCATCAGAGCATTACCATAATATTAGTTAATTAAGGTTGTTATACACAATATTAGTATCATTATTAGATCAGTCACTTAAAAGTATGATAATGACATTGGTATTACTATTAGTACTCTGAGTTATGTTACGACTATACATGTGTGCATGTGTGTGTTCATACTGGATCTTATAAGTTGGTAGAAATGACTATACCGAATCATCAAATCATAAGTTCAAACCATTCTAATGGTGTCTTGCCCTAGGTGGAAGGATTCCAATGATGTGTGATATCAATGAGTGTAATGACACTGGTCAGTTACATTGATATCATTCTTGTATCGGTTACTGAAATTATTGTAATGATCACCCTCATATTGGTTAACTAAACATTGGATGAGTTACTTATACTGATTGTAATGTGATTAGTATTACAATTAGATTGATTACTTATACATCGGATTAGTTACTTATACTTATTGTAATGACATCGGTATCATCATTGGATTGGTTACTGATGCATTATGTCAGTCACTTATAATCATTGTAATGATGTTGGTATGACCATTATATTGGTTACTTATACTTATTGTAATGACACCGGTAAGTTACATTGGTATCACTATCATATTAGTTACTTATAATCATTGTAATGACACTGGTGAGTTACGTCAGTATCACTATCATATTAGTTACTGATACATCGGATTAGTTACTTATAATTTTGTAATGACACTATTATGTTAGTTACTTATACATCGGATTAGTTATTTATACTTATTGTAATGACACTAGTTAGTTACATTAGTATCACTATCATATTAGTGACTGATACATTGGATTAGTTGCTTATACTTATTGTGATAACATTAGTCAGTTACATTAGTATCACTGTTATATTAGTTACTGATACATCAGATTAGTTACTTATAGTCATTGTAATGACATCAGTATTATCATTAGATTAGTTACTTATACTTATTGTAATGACACTAGTCAGTTATATTAACATCACTATTATGTTAGTTACTGAGACATTGGATTAGTTACTTATACTCATTACAATGACATCAGTATTATCATTAGAATAGTTACTTATACTTATTGTAATGACACTAGTTAGTTACATTAGTATTATTATCATATTAGTTACTAATACATCAGATTAGTGACTTATATTCATTATAAGAACATAAGTTAGTTACATTAATATAATCATCATATTAATTGCTTATACCCATTGTAATGACTCTTGTTAGTTATATCAATATCACCATTACATTCATTATACAAGCTAATGTACCCAATAAACAACTCATTGTAATGGTCCAAACCTCTTTCTATTCATTTAGATACACTGTATCAATGTTTCCATAAGTCTCATAACACTCAGGTGGGACTTAGTGATGGAAATGCAAAAAACGCGATATTGTGGACACCTAGTTTCACGCCTCGCCGGTATTTTGACACAACATGACCAAACAGACCGGGTTTCCAATTACATGGGGGAAACACTGAAAGTGTAAGGGGAACACCCTTACCGACCTGGTTTTCCTGTTTTCCCGACCTCGGTATCCAAAACCCGACCAGCGTTCCCGAACGTTCGCGAACGCTCACTTCCCGACTACAGTTCCCGATTGCCCAGTTACCGACTTCGTTACCAACTATACCTTTACCGACCCCCACTATGAGTCAAACCTGACTTACACATTCCTTTACGCTACACTCATTAAAACCTACACTCCCTTCACCGACACTTCCTCACCGCCTCCCGACTGATGCACAACTTGTCGGGAATCAAGGGACACGCCCACGTGACCCTTTACCGACAACGCGTGTCGTCGTACCGCACCGGGAACGTGTACTTAATGTAGTACCAGTATATAGACACAACTGACAAAGGCGAGGACCCTTAGAGTATTCTCTTAGGATCCCCCTCGTCAGGTACGTACATGTGTAGTATATTGTGAATACATTTAACTTAGGATCCCCCTCGTCAGCCCGACTTAAGAACCCGACCTCCGAGTCAGCTAAAACCCGACCTCCTCCAGTCGGCTTCCACTTAGTCGTACGCGACCGAGGTTGCCCTTACAGAAAGGCAATTTGAAACCAAGTTTATTAATACTTACTATGGGATCAATAGCTGACTATAGTTGACTACCCTTACCAATATCAAGGCTGAAAGCAAGTAAACATATAGTTATGTTTTTCTTGACTAGTATGTCTTTGAAATTCAGTTTTTCACTAGTTTGGTTGTATTTCAATAACCGTGGGCTCAATTGCTACAAGTGGGGCATCGTTAAAAAGCCCTCATTCATAGCTTTCTATTGATACCTAGGTCCCCAAGGTTTGCCTCCACGGTTCCTTTTCAAATGTTGGTTCGCTCTTTTGACTTTCTATTTTTAGGTTGGTATTTTAATCTTTTGTTGATATCTTTACAACCACTGATCCATCTTCAGGCAGCGGATGATGGTTCAATATGTCTCTCTAATTCCATCTCTATCATATCAGGTTTGTGATTTTTTACTCTGTACTTCATGTCCAAGTCTGATCCTACTTTGTTTTAGCCTTGCTCTCCTTCATTTGGCCTCTCAGTACACTGTATTCATTTTAAAATGAGTTCTCCAACACTCCGGTAGGACTTAGTGACAAAAATGCCAAAACGCGATATAGTGGACACCTAGTTTCATGCCTCGCCGGTATTTTGACACAACATGACCAAACAGACCGGGTTTCCTATTACATGGGGGAAACGCTGAAAGGCAATTTGAAACCGAGTTTGTTAATACTTACTATGGGATCAATAGCTGATTATAGTTGACTACCCTTACCAATATCAAGGCTGAAAGCAAGACAACATATATGATTTTCTTGACTAGTAAGTCTATGAAGTCCGGTTTTTTTTAGTATTTTGCTTACATCTCACTAACCGTGAAATCAATTGCTAAAAGTAAGGCATTGTTGTAAAGCCCTCATCAGTACCCTTCTATTGATGTAGCCATTTTTACAATTTGACTCCATGGTCTGTTGCCAAATTTGAATTTGTCTTAACATCTCAATTTTCTATTTTTAGGTGGTTCAGTGTTTTGTTAATGTGTCTAACCACTGGTCAAGAGCACTATGGTTGGATAGCCATCTTCAATTCTTTCAATATCACATTAGGTTTGTAATGTTTCACTCCACGGTTTATGTTTAAATCTAATTTGACTTTTTTTCAGCCTCTCTAGTTTAAAATAGATTTACCCTGAGGGTAGCGATGGTAAGGCACGTAACCGCCGCCTAAATTCAACCCATGGGTTGAATTTTTGACATCGCTTAGTGATTTACTTGGGCAATTTCATTCGCATTGGTCAGTCTGTGGACAACAAGCCCAGCATTAGGCTGAGCATGTAAAATAGTTATTTGGCTAGATTAGATAGAATTACGACTCTGTGGATTAGATTACCAGTACTACCTATATTTAAATTACATACATGAGATTCCACTTTCAGGAATGGAGTTTCCTTTACGGTAAATATATAATAGAGTCTAGATTGCGTTATATTGTGTATGTTTAGCTATTAACATTGATACTGTTGTATAGAAAAAGTGAAGTCGATATAAGTGATATTTGTGACAAGGATGTGACTATTGCCTAATTGACTCAAAATCCGCACGTCGGCTAAATTTTTGTTCGCACAGTAAGAAAATATTTACCACGACTACAAAGTTATAATGATGTCTTCAAAAATTTACTGATGGACCATTACACTTTATTGATGTACTTCAAATTTTACTGACCGTGGGAGAACATGCAACTGAATAACGTTGGCGACTGAATTTCTCTGCGAAATCCAGACGATGAACGATTCTTACGTAAACGTAAGAACTCGTAAACTCAGAAATATGATTTAATTAAGATAGTACTTCATACCTTGGCAATTAGATTCAGGATATGAGCAAAACAGCATAACCGTGCTTTATCCCCCAAGAATGTTGGTATGTATTCTGGGAGAAAACTGGCCAAACGGTTGCAATTGCTAGCATTATCCATACATAAGCCGAGAACCTGATAAATATTGTTGACTGAAATTAATCAATTTTAATATATTACGTACCTTTTTATCAAGTCCAAAGCATTTCAAGCAGTTAGCTGTAACCTGAGCTAAGTACCAGCCATCATGTTTCTGCGTAAGACTTGAATAATCCCTTAATAATGAAAAATATTCAAAAAAGACAATCTCACTGTATAAATTCCAAAATAGCACGATGAATAATCCCATTTTCATGCCAAATCACCACAATACCCAGATAAGATGATATAAGAGGAGAAGTCCAACCATCAAGTACAATATGGACTTTGGTGTTGAGATTCTATTTGCCCCAGTGAGAGAATATTGAAATATTATATCAAGCACATACCAAAAAATAATTCTTCACATGTGTAGATGTGTGTGCATAGATATGGACCAAGTCACGTTGAACTGTCATTGGATGGGGGACCTTTATACCTGGGTGTAACATCTCTACCTCCATCAAATACTTCTCATCCAAAATTGAGTTGATAGGGCGAGAGCTTTCAGCACAGCAAAGAGCAATCAAAGCACGATGAGTACTTTCAGAATAGGAAATAGAGATAGGCGCAGCTTTTTTCTTCTCAATTCCTTGCTTACTCAAGCATCCATCCACATCCTTCCTCAGGGGAGTCATCCCATCACCAGTTTTCATCCGTGGACGATAACGGGGGCCAGTATGGTTTTCTGGATGTGTTTTGCATGTAAATACAAAGTCCATCGACAGAGGTGATCCATCCTCAGAGAAGTTTTGTCGTAAGGAGATGGTGTAGTGGTCATATACATCTGATTGCCATGAAATTCGGGCTGCATCTATGAAATTGACTAGTTACAGAATTTACAAAGCAATTAACTAGTACTCACCTAATATATCCTCATCTTTCATGTCCCATACCTTCATATCTGAGAGCTTGGTCAAGTTTGGTGCTACCCTCCGCTCTCGTCGCTTAATGGGTGATACCTCAACAACAGGGCCAGAAGGGGGAGGTGGTGCAGCTAGTTCTATCTCTGAATCAGGAGAAATCAACTCAAACTCCTCACCAGATGATAATGAATTGCCATGGAGGGGTGGTGTAAGGGCAACTCCGGCGTCGACCGAGCTGCAGAAGTCCGAACAACGAATACCGAGTTAAGGGAGTCGGGGTCGGGAATTCCAACGCGGGAATCTGGCGGAGGGGATCCTTAGCAAATGTATTCACTTGTAACTACAGATATACTACTTACCTGGCGGAGGGGATCCTTAGAGAATTCTCTAAGGGTCCTCCAACCAGGTGTACAGACTATATACGAGGTTCCTACATTAACTACACGTTCCCGGAACGGTACGAGGGCACGCGTTGTCGGTAAAGGATCACGTGGGCGTGCCCCAGTGATCCCGACAAGTTGCGCCCGCGTCCGTGTTCGGGAACGTCCAACGAGTGTCGTGAAAGGGAGCGGGGATGGTAACGAATGTAGTGTGAAAGAATGTGTGAGTCAGGTTTGACTTGGGGTGGTTGTCGGTAATGACAGGTCGGTAGACGTAGTCGGTAACGGGAGTCGGGATTTCGCTGAGCGTCACTGAGCGTTAGTTTGGTCGGGAATGTAGTCGGAAAATGAGACAAGGAGGTCGGTAAAGGTGTTCCCCTTACAGGTGGTGGAACATAAGGTTGCACTGAAGGGAAGAGAGCACAACGAACTGGAGGGCTCGATGGAATATCAACAGCAGTGGGAATAAGATCAGAAGTCTCAGCTTCAGCAGTAGCAGCAGCAGCAGCTTTAGTAGCCTTAGTAGTAGCCCTAGTAGCCTTCCCAGCAGCAGCAGTCTTTGTGGGGCGGCCCTGACAAGTTGGGTTTGGTCCCATAATGGTGGAGGAGCAATAGGGGGAGCAGCAGAATCTGTTGTGAGGGACTTGGGGCGCAGAATCAATGAACCGCAGTAATCCCGCGTCTGAGTTTGAAATCCGTCCAAACCGGTCCCGGAACCCGCGGTTTACCGGAATGATGGCGGTTTTTCAAATATTTTCTACGGTTACATAAATAATTTACCGGTACCCAAAACCACAGTATTTAACTGGAATTTGCTGGCCTGTGTTAGTCCCTACTGTGGTATTTAATCCTGTGGTCAAAGGCAAGAATCTTCACCCTGTGGAGTTCACAAGAGTCCTACATGTCCCCAAGCTTTGGAACAATCTCCTGTCCATCCTCTACCTCACCAGAACAAAGGGTTTCAATGTATTAATTGATAATGAGGCCCTTTGGTTCAGACTCAGGAAGGACAACACCAATCTGTTCTGTGCAAGTATCAATTCACACAACTGTGCACACTTAGATGGGACTGTAGAACCAGTATCAGAGTATGCTAATGCAGCCTCTACCACTCCAATGGACTTGTCCTCGTGGCATCGACACCTTGCCCACCACAGTTATGCCACAATCACATCATCCAAATCGGGTCTCAATCATTAGGAGTCCCTCTCTACTCGATTGTTAACAAATGTTTGTCTTGAAAGGGTAACTCCGCTCTCCGAAGAACCGATCCCGTTCTGAGAGGGCTGTACCTCTGCTCCAAATATCGGACTCGTGTCTCGAGAGTCTCTAACTCATGTTGTCTACCATCTCCTCATTTCTAGACCTGTTCCTCTCAATACTTAGATGTCCATGTAAATGGGGACAAGTCTGCTAGGCTTGCCTCTGTCTTAATACACCATATGTAGTCTTCTCGAGACTTAGTAGTATATATGATACCTCGTCTCGAGACGCATTTCTGATATCATTCACTTATTACATCGTGCACATGTAAAACCCTTCAGTCCAACAAGTAGATTCATACTGATAATCAGCCTTGTGGTACTGTGGTCTTCTGGCTATGAAAACTAATGTCTCGAGAGACGATTATCAGACAGGTGTCTTGTCTATAATCCTCTATTATGCTTTCTTTACATGGCCATATTGAGACGTTTAAGCGTCTCGAGCATGAATTTCGAGCGCAAACAGTTCTCGACCCTATCACCGCGTGCGTACGACCGAGTGGAAACCGACTGGAGGAAGTCGGGTTTTAGCTGAGTTCGAGAGTCGGGTTCTTAGGTCGGGCTAGCGGAGGGGATCCTTAGTCGATGTATTCACTTGTAACTACAGATGTACTACTCACCTAGCGGAGGGGATCCTTAGAGAATTCTCTAAGGGTCCTCCAGCCAGGTGTACAGACTATATATGAGATTCCTACATTAACTACACGTTCCCGGAACGGTACGAGGGCACGCGTTGTTGGTAAAGGATCACGTGTGCGCGCCGCCGTGATCCCGACATGCCGCGCCCGCGTCTGCGTTTGGGAACGTCTAATGAGAGTCGGTAAAGGGAGCGGGGGTGGTAACAAATGTGGTGTGAGAGAGTGTGTGAGTTGGGTTTGACTCGGGGTGGTTGTCGGGGATGACTTGTCGGTAAATGTGGTCGGTAACGTGAGTTGGGGATGTGAGTCGGGAATGGGGAGCATTCCCGAACGTTCGTGGAGGCGGGAATGTTGTCGGAAGATGTGAAAAGGAGTTCGGTAAAGGTGTTCTCCTTACATTACCCCCCCTCTAGGATTGTGCGACTTTGCGCAATGGTTGGAAAGGGATAGAATCAAATTGGGTACGTGGAAGTCGTCAGGGTGCTTGAGGATTTGCCCTGTGGAACTTGCTGACCAGTTCATCTGCATGAACGTTCTTGGCGGGTTCCCAGGAGTTGTGTTTGTACCCATATCCTTTCCAGGATACGAGGTAGTACAACTTTCCTCTGCTGAACCAACTGTCCCGTATATCTCCCACTTTGTATTCTTCCTCTCCATCCACTAGCACGGGCGGCGGAATGGTTGTCGGGCGTCTCCCGGGGATTGGGTCGATGGGAGCGGGGAGTAGTTTTACTACATGGAATACCAGGTGGATGCACAACATGGATCTTGGAAGTTTCAGTCGGTAAGCGTGCGTGCCTATCTGCTCTACAATTGGGTAAGGTCCCACGTAGCGGTGGGCTAGTTTCCGCGTTGGCCGACTGATAGGAATGTCTGTCGAGTCCAGGTACATCAGATCACCGACTTGATATTCGGGTGTTGGTCAGTGTCGGCGGTCGTAGTATCGTGCCATATCATCCTTTGCCTTGGCCAGCGCGGACCGTGCCTCCTCCAGTGTTGATTTCATCTGTTGTGTGAACTCCCCAACTGTCTCTAGTCGGGAGGGTTCCGCCTGAGGTTCGAATCCCATGCGCGGGTGTTTGTAAGGGCGACTCTTCCGCAGTCGTGTGCGCCAGGTATATCTCCCGCGAGTTCGCGCGGAGTCTTACAAGGAGAGCGGAAAGCTGTTGAGGGGATCCAAAGTAAGTATATTGAATGTAAAACTATATACGACGCCTTACCTGTTGAGGGGATCCAAAGAGAATAGTCTAAGGATCCCTCAACGAGGCAGGCGACACTATATACCTAAAGATACATTAACTACACGTTTCCGGTCTCCTACGAATCGTAAATGAAGGTGCGACGAAGTGGTAGTCGTCGGCTAGTCGTAAGCGGGTAGGCAGGCGCGTGGATTACGCGAGTGATGCGCTGATGCGCGGAGTGATGGTCGACGGTACCGTAAGCGGAGAGTGCGCGTAAGGCGCGGGTAGAGTGCGCAGCGCGCGGAAGTAATGGAGGTGCACCTAAGTGCGGGTAGATGCGCGAATGCACGGAGGTAATGATGGCGAATGTGCAGAGCGCGGAAAGAATGAACGAGCGGCGGAAATGGGGTTCCCCTTACAGTGTTGGCCGGTGTCTAAGAAGAAGGGGGTGTGCTGTGTGGAAGCGTGAACATGGTTGTTGTATTGGAACTCGGCAAGCGGTAATAGCTTGTTCCAATTGTTCTGCCTTTTGCTCACGAATAGTCGCAAGTACTGTTCCAGTTCCTGATTTACGCGTTTGGTCTGTCCATCTGTCTGCGGGTGATAGGTGGTGGACGACGTCAACTTGATCCCCAGTAGTTGGTAGAGTTCCTGGGTGAATTCTGCTACGAACTGCGGTCCCCGGTTGGATACCACCGTGTTTGGTAACCCGTGGTGTTTCCATACTTCCTTCAGATACAGGCGGGCGGCTCCTAGCGCGGTGACAGTGGTGTGGGTGGCTATGAAGTGAGACCGCTTTGCCACCAACTCCACCACTACCATGACTGCATCAAATCCCTCTGATTCGGGTAGTGCGCCGATGAAGTCTATGCTGATGGTCTCCCAGCGGGTGTTCGGGATTTCCAGCGGGTGTAGCTCCCCGATCGGCAATTGATGCTGTATTTTGGTGCGAAGGCATAGGTTGCATGTCCGACAGTATTGGCCAATGTACCGCGACATTTGGGGCCACCAGTAGTTGCGGGATACTAATTCCAGCGTTTTCCATCTCCCTGCGTGTCCTGCAACTCGGGTGTTGTGGTGTTGTTCTATGATGCGTCGGCAGAGGTCTGCAAAATTAGGGACATAAATCTGACCACGGAAATACAGTACCTCTTGTTCCTCCCGCCACTCAGCGCTGTGTACCGACTTCCCTTTTCCTTGTCGGAGTTTCTTCGCTGCCTCTGCTACTGAGTCCTCCAAGTGTCTGCCTCGATTTCCGCGCCTAATGTCCCTCATCACCTCCTTCTCCTCGCCTTCCGCCTTGATTCCTTCCAACGCGCGTATAGTGAACAGTTTGGGTTTGAGGAGTACAATGTCTTTGTTGTCTTCTGCTCCATCCGAATGATCGGCACGTCGAGAAAGGGCGTCAGGTTTACCCATACTCCTTCCGGGTTGGTGATGCAGGGAGAAGTCGAAGCGGGAAAGGTATAGAGACCAGCGGGCTTGTCAGCGATTGAGTTTCTGGGCTGACCTGAAGTATTCTAGATTCTTGTGGTCAGTCCATACCTCGAACAGATGTCAGGCCCCCTCAAGGAAGTGTCTCCATTCCTCCAATGCCCGGATGATTGTCAACATCTCTTTGTCGTGGATTTTGTAGTTCCGCTCAACTGCATTGAGGCTCTTGGACATGAAGGCTACTGGGTGCCACTTCTTGTCTTCCCGACTAAGTTGGGACAACACCGCACCAGTTGCAAAATCCGACGAGTCGGCCTCGATGCGGTAAGGGCGGTCGTCGTCAGGGAACATCAATACCGGTCGGGAAGCCACCTGTGCCTTCAACTCCTCAAATGCTGCCTGCTCTGCCTCGCCCCACTTCCACACCGCGTCTTTCCGCGTCAAATTGAAGAGTGGTTGGGCATGGTGGGAGAAGCCCTCTATGAAGCGCCGATAGAAGTTAGTGAATCCCAGGAAGGATTGTACCTCCTTCTTGTTAGTCGGGGTTGGCCACTCCACAATACCGCTGACCTTGACGGGGTCCATTTCTGTCTTACCCTCTGAGATGATGAGGCCTAGGTACTCAATCCACTCTTGTTCAAACTTGCACTTGTCAAGTTTGAGGAATAGCTTGTTTTCCCGACAGCGTTTGAGGACTTCCCGAGTGACCTGCTGGTGTTCCGCTCAGGTTTTTGTGTAAATGAGGATATTGTCAATGTACACGCAAACCACGCCGGCGGTGATGAGATCCTGAAAGATTTCATTCATCATTGTTTGGAACGTAGCGGGTGAGTTCGTGAGTCCAAAAAACATTACCAATGGTTCGAACAATCCTCGATTCGTTCAGAACACCACCTTCCACTCATCACCCTCTTTTATCCGTACATTGTTGTAACCCCAGCGGATGTCTAGCTTAGTGAAGTACTTGGCTCCGCACAGCTGATTGATAAGTTCTGAAATCAGCGGGAGGGGGTACGCGTTCTTGATCGTCATTCCGTTCAGTACTTGGTAATTGTAAGGGGAACTCCATTTCTCCCTTACTTCGCGCCGGTCTACTTCTATTCCGCTGGCCCAGTCTTACTTCGCGCGCACTCATGCGCACGCTCTCTACTCTGCTGAGTTACGATTCCTATTCTCATTACTTACCTCGCACTCGCCGCACTTACATTCGTTAGATCGCACACTCGCTATGTACGCCCACAGGCACCCCAGTCGTTACTTCGCGCGCAGTTCGATGACCTTTGCTAGTCCAACGCGTGTCGTCGTACCGCACCGGGAACGTGTAGTTAATGTAGTTTTAGGTATATAGCCCATCCCCCCTGATGGAGGGTCTTTAGAGTATTCTCTTAGGATCCCCTCCTCAGGTGCGTAGTTACATACTGTTACATTAATACATGTACTTGGGATCCCCTCCTCAGCGTCGTCCCGTTCCTTCTAAGTTCGCATGCACTCCGCCGGAGTTGCCCTGACAGTAATCTTGGATGGGTCGGAGAGAGCCGTCCTTCTTCTTGATGAAGAAGAATGGTGCGGCCATGGGTGATTTCGACGGGCGAATACGTCCCGACGACAGGTTTTCCTCCAGGAACTTGTCCAGTTCCTCCTGTTCTGTGACCGACAAGGGGTAGACCTTGCACGAGCGGGATTTGGCTTCGGGAATGAGTTCAATGGCGTGGTCCCAGGACTGTTTGTCGGGAAGCGCATCAAACAAAGTTTTCGAGAACACATCCTCGAATTCGTGCAGATAAGTGGGCGCCGCGTCGTGGAAGGACTTCGTGGGTTGGGAATTCTGATGAAAGGCCTCTGCTAACCTCTGGGATATGTTCGGGATGGCTCAACACATCTCTACCGGTCCTTTTGTCTGTTTTTCCGCATGGTTTGGGTCCCTCAGACTCACTGCGAAGATACGGTCACCCTCTTCTAGGAGTTTGGAGAGTGGGTTTGGATTTTCCGAGTCGGCGTCCTCTTCCTCGTCGGTACCCGCGTTCGGGAAGAGTCCCGCTCGGCATGAATTGATTTGCGCGTCCATTTTCTGCTTCTCCTTGGCCTCAGCCTTGATCTCATTTGTACAAACCCGACACTGGGCTGGACACCGACTAAGTTTCACCTCATTCGTTGTCCAGTCTATCTCCGGGTTGTGTTCCTTGAGCCAGGTGTAGCCTAGGATGAGGTCCTGTTTACTGATTTGAGTGACCACAAAGATTGTCCGCTCCGAATGCCCCTGATAACGGAGGACCAACTCGGTAATCTCGTTAATTGAGCCCGCCTCGTTCGGGGTGCCATCTACGTTGTAGACTGGGATGACCCGCTGTAGGGGGCGGGTTGCGATCTTGTGTCGGCGGACAAAATCCCGACTGATGAACATTCCTGTGGCTCCTGAATCCACGAGTGCCTTGAGCCCGAATGACTCTCCCGTGTTGGTAGTCTGAAGCTCCACCTTCAGATCTAGCGAGCACTTTACACTTAGCCACGTAATCCTCGTGGAGTTCTCGTGGAGTCCTTGTGGAGCCCTCATGGACTCTCCACCAAAATTGTCTGTCCTCATTCAAGTCCTCATAATTCCTTGTAAGTCCTTGCAGTTTCTGGGGGGACTGTGAGGACAAGGTGAAAGGACTTCGAGGACAAGGTCCTTACAAGGACTAAGAGGACTTTGGTGGACAAGTGCTCTTGTTTTATTTATTTGTATTTGTTCTCATTAGTTACAATTCATCAGTTGGTTTGATTTCCATCTTTGGGATTGTTTATCTATATTTTTATCATTTGAGGATAGCTTATTTGTCCTTGTTTATTTTTATTTGTTTGCTATATTTTCCCAACAGCAATTTGGATCAATTATTTCAAGGTTTCATTCACTTAGTGTTTATTTGTATTTGTTTGGCCCATTCAGGGTCGCGTGTTTGTTTGTATTTGTTTGTATTTGCCTTCATACACTGTCTTATTCCCATTTCAATTTTCCAAAGTATTTGTCTGTATTTATCTGGCTTGATGGCTGATAAATATTTAGTTAGGTCTCTATAAGGTCATTATAGAGTCCTTGCGGAGTCCCTGTGGAGTCCTCGCGGAGTCCCCGTGGAGTCCTCATGGAGTCCTCGTGGACCTGTGGGGGACTGTAAAGTACTGGGTAAGCCAGACGCACTATCTTGCCAAGCGGACCACAGTGACGGAAGCGAAGACAACCGCGACTTAGTAATGCTCAAACCGGAGCTGTTCACGATTCGTGCATTGGAAGGAATGGTTGTGGAAGGTGAAGAAAGAGACATCCTGCGGGACATTTGGAGAGGTAATTGAGAGGGACACCAGGAGGATGCAGTGGTGAAGGCGGCGCAGGAGTTGAAGAAGACAGCAGGGAAATCGGTTCGGAGTGCAGAGTGGAGAGAGGTACAAGAGTTGCTGTATTTCCGCAATCACATCTATGTCCCGAAACACGCTGACCTCCGCAGACGCATAGTTGCACAACACCATGATTCGCGAATTGCAGGACACGCCGGACGATGGAAGACACTGGAACTGGTATCACGCAACTACTGGTGGCCGCAAATGTCGCGCTACATCGGAGAATACTGCAAGACCTGTGACCTGTGTCTCCGAACAAAAGCACAATGTCAGCTACCAATCGGCGAACTTAAACCGCTGCCAATTCCAGAAGGTTGCTGGGACGTCGCAAGCGTGGATTTCATTGTGGAGCTCCCCGAGTCACAAGGGCATGATGCAATCATGGTAGTGGTGGACACGGTCGGTAAACGCGCGCACTTCATCCCAACCACAACAACAATCACTGCGCTGGGATTGGCAAGGCTCTACCTGCAGAATGTGTGGAAGCTGCACGGGTTACCAAAAGCAATGGTTTCCGATCGGGGAGTACAGTTTGTAGCGGAATTCACAAAGGAGTTGTATCGCATGCTGGATATCAAACTCACCGCATCAACAGCGTACCACCCACAGACAGATGGACAGACCAAGCGAGTGAACCAGGAGCTAGAACAGTACCTCAGGCTATTCATCAGCGAACGACAGGATAATTGGGTCGACCTCCTACCGCTCGCCAAATTCCAGTACAACAACCACATCCACTCCTCGACACAACACTCGCCGTTCTTCCTGGACACCAGCCAACACCCGCGAATGGGCTTCGAACCACAAACTGCACCATCCCGACTAGAAACCGCCAATGAGTTCCGCGATTGGATGAAAGACACACTGGAGGAAGCCCAATCCACATTAGCCAAGGCCAAAGACAAGATGGTGCAGTACTACAATCGCAAGAGGAAGCCAACACCCGACTACCAAGGAGTGTGCGATCTAAGGAGTGTAAGTACGGCGAGCAAGCAGCGAGCTGCGAAGTAAGAACCTCGAGTCAGCAGGATAGCAAGTGCGAGTGGAAGTGCGCGCAAAGTAAGGTCGGACCGGCGCAAAGTAAGGGAGAAATGGAGTTCCCCTTACAAACAGTATGTAACTATGCACCTGAGGAGGGGATCCTAAGAGAATACTCTAAGGAGCCTCCATCAGGGGGGATGGGCTATATACCTAAAACTACATTAACTACACATTCCCGGTGCGGTACGACGACACGCGTTGGACTAGCAAAGGTCACGTGACCGTGCTATTGATAGTCCAAACGAATGTGAAGTCCACTGGCGAACTACACACAAAGTAACGAGTGGGGTGCCTGTGGGCGTATGTAGCGAGTGTGCATAGTTACATACTGTTTGTAAGGGGAACTCCATTTCTCCCTTACTTCGCGCTGGTCCGACCTTACTTCGCGCGCACTTCCACTCGCACTCGCTATCCCGCCGACTCGCGACTCTTACTTCGCAGCTCGTTGCTCGCTCGCCGTACTTACACTCCTTAGATCGCACACTCGTTACATACGCTCACTACGCACCCCGTTCGTTACTTCGCACTCGTTCGGACTATCAAGGGCACGGTCACGTGACCTTTGCTAGTCCAACGCGTGTTGTCGTACCGCACCGGGAACGTGTAGTTAATGTAGTTTTAGGTATATAGCCCACCCCCCCTGATGGAGGCTCCCTAGAGTATTCTCTTAGGATCCCCTCCTCAGGTGCGTAGTTACATACTGTTACATTAATACATATACTTAGGATCCCCTCCTCAGCGTCGGCCCGCTCTACTTAAGTTCGCGCGCACTCCGCCGGAGTTGCCCTTACAATCGGCGAATACTGCAAGACATGCGATCTATGCCTCCAAACGAAGGCACGACGTCAGCTACCAATCAGCGAACTCAAACCCCTACCAATTCCGGAAGGTCGATGGGATGTTGCGAGTGTGGACTTCATAGTGGAACTACCCGAGTCGCAAGGGCATGATGCAATCATGGTAGTGGTGGACACGGTGGGTAAATGCGCGCACTTCATCCCGACCACGACAACGATCACCGCGCTTGGATCAGCGAGACTTTACCTCCAGCACGTGTGGAAGCTGCACGGCTTACCAAAGGCAATGGTTTCCAATCGGGGAGTACAGTTCGTAGCGGAATTCACAAAGGAGTTGTATCGCATGCTGGATATCAAACTCACCGCATCAACAGCGTACCACCCACAGACAGATGGACAGACCAAGCGAGTGAACCAGGAGCTGGAACAGTACCTCAGGCTATTTGTCAGCGAGCGACAGGACAACTGGGTCGACCTTCTACCGCTTGCCGAATTCCAGTACAATAACCACGTCCACTCCTCAACACAGCACTCGCCCTTCTTCCTGGACACCGGCCGACATCCGCGAATGGGCTTCGAGCCACAGACCGCGCCACCCCGACCCGAAACCGCGAACGAGTTCCGCGATCGAATGAAGGATACCCTCGAGGAAGCCTGATCCGCACTAGCCAAGGCGAAAGACGAGATGGCGCAGTACTACAACCGCAAGAGGAAGCCGACACCCGACTACCAAGTGGGAGATCGGATGTACCTTGATTCGCGCGACATTCGCATTACACAACCCTTGCAGAAACTGGCGCACCGCTACATCGGACCCTACCCGATCAAAGCCAAGGTTGGATCGCACGCCTATTGTCTCAAGCTCCTGCCAATGCTGTCGCGCATTCACCCTGTCTTTCACGTCGTCAAACTCCTACCCGCGCCGCACAACCCGATACCCGGGTGAAGAGTCACCTGTAAGGGGAACCCCCTTACCGACTCCCGTTTTCACTTTTCCCGACTTCTGCACCATTCCCGACTCAATTCCCGAACGTACAAACATTCACGAATGCTCACCTTACCGACCGTGTACTTACCGACCACATTACCGACTGTACAATTACCGACTACCTTATCGCCCCCACCCTGAGTCAAACCCGACTCACGCACTCATTTACATTCCATTTGTTTACCCGAACGCTCACTTCACCGACACTCCCTCACCGTTCCCCGACTGGTGCGCGACTTGTCGGGAATCTAGGGACACGCCCACGTGACCCTTTACCAACAATGTGTGTTGTTGTACCGCACCGGGAACGTGTAATTAATGTAGCACCAGTATATAGACACTACTGACGAAGGCGAGGACCCTTAGAGTATTCTCTTAGGATCCCCCTCGTCAGGTACGTACATGTGTAGTATTGTAAGGGGAACTCCATTTCCTCCTTACTTCGCGCCGGTCTACTTCTATTTCGCTGGCCCGGTCTTACTTTGTGCGCACTTACACTCGCGCTCTTCACTCTACCGACTTACGATCCCTTATTTCGCTACTTACCGCTCGTACTTACATTCGTTAGATCGCACACTCGCTACGCACGCCTACAGGCACCCCCACTCGTTACTTCGCGCGCAGTTCGCCGGTGGACTTCGCATTCGTTCGGACTATCAAGGGCACGGTCACATGACCTTCGCTAGTCCAACGCGTGTCGTCGTACCACACCGGGAACGTGTAGTTAATGTAGAATTAGGTATATAGCTCACCCCCCCTGATGGAGGATCCTCAGAGTATTCTCTTAGGATCCCCTCCATCAGGTGCGTTGTTACATACTGCTATTAATACATTTAACTTAGGATCCCCTCCATCAGCGTCGGCCCACTCTACTTAAGTTCGCGCGCACTCCGCCGGAGTTGCCCTTACAAGTATACTGTGAATACATTTTACTTAGGATCCCCCTCGTCAGCCTGACTTAAGAAACCCGACCTCCAAGTCAGCTAAAACCCGACCTCCTCCAGTCGGCTTCCACTTAGTTGTACGCGACCGAGGTTGCCCTTACATTAGAATACTCTCACCATCCGAGGCCTTAAATCGCATGGATGGAAATAACGAGTCGCCAACTCCCAAACCCGCGCCGCGCAATCCACCCCTCAACCCGAGCTAGTTAAACGTAGAAACCCGAGCTGTAGGATGTCTGACACCAGCCGAATGGGACGTCTAGAATCTGAACTCGAGTATCTATGGCAACTACTCACCACAAGGTCGGAGGACCTCCAAAAACTCACCCACACCCTTCGGACGCTGTTGGATCGAGTCGGAAACCCCTCACCACACCCCGATGTACCACCACCGACTCCAGCGACACCCAATGTAATAACAGCGATACCCCCACCTAGATCAGTAACCCAGTCGACACTGCGCCCCGCTCCACCACAACCGTTCGACGGCGCACGAGAACACGGTCGAGCATTCATCCAATCCTGCGAGCTCTACATCAAGCTAGTACCCCACCAATTCGAAAACCAGAACGCCCGAGTACAGTGGGCCTTCACATTCATGCAAACCGGATGCGCGTACAACTTTACCGACTGCGCGCTCCGCTTCGAAGAAACCGTGGGTGCACCAATGTACGAAACTTGGGAAGATTTCAAGGCCGACTTTGCACTACATTTCTACGCGCAAGGAGAGGCTCAACGCGCGCGAATCTGACTAGAAACGAGCGATTACCATCAGGGAGACCACTCGGTGGATGAATACACCGACGAATTCCGCGACCTCATCAACAAGTCGGGATACAAAGAAGGGATCACGGTAGTCGTGAAATATAGGAAGGGACTCAACCCGACCATTCAGTCGCAGATCGCAACCATGCCTCTGGGAAGACCCAACGATGACGACCCCCAAACATGGTACACCACCGCCCTCCGGTACGACGAACTTCGACTGGACAACGAAGCATTTGCGAGCACCAAGCCTGCACCACCGACTCGGATAGAAGAACCACCACCGGTCACCGAAACCAAGGAGGAACTCAGCCTTCCTTCGTCCCAGAGACCAACCACGCCAATTCCGACAACGCAGTCACCGCCGGAGCAAAAACCGACGAGTCGGGAAACGGGGACACAGACACCGCCTCAATCGGAAACCGTCCCAGCACCAAACCCAAGTCGAAAGTCGAACCACAATTGATTTGCGAGTCTAAGTGTTGAAGAACCATGCGAGCCCGAACCCACCTCGAAACCCCAGGACCTTACACCCCCCGCTGTAGCACGAAGCATGCGAGTTCCCCGATGGGAACGCAAACTCCCCAAGAGCTATTGCGTAGCGGCTGTACCAGGACCACGCTCACTCAATTTGAAGGTAGAGCTCCAAACTACCGACACGGGTGAGATACTCGGAGTGACGGCACTCCTCGACTCGGGGGCAACGGGGATGTTCATCCACAAACATTACGTGGAGAAACACCGAATCACTACGAGGCAACTGCAGCGCCCCATCCCCATGTACAATGTCAATGGAACTGTAAGGGGAACTCCATTTCCTCCTTACTTTGTGCCGACCTAGGCTTACTTTGCGCGCACTAGCGCTCACACTCTCTACTCCGCCGAGCTACGACTCTCACCCCGTTACTTACCGCTCACTCGCTCGTACTTACATTCCTTAGATCGCACGTTCGTTACATACGCCCACAGGCACCCCCACTCATTACTTCGCACGCAGTTCGCCGGTGGACTTCGCATTCGTTCGGACTATCAAGGGCACGGTCACATGACCTTCGCTAGTCCAACGCGTGTCGTCGTACCGCACCGGGAACGTGTAGTTAATGTAGTTTTAGGTATATAGCTCACTCTCCCTGATGGAGGATCCTCAGAGTATTCTCTTAGGATCCCCTCCACCAGGTGTGTTGTTACATATTGCCATTAATACATATAACTTAGGATCCCCTCCACCAGCGTCGTTCCGCTCTTTCTAAGTTTGCGCGCACTCCGCCGGAGTTGCCCTGACAGGAACTCTAAATGAGTCAGGATCCATTTGGGAGACAGTGGAACTTGTCCTCAGATACAAAGGACACTCAGAACGTACGGTTTTCACGGTAACGCAACTGGGAACCCACAACTTGGCTACACTTGGCTAAAGGAACACAACCCGGAGATAGACTGGACCACAAACGAGGTAAAACTCAGTCGGTGCCCAGCCCAGTGTCGGGTGTGTAACGAAGAGGCCAAGGCGGAAACCAAGGAAAGGCGGAAGACCAAGGAGCGAGTGAATGCATGTCGCACAGGACAATTCCCGACCGCGGGTTTGGACGAGGAAGACGAATCCGAATCGGACGCAGAGGACTCGAACCCCCTCTCCGAACTGCTTGAGGAAGGGGACCGCATCTTCGCAGTGACAATGCACCCACCCGACAAGTCGGAAAACACCACAAGAGGCCCACAAGAAATGTGCCACGCAATCCCGAACATTTCGCAGTGACTTGCGGAGGCTTTCCATCGCAACTCCCGACCACCCAAGACGTTCCGCGAAACAGCACCCGAGTACCTGCACAAGTTCGAAGATGTGTTCTCAAAAACCTCGTTCGACGCACTTCCCGACAAAAGGCCTTGGGATCATGCCATTGAACTCATTCCCGACTCGAAGGCTTGGTCATGCAAGGTGTACCCTTTGTCGGTAACGGAACAAGAGGAACTCAACAAGTTCTTGGAGGAGAACTTGTCGTCGGGACGCATTCGCCCATCGAAGTCACCCATGGCCGCGCCCTTCTTCTTTATTAAAAAGAAGGACGGCTCACTCCGACCAGTGCAGGACTACCAAGTACTCAACGCAATGACAATCAAGAACGCGTACCCACTTCCCCTCATATCGGAACTCATTAACCAACTACGCGGCGCCAAGTACTTCACCAAACCTGACGTCCGATGGGGGTACAACAACGTTCGGATAAAGGAAGGAGATGAGTGGAAGGCCGCGTTCCGAACCAATCGAGGATTGTTTGAACCGCTGGTAATGTTCTTTGGACTAACAAACTCCCCCGCTACATTCCAGACGATGATGAACGAGATCTTCCAGGATCTCATCGCGGCGGGTGTGGTTTGCGTATACATCGACGATATACTCATCTACACAAAAACCCAAGCGGAACATCAACAAATTACACAGGAAGTCCTCAAACGCTGTCGGGAGAACAAGTTATTCCTAAAGCTTGACAAATGCGAGTTCGAACAAGAACAGATTGAGTACCTGGGACTGATCATCTCAGAGGGTAAAACGGAGATGGACCCAGTCAAGGTCAGCGGGATTGTAGAGTGGCCGACTCCGACCAGCAAAAAGGAAGTACAGTCATTCCTCGGATTCACCAACTTTTACTGTCGGTTTATTGAAGGGTTCTCTCATCATGCACGCGCACTCTTTGATCTCACGCGCAAGGACTTGGTATGGAAATGGAGCGAGGTGGAACAGGCAGCCTTCGACGAATTGAAGACATGGGTGGCTTCCCGACCGGTACTGGTATTCCCCGACGATGACCGACCATTTCGCGTAGAGGCCGACTCGTCGGATTTCGCAACAGGAGCAGTACTATCCCAACTCAGTCGGGAAGACGATAAATGGCACCCTGTAGCCTTCATGTCAAAAAGTCTGAACGCGGTCGAAAGGAATTACAAGATCCACGACAAGGAAATGCTGGCAATCATTCAGGCACTCAAAGAGTGGAGACACTTCCTGGAAGGAGCCCGACAGCCATTCGAAATTTGGACCGACCACAAGAACTTGGAATACTTCCGATCGGCTCAAAAGCTCAATCGCCGACAAGCTCGATGGTCGTTGTACCTTTCCCGGTTCGACTTTTCACTACACCACAAACCGGGACGAAGTATGGGCAAACCCGACGCACTATCTAGACGCGCCGACCACTCGAACGGCGTGGAAGATAACAAGGACATCGTACTCCTCAAACCCGAGTTGTTCACCATACGCGCGCTAGAAGGGATTAGGGCGGAAGGCGAGGAGAGGGACATCATGAGGGATATTCGACGAGGAAATCGAGGCGGGCACCAGGAGGACTCAGTTGCGGGAGCGGCAAAGAAACTCCGACAAGGGAAAGGCAAGTTGGTACACAGCGCAGAGTGGCGAGAGGAACAAGAGGTACTGTATTTCCGTGGTCGGATTTACGTCCCCAACTTCGCTGACCTCCGCCGACGCATTGTGGAACAACACCACGACACTTGAGTGGTGGGACTGTCAGGGCAACTCCGGCGGAGTGCGCGCGAACTTAGAAAGAGCGGACGACGCTGAGGAGGGGATCCTAAGTATATGTATTAATGTAACAGTATGTAACTACGCACCTTAGGAGGGGATCCTAAGAGAATACTCTAAGGAGCCTCCATCAGGGGGGGTGGGCTATATACCTAAAACTACATTAACTACACGTTCCCGGTGCGGTACGACGACACGCGTTGGACTAGCAAAGGTCACGTGACCGTGCCCTTGATAGTCCGAACGAGTGCGAAGTCCACTGGCGAACTGCGCGCGAAGTAACGAATGGGGTGCGTAGTGAGCGTATGTAACGAGTGTGCGATCTAAGGAGTGTAGGTACGGCAAGCGAGCAACGAGCTGCGAAGTAAGAGTTGCTGTAAGGGCAACTCCGGCGGAGTGCGCGCGAACTAAGTAGAGCGGGACGACGCTGAGGAGGGGATCCTAAGTATAGTCTATTAATGTACAGTATGTAACTACGTACCTGAGGAGGGGATCCTAAGAGAATACTCTAAGGAGCCTCCAACAGGGGGAGTGGGCTATATACCTAGAACTACATTAACTACACGTTCCCGGTGTGGTACGACGACACGCGTTGGACTAGCGAAGGTCATGTGACCGTGCCCTTGATAGTCCGAACGAATGCGAAGTCCACCGGCGAACTGCGCGCGAGGTAACGAGTGGGGGTGCCTGTGGGCGTACGTAGCGAGTGTGTGATCTAACGAATGTAAGTATGAGCGGTAAGTAACGGGATAAGGGATCGTAAATCGGTAGAGTGAAGAGCGCGAGTGTAAGTGCGCGCGAAGTAAGACCGGGCCCGTGAGATAGAGGTAGACCGGCGCGAAGTAAGGAGGAAATGGAGTTCCCCTTACAGTCGCGAGTCGGTGGGATAGTGAGTGCGAGTGGAAGTGCGCGCGAAGTAAGGTCGGACCGGCGCGAAGTAAGGGCGAAATGGAGTTCCCCTTACATTACCCCCCTTCTAGGTTCGCGTGTCTTCACGCCGGCGTTGGAATGGGATCTGTGCGAATTGGACCTGTTGTACGAGTCGCGGCGCGCCGGGGTTGCGTCTGTAGAACTCAGCGACCAGTTCGTCCGCGTTTACCTTGTCGGCGGGTTCCCAGGAGTTCTGCTCGTAACCGTAGCCCTTCCAGGCAATCAGATACTGCAGCTTGTTCCTGTAAATCCGGCTGTCCATGATCTCCTGTACCTTGTAATGTACCTCGCCGTTGACCAGGGTGGGTTCTGGAACTAAACGTTCGTACGTTCGGGAATTGAGTCGGGAATGGTAAGGAGGTCGGAAATGTGAAAATGGAAGTCGGTAAGGGGGTTCCCCTTACACTGCGGAGGTCAGCATGTTTTGGGACATAGATGCGATCGCGGAAATACAGCAAGTCTTGTACCTCTCTCCACTCTGCGCTGCGAACCGACTTCCCTGCTGTCTTCTTCAACTCCTGTGCCGCCTTCACCACTGCATCCTCCTGGTGTCCCTCGCGATTACCTCTCCGAATGTCCCGCAAGATGTCCCTTTCCTCTCCTTCCACGACCATCCCTTCCAAGGCTCGAATCGTGAACAGCTCCGGTTTGAGCAGTACTAAGTCGCGGTTGTCCTCGCTTCCGTCGCTGTGGTCCGCTCTGCGAGATAGCACGTCTGGCTTACCCATGGTTTGTCCGGACTTGTGGTGAAGTGAGAAGTTGAATCGGGAGAGGTACAGCAACCACCTGGCCTGTCTCCGATTCAGCTTCTGGGATGTCCGGAAGTATTCGAGATTCTTGTGGTCCGTCCAGATCTCGAAGTCGTGTCGCACGCCTTCAAGGAAATGTCGCCATTCTTCGAGTGCGCGAATGATGGCCAGCATTTCCTTGTCGTGTATCTCGTAATTCCGCTCGACCGCGTTGAGACTCTTGGACGAAAACGCGATCGGGTGCCACTTGTCGTCCTCTGGGCTGAGTTGCGAAAGTACAGCGCCGGTCGCAAAATCCGAACTGTCTGCCTCCACTCGGAACGGCCGGTTGTCGTCTGCGAACATCAGTACCGGTTTGGACGACACCGCTTCCTTCAGCCCCTCGAACGCCTGCTGTTCCGACTCACCCCACTTCCAAGGCACGTCTTTACCGGTGAGATCGAATAATGGCCGCGCGATGTGAGAGAAATCGCGAATGAACCGCCAATAGAAGTTCGTGAAGCCCAGGAAGGACTGCACTTGCTTCTTGTTTGTGGGCGTTGGCCATTCCGCAACTCCGGCGACCTTGACCGGGTCCATTTCTGCCTGTCCCTCTGAGATAATGAGACCCAGGTACTCGATTCGCGTTTGCTCAAATTCGCACTTGTCGAGTCGCAGGTACAGTTTGTGTTCGCGAAGTCGCTGGAGCACTAACTTTGTAATTCGGCGATGTTCAGCAAGTGTCTTTGTGTAGATTAGAATGTCGTCAATGTAGACACATACCACTCCTTCCATGATGAGATCGTGGAATATCTTGTTCATCATGGTCTGGAATGTCGCGGGCGAGTTAGTGAGACCAAAGAACATTACCAGGGGCTCGAACATTCCGCGGTTTGTGCGAAATGCGGCCTTCCACTCGTCACCTTCCTTAATTTGGACGTTGTTGTACCCCCAGCGAACGTCGAATTTGGAGAAGTACTTTGCTCCCCGAAGATTGTTGACGAGGTCGGAGATGAGTGGGAGAGGGTATTTGTTCTTGATCGTTAGCGAGTTGAGAACGCGATAATCCTGTACCGGGCGTAGCAAACCATCTTTCTTCTTAATGAAGAAGAACGGCGATGCCATGGGCGACTTCGACGGGCGGATTCGTCCTGAAGCAAGGTTCTCCTCTAGAAACTTGTCCAGCTCCGCTTGCTCGGCCACTGAGAGCGGGTAGACCTTGCAGGATTTCCCTTCTGCGTCGCGGACGAGTTCAATCGCATGATCCCAAGGTCGGCGATCTGGGAGGGCGTCGAAAGAGGTCTTGGAGAACACGTCCTTGAATTCGTGGACGTGGGCTGGTGTGAGATCGAAGAACGACTTAGGTTGTGTGTTGTGATCGAAGGAGTCCGCAATTTGTTGAGATGCATTCTTGCGAGCCTCTGTCTGGATCTTCTCCGCTAGCCGCTGCGAGATGGTCTGGGTCATCCGAATCTCTTCAGGTGCCTTCTGGAATTGTCCTGGTTCACCGATGTTGACCACGAAGATACGGTCGCCCTCTTCGATGCAATCTTCAAGGGCGATATCTCCTTCGTGTTCAGAATCGGGAACCTCTCCAATTTCCGTTTCTGGTTCGGGCATGGGTCCTGCGCGACAGGCGTTGATGCGGGCCTCCGATTTGCACTTCTCAATCTTCTCCAACTTAACCTCGTTCGCGCATGTGCGGCATTTGTCGGGGCAGCGACTCATCTTCACCTCATTGGTCTGCCAGTTGATCTCCGGGTTGTGCTCCTGCAGCCAAGTGTAGCCCAGTATAAGGTCCTGCTTTCCTAGACTGGTGACCGCGAAGTGGGTGCACTCTGAATGACCGTTGTACCGTAAGACGAGGTCTACAATCTCCGAAATAGACCCATTCTCGTTCGGAGTACCGTCGACGTTGAACACCGGGATAGCGCGAACCAATTTGCGCGAGGTGAGCCTGTTCTTCTGCATGAACTCCGAGTCAATGAACAGTCCTGTGGCACCCGAGTCAACCAGGCTGTTGGTCGCAAACTTCTCGCCAGTGTCAGTCGTTTGGAGTTCGATCTTGAGCCTCAATGATCGAACACTCGGGGTGGCTGCGACTACAAATCGTTTGGGTAAGGTTCGCTCCCATCAAGGAACTCGAGTGTGCGTTGACTTAGGGGTCGGGGAGGTGTTTTGTACAACTTCTGTAGTAACTTCGGGTGTTTCGGAAATGTCAATTGTATTCTCCACTTCTAAACACACAAATTTATTTACAGATGACAGCGAGGGCGTACTGTTCACTCGCTGTCCGCTACAAAATCCTCCTGCGTTGTCGCAAACGGCTCCTCCACCGCTGCGGGCTCGACTCTCGCATCCATCATCGCAAAGATGTGTTGCGCGAACTCCTGTTGCTCTTCCGTCAACATGAATCGCGTATCGTAGCGGAGGGGACAGTCTTTCCGGAAGTGGCCTGGTTGTTTACACCGGTGACAGGTCTCGATGTTCCCTCGTGCTCTCCGCATCGCGTCTACGTCCATAGGAACAGGTGGGGGGAGAGCGGGGGGTGGCGGAGGTGGTGGTGGCGCTATTCGTTGGAGAGTCAGCGCTGAGAAGTGCGGCGGTGCGCGAAACACCGAGGTGACACAAGCAGGGGGCGCGCGAGTCGCCGGTTTAGTGCTCAGAAACGCCTCGTTGGTGAGGCGATTTTCGTCACATTTCATCACTGCTGCATACCACTGTTCGGGCTGGTCGTCCGCCGGTCGTCCTACTGCCATTGTCGCGATCTGCGACTGAATCTCCCCGCTCAGTCCCTTCCGGTACTTCACTACGATCGTCAAGCCCTCCTTGTATCCCGACTTGTCGATGAGATCCCTGAACTCATCCATGTAGTCGTCTGTCAGGGCAACTCCGGCGGAGTGCGCGCGAACTTAGAAAGAGCGGACGGCGCTGATGGAGGGGATCCTAAGTTATATGTATTAATGGCAATATGTAACAACACACCTGATGGAGGGGATCCTAAGAGAATACTCTGAGGATCCTCCCTCAGGGAGAGTGAGCTATATACCTAAAACTACATTAACTACACGTTCCCGGTGCGGTACGACGACACGCGTTGGACTAGCGAAGGTCACGTGGCCGTGCCCTTGATAGTCCGAACGAATGCGAAGTCCACCGGCGAACTGCGCGCGAAGTAACGAGTGGGGTGCCTGTGGGCGTATGTAGCGAGCGTGCGATCTAATGAATGTAAGTACGGGCGAGTGAGCGGTAAGTAACGGGGTGAGAGTCGTAGCTCGGCGGAGTAGAGAGTGTGAGCGCTAGTGCGCGCAAAGTAAGCCTAGGTCGGTGCGAAGTAAGGAGGAAATGGAGTTCCCCTTACATCGTCCACCGATCGCGATCCCTGGTGGTAGCTACTCGTTTCCAGCCTCGTGATTGCCCGCTGTGCTTTGCTCTGTACGAAGAAATTGATCGCGAAGTCCACGCGAAACAAGGCCCATGTTGCGTACTTCGGACTCCCTGTGGCGGTTTCGTGTCATAGCGCGCGGTCTGCAAACAGGTACGCTCGGCCTTTCTTCATGAAGGTGTATGCCCATCGCACTTGCGTTACTTCATCCGCGAACTGATGTGGTACGAGGTTTATATACAGTTCGCACGCGTTGATAAATGCGCGCCCTCGTTCGCGCGATCCATCGAAGTTGTTGGGGAGCGATGGTCGAAGTGCCGAAGGTCGTCCCGAATGAGCGTGGGTCGCGGGAGGAGGTGTTGATACAGTATTTACAGGGGCGCTAGGTGCTGGGGTATTGACCGGGGGAGTGAGAGCCGCGGTTTGGAGCGCGATCAGCGCCTGGAGGTTGTCTGAGAGCTTTTTAAGCAGCTCGGCTTGTTCCTCGATCTTCCTATTCAGTTCTCCTACGTCTCGCTCGACGTTGTCCACCCGCTGTTTGGCTTCCATCGATCGGAGTAAGAGTTCTACTTCTAGTTCGGATGAGGGTGGAGAGGGCGATTCTCGTGCAGTCTTGACGGATTCTGAGTTGGAGCTGGTGGTTTCTGCCGATCGGAATTTGGCAATGGCTGCGGTGAGGTCGCGGTCTCTGCTGGTGAGAGTATTCTACTGTCAGGGCAACTCCGGCGGAGTGTGCGCGAACTTAGAAAGAGCGGACGACGCTGAGGAGGGGATCCTAAGTATATGTATTAATGTAACAGTATGTAACTACGCACCTGAGGAGGGGATCCTAAGAGAATACTCTAAGGAGCCTCCATCAGGGGGGGTGGGCTATATACCTAAAACTACATTAACTACACGTTCCCGGTGCGGTACGACGACACGCGTTGGACTAGCAAAGGTCACGTGACCGTGCCCTTGATAGTCCGAACGAGTGCGAAGTCCACCAGCGAACTGCGCGTGAAGTAACGAACGGGGTGCGTAGTGAGCGTATGTAATGAGTGTGCGATCTAAGGAGTGTAGGTACGGCAAGCGAGCAACGAGCTGCGAAGTAAGAGTTGCGAGTTGGCGGGATAGTGAGTGCGAGTGGAAGTGTGCGCAAAGTAAGGTCGGACCGGCGTGAAGTAAGGGCAAAATGGAGTTCCCCTTACAGGGACACGCCGGGAGATGGAAAACATTGGAATTGGTGTCGCGCAACTATTGGTGGCCACAGATGTCGCGGTATATCGGTCAGTACTGTCGGACTTGCGATCTATGCTTAAGGACAAAGATACAACGCCAATTACCGATCGGCGAACTACACCTGCTGGAAGTCCCGACCTCACGATGGGAAACAATCAGTGTGGACTTCATCGGCGCACTACCCGAGTCAGAAGGCTTCGACGCCGTAATGGTAGTAGTAGAGTCGGTCGCCAAGCGATCCCACTTCATCCCGACTCACACTACCATCACCGCACTGGGAGCCGCGCGGCTGTACCTCAAGGAAGTTTGGAAACATCATGGATTACCGAATGCAGTGGTGTCGGACAGAGGACCCCAATTCGTAGCAGAATTCACGCAGGAACTCTACCGACTACTCGGGATCAAGCTGACGTCGTCCACGGCCTACCACCCACAGACGGATGGACAAACCGAACGAGTGAATCAAGAACTCGAGCAGTACCTACAACTGTTTGTTGGCAAGAGACAGAACAACTGGAATGAGCTCCTACCACTCGCCGAATTTCAATACAACAACCATGTCCACGCTTCGACGCAACACACGCCCTTCTTCCTTGACACTGGCCGACACCCGCGCATGGGGTTCGAACCTCAAGCAACAGAAACCCGACTCGAAACGGTCGGAGAATTTACCGACCGAATGAAGTCCACTCTGGAAGAAGCACGATCCGCGCTGGCCAAGTCCAAGGACGACATGGCGCAATACTACAATCGCAGACATCGACCGACACCCGATTACAAGGTCGGCGACATGATGTACCTGGATTCCACCGACATCCCAATTAGTCGACCGACAAGGAAACTCGCTCACCGGTACGTGGGACCCTACCCAATCACTGAGAAGATAGGCACACACGCGTACCAACTGAAATTACTGAGGTCCATGTCGCGCATCCACCCAGTGTTCCATGTCGTGAAACTACTGCCCGCACCCGCCGACCCGATTCCAGGAAGAACCCCGACCACCGTCCCACCGCCCGTACTAGTGGACGGAGAGGAAGAGTACGAAGTGGGAGATATACGGGATAGTCGGATTATCCGGGGGAAGTTGCACTACCTAGTGTCCTGGAAAGGATACGGGTATGAACACAACTCTTGGGAACCCGCTGAGAATGTTCATGCAGATGAACTGGTCAGCGAGTTCCACAAGGCAAACCCTCGAGCACCCCGACGACTTCCGCGTGCCCAATTCGACGCAATTCCTTTCCGACCATTGCACGAGGTCGCACAACCCTAGAGGGGGGGTAATGTAAGGGGAACACCCTTACCGACCTGGTTTTCCATTTCCCCGACCTCGGTACCCAAAGCCGACCAGCAATTCCGAACGTTCGCGAACGCTCACTTCCTGACTACATTTACCGACTACCTAATTACCGACTTAGCTACCGACTTCGTTACCGACCATACCCTTACCAACCCCCCACTACGAGTCAAACCTGACTTACACACTCCCTTACGCTACGCTCATTAAAACCTACACTCCCTTCACCTACACTTCCTCACCGCCTCCCGACTGATGCGCAACTTGTCGGGAATCAAGGGACACGCCCACGTGACCCTTTACCGACAACGCGTGTCGTCATACCGCACCGGGAACGTGTACTTAATGTAGTACCAGTATATAGACACAACTGACGAAGGCGAGGACCCTTAGAGTATTCTCTTAGGATCCCCCTCGTCAGGTACGTACATGTGTAGTATATTGTGAATACATTTAACTTAGGATCCCCCTCGTCAGTCCGACTTAAGAAACCCGACCTCCGAGTCAGCTAAAACCTGACCTCCTCCAGTCGGCTTCCACTTAGTCGTACGCGACCGAGGTTGCCCTTACAGTCCGCACTTTGGCCATCGCTCCCTGACGACTTCAATGGATCGCGCAAACAAGGGCGCGCGTTTATCAACGCGTGCGAACTGTATATAAATCTTGTACCACATCAGTTCGCGGATGAAGTAACGCAAGTGCAATGGGCGTACACCTTCATGAAGAAAGGCCCAGCGTACCTGTTTGCGGACCGTGCACTACGACACAAAACCGCCACAGGGAGTCCGAAGTACGCAACTTGGGCCTTATTTCGCGCGGACTTTGCAGTCAACTTCTTTGTACAGAGTGAAGCACAGCGGGCGATCACAAGGCTCAAGACAAGCAGCTACCACCAAGGATCGCGATTGGTGGATGATTACATGGACGAGTTTAGAGACCTCATCAACAAGTCTGGGTACAAAGAAGGGCTGACAATCATGGTAAAGTACCGGAAGGGATTGAGCGGAGAGATTCAGTCGCAGATCATGACAATGGCAGTAGGGCGACCGGCGGACGACCAACCCGAACAGTGGTATGCAGCAGCAATGAAATGCGACAAAAATCGCCTCACCAACAAGGCGTTTCTGAGCACTAAACCGGCAACTTGCGCACCCCCTGCTTGCGTCACCTCAGTGTTTCGCGCACCGCCGCACTTCTCAGCACCGACTCTCCAACGAATGGCGCCACCACCACCTCCGCCGCCCCCCGCTCTTCCTCCACCTGTTCCCATGGACGTAGACGCGATGCGGAGAGCACGAGGAAACATCGAGACCTGTCACCGATGTAAGCAACTGGGCCACTTCCGGAAGGACTGCCCCCTCTGCTACGATACGCGATTCATGTCGACAGAGGAGCAACACGAGTTTGCGCAGCACATCTTCGCAATGATGGATGCAAGAGTGGAGCCCGCAACGGTAGAGGAACCATTTGCAACAACGCAGGAGGATTTTGTAGTGGACAGCAAGTGAATAGTACACCCTCGCTGTCATCTGTAAATAGGTTCACGTGTTTAGAAGTTGAAAATACAACTGAGATTTCCAAAACACCCGAAACTACTGCAGAAGTCGTACAAGATACCATCCCCGCCCCCAAACTGCAATGCCAAAGACTCCCCCAATGGGAGCGAACTTTACCCAAGCGATTTGTAGTCGCTGCCACGCCAAGTGCTCGCTCGCTGAAGCTCAAGATCGAACTTCAGACAACCGACACCAGAGAGAAGTTCACAACCAACAGTCTGGTCGACTCAGGTGCCACAGGACTATTCATTGACTCAGAATTTGTGTGGAAGAACAGGCTTACTTCGCACAGGTTAGTTTGCGCTATTCCGGTATTCAATGTCGACGGTACCCCAAACGAGAACGGGTCTATTTCGGAGATCGTAGACCTCATCTTACGGTACAATGGTCACTCGGAGCACACACACTTCGCAGTCACAAGTCTGGGAAAACAAGATCTCATACTGGGGTACACTTGGCTACAGGAGCACAACCCAGAGATCAACTGGCAGACAAACAAAGTGAAGATGAGTTGTTGTCTGGACAAATGCAGCACCTGCGCGAACGAGGTTAAATCGGAGAAAGCAGAGAAGTGTAAATCGGAGGCCCGCATCAACGCCTGTCGCGCAGGACCCATGCCCAAACCAGAAACAGAAATTGGAGAGATTCCCAACTCTGAGCACAAGGGAGATATCGCCCTTGAAGATTGCATCGAAGAGGGCGACCGTATCTTCGTGGTCAACATCGGCGAACCAGGACAATTTCAGAAGGCATCGGAGGAGATTCGGACAACCCAAACCATCTCGCAGCGATTAGCGGAGAAGATCCAGACGGAGGCTCGCAAGAATGCATCTCAACAAATTGCGGACTCCTTCGATTGCAATGCACAACCTAAGTCGTTCTTCGATCTCGCACCGGCCCACGTCCACAAATTCGAGGACGTGTTCTCCAAGACCTCTTTCGACGCCCTCCCAGATCGCCGACCTTGGGATCATGCGATTGAACTCGTCCGCGACGCAGAAGGGAAATCCTGCAAGGTCTACCCGCTCTCAGTCGCCGAACAAGCGGAACTGGACAAGTTCCTGGAGGAGAACCTTGCTTCGGGACGAATCCGCCCGTCGAAGTCGCCCATGGCATCGCCGTTCTTCTTCATTAAGAAGAAAGATGGTTTGCTACGCCCGGTACAGGATTATCGCGTTCTCAACTCGCTAACGATCAAGAACAAATACCCTCTCCCACTCATCTCCGACCTCGTCAACAATCTTCGGGGAGCAAAGTACTTCTCCAAATTTGACATTCACTGGGGGTACAACAACGTCCGAATTAAGGAAGGTGACAAGTGGAAGGCCGCATTTCGCACAAACCGCGGAATGTTTGAGCCACTGGTAATGTTCTTTGGTCTCACTAACTTGCCCGCGATGTTCCAAACCATGATGAACGAGATATTCCACGATCTCATCATGGAAGGAGTGGTATGTGTCTACATTGACGACATTCTAATCTACACAAAGACACTTGCTGAACATCGCCGAATTACAAAGTTAGTGCTCCAGCGACTTCGCGAACACAAACTGTACCTGCGACTCGACAAGTGCGAATTTGAGCAGATGCGAATTGAGTACCTGGGTCTCATTATTTCGGAGGGACAGGCGGAAATGGACCCAGTCAAGGTCGCAGGAGTTGCGGAATGGCCAACGCCCATGAACAAGAAGCATGTAAGGGGAACTCCATTTCCTCCTTACTTCGCACCGACCTAGGCTTACTTCGCGCGCACTAGCGCTCACGCTCTCTACTCTGCCGAGCTACGACTCTGGCCCCGTTACTTACTGCTCACTCACCCGTACTTACATTCGTTAGATCGCACGCTCGCTACACACGCCCACACGCACCCCATTCATTACTTCGCGCGCAGTTCACCGCCGGACTTCGCATTCGTTCGGACTATCAAGGGCACGGTCACATGACCTTCGCTAGTCCAACGCGTGTCGTTGTACCGCACCGGGAACGTGTAGTTAATGTAGAACTAGGTATATAGCTCACTCCCCCTGATGGAGGATCCTCAGAGTATTCTCTTAGGATCCCCTCCATCAGGTGCGTTGTTACATACTGTTATTAATACATTTAACTTAGGATCCCCTCCATCAGCGTCGTCCGCTGAAAGGGGTATTCTGCCTTTAAGTGTAATATGAAAAGTTTATTAAATCCAATCCACACACACACTCAATACACACTACAAGACAGGAAGTACGCCTGTAAGTTCGTGGGTACGGGTATTGAAATACCACTGATTAAAGTAGTCTTTTGGGTCTTAGGTTTGTTTTCCACGGAAAACGTCTTAGGTCTTTTATATGATTCATAAGGTGGGTTAGACCTTAAGGATGACCGGGTTTTAGGGTCTGTTTACACTTTCCGAGGAATGTGTGGTAGGGTCGAAATGAAGAGACACCAAGCTCTCAGATCAAAAACAACAAGTTCAACGATTCAACAATACTGCACAAGGAGGGGCTTATCCTAAACTGTCTTGTCACAGTGCTCAGGACAGATACCAAATCTTCCCAAGTCTTCAACAATATAACACAAATCTGCACAAGGTAGAGGTTGTTTAGACCGTCTTGTCACAGAGCTTAGAATGGATACCAAATCCTTCCAAGTCTTTAGGGGCTTTAATCACGCACGTTAGAAATCCTCGGAAATCGTCACGTCGCAATATTTAGCTAAGAACTTCGGGTTCGTCACTTATAAATCTTATGGGTCACTCAAAGTCTGAAGTGAAATCTACTCTTTTATTATCTGATTGCTACTGCAATAGAAGGGAGTCAAATTCCTTGCTTTCTACTGCCTATGAGAGGGGGTTTATATATGTAAAGTAGAGAAATGATTTGTAAGCAGAAAAATACTAATCGAGACTATTGGAAATTGAATGAAAATTTTATATACTTGGCAAAGGGTGATTTAGGAAGGTTATAGTAGGTATCTGACTCGATTATTGAGTCAGCCAAACGCTTGGCTAAGTGGTGGTCCAATGGTATGAGCTATATTACCCAGGAATCGTTTTCCAAGGAAATGTCGCCATAGCCGATTCGGCCTTTTAGGGTGTATCCGTGAAGTACCCTGGTCATTCCAAAGGTATTTCACAATTCTGAAGAGTCTGGATCGTTTTCTATTCAATGGATCGGTCATCCCAATTGAATTGGTTACTAACTTCCAGGGGGAAGGTCATTCCTACTGAATTCCGAGTTTCCTCAAAGGTTATGATGTCATTTTTATGATTCTCCCTCGTCTTAGTCTTCTGGGTGGACGCGTCTTAGACGTGTTTTGATCACATGACGTTTTCCTTGGAACAGGTGTGATTTCCTCGGAATTCGTCTTACATCATTAGTACGAGTTTTGTAACCGGATACGCGTCGGAGGCCTCTAGTTCAAGTACCGTCCTTCGGATTCACTGTACGGGTAGTGTACTTGTTTCGATGTATAACACTTAATAAGAGCGTTTTGACTACAGAGTCGAAGCATCTCATTAGTCCTCTTGTTTCCCTAGTGCAAAGCCTTTACAATAATACTAATTGATAGTAAATCGCAAAATTACAGGCCTGGGTGTTTGACCACCCTATCACCGCTCTTTCTAAGTTCACGCGCACTCCGCCGGAGTTGCCCTGACAAAGCAAGTGCAATCCTTCCTGGGGTTCACAAACTTCTATTGGCGGTTCATTCGCGATTTCTCCCATATCGCGCGGCCCCTGTTCGATCTCACCAGTAAAGACGTGCCTTGGAAGTGGGGTGAGTCGGAGCAGCAGGCATTCGAAGGGCTGAAGGAAGCGGTGTCGTCCAAACTGGTACTGATGTTCGCAGACGACAACCGGCTGTTCCAAGTGGAGGCAGACAGTTCAGATTTCGCGACTGGCGCAGTACTTTCGCAACTCAGCCCGGAGGACAACAAGTGGCACCCGATTGCGTTTTTGTCAAAAAGTCTCAATGCGGTCGAGAGGAACTACGAGATACACGACAAGGAAATGCTGGCCATTATTCGTGCACTCGAAGAATGGCGGCATTTCCTCGAAGGTGCGCGACATGACTTTGAGATCTGGACAGATCACAAAAACCTGGAGTACTTCTGGACGTCCCAGAAGTTAAATCGGAGACAGGCCAGGTGGTCACTGTACCTCTCCCAATTCAACTTCTCGCTACACCACAAGTCCGGATGAACCATGGGCAAGCCAGACGCACTATCTTGCCGAGCGGACCACAGCGACAGAAGCAAAGACAACCACGACTTAGTACTGCTCAAACCGGAGCTGTTCACAATTCGCGCGTTGGAAGGAATGGTCGTGGAAGGAGAGGAAAGGGACATCCTGCGGGACATTCGGAGAGGTAATCGCGAGGGACACCAGGAGGATGCAGTGGTGAAGGCGGCACAGGAGTTGAAGAAGACAGCAGGGAAGTCGGTTCGCAGCGCAGAGTGGAGAGAGGTACAAGACTTGCTGTATTTCCGCGATCGCATCTATGTCCCAAAACATGCTGACCTCCGCAGTGTAAGGGGAACCCCCTTACCGACTTCCATTTTCACATTTCCGACCTCCTTACCATTCCCGACTCAATTCCCGAACGTACGAACGTTTGCGAACGCTCCCTTCACCGACCGTGTATTACCGACCACCTTACCAACTGTACAATTACCGACTACCTTACCGCCCCACCCCGAGTCAAGCCCGACTCACGCACTCACTTACGCTACATTCGTTTACCATCACGCTCCCTTCCCCGACACTCCTTTACTGCTCCCCGACTGATGCGCGACTTGTCGGGAACCTAGGGACACGCCCACGTGATCCTTTACCGACAACGCGTGTCATCGTACTGTACCGGGAACGTGTAGTTAATGTAGTACCTCGTATATAGACATAGACCACTAGCTGGAGGACCCTTAGAGTATTCTCTTAGGATCCCCTCCGCTAGGTATGTAGTATGTGTACTATACAGTGAATACATGACTTAGGATCCCCTCCGCTAGCCCGACTTAAGAACCCGACCTCCGAACTTAGCTAAACCCGACTTCCGTCAGTTGGTTTCTACTTGGTCGCGCGCACGCGGGGTTGCCCTTACACGCAGACGCATAGTCGCGCAACACCACGATTCGCGAATTGCGGGACACGCCGGACAATGGAAGACACTAGAACTGGTATCGCGCAACTACTGGTGGCCGCAAATGTTGCGCTACATTGGCGAATACTGCAAGACATGCGATCTATGTCTCCGAACAAAGGCGCAACGTCAGCTACCAATCGGCGAACTCAAGCCGCTACCGATTCCGGAGGGTCGATGGGATGTTGCAAGCGTGGACTTCATTGTAGAGCTACCTGAGTCACAAGGGCATGATGCGATCATGGTAGTGGTGGACACGGTGGGTAAACGCGCGCACTTCATCCCGACCATGACAACAATCACTGCGCTTGGGTCGGCGAGGCTTTACCTCCAGAATGTGTGGAAGTTGCACGGCTTACCAAAGGCAATGGTCTCCGATCGGGGAGCACAGTTCGTAGCGGAATTCACAAAGGAGTTGTATCACATGTTGGATATCAAACTCACCGCATCAACAGCGTACCACCCACAGACAGACGGGCAGACCGAGCAAGTCAACCAGGAACTCAAGCAGTACCTCAGGCTATTCGTCAGCGAATGACAGGACAACTGGGTCGACCTCCTACCGCTTGCCGAATTCCAGTACAATAACCACGTCCACTCCTTGACACAGCACTCACCATTCTTCCTGGACACCGGCCGACATCCGCGAATGGGCTTTGAACCACAGACCGCGCCATCCCGACTAGAAACCACCAACAAGTTCTGTGATCGGATGAAAGACACACTCGAGGAAGCCCGATCCGCATTAGCCAAGGCCAAAGACGAGATGGCGCAGTACTACAATCGCAAGAGGAAGCCAACACCCGACTACCAAGTGGGAGATCGGATGTACCTGGATTCGCGCGACATTCACATTACGCAACCTTCACAGAAACTGGCCCACCGCTACATCGGACCCTACCCGATCGAAGCCAAGGTTGGATCGCACGCCTATTGTCTCAAGCTCCCACTGTCACTGTCGCGCATCCACCCCGTCTTTCACGTCATCAAACTTCTACCCGCTCCGCACGACCCAATACCCAGGAGATGGGTCACCGAGGTCCCCGAACCTACTCTCGTGGATGGTGAAGTGCACTACGAAGTGCAAGAGATCATGGACAGCCGGATCTACAGGAACAAGCTACAGTACCTGATCGCGTGGAAGGGCTACAGCTACGAGCAGAACACATGGGAACCCGCCGACAAAGTCAACGCGGACGAGCTGGTCGCCGAGTTCTACAGACGCAACCCCGGCGCACCGCAACTCGTACAACATGTCCAATTCGCACAGATCCCATTCCAACGCCGGCATGAAGACACGCGAACCTAGAAGGGGGGTAATGTAAGGGGAACTCCATTTCCTCCTTACTTCGCACCGACCTAGGCTTACTTCGCGCGCACTAGCGCTCACGCTCTCTACTCCGCCGAACTACGATTATGACCCTCTTACTTACCGCTCATTTGCCGTACTCACATTTGCTAGATCGCACACTTGTTACTTCGCGTGCAGTTTGCTGGTGGACTTCGCATTCGTTCGGACTATCAAGGGCACGGTCACGTGACCTTCGCTAGTCCAATGCATGTCGTCGTACCGCACCAGGAACGTGTAGTTAATGTAGTTTTAGGTATATAGCCCACCCCCCCTGATGGAGGCTCCTTAGAGTATTCTCTTAGGATCCCCTCCTCAGGTGCGTAGTTACATACTGTTACATTAATACATGTGCTTAGGATCCCCTCCTCAGCGTTGTCCCGCTCCTTCTAAGTTCGCACGCACTCCGCCGGAGTTGCCCTGACAGCAGGTAATCAATTAAGATGTTCTCTCATTATATTTTTCCAGTTAAGTTTAACTTAATCCCTCAATTGTGGGTTTCCGAATCTCATAGTTTTCTCTAGCTCACCTTTGCACAGTTGTATTTGTAGTGTAAGCCTACCTCTATGCTTCTCTACCCCCCACCCCTGTATGATTGGTGTTGCGCTTGGGAGTTGGGGCTGAACATTGTACTACGCATTCCTGTCTATTGCCGTGCCCGTCTATTTGATTATGATTTTACAACGTGTTTAACTTTCTGTAAATTTCCTTGATGAATTGATTATTCTCACCCTTCCATCACCTCCCTCTCCCCTGATGTTTGGTGTTATCCTGACAGGTCTCGTGTATGTTGACATTGTATGTCTAAGCTACGACTCATGCTAGTTGCCCTTCAAAACTTCCCCCTGTACTTAACGTTTGTTGTCAGCCCCACTGACCGAATTCACACTCTTTATTCTTCAGCTCATTGTCTTACGCAATCACGCTGTAAGGGGAACACCCTTACCGACCCTGTTCTCCGTTTTTCCGACCTGGACATCCCAAACCCGACCAGCGATCCCGAACGTTCGCAAACGCTCACACCCCCGACCTCAGTGACCGAATGTTCAATTACCAACTTCGTCACCGACTGTACATTTACCGACCCCACTCAGAGTCAAACCCGACTCACACACTCCTTTACAGTACACTCATTAAACCCCACATTCCCTTCGCCGACTCTCCCTTATCGTTCCCCGACGAATGCGCAACTTGTCGGGAATCAAGGGACACGCCCACGTGACCCTTTACCGACAATGCGTGTTGTCATACTGCACTGGGAACGTGTAATTAATGTAGCACCAGTATATAGACACTACTGATGAAGGCGAGGACCCTTAGAGTATTCTCTTAGGATCCCCCTCGTCAGGTACGTACATGTGTAGTATACTGTGAATACATTTTACTTAGGATCCCCCTCGTCAGCCTGACTTAAGAAACCCGACCTCCGAGTCAGCTAAACCCTGACCTCCTGTAAGGGCAACCCTAGGTCGGCGAAGTCGAAAGGGTCGAACTGAGCGAGGTCGAAGTCGAAGGTCGAACTTACGATCTGCGAAGGTCGAACTTCGAAGTGCGAACTAGAGGGGATCCAAAGTAAATATATTAATAACTTAAGGTACAAGTCCGGTCTCCTTACCTAGAGGGGATCCAAAGAGAATAGTCTAAGGATCCCCATCTAGCCTCGGAGTCTATGTACTCTATACTACAATGGGAGTGGTACACTATTGTCGCTACGTGGCACAGAGTGTACAAACAGTGATATACATCGCTTGGAGGTCGCGCGTCGAAGTGCGAAGTGTGCGTGTCGGAGTTCGAAGCGCGCGCGTCGACGTTCGACGTCGAAGTCGAAGTTCGAAGTTCGACGTTGGCCTTCGAAATGGGGTTCCCCTTACATTACCCCCCCTTTAGGTGTGCGCGCCCTCGCGCATCGGCTGGAACGGGATCTGGGCGAACTGAACACTGCGAATCTGTCGTGGTGCGCCTGGATTCAAGCGGTGGAAGTCGGCAATACATTCGTCGGCCTGGATCTGGTCTGCAGGTTCCCAGGAGTTGTGTTCATAACTGTAGCCCTTCCATGACACTAGGTACTGCAGTTTGCGACGGTGTATTCGACTGTCCATGATTTCTTCGACTTCGTAGTGTTCTTCGCCGTCAATCAGTTCGGGCTCTGGCACAGCGGTGGGTCGACGTCCTTCGATCGGGTCGCGAGGCGCAGGGAGCAGTTTCACGATGTGGAAAACCGGGTGGATCTTCGACAACGAACTCGGTAGTTTCAGGCGATAGGCATGCGAACCCACTTTTGCTTCGATCTTGTATGGTCCCAGGTATCGGTGGGCCAGTTTGTGCGAAGGTCGAGTGATGTGGATGTCGCGAGAGTCGAGGAACATCATGTCGCCCACTTGGTACTCCGGTGTCGGCCTTCGACGTCGATTGTAGTACTGCGCCATGTCTTCCTTCGACTTCACCAGTGCTGATCGAGCTTCGGACAATGCGTTCTCCATTCGATCACGGAACTCGTTCACTGTTTCGAGCCTCGAAGGCGCCGTCTGAGGTTCGAAGCCCATGCGTGGGTGTCGGCCGGTGTCGAGGTAGAACGGTGACTGCTGTGTCGAAGCGTGGACATGGTTGTTGTACTGGAACTCCGTCAGTGGAAGGAGGTCCGCCCAGTTGTTCTGCCGTTCGTTGACGAAGAGTCGAAGGTACTGTTCCAACTCCTGGTTGACTCGCTCCGTTTGTCCGTCGGTCTGGGGGTGGTACGCGGTCGACGCAGTTAGTTTGATGTCGAGAAGTCGATAGAGTTCGCGCGTGAACTCTGCGACGAACTGTACGCCTCGATCCGATACCATTGCCTTAGGTAGACCATGTAACTTCCACACATGTTGTAAATACAGTCGTGCGGATCCCAGAGCCGTGACCGTCGTAGTCGTTGGTATGAAGTGCGCTCGCTTTCCTACCGAGTCGACGACGACCATGATTGCATCGAAGCCATCGGACTGCGGGAGTTCGACGATGAAGTCCACGCTGGCGACGTCCCATCGACCTTCTGGAATGGGGAGTGGCTTGAGTTTGCCCATTGGCATTTGTCGTTGCGCTTTGGTTCGAAGGCAGAGATCGCAGGTCTTGCAGTACTCTCCGATGTAACGCGACATCTGTGGCCACCAGTAGTTTCGCGAAACCAGCTCGAGGGTCTTCCATCGCCCGGCGTGCCCGGCAATGCGTGTGTCGTGGTGCTGCGCAACAATTCGACGTCGAAGATCTGCGTTTCGAGGGACGTAGATTCGATCCCGGAAGTGAAGGAGGTCCTGGGACTCTCGCCATTCTGCACTTCGAACTGACTTCCCTTTCGACCTTTTGAGTTCCTTCGCAGCGAGGGTGACAGCGTCCTCCTGGTGTCCCTCACGATTACCCCGTCGAATGTCTCGCAGGATGTCGCGTTCTTCGCCTTCCGCCACTACCCCTTCAAGCGCGCGGATGGCGAACAGTTCGGGTTTGAGGAGTACCACGTCGCGATTGTCTTCGCCGCCGTCGTCGTGGTCCGCACGTCGAGATAGTGCGTCAGGCTTTCCCATGCTTCGACCTGGTTTGTGGTGCAGTGTGAAGTCGAACCTCGACAAGTAGAGGGACCATCGAGCTTGTCGACGATTCAGTTTCTGGGCCGTTCGAAAGTACTCGAGGTTTTTATGATCCGTCCAAATCTCGAATTCGTGTCGAGCCCCTTCGAGGAAGTGCCTCCACTCTTCCAACGCACGTACAATGGCGAGCATTTCCTTGTCGTGGATCTCGTAATTGCGTTCGACCGGGCTTAGGCTCTTCGACATGAATGCGACGGGGTGCCATTTGTCGTCCTCGGGGTTCAGTTGCGAAAGCACCGCACCTGTGGCGAAGTCCGAACTGTCTGCTTCAACTCGGAAGGGTCGACTGTCGTCTGCGAACATGAGTACGGGTTTCGACGCTACTGCGCGCTTGAGGTCGTCGAAGGCTGTCTGCTCCGCTTCGCCCCATTTCCAGGTGGCATCCTTTCCCGTGAGGTCGAAGAGAGGTCGAGCGAAGTGCGAGAAGTCTCGAATGAACCGCCTGTAGAAGTTCGTAAAGCCCAAGAATGACTGTACTTGCTTCTTGTTCGTAGGTACGGGCCAGTCCGCAACTCCAGCGACCTTGACGGGGTCCATTTCGGCCTTGCCTTCCGAGATGATGAGACCGAGGTACTCGATCTGTGTCTGTTCGAACTCGCATTTGTCGAGGCAAAGGTACAGTTTGTGCTCTCGAAGTCGTTGTAGCACCAGGCGCGTGATTCGACGATGCTCCGCGATGGTCTTGGTGTAGATGAGGATGTCGTCGATGTACACGCAGACCACGCCTTCCATGATGAGGTCGTGGAAGATGTCGTTCATCATCGTCTGGAAGGTCGCTGGGGAGTTTGTAAGGCCGAAGAACATGACCAGTGGTTCGAAAAGCCCGCGGTTCGTTCGAAACGCCGCCTTCCACTCGTCGCCTTCCTTGATGCGTACATTGTTGTAGCCCCATCGAACATCGAGCTTCGTAAAGTACTTCGCTCCGCGCAGTTGGTTGACGAGGTCCGAAATGAGTGGCAAGGGGTACTTGTTCTTCACCGTAAACGAATTGAGCACTCGATAGTCTTGCACCGGTCGAAGCGAACCATCCTTCTTCTTGATGAAGAAAAAGGGCGAAGCCATGGGCGATTTCGAAGGTCGGATTCGTCCCGAGCTGAGGTTCTCCTCCAAGAACTTGTCGAGTTCGGCCTGTTCAGTGACTGAGAGCGGGTACACCTTGCATGACTTGCTTTCGGCATCCTTTACCAGTTCGATTGCGTGGTCCCAAGGTCGTCGATCGGGGAGGGCGTCGAAGGACGTCTTCGAAAATACATCTTCGAAGTCGTGGATGTGCTGAGGGGCCAGATCTCGGAAGGGTTTGACTTGCGAGTTTTTGTGGAATGCTTCGGCAAGTCGTTGCGAGATATTCTGTGTGGCTCGAATGTCCTCCGTTTCACGAAACTGGACGACGAAGATGCGATCGCCTTCTTCGAACTCGTCTGTCACTTCGTCGTCACCTTCGACGTCGTCGTCGATCTCCGGCATGGGTCCTGTTCGACAGGCATTGATGCGCGCCTCCTTCTTTCGCCGTTCGACCGTCTCTGCCTTGATTTCCGCGACACAGGTGTTGCACTTGGCCGGGCAGCGACTCATTTTCACTTCGTTGGTCTGCCAATCGATTTCGGGGTTGTGTTCGCGAAGCCATGTGTAGCCTAGAATGACTTCCTGCTTGCCCAAGTTTGTGACTGCGAACTGGGTGCGCTCCGAATGACCTTTGTATCGAAGGATGAGGTCGACAACTTGCGTAATCGACCCGTGTTCATTGAGCGTGCCATCGACATTGTATACGGGGATGGGGTGAACCAGCGCGCGCGTCGTAAGTCGTCGTCGTGCTACGAAATCGGTGTCGATGAAGAGTCCTGTAGCTCCGCAGTCGACAAGGCAGTCGGTCGAAATGTTTTCGCCCGTGTCCGTTGTTTGGAGTTCGACTCGCAACTTGAGGGATCGTGCGCTTGGTGTAGCGGCGACGATGTAGCGCTTGGGCAAGTTGCGTTCCCATTTGGGCACCCTTTTGCGCGTCGAAGTTGTTGAGGGGGGAGTCGGGATAGTGGGTACGACTTCTGTAATGGGTTCGATAGTGGTCGAAGTTTCGTTTATTGTTTCTACCTCTAAGTGTTCGAACCTATTTACAGATCGCAGCGGGGGCGTACTGTTCTCGCTGTTGGTCGCAAGTTCCTCCTCCTTTTCTTCTACTTCTTCGACCTCTGGTTCCTGGCCTGGCTGGGCGTCGAGCATGGCAACGATGTCCTGTGCGAACTCCGCGCGTTCCTCTGTTGTCATGTACCTTGTGTCGTAACGTTGGGGACACTCCCTTCGCAGGTGTCCTGTCTCACCACACCTGTAGCAGGTCGTGATGTTCGCCCGGGGTCTTTGAACAGTGTCAACGTCTGGTGGGGGTAGGGCGGCGAATGTGGTCGAAGTGCGAAACATCGAATTGTTAGTTTGAACCGGTGCGGGGTTCGAACGGTTCGAAGGTTTCGTACTGAGAAACGCTTCATTTGTGAGGCGGTTCTCATCGCACTTGATGGCGGCCCTGTACCATTCTTCGGGTTGGTCATCTCCCGGTCGACCTGTCGTCATCGTCGCAATGGCGGACTGAATGTCGGGGTTCAGCCCCTTTCGATATTTGACGACGAGGGTGAGTCCCTCCTTGTATCCTGACTTGTCGACGAGGTCGCGGAATTCGTCCGTGTAGTCGTCGACCGTTCTCGACCCTTGGTGGTACGCACTGGTTTCGAGGCGTGTGATGGCGGCCTGTGCTTCGCTTTGGACGAAGAAGTTGGTGGCGAAGTCCTCCCGGAACTCGACCCACGTTAAGTACTTCGGTCGACCTTCGCGCGTCTCAAACCGAAGTGCGCGATCCGTGAATAGGTAGGCGCGTCCCTTCTTCATGAACGTGTACGCCCATCGCACTTGCGTAACCTCGTTTGCGAATTGATGTGGTACAAGATTTATGTACAGTTCGCATGCATTGATGAATGCACGCCCTCGTTCTCGGTTGCCGTCGAAGTCGTCGGGGAGCGATGGTCGAAGCGATGAGGGTCGCGGCGGAGGCGCAGCGACTGCGGGGCGTGCTGCTGCTGCGAATGGTGGTGTTACAGGGGCGGGGGCCGCTTGTGGTACAATTATTTTCAGGAGTCGATCGAACTTCTCGGCCAGGAGGCGTAGTTGTTCGGACTGTGTGTCGAACTTCTGTTGAAGGTTCGCAAGGTCGTTTTCGATTTGGTCTGATTGGTTCATATCCATCTCGGGGCGCACCAGTGCTTCAACTTCAAGTAGGCTCGACGTGGAGGAAGGGGATTCGCGTGCTGTATTAGCGGATTCGGAGTCAGAGCCTTCCGTCAAGGGTGCTGTAAATCCCGCTATTTGGGCGAAGTGAATCCCGGTCCTGTGGGTGAGACTATTCTACTGTAAGGGCAACCCTAGGTCGGCGAAGTCGAAAGGGTCGAACTGAGCGAGGTCGAAGTCGAAGGTCGAACTTACGATCTGCGAAGGTCGAACTTCGAAGTGCGAACTAGAGGGGATCCAAAGTAAATATATTAATAACTTAAGGTACAAGTCCGGTCTCCTTACCTAGAGGGGATCCAAAGAGAATAGTCTAAGGATCCCCATCTAGCCTCGGAGTCTATGTACTCTATACTACAATGGGAGTGGTACACTATTGTCGCTACGTGGCACAGAGTGTACAAACAGTGATATACATCGCTTGGAGGTCGCGCGTCGAAGTGCGAAGTGTGCGTGTCGGAGTTCGAAGCGCGCGCGTCGACGTTCGACGTCGAAGTCGAAGTTCGAAGTTCGACGTTGGCCTTCGAAATGGGGTTCCCCTTACACCTCCACCAGTCGGTTTCCATTTAGTTGTATGCGTGCCGAGGTTGCCCTTACACACGCTACTTTGATAGTCAAATTTCGAGTGTTTCAAACTACATGTGAGATCCTTCACACCCTGAATCTTCTAGGTCAACGTAATAACATCTCTGGATAGTGTAACGACCTCTTACTGTACCCAATGATGGGAGACCTTCCCTCTGGTGTATTCAGGCTGTGTGGAAAGTATTGTTTAAAAGGGAAAATTGGGTCAGGTTCACATGGTATGTGAAGGATGTCTGCTCACAAAACAGTATTCACTGTTAATCTACTTTCTTCTTTTTAGGCGACGTCTATCTGTGAGGGCAACCTCGGTTGCGTACGACTAAGTGGAAGCCGACTGGAGGAGGTCGGGTTTCTTAAGTCGGGCTGACGAGGGGGATCCTAAGTAAAATGTATTCACAGTATACTACACATGTACGTACCTGATGAGGGGGATCCTAAGAGAATACTCTAAGGGTCCTCGCCTTCGTCAGTAGTGTCTATATACTGGTGCTACATTAATTACACGTTCCCGGTGCAGTACGACAACACGCATTGTCGGTAAAGGGTCACGTGGGCGTGTCCCTTGATTCCCGACAAGTTGCGCATTCGTCGGGGAACGATAAGGGAGAGTCGGCGAAGGGAATGTGGGGTTTAATGAGTGTACTGTAAAGGAGTGTGTGAGTCGGGTTTGACTCTGAGTGGGGTCGGTAAATGTACAGTCGGTGACGAAGTCGGTAATTGAACAGTCGGTCACTGAGGTCAGGGGTGTGAGCGTTTGCGAACGTTCGGGATTGCTGGTCGGGTTTGGGATGTCCAGGTCGGAAAAACGGAGAATGGGGTCGGTAAGGGTGTTCCCCTTACACTATCATGGTGTTAATGTACTTACAGGTGAAGATGTTGCTGTGAAGATGGAACCAACCAATGCAATCCGCCCAAAGCTTTGCCATGAATGGAAGATGTACAAGCAGCTTGGTCCTCAGAAAGGGGTCCCTCAGGTATTGTGGTTTGGTGTGGAACATGGCTACAACGCTCTTATCATTACCCGCCACGGCCCATCACTTGAAGAACTGTTTACTTTGTGTGGCCAACAATTTACGCTGAGGACCATTTTTCTTATTGCTGATCAACTAGTAAGTAACTTGGGATATGTCCACACAGGCCATCTTATGCTAATTTTTGGGCCCCATTTGTGAAAGCTCTCTCGAATCGAATGTATGCACAATGCTGGCTGCATACACCGCAACCTTAAGCCTAGTAACTTTGTGATTGGAACACACGCCGACCGGTCCTGTATTCATATCATTGACTTCAGCCCTGCAAATCAGTTCTATGACTCTGTTTGGCAACAACATATTCCCTTTTCACAAAAAATAACTCTCATTGGTACGATGCTGATAGGGTGGTCAAACACCCAGGCCTGTAATTTTGCGATTTACTATCAATTAGTATTATTGTAAAGGCTTTGCACTAGGGAAACAAGAGGACTAATGAGATGCTTCGACTCTGTAGTCAAAACGCTCTTATTAAGTGTTATACATCGAAACAAGTACACTACCCGTACAGTGAATCCGAAGGACGGTACTTGAACTAGAGGCCTCTGACGCGTATCCGGTTACAAAACTCGTACTAATGATGTAAGACGAATTCCGAGGAAATCACACCTGTTCCAAGGAAAACGTCATGTGATCAAAACACGTCTAAGACGCGTCCACCCAGAAGACTAAGACGAGGGAGAATCATAAAAATGACATCATAACCTTTGAGGAAACTCGGAATTCAGTAGGAATGACCTTCCCCCTGGAAGTTAGTAACCAATTCAATTGGGATGACCGATCCATTGAATAGAAAACGATCCAGACTCTTCAGAATTGTGAAATACCTTTGGAATGACCAGGGTACTTCACGGATACACCCTAAAAGGCCGAATCGGCTATGGCGACATTTCCTTGGAAAACGATTCCTGGGTAATATAGCTCATACCATTGGACCACCACTTAGCCAAGCGTTTGGCTGACTCAATAATCGAGTCAGATACCTACTATAACCTTCCTAAATCACCCTTTGCCAAGTATATAAAATTTTCATTCAATTTCCAATAGTCTCGATTAGTATTTTTCTGCTTACAAATCATTTCTCTACTTTACATATATAAACCCCCTCTCATAGGCAGTAGAAAGCAAGGAATTTGACTCCCTTCTATTGCAGTAGCAATCAGATAATAAAAGAGTAGATTTCACTTCAGACTTTGAGTGACCCATAAGATTTATAAGTGACGAACCCGAAGTTCTTAGCTAAATATTGCGACGTGACGATTTCCGAGGATTTCTAACGTGCGTGATTAAAGCCCCTAAAGACTTGGAAGGATTTGGTATCCATTCTAAGCTCTGTGACAAGACGGTCTAAACAACCTCTACCTTGTGCAGATTTGTGTTATATTGTTGAAGACTTGGGAAGATTTGGTATCTGTCCTGAGCACTGTGACAAGACAGTTTAGGATAAGCCCCTCCTTGTGCAGTATTGTTGAATCGTTGAACTTGTTGTTTTTGATCTGAGAGCTTGGTGTCTCTTCATTTCGACCCTACCACACATTCCTCGGAAAGTGTAAACAGACCCTAAAACCCGGTCATCCTTAAGGTCTAACCCACCTTATGAATCATATAAAAGACCTAAGACGTTTTCCGTGGAAAACAAACCTAAGACCCAAAAGACTACTTTAATCAGTGGTATTTCAATACCCGTACCCACGAACTTACAGGCGTACTTCCTGTCTTGTAGTGTGTATTGAGTGTGTGTGTGGATTGGATTTAATAAACTTTTCATATTACACTTAAAGGCAGAATACCCCTTTCATCTGGAGCCCACCGCGAGGGGTACAGATTAGAGTCCCTTTTGACTTAGGAAGAAATTCCTTGGAAAGTTCTTTGAACTTAGACAGTTTCGTATAAACGGTTTAGACTGAATCCTAGAAGTCAACCTGTCTTGGCGTCCACCCCCACCTAAGGAACCAACTTTCAGGACTTCTAATATACCAGTTGCTGGTAGCTCTTCTACTGCAGGACAGCAGAAGAAAAGTAACAAGCGGACTATGCTCAATTCTTCCAGAACACCAGTTCCCGAGGAATTACCTGTAACCACTCGAACTAAGAAAAAGACCCCAAACGCAGTTGCGGGACCATCTGTTCTTACACCCAGTGTTAACCAGGGACCTTCCAAACGAACTCCTTCTGCTAAGAAAGGCAAAGGATGTCAAAAAGAACCGAACTCTAACAGCCTCCGGATTATTTCCACAATGGCAGACCAGCCACAAAACATTCCATTACCTGAAGAGGAAGAAGTAGAACAGGGAAGGCAGCAGACACGAACATGTTTGCCGTCCCCAGGAAGTAGAGATGCTCCCCAGTTCGAACGGGAAGCTCCTGCGAACCTACTACGATTCCTCGGAAGATACGAAAACCTACTCAGACAAACTGGTATAACCAGCGACAGAGCGAAAAAGGAAGAAATCATGCAGTATGCAGATGCACAGTCAGAGGCAGAATGGCGAGCACTTGACAAATATGAGAATGGGACTTATGAAGAATTTCGTAAGGAACTCATAGCCAGTTATCCAGAAGCTGTGGACTTAGAGGCCGGCTCAGTGGCAAAGTTGGAAGGGATCTGTAAAGCCAATCCTCGCATAGGGGCAACAGATTTAACTCCACTTTTAAAACTGAAAAGGGAGTTCATGGCGGAGACAAAGAAACTGTTAAGAGTTGAACCCGCTCTAGTGTCAAATCGAGAATTAGTCAAGTTCTTTACAAGTTGTCTTGAACAAAACTTTAAGGCAGCTATCTATTCTCGGTTGGGTAGTCAGGCAAATCTGGGGAATGCTAATCGTCGAAAAGATGACCCCTACGATTTAAATGATATCATCGCAACAGCAATTGACTTGGCTAGTGGAACAAACGGCCTTGAGCGTCTGGATCAGAGCTACACATCTGTCTCAGCTATTCCCTTGAGTACTTCCAAGGAAATTGCGCCTATTAAACAAGAGGTAGAACAAATGAGACAGGAGATTGTAAACATGAAAGATATCCTATTTGCAACTTCTAAAAAGACCAGTTCTGAGATTGATCAGTTAATGAAAACTGTGAGGCAGACAACTATGTCTCCCGGACCAAGTACAACGTTCAGTCAGCAATTCCCTAGACAGAACAACTTGGGTACTTGTTTCTATTGTAATGATTCAGGACATATGTTGGCGACTTGCCCAAAGAAAAAGTCACAACTAGAATCAGGAAAATTGAAACTTGTAGATGGAAAATTTTTCCTCGCAGATGGATCACAGGTCAGGAGATCTGATGGAAACAGTTGGTACGAGCGGGTTGAGAATCAAGCCGCTGCCATCTCCACAAATGAAAATAACATGTTAGAACAAATGTTCAATTATGGAGTTCCCGAACAGACTTCCAGAGAAGATGTGCTTGACTCGTTCAAGCAGGCTTTGGAGTATGTCCAACAGACAAGGGGGACTCCCAGATATCATAATGAGATGAGGGGCGAAATGCCTGACATCAATCCAAGGGATTCTTTTGCTGCAACGAGGTCATCATCGACGTCAGAACAGGGTTTTTAAAACGTCCGAGGAAGGAACTAGCTGGCAATACAAAAGGCAAGCAGGACCTTAGCCATGCTCAAGAGCCTGAGGACTCGACCAATAGAGAACCTGATTCCGAGGAAAGTGATGAAGAAGAAGTACCAAAAGAAAACCCAAATAAAAATAAAGTCAGATTCGTTACTCCTGGTGAGGACGGAAAACAAAAAGAGAAGAGACGAGAGCTGCCGTATGTACAAGTGCCAGCACTCAAATCTCCTCGGAAAGAATGGAAGAGCCGTGTACCTGATGATAATGCACCCCAAGTGCCTATACCCATCACTCAGAAAGGTCCTGCATATAGGACTCGTGCACCGGTTCAGTCGGAAAAAGGGGAACAAGAAATTGTTTCTAAAATCTTAAGTAGTCCAGTCACGGTTACAACCAGAGACTTGATGGACATTTCCCCCGGAGTTAGGGAACAAGTCAAGAAGAATGTGACTAAGAGACGAATTAAAGAAGTCCAAAAGGAAATCGAGGATGCCTTTGAGAACGCTCTCTTTAGTGACTTAGGCAATTATGTGGACTTATATGATTTAAATGAGGATGATGATGAAGACCATGTACTGGCACCTAATGCCATTAACATAGAGACACTTCCTGAAGCTAAAGTCTTTACTCTGGAAAGAGAACAAGGTGGACTTCCAGCCGGGGCAGTAATCTGTGATGATCCAGTACTAGCCTTCCTCCAAGATTTTGATGGTGAAGAGGTTCCTGAGTTATATGTCGCAAAGGAGTCCAACTCTCTACGCACTATATACCCAGTCATCAATGGAGTAAGCACTAGTGAGTGTGTCCTTGATGGAGGATCTCAAATTGTCTCAATGGACAAAGACATTGCAGTGGAACTCAAGATTCCTTGGGATCCGGACATAAAAATATTTATGCAAAGTGCAAACAAGCAAGTGGAGCGAACTGTTGGACTAGCCAGGAATGTACCTTTCAGGTTTAATGACATAACCATTTACCTCCAAGTACATATCATCAAAAACCCTGCATATAATGTTCTCTTAGGAAGACCATTTGACACTCTCACGAAGAGCAGTGTACAAAATTATGAAGATGGGGGACAGCTAGTAACCATTACAGATCCTAACACTGGATGGAGATGTACCTTGAGTACTTTTGAAAAGGGGAGATCTAAGAGACTCCTCGGAAAGCCCAAAGTAGAACAGGATTTTCAGTCCTCGATGAACTGAGCGATCAAGGAGAGATGGCTGTACAGTTCTACATGGACAAACACAAAGAATTGGTGATAACGCGTCTTTGGACGCCGACAGACAAAGACATGTTCAAACCCGAGGAAATCCGTGATTTGTATATTCATCAAAGTTTAGACAACCTGGGTAGAAAAGACCAAGATCTCTTTGAGTCTTATCTATCTACGACTGTGATAAAAGATGACAAAACGGTTTCCGAGGAAAATGAATACGAAATAAAAGACAATAACAGACCTGATCCTGATAAATTAGACTTGGACGAACAAGACTTAGAAACCAGATCAGTAAATGTTGGACGGAAATACAAGCCTGTACATTTGAAAGTTAGACCAGTGTATACAGACCTCCCTGATAAATTCAGGATCGTTAGGAATATTATTGGAGATCCACTAAAGGACTTACCAACCTTACCTGAGGATCCCCCAGAGTTTGTTCCTCATGGAAGATACACTTATGATTGAATGGTGGCTTTTGAGGCAGTTCACAATTTAAACTTCCTCCGAAGAAAAGAAATGGATTTAGTCCATCAAGTGGTTAGGGCACATGACAAGGCATTTGCTTGGGATGACAGTGAAAGAGGGAGTTTCAGAAGAGACTTCTTCCCACCTGTAGAAATACCCACTGTACCTCATACACCATGGACTGAAAGGAATATTAAGATACCTCCAGGAATTTATAATGACGTCTGTGATATTATCAAGACTAAGATAGCTGCTGGAGTGTATGAACCTTCGAACTCATCTTACAGATCAAGATGGTTCACAGTAATTCGTAAAGGAGGTGGAAAACTTAGAATTGTGCATAGTCTAGAACCTCTAAATAGGGTAACAATTGCGCATTCAGGACTACCACCTGCTACCGAGGAAATTGCCGCACACTTCGCAGGAAGGGCTTGTGGTGGAATGTTGGATCTCTATGTAGGGTATGATGAAAGGCCCTTAGCAGAATCATCCAGGGACTTGACAACTTTCCAAACACCCTTTGGAGCACTTAGACTAACAAGTTTACCCATGGGTTGGACAAATTCAGTACCTATTTTCCACGATGATGTTACCTACATTCTCAAGGACGAAATTCCACATGTCACTATCCCATATATTGATGATGTTGGAATCCGAGGACCTGCCTCACGTTACGAACTACCAGGAGGTGGTTACGAAGTAATTAAAGGACAAGATCCAGAGACAGGGATCAGACGATTTGTATGGGAACACATGCAGAACTTGAACCGAGTACTACAGCATATTAAGTATTCTGGGGCAACGTTCTCTGGGTTCAAATCCGTGCTTTGTGCGGATGAGATTATTGTGGTCGGACATAGATGTACTTATGAGGGCAGGAAGCCTTCGGAAAACAGGGTCGGAGTTATTGAAAGATGGGGACCTTGCAAGGATGTCAGCAATGTACGGGCTTTCCTCGGAACTGTTGGTGTTCTAAGGAACTTCATCAAAGACTATGCAAAAATGAGTCAACCTATTCAGAAACTCACCAGATCTGAAGAACCTTGGGTCTGGGGTGACGACCAAAATGAAGCACAGGCAGCTTTGATAAATGCTGTAAAGACTTGTCCTGCTCTTAGACCTATAAGACCGGAATGGCCTACACCTATTGTACTAGCTGTAGACACCTCTTGGAAAGCAGTAGGATTCTATATCTATCAGGTTGACCCTGAAGACAGTGACAAGAAGTACTTTGCCAGATTTGACTCCATTACATTAAATGCGAGGGAATCACGATTCTCACAACCTAAGAGGGAACTCTATGGTTTGAGACGAGCACTTGATAGTTGCATGTATTGGCTCTTTGGCATACGAAACTTGGTGGTTGAAACTGATGCCAAGTATGTCAAAGGTATGCTAACCAACCCTAGTATGGGTCCCAATGCTACTATAAACAGGTGGATTGATGAAATCTTATTGTATCATTTTACTTTGGTACATAAGTCTGGAAGAACTTTTGGACCAGACGGATTATCTAGGAGAGATCCTCAACCGGGGGACCCTGAACGAGTTAATCCTGATGCAGATCTGGATGAACCAGTCCTACCTTTGAATTTTATCAACCCAGAAGCTGGAATTGATGATCCCTTGGAATTTGACGATTTCAAGAAAGACATAGATTCTAGAGGTGGATACATTCAGAAGTTGGCTTTGGACGTTGCTGACTTTGAAGAAGACTGTGCAGCAGCACAACTTCATGAAGCTGGCTTCATTGGACACTTGAAAACACACAAGGGTTCAGGAAAATATGGAGCTCAACAATTAGAGTACTTTGAGCAGTTAATTAGTACCACACTGATTCCCGAGGAAAATTTTAGGTATGACCCAGAGAAGTCAGAACCTTATCCAGAGGATCAGAGGACTAAGACAGCTAAGCTCCAGGACGAAACATTACCTTTGATAAAAGAATGGTTGATGAACCCATCTTTTAAACCAAAGGAAATGTCTGAGAAAGAATTCGAAAGGTTTACAAGACAAGCTGGAAACTTTTTCGTAGATGAAGAAGGACGACTATACAGACGAGGACTAGAGTCTGCTCACAAGTTAGTCGTAGAGAAAGACAAAAGGATGTATGTCATTAGAGCATCTCATGACAGCATTGGACACAAAGGCATATATGCGACTCAGGAATTGATAGCTAAACGGTTCTGGTGGCCTGAGAGTCAAGCAGACATTAAATGGTATATCAAGAGTTGTCAAGTATGTCAGGAAAGACAAAAATTACGACTTAGAATACCTATGATAGAGACCCACACACCGTCTATATTCCAGACCTTGCATTGTGATACTGCACATATGTCACCAAAATCCGCGGGTTATGAATATATCGTGCATGGGAGATGTTCACTATCCTCTTGGGTAGAGGGACGACCTCTGAAGAAGGAGACTGCAAAAGCTATTGCACAGTGGTTATTTGAAGATGTCATATGCCGCTGGGGATGTCTTCTAGAGATTGTCATGGACAATGGAAAACAGTACGTAGCTGTACTGGAATGGCTCAAGAAGTGGGGAATCAAAGGGATAAGGATTTCTGCGTATAATTCAAAGGCACAGGGGAAGATTGAACGACCTCATGGTGACCTGCGAGATTCCTTGTATAAGGCAACGGGTGGAAATCCCTCTAAATGGTCCTACTTCTTCCATCATGTCCTTTGGGCAGACAGGATAACAGTTAGGAAAGGCTTTGGGTGCTCTCCTTTCTTTATGACGACAGGGGCACATCCCATTATGCCTTTGGATCTAATTGAGGCAACTTGGCTAGTTAAATTACCTGGCCGGACTTTGACAACTGATGAACTTATTGGTTTCCGAGCAAGAGCACTGGCTAAACATGCTGACCATGTTGAAGAAATGCGTGCTCGGGTTTCCAAGGAAAAGAGAACTAGAGCCTTACAGTATGAAAAGGACCACAAGGCTACTATTCGGAACTATAACTTCAAGCCTGGACGGCTTGTACTCGTACGAAATTCTCAGATAGAGGATAACTTGGACAGAAAGATGTATCCGAAATACCTTGGCCCTATGATAGTTATTCGCAGGAACAAGGGAGGTGCATACATTTTGGCAGAAATGGACGGATCAATCCTCCAGGACAAGGTAGCGGAATTCCGAGTAATACCCTACTTTGCGAGATACGAAGTTAAATTGCCAGACAATATACATGACCTCATTGACTGTTCTAAGAAGACTTTGAAAGCCTTAGAAGACGCAGTAGACACTGGGGAACGGGACCTGTATAAGAATAGAGACTTTAACTTTGACAAAGTCCGTCTAAATGGGGAGGACGATGAAGAGGACCTTTCCTCGGAAAATGATGATAACGAAGATGAGGACTCTGACAATGGAGAAGAGGACCTGGACAGGCCACGACGACTTAGATCACACAAAAATTGACTAAGAACAAATGATCTATAGAGATATTTGTACTTAGACAGATTTTTGTAATAACAGTTGGGTACAGTAAAGACAGGATTATGCGTATGGGGCATATTACCATTGGCACTCAAAGTGCTTCGGAAACGACAACCTGTGTAAGGGGAACCCCATTTCCGCCTCTCGTTCATTCTTTCCGCGCTCTGCGCATTCGCCATCATTGCCTCCGCGCATTCGCGCATCTACCCGCACTTAGGTGCACCTCCATTACTTCCGCGCTCTGCGCACTCTACCCGCGCCTTACGCGCACTCTCCGCTTACGGTACCGTCGACCATCACTCCGCGCATCAGCGCATCACTCACGTAATCCACGCGCCCGCCTACCCGCTTATGACTAGCCGATGACTACCACTTCGTCGCACCTTCATTTACGATTCGTAGGAGACCGGAAACGTGTAGTTAATGTATCTTTAGGTATATAGTGTCGCCTGCCTCGTTGAGGGATCCTTAGACTATTCTCTTTGGATCCCCTCAACAGGTAAGGCGTCGTATATAGTTTTACATTCAATATACTTACTTTGGATCCCCTCAACAGCTTTCCGCTCTCCTTGTAAGACTCCGCGCGAACTCGCGGGAGATATACCTGGCGCGCGCGACTGCGGAAGAGTCGCCCTTACAGAAGAATAGTCTCCCCAGTGGAGGCCGATTCACGGTACAGATCCCCGGAAGGTTTCGAGCGGACAGTGCCTCCGACGAATCCAGTGACGCAGTGACTGCACCAGAACCCCCCTCCCCACATCCGATGCCTGCCGAACCAACACACACCTCTTCCGCAATGGAGGATATCCAAGCGGACGAATCCCTGCACGAGAAGGTGACCGCGTTGGAACAACAGCTCGGGCACCAATCCCAAGCCCTTCTCGACATCCAGCAGACCCTCGCGAGATTGACTCGGACCCTCACAGCCGCTATGGCCCCCCTGTACAAACACCTGTAACACCATCACCCGCACCTGCGCCCGCCCCCGCTCCCGCTCCCGTCACACGCCCGCCGACCCCAGTCGTGTCAACAGGGAAACGACCGGCGGTACGCCCCGCCGTACCCAACGACTTCGACGGCAAACGAGAGAACGGGCGCGCATTCCTCAACTCGTGCGAGTTGTACATCAGTTTAGTACGGGATCAGTTTCCGTACGAGGAGATGAAGGTGAAGTGGGCGCTCTCGTACATGAAGACCGGCCGCGCATACACCTTTGCGAGCCGCGCACTTGAGTACGAGGCCAAACAGGGACACGCGCGTTACGCAACTTGGACGCTATTCCGCACGGACTTCGAGGAAAAATTCTTCATCCAGGGGGAGACGCAGTTGGCATTGATGCGACTGGAGACAGAGCTGTACCACCAAGGAACCCGCGCGGTGGATGACTACAATGATGAATTCCAGGAGCTGGTGGAGAAGGCGGGATACACGGAGGGCCTCACCATCGTGGTGAAGTATCGCAAGGGACTGTCGTCGCACATCCAGAACCAGGTAGCGATGATGACGCAAGGAAGGCCGGCGGATGACAAACCGGAGGAATGGTATCGCGCAGCCAGCATGTGCGACCAAAACCGCATCGCCAACGCGGCCTTCCAGCAGACCAAAGGCCACGCACGGAACCCGCCCTTGCGCACCACATCGGTGATTCCGAAATCGGTGACGTTCCCCGTTACCCAGTTCCCCTTTGCGCGCAGTCAACCCGCTGCGCCTGTCGCACCTCCAGCCCCAGCTCGCTCACTCCCCGCCCCCGTCCCAATGGACATTGACGCCCTCCGGGGACCACAACAGAGACCGCCGCTATGCTACCGATGCGGAGTTCCGGGGCACATGAAGAAGGACTGCCCGCGCACCTTCGACGCGCGCTTCATGTCAACAGACGAACTCGAGGACGCGATGCAAGCGGCACTGGCACGACTGGATGCGCGGAAGGCGGAGATGCGAGCGGCGGAGACTGAGGATGCAAGGGAGGAAGAAGAGGAGAAGGAAGTGGCGGAGGACGGCGAAGCGGATTTTGTACGCCACACCGGGTGAACAGTACGCCCCCGGTGTCTACGGGCAGTAGATACGACTGTTTAGCAATGGACATTGTGAATACAGAAAAGTCGACTCTACCCGCCCTGTCAGACGTACAAGAAACACCGCGCAAAATCGCAGAAACCACCCCCCGCCGCCCGCGAGTGCCCAAGTGGGAAAAGCGACTACCCAGACAGCTCACGGTAGCCGCTACGCCCAGTGACCGCTCCCTCCGCTTGACCATCGAAGTCCAAACCACTGACACCGGAGAACAGTTTGGCACCAAAGCATTGCTGGACTCTGGAGCATCCAGTTCTTTCGTTCACGCGCGCTTCGTGGAGAAACACCGCCTCACCACCCGCGCGCTGACCCGGCCCATTCCAGTGTTTAACGTCGATGGCACTCCCAACGAAGGCGGACAGATCACGCACATGGTGGATCTGATCCTGCGGTACAAAGGCCATGCGGAGCGCACCCAATTCGCGGTCACTACCATCGGAAAGGAGGACATGATCCTTGGCTACACCTGGCTCACCAAGCACAACCCAGAGGTAGACTGGACCACGGGAGAGGTGAAGATGTCGAGGTGTCCCGACGCGTGCAAGACCTGCACAGAGGAAATCCGCGCAGAGCGAAAGGAAACGCGGAAACACGCAGAACAAGTGCGGACTTGTCGCGCGGGACCTTGGCCGGAGACTGAGACCGAAGTGGAGACAGCGGAGGAAGAGGCGGAGAGAGAGAGTGGAGGAAGCGAGGAGGACTGGGAATTGGAGGAGGGTGACAGGATCTTCGCAGTGCGATTGTTGGAACCGGAAGAGGCACGGAGGAGGCAACAGGCGGAGCAGAGACTGGGAGTGTTCGCGGAAGCCCCGACGGAGTACGAACAAATCCGCGCCAATGTTTCGCAACGACTCGCAGAAGCCTTCCACAAGAACGATCTGCCCAAGACCTTCCGCGAATGCGCACCGGAGTACCTGCACGAGTTCGAAGATGTCTTCTCCAAGACCTCCTTCGACGAACTCCCGGAGAGACGAACGTGGGACCATGCCATCGAACTTACCCCGGACGCAACCAACAAATCCTGCAAGGTGTACCCGCTTTCGGTAGTGGAACAGGCGGAACTCGACAAGTTCCTCGAGGAGAACTTGGCATCAGGTCGTATCCGCCCATCCAAGTCTCCAATGGCCGCGCCATTCTTCTTCATTAAAAAGAAGGACGGCACCCTCCGCCCGGTCCAGGACTACCGCGTGCTCAATGCGATGACGATTAAGAACAAGTATCCTCTACCACTCATTTCGGACCTGATCAACCAACTTCGCGGAGCGCGATACTTCACAAAGCTGGACGTCCACTGGGGATACAACAACGTCCGCATCAAGCACGGTGACGAATGGAAGGCGGCGTTCCGCACAAATCGCGGACTCTTCGAGCCCTTGGTAATGTTCTTCGGCCTGACCAACAGTCCCGTGACGTTCCAAACCATGATGAACGACATCTTCCAAGACCTCATCATGGAAGGCGTGGTTTGCGTGTACATCGATGACATCCTGATCTACACGAAGACGCGCGCAGAACATCAACGGGTCGCGTGCGAAGTCATGAAACGCCTTCGTGAGAACAAGCTCTTCCTGCGATTAGATAAATGCGAGTTCGAACAAACGCGGATCGAGTACCTGGGGTTGATTGTGTCGGAAGGAAAGACGGAGATGGACCCGGTGAAGGTGGAGGGAGTGACGCAGTGGCCCGCGCCGACGAACAAGAAGGAGGTGCAGTCCTTCCTGGGCTTCACCAACTTCTACAGGCGGTTCATCAAGGATTTCTCGCATCACGCGCGGCCACTGTTCGATCTCACGGGAAAGGACGTGGTGTGGAAGTGGGGCGAGGTGGAACAGACGGCATTCGACGACCTCAAGAAGGCGATTGCGTCGCGGCCCATCCTGACGTTCGCGGACGACAACCGACCCTTCCGCGTCGAGGCAGACAGCTCAGACTTCGCAACAGGAGCGGTCCTCTCCCAACTCTCGGCGGAAGACGACAAATGGCACCCGGTGGCTTTCTACTCAAAGAGTCTGAGCGCGGTGGAGCGGAATTACGAGATTCACGACAAGGAAATGCTCGCAATCATCCGCGCACTCGAGGAATGGAGGCACTTCCTCGAGGGCGCGCGACACTCATTCGAGATCTGGACAGATCACAAGAATCTCGAGTATTTCCGCGTCGCACAGAAGCTCAACCGTCGTCAAGCACGTTGGTCACTTTACCTGTCGCGCTTCGACTTCACGCTCCACCACAAACCGGGACGCAGCATGGGAAAGCCAGACGCACTCTCCCGCCGCGCAGATCACGCAGACGGATCGGATGACAACAAGGATATCACCCTGTTGAAACCGGAGCTGTTCACCATCCGCGCCCTGGAAGGGCTTACTCTGGAGGGGGAAGAGCGGGACATTTTGCGGGAAATTCGTCGCGGAAACTGACTGGGGAAGTTCGAGGATGCGGTGACAGAGGCGGTGAAAGGGCTGAAGAAGTCGCGCGGGAACTCGGTACGCAGCGCAGAGTGGAAAGAGGAACAGGATATACTCTACTTCCGCGGAAGAATCTACGTGCCACAGGATGCGGAGTTGCGCAGGCGGATCGTCGAGCAACACCATGACACGCGAATTGCGGGACACGCGGGGCGATGGAAAACCTTGGAGTTAGTTTCGCGGAATTACTACTGGCCACAGATGTCTCGCTACATCGGCCAGTATTGTAAGACCTGCGACTTGTGTCTCCGGACCAAGGCGCAGCGACAACTACCCATAGGTGAACTCCATCCGCTCGCGGTCCCGGAAGAGCGCTGGGATGTGGTCAGTGTCGATTTCATCGTAGAACTGCCACAATCCCAGACTCACGATGCGATCATGGTGGTTGTCGACTCAGTCGCCAAGCGCGCGCACTTCATTCCGACGCACACGACGATCACCGCACTGGGAGCAGCGCAGCTGTACCTCCACCACGTCTGGAAACTGCACGGCCTTCCGAAGTCAATGGTGTCGGATCGCGGACCACAGTTCGTCGCGGAATTCACGCGGGACCTGTACCGACTGTTAGGCATCAAGCTCGCGGCGTCTACGGCGTACCATCCGCAGACAGACGGACAGACGGAACGGGTCAACCAGGAACTGGAACAGTACCTGCGACTGTTTGTGAGTGAACGACAGGACAACTGGACTGATCTCCTTCCGCTAGCGGAATTCCAGTACAACAACCACGTCCATTCGTCCACGCAACATTCGCCGTTCTACCTCGACACGGGACGCCACCCGCGCATGGGATTCGAACCAACGGCAGAATCATCCCGTCTAGAAACCGTCAACGAGTTCGCGAAGCGGATGAAGGACACCTTGGAAGAAGCACGTTCCGCGCTCACCAAGGCGAAGGAAGACATGGCCACATACTACAACCGCCGTCGCCGACCCACGCCGGAGTACAAGGTTGGGGACATGATGTTCCTAGACGGACGAGACATTTCCATCTCCCGCCCTTCGCATAAGCTGGCGCATCGCTATCTGGGCCCATACAAGATCATAGCGCGAGTCGGAACCCACGCCTACAAGCTCAAGCTGCCGCAGTCCCTCGCGCGGGTCCACCCCGTCTTCCACATTGTCAAGCTCCTCCCTGCGCCAGCAGATCCAATTGCGGGACGACACGCCGTCCCTCCACCCGACCCCGTCCTGGTGGACGGTGAAGTAGAGTACGAGGTCGAAGAGATCATCGACAGCCGGATGCACCGCCGCAAGTTGCAGTACTTAGTGGCCTGGAAGGGCTACTCGTACGAACAGAACTCTTGGGAACCCGCCGACAAGGTTCATGCGGACGAACTAGTAGCGGAGTTCCACCGCAAGAATCCCGGAGCCCCACGCCGCATCGCACGGATCTACTACGACCTCCTGCACACCAACCGTGACACGAGGACGCGTCAGCCTAGAGGGGGGGTAATGTAAGGGGAACCCCATTTCCGCCTCTCGTTCATTCTTTCCGCGCTCTGCGCATTCGCCATCATTGCCTCCGCGCATTCGCGCATCTACCCGCACTTAGGTGCACCTCCATTACTTCCGCGCTCTGCGCACTCTACCCGCGCCTTACGCGCACTCTCCGCTTACGGTACCGTCGACCATCACTCCGCGCATCAGCGCATCACTCACGTAATCCACGCGCCCACCTACCCGCTTATGACTAGCCGATGACTACCACTTCGTCGCACCTTCATTTACGATTCGTAGGAGACCGGAAACGTGTAGTTAATGTATCTTTAGGTATATAGTGTCGCCTGCCTCGTTGAGGGATCCTTAGACTATTCTCTTTGGATCCCCTCAACAGGTAAGGCGTCGTATATAGTTTTACATTCAATATACTTACTTTGGATCCCCTCAACAGCTTTCCGCTCTCCTTGTAAGACTCCGCGCGAACTCGCGGGAGATATACCTGGCGCGCGCGACTGCGGAAGAGTCGCCCTTACAACCTGGGACTAATCCTCCATGATGGTATCCTCAGAGACATGGGTTACCTTGGAAGAGTCAGCCTCAGCGGGGTTCTGGGAAGACCCCACCTCCATGCCGTTTTCCACGGGAATGAAAATACGCCCCCCCATAGTCTTAAAGACCTCGATGCTGGAGTCACGATTGGCCAAGTAGATGAGGATGAGGGCTTCTTGTTGAGCGATGTGAGCCTTAAGTTGGATTAAGGTCTTGCTATGAGCGACGGAGTCCAGGAAGACATGCGAGGGAGATGAAAGGACCTCACGGCACCTCTCAATCATCGCACGAGTTTCCTCAGTCTCAATGATGTCTTCGGCGGAAGCTGAGAACGATATCAGACCGATGGAACACTTGGGATACGGCGCCGGCTCACCTCTGATGGCTAAGGCTTCCTCATTGGTCAAGGAGCGACCTCGGATGCAGCGGCGTTTGCTGCCTCGAGTCTCTTGACCGCGAATGACGATCTCTGGGAAGGCCGCCTCAGTCGGTTCCTTGACAGGAGCGGTCTGGGGAGACAAAAAGAAAGGAATAAGTCAGCAATGTATTTCCAAGGAAAGACTTGAGAAGCGGAATTTAATAAAAGACAGGACACAGACTTGTTTGTGTTTCAATACACCATAAGTAAATGAAGCAATGGAAGGAGGATCACCATCAGAATCGTATGGACACAGTGTGTTCAATAGATTATCGGTGTAGGCGATGTGTAGCTCGAGAAGAGAGGGATAACTGCAACTCACAGTTTTCCTTGGAATTTGAGTAACAGTCGCATCCTCTACGAACTCGATGTCTTCGTTGGTGAGGGTTCCAATATCAGGCTTGGACTTGATAATGGAGCGGACTTTGGTCTTCCTAGCCTAACGAGATATTATTGTCAGCTTTGAAGGATCAATATTGAAATGAAGCGGACACACAGGCTTTTTGATAGCAGCAGCCGCAGTATTCTTGGTCTCTGCAGCAGCTACAAGCGGAACGACCGCAGCTGGAGTAGCCTGGACTACTTCGGGAGCGTTGGCGTTTCCCGAGGAATTGGTGGACGCGGTAACTGGACCTGTACGGGCCGCTCCATGGCCTCGACGGTAGTTGGTAATCGAGTTGATGAGCATCTGAAGGCCCAAGTACTTGCTATGACCGTCGAAGGAGAAATTGTGCTTAGTGCGCAGGGACTGGTATGCCACGCAAAGTTGGTAGGCCAAGTCCTGGCACATGCGATTGTTCTTCATGGCCTGGGACTCAGACTGAGTCAGCTAACCAACGGAAAGTGTCAGAATTGGACTATGAGACAGGGAATGCAGACATGGCATACCAATTTGTCTGCTAACTGGTCCAACATCGGCAAGGACGATGTAAGGGGGAGATCTTCGAGCCCTGAGAACATCTCAAGGCCGGACTGAACAGTGTCAAAAGGACTGGGAAGTTTGGTCATACTGAGACAAAAGTGGGGTAATTTTTTTTCGAAACCCAAGGAAAATGCAACAGACCTTATAGGGTTCGGAATGCCTCGGACTTGTGCACGACGGACTAAGGAACGATTTTCCTTACCCATGGAAAATCTTTGGATTGTGCAAAGATTTTTCTGAGGAGCAGAAAAGCGTTCCGGACTTTGACCATGCCGATCAGTACAGAATAACTATTTGCTTTTGGTTGAGACAGCAACGAGCTTGTCACCAACGGCGCTCCGTGTCTGCAGGCACGTTTGTACGCAATTCAATTCCCTTGGAAATTGAATTTGCTCCCAAACGAGGCTTTCCGGCGGTGTGGACACCTTATTTTTCGTTGAGGGAAGAGAGGGATCAATCTATATTTAGTCATCAGATTAGATTAGATCTCTAGTCACTCAGAAAAGCGAAATTTACACTAAGTCACTCTGGAAAGAATATACTTAAGTTCACACAAGAAGGAAAGACCTCAGACAACAAGCAATTGATATATATCCTGTATATACATTTTGGGGAAACATAGATAATAAGAATCTAAAGAAAACTGGACAAAAAAAAAAGAGATCAAGAAATTGAAACTCATGTACCAGCATGACCAAAAGATATATACATGGAAGAGGACGGAGTGGTTGTGAATGATAATAAAAGAAAAACATTTTAAGTGGAGGGCCCTGCCTCAGGAGTACCAGGCGCAAAGTCGTCGAGACCTCCGCCGTCGTCGTCCTCACCCGGCGCGTCCTCCTCAGAATCCTCGAAGTTCCCATCGACCGGCGGGACAGGAAGACGTTCGGCGAGTTGCTGTAGGTACAGCACCAAACGGCTCCCATTGTCCATGCTTTGGAACGCATGTCCCAAGGCGTTGGCGCCGTCGACGCGCTCAAAGGTGGAGATATAAGTCCCCATCTCGATGACCATAAGGCGCAGAGCCTCGGCCATCTCGACGACGGTGTTCTGCAACGCCAAGAGATTGCGCGCTTGACGCAAGAGGGACTGAAGGAGGAAGTCACCATCTAAAAAGAAGAGACAAACCTTAGGATAGAAATCCTAGGAAAAGAAAAAGAAAAGAACATACGTTGAGAGTTAAGGCGTACGACAGGGAAGAGCGCTTCCCGAGCCCCAATTAAGCGGTTGAGAGGCCATGAACCTGAACACGACCAGTGGGACGTGTAGCACGGAGTGCAGGGGGCCTTGCCGTTAGGGAAGACGCAGGTCGGACTAGACTCGACGCCCGAACGAAGAAGGCATTGGAGGCAAGGAATGGGTGCCACATTTTGTGGTACCGCGTCCTCCAGCTCCTCCGCAGACGGGACCTGGACAAGGGCACTTAAACTGGCGATAGGGGACGCCTCCCGGACTGGCTTTTTGTGGTGAGTACCGACCGAACCTCGGGTCTTGGTGGTGCTACGAGAAGCGCGCGTTGTGGAAGCCTTGGACTTGGCCTTAGAGGCACGGGCAGCGGCGCGTTTGGCCCACGAGGTTTCCTTGGGTTTTGGGGTAGGAGGGACCGAATCAAGCTCGTCTACCTCCTCCTCACCCTCCTCATCGACCTCTGGGACCTCAACAGCCCTCCCTTTACCCTTCTCCTTCCTTCTTTTAGCCTTGGTTTCTTCACTTTCGGTCGCAGGAAGACCTTCGAACGGTCGTTTCCTCTTGAGAGACACCTCCACCAAGTTCTTGCGGGGGACCGATCCTGAAGAGCCGGAATTTTGCTAGAAAGGCACATTAGTTATATATAATATAACGGACGAGAGTGTGAAACTTACTAAGGCGGTGATAGGCGGGAATCTGGGCGATTCGACCGCCGGCCTTGGTGTTTGAGCCGATACCGTTGTTTCTGGGACGGGAGGAGGCAAAGCCTCTGGAACGAAAAGGGGTGACACCTCACAAACGGGGGACAGCTCTGGTGCCGGACTGGCCGTAATGGTTGAGAACGGGGCCACGGGTTCCAATTCCTAGGAAAGCAGTTAGGACTTAAAAGAAGAGATAAGACATAGTGGACTCACGTTGAAGTCCATGGATATGGGAAAGTACCAAGCCGCCCACTGACGCTCCTGCAACTTTGCTGGCAGGTTGGTTGCGATACTACCGGCGTGTTGGATGGCACGGACAGTGGCAACGTCGGGCCGGATATCGAGAGCGTGGACTGCGCTGTAGTACTTGACCTAGGAAACATAAAGAAATTGTTGTCAGACTGCAACAGGAACATACCAGAGGCTGGGTGAGAACCCGCAGCGCGACAGCCATTCGGGTTTCATCCGAGGTCGCGACAGTGGCGTTGATAGCGGAAAAGATGCGGTGGAGCTCGTCGTATCTAATCTTGAAGGCCTGAAGATTGCGTTGTGACCTGTCCCAGGGACGACGGTTTGAGTCCATGTCGAGATTCAGAACAAAAGAAGGGAGCCAAGACGGATTTAGGTCTGACAAGGGACCCTTGGAAACAACAAGCTGCAGCTGTGGGGCGGCGGACGAAGACATATCGAATCGGCAAGGAATTAACATGTAAAACACGTCGAGTTGGTGGTTGCGAGAAGGAAAAAGACCAGAGTCAGAAAATTCGAACTTAGAAAAATTTTCTGCAATTGTTGAATTTCCCGCGGTGACTGCTTCTTAAAAACGTGGCACTTACCTAAATCGGTTTAGCTTGCAAATGACTAAGGACTGAACCTTGTATGTGCGTTTGCGAGACCGTAGAGTCGAGTTTCAAGGAAAATGGACCTCGGAGAAGTGCAGATGCATATCTCGGAGTAACGGAATCCCTGAACTGACCCCGAGCGGATCAAAAAGGCTAAAAATATGATGACATCATTAATGATAAAAATAGACAGGGTGCATGTCAACCAACCTCGGATGACTGAGGACAGTCATTATATCCTTGGGGGGAGATGATAGGGTGGTCAAACACCCAGGCCTGTAATTTTGCGATTTACTATCAATTAGTATTATTGTAAAGGCTTTGCACTAGGGAAACAAGAGGACTAATGAGATGCTTCGACTCTGTAGTCAAAACGCTCTTATTAAGTGTTATACATCGAAACAAGTACACTACCCGTACAGTGAATCCGAAGGACGGTACTTGAACTAGAGGCCTCCGACGCGTATCCGGTTACAAAACTCGTACTAATGATGTAAGACGAATTCCGAGGAAATCACACCTGTTCCAAGGAAAACGTCATGTGATCAAAACACGTCTAAGACGCGTCCACCCAGAAGACTAAGACGAGGGAGAATCATAAAAATGACATCATAACCTTTGAGGAAACTTGGAATTCAGTAGGAATGACCTTCCCCCTGGAAGTTAGTAACCAATTCAATTGGGATGACCGATCCATTGAATAGAAAACGATCCAGACTCTTCAGAATTGTGAAATACCTTTGGAATGACCAGGGTACTTCACGGATACACCCTAAAAGGCCGAATCGGCTATGGCGACATTTCCTTGGAAAACGATTCCTGGGTAATATAGCTCATACCATTGGACCACCACTTAGCCAAGCGTTTGGCTGACTCAATAATCGAGTCAGATACCTACTATAACCTTCCTAAATCACCCTTTGCCAAGTATATAAAATTTTCATTCAATTTCCAATAGTCTCGATTAGTATTTTTCTGCTTACAAATCATTTCTCTACTTTACATATATAAACCCCCTCTCATAGGCAGTAGAAAGCAAGGAATTTGACTCCCTTCTATTGCAGTAGCAATCAGATAATAAAAGAGTAGATTTCACTTCAGACTTTGAGTGACCCATAAGATTTATAAGTGACGAACCCGAAGTTCTTAGCTAAATATTGCGACGTGACGATTTCCGAGGATTTCTAACGTGCGTGATTAAAGCCCCTAAAGACTTGGAAGGATTTGGTATCCATTCTAAGCTCTGTGACAAGACGGTCTAAACAACCTCTACCTTGTGCAGATTTGTGTTATATTGTTGAAGACTTGGGAAGATTTGGTATCTGTCCTGAGCACTGTGACAAGACAGTTTAGGATAAGCCCCTCCTTGTGCAGTATTGTTGAATCGTTGAACTTGTTGTTTTTGATCTGAGAGCTTGGTGTCTCTTCATTTCGACCCTACCACACATTCCTCGGAAAGTGTAAACAGACCCTAAAACCCGGTCATCCTTAAGGTCTAACCCACCTTATGAATCATATAAAAGACCTAAGACGTTTTCCGTGGAAAACAAACCTAAGACCCAAAAGACTACTTTAATCAGTGGTATTTCAATACCCGTACCCACGAACTTACAGGCGTACTTCCTGTCTTGTAGTGTGTATTGAGTGTGTGTGTGGATTGGATTTAATAAACTTTTCATATTACACTTAAAGGCAGAATACCCCTTTCAACGCGCTACATGTCAGTCTGTGGTCACCTTGGCATTGAATCATCTTGTTGCGACGACCTTGAATCACTTGCCTATATTTTGATTTATTTCCTGCAGGGTTCACTTCCATGGCAAGGACTTGAGGCGAACCCACAAAGCCTGAAACACCAACGAATCATGAGGAGAAAAATTTGTACACCCACCGGGGTGCTGTGTACAAATTTGCCTGATGTCTTCAGCACTTTTCTCGACTATGTGCGCAACCTTTCTTTTGAAGCGCAACTGGATTACAACTACTTGCGTGACCTTTTCCGTAAGGCGTCAAATAGTGCAGGTTATAACATGGATGATGAAGAGTTTGATTGGAGTAATAAATTAGATAGTCAATCAAACATCATTCCACATGTCATCTCAAATCCAAGCTCAGAATCTCTCAGGTGTTGATTTCTACCACCATTATTCCTAAGGGTAAGTACAGTTTTAGCTTGAGAGCTTGTTGAATTGTGCGACAACACGAGTTAAACACTAATGATATTATCTTTTGTAGGGCGGATTTGGAAAATCTCAATTTTAGCGCTCGTGGGCCCAGCCCCTGTATAAGTTTTGCATTTATTATACCTTGTATCACCCCCCAATTGCAGCTACCATGTGTTCCCTGTCGATTTTATGAACCTTTCTAGTTACTTAGATGAGTCAAAACCACAGTTGGTAATTATCTGAGTTCATTTCTCTTTTTTTTTGACAAAAGTCAACTTGAAGTCGACTTTCAAGTCAGTTCAAGCCATGTGATAGGGAAGCCGACTTGGAGCCCGGATGTAAGGGCAACTCCGGCAGAGTGCGCACAAACTTAGAAAGAGCGGAACAACGCTGATGGAGGGGATCCTAAGCACATGTATTAATGTAACAGTATGTAACTACGCACCTGATGGAGGGGATCCTAAGAGAATACTCTGAGGATCCTCCATCAGGGGGAATGGGCTATATACCTAGTACTACATTAAAGACACGTTCCCGGTGCGGTACAACGACACGTGTTGGACTAGCAAAGGTCATGTGACCGTGCCCTTGATAGTCCAAACGAATGCGAAGTCCACCGGCGAACTGCGCGTGAAGTAACGAGTGGGGTGCCTGTGGGCGTATGTAGCGAATGTGCGATCTAACGAATGTAAGTACGGCGACAAGCGGTAAGTAGCGGGATAAGGGATTGTAAATCGGCAGAGTGGAGAGCGCGAGCGTAAGTGCGCGCGAAGTAAGACTGGGCCAGCGAAATAGAAGTAGACCGGCGCAAAGTAAGGGAGAAATGGAGTTCCCCTTACACCGGAATTGGGCCGGGCCAAGCTCTTGTGTGGTTCCAAGTATCCTGAACTGGCCAGTCTATGGGCCAGACTGCGGCTCCAAGAACCATTGGCCAGTTTGTTGAGTTGTGGCAACACTAGATGAAATCAACACTGGAGGAGGCACAATCCGCGCTGGCCAAGGCAAAGGATGATATGGCGTGATACTATGACTGCCGACACCGACCATGTTGGGAATCGATGATTAGTCATCCGGTTAATCCGGCATGATCTAGCCCGAGATTGCTCAGCAGAGAATGATATAGAATTATCTAGTAACTTAGTCTAATAGTATAAATACTGTAGTAATCTAGTAAACTCCTTATGAGTTTGTAACAATAGGTTTAACCACCACTTGTGCAAGCTATAACCGAAACTACAACAGACCAACACCCAAATATCAAGTCGGTGATCTGATGTACCTGGACTCGACAGATATTCCTATCAGTTGGCCAACGCGGAAACTAGCCCACTGCTACGTGGGACCTTACCCGATTGCAGAGCGGATAGGCACGCATGCTTACTGACTGAAACTTCCAAGATCCATGTTGTGCATCCACCCAGTATTCCATGTAGTAAAGCTACTCCCCGCTCCCATCAACCCGATCCCCGGGAGACGCCCGACAACTGTTCCGCCGCCTGTGCTAGTGGACGGAGAGGAAGAATATGAAGTGGGAGATATACGGGACAGTCGGTTCAGCAGGGGAAAGTTGTACTACCTCATATCCTGGAAAGGATATGGGTACGAACACAACTCCTGGTCAGCGAGTTCCACAGGGCAAATCCTCAAGCACCCCGATGACTCCCGCGTGCCCAATTCGATTCTATCCCTTTCCGACCATTGCGCGAGATCGCGCAATCCTAGAGGGGGGGTAATGTAAGGGGAACACCTTTACCGAACTCCTTTTCACATTTCCCGACAACATTCCCAACCACACTAACGCTCAGTGACGCTCAGTAACGCTCGGCAAAATCCCGACTCCCTTTACCAACTACATTTACCAACCTGTCATTACCAACAACCACCCAGAGTCAAACCCAACTCACACATTCTCTCATACTACATTTGTTATCATTCCCGCTCCCTTTCATGACTCTCGTTAGATGTTTCCAAACGCGGACGTGGGCGCAGCGTGTCGGGATCACTTCAGCGTGCACACGTGATCCTTTACCAACAATGTGTGCCCTCATACCATTCCGGGAACGTGTAGTTAATGTAGGAACCTCATATATAGTCTGTACACCTGGCTGGAGGACCCTTAGAGAATTCTCTAAGGATCCCCTCTGCTAGGTGAGTAGTACATCTGTAGTTACAAGTGAATACATTGACTAAGGATCCCCTCCACTAGGTTCCTGTGTTAGAATTCCCGACCCCGACTTCCCTCACTCGGAAATTGCTGTTCGGACTTCCACAGCTCGGTTGTCACCAGAGTCGCCCTTACACTGAGCATTTGTGAACGTTTGTATGGTTGGGAATTGGGTCGGGGATAATTGATGAGTCAGGAATAGGTGGTGTGGTCGGAAAAGTGAAAACAGGAGTCTGTAAGGGGGTTCCCCTTACAGGTGGTGATTTAATTTCAACAGTTTATGTTACAACCCTTTTGTCAATTTAATATCCAAGATGAAATTCATACTCCAGAAGATTTTAATACCACTTATGTAAACACAAGATATACTGATAAAATTATCATGATGAACAAGTTGTAAAATCTACAAGTCCAGCATCTCTAACAGCTGTCACTGGGAGACAGAGCTCTTGCTCAACACCTAACATCTGCCCAAACAAGTGTTCATATTCATGCCTAACCACTTCAATAAATATATCATAGACCCCCTCACGCTGCATATGAGCACGGACAAGTGAAAGCACACCACCCAAGATTCCATTCACTGTGGTAACTTTGCCATCCCAAGAGACAAATGATGATGTTGCAGTACCATCCATTCGTGTGCTTTCTGATGAGCCATATGGATCTGGAAAGTAGTCATCAGCTTGTAGTTTATGTTTATGCTTATGAATATATTTTATTCATACTCTGCATTCTCTTTGCCACAACCATGTTATGCCACCAAGCATAGCCAATAGATTTATTCACCATCATAATGTTCATGGTTGAGTATGGGGTAATGACTAGTAACATGTTTAGTTCCTTCTGACATTCCAGAAATATAGGCTTTGATTACCATCCAGTTCTTGAATTGTCTGGTTAGCTATTTGTGGTATTCCAGTATTGGAGATATCTAGTTTGATTTGGACCCTAGAGTCAACCACCAGCTCCCTCAGGGCAAAAACAAAAACTTACATCCAATAATTTCCCCATTCTCATCTGTAGAGTTATTGATGCTGGCAAACATGCCCGGATTTTTGGTTGCTTGAGAATTGCAAGTCCTGGCACGTTCCATATTTATATATAAATCCCTGAATGAAGGTGAACTTCAGTTACACAAAAAGCGGCCAGTAAAAAAGGTACCTCATAAAAGGTATATCAATATAGGGCAATTGCATCCAGCCCCAGTTCTCGTGCGCAGAAAACCAGAAGCCTTTCTGAACAGTCACGACTTGATATCCCGGGGCGGTCCAATCAGCGGAAACAAGTTGTGGTCTCTTAAAATCCAAAAGAGCATTCTTCTCCGTTTGATTGAGATTTCCGAAGAGGTACAAGAAGAACATAAACTGTTGTCCTAGATGCCTGTGTTGTTGTTATGAATAGGAAGCACATTTGTTGACTTGCCTTCATAAGGATCATTGATGAAAGGGTTACCACCAGAGTTGAGGCCCTCGCAGACGTAGCTCTGATCTGGATGGTCAACGGGTAAGAACTGATCTTTGATGGAGGTAACGGCACAAATTCGACCGGCACCACGGTAGAAAATCTGGAAGTATTATTCGGTCAAAGGTGCAAGAACGTTCACTCTACCCAGCATACCTTTTTGGACGTAATCTTGAGATAATTCAAATACATCTCCCAATTACTAGCAAGAGTGGTGTAATTATGCTGACCATGCTTTTGCAGAGCTTCAATAGCAGCATAGATTCCCCAAATGTTTTCACCATTATCCAACGCAGGCACACGATTGACCCAATCCCAAGCTGGGGCCAAGGGAGTAAATTCGGTATGTGCAAACCTATAGATGAGGTATGGTAAGTTTGATGGCGGTTCGGTTTCAATGTGTTTTACCAAGGTAAGAATCCACCGAATCCCGGAAAAGTTTCATTGAATTGGCGATAACTTTCCCATTTTTTCTGTAAAATATTGAAGGCAACCTTCCGAGCTTGCTCGACATTCCCAACATCTTTCGCATTTTCTCCAGAAAGAATCCACCTCACCGCACCAGGCGTTCCATCAATGACATGAGCCAAAAGCATGAAATGCAAGGACTCCTTGCTTGCGGCGGAGAACGTATGCAACCCCTCAACTCTGTGCATCCCCGTCACCCGATCTAACAACGTTCCATCGAATGTCATCCCGTTGAGGGCATTGTAAGAGACATTGTGCTGGTGAAACTTTCCCTCCCAATAGAGAAGAGCATCCTCGAATGAGAGAGGCGAAGAGAGAATGCGCTGTGAAGTCCATTGCGTCGCGAAACGACAGGGAATTGTTGACGAAGCCGCCAAGGTTGCCGCCGTAATTGAGGCAAGATAGAGGAGATCGTTGAATATCACCCGAACCATTTTCGATGGGTAATTGAGAGGGATAACTGAGGTGTGAGTAAATCGGAGTGGTATGACCTATATCAGTCAGAAGGGCTCCGAGTTACTCATCAAAGAAGTGGAATGCCGCGAAAGCGAAGTCATTCTCCGAACAAAGTATGCGGAATAGTTGACAGATCACCCGTATCACGAGGGGCAAACAGGGAAATTGTGGCGAGGGTAGAGCGCATTCAATAGATTTAACAGTGATTTGATGACGTTGATTATCCCACATTCGCGTATCCACATCATAGCCGGCTTATAAAACCTAGATGGATTCAAATAAATAGATCAGGCAAAAACCATAATGAAAATAATGATACAACGTAGTTCCAACAGCCCCTGTGACATATACAGTATTTGTAGTGGCTCAGGAATTCACCCATTTGACCAAAATAGTTTATATGCTTTGTCCGCATGAATAGTTCGGATCTTGTATGTAAAAGGAAGAATTTAGTTCCATGAACGACGTAGATCTTATATATTGTCGACCGCCCTGGACGATGGGATTGACAGGCACCGAATAACAAATTGAAGAGAACACACCAAAGCGCACACAGCTATCGGTATCATTTTCACCACCCCTCGTCGTCCGACTCATTCTCGATACTTAAGGAGGGCCAAAAGCTTTCAACCTCTGGATCGGTCAAGGTGTTAGTTGTGTTTTGGAGCATTTCGTTCTTCAAAAGTCTGATGACCTCCCAATAGACAGTTTCTGCACGTGTTGCTGCTATGTCGGGGAGGTCAGGGAGGGGGGAAGCGCGTGTAAGAGGTGGAGGAACGATGCATGTTTTGGGGCGTGATACTTCTAAAGCTGCTTGTGGGAGGGCAGGTTCGGGTGGGAGGGTGCTTGTATTAGTGTGTTGAATATAAAATGTTGTAAAGAGAGGTTGAGGTGGGGCCGTTGGAGGTGAGAATCCTGCGTCTGAACTATGGGAAGGAACGGGGGGTATGGTTAGGGTGAGAGCGGCATCCAGATACGGCTGTATAAGCTCTTGTGCCGATGTTGGACCCCATACGAGCGAAACCGTGGCAAGTGGAAGTGCTATATACAATATCCCTATATTACGACTTTCAATATAGGATGTGACGGGCAGACAAAAAAACGACTAACATCTTCCTTTCGGAGTGGACATTGCGCCTTCTCCGGTAATGAGAGCCGTCGCAGCCGTAGTCGTCGATCCACCAGGAATGGTGGACGGAGGAAATACTAAAACGGCAGTGTCAATGGCTTGGTGTGTTAAAGATGGAATTTGTGTAGGCTCTTCCGACAGCCCAGGTTCCACCACTGAAGGGAAATAGACAGGGTGATCTATAATTGCGATACAACGCACAATAGAGGAGCTAACATAGGGATTTTCGGGCTCTGGTTGCGCAATATAATTCGTATCACTTTTCAGATCAGCGGGTATATCGATAGATGACGAAACAATGACATTGCATTTCAAAGCATCTGGGAAGTCTTGAAGAGTAAGTGAGTATCGTCCAGGGTGGGTATTATCCACTTCCAGAGGATCTTCGGAAGCAACACGCTTGACAGACACTAGCTTTCTTCCTAAGATATATACGGCCCCGCTCACGGCAGCAGCGCGACAAAAGCCTTGGGCAATATCTCCTACACCACCATAATGACCTACTAAGAAGGGTGAAGGTCCATATCTACCAGCTGAGCGAAGATATCTGCGAATACGATTTAATGCTGGGCTTGTGAGATCTAAGGCGAATATGCGCGTTATTGGTTTATAAGGAGTGTGTCGGAACACTAACCTGATGGGGAGAAGCAGCACGCGAGGGAGTAAACAACTGCCGTTACGACTTCATCTTTCAAAGAAAATACACTTTTGAGGAACTCAGCAAACGGTATATGATGATTTTCTTCAAATTCTTTGGTGGTTTCAAAATCGCCGACACAGAACATTAGGAAACGCATCAAGCGCCGTTTATCAATGAGGTTCATGTCTTTGCTCTTGAAAACATCCTCTTTTGTCCCTGGTACATTTTTTATCACTCCTGTTTGATGATAAATTCCAACGCGCTCCAGGAGGCGAAACCCTCCGTATTTCGATACCCCAGACGATACGAGGGAAGAAATCATTGGGCCTATCGAAGGAATTATGGAAGGGCAGAGGCATATAGAGTATTGACGTGACTGAGGCAACGTGTTTTGAGAGCGCTGGATTGAAGAGAAACAAGGATCGTTCGAAGAAGCTTTCATATCCACCCATTCAATCAGTTCATCAAGAGATAAACTCGCTTCCTCTCCCCCATAGTATGGATTCTCGTCGACATGTGCAACCTTGTATCCAGCCTTGGAAAGGGCTCTACAGGGCAGGATCAATAAGATAGGATCCGAGAGAACTGCAGGAGGCTCACGCAGCAACAATCGACTCCACTAGCCCAGTTCCAATAATTGCAACATCAAAAGTGCCTTCCGCCATAACTCTAAGTTGATGCTGTTACAGAATGATGGTCAGTTCGCAAACGTTCTAGTCTAAGTATGTGCCTAGATAAACTTCGCTAATCACTCAGAATGCCACGTGATAAAAATAATCCACCTACCCTAAACTGCTTTTCCTTGCCAAAAATTTCAAAAAAAAATTTAGATTTCACGGTCTGAATCTCTGTCTCTCACCCTCACTATTTTTCTCCAAATGGCCAAATCAGAGAAAAAAAGTGATAAAAAAGCCAAGTCGGCTACACGTAAAGTCGATAAGCAGGCTTCACCCGCAAAGGTTGCTGTTAATGTGAAGGAGGTGGTCGTGAATCCTATTGTAAGCCATCTTGTTTATATCTTTATGATCGGAGAAGTCTGATGTCCAGAGTTTGTAGAAAAAGATCAAGAGCAAGCCTCCAGCAAAACCCGTAGCAAAAAAGGTCGAAAGCGATAGCGATTCTGACTCTTCAGATGCGGACGTTGCTGCACCTCCTGCCCCTACCACCAACGGCAAAGTGTGTTTTTTTGATAGAATTTCAATCACGGGAAATGTCCAATCTTTATGTGTTAACAGAATAAAAAAGTCTCATCCGATGAGAGCAGTGAAAGCTCATCTTCTGAAGACGAGAAACCCAAAGCAGTAGCTGTCAAGGCTGTGCCGGCGAAGGCTGCACCTGCAGTGTCCTCGGACTCCTCCGATTCTTCTGAAGACGATAGTGATGATGAACCCGCCCCTGCCCCTGCTCCCAAAAAAACAAAAGCTGTCCCACCGACGCCGGCACCAAGTAAGAAAGTTGTTGAGAGCAAGAAGGCGGAATCGTCCTCGTCTGAAGAAGACTCTTCCGATGATTCTACCCCACCTAAGGTAGCAGCAGCGCCCGCCGCATCATCAAGCGATGATGATTCTTCATCCGAGGACGAAGCGCCTGCAAAACCGGTGATTGGCAAAAAAGCCGAATCTTCAAGCGGCTCTTCCGATGATTCAAGCGAAGATAGTGATGTTGAGATGGCTGATGCACCTGTAGTCAATGGGGGTAATATATTTCGTAAAACCCCAACTTCGCGATAACTTACTATGTCTGACAGGGAAACGTAAAGCCGTCGATGGCGACGCTGCCCCACCCAAAAAAGTCAAACTCGCTAACGGCGATGCTGCACCTGCCGGCGGAGAAGAAGAGACGAAATCTATTTTCGTCGGGCGTCTTTCATGGTCTGTGGATAATGATCGTTTGGCGCAGGAGTTTGCCCATTGTGGGGAGGTTGTGTCGGCGACTGTTCAGATGGATCGCAACACGGGTAAATCACGCGGGTTCGGATATGTTCACTTTGCGACGTCGGAAGCTGTTGAAAAAGCCCTGGAAATGAATGGACAAGAAATTGATGGACGCCCAGTGAATATCGACCGTGGTCGCCAGGTTGATAAAAGTCAGGCGCGAGAAAAACGGGCACAGGCATTTGGAGACGAAACCAGCCCGCCCAGCACAACACTCTTTGTAGGGAACTTGAGTTTCGGCGTCACAGAGGATACAGTTTGGACGTTCTTCAACGAATGGGGCGTTAAGAGCGTCCGCCTTCCCACAGACCGGGAGACCGGCCGCCCGAAAGGGTTTGGGTATGTCGAGTTTGAAGACATTGAGGGCGCCAAGAAAGCATTTGAGAGTGCAGCAGGTGCGGAAATCGAAGGGAGGAACATTCGTCTGGATTATTCGCAACCTCGCGATTCATCCGGCGGTGGTGGATTCGGAGGAGGCCGTGGTGGAGGCCGCGGCGGGCGTGGGGGCTTTGGGGACCGTGGCGGACGTGGTGGCTTCGGGGACCGTGGTGGTCGCGGTGGTGGACGCGGTGGACGTGGCGGCTTTGGTGATCGTGGGGGACGTGGCGGTGGACGTGGACGTGGTGCTCCCCGAGGCAACGCACGCAGTGGAGGCATCGCTGCTTTCGAGGGGAAGAAAACCACTTTCTAGGTCACATACGGATCCTTTTTTTCACTCCGAAGTCCATGCCCCTCACTTGCATTCATCTTGCACATGCTCCAGCAATGAACCCTCATCTCTTTCATTTTTGCATCGTCAGGTTGCAGCTTGTTTATTATTGTGCCATATGCTGTTCTATATCTTATATATCATCACGACCATGCTGAACGTCACCGAAAAAATATGTACTTGGGCACATCTTGCGAAATGTATTGGACATCGGTCTATGTATTTCACCAGGGACAATGAACATTACTGAGTTTGATGTTCAATTCGAGTAATAAAAGGTAAAAAAAACTAATTAAAAAAATCTAGTAATCCGACATAGTTCAATCAGATCCACCAAATGCTGCCTGTTTGACAGCTTTACGCATTGGATTTTGACTCGGAGGAAGGGCACCTGTTCTCTCCATGCGGTCAAACAAGACGAAAAGGCGCTCCATCTCGCGCTCTTTCTCTTCATCCGTCATATCAGGTGCCGGAGCCTCCCGCGCAACCGTAGTCCCAGTGATAGGGTTGATGGCTTCACCCGATGGTGTGGTAGTTGGAACCGAGGCATCTGCGCTTGGGGGAGGGGGAGCATTGAGAATACCCTTGTGGAAGAGGAACCCTGCAACATTGCCATAACCAACCAAAGCGGAAAGTGTAGTTGCTAAAGGTGAAAGGTGTCACATATTTAGCCTAGAAATAAGTAGGAAAATGATAGACGTATACCATTCGAATCTGACATCGCAAAAAGCATTTCGCCAACTGCGTCCTTGATCCGAGGGTGATACACACTCGCTAGGAGGCGCAGGCATCGGCCCAATGTGTCCCCCCGTCCTTCTAGTGGTGATGATCGATCCAAGTCTTCAGGGACCAGCCAATCGCGCACGCGAGTCCTGGAGGCTCCATCCGCAATGCAGAATCGAGATATAAGAACAATGAGAGGCGAGAGCATGTCATCCAGAGTATTCGCACCGTCCGGCGACTCTTGTTTACATCGTTCACGCACGGATTCATCGTCGACCTCTATCGTGCCCGGGAAGTAGTGATTTAGTGCAACATCGAGAAGGTCAATAGCACGTTGGAGGGGCGGTGTAGAAGGAAATGGGTAAGGAGAAGGGGAGCGCGAGAGTGAGCGTCGGCCCGCAGCAATGACAGAAAGAGCACGATCAATGGTACTAGGCTTCGGGGAGGTCGGGGAAGAAGCCTGGGTTTGTGTTTGAGATTGGGAACGCGTAGGGGAGTCGCTACGACTACTTGACGATGAGCGGTGAGTAGGAGAAGCAGATTTGGAACTTTGAGCTTGTGAGTGAGTGACATTAGTGTTAAGATTGGGGCCGAGCCAGATGGGATGAAGAGCGGGGGTAATGGGTATTGTTATTAGTGAATGGATTACATGTGTTAATGGAGCAGAGATGGGGCTAGGAAAAGTTGGCGGAAGAGCCGAGAAAGTTCGGAGCAACGGCGGAAGAATTCTGAGTCATGTATGAGTAACCCGAGAACATGACTGAACAAAGGAATGTTACCCGTCGAGCTTTGAGCTCCAGAAGTCACCGATTACTTTTTGCTCGCCTTCGATTGTAGCTTCCGCAGTTTGGGGTTCAGATTCAACCATCTGTAAAATGGATTAGTCACGATCGTGGAATGAGATTAGCAGTAGACCTTGGGGTAATGCAGGAGGAGATTAAATGTTAGTTTGAGAATGTCTGTCATTGCTTCACGCGCCATTTTTGTTCCTGTAAGAATTGCGATTGTTAAAGAGTCGAGCTTCGCCCCAATTATGTCGACAACATAGCGCCCATGAAACTTTTCCTCGACAAGGGTTTGGATGAAAGAAGGGCCTGAGGCTGTGGAAAGAAACAAGATGCGGGAAAGGATGAAGATGTGGTCTGGTATCGTTGATTTCTGTGATATTTCGAATGAAAAGTGAAAATCGTGACAAAGACTAAGAAAATACCTCCAGAAGTACAACACAAATATTTCCTCCGCCTACTTCTTTCTCAAGAAATGTTTCTCGTGCTTTCTCAATGAGGAGAAGGGCGTTTGCAATGCAACGGAGCGCCTCGCTCGAGGCGTCTGGGTCATCTTTGAACGCGGTTGACAAGGTGAGGAGAGTGGAAAGATTCGATGGGGAGGCAATAAGTTCTGAGCCAGCTGGGTTTTTACCCAAGGTTTTGAGAGCAAGGAGGGCCTGTGCTGCATCTGGTTGGATATTAGATAAGATGTAGATAATGGGTTGTACACGTAAAGTTACGATGGAGCGTACCTTTAGATGTTAAGGGACCTTTCGAGCTACTACTGCTCGCAGTTTTGAGATCTTTAAGTAGAGCCTTTATTAGTCCGATTCGGGTTGAAGAGTCAACAGTAAAAGGAGATGCTGTATGGGAGTCGATTATATATTCTTATTCAGATTCAGAAGAAACAGGTAAACATACCATCAACGATGGATTGTAATACAGCGGATACATCGGGTCTCGCTGACGATGATGAAAGCAAAGAATATGCTTTCAAAATGTCGGCCATTATATTGTAGCAGTCGTTGGACGATTGCTGTGATTAAATAGAAATTACTGGAGACACTGATTAGTTAACAGGGAAAGCAAGAGACGATAGCGGGTAAATTGTGAGTAATAGAAAGAAAATGGATGGTCAGCTGTGAGAGTTAATCGAAGTAAAAGGTCGTTACTCGTGAAACCGGAAGGAGATGGTAGGCTGAATTATTGTGAACGTTGTTGTTCTCGACTATCTCGTCGGTTGCCATGTCCTTTTTTCGTATCCATGGCCATCATTCTTCCCGGTCCGCACCGGTAATAAAATGGTATGCACAGCCTCAGTCGGGTAGATCTCTTTCATATACCATCAAATCGTAAGTTAATTTGGGTTCCAGTATTGCTCGCATTTGACATATTTCGATTCAGTATGGAGCACTTTCAGCTTTACTTACCCATATAAGCCTATATGTCAGTATAGGCAAGGAAATCGGCGATACAACAGCTCTGACGATGACAAATACTCCTTTAACCATCTTCGGTCTCCATTACACAGGGTCGCTGTAACTCCATCCCGAAATTCCCTCCGCCTCGGTGACAGTTTACATGCAAAACCTACAGCAATAGAGGTTACCATACAACTATGATAACTTTCTTGCCCAGCCAATGGATATCTCTCATTTTATTGAGTCTTGCGTCCCCTTCACTTAGCGCTATCTATACCTCACCATCACAATTACCTCAGAATACCTTTGACTATGTCATCGTGGGCGGTATGTTTGTCAACGTGTCGATAAACCTGTGCACTAATACAAAAGTTTATAGCTGGAACTGCTGGTAATGTTGTCGCGAACCGTTTGTCAGAAGCGGCTAATGTCACTGTATTGGTGATTGAGGCTGGTGTGACGTAAGTCCTTTTTTTACGAGTGATAAGTACATGTCACATTCTTGTTTGCCAACAGAAACGAAGGCGTCAACGCGTCAATAATTCCTCTCCTCGGACCTTTCTTGACACCACATACACTCTATGATTGGAATTACACAACGACTGCCCAAAAAGCTTATCGGAATCGTACCATTGCCTATGCAAGAGGTAAAATGTTGGGTGGCAGTAGCTCTGTCAGTAAGTATATTGACTCTGGTTTCTCTTAACCTTCTGACGCTCTCACGTATGTAGATTATATGGTGAACTGATAATTTTAATTTATACAAATATGTTAATTCAGTAAAAATAGGTCTACACGCGCGGCTCGTCCGACGACTTCGACCGTTACGCCCGCGTCACTGGTGATTCGGGTTGGGGATGGGAAAATATCAAAAAATACATCCCGAAAGTACTGCGTCAACCGTTTATTTGATTTCCTGCACCTAACCAGCTCAATAGCATGAACAATGGAGTGATCCTGCCGATCGACATGACACGAAGGGCCAATTTACACCATCCGTCCATGGGACCAAAGGCTCGCTTCGGGTTAGTCTTCCTGGGTTCTCGACCCCACTCGACCAACGGATTATAGATACATTGAAAGAATCAGATGAATTTAATTTCGTAGAAGACATGAACGGAGGCTCGACTCTCGGAATCGGTAACGCTGGAGGATCTGATTAACATTTTGACATCCCTAATTTAAACTACAGGCTGGGCACAAAGTTCGATTGGCGGTGGAGAGAGAAGTAGCTCAGCGACGGCATACTTAGGCCCTGACATAATCAGCCGGCCGAACTTGCATGTTTTGATTCACACCCAAGTCACAAAACTTTTACAAACAAGCACTCGCGACGGTATTCCTGTTTTTAACGGCTTGGAATTTATTACAGCAGAGGGTAAGTTTGAACCCCCGGACCCGTTGATCACCTTTCAACCCCCATACCAGGTCTCGGAAGTATAAGAGCAAACAAGGAGATCATTTTATCTGCTGGATCCGTCGGTACACCCCACCTACTTCAACTCTCTGGAATCGGGGATAGCGCCGATCTAACCAAAGTTGGCATAAAAACCATATTCAACAATCCATCCGTCGGGAAAAACCTATCTGATCATCCGCTTCTTGCAAATGAATATCTTGCCAAAGGCGAGGAAAGCTACGACGAGATCTTCAGGTCACCAACCACTCTCCGTGCCAATATCGAAAGATGGGTTCAGAACAAAACCGGGCCTCTTGCTTCCTGCATCTCCAATCATGTCGGTTTCTTCCGCCTACCTAATAATTCCAATATATTGGAGGGCATCGAGGATCCTTCCTCTGGACCGAAGGGTGCCCATTATGAGCTAATTTTCTCGGTAAGGCGAAAACTCACCGTTGGCACCCAAGTTTAATATACTCATTACCAGAATTTGTGGGTCACCCCCGGTACCTCCGCCCCCAACAATGGAAGCTTCTTCACCATCACAACTTCTGTCATCTCTCCAACTTCCCGTAAGATTTTAATCAAGTGGAGTCCCTCAGTTAACTTACTCTCTTTTTGCAACAGGTGGCAGCGTTGTCCTCGCATCTTCCGACCCTTTTGTCCCACCCATTATCGATCCCAACTTCCTTGCCACTGATTTCGACAAACTTACCATGCGTGAAACTATCAAAGCAGCAAACCGCTTCGTCACCGCCAGCCCTTGGAAAGATTACCTTATCGGCCCATATGGCGAATTAGCCCACGCTACAGACGACCGGCTGCTGGATGCTTATGCGGCGGCTCACGCTGGGGCCTTCTTCCATCCAGTCGGCAGCTCCCAAATGAGCTCCAAGGACGCAGATTATGGTGTAACCGATCCCGATTTGAAAGTTAAAGGCGTCTACGGTTTACGAATCATCGATGCATCAGTCATGGTGTGTACAATTCTTTTGTTTAGGCTCCTATCGTTGCTTATTGTAGCAGCCTTTCCTTCCGAGTGCTCACCCGCAGGCTCCTCTTTACCTCGTCGCTGAACGTGGTGCAGATTTAGTCAAGGCAGATTATATTGCATTTAACGACATGCCGATCGCGGGTGATGAACGCCACTCGACTTACTCCTACCCAAACTTAGTCGGAAAGATTGTTTCTAATTTAATGGCATGGTTGTTGTATCGATTTGAATAATATTCATTGTTGAGGATGGCTGATCACCTTGATGTTTTCTCATTGTAGAGTATTCTCGTTCGAAAAAGGAGTCTAGGCTACGTACAGCTACCTACCAAGAAACCACTTGGTTGCACCTGGAATAACCCGATAAGCCTGACCACATGCACTAGGCGTTCATGCAACCAGTTACTCTTTATCATATTGAGGCAAAAACCATAAATACGGGTAATTAATTTGATTTTACCGAGCGCTGCGGACTCGATCAATTGTGGAGGCGTGTTTTAAAAAACGAAAGGTATACAAAAACGACACCAGGTATATACCGTACAGATAAACAAAAAAAACCCCTTTAAAGACACGGAAGCTGAAATACGAGACTAAAATTTGAATAAATTCATTAGCCCTTGATGAGGGTAGCCGCGCGTTCAGCCATCAGGTATATAGGCGCTTGTGGGTGCCCGCCAGGAATGAATGGCTGCAGGTAAAGCCCATCAGATATGCAATACGTTTTTTAATTGTGTCTGAGACTTACCATGACGGATGCATCCACAATTCTCAATCCCGAGACGCCCTTAACTTTGAGATCTGGGTCAACAACACCCCACTTTGCACCTTTAGGTGACATGCTGGCTGTCCCGATGGGATGGAATATCGTGCCTGCGTTACTTCGGACGTAAGCCTCAATGGCTACATCTGTCGTTGCGGTAGCAAGTGCGCCGAAGGGAGACAAGACATAGTCTTTCCATGCGTTTGCTGAAATGAAACGTTGAGCGGCTTTTACAGCTTCTTTCATCGTGAAGATATCGAAGGCTGTGGATAGGAATTTGGGGTCAATGACGGGTTTTGCAAAGGGGTCCGACGAAGAGATTGCTGTGAATCCACCTGTCATGTGCAATCAGGATCAAATACTTGAGTCCGGAATAAATAAAAATACTTACGTGCGGTTGGCGATAACACACACATAGTGATGCTCATGAAGCTTCCCAGAGCCGGGACAGGGACACCGGGCTGTACCCATAGATTCTATACACATATTAAATCATGATCATCCAAACAACGGCTTGTAGTGATACTAACCGAAAATACAAATTCATAATGAGCAGATCCCGGACCTGGGGCGGGGTCTTTCACTGTTTTGAAAATGCTGGCTGAAGACGGAAGCCTCAAGAATGCCAAATGATTCGCAACACTATCGGTGAAAGGTCCAGACAAAGATGACGTCCATTGTGAGAGAGAGCTTGAGAATGAGTTGGAATCCCTGAGGAAACTATCAAAGCTATCGTTGCCTTTCACGTTATATGTATTGACAAGGAGAGCGTGGTCGGACATGTTTTGGCCGACCGAAGGGTTATCGACAATTGCAGTGATGCCAAATTTCTTGAGTGCGGCCTTTGGGCCTATCCCGGAAAGTTGAAGGATTGTTGGCGTTCCAATTGATCCGGCGGATAAAATAACTTCTTTGGTGCCGTAAACGGTCGTCGTAGGAGCTAGAATCACGTCAATGTTAGCGAGGTGGGTCTACTCTTGAGGAGTAAAAAGTATTACCGCCTTTCTGGGTTGCAAATTGAACACCGCGGAAGGAAGGAAGGCCCGAAACAGTTCCGGTTGTTATTAATTTTGTGACTTGCGCGTTGACAAGCACATCAAGGTTGGGCCTGTTGATCTGCCCGTTCTGAAGATACGCAGTCGCCGCACTGCTTCGCTTGCCGCCTCCAATAGTTCCTTGGTACCATCCAACCCCTAAAACACTTCCGTCGTTCATGTCAAGGTTAAATGGGAATTCAGCAGATAGCTCGCGAGTTGTCGCCATAACGCGATCGTCAAGAGCCGTTGGGAACCCCGGGAGACTGACGGAGAGCGCCCCAGTAGTACTGTGTACCGTAGGATCGATTTGCCCAGTAGTATCGTGGTTATCCGCCGGAGGAACAAAATTCTCAATCTTCGGCCGGTAGTAGTTTAGAGGACCAGATAAGAGATACCACGTTCACTAACCTTAGCCATGAATTGCTTCATGTTGTTCCAAGACCAACCGGGGTCTCCGGTAACAGCAGCATACCGATCAAAATCCTCTGATGAACCTCTGGTGTAGGCCATATAATCTAAGGCTGGTGTATCAGGATCGTGTACTAGATGATCAATGAATGAACACATACTTATAGAACTACTGCCTCCAAGCACCCTGCCCCTGGGGTAGGGAACGGTTCGGCCATTATAACCACTCTGGGCAGATGTTGTGTAATTCCAATCGAAAGGAGTGTCTAAGGTGTATGATCGTGAGTCCTTCACCCATACAAAGTCTGCATTTACTCACTAGGGGCTAGAGAAGGACCCAAGAAGGGAACGATTGAGGCAAGGACGCCTTCATTTCTTGAAAGGAGTTGAGCTACGAATGTCTACACAAGGACGTACAACTACTTACGACCCTCCGGCCTCCAGAACAAGCACTGATATTGCTGGGTTTTCCGTTAATCGACTAGCGATAACGCTTCCTGCGGTTCCCCCTACAAGAAATGGTTTGTTAGCATTGGAAAATTAGCGCGAAAGCAAGGCAGGCACAAACCTCCTACGACGACATAATCATAGACTTTTTTGGAGAGCTGCGAGGGGGAAGTAAAGAGAGCGGCAAAAGTTGGTGGGGCCAAAGAGAGTGACAGAATCCAGACGCTTGGGTAACGCATAGTGAAAACGATAAGCCTTTACCTCCATAGTATGATCCTTTTTAAATACGTTGCGAGACTGCCACGCGAGGAATAACCGGTGACTGATAGATAGGACCAACTGAAAAGATGCCTTTACCCGTACGATGCCAGAACCGTATGACCTAAACCCGGTCTCCAAAGAAGCGCTTGCGCTAGATCCCAAAATAGTAAAGCGGGTTATTTTGGGATCTGATTGGCTTTAATCGAGGTTTGAATTGGGATGACCGATCTAGTCCACAAGTCCATATGGTTGCAGGGCCTACGACCATCATTAAATCAAGATTTTGACAGAATACCACACGTACTTGAGAAAATTTCTAATACATCACAGAGGTGCTGTTATGCCATATTATGAAGTTTATATATAAATGCCAGATGGACTTTTGAGATATTGACTTGCGTTTGTATTGAATACTATTGATGGCCATGCTCGAACGGCGCTCAATGCTTGCGCGGAGTAGATCTGGGTACAGGTGATATGACAAATCGAGTATGATGTGTTGTCAGGGACCCCCAGTGTCCTGATTTTTGGTTCAAAGGATTTCCGCGGATACTAGCATATTGAACATAACAGCTGGGCTACAGGCACCAGAATTGAAAAAGATAGGCGAGAATGGTTGATTGTAGAAGACTGATGGATATTTTTATGCGTGTTACTCATCGGTACTTGAGTGACCGACTTTGAGCTTGTAAAGAAAGAATGGGCACTGGGAAGACGTGATTCCTGAATAGGTTACGGGACGAGGGCATTTGTTTGGCTAGAACCTTTAAATCAAACGTCAATGATGCAATCGAAACCTGTTGAATTCCGACAGTAACCATCCGATGTCTGCCAATTAACACCAAAACACTACCTCGTCGTCGTACTCGTCGTTATACTCGTCGAGCTCAAATTTTTAAACTAAACGGCATGGCGAAGCCTACCATAATGCAAAGTTTACTTGGAAGGCCTTCGCAAACGTACGCTTTTCCAGAAGAGAAGGTGTATTTCTCGACGAAGCGAGACATGGTTCGGATTGCTACTGAAACCATTGGAAACGGTCGAGTGTTTGACTCTGAGGTGTGTTGAAGCTTTGAAGGGCGCGAATGTTTCCCAGATATCCACGAGTTAACGTTGTGTATTCAGAATGCTATACCAATGGAGCATAACATAGCTGGAGACCTACAGAAGCTACCTATCACCGACGAATGTACCCACGACTCCGATTCTGATTCAGACCGCGACGTCTTCTATACTCCAAATACCTCACCACGAACTTCAATGGCATCGTCTTATATAGCTCCGGTCAAACATTCAAGTCCGCTGAGGGTATCGTCCACCAAGACCCCCGCAACTCAACTGGAAGCCAACATGTCCAACACCTCTCTTTCTTCAACCTCGCTCGACGGTCACTCCATTTTCTCCTTCTCGACTTCCGACTCTACTCGTATGACTACTCCCGTCAACTCTGATTCCGGACATTATCATCATTACACAGCACATAACAAGTATAATCCGCAACCGCCGCAGATCACACATGGTTATGTTGATCGAGATTGGGCCAAGGATGTTAGGTGGCTCGTACCTTCTGATACTAGCACTAAATCAACAACAACCCCGCTGCCTCACCGTCGACATCCTAAAACCGACTACTCACTCAACACGGTACCCAAGCCACAAACGCGCACGAAGCCCAACACGCCTATGTCCAAATCCATCTCCAAAGCTACTCCAAGTATCATGAGCAGCATGACTGCTTTGCTTGAAGAAGATGAATTACAAGACCTCCCTTACTACCACCCACACAGTAGTGTCCTCATCTCGCGGCCCAGAAATCGCCCTGGGGCAGCCGCGCGGAACAGGATGGTTTCGTCTCCAGTCCCCCCACTCCCCTCTACTTCGACTCTCAGGCCTCCGAAATCCCACATGCAACAGCTCCACCACCGACGATCGCGATCGCTTGGTCACACGTCTGCTCCATCTTCCCACACGTCATCCTACGCGTCCACTTCATCTCATACACCATCTCACAAAGCCAGCAAGTACGCGTCTTCCTCAGTCGACCCGTACCATCCGACATTTACATCTCTCCCAACCTTCACTGTGGGCGACTTGCCATCACAAGGTACCCCGGGCTACACTTCACTCGTTCTCCCGCGTGCGCCGGTGCCACTGTCCCAAGTCCCAAACTCCAAGGCCGGGCTGAATAAAGGTTTGGCTGGTATTGGAAGAGCGAGGGTGGATGGAAAGATCGACTTAACCAAAGATGGAATCGCACAAACAACTATGGCAAGTGTGGAAGTGATCCACGGTCTTAGCGGGGGCTCTAGTGCCGGGAGTCCAGGTAAGAAACTCATAGGACTTTTCAGGCGAGGTTCCTCCTCATCCGCCACAACTCCGGCGTTCCCAACCCAGACCCATTCGCGAAGCCAGAGCGTAGACGCAATCGCTGCAGAAAACGTTCAAGAAAGAGGGCATGTCGACTTGCCTTTGGGGTTTACGAGCTATCGCAAGCCCCCTGACTACGTCCCTAGTGGTTCCGTCCTCGTCCAGGTGTGGGGAGTCGCCATTGATGGTGTTGATACTCGCTTGGTTTTTGGCAGAAGCACCGGAGGGGCACCCGTTACTCTGAAAACAAGTTCCCAAGAGAAAGTCGGTTCTTCACCAGCGAAAACACCCCCATCAACACCGAAACGAAGCCTTAGCCTAAGGTCTACTCTTGGTCGATGGGGTGGTGGCCAAACGTCTCAGTCGTCACCCCAACACACCCCTCACTCACCCTCAAGTCCAACGGCTTCGATCGTAACTTCAACATCCAATACACCTGCTGCCGGAGTTGGCTATATTCCTGGTCGTAGCTTTATCGGGAGAATACTGGAGTGCGGATGGGAGGTTGGGGAAGAATTAGGACGAAAGGGGGATTGGGTGGTCGGCTTATTGGATTTGAAAAAGGTGAGCATTGCTTATGTATAGACTGTTGTTTACGTGCCGAGCTCCCGCTCATATCTATTTATAAACTTCCTCCTATCTTCCGTGCCCCCGGACCTGACTGATAATCGCATTTGTAGTGTGGCGCCCTCACGGAGTTTGTCGTAATTGACAAACATCGTGTGCATCGGGTCCCTTACCCGAGAATGGACACTGACAGAATTCCTCAATTGCGTCTCACGCCAGCAGATGATGATAGCCAGGGCTATGGTGGGGAAACATCAGTTCCATCAAGCTCAACGCAAAAACCATCCCCTTCCCCTTCACGTAACTCTAGCACCAGAAGTAATCAACCCCGACTACTCAACTCCCATGTCAAACGCCAAACGCCACAAACATCACCTATGACACTCGAAGAGCTTGCTCTCTTGCCCCTGTGCGGAATTCCCGCTTACCGTGCCGTCCGAACTCTTGCCTTTGCATTTTCAAATACATCTATTTCAAATGGTACAGAAAGCAATATAGATTTTGGGAGCGTGGACGGTCTAGGAGGGCCCAGAAATACAAAAGGGAAGGAATGGGACCCGGGAAGAGATCATGAAGAAGGTGGGCGACGGCGGCGCGTGTTGGTACTGCGAGGACACGACGGGGCTGGCGCAATGGCGGTTCAGATGCTGGTAAAGCGCAGGTGGCGGGTGTGCGTGCACGTTCCATATGGGTGTCTACGCTATGAAAAGGATGGACGCGAAGATGTGCAAGGGGAAAGCAAGGAACAGTATTGCATGCGAAAAGTGGAAGAGCGAGTCCGACGTTGGGGTGGGGAAGAAGTGATTTTTGATGACGGAGAAGATGCCGACCTCGACGACGGGAGGGGAGCAGTGATAAGAGTGATCGAGCGGTTGCACGAGGACGGCGACGTGTTTGATGCAATTCTGGATACTGTTGGCGGCAAGGAAGTCTGGGAAGCTTCAGAAAAATTGTTGAAATTGTCCGGGGCGAGTAAGGCTAAGGAAACTGAAAGCACAGGCGGAAAGAAAACACCGAAGAAAGAAAATGCCGTTGGTGTGAAACAGTTTACGACGATTGTGGGCGACTTTCCAGGAAGGCCTATCCCTACCGCTGGAGATAACTTCAGGGCTGGGCTGAGATCCTCCAATTTTGGTGTAGGGAGTCGTCACGATGGGAAGAAGCAAGATGGTGGGAAGGTTGGCTATGCGTGGGTTGGCGTCGCACAAGATGTCGACTGGGAAGGGGAGAATGTTAGCGAAACAGTTAGGGAAGTCCTGAGGGCGTCGTTAGAAGATGGTATTCGACCGTGGGTTGGGGATAAGGACGAGAGGGTCCTCCCATTTGAACAGGCCCCAAGAGTGTTTAAGAACGGGGAGCCGGGCACGCTGGGAGAAGGAGGAACAGTCGTGGTTAAAATCGTGGGTTAATGATCTAGAGACTCTCATTTATTTTATTCATGAACATGTGTACTCACTATTTAATAAATATAGCACGGATCACAGTCGGTACATACTACTCTCTATCAGGACTATTTAATGGTTAGCACGATCTACAATTAAAAACTAAATGTATAAATATATAACTCGGTTTGGTATGATTTACATATGCGATGTGAGAGTTAAGCTGATACATAAACCATATGAATAAAGTGGCGATAGCCTGCCTATGCGGGAGCCTCGATAGTAATGGCAGGATTTCCTGACGGAGGTTTATAAAATGGGATTGTCCGCAGGTTTTCAGGCGCGGGACCTTCCGCTTCCATCTTCTTTCTCCCCCGATCGGTCTGGAGAATCGTGATAAGCATGTAAATCTTGTATAATTCACAAAACGCACAATCCCGGAGTTGGCCATGCCACGTTCCAACCCCTCTAGTAACGTACATGCCTTGCATAGCTCATTACTTGACATATATCCACACCTCTGGCACGTTTCTGAGAGCTATGTGAGTGAATCGCTTTAGTCGAAGGGACTGAGTCCTTACGCTGCACCCTTTGGGTAGCTTTAACATCCTCTCTCACTTCAAAAGCTTCTCCGGAGTGGATAATGTCAATGATGGCACTAGGTCGTGCGGCTTCTAGATCTTTCAGAAAAGCGCGCGCATGGCCCCGGTACGCGTCGGGCGAATATATGCATTCAGTCGAAAAGTAGTCGAGTTTCTTGAAGTAGGCGTACATCACGATTTCCTTCTCGTATGTATATTTAAAAGGTTTTGATCGCCTAATCGTGTCTTCGCCCTGGGTGCAGATTGACGTACATCTGCCCAGCCTCGCAATATCTCCTCGCATAACTTGAAAGTGATCAACTGGAGGACGAGCAAAAGATAAAAATAGAGCGCACTATTCATGAGAACGGTTTCGGCAATGTCATCGGCGTTGTGTCCAGTAACGATGTGGTCCACACCGAGCATTGCCGCTCCACGATCAAGTGCTTGTCGCCGGAATACACCACAAAACGTGCAGTTGTTCTTTCGGCCAACTTGTTCGACAATTGCATCCATGGTCCAGCCATAAAGCTCGTCATATGACAGAATCTTCAAAGGCATATCGTATTGTTGTTGGTTCCGCTTGACTGTCTGTGTCTGTGGTAAAGAAACAAATACCTTAGATTTTCTCTGTTACTCACTTCAAGTGAATCATCTCTGTAGCCTGTAATTCCTTCGTCTATAGATAATAAAAATAGATCAAGTCCGTAGTGGTGTCGCTCATTCAACGTTTTCATTACATATGCGAGCACCGTAGAATCTAGAACCGAGTGAGATCGTAACAACTACTAAGCACAAATTAGATTCTAACCTTTTCCACCAGATGCTCCAATCGCTACCCGATCCCCTGGCTGAAAGAGTTTGGACTGGGTGATTGTGTTGTGGATCTCTGTCTCGAATACATAGAAAAAGCATCCGCGGCAGATTTGCTGCCCAGTTTTTGGGCGTTTCAGCATAGCCTTTGCTGTATTACAGAGCGCACAGAGTCGGGGTGCCATCGTCTGGAGATGAGGTTATCTTGGAGATATCTGAAATTTGACCAAGTGGATTGGGCACGAAATATTTCCATCCCGCGGATCAATCAAGTAGCCGGAGTAATTACCTTTGATTGTTCGAAGGGTTATCGCCGTCTGATAGCCAATCCTTCTTCAACAACTCGAGGTCACCGTCAAAAATACTTTGTAACGTAGTGCCGTTATACTCATCATTCTTCCTCAGGAACGCGCTGTACATGAATTAGTCTTCCTACCCGCCAAGACACGGCGCAACTACTGACAGCGTACGCTTTTGGTGATGCAGCATTGACCGCAGGGGGGTAACCCTGCTGGGGATTTGCCTCGGCCAGTACCCGACATCAAAAGGATGATTTATCATATCTGGCCTCTACCTGAAGTTTCAGATGTCTGGTTTATAAAAACCAGATAATCCAGTGTGTAACAATCCTTACGCTTTTCTTCAGATACCAACGCCCGCAAAGCTCATCCATGGAACGCAACTCGATTTCAAAGGAGTCACGTACAACCGATGAAGAGAAAAAAGTTCAGCCGGCAAAAGAAGTAGTCGAGTTTAAGGAAGGCGGGTTGGCCGGCTGGGGAACAGTTGTCGGAGCGTACGTAACTTCTTTTCACAAGCGACTTCATTCTCAGCCTATGCTATCTATAGATTTATCGTTCAATTTTGTGGTTTCGGGTGAGCACAATCGACACATTATGTCTAAATACCTATATTTAAATATATAGCTATACGACATCGTATGGTGTCTACCAAGGTATTCATGAAGCCTATAATGTTTTTTCCGAAATCAAACTTCCATTTGGTTAGATTTTTACACAAGAAAGTATATTACGAACCAACCGCCTTCAACTATTGCGTAAGGTTTACAGTACGCAGTCATCTTCCCATTCTAAGACACTTTCAGATGGATCGGTAGCCTCAATGCATTCCTAGTAATTGCTGGGGGCTTGGTTGTGGGAAGGGTGTATGATCGGGGATATTTGTATGTTTTATATTTTGTAGTTATTAAACAGCTCTAATTCTGGGATATTAGCTATTACCTTCTATATGGCGGGACGATCCTTAGCTCTTTCTCCCTGTTTATGCTCTCTTGTGCTAAACCCAACCATTTTTACCAGGTAACCTGATCCTGCCAGTTTCGGTGAAGGTTGATTTAAATTTATTTTACAAGGTTCTGCTCAGTCAAGGTCTTGGACTTGGTATAGGAGCAGGAATGGTATATGTTCCCAGCCTTGCCATTGTGTCACACCACTTCCAACGGCGCCGTTCACTAGTCATGGCAATCGTGGCGTCTGGTTCATCTCTTGGCTCCGTCATACATCCGATAATGCTCAATAATACCATCAATGGGAGCCTTGGGTTCACTAATGGAGTGCGTGCAAGTGCAGGAATGATCTCTGGGTTATTGTTTATTGCCTGTCTCCTCATGCGAACCCGACTTCCACCTGTTCAAAATCCTTCCAACCTCTTCCATTCTCTCAAAAAGTTTGGTAAAGATAAGGTTTATGTCGCCACTGTCACTGGGTAAGGCGTTCCTGTAGACATTACCTAGCCGAACTCATAATGTTCACAGGTCTTTCTTGTTCCTTTTAGGTTACTATTTTCCCTTATTCTATATCCAACTAGACGCCATTTCACATGGCCTGAACAAGACATTTGCGTTCTACTCGGTATGGTCCAAATTTATTCTCCCGAGCACTAAAACTCAACTATCTAAATAGCTCGTGGTTCTGAGCTTCTCCAGTTTTGTAGGCCGGCTGTGCTGTGCGCTCCTCGTCCAAAGATTAGGCATTCCAAACATGATAGTCATTTCTATTGGGTCCTGCGCGGCGGTAATCTTCGCTATCATCGGCTTAAAAACTGCGGCAAGTGTCATAATAATCGCCATCATCTATGGATTCTTTTCTGGCGCATGTAAGTGGGAAGTATATTATTTATTGGCAATGAATATTCATAAAATCTTCGCAGACATTGCCCTAATTGCTCCATTACTCTCCCTTTTGGCTGATGATGTTTCTGAAATTGGGTCAGTGTATTTTTGATACGCATATTCTTCATTTATGTTGGGGTCTTCGTGATGAATTTCAGAGCCCGCATAGGCGTTGCATTTGCGTTTGCTGGTGAGTCTTACCCCCACGGGTTTGTTGATAATGCCTTCTGATATCTGTTCAAAAAAGGAATCGGGGTTTTGATTGGTATTTATGTCGTGTTAAATGGATTTTCTATAAAAATTGACTGCGTTTACCAGGCCCTCCCATTGACGGTGCCCTCTTAGGCCACGATTTTTCTTGGTGGAAACCTGCTGTGTTTAGTGGAGTATGCTTCTACATTCCAGCATAACAATTCCCATCCTAAAAAAATATCTTATCCAGTCCGTATCTTCGGTTGGATTTGGACTCTTGGTTTTCGTGCACTTTGCCCTCCGAAGTCGCAAGCGTCAATCTAAACAAAATCCTGCATAATTAAAAAAACACTATTTATTTATGTTCATATTAATAAATATAGGTATGCAAGCCAACACCCAACGCTATTATATTGCTGATATTGTGATAGCTAATATTACGCCAATAATCCAACGGCTCCCAAAGTAACAAGTGCGAATATTCCAGAACCTCTTAATCCAATGGGGGCCGCCCCACTACTCGAAGTTGAAATAGTAGCGGCCTTGACCGGTTTCCCGGCACCTTTGCAGCCGTCCACGTACGCTATATTGAATTTTAGAACAATACTTTCAACACTTAAAGAAAATGTTTACCATCAAGGGCGGTTTGTGCAGTCTGAGCGTTTATGCCACTATCTTTGACGGTGACAAAGCAGCTGAAACATGAGGCTATATCGTCCGCCTTTTTGTCTGTGCAGACACAGTCAATTGAGTCAGTGCAACCCTGGAAAAGAAGGACCATTCAATCCTAATTCTATTTGATGGATAAAACGACCGTACTGATACGGCAGCTTTACAGCTAGATTGGCATTGCGATGGTATTTTGCTCGTGTCAATAGGGGGACTACTTTGACGAGCCAGGAGAGCTGGTAGAGCCGAAGGGGCCGGTTCGGCGAGTGCTATCCCTCAAGTTGTAAGATATTAGATTTATGGAAGGAGAAATGACGAAGCACCTTGTTGCGATGCAGCAAGAGCAGTAACGAGGACGGTCAAAAGAGTGAAAGCGACCATGTCGATTTAGGTCTTGTGTAAGTATGCCGGGATAAGCTAGTTTTTCGTGGGGTGGGTTCAGACTTGCTGAAGAGGAAGTGTTGAGTAAGGGAATCAAGGGTATCAATTTTGTCCTTTATACTAATCGGCTCATACTAATCGGCACATGGAAAAATCGGTTTCTCTGTTTTAGTTTTGACAATGATAGATTATGGGCGGTGGCTAGGGGCGTCATTCCGTCGTCAACACCCTGTTTGATTCGCCTTCGAGGAATCAAGATGAATAGGAAGTGTCAAAACTCAAGTGGAAAACATTCTGCACCACTTGTGACGTGGGAGGGATGTTGATATAGATCATGGTAGTAATCAGAGAGAACAGTCCGCCGAAGTTAGAAACGCTGACCGTCGCTGAGGACTGTGTAATTGTTTTGCACCGATCTTGTCACTTATGCAAGGTCCACCTATGGTTTTAACGTCAGCCGAGAAGGGATATTTGATGACTTGTTGAAGAACTTCGAACTGGTGAGTAGAGTAACATTGAAATAATTACGACCAGTGAATGTATTTTAGGACATCAAAGGCATGCATCGATCAAATAATGAAATGACAGAAAACTGCCAAGAAAATATGGGCGCCTCAGTTTTATTGCCAAGACTAGCAGCCAAGTCCTTTTGGTGATCATAAAGTTGCACATACGTACATACATGGAAACTGACTGTTCCCGGCGCATCATCATCATCAAGGGTTGCATCTTGGGGTTGCGGGGGGGTTGGGTTTACTACTATCACTGGTACTTACAAGCACTTTGATGAGATCTGGTTATTCAATGACACTCGAACTTCAACAAAGTCGAAATCATCTCGGATCTATGTATAATGTAACATAATAAGTATCGTTTGTTGAAACTGGAGAGTGGAATTTTTGGCGACAACTTGGACAATGCACCTTCAAATCTAGCCGTGAGACCAATAGCAATGATATTTGTGTATATGCACTTAAAACAGCTGGGGGTGCTAATGCTGTGATCAAATATCATGATGTTGATAATTGATTCTAGGTTACCTGTGATATACATACAGGCCATATCTACCTATTTGCGGAGCCCAGTCGCTATCGAAATTGTAGTTCAGAGCGCCTGGGTGCTTCTTGTTGTGTGAGATTCGTTTCGTGCAGAAGCTTCTTTTACCATTCATATTCCTTGTTGCTCAAATGCAATGAATAATTTCTAAGCTTGGCACTTATTTCAAGGATTTTTTGGTCTCTTTCATTATGATGAAGTCTCTTCGAAATGTAAGTCAGAGGCAAACTTCTTATCGCAACATTACAAGTAAGAAACAATTAAATAGCTCTGATGAGAGTTTTTGAAATAGTGGTCGAAACTAAGGAGTGAGGGGATGGGAAACGGAGACTCAACGTTAGGCTTCCTGGCCAGTAGCTACATTCCATGTTTTTTTGAGAAGGATAACTGCAGGATCTGTCGAGCCTTCAAATCTGGAAAAGGACACTGTCCAAAGCGTGGTGGAGTAATTTCGAAGGTATGGGGAGTACTACAGAACCGATAGTTCAAAAAAACGCGGTTAGGCATTAAAAAGATACACTTACTGCTCTGCAGAATTGTCGATACCAACCCCAAGTCTCCCATGCATTCCACTCGTCCTTACCCCAGCTGGCACGAGTCTGCCATGCTGATTCGGTAATAACAGTGCGAGAGTGAGGGTTGGGGTTCGAATCAGTCGCCGATGGAGCGAGACTTGCGACGAAACCTTCTAAAGTTCGTGATAATACGGCCTTTTGCTCCCGTGTCAGACTCGAAAATGCTTTTAGTGCCGTGGTCAGGGCAGGGTTATCCACAACGGGTGTCTCGTCTATTAATGATGGAGCGTTGGTAAAAATCTGGTGACAGTAGGTTGATAAATATCTTACCAGGTCTATCTGCATCAACCTCCATTGAATTGTCGTTTGTACTGGCCTTCACCCTTGCCCTTGTATCGTCATCTTCCTTCCTAAGTGCAGTGACTTTCCGCCTAGCAATCATCACTCTGCCGTTTGCTTTATCCAGAGCACTACGCATCAGATCCCATTCGAAGGCACTCAGACTCAGAGGAGCTGCGATCTCGCTCAACTGGCCGATCGTTGACCCATTCAAGAATGTCCACCCAACAACATCGGTCGGGTCAACAATCTGGTACTGCATTAGTTTGTCAAACACAATACCCACCATTTGTCGGTTATGTTTCCAGAAGCTTGCGGCAGCTGTAAGAATTCCCGCTTTTGCCTCCGTGTTACCGCTCCCACCAGCACTTGAAACTCCACCACTTGCCACGTTCCGTAAAAGGGGAAGGTAGCGTTCGATAGCGTTCAGGAGATGGGAGAAAGACCTTGAGCCAATGTGTAGGAGAGATTGAACAGCAATAGAGCGAACGATGGCGTCAACATTAAGATGTCCTTCTTCAGATGTTTCAAGATTGGTTTTTAGAGTGTCGAGGTGGGAGATGACATCTTCGGCTTTGGCCCGCCCACGGAATAGATTAAGAACGGATTGAGCGGCGTCGTGATGTGGCCGTGCTGTTGGTCGAAGTTAAATGAAGTGGAACAAGTGTCCAATAGAATATACTGACAAGGATCATCGTATTCAAAATCCGGACCCGGGGCCTGTTCTGGGATTGTGAATGCGTCAGGACTTTGCATAGCTTCTGGCAAAGTTTTCAGAATGCGATCATGGTATGACAACCGAATCTCGAATTCGATCGCCCGACGCATAAAAGCCCGACGAGGATGTTGAACGGCCAACGCCAGATCAGGCACCCTAATACGAGATAAGCAAAAATGATGATAATGAAAATCAATGTTGGTGATTCACCATTCTTTCCATACCCATTGAAAGCCGAAATTACTCATGTGCACTGCGAACCACTCAGCAAAGCGACGAGCCACCTCGACATCTAAACCCTCCGACAAGTTTCCATATAGCTTGCGTATCGATTTACCGACAGCTGGGCCTACAGTTGACGGTGATAATTTGCATAACTCGGTGATGAGGCCGATGTAATAAATTGATTTGTGTGATGATTCGGGTAAGATTAGAAACGCTCCAAGGATAGTCTGCGGGTTAATGAGTGCCTAGAAAGTATGATATGATAACCAAATATACTTCAATAATTGTGCTCTCTAATTGCCAGTCCTTCCCAACAACAGGTTCCGCCTCAATAGGGGCTCCGGGTTTGGGCTTGAAGGTACCAGGAGGTGTCCACTTGGGATATTCGAGGAGGAGGCGTGCACACTCTTTCCGATTCACCTCAAAAATGTCAAGTATATTTAAGAGTCCTGAGCGCACAGCGTAACCCGCAGGCAAATTCGGATTAGGGGAAATCTGAAATAAAGTTGATCGGTGACTGAGCATATGAAGTGTGAAAGCCTACATCGTTATCAAACAACCGTAAGAAATACTCGGGCCATTCTTCTTTCTTCACTTGAGCCTCTTCTTCTGAGTCTGCCGCTAGCCCGTCGAGCTCAATGATCTCAGGTGGGACAAGCACTGAAGGGAGGTCGAACGGAGAAAAGACACTGGAGTCAAGCTCAGGATAAGAAGTATACGGTTGAGGGAAGCTAGTTGAAGTGTCCACGAAGCCCTCATCATTGAGGGCCCTCAAAGTTTTAAGAAGAGAGTCGAGAAGCTTGCGTAATATTCAAGTTCTTGTCGTCAACAATTATTAGGTTACATACCTCGTCTCTGTTCTCGATAGAAACTGCATCAGAGTGTATCTTCATTGTTGGTTGGACCAACCATTGTGAACTTAGTATCGTATCATTATATGCTTGGATTGCATTTATTATATCGACAACGCTGGCGGGGGACGTGTTTTTCAAGCTAGGGCCTCCCTGCGGGATCATTAAATAACCACTCGACGAGATGAAAAGATATCACGAACAATCATAAGGCCTTCCCCAGCACATAACGCTGCTCTCTTGGCCCGTCCATGAGAAACTCCAAACTCGTCCAACACGGCAGTGAAAGATTCTAAGAGAGCGAACATAGAGTCCGCAGAAACCAGCTTGGCCACAACCAAATGAGCAAAGAAGTGAATCTATGATAGTTCAGTGAGATGCCTTAAAAAATAAGCAGAATGCCGTACACATAGTCGCGTCTCTCTCCATGCCAATTTATCAAGGTAAGTTTGGAAGCCTTTCCAGAAGTCTTCAAGGATCTGCCTCCCTAACGTGGGTCCGTCTAATTCAATAGTATCTTCAGAGCGGTCATGCAACAGACGAATCAAAGCAGCGTAATAAGGAATTTTGTAAGGTTGTTCAGTGACGCTGTGTTGTGCAATTTAATCAGATACATGCTTGGGACAACTTCCAATATTTCCCACCCAATGCGAATCGCCTCGGAGAGGTTAGAGATATTAATTGGTGTATGGTCTCGTATTTGTCTCTCAAGGCGAGGAAGTTCTTCAATCGCGTCCTTGTGAAAAACGAGTAGTGAGAATTGGGGGATAAAACAATGAACGTGGGTGCTCACCACTTCTCCAAGTTTCAGTATGGTTCCTTTAAGCTTTTGGTCTGGTGTCTCATGAACCTCACGACGACGGTCATCGTAGTCGTCTACAGAAACAGTTCTAGCGCGAGTTTCGACACAATTTTTTGCCTCACCTCTGTGTCGTCTTCGGTAACCACCACGTCGCTCGTAACTCATTTTTTGCAATAAGTATAGAAATTCAAGCGTTCAGGCCCGTAGTCGAGGCTGGTCAATGTTTAACGTTCAACGTTCACCAGCACCGTTCAAACTAATTGATAGATCCACAGTTGGAATAGTAAATTAATTTTCTTGACAATTTCAATGTCACGTGCATTATATTTAACCCAATATTACATAATTTCGAAGAATTTGGCTGGAACTGGCTGGACCGTTGGCTAGGACATTTTCCTGACAATTTCCTCGAGAAGATTTGGAAACACGGAATCCATCCCTTGTCAGTGTCCTTCAAAGGTGGTGGTCTCTCGGGAAACTTGAACATACTTCTGCGGTTTAGTCTTTCTCGTAGGACTTACCAGCGGCCTTGGTAGGTTCCAAGCACTTTAAGGCGATAAGTAATAAATTTCAACATCTTTCTTCAGGTATGCGAGACACATGCGATGTAATTGGTTCACCACAGCCAGCACGAGTTTTCGGACCCTCAGTCGACCATGGACAAATAAAAAGGCACTCTATCTCACACACCACCTTATTTTCAGTCAACCCCAGCGATCGGACCCGTGTTGGAGACAGCACCTATCCGCATTCTCTAGTGTGGCATACGTACCCGTTCAACCCGTCGCAGTGGAACCTGCCACTGTATCTTTTTCCACTTCTGATTCACCATTAACTCAAGCACAGCTATCTCGGGCGGCCTGTCATGCTGTCCGCATGGCCATTCAAAAGCCAATTGGTGGTGTTGAAGATGCTTATTTTATCGTGAATTCCCTTCGCTATTCTTCGCTGGACCAGAATCTATCGAACCAATTGAACCAAACGACGCAACAGTTTGAAGACGTCGCAATCAAATTCGGTCGACCTGTATCCTCGCGTCTTGCTTCTCATACCCTCTTGCATGGCCTTCTTCGTCTTGGTCGCAAAAATGATGCAGCTCGTTTAGCGTCCAGAATGATGGAAGCAGGAACCAGCATACGAAGTAAAACATTGAGCGCTGTCATACATGGCTTGGCCCCTGCCTCTCCACCCCCACGCTCCTTCCTTAAACGTTCCCGAGGGTTCGGCTTTGTATCCAACCGCTCCATCGATAGCTTGTTACCCATGGCTCAGAACCAAAGTACACAACTTGCATTACAGCTTCTGTCACTTGCAGGCAAAACTCACCACAGTCGGACCAACGGCATGTTCGCGACTTTAATCGCGATTTGCCTTATCAATGGAGAAATCATTCTCGCATCTCTCATTTTTGGCTTTGTTCTTAATGAGTATCAGCTCAGGAAAACCTTAGCCACTCACTTTAAGACTGAGGGGTCTCATGAGGTCGAAATATCCGCCGATCGTGAAGTAAATGACGCGCGTACTCACTATAACCGTTTAGTGGCCGAAAACCTATTCCCGAGTCGTCGAATACTTCGTCGCATGCTACATGACATAGAGCAGAATATGGTTAAGGATAAAGACACCGAAGAATTACAACTCGCACTCAACCCTAATCTGCAAGCACTCGCCAATTTAGCAATTCTCCTTGATCGCCGTCAGATTCCGTTCGCCGCGATAGGACCTCTTCTTCGAACCCTCTACAAATGCCCGCGAACAGACGAAGAAGTATGGATAGTTGATGAACGCGGTTTTCCTAAACGCGTCAAAGCCTATCATTATTTCCACAGCGTCTTGCAACGCCTCATAAGAACACTCCCGGAACATACCCCTCACCCCACGATCCAATCTACAGCCTCCAAGCAGTCTCTTCTCTCACAACCTCGCAGAGAGGTCCAGCCTGCTTTAGATCTCCATGCCTACAACACACTCTTAAATTATTCTCTTCGCCATTGTCATTCGCCTAAAAGTGCTAATCACATCCTGCATCATATGTTGCATCGACGGAGCCCCCCTTTGCAACCTGACATCGCCACTTATAACATCCTTTTGAGGTCCGCGACCCTTCTCCGCCGAAATGATATCGCTCAAGAGGCATTGAAAGTGCTGCATGACCAATTCAGCAAGCGCCAGACCCCATCAGCACCGAGGGCTTTCAGCCACACGAAAAACACAACGGTCCCCACCGAATCTTCGGAACTTTCTATGGCTCTTCAAGGCATGCAAAACGGGGACACCAAGGTCGTTGACTCATCTCCATTCCTCCTTCACCTTGACGCCCACAGTCTCAGCACCTACATTGCGTATCTGACTTCGACAGGCAAACCACATTTGGTTGCCGACTTAGTTTTCGAAGTTTTTCCGGAACTCCAGCCCATCCCTCACACAGTCCAGCTCTCATCGAGCTCTGACGAGCTCCATTGGACTCGTAAGCGGTCTAGAGACTTGTGTGTGAAGCGTGCTGTATGGTACGGCCCCCATGTTCTATGTGCGATGCTCAATGCATTGTGTAAAGCGGGAAAAATAGGTTTAGCAAAGTGCGTGTGGCGCTTGGCTCTGCAAGCAGAACAGAAAAGCCATGGTCGAGCATTTGCACAGCCGTGGTGTTTACCCGTTCATGCGTATACCACTATGTTGCAGTGTTATGTGCAAGAGATGAAGAAGCCCGCACTTAATCCGCTTGTTTCCAAGCTAACACCGATGCGCGCCAAAGAAAGGGCCCGCAGACGTGGAATGGTGATATATCGTCGCATGAGGCGGCGCGCTATCGAACTACGCATAATCAAGGAGTCCGGTCAAACAAAAGTCGTAACCTCGCGAAATTTCCAGATCCCTCTCCCCGATAGTCGCTTCTTCAATGTGGCATTGGAACTTTTCGCAGACCCCTCACGGCGACGATGCACCATGCGTAATATGGCTCACTACCGACACAATTTCCGACAGGCCCAGATGCGATTTGCGAAATCAGGTGATGTTGCGAGGTATTGGCATCCCAAACTACGCGAAATTTCCAAGGATATGGCAAAAGCAGGATTTGCCGTTCCCCCTTCTCTTCGACACGTTTTTATCGGGCGACATTATGAAGGAACCCTTCATAGGGACCCACCTCAACTCCTCGAGCAGCGACCGTTAGTTTATCCGACTTCTACGAGGCGCTTCACTCCCTTTTCACTCCCTACAATGAAAGACAGGGGTTTATACCGCCGTGGTAGACGGAAACGCGATATGAGGCGAAGATTCATTAATACTAATAGAGAGAGATAAAATGTCAGCAATGTAACATGAATTCTAGATATCATTATGGAAATGGGAAAACTAATTCTATTATAAGTGTCGAAAACTACTGTTTCTTTTTTTGTTCTAGTTTCTTCTCTTTCTCAGCCTCCCGCGCAAGCCTCTTTATCTTGAGCTTCTCTTTTCTCGGCAGTAAATCTTCTGGTGTTATGACGGTTTCGGATGAAGTGGTACCTTGAAGAAAAACAGCAGCGATCTTGCCTCTATATTCGGGTGGTTTCCACTCTTTCCCGACGTCAGCTACCATTTCCACTATATTCTGGACTTGTTTTTGCATCTCCTCGGGGGTTGGTAGGTCTTGTCCTTTCTTGTGCGAAAAGACCAAATCGATCCTATGACCCTTCCCCAATTCCTCTCTGACCCGACCAATTTTGTGTGCAAAGTCTCCCTCGGCAGCACCCCATGTCAATTGAACCTCCTTCTGGACGTTCTTCTTGGCGACAACACTCGCTTTTCTTTTTGCTAATTTTCTCTTCTCGAACGCTTCCTTTTTATTGATAATTTTGACTACGGGTGCGGGGTCTTCGCTAACAAGTTCCACATATTCGAGCTTTTTGTTGGGGATAGATTTGAGGATGGTCGTTAATGGCATAGGTTCTGACAACTTTCCGGACACAGGATCAACCAGCTGTACAATTTTAAATGGTATATCATGGTCTCGTAACCGTGTTGGGCCAGTATGAGCAGTACGGATGGCAAGTTGATTTCGACATTGGATGTGTGAGATTCGTGGTTTGAGTAACGAAAATGCTGCGGTCCTGAAGGCCAGAAAGGCACTCATGGAACACCTGAGAATAAGTGTAACGAATGAGTGGGAAAAATAATACTGATTGGACTCACCACCCACCTGGTTGAAATGACACTACTTAGGACAAACTTTCGGAAATTGGTTCCCGTGCAAATCGGACTTCACATGTTGGCATTGCTTAAATTGAGGGCTATTATCAAAGTTATACAAATAATCTTCAGGCCTTGATCACACATGTGACTTGGTATCCATCTTATCAACAACCTGGGAAATATCAGACTGTGCACAAGACGCGTATGTATGATACTTCCGCTTTAAAAATAATACCTGGTGTTATCTTCTACATACTCACAATCCTATAATCACAAAATACCTATTCAACGTGTGAACATGCCGTTATGCCAGATAGCATACCTGACCCAAAAGACCCCACACTGATATGATCTTTGTGATTTCCAGTCCCACTCCATAGTTTCATCTCATGACTAGTCAATGCATCTTAGGGTGTCATAAAGATTGATATATCCACAGAATGAGGGTGGTACTGACATAATGAGCAAGGTGACGCGAATTATTTCATGTATGTTGTACAGTTTCTATGGATCAAATTAGAGGTTTGATATTTATACTATGTGTTAACTCCTTCCATCCCAACCCTTCAACTACTCCAATCTCTGACGACGTTTCGCGGCTGTAGAACGCAATAACCATGCCAAATTCTCATACACCACAAAAGTCACACATGTTCCAGGCAGAACACGCACTAAGTTGGTTCCTAAACCGCGATAAAAACCTCTAACTCCTTCCTGCGTCCACGTCAGCCGGATTGTCGCGGGAATAGTGGGAAATAGCTCCGCAGCCGCGTTGTTCTGGGGTGGAAATGAGATCACGAAATATGATGGAAAAGCTGATGTCGCACTTGTATCCGAGATCTTACAACTTGATAAGGGTATGTTAATGCCAAAGCTCCGAGTTTACTTGTGATGGACATGAAAGTATATGCCATATTAGACTACAACATACGTTCAGATAACCTTTTAGAAAAAATTTGGAATGACGAACTAATTTATCTGCATCTGTATTCCACTCTAAACCAGCCTTTTGGTATTGCTTCTTTTTCCGGTCAAACCCCCATTTCTTCATCTTTTCATAGCCAACGAATTGAATTGCCCCATTACTGACTCCAACGAGACCCAGTGATGTTCCTCGAAATAAACCTAAAGCGCCCTCCGTGCGAACTATCGTCGACAGTCCATCTAACGCATAAAATATTACAAACATATCAATAAATAGAGGGATTAAAAAAGGTACCCCATAGACTTCGATACGCTTGCGGCGAGTCAGCCCGCGATGTGAACATCCTCACTCGGACCAACCAGAAGGGATTGGTCATTATCGCGGTCACAGCGCCTGAAGCATAATAATTAGCAAATGACGCGGTATCTTCATTGGGAAAGGGATTGCGAACTCGCTTGAGCAGAACAAAGTAAATAAGACCCCGCAGACAGTGACTGATTGAGATCCCCTCCGGATGCTCGTTTCTTTAACATATTATAACTGAATAGAAAGGTCAAAAACAATACGGGAACTTATGGAAGAAACGCCGTACAATAGAAAATATAAGCCCCAGCTCGATGCGTTCCCCGCAATATTAGGTCCTAACCCACGATAAAGCCCTTTCCATCCCTGCTGGTGGTGTATATCCTTCAACGATAGCCAAATATGTTTCCCGAGGCCCCCAGTAGGATTAGTGGTCGTTACTTGGAGCTTGATTTTAAGGAGATCAAGCGGGTTCATACAGAGGGTAGTCACAACGCCTGCACCAAGTCCAGCAGCTGCATGGTCCTTGCACCCATCCAAACCTACGTCAGCGTCCACTCATCGAGTGTCTTTCAAGACAAAAACTCACTAAGGCGGTAGTAGCGAAGAAGCTAGCAGGTTGCTGTACCATGCCAGCGAACGCTGGTCAACAATTGAAAGGTATCAACAAGCAGTGGAAAAGGCTAGTGCAGGTCGAAAGCGACAGCCTCGGCTGGTCGAAAAATTGGTGTAGGTCACGTGAACATATAGGGGAGCAGGGTCGGTGGTGTTCACGTAAGTGTATCCACCTACATAGCGTGCACTTCGACCTTCAAATCTCAAAAGTTCACTGACAATATACCCAGGAGTTGTGGAAATTAATGCTGATCGTTTCTTGCAGATCCCACAGCAATACCACTCTTCTATGGTTAACAAAGGACAACCTTTGACGCGTTCTCCCCGAGATCATTTAACTACAAACCTAAAGACAAAGCACCTGGGATTGATAGTAAGGATACGCACCTGCACTTCCCCACGCGCTCTATCGAGGAACCGAGTTCAGTACCGAGGCAGAAAGAAGAACAGCATGTTTCAACATTGAATATTGAATTGTGAGTATTTTTATCCACAATCACACAAGTTTCAATCCGGCTACATCAAATACACAATATTATCCCCCCCAGACCTAGCCTTACGCGATTACTGAGCTTGTGGAGGTATTTCCCCGGTTTAATACGCGATTTCTGATGCACAGTATTATGATTTGGTTATGCCTACTCATTACCCGGCCTTCCACTTCAATGTATATGTTGACGTCCGGGTATGTGTTTCTTGTGGCTGAACCGTTCCCCCACGCGACACAGCACACCTTGTTTCCAAATACCGGTTCCACCCACAGAATGGACGTAAAGCTGCCCATGACGTGGTTTATTCACAGGGCAAGTTTGCCGTAGATGGAACAATGAAGTTCTCAATGACGGAATGGCTTATAATGTGAGATTGTAATGATGATGGTTTATTCATTTTAGAGTGTGGAATAAACATGGAAGCAACATTGTCCTGTGAGTTGTGTGTGCAATATGGGTGTAATTCAGATGCACTGCATTAACCAGTTCCACTCGATTGGTTCATAGAATACACTTTCGTACCATCAGTCGAAGTCAGCTAACAACCAGTTGCATCCAGACCTACGTCGTGGGAGGATTCTCTCGGCGGTTGCAATTGCATCGCGATTGAGCTCCTGACCCGGAGATCTGCCGGATCTGTTCTGAGGTTCGCCATGACTGATCGCAAAACTGACTCCAGGGGATTCCAAGGATCCACCTCGCGACATATTGACAAGGATTCATGAAGGATTCCCTAAGCTTCCTGCGAAGAAGATTGTCCTGGCCCGCGAATCGTCCAAAAGGTTCTCCGTCTAAAATTTATCTCCATACATCCCTGCGAGATTATTGCCTCGTTTATATACGGGCTCCAACAAACTAGAGGTAAATAGCACACATGGCGATGCCCACTGTAGCTTGCTCGCTTCTGATTCTTCCTAGATCTCATTCAGACCTATTCAGATTTTCCCGATCTCAGATCCAATGGACGTTTTATCGAGAGATGTTTCTCTAACGACCCACAAGTCCCGAAAACGTGAATTGCAATACGGTGGCTCTTCCGTAGCCGAACTTTCGATCATTGTGGAAAGCCTATCCTTTCATGTGCACCACGGTTTAGTGGAACACCTTTTGAAATTAAATGGACGACGGTCCGGTCAACATTTAAGATTCAAACTCACCAGATTATCAGGTTTATGCTCCACCGTGCAGCGCGCCAAGCCTCCGCAAGTCGCGTCTAAGGACGTGAAAGCCTTTTTGCCCATCCCTGCAGTTTTACTGTGTATAAAATTCGGCTTTCTCTGGGTTACTAGATTTGGTCAACACAAGGACAGTCGCTCATCACACTCTCTCTTATTAATATAAACACAACTTCTCTCTCTCCACGTTCATCAGAGTCAAAAAGATGTCTCTCACACAAAGAAGGTTAAATAATTAAAGGAGGTTCATTGGGTTCTGAATTGATCTCAGAATATGATTACATTGTGGCTCGCGACTAACTGTCTGATTTTTTTTTATTTTTAGTGTATCAGTAGCGGGCAAATAACGGGGGAACAAACCCCTGCATGTGACGCTTCCCCGCAAATCGACTTTCCATGAACGCCGAAGACAAATCGGGGCGGCGATCCCCCCCGATCTGTCAGAAGCCAGCCCGGCAGAAAGCTCGGTAAAGCACCAGCATTCTATAAACCCTTCCGGCCATTCGGAATCGAAAAGTAAGAAACTGGGGTAAACATGGCGTAAGCCCAGTATAATTTCTTAGAATCTGATTAGATGGCAAGTCAATCATCTAGCGAATACCTTGTGGTGTTCAAGTCAAAAATTATAATGATAATTCGAGTTCTCTGGAAGACCTGAGCCGCGCCGTGAGCGAAATATCTTGAAAAGAACAAAGTATTGATGGTTTCTCATAGCAAAAAGCAACCGAGAGTCGAGGGTAATTAATGTATTGAGTATACAAGCGGAGCTACAGCTGTTCATCATCCACATGCGTCTTAACAGCGTCATAAGAGCACTGGTCGCTATAGACGCGATAAAAGCGAATGGTAATGCGCATTCGCACCGTATAAGCATTGACATGTGAAGCGTTGGGTGATTCCGAAAGTCTTATCATGTATCGTGCCGTCAAGGTGCCGCTGCCTTCCTTGTGGAGAGTGCTATCTATGGGTTGAGTCATCCCCATCATATTTGGCACAGGGTGCCTGACGAAGTCAGACCAGGACCCACACAATCTGATGGTTTTTAGGTGCTGAAAGGTACACCAGCATAGATTTTAATAAGACATATTCCGAGAGAGAAACCTAAGATTAAGGAGAGTAATCTTACTTTCGACGGGCATTGTGTAAGAAATCGGACGATTTTTCACAGACTGGTCTGACCGCCGAGGACGATAGAAGATATCCAATCCATCAGGATGAGGTGCTTTGTAGACTTGTAGTTCTTTCGGCTATGGAATGACCGCAGGCTCTCGTTCCGCTGGTGACAACTTTAGTATAGACGGTCCGTCCATCGGGCACCTGTCGTGATTTTATGCTATCTAACGAATAGCGTTAGGGCTCACTATAGTCCAGTTTCAGATGATAGAAGCTACGGGGCACCCGACTTCTATGATCAGTAAAGGTAAAGGCACGGGAAGCATTAGAACCTGCCCGCAAGGATCTATGTCAGACTTGAGGCTATCAGGTGGCTTGTACCCCTTGAAATGACAACATGACCTTTCGATCCAATTCTGGGGCTAGCGGTAGTATAGGTGATTTCCTCTATGGTTCCGTGATGATGCTGAAACATTGACTCCGGCACTTCAGTTACTTCGGATATGCTCATCGGAATCGGTTCGGTATGCCCGGTAGCCGTATGCATAAAGGATGGATTTATCTCGCACCAGATAGCATGAACTCTGCCGTAACGACACTGAAAGCGTGTACAAGCTGGAGATCGCGGCAGGATCCGAAGAGGAAGCACGTCCTCCTGCTTGACGGTGAATCCTGAATGGCAGTATTCGAGGGGAAACAAGCAGCTTTTGGACAAATTTGTCCACGTTACAACAAAAGCTCAACAGGCAGTGCAGTGCGGACCTTTCCTGGACGGATTTATATTTTGGCGTCGCCTGGATTGATAGCGTAAGTCCTGTGTTTTTTTCTCTTGATATGAGGGTTCAAATGTTCAAGGTCACTTGCGGCCAGGAACTGAAGAAGGTCTTGGACGATGGATTGTGGTCTCGTGACCTTGGACCCCTGAAGCGAGAAATTTAATAATTGGCAATTAAAAGTTAGAACGGTTCGCTTAAAAAGGAATTTTTAGGACCACATGTTGCGCCTTAGTATTCGTAGAATTCGGTCCTCGTGTCCAAGAACGCGCGTATCTCATCTCCTAATCCGTACACTAACATCCTCGACTATGCCCCCGACTCCTTGGACCCCAAAGTCTTACCCTCCTGCTCGCAGGTCTGATCATATCGATACATACAAGAGCACCGCGCAGGGAGAGGTTCGTGTGGCTGATCCATACCAATGGTTAGAAGCAGATACAGAAGAAACCGATAAATGGACTTCCACGCAAGAGGTCTTTACTCGAACATATTTGGATAAAAATCCTGATAGACAAAGGCTCGAGGATGCGTTCCGAGCCAGCATGGATTATGCCAAAGTATGTATCTATTAATTGCACGCGTTTTTTAGATTTGACGACCACAAAGTTTTCTCCCCCTATGTTGTACGACGATGGCCGTTGGTATTGGTTCTACAACAGTGGCCTCCAACCCCAACCACGTGAGTTAACTCAATTTATCTATCGCATGCAGTCGCGAATCTGGAAATCGCAATTCCCAGTTTTACATCGCTCTAAAGGGAAAACCCTCCCTGATTTCTCCCAAAGTGATGATGTCGTCGGCGAGGTCTTCTTTGATGTAAGTCGTTTATAGCACTCATCATTTAACCATCCTCAAACACGACAGCCCAACCTACTCTCTAGCGACGGCACAGCGGCACTCTCGATCTATGAATTCTCTTCGTGTGGAAAGTATTTCGCTTATGGGATTTCCCAATCTGTGCGATAATCATTGGCCGAATAGCATACCTGCTGACTTGATACCCAGGGAAGCGATTTCTCAACCATATATGTGCGCTCCACCGATTCTCCACTTGCACGAGAGACAGGAAAAAAGGCCGGACCAGAAGATGGCCGATTGCCTGATGAAATCCAATTCGTCAAGTTTTCTTCAATTGCATGGTCAAAGGATTCGAAAGGTTTTTTCTACCAGGTAGGTATAGGTATATGAATATGAACGCAGATTAAAACTCGCAAGCTAGCGATACCCTTGTCATAGGGAAACCAAGGAAGGAATTGCGACACAAGGTGACGTCGATGCTATGGTTTATTATCATCGAATCGGTACATCACAATGTAGGGCTTCCCAACCTTATCTAATTGGTGTATATTCATCCGCTTTCATCATAGCGGAAGATATCCTAATAATGAGTGATAAGAAGAACCCAACCTGGATGTGGAGTGTAGACATCACTGAGGATGGAAAATATATGGTACTTTACACTATGAAGGACTCCTCAAAGGTATCTGTTATTGCTTTTTTAGAATGTGAGTCAACTGATAGAATATGGCGTCAGAAAAATCTCTTGTGGATCGCAGACCTCAAAAATAATGAGATCGGCCCAAACATCAAGTGGAACAAGATTCAAGATGCCTTTGATGCTGAGTACCACGTGTTCGTCCTCTCTCACCCTTCCTAGATTAGCTTTTCTTGACCTCACACATAGAATCTCCAATGATGGACCCTTGTTATACATCAAAACCAACTTGGATGCGCCACAATATAAAATTATCACGATGAATCTTGCCGAGGATAAGCCCCAGCCTCAAGAATTTATCCCAGAAGATAAGGAGGCCAACCTCGTCGACATACAACGAGTGAATAAAGACGAATTTGGAGTTATCTACAAGCGCAATGTGAATCGTCTGATACCCTTCTCATTGCCACCGACTGATCTTTCATCAGGTCAAAGATGAAATCTATATTTACTCCAAGTCTGGGTCACGCATTCGTCAACTAGCACCGGACTTTGTGGGCGCAGCTTCAATATCGACCCGGGAGAAGCAACCTCATTTCTTCGTAACTCTAACCAGTTTCAATTCACCAGCGACCGTTGCACGCTATGATTTCACTGTTGCCGAGGAACAACGCTGGAGCATATATAGAACCACTAAAGTCAAGGGTCTTGTTCCAGAGGACTTTGATGCTCGGCAGGTGCGCCTGATTCAACCGGCTTTCTTTTACCCACCACTCAAATCAATGCAAGGTCTGGTATGAGAGCAAAGACGGCACGAAAGTTCCGATGTTTATCGTCCGCCACAAATCGACTGAATTCGACGGCACTGCCCCCGCTATCCAATACGGTAGGCAATATATTTCCCATATGAGCCTATACTCTTAGCCAATTGATTTTTATCATACCTGCCTAGGCTATGGTGGTTTCAGCATCTCGATCGACCCTTTCTTTAGTCCCACCATACTAACTTTCCTCCAAACTTATGGAGCAATTTTAGCTGTTCCGAATATCAGAGGCGGAGCGGAATTTGGTGAAGAATGGCACCGGGCAGGTACTAGGGAAAGAAAAGTTCGTCATCCATCCATAACAAGGCATATCAGAAAACCGCTGATCTCACTAATCAGGGCAATGTGTTTGACGATTTTACTGCTGCTACGTATGTATAGCTATTTCTAGTCGTCTATTCGCCCAATAACGTAATATTTTCAGTGAATACCTAGTGAAGCACAAATATGCTGGTGCTGGAAAGGTCGCTATCAACGGCGGATCGAACGGAGGTCAGAATTTTATTTTCCGGTGTATACACATTGTTATCATTATTGACATTTATCAGGTCTTCTTATTGGAGCCTGCATAAACCGAGCCCCTGAGGGTACCTTTGGTGCCGCTGTAGCGGAGGTTGGCGTCCTGGATCTCCTCAAGGTAATCTTCTATGTTCAGACGAAGTGATACAGTACTCACACATATATTTCCTTATCAGTTTCACAAGTTTACCATTGGTATCTTGATCATTTTTGTGAAATTTCTCGATAAGGATGCTTATTCTATTCTGTTTTCTTCTTTAGGCAAGGCTTGGACCAGTGACTATGGAGACCCCGACGATCCTAATGATTTTGATTTTATCTATCCACTTTCCCCCCTGCACAACGTTCCTACTGACAGGATTTTCCCTCCTACCCTACTCATGACGGCGGACCGTAGGTCTTCTGCCTCTCAGATCTCAGATAAGGAACTAAATACATCTTTTGACAGATGATGACCGTGTTGTCCCTATGCATTCATTCAAACATGCGGCAACACTTCAGCACACCCTAGCTCACAACCCTCATCCGCTGTTGTTGCGCGTCGACAAGAAGGCTGGCCACGGGGCCGGCAAATCGACCGAGAAGAGGTAATTTGACTTTCGTCTCACGACAGTCATATTTCCGTCTCACACCACCCTCCAGAATCAAAGAATCCGCAGACAAGTGGGGATTTGTGGCCCAGTCGCTGGGACTTGTCTGGAAAGAGCCATGTAAGCAGGCCAGTTCTTAAATTTACGTTTCATCGTCAGGGATTTTTGTCGGGAATATATGGTATCTCATACTCTGATTGTGTTATAACGAGGACATGAGAACAAAATAATTGTTTGGTGTACAATCTACCTCTACCTTTGGCCCTGCTTTAGCTTGAGCACCTGATCAACCGTTCGGACCTCAAGGAAGCCCGGATCGAACCTATCGCGCACTTTGGATTACCGTGCTTGCTCCGAGCATCCATATGCCGCTTCATACCCCGATAAAGACCAGAGGTTGATGAAACACCTCCCCTGGTGAGTACACTGGGACGAAATTCGGGTGCTCTTCACCAATCAGGGCTCCGGCGCGATCTCCGTTTTCAACACGCGATTGGCTTTCGATTTTGGAACCGGAGCTGTCACCAGGTAAGGTAAGTAAAATTGAAGAGATCAGGATTGGAGGGATTGGGCATTGTACCATTCGTGTTCTCTGTGACGTAGAAACGGCGCAAGATCAATATCGCCTCTTCGCGTAGGTAGCCCCCAGTGGCCTGGTAGGCTGGATGGACCGGATGATCCAGCCTAGCCAGGCATGGCGGATACTTGAGTCAATACCGTTATCGATTGCAATCGATGTAAACCCACTTTTCATTGACTCCAAGAACACTCCCACAACCGCCGAATCTGTCGTTAGCACATCCATAAAAAACTTCTTTGATACCCATCTGCCGCAAAGCTGATGCACACATCATGCACGGCTCGACAGTTACATATAGTGTCGTAGTTGAGAGGGGATACTTGATAGCATTTAGTGTGAGTGACTTGTCAGACAAAATGCTGTCAATTGCCTCCAGCTCTGCATGGCGAGTTGCCTGTAAAATAACGCCCATAAATACGGTATTATCGTTCGATCGGTTGTAGCGTACGTTACGTAGCTCATTCGTTCTGTTTCTCGCCCTTGCGATAATCCTCCCATCTCGCACGAAAATACATCCAACTGGGACCTCACCCGCACCTAGTGCCTCTTCTGCCTAATTTCTCATTATTTATCTTTATCTCTTGGTTCGTTGATCAAAAATCCCACTTACCATTGCCATGGCTTCTCGCATCCATTTGAGATGGTTTTCATCCATCGAGAATTAGCAAAGATTCAATACAAAATACCGGCCCGGTAATCGGAATTGTGGGTTGGCATCGATTTACCCTTCTGCAGTACATATCGCGAGGATCAATTACACTGGTTAACTAAAAAATTCAATCACTTGTTGAAGCAATCGCGAAAACCACGACGAGCGCCGCCGACGATTAGAAAAAAGTTCATCTCACGAATATTGTAAGCTAAAGGCGCTACCAGGGCTCGAACCTGGGTTTCGAGAAGATGATATTACAATCAGAATCTCGAGTGATAACCACTACACTATAGCGCCGTGCAGACCTAGCAGTAATACTGTCTACTATTGACTCTGATTTCCTATTATTGTAAAGTCAGAGATTTCACCCACTGAAAAAAAATCACGACGGCAATTCGTCGTTGGCTTTCTGATCATTTCTCTATCGGTAGGTTACTTGCTTCGACCCGTCGTCAACTTTGAGTAAGAATACAATATAGGCCCGAAACTTTGACGTTTACATGACTTCTCACCTTGGCCACATGGCTCTCCCTGATGGAACAGACCCTACTTAGCTCCATCACTCGTACCTCTCAAGCCGAATAAGCGATCCTTCTCAAGTTCGCGTGTGAAGACCACCCCCAGAGTCGACCGCTACCTCGCAATATTTAATCATGCGGGTGCTACTGGTCATCGCTCCTCTCGTCGTTATCGGACATGTCAGTGCGTCGTCTTTGGGTAACATGGATCCCAGCATAATTCAACTTGGCGCTCGTCAAAATACTCCCCCTCCAATGGTGCCGGCGCAGTGTAAAGCGACTTGCGATCGTGTAAATTCTTTCATTGCCAATAACGTAGGTGCACAGATACAATAGATTCTATTTCATGACTAAACTGTTCCCGCAATCGAAGACTTGTCCGGTATCCCAATGCTGTACGACCTCGTTTACAATGGCATATTTCAATTGTTTGGAGTGTATCGGCAGTACTGCTGGTATTGAAGACTACTCCCTTCCACAACACACGCTTGATCGTGATTATTTGATATTCAACCTGAATCGTAATTTGATGATTTACATAAATACACAGAAATCATAGCAGACTGCGCCGCTCGAGGACAAGCACTTCCGAAGCTCACATTCCCTGGACAAAACCCAGACAGGCCTCTATCTACACTTTCTTTGTCTAGGACTTCAGCGCCCGTCGCTAGCCTCACACGATCGGTTGGGGTAAATACAACGACCGACGTCAACCCTCCGATCACGCCTGTAGGCAGCTCATCTGTAGGAAGCTCATCTGCAGGAAGCTCGAGCATCACTCAGACTACAATAACACCGCTTCCAACAAATACAGGTTCTAATGTGCCTCTTCCTCCTCCCACGAACTCGACAGGCCCCGTTCCCACGAGTTCGTCGACCAGCACAGGAGTTCGAATAATGGGGAGTGGTAAGTTGTTGATGAAAGTTACATTTTTGGTTGTGGGGGGCTTGTTGAAGTTGTAATTTCGAAGATTGTAATCTATGACTGTAACAGATATGTATATATTGAACACATAAATAACTCTAGGGGGTCTGCATTCTCCACAAGCCGTGCGCGCTAATCACTCCTACATGGGCTTCAATCAAGTCTGTCAACGAAGAATGCGTTTGTGTGTGAACCCGGGGCAAGTTCGGCATTAGAGATTAAACTTAAGAAAGATACATGATCAGTTTTACACTTCGTGATTCTCAGTCATCATCTCCTATGAGGTTGTTCGTTGGGATAACATTCGTTGTTGTTATCAGTGCTGGAGTGGTCGGCGCGGGACCTTTCAGCGGAGATGTCGGTTTAATTGATTCTCGAAGCGAAGCCGGGGCCTTTGGTCTCAATCGCCGACAGGCCTCTAGTCTACCCATACCTCCTGGGTGCAAGGCAGTATGCGACCCAGTAACCCAAGCACTTGGTGTATGTCAACCTCAGCGTCCTTACTTGAGATTGTTAACGATTTCACTACTCTCGCCAGTCATGTACACCGGCATCGTGCTGCACGTCTATGTTTGAAACGACATTCTATAGCTGTTTCCTTTGTGTTGGAGGAGCAGCTACTAACTATACACAATCTCAGCAAGCACTTGATTGTAAGCACCATAATAACAAGAGTCGTTCGATTGAGTTTTTGACCCGGATTATCCAGCACTTGTCGACATATGTGCAAAGTCGGGGATACAGCTACCCGTACTAACATTTCCTGGACAAGATCCAAATCGTCCAGTGTCAGGTGTAGCTGGAAATTCTACGGTCAACCCAGGAACGACCTCTTCGAGCAGTATCGGAGTGAACCCGTCCCCTAGCCCAACTCCAAATTTAACAGTTACAACAGACGCGAGTCCAACACAGCAAGTAACAATAACATCCTTGCCAGGACAAGGCACTTCACCTCCAGGTCCTCTTCCTTCACCGACCGGTTCAGAGAGAAAGATGATGAGTGGGCAGCTGTGGATAGGGGCAGCAATAGTAGTTGTTGGAAGTTTATTGTGTTGATTTCTGATTTTTGATTGAACATTTGTATTACTTACCTGAGAAAAGTACGATGATAGACGTCAAACACGCTGATGTTGGTGATTCGTTACTACTTACACTGAAGATGTAGATTTGTGATATATTTTTTAAAGTTTAATATAAAAAGGGCTTAAAATTCTTAGTGTTAAGTTACCGGCAAACCCCGAACTGATTTTTTTTTGGCAATTTGAAGACATAACCAAAAACATTTTCCCCCCTTCCTGCTCGTCGTTCCCGTCGACATGCAGCCTTCTTCGAGACCAGCATCCACTTCCACTCGCCCAGCGGCTTCCCCTCTTCCCCGCCCACAACATCAGGTAAATACGCAGACAAAAGTGTTAGACACAACACATGGCAGAGTCCTTTGTATCGCGGACATCCGGGGTCGTCTTTCAGCCCTAAACGACCTGGCGAGAGAGGCGAATGCAAAAGCCATAATCCACACTGGAGACTTTGGTTTCTTTGGTATGAAATATATTTTTTTTTATATAAGTTTTTGAATGGCTAAACAATAAATTGCCAGAGTCCAACAGCCTCGAAAGGATCAACGACCGAACTCTGCGTCACCTTACCATGTACTCTCCGCTAATACCCTCAGCTCAGCGCACCCATCTCCTGGCCCCAGATAACCCTCCTGCTGTTATCCGCTCAACAGTCAATATTTACCTGCTCTCGGAATTTCCCCTTCTCCTGTCTGGCCAAATCAAACTTCAAATCCCTGTTTACACTGTCTGGGGTGCTTGCGAAGATGTCATCATCCTTGAAAAATTTCGCTCGGGCACCTACTCTATTGACAATCTACACGTGCTTGATGAAGCCACGACTCGGTGTATTGATGTTGGGGGCGTCAAACTTCGTCTACTCGGGTTGGGAGGGGCGCTTGTACCCCACAAGATGTTTGACAACGGAGATGGGAACGCAACTATTGCTGGTGGACAGGGAACTATGTGGACAACGGCGCTGCAGCTTGGTGAACTAGTTGACACGGCGCAGCGCGTGTTTGATCCCACTGAAACGCGCCTTCTGGTGACACATACAAGCCCTGGGAGGGAGGGTATCATTGCGCAGCTTGGGCTTGTGTTGAAGGCAGATCTTACCATCTCTGCGGGCCTCCACTTCCGCTATGCAACGTCTTACAATGAATTTAGCGTTCAGCCCGACTTTGAGGGGTTCAGGCATAAGTTGGCATCTGGGAAAGAGGGTTTCGATAAAGTTTGGGAGAGCGTGAAGACGCAAGTGGACGCGGTCATCGATGAAAACCAGAAAGTACTACTGGACAAAGCCCTTAGCGTAGTCGAGAGAGTACCGCCCGTGCAAGCCTCCAACACGGCAACGGGAGAGGAACCTGCATGGAAGAATTGTTGGAATTGGAACTTGTGTGATGCTGCTTATGGATCGTTAGTCTTGGACGTCAAGGAGGGGAGGATTAGTTCTGAGCTTAAAAGCCAAGGTGCGTCTATTACCCAGTTTGGTTTTCTTCTTTTAATTTTCCTCTAGGCTTTAACTATGCCTATCGCCGAACCGCAACCACATCCACCCCCGTTACGGCCAATGTTTCACTTCCTCCCTCTCAAAATCACGCAGGAACACCTCCCACAAAAGGATCAACTCCTGCCCCTGATCGTGCCCTCCCTCCTCACCTCACGAATCGGACCCCTCAATCTAACGCTACATCTCCACCCCCCGCTGCCGGTGGCAACGGTAAGGACAGTCCAGCACCCGAGAGCCCTTCTAGTGCTAAGGTAAATGGTGCTGGAAACGCGGAGAAGGCTGAGCGAGAAAAGGCCAGAAAGAAAGAGAAGAAGGAACGGAAGGACAGGGAACGTGCCGAAAAGGCGGAAAGGGATAAAGCTGAGACGCCGAAACCTGAATCCGCCGTCCCTGCATCCGTCTCTGCTGCAGAAAATTTTGGCAAGTCCGAGAGTGAAGGGGGAAGGGATAGCCCAAGGGATGAGCTCAAGTCTCCCGTTACGGATGCAGGAAGTGGTGGGTTGCGCACACCAAAGTTTTCACGACCACCCAGGAACCCGTGGACTATTTTCATGAGATTCCAAACTCAGGCAACGGAGCAGGAAATCAGGGAGTTCTTTGGCGAGGCCACGAGCGGGGTATGTTTTCCAGCCTATACAAAAAAAGCTCTGATACATTCATAACGATTAGATCACCAAAATTAACCTGCCAACTCCTCATCTGGGCAAGCCCCGTTTGGCGTACGTCGAGTTCGGAGACGAGGAGGCTATGAAAGCTGGACTGGAGAAACATGCTGAAGTTCGTCGATTTTTTTGTTTGTTCCGTATTGAGCTTACTATAGTTTGCAGAAATTAAAAGACGTTGTGCCTGAGGTGAAACAGGCCACCGATCGTGAGTCGCGCGGCGAGCATCCTCACCGCGGGGGACCAGGTAGGGGACGCGGCCGTGGAGGTGGAGGATATGCTGCAAGAGGTTTCGCAGCCGCTGGCCTGACACGCGGTGGACATGGAGCAAGAGGGAGTGGCGAAGGAGACCACAGCAGAGGTGGCGGTGGTGGAGGTGAAGGTGCCTAGAACTATGGACTGAGTGGTAAAAACATCGTTTTGCATGGGCTCTGTGTTTTTTTCTCTCCGCTTTCTTCCTTGTTTGCCAGACGATCTACGTGCCATTCTTCTCTCTTTGCTTTCCTCACATTTTACTTGTAACATTTTCTGCTTGCTTCCATCTCTGTCATATAATTTTCTGCCCATGCTTATGCCCCCCCGGCACCTCTTGAAAGTGCTAATATCCCCCGTCTTTACATCCCCTTCACCCAAATATATCTCTATATACGAACTTACTACATGATAGGTACCATATGTTTTGACTGCTTAGGTTTATGAGTGGGCTTCGTCCGTAATTATATATTGGATCGAATCCTGTTTTGTGGGTCCTTGTAAGTCCCATATAATAATTCTCGAGCTGTGATTGGGTGACGCGTTTTTCACGTGCACTTCCCCAGATTGCCGGATAGGCCGGCCATTTCTTCCTCCGTTTCACTGAATTCAGTTAGAGCCCTTGTTCACAATTCCAACGTAATTTACGTCCCCCCAATTCAAAATGAATTCGCAAGCATTGAAAGAATTCTCACTCGAAGAAGTTGCAAGGGTAAGCGTTGTCATATTTCTTCCGTTGATCCTGTCAAACTTATGAGGACTAAATTAGCATAACTCGGAGGGGGACGTGGTAAGTATTTATTGAAGGGCACAGACATTGAATAATGACGTTCGTATTCAGTGGATAGTCATTGATTCAAAAGTCTACGACGTAACCAAGTTTGCAAATCTGCATCCTGGAGGGTCTAATGTCTTATACGCCGAAGGTGTCGGTAAGCACCAAGTTCACCGGTCTCTTTCTAACTACTGACCCCTGGCCCTTAAGCTGGCAGGGATGCAACACAAGTCTTTTTTGGTCTCCATCGTCACGAAGTGCTTCTCAAGCCTCAATATGCGCGTCTCCAGATTGGCAAAATCCAAGGGCAAGAGGAAAGCATCAAGGCTCCCGTACCAGGGGAGCTCAGCAAGGTTCCATACGCCGAACCATCATGGCTGAGCAGTGGATACTATAGCCCCTACTATTCGGACAACCATAGGAAGTTCCAGAAGGCCGTCCGGAAGTTCTTCACAGAGGTCGTCCAACCCGAGTCTGATAGGTGTGAGGCAAGTGGACAAAGGATATCACAGGAAGTAGTCGATAAAATGAGGTACCACTGATCTTTTTATTTCCTGGCTTAAATCCGCTTACCTGCCCGATAGCGAAGTGAATATCATAGCAATGCGACTTGGGCCGGGAAAGCACCTCAAGGGACGGAGTTTGATGGGCGGGATTGTAAAGCCTGAGGAATTTGACTACTTTCACGAGGTCAGTATTTTGTCATCAACAACCACAGCTATATTGACATTGACTTCACCAGTCTATCATCCATGCAGAGCTTACGCGCGTAAGCAGTCGAGCGGTCGTTGATGGACTTCTTGCGGGGCTAGTCATTGGACTTCCACCTATTTTGAATTTCGGTTCTCCTGAGCTTATTGCGAAAGTAGTTCCTGCTGTACGTGAACGTTTCTGGTCTAATTGTCATCTTTTGTTGATACAGCCCTTATCCAGGCGCTTTCAGGTAAAAAATATATCGCATTAGCCATCACCGAGGCGTTTGCTGGAAGCGATGTTGGAGGCCTACAAACTACAGCAGTGCGTGACGGAGACTATTGGGTTGTGACGGGAACCAAAAAGTAAGAGCCCAAATTTTTTACACTCCCTCTCGTTCTAGTTAAACTAAAAAAAAATGCCAGATGGATTACCAACGGAACGTTTGCAGACTACTTTACCACGGGATGTAGAACTGAGGTTAGTATAGAGTCACCTTTTCTGAGGCAAGCGATTCATGGAATGATTTTAGTCAGGCTTTACCGTCCTCCTTATCGAGCGTGGTCCGGGTGTATCAACCAAAGCGATTAAGACAGCATATTCATCGGTGGCCGGAACAGCATACATCACATTTGACAAGGTCAGTCACTTATTTTATCACGAATAAGCGGGAGCTTACTCACTAAAATACCAGGTCCGTGTACCTGTATCGCACACCCTCGGGAAGGTAGGGAACGGCATGTCAGTCATTCTCAGCAACTTCAACCACGAACGATGGATGGTTGTATGCTGTTCGATTACTGCCCAACGACTCGTTGTCGAAGAATGTCTAAAGTATGTTTCGAACGGTTCGCTCTTCGCGTAATAGCACCTTGTTTAATTTGCTGTGACAGATGGGCGACACAAAGAATGGTCTTTGGAAAGCCACTCACATCGCAGGCGGTCATCCGCGCCAAACTTGCCAGCATGATGTCTCGGGTAGAGGCGTGCCAAAACTGGCTCGAGTCCGTCACATACCAGATGAACAAAGTATGCCCTGCGTTTTGACCAGTCTAAATAGTCGACTAAAATATTGTCAAGATGTCATACAAGGAAACCTCGGACAAACTGGCTGGTCCTATTGGCCTTTTGAAACAGTCTGTTCATCCTCTCTTCAATAATACCGCGCCCTCCTAATCACTGAAAATCGTCAAGGTTTGTTTCCCGTACCGGTCGTGAAACAGCGGAAGGTATGGATCATTGTAACCTATAAGAGACACGCACGCTTAACGAGGTCAACACTGTTTAGATGCAACACAGATATTTGGTGGTCGGGCACTCACAACAACAGGCATGGGCAAATACATCGAAAATGTGAGTCGCTGCATTGAGTTAATAAATCCACTAATGATTTGATTTTCCCTCCAGTACCACCGAACCTCAGGGTTTGATGCTAGTAAGTCCTAATCACCGGCACCTCAAAGCATCGCGCTAATATACTCCCCAGTTTTGGCAGGAGCAGAAGACGTACTGGGAGACTTGGGTGTGCGACAAGCTCTAAAGAAAATGCCTCGTGATGCGCGACTCTAATTAATCAAAATTGTCATTTGCACGATCTTGGATGCTCATCTTTACACCCGCGCTACCATCTCTATCGACCAAAAACCCTGGATGCTGCACGAAACCTTCCGGTCTAGGAATCAGGACGCATATAGTTTTATAAAGACTGCGTAATTGTGCCGCATTAATATCATCCATCTCCCCAGTTTCTGTATCCCCATAATGTATAGGTAACATCTGGCACATATGTAACCCAAGAGCAATGTCTTTGATAATACATAAGGAGCATTTTACTCACTTGGTCTTCGGAAGCGTTTTCCAATGGTCACTTCGGGAATGAAATTCAACTTTCGAGTGAAGAGACCGACCGGATCCTCGGCCCGGTCCTACCGGTAGATGGGTGTCAGGGACTTCCGAGTTCCCAACGGAGAGCCGTTTTTTAACCTAAACGACCATGTCGAACGTGAAGGACTCCGGAAAAACATATCATGACAAACTTACTGGCGACGCCCTTAAGACCGCTAACAACCACCAAGACGCACAGGATATCACCCTTTTCGGGAGCTGGTTCTGTCCTTTCGTACAGCGAGTGTGGGTATCTGCGGAGTATCTTGGAATAGACTACAAAGTGAGCTTCCTAAGTTTCTTACTGTCTGGGGCAGTTTTGATATTCTCTAGTATTGTGAGCAGAAGATAGCAGGGTCACAGGGACTTTGCTAATGATAGTACAGACGAGGTCGACCCGTATGCGAAACCTAAGGATCTATTGGAAGTATCACCCAAAGGATTAGTCCCCGGCCTAAAGCTTCACAAGTACACTCCTCCGCGAGCACTAAACGAAAGTACTGTTATTTTAGAGTATTTCGAGGAGTATGTCTAGGCATGCACGGATCAATTCAAGTTTCGCTAATTTCCCGCCAATCAATGCAGTCTCGCAGCCGCGAGTACGAAACGAAGCCTTCTTCCACCCGTAACCCACCCATGTTTGTTAACTCACATTTCCAATAATTTTACCTCTTCTTTTTGTAATGTTGACTTATCACAGATGCGCGCAGTCTTGTACGCCTCCAGTGCGATCATGTCAATCGCACCGTCGTACCCGCGTTCTATCGCTATCTCCAAGCGCAAGACGCGGAGACTCAGATCAAGACAGGGAAAGAGTTTAATGACGCTTTGTACGATCTCACTGAGCTATTTGAACGTGCGGAGCGGGAAATTATCGATGCCGGTGGTGCTGCAGACGTAGGTGGGAAGAAAGCTTTGGGTGTCGGTTTAGGTTTGTGGCATGAGAATGGCGATCTAGGCTTAACGGATGTGATGGTGGCACCTTGTATGTCCGCAATAACTCAAATTATTTGGTCCACCTCGTTTATACATATCAAATTACAGGGATTTACAGAGCAAGCAACGTTCTCAAATATTACCGGGGGTTCGTTTTTCCCCCAGGTGCAAAATTTGAGGCGTGGATGGAGAGGTTATTGAATCATCCTGCGTTCAAAGTAACCTGCAGTGAAGAGCAGAAATATCTTGAGAGCTATGAACGGTAAGTGGGGTGTCGTACAATATACGGTATGAAGAGTTTTTAACTAATTGATCAATAAGATATGCATACAACCGACCCAATACCAGTCAAGTTGCGAATGCAATCAACTCTGGCCGAGGTCTCCCTTGAAATTTCGCAAAGATTACATTGTAACGACCACCCTTTGTCTAAACCTCTAATGGCGAGAAGCATACATAAATCCAAACGAGTGCAGTTGAAACAGAAATGTAACTTCATACCTCTTGTAGAATGAAATTCGAAATTCAGGTAGTACTACTATAACTTGCGATGGCTCATAGCATACGTTTATTCCTTGATTTTTACACCTCTCTAGCGATTCTTGATCAAGTGCATATATCAATTATTTCCGCAGAAGAATAGCCCACGACAAGACCAGCATTTACATATTCTGAGGTATAGAGATATTATTATTTGCGACCCCTAGCCCGACTGGCAAGGCCTTTCCACTTATCTATAGTAAGGACTACCTTGCCTCTTCGTGTAGACCAATGGCAAAGACCTTACGGAATTACAACCTCAGCACCAACCGTCTTAGAACGTCTCCCGCCCGGTCTTCGCTGGGATGATCACACCCAAATCAGCCAACTTCTTAACCAACTCCATGAGCATATCATCACACCCAGGGTGTGCCGCCATCTGCACCGTGACAGGGAGCATCTCCCACTGTCTACTGACTTCACTAAAGTACGCCACTTGTCCAATTGGCACTGTGATCTCCGGAAGCCCTGCCATCGACCCCACAAACGTGAAGAATTGTGACGGCTTCGCATCTTGCTCGATCGAGCTGAGGAGAAATTGGGTGGCGCCTGGTAGGAGATTGTACTTCTTTCCACGATACGAGGGGTGCCCACCTGTCCCGGCGTCGTATATGAAGATGGACTCCGAGCATGATTTTATGTCAGCCTTGATCAAATCTTCCGCGATGGATTTCTTGAATTGCCGTCGGAGTTCGACGGCTGCGTTGAAGTCGCTTTCCGTCAGGTTCTTCGCGCGCTTAAACATCTGACGCGTTTTCGGGTCGAATTTGGGGGTTTTGTTAAGGAGTCGCTTGTGTTTCTCCACAAGGGGTTTCCCAACATGGTGCCACGAGTGGTACTCTGCCAGTGTGTTGGAATAGAGCTGGAATTCGGTGTAGTTACCATTAGGGAGGTAGGGGCGGAGGGCTTCTGTGAAATCAATAGGGGTCTTGGTCATCTTCAGGTGCTTCTCGAGTGATGACACGAAGGAGTCGTATATCTTTTGTGCATCGGGATGCCTTACGGGGAAGTGATCAGTGGGATACAGGAGTTTGCGAGGGAACCGGATAGTGGTACGCTTAATCCTCACTGGGGACTCGGCGAACCTATAACATAATTGTTAGACAACGTGCAACAATCTGATGAATACCAACTCACCAACGTGTGCCGATTTCACTGAAAAGTCGAGGGTCCCTTGTGAAAAATCCGGCGGTATCCATTTCTTCAGAAAGTGGGACGACCCCAGAAAGATCCATGCTACCATGCGTTGGCCTCATGCCATATGCGCCTACAAGTGCCGCAGGCTTCCTAACGCTTCCCCTGGTATCACTCCCAACTGTGAACTCGAGCCAATCATATCCCGCGATAGCACACGCGCTACCTGAACTCGAAGCAGACGCCGTGAGGAACCCGTCGGCGCGAGGATTCCATGAGTACGGCACATCCCTATACTCCCAAGGCTGAGCACCATGCGCAAATTGCGAGGTACGCGTTTTCCCTACTAGCGTGGCCCCCAGGTCGAGAAGTCGCTGGATCGATGGCGCAGTCTTCCTCGGCGTCGGTATTATCTTTCCGTATGCTATGGAACCCGCAGCGGTCGGAACGCCCTCAGCGTCGAAGATGTCCTTGAGGGCGAAGCGGGTACCCGAGAGGGGCAAGCCCTTGGTGAGGATTGTCATGCGAGAAGGGACAGGGATGTACTGTGGTCCATCTTTTTCCAGCGTGATGTTCGTAGTTCTCCAGCCTCCATCGGCCAGAGGGAGCACCCCGAAGACAAATGCTTCATATACGTCCTTTTCGAGGCGATAGACGTCGTAGATCTCTATGGTGGTTTGTTTCTCGTTGGGATCATCGGGTACGGCAGATTTAGTGAAATATGGGCCTGCTGGAGGACCGCTTTCGATCTCAAGGACACGCAAAGCTTTGACCTCGGGGACTTTAATGGCTGATGAGAGGTAAAGTACCCTCAAACCAATGGTCTGAATCCACTCCTCTGCGTCTTCATCTAAAAAAGCTGTCGCCGGTCCATCGTATGAGATGAACATGGCGTCTAGGAACTTCTCGCTCCAGGTATCGTCAAACCTTTTGAAAAGTTTAAATTGTTCTGTAAGGAATAGCTTTGTAATGGGAGAGTGCTGGGCGCGAATGCTAGTGGAAGGCATGATGTCTGGAGGCATACCCAAAAACCGCTTTGGTTTTACTGTACTATAAGGTCGGTCGAGCATGTAGTATGGGGCACCCTCCATCGTGAGGACGGCGCCCCTAGTCTCGAAGCGCTCAATAATGACCTCTCTGCTGGATACAAGGACATGGCTCAGATGGAGGACCAAAAGCGCGTGTAGGAGCAGTGGGAGCATCGCGACTTGAATTACAGAGTGGTTTAACCGCTCCCTGAATCGATAGCTGCACCTAGCTAGTAGAAATCGTTAACCAGAGGTGGTCCGACGAGAAACGGGCGCGAATTTGAAAAGCTGCGTGCGAGCCATTGAAGGCCATCTAAGTAGGTTATGTGGGTTTCCCATGACACGTTTCCTAATGGATGTTGTGGGAGGGAAGAGTATGGAGATCAGTATTTGCGGAGCTGAAACTGTAACCAATTCTCAACTATTGGCCCAAGTAAGAGATCATCACTCGTAACGTCAACTATACATTATCAACTGGGTTTAGTTTGCATTTCTAACTTACATCCATTTGGAATTCGGAGGGTAAGAAGCTTGGTCAACGTGGCTGCTCCCCACGGTGCGTGTGTGTATCAGCGTCAGAAAGTAAGACGCCTGGGAAAACCCGGTGGATTTTGTTTTAGTGCTTGGACACGATGTCGCGCAGGGAGCACCGTAGCATATATTTATTAGCCCTTCATGCGAATGCTACTCGGAAAAATACTGAAGGTTATACCGACCAACAGTGTCAGGAGCCTTGGCAATGTGGCATGGCGTCGCGTGCAGCGGAACCGTCAACACGTTCAAGTTCAGCTGTTCGGATTGACCATATAGGAACCCCCGAGCGATCACGGTCTCCTCAGTCCTAAGTTAACGTGATTTATTGATTCGATGGCCAACGCCTACCAACGATGCTCACAGCGACACGGGCGCGTCCGGCATATGGGAATGGTTCGATTTTGATTGTCAATTGTGTTTGAATTAACCCGGCGTGGTCAGCCCCCAAGTCGAATTATCTGTCAAGAAAAGACATCTTTTGTTGGGTGATGTGGACCGGGCAAAAAATAACGAGGCCTTGTTTCATACCTACCGGCATTTCGGCGAGTGTCCAATGACAGACCTAGACCTGCTCGACCGTTGAAATCGTAATCGCTTTGCGCTGGATAAAACAGATATCAAAAGCCTATCGAAGGGCAGCCATCTCACGAGCCTGCGAAGTATCAGGGGTACCTTTACCGACGAGGGGGGGGATTAAAATGGAACAGCTCCTATCCTTTTGCAAGAAACACCTATGTATTTGGCACAATAGTGCGGCATGATCTCCAATATTATTAGTGACATAAAATCACTCCAATATCCGTTACAGGGGGAATCGAAGGAGGGGGCTTCGGAAACGCTTGCCAATGTTCCGAGGGGGTTTATAGTTGCGTTATGAAAGTGTGGTCATAAAATCAGGGCACTTAGCGTACATTCGGGAGCCTGCACAAGAAAATAGTTACAATTATCGTACACAAACATGCAAGATACGGAATTATCTATGATAAGTGTCAGAATGAGCCGTGCGTGCAGAATGTAAGGTTGGAGGTGGTGACAGAGCGCAAAAAAAGAACACAGAAAGGGAAGGCCCCAGGAAAGCAAGAACGGGTACTCATGTACAGGGAGGGGTATTAACGATATATATGGTAATAGAGTTATGCTTCATAATTTTGTCGTGAATTCGTTAGGTATCACAGGTATCTATGCTTCCTCGGTCGCGGTCAAGTGCGATACGCATGGCATCCACCGCAGCAAGATGGAACGGCAGTAGAGGATTGGCTCGTAGGTTCCACCGTGTGTCTGCAAGCACGGACAGCTCGTAGAAACTGCGCGTAATTTCGGTATGGAGTCGTGATACTTCTTTGGGTGTCGGTGAAGGAGCTGGGGATGATAGCGAGGGAAAGATGTGGAGAAGATGGATATGAAGCATGGAGATGGATGTAGTTGATAGCGAATTAGGGACGCGGATGAGTGTAGTGCTAGAATGCGGAAGTAGAGGTAAGGGATGGGGGGACGGGTCTTCCACAGATGGACCTAGGGATTCCGGTATATAAGACAGGGATGTTCCGAGCTCCGTCGAAGAAGGGGGAAGAAACTCGGGAAGGTGAGTCCGGGGTGGGAGGGAATACACCATCGATGATATATCAGTGAATGTACTCGACTGCTGATGTTTGGACACAGAAGAGGAAGACGAGCGGGAAGGTGGTGTCGGTTTATGTTTAACTGCAATTTTTGGTTTGGTGGATAGAGGAAGGAACGACCAGGGGGCAGCTGGCTCCGCAGACATCAGTGTGATATGGACCTTGGGAAGTTCCCGCCGTGCAGGCATACGAGTATCAAGAAGTGTCGTCCATGCTATATATTAAAGCTATTGAGTTTCTTCATAGATTATGTAAATGTGAGGCACGTACCACCGACTTCGTTCTCATTCATAGTCCCAAGTTTTGTCAATACCAATCGCCATTCCACATCTGCTCTTTTCGCGAACTGCACAACGAAATCCCAAACTTTTCGAGCTAAAAACATCTCTTCTGGAACGTCTCCATCTGAATCGTCTTCTCCGGGCGTCTGAGTGAGCCAAACCCCTAGATCATGTCCTTCGCCTCGCTGGTCGATACACGCGGCTAGAATCCACTTTCCACATGGACTTATCTGATATCCTACGTGTATGAAAGTATGCCGGTCAAGGACATCAAGAGCGGCATGTGGTATATTATTGTAAGTGACTTTGGGGTGAGGAGGTCGGGCAATTGTCAATGCAGGTTCTTGAATATATTTTCGCACACGTTCACCATATTCAAAGAAGCGTCGCGACATTGATCGGTCGACCGCGACGAGAATACGGTTGTAGATTGAAGCACATAGAATTTCAACCTCAGAGAAATTGGATGAGGGGTTATTCATAGATCCAAAGATGAGCCGTTCGGGGATGAGCTGGAACAGAACTCGAGCTTCCGAATAAGTTTTTAGCGCTTTTTTAACAGCAGAGAAAACTTGTCGGAGGATTGGGGAAGCGAGCGTCATTGTTGGAATGGGTGTCACGATGAAAAAGACCAAACTATCTTCCGTTGCGGGAAGACTTGCAACAAAAGTAGCTATATAGTTTCGACATTAGATATCTTCCTAACTTGAAAAGGGCCGTGGTTGGCTCACCTAGCGATTTGCGGAACGTTTGATCGAAGCGAATTGGGACAAGACCATCTTTGTTGCAATGACTACTCTGCCCAAGCCGCAAGGTTCCAAGGTGCAAACCCTGTGAAAAATCAATAAATATTGCAACGAGAACGCTGACATGGTACTCACTTCATATCTCGTCACCACACTCGTTAACCAATTTTCTATTTGTTGATCGCGAACTTCATCCCCAGGTTCGAACAGAACGAACGAAGTTCCATCTTTCTTCCCACCTTTCGGGCCTAATCCCAGTTTCTCCCAAAATCGAATAGAAGAGGGAGCGATATCCAAAATTGCAGAGGTTTTCCCAATCGAGATTTGGGGTGGTTCGGAGATTTTTAGGGAGTTGACTGTACCATCTGGGGCTCTCTGTGCGGCGTCAAACAATGTTCCAACGTCCAGAGGACCTTGCAAGCCTGGTACTGCCTTCAAAATGGAATTGATGGCTTTCACATCCGCAGGCCAGACCTCCGTAGGTACCCTTGGCCCTGGGGTAGTACACCAAGCATCAGCCCACAGAGAATTTTCAACAACTTCCGTCGCCACCGTGAAAGCAGCTGCTTCTAAAGATTTGGACTTCTCCGAAGCTGCACCCATAGTAGCGGCAGGGGACACTGGTGTAGGTACCGACGTCAAAGGGGCTGTAGGGATAATACTTGTAGCTGCAACGGCTGCGCCTGGAGGACGTAAGGGTATGCTAAGAGGAAGAAGATGTGAATGCTGAAATTGAGTCTGCAGGAGAGTAGGTCCAAGTGGAAGGTATACGGGCGGCGGTGTGGTTGGTCTTGAGATAACAGGACTCTCAATATCAGCAAAATCATCATCCTCCTCCGACTCAGGATCGGATTTAGTGTCATCGTCCTGCGTGCTTTTGTCAATGATACCCGATTCCCATTCTTCACGCTCTCTCATCCAGGCAGGTGATAGCTTAGCGCTGTAACTACCTCCGACAGATTCCCTTCCTCCTTGATCAAACGTCATTTTCCTCTTCAATTTACGAACGACGCCGATTCGCGGATCCGTAGCGGCCAAATATTTTGACCGCCAATCATTAGTAGCAGAGGCAGAAGGGGAGATAAGTGTCGGGAAAAATTTTGAGGAAAGTTGTAATGGCTCTGTCCTATCCTCCTCATCTGGAGGACTTGGTAATGAAAATTTTCCATTCGCATATTTTCCGTCCGCCACCCGATGGTAAGACGAGAAGGGGATAGGATCAAAGATACCCGTTGACCAACTACTAGAGCCAGTATTGGGACGTTGGATCGTGGCAGAATCATGGTCAATGTGAACAGTTGGCGTAGCAGGTGCGGAGTGACTTGATGGGGTTTGTCCTGGGGACGGAGGAAGAAGGTCTGGGGGAATGAGGGTAGAACCGTCGTCCGTAAAACGGGGAGTAAATCCTTCGCCAAGGGTCCCCGGCACCCAAGCCGCTGAAAGATGTGAATGACCTTGCGGAGTAGCAGCTTGGTGAAGCGAGCTATGTCCAGTAAGATGAGCCTCATTAAACAAGGGGGATGACATGCCCAATGAGGCCGTTCCTAGTGGGGTTAGGCCCGAACCACGGCCAGTCCCCATATTAGGGGGAGGTGCAGGAGGAGGGGGAGCGGCAGGTGTGGTTCGCGATGGACGATCGAAAAAGCTGAAATCATCATCTGTAAAAGCATCTTCGAAGTCCATACTATTGCCCCCGGCATTATAGGTCCCAGCACCACTACGGCTGCCGCTCATAGCCATCCCCATATTCATCCCGAAACCCATGTCGTCAAAATCCATTCCCATATCCATGCCAAGGTATGGTGCTTGTGACTCAGACCAACTAGTACCAGGTTGTGTTTGCCATGAGGAGTCAATGTTCCCAAATGGGTCGTAAGACGTATTGGAGGCTGAAGTTGACACAATCGGTGTTGCAGAAGGGGTTGCTTCAACGACAGGGGTCTGCATCGGCGTGGCTTCCGTCGAGATTGTAGGAGAGGTCTGAGCGGCGACAGTTGGCAACATGGTCTGAGGAGGAGAGGGATAAAAATTCTGAGTTGGGACAGCAAGTGAATTGGGAGGTACTACTGTTGCAGTCGCAACTGGCGGCATACTAGTCTGAGTAACCACAGACGTCGAAGGACCATCAACTAAAATAGGTGTACTCAGCATGGGAGTTGGCATAGTCGTCACAGATGCTGGGGCTGGCGTTACAGGTGTGGTCCTAGCAAGCCTTGGAGACGCCGATGCAGAGCTACCAGCACCTGTGTTTTCTCGCTCACGCTTCAAACGCTCTCGTTCCCGTTCTCGTTCTCGAGCAACAGCATCCACATAACTACCTACTTCCGAGGCGACAAGACGAACATCTCTTGATTTAGATATCGTGAGGTTTCGGAATGTACGCAATGAATCTGATGTAGGAGAGGAGGGCAGTAATGGACGAGATGGGAACGATGGGGTCGCGAAAAATGGTGCTAGGGGTGTCGACGCGGCCATGACCTGTCTGGGCATGGGGGCAGGGACGGGTGTATTGGCGCGTGAATGTTGTTGTGACACCAGAGCCGATGGTGATGCGGAGGGAACAGGTGGGGAGGGTTGGAGAGGCGCTGGAAGTTCCGGAATGAAATTTAATGGTTGGCGAGAAGGAGTCAACGGGACCGAAGAGAGGCATAGAGCAGTGGGGTAAATCATAAACATCCCTTTATCTTCGCCCTGTTTATTTTCGACACCGATCCAGGCAATGACAAAGCCAGGTCTTTGTGGTATGTGGTCGTTCCCTTGTGATTTGACTGAGCCAAATTTAGATTCTGGTGTGAAAGGGCCTGGAAGTTCCCAACCATCTACTCCCATGCCTCGTAGAGATTCTTTGAACTGTTTTACGAGCGCAGACGTGGGGCCGGTATATTCGACTAAAAAGAACGCTGGAGTGGCATGTGGAAGAAGGGTTATTGGTGTCCCTGGTGGAAGAGGCAAGGTTTGCGTTAGAAGAAGGGAAGTTGTTTGGGTGAGGGTTGGATGTATTATTAGACATGGGGATTGACTTCGAGACAGAAGTATTTGCAGTTGGCAATACACAAGAGGTCTAGAGAAAATTATGGTCAGATGATGAATAACTGTTAAATTCTAATCCTCTACCTCGCAATGGCGTAACTTGATCCCCACTCGTTGGTGCTTTGTAACGACCCGAGTAAAAACCCTCCTTTCATGCGTTTAACATGCCTTTGGGGCTTTCCACAAGATGTTGAAGCAATATCGCTCAAAATACGAATCCGAACGGACTCTAAGAAATGACTATACACGTTCCGGAGCGGTTTGCGCGGTAAGAGTGATCCAGAAGTCGTTGCAAGTGACATTGGCGCATCGAGGCACCTCGGACAAGGCCCAGGTAAAAGGGAACAGTCCGCCGAGCATGGATAAAGCTCTTTCAGCGTGAAACTTGATATTTCAGTCACTAAAAATGACAATCAGAAATTTCCAATAATATATGTACGAAGGCTACTTGATAAGCGTTTAGGGTTAGGGTCATGTCGTCCAACTAAAACGGGATGACAAAAGAAGCCGCCCAAAGTTGCACGCTCCTAGAACGGACCGGCGGGACAGGAGCGGATAACGTAGGTAAAAATTACTCACCAAATAAGGCGTCCAAAACCAATTGATTAAGTGTTGACCTGGCCTGTGAGCTGTCGCTCTCGGAAGTAATAATGAACACGTAGATAAATGAGGCTGCACCAATGAATACACTCGTCAGCAAGGATCCTAGTAGAGGTGTTGATGCATTTCGTTCCAGGATGAGCCGTCGTGCGACCTCAATGCTTTCGTGAGGTCGCAAAGTGGCTGCAGGGTCCGGGACGAATTTGGCATAGGCAATAGATGGATTGGGCGGTAAAGATATCGTTGACGACAGAAGTTGGTCGGATAACGATAATTGAAGTAGGGGCACCGAGCTGCGCTCTGAGGATGATTTGGATGCCATGGGATTAAAGCGGTTCCTTGGTATTGCGTAGTCAAATGCAAGTTTTGGTTGAAGTAATGGGTTAGAGATTGTATCGTCCTGTGGGGTGTCAGGGATAATGTAGAAACACTAGTAGTGTTGGGAGCAGGACTATGAGAGCATCATTCCAGAATACAGGATCAATTCTGGAATCGCTGCAGTGTGCCCATTTTACCAAAGGGTCACGAATCTGCTAAGCCACCCCGCGGAATTGACCGGATAAACCCGCATTTCAAAATTAATGTAATCATATAGGCCGACAATTCAAGTACTTAAATTAGTGCGCACCCCTGCCTAATGCCGAAGATATTGAGGGGTTTCAGGAATGCACTCCATACTTTTTTTTTCTTAAAACGCTTTATCTTACACCTTTTTATGATCCCTGACAATAAAAGCGAAAAAGTTTCTCGAAATAGGGGCAGGCCAAAGGGTTTGAAAATCTACACGCGACAACAAAACACCGACAACTACGGACTCGGCAAAATGTAACCTTTCAAGCTTTCAGCGCTCAGCATTCGGTGTTATCACTGGCGTGCACATGCCCAGCTTCCGAGTCGGGCCATTTTCTAGGCTGCACGGAGAATCTCATTGTGACAATCTAAAAATATGTGGGCTAAACTCGACAGCTGGCCTGGGGGCTAGCCCCACTGTCAGGAACTATTCTATTGAAAGCCTTCTTCTTAGGGCGTGTACAGTTGCGGACAATCAAACTGTATTAATTTTAGTACCCGAATTAGGTTGACTTCTGTAGACCAGCGCTGAGTATAACAAAGGCTAAAAACCATTTAAACAGTCTTTTAATACCCGAATGAGTGATATACCACGAGCCAATTTTCAATAATTTCCATTTTGAGTCCTTGGCCCCCGAAATTTTGGCCACCCCCGCGAAAAAACTAAGAAAAATATATAATTATTTGCAATCGAGAGCTCTCAATGAGGAGACTAATATTCTACGACCAAAACATAGCCGGGGTGCCCGGATGCCTGAAAAAAAAATTAGTTTAATTGACCTAACACCTGTCAACAAACCAGTCTCACAGGTAACAAGGGGCGTGGGTGACCTCCAAAGCAGCCTCGAAACACCAATGGGCTGTAGTTTCTACCTTTTTATTCTGGCTATCGCATGGTTGTCGTATTCAATACCCCCGCCATAATTGCACATGCTGATAATGCAACCCATATATGGTAGCTGTTTGGCTTTGTTTATCTTTAGTAGAAATTTTGGGCATCCACGGACACCGAATATTCTGGTACATGGTACTGGTCCATAACTGGATCTTCAAGAACATTGATGTCGACTGGGGCTGTACTTAATTATGAATTTAGCACTGAAAACCTTCTTCAAAATCACTCTAAATGTCCACATAATTCCGTTCTGGGACCTCAAATTTTTGGCCACTTTCAAAACTCGTGGGAAAAACTTCGGAGGACCATTTTTCAGCTCTATCTGGTGAGCTGAATCCAGTATGAACTCGGGCTAACTCGAAAATGTCCCAAATAGAGAATACCAAATTAATACAGTTTGATTGTCCGCAACTGTAGTGTTTCTGGACCAGATCCACATATGAATATGTAAGGAGTAAACCCCTATAAAAATGCCGTGCACTCTCACAATAAATTGATGAGTACATCATTTATAGCAGGTGCACATTGCACAAGGGAACTTGCAGGAGAATTCAAATCCATTGGCAAATGGTCTTATCATGGAAACGGCGCGTGTGTATTGATAATAGTGTGATATACTTTTATGGCCCCAGAAATTACGAATATTCCTTCTGCACGAACTTCGCGATCGTTTGTAGCTGTATGTTCGACGTGCCCTCATAAATTGCACCCTAAAACACACATGTCAACGTGTTACACAAAATAAGTATTTCAAGGGTACTCACGATCTTCGAATCTCTCCAAAACTTCTCAATCCCGGTCTCGCGTGTGAATCCAACTCCACCGGCCCACTCAATCGCCTGACCACTCACTTTCTGGGCAACGACACTCGCCCAGTATTTCGCCATAGCTGCCTCCTTCACGAATGGTTTACCCTCTTCCTTTCTCCGCGCCGCATTATATGTCAAAAGACGTGCCGACTCCAACTCAATCGCCGCTTGTGCAATCTGGAATTGCATTCCCTGGAACGTACCAATCGGTTGCCCGAACTGTTGGCGTTGGTATGTGTAAGGGACAGCTTTGTCGAACGCGCCCTGCGCAAGCCCAAGCATCTGTGCGGCAATTCCGATCCTCCCTTCGTTCAAGCATTCAATAGCAATCTGAAATATGGTTAGCAACGATGAATTAAAACGGCTAGATTATTGCACACCTTGTATCCCTTGCCCTCTCCGCCGATAATGTTCTCTGCGGGGACTCTGAGATCGTCAAAATTGAGAGTGCATGTAGAGGACGCGCGGATTCCAAGCTTCTTCTCTTTCTTCGCAATCTCAATGCCCATGTCTCGGGTAGCGAGGAAACATGTGATACCCTTGTAACCCTTACTCGGGTCAATCTACAATCCAAGTCAGCAAGAGGCTGAGATGTTTCAAGTTGAGCGCATACGTTGGCAAAAATGAGGAAGATATCGGCCTCATAAGAATTCGTGATCCACATCTTCGAACCATTAATGATCCAGTGGTCGCCATCCTTCTTGGCACGCGTTTGCAGAGCAAACGCATCCGACCCAGAGGCGGGCTCAGAGAGACAGAATGAGCCAAGCTATTGATCGTGAATCCTTGATACATTAATAAAGGAGCTAAGCAATCCTTACCTGTGACCCTGCTAGGAGAGGCAAGTATTTCGCTTGTTGCTCCTTGCTTGCATAGGTGCGGATAATGGTATTGATAAGTGTATTATGTACGTCACACATAACAGAAACGGAAGGGTCAATCTTCGCCAACTCTTCAACAGCAATGATGGCTGAAGTGAATGAAGACTCAGCACCTCCAAGTTCCGCACTGGTCTCGATTCCCATTAACTGGGGTAGTATACGTAAGATAACATTCAAGATGATCATCGACGACTCACGCCTTGATCGAACATAGCCTTAATGATAGCAGGGTCCATACATTCGTTCTCATCCATCTCTGAGACCTTGGGTCCAACGACATCTGTCGCAAAACGTCTAACTATTGGCCTTTTTAAGTCGATTGTATCTACAAACTGATAAACATAACATACCTGCTTCTCGAAGCATCTGCTCTTCCTCTGTAAAGTTATCCAGAGAGGGCATTGAAGAGCCCTCTGAACGAATACATGAGGAAGAGGTAAATGTCCTTGGGGTGCTATTAGGCCCGAGCTCCGCACTAAGTACCTCAACTCACCTAGCAGCCGCCACTCTACGAGCCCTCGCCGCAACACGTATCGAGTTCCTCAACAAGGATGCCATTGGAGATGAATGTAAAGAGAAAGAAAAAAAAGGCGGAATGTAAACGGAACTAAGAGTTGAATCTGCTCGTTCGCTTAAAGGCTCGGAGCATGGCATTGGAAGTGCATATGTTATTGCCGGTCACGTGGTCCCTGATCCGGTTCCCTCGGGGAACCAAGCCAACTGGTTCACTCGGTGTTGGCTGGCTCGGCTAGCGCATATCGTCCTTAGAACGCTGACTATAATAATGGCTGGCCGACTCGTCGTCGCAGCCGCCCTCTTCCCTCTTGCTTTCGCGTTTTCAGATACAGTACCACTGCTCGCGTGGTCTTCGAGCACGTTAGTATCATCTATGACCAGAAATATCAAATAAAACTGACCAGGGAGCCATTGGTTTATTCAGTTCTAATGTCCTTGATCGTCTTCCTTCGAAGATAGACAAGACAATCCCCCTGATAGAAAGCATTTTATATAACACGGATATATGCAGCCATGACGCCGTGGTTATTGTTGAACACCCAGGGGTATGATATGGCTCTGTCAAGCGTGTACTCGGACTGAGCAATTTGCCAGCTTCATGCCTCGGACTTGCGTTCCCTTGCGCAATCGTCAAAGACGGGCCCAATATTTGCTGGCTCTCCTTCTGCACGCCAATTCCAATACGTAGCTACCGATACTTCATCTTATTACTCCTCGGTCGCCGAATCTGTGTCCATGCGCTGCGGATCCCGCCTGCTTGACCTTGCCAGTGGTGACAGAGAGTCTTTCGAAGACGGTTTGAAATATGTCATCAACATGGATCTACCTGCTCTCGAAGGTTCTGGAAGTGCTCGAAAGGATGAGGTGGCGGCGCACGGTAGGATTTCATGGTTTTATCACCGTCACGTTTTTAACATTATCTCCAGACGCCCACCTTGCAGACGACCTGGCATTCCTTTCTGCCCGTTTCCCCGACCACCTTGTTATATACACTGGCTCCTCCTCTTCCACTCTTCATAGACGTCAATCTCCTCCCCTTGCACCGGTTCGCCCTGCACTCGTGTCTCTCAATACCGCAGCCAACACAACACTCCCTGAGGGTGGCATACTTAAACGATATCAACTCTTGACTCCTGGCCTCATTACAGTCTTGCTGGTTGTTGTCTTCATCCTTCTTCCCGTGGTAATGTTGGGCTTCTCGGCTTTGGCCAGTATCCAGAGTCCATTGAGGGTAGAGGCCCCCAAAGGTTATAATGCAGGCGAAAAGAAGACACAGTGATGGTGCTGACTCACTCTTACTCATGTACTTCTGCAAATACATCACTTTTGACTTCGCCTGAGAAGACTGTAAACATATGGCTCTGACGGAAAAACACATTCGATTACGGGAGACTATATACATGCATTACGGCATGGCATTATGGATCAGTAACGGATATCTATCTCTACATTCGGAATCCTATCCTAACAAAGATAACTCTGCGATGAAAATATAATACGACTATTATCAGTACCAGAAATTATAGCTAATTCTACATAGTGAGTACAACGACGTCCGCTCGCGGGCGTCTTAAAGCAAATCATGTAAGACCTTATCATATTGATGTGGCATGTGAGCTCTGGAACGAAGTTAGTAAAGCCTCGGTAGGAGAAAGAAAAGAAGCACGAACGTCAACATATCTCGAGCAAATACAATTTGTGAAAATATCTTCTCAACGTCCAAAACTTCAAACAAGCGCAGCTTATCAGCGCCCCACACCCTCCCCGAGGTTTCGGCTAGATATGACCTGTGGGATGGATGAAGGTCGCTATCTCGCATGGCCCATAAGACACGTCCAGGTGGAAACATCTTCGACCTCTGCATATTCGCTTCCAGTGTCTTACGCATAGCAATGAACTAGACACGCGATAGCGTCAGAATGATTGAACAAACAAACGCTTGTGCGGGAACAAACCCAATCTGGATCTTCCGGTGAACCTATGCCGCTTTTCCATCGCTTGGCGCGCGTTGTAACAGCAGTCCACCCTTCACTCGGTTTTTTGCTTCCCTCGGCGTCACATAACCACAAGGCAGCATTCTTGAGATCGCGCACAGAGCCTATTGAGAGGCGGGATATGACGTCATGCGAATATACAAAAGACACGACCAAACGATCAGCAAGTCTGCTCAACGCCACATCTGTCAAGGCACTAATTTTAATTGTGGTGAGTATATATGGCAGAAATAATTAGGAGACAAAATTTACGGAGGGGCAAGGCAATACACAGATACTCTCCGTCCAACTGGAAGACCGCTGGAACGGACTGTCAGGCATGTTCTTGGATCGGCCCATTTCTGCAAGAAGCAATCAGATTAAGCCTCTTGTTCGTGTCAAAAATACCAGGCTCATACCATGCCCAATATTGCCGCGACGCCCGCTCCAAGACTGTGACCACACATAACAAGATCTAACATTCGATAATTTAGCTGATTCCTTGACAATTACATTGACGTTAAACAAACCATAATTTGGGTTATTATAGAGTGCTACTTGCACAGCGAGCTGTACAGGCTTCCCAACGTCACCCATTGCACGCGCCATACGGAGCATTCCACTGTGTACATAGTATCGTGGACTCGTCGTGGAGGATGCGCTAGAACGTGGTTGTGCCCGGGGTGGGAAGAAGTATTGACCAGGTACACCGTTCCCATCCTGCTCAACATAGTCAGTCATTGCTGGCTCGAATTCTTCGGGTTCGCATGTCAAGTCGGCGGCGATCTCATTCAAAGACATGGTCCCTGTGAATCATGATATGTTTGACCGAAGTGTACCAATTGACGGAATGACTGACCACGCAACACTAGGACGATCTGACCTCTTCCATGATCGGTTAGCACCCAAAATCTAGGCATCATATGTTCTCTCCCAATGACCTAGACGGCTAAAATGAACCTGAAATCCAGGAATGAAACGTGTAACAACGAACAGCTGTTGCAGACATTTTGGCTTTCAACTCCTCTTCAGCCTTTTTGCCTGATTTCCCAAGCCCAGCAGCTCGTTCAAATATTTCTTGGTCGTGCTTGCCTAATAAAACGTCCCACCATGAGTACCGACTTTCTTGGCTTGTGATATCCTCGGAGTTTGAGAAATCACCAGCAGCTTCGGCTTCAGATGCGTCAATTGCATGCGTTAGTTGTGTTTCCTCAGATTCCATTTCCGCCGCCGACGTTAGACTACGATATCCAACGCCGAAAAAAAGAAGGCTGGCGCCTCCATACCCAGCCAATACCATCTTTGATAGACGGCGTAGCGTTCCTTTGAGTTCTGCGTGAGATTGACGAGGAGGCTCAATGATGGAAGGAGCTCTAGGCCGGGTGTTATTTAGTGGTGTATTAGAAAAGAGACTGTTGGTCCTCGTATGACTTCGAACCTTGGGGGCTTCGCCAATATCGGCAGCTATAATTTGGGCCGAACGATCAGGGAAGATGACGTCTGACGTGACCCGGACGCGAGAGTTCCTGTAAAACATGGGGTGAGACTCAATCAGCAACCAAGACTGACCAAAAACCTTCTTGATAAGGTGTGATGTGAGCTTCTGGGTGCCTCTTTAACATGTATTTCTCGGAGGTACTTTAGCCACGCTTTCTCTTGCCATTCCTGTGTGACACCCTGTAGAGCAACCCACGCTACGATGGCGCGTGCGATCTGCGTAATTCCGTATTGCTTCTCTGGTATGCTTTCTCCGGCGACTGTTTCTCTCCACTCTCGACGGACCAAGGTAATGAAAGAAGCCAGTGAAAAGGACGCGTCGCTGCTCCCGGGGAATATCACCGAGAGTACATTGATAGAACTATGTGCCGCTATGAGTGATGTTGATGTAACATACTCACTCAAGAATATGGGTGCAAGGGTGATACGTTCCGCGAGCGAAAAGACGGTGGTGACTGCGCCTCCAAGGACGGGCCTAGTAACTGTACTTCCCCCAAAGATGGCATGATCAACGACTGTTGTCGTCAAACCCACAGCAGTATTGGCTATTCCACGAGTCACAGCAAACTGGAGAGTGATCAACTCAGCGAAACTATGAAATAACCGTAGAGCCCACTTACTCCAAGTTTTGTACCAGTCTTTACAGCTTTAAAACCAAATGAAGTGGCTGCAGATGCCAAATCAATGCCTTGTCTGCCATAAGTGTCCCAATTTTTCATCATTGGGACATCGAAGGTCGACGTACGGAAGAAAGCTATAACAACCTCTCCTGGAGGACTGCTGCGTCCATTGAGGCTGTCACAGTGGGGTTGGGGCACCGCATGTGATTTTTACCCCATCACAACGTGGACTTAGACTAAGGTTAGGGTCACATCAACTTGGCACAGTGCCTCATAGTTTAGTAAGTGCAGAGTATACCATCTTTGACGTTGAATACTTTCCACATCACAACGGGGCCCTCAATAATTTGATCATTGCGGGAATGGGTGCCGGCACATCGCGGCGCATCATATTTTCTTATACATTTACAGTTCCGGAGCGGCACGACGGAAAGATGGTAAGTTATCCGCTGATCGAACAAGAGTGAAATATTTATTCTTATCGAGTGAGAACAAAAAGGATACAAAAGCAACGAAAGGTAACAAAAATGTCGCTATCATGACAATCGTCCTCGAGTCTCATGCCTAGAATAGAGTGTGGTAATTTGGAATTATCATCGAAGCAAAATGAACGTATGATTTTGATGTTTCTTGGAACTACATGGATCATACCCATTTGCGCCTACCACTTCCAGGACGGCACAAATGGGTGGATATCGTACATAGATCCGGACCTTCCTCGGCTGCCCAATCAAACTCAACGAAGGAAATGAGTTGATGAAAGAACTCCGTGCCCTCGGCGAGCTTTTTGTTTAGCCTTTGAAGGTTCGCAAATACAAATCCACAGTGGTTCAAGATATTTGGGGCATCGGGAACGCATTGTTGGGCAAGGTCCGGCAGGTGTTTGTCTAAATATAGGTCATCGAACGTTCGTCCAAAGACAAAGTCCGTGATAACGCGATATAAATCGTCATAGGCCTAGTGTTCCATGTTTTTGAACCCGACATTGACGTCCTTTTTCAGCGCGTGCCAGATGGCTGAAGTTTAGAGTCTTTCCTGGCAAAATTTCATAGAAAGAGGCGATCGACGGGAAGAACACTGAACGGTGGTGAAACGAGTAATACTCGTTGAGGTCAGCCACATTAATGGTTTAAGGGTGCCCGAAAGGCGGGAAATTTTGAAGATATTCCCTTTCTCATCCAGACTAGTAGGTCCAAACCACCCGCAAGGAAAGGTCATCAGATGCAACGAGATGTCATGGCGGTACCCGATATCAAAATCCAGGGATCTGCTATAGGTACAATGAAAGGGGGGCAGTCTGCGTTTTCACCTAAGTAAATGAAATAGCAACGAAGCACGTACCGTTGTTCATTGTATTGCGCCTTATTGCGCTTGCCTCTGGTCATGAATAGAAACAGGGACCGACGGTCCGGGCGTTCCTAAACCATTTCATCCTGAATTTGAAAAATTATAGGGGCCGCATCGACACTCGTTCTCGTTGGATAAAACGCCACCGTCGCCACGTTATCGAGGGCAATTGTATCCTGATGTATTATTATCCGCCGTCCTCGTCAGAACACTCGTGACAACATTTTGAAGATAGGAGTCCCCAGAAAAGTATCGTAAGAAGTGCGCCGTCAGTCGAAAAAAATCATCGGGAATGGAAACTTTGCGGTCTCGAGCACGCACTGAACTCCGGGACGATATAATTTTATGGGAGGACTAAAGTTTAGACCACTCGTTCTGCATTGAAGCGGCCACCGAGGATTGGGGTACAGGAATCCTCAATGCTACGGTATTCCCGTCAAATCTGGGGAGGCAAACAGGGAAGGGTTAAACAAGACGTTGCTTAAGGTATTCTTCGCAGACTAAGACAGGGCGTTGTACTTCACTTGAAGAGATACTTGGTTCCACTAGTCCACATTCTCTCCCGCCTCTTTTTTATCAATATATTAAGGAGCTGACAGCTCGCTGGATGGTCACGGGTAGAGCATGACCAACCATATCTTCTCTGGGGGTGGGATTTCTTCGGCGACGTCGGAAATACGCCAGTCAAGTGGAAGGGTCTCTGCAAACTTCCCGATGGTTACTTCTTTTTATGCTAGAATTGGCGAGCAAGAACACCGGATGCTTTGGCTATGTCTAATTCAGCACTCTCTCAACACAAGGGGTTCAACCCATCGTACCATACCAACATATGGGAGACTGGGGGTACGTTGTACATATCGCATGTTGGAGGTCTGAGATCAAACTTTTGGAGTCGACACCAATAACGCCCAGGCAATAAGATAAGGAAACGAATTCTTGTCCTGGCCATGTGCAGAGTGATTGGGATTGGAGGAAATGCTAGTTTTCAGGTTGAAACAAGTCGTTTATCAAAGAATATAAGCTACAAAGTCATACCAGCGTGGATACTCTAAGGCAAAAAAAATGTTCTCGGTCCAAACCAAAATTAACACGATGTCCGTAGAAAAATTCTTCGTTGAGGGATCAGTTACTAGTGGAAATAATGCTCGGTGTGAATTTACGTTGGGGCCATGGTGGTCAATGTTCTTGGGGTATTTGGATATATGTACCGAGCTCTCCAACTCGAAATAATTCAGCGATCTGACACCCCAATCATCCGACTCCGACTCCGACTCCACTTTCATGTCGAAATTTGCTCGCGCGATCTTCACAGCGAGCCGGACTCTCGCAAGAGCTCAACGCCGCAGCTATGCCACAGAATCGACAGTCCATTCGAACTATAGCATAAAACCTTCGGAGTTTGGTCAACCAGTATTTCAATCTCATCCTCACCTTCGTACGTGCTGTTAGGTTCATTTGTCCGAAATGTCCTCTTGAATGTTCACCAAACCTATGACAGTTAAACCTCAGGACCTTACCCCAGGAATACCAGCGGAGGATTATGAAAGACGACGACGTTACCTTATGGACGCGTTACCTGATAACAGTATCGTTGTTTGCGTGGCTGCACCTGTTAAATACATGAGCGGAAGTGCGTATACCACATCTACAAATTCTGACAAGATTCTCACATATTTACTTAGATATATTGTGCGTTTGTCTCCTTCACAAGCATTAAGCAGATAGTGACTTGAAAATTTCAAGTTATAAATATCGTCAAGCATCGGACTTTTGGTACTTGACGGGATTTGAAGAACCCGATTCTGCTGTAATTCTAGGTGCGTCCACGATCTCTCAAGTTCCAATCACAACTCTCATTCAATATTTACAGAGAAAACATCTAATTCGAGGGGGTATAGAATGACCCTTTTTTGTTCAGGGAAGGATAGCGTCAAAGAGAAATGGGAGGGAGCTCGGTGAGTCCTCACTCTACTTGCATGATTCCTTTCGTCATTCATTTCTCCAGGACTGGTTTACCGGAGGCAGCCACAATCTTCCGCGCAGATGAGGCTCGGTTTATCGACCAATTCTCCTCACACCTTAAATCCGTCATGACACACTTCTCGCATGTCTATGTTGACATTCCCCCAACCCATACCCGAAAAGGCCCGCGCGCTACGACTAAAGCAGTAATGAAATATCTATCCCCTCCGGCTGCTCCACGTTCAGAATACGACATATTAGTCGACTCACTATCCAATAAAAGGAAAGCTTTAGCACCCGAGGTCGCCAAACTCAGAGCTTTCAAAAGCGATGCGGAACAGAGGTTAATGCGTACTGCTGCAGACATTAGTGGGCGTGCTCACGCTAAAGTATAACTTCTTTAATGATAACGAAATTGAAATTCGTGCTGATCGCCATCTTGCTAGACAATGAGGTTTGCACGTCCGGGATTATCAGAGTCTGCACTAGCAGCTCACTTCGAATATCTTTGCTCCATGTCTGGTGCCCAACGACTGGCTTATGTACCTGTTGTTGCTTCTGGGTACGTTCCATTTTTGATCCAAGTCACAGGCTTCTAACCATTCAAAAGCCCTAATGCCCTTATAATACACTATACCTCAAATAATCATGTCATCCGCCAGGATGAAGTCGTCCTTATAGATGCCGGCTGCGAATACAAGTTAACCCTTTCATCTCGCACACACGATCATAAACTGACCACACCCTGACAGTGGATATGCCTCCGATATAAGTGGGTCATTGAATTACAACGTCACTTGTTCCGACTTGAATGAAACTTTTTCTAGCACGATCATTCCCTGTCTCTGGATCATTTACTGCTCCGCAACGAGATCTCTACTCAGCCATTCTCTCGGCGCAGAAACAGCTTGTTGCCCTTTGTCATGAATCCGCCAATTTGAGTCTTCACGAGCTGCATCGAAAGTCCTGCGAACTTTTGAAACAGGAACTCAACCAAATAGGCTTCGGCCTGCACACAGGCGACCTCGAAAGGGTGCTATACCCACATTTCCTAAGCCACCCCATCGGTATTGGTATGACCACCGTCGATCGTTAGGCGAATCGATTTAACACAACTCGTCTAGACCTCCACGAATCAAGCCACTTTGACAGGAGTGGGTCGTAAGTGCACTCCTTCATTTAAAACAGTCCACCGATCTTAAAGTCGTTTACAGGTTGAGAAAAGGGATGGTTGTCACCGTCGAGCCTGGTAAATTAAATATTTCGCTTTTGTATATCATACACTAACATATATCAGGTATCTACGTTCCACCCACCCCCAACTTCCCGAAACATTTCCATAATATTGGTATCCGGATAGAGGTTCGGATCATAACTACAATCATATTCTCGTAATTAGACTGATCAAACCGACAGGATGAAGTTCTTGTGGGGAAGACGCAGCCGACAGTTTTGTCCGTTTCTGCACCAAAGGAGGTGAGATTTACCATTTTATTCTCGAATCCTAATCTAATAAGATCGTTAGATTGCTGATGTGGAAGGGGCTTGCCAAGGTCTGTTGGGTTTAGAACCTTACTAGAATAATCTAGCAGCGTTCAGCTGCTATAGCATACACCACACACCCTAATTTACACATATGGAGGAACTAGCACTCGGAAATTCTGTTTTTATCTTGAGAACAAGAGTGCAATTCATCAACCCCATGTCGCAGAAGACGCCGAAGTATCAGCTTATTTGGGCCCAGCTTGGGAATAATGTATGGTGTAACGACTTAATCGAAACTACCATGCACTCACCTATACGAATGCCTCTATTTCGCCCTCGAACGAACTTTGGTACTAATTTAAGAACTCACCGATATAGATTAAGGTGTAACGATATCAAGAAACGAGAACTGAGATACCTGTGGTATACAACAGGCGCCCTGAATAAAGATAATCCATTTTTCATAGCATGATTAGCATATTCGACAACACTTCCGGCCTAGATCTAGCAATCGGACAAATTCCCAGCAGCAGTTCGAGTTTACGCCAAATGCCAGCCCCGCATCAAATTTGAATTGACTTCCTTCCACTGTCTGGAGTGCTTCAACATGGGTTTGTACCTCAAAACGTCTTAATTCCTTACCCTAAAAAACATGTCTCCTTCAAAGGTATCGCAGTTTGGCTAGTACCTTCGGGCGAAAATGCTCTGAAACTCGAAAGTGTTATGCACGCAGGAATGGGAACATCACACTCCGCCTCCTCATACCCTAAACATATGTTCCACATCACGATCACCTCCTTCCCCTCTTCCCAAAACATACCACTTTCAACCATACGTGCAGCAGTTCCTGAACTCCAAGCCTCCATTCCCGTCGAGTTCGAATCCATCAGGATAGGGGACCATTTCTTCAGGTCGGTTTACATCGCCTTGAAACCGAAACCTGATTTACTCTCCCTTCACGAACATGTGCATAAGGCCCTAAACCTCGAACCTAAAACCGATGTCTCCTATCCTCATATCTCCTTGTGCTATATCGACGAGGAAGATGCGCGCGATGGAGAAAGAGATCGATTCCTGCATCGGTTGGAAGCAGCTGGCAATGTGGTGAGAGAGGACGGGCGTGTAGGCGTCAAGGGTGGGGGTGAGGATTGGTTATATGGCTTTGAGGCATCGGAAGTCTGGATCGCTGATTGTGATGGACCGGTCGGTGATTGGAATGTCCTTGCGAGGATCCCTCTGGTACCCGTTAAGGGTGATATCCCTGGCGTTTAGTACACGATGTGTTTGAGTGCTTTTGTGGAGGCAGAAGATGTATACATACATCTTGTAAACGACCTAGGCCATACTTATATATCAATGCCTGTACTTCAATTTTTATAAATTTACTACAGTTGTGCATGATAATGAGGTAAAAGCCGTTTGATACATGGAACGGATTTAATTAGAGCATTTGCGCCACTCTTTGTTTTTGCCCAAGAGGAATCTATGTAGCTTTTGATAACTATACATGCTTACTTGTATATGAAATAAGTATTGAATAGATTCTGGTTTATAGATTAGATCACAAATACACGTGTATCATTGATCGTGATCGCTTGATCGATGTTCATATTTCTTTTTTGAGCACCTGACCCTACCGCGTGTCGGCGCGTCTTTTCCGCTCAATCAAGTTCTCCTGGTCCTCCCCAAATCTTACGAACTATCTTTCACGACTCTCATTCAAAATGGCATCCCTCGACGTTAGGGGGAAAATAGCCGCTGCTCAAATTGGGATCTACGTTCCCGTTGTGGTGTTCACGATCGTACTGGTTTTCCGGTATGCATTTAGAAGAGATGGTGGATGGTTGTTCCTCTTCATCTTTTCATCAAGTGCGTGATACTTTTCTATACGATATCAATAAACTTCTAAACGTCTCGGATAGTCAGAGCTGCTGGGGGCGCCTTGTTAATCGCCGCTGAGGTTATCCAACCAAGCAAGATTGATTTATTCATTTCCTCATACATCCTACAATTAGCGGGCCTCGGCCCACTCCTCATATCTACCATCGGATTTCTCGGCCTAGCGTACGTTCCAACCTATAAGTACGGCCCTTGAATCTGACAGTTTCTCGTAGGGGCCAGAACACCTATAGCGAAAACACTCGCGTTTCCGTGATATTCAGAGTCGTCGGGTTGATTGCTCTTGCAGGGACAGGTATTACGGCGGCGGGAGGGGTTCTTGGAACCCACGTAAGTCCAGATCAGGGGCCTATTGGTCTGATTCTGCGACGTGTAGGGGCTGGGATCTTCACGGGGGTGTATATCCTCTTAGTCCTAGCCCACATGGGCGCTTGGACATATCGATATCAAATGAGATATTACCGTCGCAAGGTCAGCTCAAATCCAATTTATGTTCTTCGCGTCTTCACAATTTTACAGCTTCTTTGGGGGTTAACCCTCGCTCTCCCATTCTTGGGCGTTCGTGTTGCCTATGGAATTATCGCCGCTTGGTCCTCGTCCGACTTGTTCGGCGTTGAACTTTCACCGAACCCAACGCTAGCAAAACTTAACCCAATCACGGGTGACTGGGTTGCGTTCCTAGTTATGTCACTTATTATGGAATTTATCGTTGCTGTCATCTACTTACTCTCCAGCACTATTCTCTCTAAACGGCACAGATAGATGTTACTTACGATGTATATGAATTTAGGTTATGATTTGTACGTTTGCAATTTTGTAACGATTTCCATGCAGCAGTTATGTTATTTATACCAGCTCGGACACGAAGGGATTTATACCATACCATACACAATCATCTAAGCGTCTTGATTCACAAGAGTTCGGCTTCCGCTTCAAAGGTATGATGTTGGTAGCCTGTCAAAAAGAGGTGCCACTCCAACACAATACCTAAATTTAGGGCTACACGTCGTAACCGTATTTATGGTGATACGGCAACTGTAATACAATTACCGTGTATGTCCCGTTGGAGTAGACTTGTGACCAGCTCTTTGGAGGTGGATATCTCTCTTGACGCTGCGGATACAGCACAGAATTTTAGTCTGCTCTCAACCGCGCCATGTTGACTGGAGTAAAACTTTTTCTCACGATAGTCACGTTTTCGTAGGCACAACTTGATGCGTCTCTTAATTAGTAGGGCGACAACACAATATAGACATGTTGTACTGTCAAATATAATAGCTAGGATGTCCAAACCATCACAAACCCGTGATTTTGTGTTCTCTGATGATGGCAGACATTTAAGATATTGAATTATACTAAATAAAACAACTTCCTTTCTGCCCATGTGACTAAGAAATTGACAATATCTTCAGAGCCCTCCACAAACACAATTTATTAATTCCACTTGCAATCAGAGCCATGAGTTTGGAAATTTCAGGTTACATTTATATATTAATGATTATTTTACAAGAAATTGAACAAAATCTAATGTCATCCCCATCAAATCATGTCCTTGAAAACTGCAAAAAATTGGTCAAGTTTCTCATTCACAGTCAGCTACTCTGCCTTTTTTTGGGCTGTCAAGGGTAATTCATTTTCATCAGACCTTCTTTCATAGGTTGTTTCTGGTTGGCTGTGGATTGGCAAAGGTGAAAGTGGCTATGGTGCAATGAAGAGACTAGATGGTGATTGAGCAAGAACAATGTACAAAAATGATCCAGAATTCAGATAGAGTGTTGTATAGAAGCTTTTTTTTGAAGGAGAAGTATGAACCGGGGTGCTAGGGAATGGGGTAGAAACCATTGACACACTCTCAAAAATTTCATAGGCATGTTTATGCATTCTAATTAGTATCACATGGTGTCTGGGTAAAAAAGGTGTGTGAAAAGTTTTACTATGGTTAACCTAGCATGCGACGCTCCTTAATCTTTAACCACCACCACCTGACCATGGGAATTTTGTCGCTCCCCACTATGGTTGTCTTAAACTACCTAACACCTCATCCCTAATCATAATTGTCCTTCATCCATCCACTCCATTGGCCAGGGTCACTATCCTTTTATCCATATCCAAACTTTTATCTTTATCAGAGGTGATTGTGACTATCTGCATGATCATCTCCACCATCACCTTTACTAGGGGTCTTTCCAAACCATCTACACTCTATTCAACAACTACTTTAACATAGGTACCCTGCATTACAGGCATGCTCTGGTAGCACCACTTGGCAGTATATACCCATAAACTAAATGAGGGAGGGTTGTGATGCCCACAATGACTACTGTCCCTGTACGGCATTTCACCTCTATGGGGAGACCATCACTCGTTGACTGATATACTAGCACCTGACTTAGGGCGGCTTCTCGGAGCTAAGTGGCTTAAGTGCTCTGCCTAGCTAGGATGCGACTATCCTTAGGCTTCAGGGAAGAAAGTATCTTACAGAAATCAGGGGAAGAAATTCAGGTTTGAGGTTTAGGTCCGCATACTGTAAGGGGAACCCCCTTACCGACTCCCGTTTTCCACCTTTCCGACCTCTGTATCATTCCCGACTCAATTCCCGAATGTACGAACGTTCGCGAACGTTCGGCCGACAACCACTCATTTACCGACCTCTTTACCGACTATACAATTACCGACTACTTTACCAACCCACCCCGAATCAAACCCGACTCACGCACTCACTTACATTACATTTGCTTACCATCACGCTCCCTTCACCGACACTCCCTTACCGCTCCCCGACTGATGCACGACTTGTCAGGAATCTAGGGACACGTCCACGTGAACCTTTACCGACAACGCGTGTCGTTGTACCACACCGGGAACGTGTAGTTAATGTAGTATCTCGTATATAGACATAGAACACTAGCTGGAGGACCCTTAGAGTATTCTCTTAGGATCCCCTCCACTAGGTACGTAGTATGTGTACTATACTGTGAATACATTACTTAGGATCCCCTCCGCTAGTCCAACCTAAGAACCCGACCTCCGAACTCAGTTAAAACCCGACTTCCTCCAGTCGATTTTCCATTTGGTCGAACATACACGGGGTTGCCCTTACACATACGCAAAATTTTTTCTACAGGTACTAGGTTAACAGGGGAGTGCACGTTGATATGGCTGAGAGCCGTGTACACTTGAATTTTGCTCTCGAGACGCATAAACGTCTCGATACAAAAGCGTATAGAAAGGATAATTGGGGATTATGGATGAGACACCTGTCCGATAATCCTATCGAGAGACTTAGTTGTCACAGCCAGAAGATCAGAGTACCTCAGGGCTGATTATCAGTATGAATCTACCTGAAGGACCGAGTGGTTTTACATGCGCACGACATAATAAGTGATTGATATTAAAAACACGTCTCGAGACGGAGTATCAACTATACTACTAAGTCTCAAGAGAACTACATACGGTGTATTAAGAAAGAGGCAAGCTTAGCAAGACTCGTCCCCATTATGTGTACGTTAGGGAACGCGTTCAGACACGAGGAGATGGCAAACGACACGAGTAACGCTTGTCGAGACATGAGTTAGAGACTCTCGAGACACGAGCCCGATGTTCGGAACGGAGGTACAACCCTCTCGGAATGGGATTGGTTCTTCGGAGAGCGGAGTTACCCTTTCGAGACGAACATTTGTTAACGATCGAGTAGAGAGGTACTCCTAATGATTGAGACCCGATTTGGATGACGATCACGCTTAGCGAGAAGTAAAAAGAGAACTTTCTCGAAAAGTCTGGATCTTGACCAGGGCAATGGGCATCCTCTCGAGGGGACCCCAAAACATTAGAAAGGCCAATCACGACATAGGCTGACCAAACATACCCTATACCCTATTCCTATCACGTTCTTTCTTACTCATTTGCCAAGGACTTATTCTATTTTATCATATGATTATTGAGACACACATTCCTTATTTAACCGTACTAGATTCCGTTTTGTAGAGCAAGAAACCAGTTCCCTGTACATCGCCCACTTGACAACAGAGCCAAACAGGCTTTCGAGATGAGTGACGTAGTGCATTTAACACAGTTGGTGACTTCGAGAGAGAATATATTTGATTGCACACATATCATTTGAGCCTTAAGGTCGTCTCGACTTTGAAGGGACTTGGTATATTGAGATTGTTAGTCTTTTGAGTCTGGGAGCTACCTCTCGAGAAGTGCAAGACTTTTAGCACATATCACTTTAGCCTTGAGGTCATCTTGACTTTGGAGGGACTTGATATATTGTTTTTATTGCTGGATCTTTCGAGTCTGAGAGCTACCTCTCGAGAAGTGCGAGATCGTCTTAGAACTTGTATTGCTTGGTTGCAACCCAGGGATACTTGTTACCTTTAAGTCTGAGAGTGTTAAGACCTTGTCGAGACGCTTGAAGAACCTTAGTGAAGTCATTTGACTTTCGAGATACCCGTTGAGAGCGTATTATACGAACTAGACACCACCCCATAAAATTATAAAATTCGGTTAACACCGTTCTCAAGCACTGAAAGAGTTGGTTTTGAGATAAGAATTCGATTCTCGACTTCTTCTAACTTGATTGGAGATACTTCTAAGTATCAAGGCCCTCGAACTTAACCTGTGTAGTCTCTCGGAGAGTGTGGTTTTGTGGGTATACTATTAAGTGTACTATTACATTTCTATACAAACCTAGTTCTACCATTTCATCTGGAGCCCACCACGAGGGTCTTCCAATTGATTAAAAGGAGGTCAATTTTATTGATTTCTACTCTCGAGACGATTCGTTTGGATCTTCGAGAACAACAAAAACAAAAGAAAGTTTCTAAGTCAATCTGTCTGAGACAGTTCCTTCCCAAGGGACCAACAGTAGAGACAAAGGAACGATTCCGAGAACTTCGAGAAACTCTCAAGCAGCTGGACTTATACCTCCACTTGAGCCTACTAGACGAAAGAGAACCAATACAGTAGCCTTTGGAACTTCAGAGGACCAAACTACAACAGTATTTAATCCACCTCCTAGTCTTGGAGAGCCCTCGACGAGATCTTCGTCTTCTGCTATTGTTTCGAGAATACCCCGTTTAGTTGCAACACTGTCGTCGAACTCAGCAGCAACTCAGAACCAGCCAACTACACAGATGGCTACCCCTAGAATGCCGGCGAACTCATCGAGAGACGCGCCTAAGTTCGATCCCGAGAAACCTGAAGAATTAATCAGATTCTTTAAGTTGGTCGAGGATCTGTTTAAAACTTGTCAGATACAAGACTTAAAGGAAAAGAAAGATTATACTGGGAGATATACAGACTCCCAGACCGAGAGAGAATGGCAAGGAATGGAGCATTTCGAGAAAGGAACTTGGGAAGAGTGGAAGAATGAGATCATCTCGAGTTACCCTGCTGCTTCCAGCCTTATAAGTGGATCACTCAGAGCGTTGAAGGAAGTCTGTGCTATGCATAGAGGACTCACCATGAACGACGTCGCGGAAGTTAAGTCGCTCAAGAGGAAGTTCAACGCCGAGAGTAAGAAACTTGTCGAGAAATCATTGATTATATCCAATCGAGAGCTAGTGAACATGTTTATGAACTGTCTCAATGACCGTTTCCAAATGGAAATTTCAACGAGACTCAGTAGTATTCAAGCTGGGAAGGTTATTGATCCGGATTACAGGGCGGAGGATCCCTATAAGCTCAAGGATGTGATGCAAGCTGCAGAACTCCTCGCCGAGAGCGCTGGAAGTTGTAAGGGGAACCCCATTTCCTCCTTACCTCGCGCCGACCTAGGCTTACTTCGCGCGCACTTACGCTCGCGCCCTCTACTCTACCGATTTACGATCCCTTACCCCGATACTTACCGCTCGTCGCCGTACTTACATTCGTTAGATCGCACACTCGTTACATACGCCCCCAGGCACCCCCACTCGTTACTTCGCGCGCAGTTCGCCGGTGGACTTCGCATTCGTTCGGACTATCAAGGGCACGGTCACATGACCTTCGCTAGTCCAATGCGTGTCGTCGTACCGCACCGGGAACGTGTAGTTAATGTAGAATTAGGTATATAGCTCATTCCCCCTGATGGAGGATCCTTAGAGTATTCTCTTAGGATCCCCTCCATCAGGTATGTTGTTACATACTGTTATTAATACATCTAACTTAGGATCCCCTCCATCAGCGTCGTCCCGCTCTTTCTAAGTTCGCGCGCACTCCGCCGGAGTTGCCCTGACAGTAGAATACTCTCACCAGCAGAGACCGCAATCTCACCGCAGCCCTTGCCCAACTCCGATCGGTAGACACCATTAGCCCCGATTCAGAATTCGTCAAGACCGCGCGAGAACCGCCCTCTCTACCCTCATTTGAACTAGAAGTAGGACTCCTATTCCGATCAATGGACGCCGAACAGCGGGTGGACAATGTCGAGCAAGACATAGGAGAACTCAATAGGAAGATTGAGGAACAAGCCGAGCTGCTTAGAAAGCTCTCCAACAACCTCCAGGCGCTGATCGCGCTCCAAACCGCGGCTTCCCTTCCCCCGGTCGATACCCCCGCACCCAGCCCCTCTGTATATAATGTACCAACACCTCCCCCCGCGACCCACGTTAATTCGGGACGACCATCCGCACTCCGGCCATCGCCCCCCGATGACTTCGATGGATCGCGCGAACGAGGGCGTGCGTTTATCAATGCATGCGAACTGTATATAAACCTTGTACCACATCAGTTCGCGGACGAAGTTATGCAAGTGCGGTGGGCGTACACCTTTATGAAGAAAGGATGAGCGTATTCGTTCGCAGATCGAGCAATGCGACACCAGACCGCCACCGGGAAACTGAAGTACGCGACATGGGCCCTATTCCGCGCAGACTTCGCAACAAACTTCTTCGTACAGAGCGAAGTGCAGCGGGCGATCACGCGGCTGGAAACGAGCAGCTACCACCAAGGATCGCGATCGGCGGACGACCAGCCCGAACAATGGTATACAGTGGCGATGAAGTGCGACGAAAACCGCCTCACCAACGAGGCCTTCATGAGCACTAACTCGACGACGCGCGCACCTTCGGCACGCGCCCCTTCGGTGTTCCGTACGCCGCCGCCCACCGCTCCCTCTCCAGCCCCTCCCATGGATGTAGACGCAGTGCGGGGAGCACGAGGAAACACCAAGACCTGTCACTGGTGTAAACAACCAGGCCATTCCCGCAAGGACTGCCCCCTCCGTTACGACACACGATTTATGTCGACAGAGGAGCAACGCGAGTTCGCGCAGCACATCGCTACAATGATGAAGGCGAGAGTCGAACCCACAACGACGGAGGAACCATTGGCGACAACACAGCGAGTAAACAGTTCACCCTCGCTGTCATCTGTAAATAGGTTCGCGTGTTTAGAGGTCGAAAATACAACTGAGATTTCCGAAACACCCGAAACTACCACAGAAGTCGTACAAGAGACCACCCCCACCCCCAAACCGCAACGCCAAAGACTTCCCCGATGGGAGCGAACTCTACCCAAACGATTCATAGTCGCAGCCACTCCGAGCGCCCGATCACTGAGACTCAAGATCGAACTTCAGACGACCGACACTGGTGAGAAGTTCGCGACCAACAGTCTGGTCGACTCAGGCGCCACAGGACTGTTCATCAACTCGGAGTTCGTGCGGAAGAACAGGCTCACTTCGCGCAAGTTGGTTCGCACCATCCCAGTTTTCAACGTCGACGGCACCCCGAACGAGAACGGGTCTATTTCGGAGATCGTAGACCTCATCTTACAGTACAATGGTCACTCGGAACGCACGCACTTCGCAGTCACAAGTCTGGGGAAACAGGATCTCATACTAGGCTACACTTGGCTGCAGGAGCACAACCCGGAGATCAACTGGCAGACCAACGAGGTAAAGATGAGTCGCTGTCCCGACAAATGCCGCACCTGCGCAAACGAGGTTAAGTCGGAGAAGGCCGAGAAGCGTAAATCGGAGGCCCGCATCAATGCCTGTCGCGCAGGACCCATGCCCGAACCCGAAACAGAAATTGGAGAGGTCCCCGATTCTGAGCACGAAGGAGATATCGCCCTTGAAGATTGCATCGAAGAGGGCGACCGTATCTTTGTGGTCAACATCAGCGAACCAGGACAATTTCAGAAGGCACCTGAGGAGATTCGGACGACCCAAACCATCTCACAGCGACTAGCGGAGAAGATCCAGACGGAGGCTCGCAAGAACGCGTCCCAGCAAATCGCCGATTCCTTTGATCACAATGCGCAACCCAAGACGTTCTTTGATCTAGCACCGGCGCACGTCCACGAATTCGAGGACGTATTCTCCAAGACCTCCTTCGACACTCTCCCGGATCGCCGACCTTGGGACCACGCGATTGAACTAGTTCGCGATGCGGAAGGGAAATCCTGCAAGGTCTACCCGCTCTCAGTGGCCGAGCAAGCGGAGCTGGACAAGTTCTTAGAGGAGAACCTCGCCTCAGGTCGGATTCGCCCATCCAAGTCGCCTATGGCCTCACCGTTCTTCTTCATTAAGAAGAAAGACGGTTCGCTACGCCCGGTACAGGACTATCGCGTTCTTAACTCGCTGACGATCAAGAACAAATACCCTCTCCCACTCATCTCCGACCTCGTCAACAATCTTCGGGGAGCGAAGTACTTCTCCAAATTCGACGTTCGCTGGGGATACAACAACGTCCGAATTAAGGAAGGTGACGAGTGGAAGGCCGCATTTCGCACAAACCGCGGGATGTTCGAGCCACTGGTAATGTTCTTTGGTCTCACTAACTCGCCGGCAACGTTCCAGACCATGATGAACGAAATATTCCACGATCTCATCATGGAAGGAGTGGTATGTGTCTACATCGATGATATTCTAATTTACACGAAGACACTCGCCGAACATCGCCGAATTACGAAGTTAGTGCTCGAGCGACTTCGCGAACACAAGCTGTACCTGCGACTCGACAAGTGCGAATTCGAACAAACGCGAATTGAGTATCTGGGCCTCATTATCTCGGAGGGACAGGCGGAGATGGACCCGGTCAAGGTCGCAGGAGTCGCGGAATGGCCAACGCCCACAAACAAGAAGCAAGTGCAATCCTTCCTAGGATTCACGAACTTCTATCGGCGGTTTATTTGCGATTTCTCCCATATCGCGCGGCCATTATTCAATCTCACCGGTAAAGACGTGCCTTGGAAGTGGGGTGAGTCGGAGCAGAAGGCGTTCGAGGGCTTGAAGGAAGCGGTGTCGTCTAAACCGGTACTGATGTTCGCAGACAACAACCGGCCGTTTAGGGTGGAGGCAGACAGTTCGGATTTCGCGACCGGCGCAGTGCTTTCGCAACTCAGCCCGGAGGACGACAAGTGGCACCCGATCGCGTTCTCGTCGAAGAGTCTCAACGCAGTCGAGCGGAATTACGAGATACACGACAAGGAAATGCTCGCCATCATTCGCGCGCTTGAAGAATGGCGGCATTTCCTCGAAGGTGCGCGACACAACTTTGAGATCTGGACAGATCACAAAAACCTAGAGTACTTCCGGACGTCCCAGAAGCTGAATCGGAGACAGGCCAGGTGGTCACTGTACCTCTCCCGATTCAACTTCTCGCTGCACCACAAGCCCGGACGAACTATGGGTAAGCCAGACGCGCTATCTCGCCGAGCGGACCACAGCGATGGGAGCGAGGACAACCGCGACCTCGTACTGCTCAAGCCGGAGCTGTTCACGATTCGCGCATTGGAAGGAATGGTTGTGGAAGGAGAGGAAAGGGACATTCTGCGGGACATTCGGAGAGGCAATCGCGAGGGACACCAGGAGGATGCAGTGGTGAAGGCGGCACAGGAGTTGAAGAAGACAGCGGGGAAATCGGTTCGCAGCGCAGAATGGAGAGAGGTGCAGGAGCTGCTGTATTTCCGCGATCGCATCTACGTCCCGAAACACGCTGACCTTCGCAGACGCATAGTTGCGCAGCACCACGATTCGCGAATCGTGGGACACGCCGGACGATGGAAGACACTGGAATTGGTATCGCGCAACTACTGGTGGCCACAAATGTCGCGCTACATCGGCGAATACTGCAAGACTTGCGACCTTTGTCTCCGAACGAAGGCTCAGCGTCAACTCCCAATCGGCGAACTCAAACCGCTACCAATTCCAGAAGGTCGCTGGGACGTCGCAAGTGTGGATTTCATTGTGGAACTACCTGAGTCGCAAGGGCATGATGCGATCATGGTAGTGGTGGATACGGTGGGTAAACGCGCGCACTTCATCCCGACCACGACGACGATCACCACGCTTGGATCGGCGAGGCTCTACCTGCAGAATGTGTGGAAGTTGCACGGTCTACCAAAGGCGATGGTCTCCAATCGGGGAGTGCAGTTCGTAGCGGTGATAGGGTGGTCAAACACCCAGGCCTGTAATTTTGCGATTTACTATCAATTAGTATTATTGTAAAGGCTTTGCACTAGGGAAACAAGAGGACTAATGAGATGCTTCGACTCTGTAGTCAAAACGCTCTTATTAAGTGTTATACATCGAAACAAGTACACTACCCGTACAGTGAATCCGAAGGACGGTACTTGAACTAGAGGCCTCCGACGCGTATCCGGTTACAAAACTCGTACTAATGATGTAAGACGAACTCCGAGGAAATCACACCTGTTCCAAGGAAAACGTCATGTGATCAAAACACGTCTAAGACGCGTCCACCCAGAAGACTAAGACGAGGGAGAATCATGAAAATGACATCATAACCTTTGAGGAAACTCGGAATCCAGAAGGAATGACTTTCCCCTGGAAGTTAGTAACCAATTCAATTGGGATGACCGATCCATTGAATAGAAAACGATCCAGACTCTTCAGAATTGTGAAATACCTTCGGAATGACCAGGGTACTTCACGGATACACCCTAAAAGGCCGAATCGGCTATGGCGACATTTCCTTGGAAAACGATTCCTGGGTAATATAGCTCATACCATTGGACCATCACTTAGCCAAGCGTTTGGCTGACTCAATAATCGAGTCAGATACCTACTATAACCTTCCTAAATCACCCTTTGCCAAGTATATAAAATTTTCATTCAATTTCCAATAGTCTCGATTAGTATTTTTCTGCTTACAAATCATTTCTCTACTTTACATATATAAACCCCCTCTCATAGGCAGTAGAAAGCAAGGAATTCGACTCCCTTCTATTGCAGTAGCAATTAGATAATAAAGAGTAGACTTCACTTCAGACTTTGAGTGACCCATAAGATTATAAGTGACGAACCCGAAGTTCTAAGCTAAATATTGCGACGTGACGATTTCCGAGGATTTCTAACGTGCGTAATTAAAGCCCCTAAAGACTTGGAAGGATTTGGTATCCGTTCTAAGCTCTGCGACGAGACGGTCTAAACAACCCCTACCTTGTGCAGATTTGTTGTTATATTGTTGAAGACTTGGGAAGATTTGGTATCTGTCCTGAGCACTGTGACAAGACGGTTTAGGATAAGCCCCTCCTTGTGCAGTATTGTTGAATCGTTGAACTTGTTGTTTTCGATCTGAGAGCTTGGTGTCTCTTCATTTCGACCTTACCACACATTCCTCGGAAAGTGTAACAGACCCTAAAACCCGGTCATCCTTAAGGTCTAACCCACCTTACGAATCATATAAAAGATCTAAGACGTTTTCTGTGGAAAACAAACCTAAGACCCAAAAAGACTACTTTAATCAGTGGTATTTCAATACCCGTACCCACGAACTTACAGGCGTACTTCCTGTCTTGTAGTGTGTATTTGAGTGTGTGTGGATTGGATTTAATAGACCTTTCATAATACACTTAAAGGCGGAATACCCCTTTCATCTGGAGCCCACCGCGAGGGGTACAGATTAGAGTCCCTTTTGACTTAGGAAGAAATTCCTTGGAAAGTTCTTTGAACTTAGACAGTTTCGTATAAACGGTTTAGACTGAATCTTAGAAGTCAACCTGTCTTGGCGTCCACCCCCACCTAAGGAACCAACCTTCAGGACTTCTAATATACCAGTTGCTGGTAGCTCTTCTACTGCAGGACAGCAGAAGAAAAGTAACAAGCGGACTACGCTCAATTCTTCCAGAACACCAGTTCCCGAGGAATTACCTGTAACCACTCGAACTAAGAAAAAGACCCCAAACGCAGTTGCGGGACCATCTGTTCTTACAACCAGTGTTAACCAGGGACCTTCCAAACGAACTCCCTCTGCTAAGAAAGGCAAAGGACGTCAAAAAGAACCGAACTCTAACAGCCTCCGGATTATTTCCACAATGGCAGACCAGCCACAAAACATTCCATTACCTGAAGAGGAAGAAGTAGAACAAGGAAGGCAGCAGACACGAACATGTTTGCCATCCCCAGGAAGTAGAGACGCTCCCCAGTTCGAACGGGAAGCTCCTGCGAACCTACTACGATTCCTCGGAAGATACGAAAACCTACTCAGACAAACTGGTATAACCAGCGACAGAGCGAAAAAGGAAGAAATCATGCAGTATGCAGATGCGCAGTCAGAGGCAGAATGGCGAGCACTTGACAAATATGAGAATGGGACTTATGAAGAATTTCGTAAGGAACTCATAGCCAGTTATCCAGAAGCCGTGGACTTAGAGGCCGGCTCAGTGGCGAAGTTGGAAGGGATCTGTAAAGCCAATCCTCGTATAGGGGCAACAGATTTAACTCCACTTTTAAAACTGAAAAGGGAGTTCATGGCAGAGACAAAGAAACTGTTAAGAGTCGAACCCGCTCTAGTGTCAAATCGGGAATTAGTCAAGTTCTTTACAAGTTGTCTTGAACGAAACTTTAAAGCAGCTATCTATTCTCGGTTGGGTAGTCAGGCAAATCCGGGGAATGCTAATCGTCGAAAAGATGACCCCTACGATTTAAATGATATCATCGCAACGGCAATTGACTTGGCTAGTGGAACAAACGGCCTTGAGCGTCTGGATCAGAGCTACACATCCGTCTCAGCTATTCCCTTGAGTACTTCCAAGGAAATTGCGCCTATTAAACAAGAGGTAGAACAAATGAGACAGGAGATTGTAAACATGAAAGATATCCTATTTGCAACTTCTAAAAAGACCAGTTCTGAGATTGATCAGTTAATGAAAACTGTGAGGCAGACAACTATGTCTCCCGGACCAAGTACAACGTTCAGTCAGCAATTCCCTAGACAGAACAACTTGGGAACTTGTTTCTATTGTAATGATTCAGGACATATGTTGGCGACTTGCCCAAAGAAAAAGTCACAACTAGAATCAGGAAAATTGAAACTTGTAGATGGAAAATTTTTCCTCACAGATGGATCACAGGTCAGGAGATCTGATGGAAACAGTTGGTACGAGCGGGTTGAGAATCAAGCCGCTGCCATCTCCACAAATGAAAATAACATGTTAGAACAAATGTTCAATTATGGAGTTCCCGAACAGACTTCCAGAGAAGATGTGCTTGACTCGTTCAAGCAGGCTTTGGAGTATGTCCAACAGACAAGGGGGACTCCCAGATATCACAATGAGATGAGGGGCGAAATGCCTGACATCAATCCAAGGGATTCTTTTGCTGCAACGAGGTCGTCATCGACGTCGGAACAGGGTTTTTAAAACGTCCGAGGAAGGAACTAGCTGGCAATACAAAAGGCAAGCAGGACCTTAGCCATGCTCAAGAGCCTGAGGACTCGACCAATAGAGAACCTGATTCCGAGGAAAGTGATGAAGAAGAAGTAACTAAAGAAAACCCGAATAAAAATAAAGTCAGATTCGTTACTCCTGGTGAGGACGGAAAACAAAAAGAGAAGAGACGAGAGCTGCCGTATGTACAAGTGCCAGCACTCAAATCTCCTCGGAAAGAGTGGAAGAGCCGTGTACCTGATGATAATGCACCCCAAGTGCCTATACCCATCACTCAGAAAGGTCCTGCATATAGGACTCGTGCACCGGTTCAGTCGGAAAAAGGGGAACAAGAAATTGTTTCTAAAATCTTAAGTAGCCCAGTCACGGTTACAACCAGAGACTTGATGGACATTTCCCCCGGAGTTAGGGAACAAGTCAAGAAGAATGTGACTAAGAGACGAATTAAAGAAGTCCAAAAGGAAATTGAGGATGCCTTTGAGAACGCTCTCTTTAGTGACTTAGGCAATTATGCGGACTTATATGATTTAAATGAGGATGATGATGAAGACCATGTACTGGCACCTAATGCCATTAACATAGAAACACTTCCTGAAGCTAAAGTCTTTACTCTGGAAAGAGAACAAGGTGGACTTCCAGCCGGGGCAGTAATCTGTGATGATCCAGTATTAGCCTTCCTCCAAGATTTTGATGGTGAAGAGGTTCCTGAGTTATATGTTGCAAAGGAGTCCAACTCTCTACGCACTATATACCCAGTCATCAATGGAGTAAGCACTAGTGAGTGTGTCCTTGATGGAGGATCTCAAATCGTCTCAATGGACAAAGACATTGCAGTGGAACTCAAGATTCCTTGGGATCCGGACATAAAAATATTTATGCAAAGTGCAAACAAGCAAGTGGAGCGAACTGTTGGACTAGCCAGGAATGTACCTTTCAGGTTTAATGACATAACCATTTACCTCCAAGTACATATCATCAAAAACCCTGCATATAATGTTCTCTTAGGAAGACCGTTTGACACTCTCACGAAGAGCAGTGTACAAAATTATGAAGATGGGGGACAGCTAGTAACCATTACAGATCCTAACACTGGACGGAGATGTACCTTGAGTACTTTTGAAAAGGGGAGATCCAAGAGACTCCTCGGAAAGCCCAAAGTAGAACAGGATTTTCAGTCCTCGATGAACTGAGCGATCAAGGAGAGATGGCTGTACAGTTCTACATGGACGAACACAAAGAATTGGTGATAACGCGTCTTTGGACGCCGACAGACAAAGACATGTTCAAACCCGAGGAAATCCGTGATTTGTATATTCATCAAAGTTTAGACAACATAGGGAGAAAAGACCAAGATCTCTTTGAGTCTTATCTATCTACAACTGTGATAGAAGATGACAAAACGGTTTCCGAGGAAAATGAATATGAAATAAAAGACAATAACAGACCTGATCCTGATGAACTAGACTTGGACAAACAAGACTTAGAAACCAGATCAGTGAATGTTGGACGGAAATACAAGCCTGTACATTTGAAAGTTAGACCAGTGTATACAGACCTCCCTGATAAGTTCAGGATTGTTAGGAATATTATTGGAGATCCACTAAAGGACTTACCAACCTTACCTGAGGATCCCCCAGAGTTTGTTCCTCATGGAAGATACACTTATGATCGAATGGTGGCTTTTGAGGCAGTTCACGACTTAAACTTCCTCCGAAGAAAAGAAATGGATTTAGTCCATCAAGTGGTTAGGGCACATGACAAGGCATTTGCTTGGGATGACAGTGAAAGAGGGAGTTTCAGAAGAGACTTCTTCCCACCTGTAGAAATACCCACTGTACCTCATACACCATGGACTGAAAGGAATATTAAGATACCTCCAGGAATTTATAATGACGTCTGTGATATTATCAAGACTAAGATAGCTGCTGGAGTGTATGAACCTTCGAACTCATCTTACAGATCAAGATGGTTCACAGTAATTCGTAAAGGAGGTGGAAAACTTAGAATTGTGCATAGTCTAGAACCTCTAAATAGGGTAACAATTGCGCATTCAGGACTACCACCTGCTACCGAGGAAATTGCCGCACACTTCGCAGGAAGGGCTTGTGGTGGAATGTTGGATCTCTATGTAGGGTATGATGAAAGGCCCTTAGCAGAATCATCCAGGGACTTGACAACTTTCCAAACACCCTTTGGAGCACTTAGACTAACAAGTTTACCCATGGGTTGGACAAATTCAGTACCTATTTTCCACGATGATGTTACCTACATTCTCAAGGACGAAATTCCACATGTCACTATCCCATATATTGATGATGTTGGAATCCGAGGACCTGCCTCACGTTACGAACTACCAGGAGGTGGTTACGAAGTAATTAAAGGACAAGATCCAGAGACAGGGATCAGACGATTTGTATGGGAACACATGCAGAACTTGAACCGAGTACTACAGCATATTAAGTATTCTGGGGCAACATTCTCTGGGTTCAAATCCGTGCTTTGTGCGGATGAGATTATTGTGGTCGGACATAGATGTACTTATGAGGGCAGGAAGCCTTCGGAAAACAGGGTCGGAGTTATTGAAAGATGGGGACCTTGCAAGGATGTCAGCGATGTACGAGCTTTCCTCGGAACTGTTGGTGTTCTAAGAAACTTCATCAAAGACTATGCAAAAATGAGTCAACCTATTCAGAAACTCACCAGATCTGAAGAACCTTGGGTCTGGGGTGACGACCAAAACGAAGCACAGGCAGCTTTGATAAATGCTGTAAAGACTTGTCCTGCTCTTAGACCTATAAGACCGGAATGGCCTACACCTGTTGTACTAGCTGTAGACACCTCTTGGAAAGCAGTAGGGTTCTATATCTATCAGGTTGACCCCGAAGACAGTGACAAGAAGTACTTTGCCAGATTTGACTCCATTACACTAAATGCGAGGGAATCACGATTCTCACAACCTAAGAGGGAACTCTATGGTTTGAGACGAGCACTTGATAGTTGCATGTATTGGCTCTTTGGCGTACGAAACTTGGTGGTTGAAACAGATGCCAAGTATGTCAAAGGTATGCTAACCAACCCTAGTATGGGTCCCAATGCTACTATAAACAGATGGATTGATGAAATCTTATTGTATCATTTTACCTTGGTACATAAGTCTGGGAGAACTTTTGGACCAGACGGATTATCTAGGAGAGATCCTCAACCAGGGGACCCTGAACGAGTTAATCCTGACGCAGATCTAGATGAACCAGTCCTACCTTTGAATTTTATTAACCCAGAAGCTGGAATTGATGATCCCTTGGAATTTGACGATTTCAAGAAAGACATAGATTCTAGGGGTGGATACATTCAGAAGTTGGCTTTGGACGTTGCGGACTTTGAAGAAGACTGTGCAGCAGCACAACTTCATGAAGCTGGCTTCATTGGACACTTGAAAACACACAAGGGTTCAGGAAAATATGGAGCTCAACAATTGGAATACTTTGAGCAGTTAATTAGTACCACACTGATTCCCGAGGAAAATTTTAGGTATGACCCAGAGAAGTCAGAACCTTATCCAGAGGATCAGAGGACTAAGACAGCTAAGCTCCAGGACGAAACATTACCTTTGATAAAAGAATGGTTGATGAACCCATCTTTTAAACCAAAGGAAATGTCTGAGAAAGAGTTTGAAAGGTTTACAAGACAAGCTGGAAACTTTTTCGTAGATGAAGAAGGACGACTATACAGACGAGGACTAGAGTCTGCTCACAAGTTAGTCGTAGAGAAAGACAAAAGGATGTATGTCATTAGAGCATCTCATGACAGCGTCGGACACAAAGGCATATATGCGACTCAGGAATTGATAACTAAACGGTTCTGGTGGCCTGAGAGTCAAGCAGACATTAAATGGTATATCAAGAGTTGTCAAGTATGTCAGGAAAGACAAAAATTACGACTTAGAATACCTATGATAGAGACCCACACACCGTCTATATTCCAGACCTTGCATTGTGATACTGCACATATGTCACCAAAATCCGCGGGTTATGAATATATCGTGCATGGGAGATGTTCACTATCCTCTTGGGTAGAGGGACGACCTCTGAAGAAGGAGACTGCAAAAGCTATTGCACAGTGGTTATTTGAAGATGTCATATGCCGCTGGGGATGTCTTCTAGAGATTGTCACGGACAATGGAAAACAGTACGTAGCTGTACTGGAATGGCTTAAGAAGTGGGGAATCAAAGGGATAAGGATTTCTGCGTATAATTCAAAGGCACAGGGGAAGATTGAACGACCTCATGGTGACCTGCGAGATTCCTTGTATAAGGCAACGGGTGGAAATCCCTCTAAATGGTCCTACTTCTTCCATCATGTCCTTTGGGCGGACAGGATAACAGTTAGGAAAGGCTTTGGGTGCTCTCCTTTCTTTATGACGACGGGGGCACATCCCATCATGCCTTTGGATCTAATTGAGGCAACTTGGCTAGTTAAATTACCTGGCCGGACTTTGACAACTGATGAACTTATTGGTTTCCGAGCAAGAGCACTGGCTAAACATGCTGACCATGTTGAAGAAATGCGTGCTCGGGTTTCCAAGGAAAAGAGAACTAGAGCCTTACAGTATGAAAAGGACCACAAGGCTACTATTCGGAACTATAACTTCAAGCCTGGACGGCTTGTACTCGTACGAAATTCTCAGATAGAGGATAACTTGGACAGAAAGATGTATCCGAAATACCTTGGCCCTATGATAGTTATTCGCAGGAACAAGGGAGGTGCATACATTTTGGCAGAAATGGACGGATCAATCCTCCAGGACAAGGTAGCGGAATTCCGAGTAATACCCTACTTTGCGAGATACGAAGTTAAATTACCAGACAATATACATGACCTCATTGACTGTTCTAAGAAGACTTTGAAAGCCTTAGAGGACGCAGTAGACACTGGGGAACGAGACTTGTATAAGAATAGGGACTTTAACTTTGACAAAGTGCGTCTAAATGGAGAGGACGATGAGGAGGACCTTTCCTCGGAAAATGATGACAACGAAGATGAGGACTCTGACAATGAAGAAGAGGACCTGGACAGACCACGACGACTTAGATCACACAAAAATTGACTAAGGACAAATGATCTATAGAGATATTTGTACTTAGACAGAATTTTGTAACAACAATTGGGTACAGTAACGACAGGATTATGTGTATGGGGCATATTACCATTGGCACTCAAAGTGCTTCGGAAACGACGACCTGGGACTAATCCTCCATGATGGTATCCTCAGAAACATGAGTTACCTTGGAAGAGTCAGCCTCAGCGGAGTTCTGGGAAGACCCCACCTCCATGCCGTTTTCCGCGGGAATGAAAATACGCCCCCCCATAGTCTTAAAGACCTCGATGCTGGAGTCGCGATTGGCCAAGTAGACGAGGATGAGGGCTTCTTGTTGAGCGATGTGAGCCTTAAGTTGAATTAAGGTCTTGCTATGAGCGACGGAGTCTGGGAAGACATGCGAGGGAGATGAAAGGACCTCACGGCACCTCTCAATCATCGCACGAGTTTCCTCAGTCTCAATGATGTCTTCGGCGGAAGCTGAGAACGATATCAGACCGATGGAACACTTGGGATACGGCGCCGGCTCACCTCTGATGGCTAAGGCTTCCTCATTGGTCAAGGAGCGACCTCGGATGCGGCGGCGTTTGCTGCCTCGAGTCTCTTGACCGCGAGTGACGATCTCTGGGAAAGCCGCCTCAGTCGGTTCCTTGACAGGAGCGGTCTGGGGAGACAAAAAAGAAAGGAATAAGTCAGCAATGTATTTCCAAGGAAAGACTTGAGAAGCGGAATTTAATAAAAGACAGGACACAGACTTGTTTGTGTTTCAATACACCATAAGTAAATGAAGCAATGGAAGGAGGATCACCATCAGAATCGTATGGACACAGTGTGTTCAATAGATTATCGGTGTAGGCGATGTGTAGCTCGAGAAGAGGGGGATAACTGCAACTCACAGTTTTCCTTGGAATTTGAGTAACGGTCGCATCCTCTATGAACTCGATGTCTTCGTCGGTGAGGGTTCCAATATCAGGCTTGGACTTGATAATGGAGCGGACTTTGGTCTTCCTAGCCTAACGAGATATTATTGTCAGCTTTGAAGGATCAACGTTGAAATGAAGCAGACACACAGGCTTTTTGATAGCAGCAGCCGCAGTATTCTTGGTCTCTGCAGCAGCTACAAGCGGAACGACCGCAGCTGGAGTAGCCTGGACTACTTCGGGAGCGTTGGCGTTTCCCGAGGAATTGGTGGACGCGGTAACTGGACCTGTACCGGCCGCTCCATGGCCTCGACGGTAGTTGGTAATCGAGTTGATGAGCATCTGAAGGCCCAAGTACTTGCTATGACCGTCGAAGGAAAAACTATACTTAGTGCGCAGGGACTGGTATGCCACGCGAAGTTGGTAGGCCAAGTCCTGGCACATGCGATTGTTCTTCATGGCCTGGGACTCAGACTGAGTCAGCTAACCAACGGAAAAGTGTCAGAATTGGACTATGAGACAGGGAATGCGGACATGGCATACCAATTTGTCTGCTAACTGGTCCAACATCGGCAAGGACGATGTAAGGGGGAGATCTTCGAGCCCTGAGAACATCTCAAGGCCGGACTGAACAGTGTCGAAAGGACTGGGAAGTTTGGTCATACTGAGACAAATGTGGGGTAATTTTTTCGAAACCCGAGGAAAATGCAACAGACCTTATAGGGTTCGGAATACCTCGGACTTGTACACGACGGACTAAGGAACGATTTTCCTTACCCATGGAAAATCTTTGGATTGTGCAAAGATTTTTCTGAGGAGCGGAAAAGCGTTCCGGACTTTGACCATGCCGATCAATACAGAATAGCTATTTGCTTTTGGTTGGGACAGCAACGAGCTTGTCACCAACGGCGCTCCGTGTCTGCAGGCACGTTTGTACGCAATTCAATTCCCTTGGAAATTGAAGTTGCTCCCAAAACGATGCTTCCCGGCGGTGTGGACACCTTATTTTTCGTTGAGGGGAGAAAGGGGATCAATCTATATTTAGTCATCAGATTAGATTAGATCCCCGGTCACTCAGGAAAGCGAAAATTACACTAAGTCACTCTGGAAAGAATATACTTAGGTTCACACAAGGAAAGACCAGAGACTACAGCATGTAATTGATATATATCCTATATATACATTTTGGAAAACATAGATAATAAAAATCTAAAAGAGAACTGGACAAAAAGAGATCAAGAAATTGAAACTCATGTACCAGCATGACCAAAAAGTATATATATGGAAAAGGACGGAGTGGTTGATAGTGATGATGCAAAAGAAAAACATTTTTTTTAAGTGGAGGGCCCTGCCTCAGGAGTACCAGGCGCGAAGTCATCGAGACCTCCGCCGTCGTCGTCCTCACCCGGCGCGTCCTCCTCGGAATCCTCGAAGTCCCCATCGACCGGCGGGACAGGAAGCCGTTCGGCCAGTTGCTGAAGGTATAGCACCAACCGAGTTCCATCGTCCATGCTCTGAAACGCGTGTCCCAAAGCCTTAGCACCATCGACGCGCTCAAAGGTGGAGATATAAGAACCCATCTCGATGACCATGAGGCGCAAGGCCTCGGCCATCTCGACGGCGGTCTCCTGCAGCGCTATAAGATTACGCGCTTGACGCATAAGGGTCCGAAGGAGGAAATCACCATCTAAAAAGAAAAACCTTAGGATAGAAATCCTAGGAAAAGAAAAAGAAAAGAACTAACGTTGAGAATTGAGGCGTACAACAGGGAAGAGCGCTTCCCGAGCCCCAATTAAGCGGTTGAGAGGCCATGAACCTGAACACGACCAGTGGGACGTGTAGCACGGAGTGCAGGGGGCCTTGCCGTTAGGGAATACACATGTCGGACTAGAGTCGACGCCCGAACGAAGAAGGCATTGGAGACAAGGAACGGGTGCCACAGGTTGTGGTACCGCGTTCTCCAGCTCCTCCGCAGGCGGGACCTGGACACGGGCGCTTGAACTGGCGATAGGAGATGCCTCCCGGACTGGCTTTCTGTGGCGGGTACCGACCGAACCTCGGACTGTAGTGGAACGACGAGAGGAGCGCGTCGTGGCAACCTTAGTCTTGGTTTTCGAGGCACGAGCGGTGGCACGCTTGGACCGAGCGGTTTCCTTGGGTTTTGGAGGTGGTGACGACGGTGCTGAATCGAGTTCGTCTACCTCTTCCTCCCCCTCCTCATCCACTTCTGGGACCGCCACGGCTTTTCCCTTTCCCTTGACCTTGCTCCTCTTCGCCCTAGTTTCCTCGTCTTCTGACCCGGGGACATCTTCGAAGGGCCGCTTCTTTCTGAGAAGGACCTCCACCAAGTTCTTGCGGGGGACCGATCCTGAAGAGCCGGAATTTTGCTAGAAAGGCACATTAGTTATATATAATATAACGGATGAGAGTATGAAACTTACTAAGGCAGTGATAGGCGGGAATCTGGGCGATTCGACCGCCGGCCTTGGTGTTTGAGCCGATACCGTTGTTTCTGGGACGGGAGGAGGCAAAGCCTCGGGAACGAAAAGAGGCGACACCTCACGAACGGGGGACAGCTCTGGTGCCGGACTGGCCGTAATGGTTAAGAACGGGGCCACGGGTTCCAATTCCTAGGAAAGCAGTTAGGACTTAAAAGAAGAGATAAGACATAGTGGACTCACGTTGAAGTCCATGGATATGGGAAAGTACCAAGCCGCCCACTGACGCTCCTGCAACTTTGCTGGCAGGTTGGTTGCGACACTACCGGCGTGTTGGATGGCACGGACAGTGGCAACGTCGGGCCGGATATCGAGAGCGTGGACCGCGCTGTAGTACTTGACCTAGGAAACATAAAGAAATTGTTGTCAGAATGCAACAGGAACATACCAAAGGCTGGGTAAGAACCCGCAGCGCGACAGCCATTCGGGTTTCATCCGAGGTCGCGACAGTGGCGTTGAAAGCGGAAAAGATGCGGTGGAGCTCGTCGTATCTAATCTTGAAGGCCTGAAGATTGCGTTGTGACCTGTCCCAGGGACGACGGTTTGGGTCCATGTTGAGATTCAGAATAAAAGAGGGGAGCCAAGACGGAATTATGTCTGACAAGGGACCCTTGGAAACTACGAGCTGCAGAGCGGCGGACGAAGACATGTCGAATCGGCAAGGAATTAACGTGTAAAACGCGTCGAGTTGGTGGTGGCGGCGAGAAAAAGACCAGAGTCAGAAAATTCGAACTTAGAAAATTTTTCTGCAATTGTTGAATTTCCCGCGGTGACTGCTTCTTAAAAACGTGGCACTTGCCTAAATCGGTTTAGCTTGCGAATGACTAAGGACTGAACCTTGTATGTGCGTTTGCGAGACCGTAGAGTCGAGTTTCAAGGAAAATGGACCTCGGAGAAGTGCAGACGCACATCTCGGAGTAACGGAATCCCTGAACTGACCCCGAGCGGATCAAAAAGGCTAAAAATATGATGACATCATTAATGATAAAAATAGACAGGGTGCATGTCAACCGACCTCGGATGACTGAGGACAGTCATTATATCCTTGGGGGAGATGATAGGGTGGTCAAACACCCAGGCCTGTAATTTTGCGATTTACTATCAATTAGTATTATTGTAAAGGCTTTGCACTAGGGAAACAAGAGGACTAATGAGATGCTTCGACTCTGTAGTCAAAACGCTCTTATTAAGTGTTATACATCGAAACAAGTACACTACCCGTACAGTGAATCCGAAGGACGGTACTTGAACTAGAGGCCTCCGACGCGTATCCGGTTACAAAACTCGTACTAATGATGTAAGACGAACTCCGAGGAAATCACACCTGTTCCAAGGAAAACGTCATGTGATCAAAACACGTCTAAGACGCGTCCACCCAGAAGACTAAGACGAGGGAGAATCATGAAAATGACATCATAACCTTTGAGGAAACTCGGAATCCAGAAGGAATGACTTTCCCCTGGAAGTTAGTAACCAATTCAATTGGGATGACCGATCCATTGAATAGAAAACGATCCAGACTCTTCAGAATTGTGAAATACCTTCGGAATGACCAGGGTACTTCACGGATACACCCTAAAAGGCCGAATCGGCTATGGCGACATTTCCTTGGAAAACGATTCCTGGGTAATATAGCTCATACCATTGGACCATCACTTAGCCAAGCGTTTGGCTGACTCAATAATCGAGTCAGATACCTACTATAACCTTCCTAAATCACCCTTTGCCAAGTATATAAAATTTTCATTCAATTTCCAATAGTCTCGATTAGTATTTTTCTGCTTACAAATCATTTCTCTACTTTACATATATAAACCCCCTCTCATAGGCAGTAGAAAGCAAGGAATTCGACTCCCTTCTATTGCAGTAGCAATTAGATAATAAAGAGTAGACTTCACTTCAGACTTTGAGTGACCCATAAGATTATAAGTGACGAACCCGAAGTTCTAAGCTAAATATTGCGACGTGACGATTTCCGAGGATTTCTAACGTGCGTAATTAAAGCCCCTAAAGACTTGGAAGGATTTGGTATCCGTTCTAAGCTCTGCGACGAGACGGTCTAAACAACCCCTACCTTGTGCAGATTTGTTGTTATATTGTTGAAGACTTGGGAAGATTTGGTATCTGTCCTGAGCACTGTGACAAGACGGTTTAGGATAAGCCCCTCCTTGTGCAGTATTGTTGAATCGTTGAACTTGTTGTTTTCGATCTGAGAGCTTGGTGTCTCTTCATTTCGACCTTACCACACATTCCTCGGAAAGTGTAACAGACCCTAAAACCCGGTCATCCTTAAGGTCTAACCCACCTTACGAATCATATAAAAGATCTAAGACGTTTTCTGTGGAAAACAAACCTAAGACCCAAAAAGACTACTTTAATCAGTGGTATTTCAATACCCGTACCCACGAACTTACAGGCGTACTTCCTGTCTTGTAGTGTGTATTTGAGTGTGTGTGGATTGGATTTAATAGACCTTTCATAATACACTTAAAGGCGGAATACCCCTTTCAGCGGAATTCACAAAGGAGTTGTATCATATGTTGGATATCAAACTCACCGCATCAACAGCGTACCACCCGCAGACAGACGGACAGACCGAGCGAGTGAACCAGGAGTTGGAACAGTACCTCAGGCTATTCGTTAGCGAACGACAGGATAATTGGGTCGACCTCCTACCGCTCGCCGAATTCCAGTACAACAATCACGTCCACTCCTCGACACAACACTCGCCGTTCTTCCTGGACACCGGCCGACATCCGCGAATGGGCTTCGAACCACAGACTGCACCCTCTCGACTAGAAACCGCGAACGAGTTCCGCGATCGAATGAAGGACACCCTGGAGGAAGCCCGATCCGCACTAGCCAAGGCCAAAGACGAGATGGCACAGTACTACAATCGCAAGAGGAAGCCAACACCCGACTACCAAGTGGGAGATCGGATGTACCTAGACTCGCGCGACATTCGCATTACGCGACCTTCGCAGAAACTGGCGCACTGCTACATCGGACCCTACCCGATCGAAGCCAAGGTTGGATCGCACGCCTACCGTCTCAAACTCCCGCCGTCGCTGTCGCGCATTCACCCCGTCTTCCATGTCGTCAAACTCCTACCTGTGCCGCACGATCCAATACCCGGGCGAAGAGTCACCGAAGTCCCCGAACCCACTCTCGTGGATGGCGAAGTACACTACGAAGTACAAGAGATCATGGACAGCCGGATCTACAGGAACAAGTTACAGTACCTGATTGCTTGGAAAGGCTACAGTTACGAGCAGAACACCTGGGAGCCTGCCGACAAGGTCAATGCGGACGAATTAGTTGCCAAGTTCTACAGACGCAACCCCGGCGCGCCGCGACTCGTACAACGTGTCCAATTCGCACAGATCCCATTCCAACGCCGGCGTGAAGACACGCGAACCTAGAAGGGGGGTAATGTAAGGGGAACCCCATTTCCTCCTTACCTCGCGCCGACCTAGGCTTACTTCGCGCGCACTTACGCTCGCGCCCTCTACTCTACCGATTTACGATCCCTTACCCCGATACTTACCGCTCGTCGCCGTACTTACATTCGTTAGATCGCACACTCGTTACATACGCCCCCAGGCACCCCCACTCGTTACTTCGCGCGCAGTTCGCCGGTGGACTTCGCATTCGTTCGGACTATCAAGGGCACGGTCACATGACCTTCGCTAGTCCAACGCGTGTCGTCGTACCGCACCGGGAACGTGTAGTTAATGTAGAATTAGGTATATAGCTCATTCCCCCTGATGGAGGATCCTTAGAGTATTCTCTTAGGATCCCCTCCATCAGGTATGTTGTTACATACTGTTATTAATACATCTAACTTAGGATCCCCTCCATCAGCGTCGTCCCGCTCTTTCTAAGTTCGCGCGCACTCCGCCGGAGTTGCCCTGACAGAAGTACCTTCTTCTCAGTCCCAAGCTTTGGATCATCGCAACCTGCCTCGATGAATAGAGAGACAAGGAAAATTAAGGAAGAAGTGGATGAGATTAAACAAGTAGTGGCTGGACTTCAGGATCGAGTTGAAGTTACCCACAAGAGCATGAATGAAGGAATGGCCGAGATAAAGCAAGCCTTACATCAGAATACAATGTTGTTCAAGAGCGCAATGCAACAAGGTGTTAGCTTTACACAGAATGCTATGCCTATGCAGACGAGCTTACCTATGGGTCATGAGTTGTCTGGATCGTTTGGATGCATTCGAGACACGAGAGACGATAGGTGTTTCTATTGTCATGAGTCTGGGCACATAGTTCCAAGATGTCCTCAGAGGAAGCTGCATCTCGACCAAGGAAAAATAATGGAACATGATGGAAAGCTGAGAATGTTTGATGGGTCATGGATTCCATCGTCTCCTCGAGAAGCACCTATAATGGATCGGGTCGAGGCTCAATGGAATAAGAAAAATAGTGCTGTACAGATGTACCTTGGACCAGAAGAAGAAGATGAGGGTGGTGTAAGGGGAACCCTCACATCGTTCCAATCTAGTCGCCGGAGTTACCTTGGATCTCATCGCATCTCATGATGCGCCTTCCCGGGCCTTTGCCCCCACTCTAGTACCTGGTGACCATTCCCCCTTTCCCCCTTTCGACTGTAGTTACTCACGTCTCGCCACTTTGCACATGGACCGTTGTATAGCCATAGTTGGCTTATGTATGCTTCCGTAGGTATCGCATTATTTACTCGCACGATGTACATACTTAAATGGCGCTTCCCACTTACTGGGAAGCATCTTTGCAACAACTTGGGTTCGGGTCTCTTATCGCGCCTTAAGTCTTCTGGCAGTCCTTGACCTTAGCTCGAGACCGGTGAACCTCATCCCGCTATTGCTTAGATCACTCACTGTCTTTAGGCCAGCCATCCCCTAACAGGTGGGATGTATACTTTACCTCCGAGAGATCAGAGGATGTACTCCACTTATTCTAACGCTGTTCATGTAAGGGGAACACCTTTACTGACCTCCTTGTCTCATTTTCCGACAACATTCCCAACCAAACTAACGCTCAGTGACGCTTAGCGAAATCCCGACTCCCGTTACCGACTACGTCTACCGACCTGTCATTACCGACAACCACCCCGAGTCAAACCCGACTCACACATTCTCTCACACTACATTCGTTACCATCCCCGCTCCCTTTCACGACACTCGTTAGACGTTTCCGAACGCGAACGCAGGCGCAACTTGTCGGGATCACTGGGGCACGCCCACGTGATCCTTTACCGACAACGCGTGCCCTCGTACCGTCCCGGGAACGTGTAGTTAATGTAGGAACCTCGTATATAGTCTGTACACCTGGTTGGAGGACCCTTAGAGAATTCTCTAAGGATCCCCTCCGCTAGGTGAGTAGTATATCTGTAGTTACAAGTGAATACATTGACTAAGGATCCCCTCCGCTAGATTCCCGCGTTGGAATTCCCGACCCCGACTCCCTTAACTCGGTATTCGTTGTTCGGACTTCCGCAACTCGGTCGACGCTGGAGTTGCCCTCACAGTTCAAGACTCTCGAGACACTATTATTGACAGACTCAGAAGACAAGTAGAACAACTACAACACAAAAAGTATATAGAGACACCTCGAGAGCCTTCTCGAAGGCAACAATATTATCACGAGCCCAGTTGGAATCAATCCCAACGTGATGATTGATCTCGAGAGAACGAAAACAGTGAAGATAAGATATTGGACGCACTTGTAGCGAGGTTAGCAAACCGAGAGCAATATGTGGCAACAAGGAGTGGACAGCAACACGTCGAGAAGGATTTTCACGAAGTTCGAGGAAGGCAGGACTGAGTTCTAGTGGTCCCTCTTCTAGGACCCTAGTAAATAAGCAGCCGGAGAACTCGAAGAAAACACCTAAAAATAGACTAGACACGGAATATGATATCGAGAGTGATGGAGATGAGGAAGAAACTCCTCCTCCACCCAAAGCGAAGAAAAGAGTAGCTATAGTTACTCCTGAAGAAGAAGACGAAATGAGGGACTTACCTTTTAGTGAAGTAAGGCCACTTGCTACAGTCTCGAGACCTATGATGTCCTGACCCTCTCGAGCCAAGATGATTCCCATCACGGAACGGAAGTCAGGGCCAGCTTATAAAAATAAAGCCCCGATCGAGGATCAAGACAAGGTCCAGGACATTGTAGCTAAGGCGCTGAAAACACCTTTAAGTCTCTCGACTGAAGATTTGATGATAGTCTCGAAAGATTTTTGAGAAGGACTTAAGAATCTTGTAACAAGAAAGAAAGTTGCCAATGATGGCACACTGTCGAGAAAAGTAAATTTGAGTGACTTAGCGATTACCTCTGAATTGGGAGAAGAAAATGAGGATCTCGAGGTATTATATGCCTCTGACTTACCCTCAGCTTCATTTTTCATCTCGGAACGGAAAGCTGGGACCATTCCAAAGGGTTCTATAATTTGTCAAGACCCTGTAGTCCAGTATTACGATGGACTAGCACCTGGAGAGGATCCTAAACCGGTGGTTATTGCAGCTCGAGAATCACAATCCTTGAGAACGATCTATCCCTTGATAAATGGGGAAGGACAAGAAGAATGTGTTCTCGATGGCAGTTCTCAAATTGTCTCGATGGCAAAGGATGTAGCTGAAGAACTTGGAGTACCTTGGGACCCTGACATAAAGGTCCATATGCAAAGTGCTAATAAACAAGTAGAGAAGACTCTCGGTCTCGCGAGGAATGTACCATTCTTATTTGACGAGATTACTGTCTATCTACAAGTCCACATTATGACAGCCCCTGCATACAAAGTACTTCTCGGCAGACCCTTTGATGCCATCACTGAGAGTTTAATAAAGAATGATCGAGATGGGGGACAGACTATTACTATCACAGATCCGAGCTCAGGAAGGAGGTGTACTATGCCTACTTTTGCTCGAGGGTCAGTCCCTAAGATCTTGAAGAAACTTACTAAGGGTTTTCGCGATTCGAGGATTTGATCCCAGATCAAGGAGAAATCGCACTACAAGTAGCCGAGAAAGATGGTGAACTATTTATAGAAAAATATAGTCTACCAAAGAGTGAGAACGAATTCGAGAGAGATGAAATACGAGACTTGTATCTACAAGGATCTCTCGAGAATGATATAGAAAAGATTACCGAAAGGGATAAGAGTTCCTTAGAGATATATCTCCGACAGACCTTTCAAGGGATCTTGAGAGAAACTATAAATAACTCTGAAGAACGATCGAGTCTCTCGAACAAAATACATAGAAAGAAAGTACAGGAATTACCTGATGCAAAGAAAATTCTAAGACAGTTTCAGACAGAAATGAAGAATGTCTCTCGAGAAAAAGAAAACACTCGAGAAGTCTTTGCAGGAAAGAAGTATAAGCCAGTACATCTAAAAGTGAAACCAACATTTACTGAACTCCCTGAGAAGTTTCGGATTATACGAAATATTACTGGGGACCCTCTCGAGACCTTGCCAGAATTAACGCCGAACCCACCAGAGTTTGTGCCAACTGGAAGGTATTCTCTCGAAAGGAAGAAAGCGTTTGAGGAAGTACATGGTCCGGACTTCTTGACTCGAGAAGAGATGGATATTGGACATCATTTAATGTGCTTACAGAATGAGGCCTTTGCATGGGATGACAGTGAGAGAGGAACTTTCAAACCAGAATACTTCCCTCCTGTCGAGATGCCTGTTGTGCCACATACACCATGGACCGAGAAAAATATGAGAATTCCTCCAGGAATATTCGAGGAGGTGTGTAAAATCATCAAGACAAAAATCGAGGCTGGAGTTTATGAAAGATCCAACTCATCTTATTGCTCGAGATGGTTTTGTGTAGTTAAGAAAGATGGCAAGAAATTAAGGATTGTACATAGTCTCGAGCCATTGAACAGAGTGACAATCGCACATTCAGGGCTTCCTCCAGCTACTGAAGAAATCGCAGAGCACTTTGCAGGCCGAGCCTGTGGAGGAATGTTTGATCTATATGTGGGTTATGATGAAAGGCCCCTTGCCGAGTCGTCGAGAGACTATACAACTTTCCAGAGTCCTTTTGGCGCATTGAGATTAGTGACATTACCTATGGGATGGACAAATTCAGTCCCTATATTCCATGATGATGTTACTTATATCCTTCAAGAAGAGATTCCTCATGTAACTATACCTTATATCGACGATGTAGGTGTTCGAGGACCTCCCACAAGATATGAATTACCAGATGGGACTTATGAAACACTCCCAGAAAACCCTGGAGTTCGTAGATTTGTATGGGAACATCTTCAGAATGTGAATAGAGTATTACAGAGAATGAAATATGCAGGAGGTACTTTCTTGGGATTCAAATCCGTGTTGTGCGCTCCTCAAATTACAGTTGTGGGACATATATGCACTTATGAAGGTCGTATACCTGATCCAGATAGAGTAGGAGTAATCGAGAGATGGGGACCTTGCAAGGACAAGAGTAATGTCCGAGCTTACCTTGGTACTGTGGGAGTCTGCCGGAGTTTTATTAAAGATTTCGCGAAGGTTGCACAACCTTTACAAAAGCTGACTCGAGACGGTGTACCTTGGGAGTGGGGTCAAGAACAAGAAGATTCTCAGAAGGAACTCTTGAAATTATTGAAAGCAAGTCCGGCTTTGATGCCTATAGACTATTCACTACCTACTCCGGTGGTTTTAGCTGTAGATACATCTTGGAAAGCTATAGGATTCTATATATATCAAGAGGGAGTGGGTTCACCTCCACTTAAACGCTTCGCAAGATTCGGATCCATCATCTTGAACGAGAGAGAGGCTAGGTTTTCACAACCCAAGAGAGAACTCTTCGGATTAATGAGGGTTCTCGACGCCTGTAAATGGTGGCTTCTCGGATGTAGAAAATTAGTGGTCGAGACAGATGCTAAATATATCAAGGGGATGTTGAGTAACCCCAGTCTCGGGCCCAATGCAACGATTAATAGATGGATAGATGATATCCTGATGTACCATTTCACCTTGAAACATGTCCCTGGTAAAACCTTTGGACCAGACGGACTTTCGAGACGAGATTTTCAAGAGGGAGACGAAATATACCATAATCCTGAGGATGATGTGATGGAGCCACAAGGTCTTGAAGGCTTTGAGAACCCATACTCTGGTATAGACGATCCTCTCGACTTCGAAGATTTCAAACATGAAATAGATACAAGGGGTGGATATCTACACACACTAGCTAAGGGTATCAAAAGCTTTGAACAAGAGCTTCGAGAGGCGAGAGATCAAGAGGAAATGATAAAACTTCAGGTTAGAGAACAGTGTAAGGGGAACCCCCTTACCGACTTCCTTTTCACTTTTCCGACTCACCTCTCCGAACCCGACAAGGTTCCCGACCACACGAACGTTCGTGAACGCTCACGTTACCGACCCCCCATTCCCCGACTCCTCATTTACCGACTCGTCATTACCGACTACCACCCCGAGTCAAACCCGACTCACACACTCGTTACACCACCTTCGTTTACCACCGCACTCATTACCGACCCCGCCCCGTCGTTCCCGAACGTACGCGCAACTTGTCGGGATCACGATGGCGCGCCCACGTGATCCTTTACCGACAACGCGTGTCGTCGTACCGTTCCGGGAACGTGTAGTTAATGTAGGAACGTCGTATATAACATGTATGAGCTGGCTGGAGGACCCTTAGAGTATTCTCTTAGGATTCCCTCCACCAGGTATGTAGCATGTGTACCATACAACGAATAGATTAACTTAGGATTCCCTCCACCAGTCCGACTTGAATCCCCGACTCGGGTCTCCCTCACTCGGTCTCCCTCCCTCGGAATTCCCTTGGTCGGTAACTCGGCGAAGTTGCCCTAACAAACAGATAAAACTCGAGAATGTGAATGAAGAGCAAGTGAATTTCTTAACACAATTTGTCTTGACTCCTATAATACCTGATCTCGAGTTGAAGTATGATCCTTCGAGATGAGAACCTTATGTGGAGGATCATCGATCGAAGACTGCTCTCGAACAAGACAGAAAGTTACCTCTGATAAAGGAATGGTTGAAAGACCCTTCGAGAAGACCTGAAGAAATGGACGATGCTACTTACTTTAAAATTGTGAGACAAGCTAGACATTTCTTTCTCGATAAAGAAGGCAGAATGTATAGGAGAAATATCGATTCAGCACATCAGCTAGTAATTGATAAAGAGTATAGAATGTATATGATGCGAGCTACACATGATGCAGTTGGACATAGAGGGTACTTTGCAACAAAGTCACTTATCGAGAAACGTTTCTGGTGGCCAGAAATGGATCGAGATATTAGTTGGTATGTCAAGACATGTCACCCATGTCAAGAAAGACAAAGGAATTTGATTAAAATACCACCAACTGTGACGCATACCCCTTCTATATTCCAAGTAATACATGTAGACTCTGCCAAGATGACTCCTCCATCAAACAAGCATGAGTTTATAGCACATGGCAGATGCGCACTCTCGAGCTGGATGGAAGGAATACCTCTGAGGAAAGAAAATGGGAAAGCTCTCGCAAAATGGTTATTTGAAGATGTCATATGCCGCTGGGGAGCTCTTCTCGAAATAGTGACGGATAATGGTGGTCCTTGGGTCTCAGCAGCGGAATGGCTCAGACAGAAATGGGGCTACCATGTTATAAAGATTAGTGCATACAACAAGATCAGTAATGGTACTATCGAGAGACCCCATTGGGATGTTAGACAATCACTCTATAAAGCTACTGGTGGTGATGTCTCGAAATGGTACTATTTCTTCCATCATGTTATGTGGGCAGATAGAATGACTATTAGAAAGCGTCTTGGGTGTTCACCCTATTTCTTAGTAACTGGGGCACATCCTACGCTTCCTCTCGACATTGTAGAAGCAACTTGGCTGGTACAATTACCAGACAGGACTCTCTCGACTTGGGAATTAATTGGCTATAGAGCGCAAGCTCTCGCGAAGCACACCCAACATGTTGCTGAGATGAGGAAAAGAGTTGATCTTCAGAAAAGGCAAAGATTATGGAAATTTGAGGAAGAGCATAGAGCAACTATCAAAGATTTCGATTTCAAACCTGGTGACTTAGTCCTAGTGAGAAATTCCGAAGTCGAGATGTCTCTAAACAGTAAAATGAAACCGAGATATTATGGCCCTATGATTGTCTTAAGGAGAAATCGAGGTGGAGCTTACATCTTGTGTGAATTGGATGGATCTGTCTGGCAGAGTAAGGTAGCGGCCTTTAGGCTAGTCCCCTATTATGCTAGATCAAAGATAGAACTTCCAGACAACCTACAAGAGCTCATAGACATTTCGAGAAGCACTTTGGATAAATTAGCCATGTCAGAAGAAATGAGTGATGAAGATCTCGAGAAGTTCAAAGACTGGAACTTTGATAAAGTTCGTCTGAAGAGCATTAATCGAGAGGGAATGGAAGACGAAACTGAGAGTGAAGGTAGTTCATCAGAAGAGTATGAGTCTGATGATAGTGAACCTGAACTCGAGAGAAGACTTAGGTCAAGCAAGAGAAAGTAAAAGACCCATGAAAGAGTCGTACTATGATTAGCCTATCGAGAGAAGGTAGCTAGTACAAGAGAAAATTAGACAAAGGAGTCGAGAAAGCAGAGAATAAAAAGTTGTAAAAAGCTATCTCGAAAGTGGTGAAGTGCCTACTAAGTGGAATTGGAAGTACCAGCATCCGGAACAGAGGTCGTAATCTCGACACTCCCTTCAGACTCGATATCCCCCATGGTGACGGAGGAATCATTCTCGATGGATGGAGGCATGGTCATCATGATGTCCCAGGGGCTGTCGTTGCGATCGAGAAGCTTGTTGATCTTCTGCCATTCAATAATGAGGAGCTTGTGGTGTTGAAGGATATAATTGAGAGAGTGAGTCTGAGTGACTATGTCAGCTCGAAGCGAGGCTTCTTGCTTCCTAAGAGACAACTCAGAGGGATTATCTATAAATCCATCACCCACAGCCTTATGAGCTTCAGTGACGATCTCTCGAGAATATTTGGAGTGCACAGCCGCCTCACCACCTAGAAAATGAGAATTAGAGATGAATGTGAACACTATATCGAGAGAAACGTACTCTCGATGAGTTTGTGACTATCAGGGAATGCAAATCCGGGGTGAGCGCGTTTAGACATGCTCTCGACTCCAGGAGAAGGATCAGGAGTTGGAAGATAGCCACAAGGCTTGGATCTATCAGGTAGATCCTCAATGTCCGGAATGGCTCGAGGCTCTTGACAAATAGCTTCGGTGTAAGGGGAACCCCCTTACCGACTCCCGTTTTCCACCTTCCCGACCCCCGTATCATTCCTGACTCAATTCCCGAACGTACGAACGTTTGCGAACAATCGGCCGACAACCACTCCCTCACCGACCTCATTTACCGACTATGTATTTACCGACTACCTTACCGACCTCACCTCGAGTCGAGCCCGACTCACGCACTCATTCACATTACATTCGCTTACCATCACACTCCTTTCACCGACGCTCCCTTACCGCTCCCCGACTGATGCGCGACTTGTCGGGAATCCAGGGACACGCCCACGTGATCCTTTACCGACAACGTGTGTTGTCGTACCGCACCGGGAACGTGTAGTTAATGTAGTATCTCGTATATAGACATAGAACACTAGCTGGAGGACCCTTAGAGTATTCTCTTAGGATCCCCTCCGCTAGGTACGTAGTATGTGTACTATACTGTGAATACATTACTTAGGATCCCCTCCGCTAGCCCGACCTAAGAACCCGACCTCCGAACTCAGCTAAAACCCGACTTCCTCCAGTCGGTCTCTACTCGGTCGTACGCTTGCGGGGTAGCCCTTACATTCGGCCCTTTTGGTCCTTAACCTTTCCTAAAGATAGACCATGAGTATAGAATTCGAAAGAGAAAGATACCAAAAGAAATGTACCTTTTGAGATGGACTGATGCTTCGAGAAGTTTTAGTCTTCTTTGACTCTCGAAACTTGCGGAATCGGCCTCGACCAGCCTCAGACATAGTGTCATCAGCAGGGGGTGTAATACCTTGAGCTATCTTGATGCCAGACTCGATTGAAAGCTGTGTAATTTGTTGAATAGTCTCAGCAATGACTTTACTCAAGACAGCTATGGGGGTACCTCATTAGGGCCACTCATCTCGATATCCTCATCAAGGACCTCAGCCTCACCTTCTACTTCAGTCTCTTCAGCAATAGTTGCGTTCGAGACGATGCGAGAACCCCACTGCGACGTTCGAGACAGTTATCAGTGAATCCATTAAGAGACAAAAGGATAGTCGAGACGTACAGAAGATCTGACAGGAGCCTTTCGTTTGCTCCCTCGACTACGAGAGGAACCGTTGATAGGTGCAGGAGGAAGTAGGGGAATGGTCTCGAAGGGACCACTGCTCGAGACGACCTCAGGACCTTTTGACGAGTCCCTGAACTCATGAATGAGCTTGGTGAAGGCCCGAAGTCGCTTATAGACAGAACTACTGGTCAAAGAGGAGTCAGCCATGACTACCCCCTGGACATCAGGAGTCTTCTCTCGATTAGAGCGTGCTTCGATCTGGGAGCGGATACGAAACAAGAGGTCTTGAACCGAATGATTCATAGTCCACACGTCTCGAACGGCCTCCAACTCGAGCTGGAAGATAGAAACAATTTAAGTAAATTCGAGACAAGGAAAAGACAAAGATGCTTACTGCACACTGTGCGGCCTCGAGAAGTTTTGGATGGATTTTAGTAGGGGTTATCCCTGGGATTTTATTGATTTCAAGGTGTTGCTCGAGAAGCGAGCTAGCCTTCTGAATGACTTCATCGACAGAGAGTTTCGAGACCATACTGCAGTAAATGAGAGGAGAAAAATTTTTCAAGACGGAATCCCCTCTCGAGAACGCTCTTTATCCTCTTGAGAAAGATCAGATAAAGACAGGATTCATCAGATAAGGACTGGAAATTGAAATGCTGAGTACTTGGAACTTCAAATCTTGAGGAGGGAACCCGAGATTTCCCTGCCTCGATTGGCGAACTCCCTATACTAGGCGAGCTCGAGGGCGCCATCAAACGAGTGCATATCGAGGAATTTTGAACCCAGCGAACTCCTGTTAAACTATTGATCGGGACCTCACCCAAGCGGCGGGAGCCATCTATTTTTGTCTTGGGGGAGAGGCACACCAGTTATTTATAAATAACAGAGTTACCTTTGCTTCGAGATATAAAGAAAGAAAACTTAGGAGCACATGAAAGGAGCACAGACAAACGAAATATATTTTTGGGGCTAGAAGCCACCAACAAGTACAGATTGATAGATAAGAAAATTGGGGCAGGACGGCTCGGAGCTTTAACAGCAGGAGTAACGGATTTTGGCGGCATAGTGCCAGTAAAGAGAGAGGTAGATAGAGAGTGGGGGTGAAAAGAGGGGATGGACTTAGAAAAATTTCAAACACGTCCGCCTTAAATAAGCCAGACGCGTCAGCAAAGGGGACAGATCGAGCAATTAACAAGTCGCCGTCCTCATTGCACAAGTTGAATAAGAAAGAAGGCGACGCGTCGACCAATGATATGTCTGACATTTCTGAGGAGGGACGCGCTAATCCCGTTTTGGATGACGTAGAAGCACAATGGAAAAAGCTTGCTAAAAATAGAGTGCAGATCTCGACCCGGAAGCAATGTAGACCAAGGACGGTCATTAATTTTGCCTTGGGGGAGATGATACGGCTGAGAGCCGTGTACGCTCGAATTTTGCTCTCGAGACGCATAAACGTCTCGATACAAAAGCGTATAGAAAGGATAATTGGGGATTATGGATGAGACACCTGTCCGATAATCCTATCGAGAGACTTAGTTGTCACAGCCAGAAGATCAGAGTACCTCAGGGCTGATTATCAGTATGAATCTACCTGAAGGACCGAGTGGTTTTACATGCGCACGACATAATAAGTGATTGATATTAAAAACACGTCTCGAGACGGAGTATCAACTATACTACTAAGTCTCAAGAGAACTACATACGGTGTATTAAGAAAGAGGCAAGCTTAGCAAGACTCGTCCCCATTATGTGTACGTTAGGGAACGCGTTCAGACACGAGGAGATGGCAAACGACACGAGTAACGCTTGTCGAGACATGAGTTAGAGACTCTCGAGACACGAGCCCGATGTTCGGAACGGAGGTACAACCCTCTCGGAATGGGATTGGTTCTTCGGAGAGCGGAGTTACCCTTTCGAGACGAACATTTGTTAACGATCGAGTAGAGAGGTACTCCTAATGATTGAGACCCGATTTGGATGACGATCACGCTTAGCGAGAAGTAAAAAGAGAACTTTCTCGAAAAGTCTGGATCTTGACCAGGGCAATGGGCATCCTCTCGAGGGGACCCCAAAACATTAGAAAGGCCAATCACGACATAGGCTGACCAAACATACCCTATACCCTATTCCTATCACGTTCTTTCTTACTCATTTGCCAAGGACTTATTCTATTTTATCATATGATTATTGAGACACACATTCCTTATTTAACCGTACTAGATTCCGTTTTGTAGAGCAAGAAACCAGTTCCCTGTACATCGCCCACTTGACAACAGAGCCAAACAGGCTTTCGAGATGAGTGACGTAGTGCATTTAACACAGTTGGTGACTTCGAGAGAGAATATATTTGATTGCACACATATCATTTGAGCCTTAAGGTCGTCTCGACTTTGAAGGGACTTGGTATATTGAGATTGTTAGTCTTTTGAGTCTGGGAGCTACCTCTCGAGAAGTGCAAGACTTTTAGCACATATCACTTTAGCCTTGAGGTCATCTTGACTTTGGAGGGACTTGATATATTGTTTTTATTGCTGGATCTTTCGAGTCTGAGAGCTACCTCTCGAGAAGTGCGAGATCGTCTTAGAACTTGTATTGCTTGGTTGCAACCCAGGGATACTTGTTACCTTTAAGTCTGAGAGTGTTAAGACCTTGTCGAGACGCTTGAAGAACCTTAGTGAAGTCATTTGACTTTCGAGATACCCGTTGAGAGCGTATTATACGAACTAGACACCACCCCATAAAATTATAAAATTCGGTTAACACCGTTCTCGAGCACTGAAAGAGTTGGTTTTGAGATAAGAATTCGATTCTCGACTTCTTCTAACTTGATTGGAGATACTTCTAAGTATCAAGGCCCTCGAACTTAACCTGTGTAGTCTCTCGGAGAGTGTGGTTTTGTGGGTATACTATTAAGTGTACTATTACATTTCTATACAAACCTAGTTCTACCATTTCAACGTATGGTGTGAAAGAACATACTACCTGGAGTTTAGCTACTAGTCCTTGGGAGTCACTAACCATAAGGGAGGGGCCCATGTCCCATTGATACCAAATGCGACAAGCTACAGGGTTGGAAGGTAAAACATGGGAAGGATCAATATACCGCGAGGTACCACAGGCATCCTCAGTGTTCGACTCTGCCAGGGAGGGGTGAGGCCCGCAAGGCCCTACGTATTTAAGGCCCTTGGATAAAGGTTTCCCTAGTACTTTAGTTCTCTCTGTATTTTCGAGGGGGTGGATTCTGCATTGAAAGCGCCACTTATTAATATTACTGATTCCAAAAAAAAAAAAAAAGGTTAACCTAGCATGTTTAGCAGCAGACTATATAATGCTTTACCTGGCTTCACCAGGCTGCTTGCTTATGCCAGCATAAATTTTAGTCTGCTTACAGGAGACTGACAGAATTTACCTTTTCTGGCTTCAATTGACTGCTGTAAATCTGCCATATGTTTGTCAGAGTTTGTCCTCCTCAACAGGTCATGTGAGGCTTTTTTTTTTGCTAACTTGATACTGTTTTTGTGTAAAAAAAATCAACCAGTACATATCATTACCTCTTTGTGATGCTTTATTTTATTTTATTTTATTTTATTTTTGGAATTAGACCCCAGCACCCACTGTGGGGCAAGCACCAGAGAAAATTAATAAGCAATGCTGTACAAAGACAAACTACACTGCCACTAAGGTAGACTAAGCACACCTTAGAAATTAAACTATGCAAGTACTTACACATAATAGGGTCCTTATCTATGATGAGGCATGCTGTTTTGGCCCTAAGCTAAACTGTAAGGGGAACTCCATTTCCTCCTTACTTCACTCCAGTTTAGGCTTACTTTGCCAACACTTACTTCACCAACTCAGTCTTACTTCACGTTCTCTATTCCGCTGAGTTACAATTCTTACTTTGCTACTTACTGCTCACTTGCTATACTTACATTCATTAGATTGCACACTCATTACATATGCCCCCATGCACCCCACTTGCTTGCCCCCATGCAGTTCACTGCCAGACTTTGCATTTGTTCAGACTATCAAGGGCACAGTCATGTGACCTTTGCTAGTCCAATGTGTGTTGTTGTACCACACCAAGAATGTGTAGTTAATGTAGAATTAGGTATATAGCCCACTTCCTCCGATGGAGGATCCTCAGAGTATTCTCTTAGGATCCCCTCCCATCAGGTATGTGTTACATACTGTGATTAATACATATAACTTAGGATCCCCTCCATCAGCATTGGCCTGCTCTACTTAAGTTCACGCGCACTCTGCCGGAGTTGCCCTTACATGCAGGAACTGGACTTTTTCAATTCTCATGTGGAGGCTTGAGTGCAGGTACTTGTACATATGGCAGCTCTTGTGCACATGCAGTTTTGCTTTTGTTACTGGGAGTGACAAATTTTACTTTCTTGTCTTTCTTTTACTTAGGAGGAAGGGGAACACCCTCCTCTTCCTCATTATCCACTTCATCATTATTATTATTAACTTCCTCTATGTCCACAGGTTCAGGTTCAGGTCTTTTGTCCTCTAATTTCTTAGCTTGGCTAGGCCCCTATTTTGCCTATGTGTTGCCAGCTGTCCCCTTCATTGGACTCTTTAAAAACCCTAGTCAGGGTTCATACCTGACCTAGTAGCTGCAAAGTTATCCCTAGTTAAAATTGTAGGGACCCTATTACTACTACCACCTTGAATTTTGTTGTTCTGGTACTAAGGAGTTCTTCTTCATCAGGAAAAATACTTTTGCCCTGGGAAATCTACACGTGATAGAAGGCATCACAGGGCATCACAGGGCTCAACAGGGCATTACAGGGAGCTCCCAGGGCTCTCCCAGGAATTGATGGGATTTTGATAGCATCACAGGGCATCACAGGGCATCACAGGGCGCTCCCAGGGCGCTCCCAGGAATTGCTAGAGCTTTAACAAAGTCACAGGGCATCACAGGGCATCACAGAGTACCCCAAAGGAATTCATGGAATTTAAAAAAACCTGAGGGCATCACAGGGCATCACAGGGTACCCCAAAGAAATCAATGAAATTTAAGCAAACCTGAGGGCATCACAAGGCGTCACAAGGCGTCAAAGGGAACTCCAACAGAATTAAAAAACCCCAGAGTGTCAAAAAGCGTCAGAGGGCACTCCAGGGGCTGTAGTGTACATAAACAACTTTTTATAAGCATTTGTGATCATCAGCAACCATCAGCGACGGTTTGTGTGGGCAATTCTCAAATATAAAGTATAAAACAATATCAAAGAGTATATTATTCCCTTAAATAAATGGATTACATATGTATTTATGTTATAAATCTACCAAATCGTCTGATAAGAATACAAATTCAGCCAATTATTAACATAGAAAGTTGAAGCTTGATCAAGGACATTAGACGATGTCCAAGATGCCTCTTCAGCTTCATTGGTCCGGAATTTGGGAATTAACATGCAGCTTTGACGTATATTGGTAAGAGGGATAATTGAGCCAGGGGAAATACCGTTTGCGTCTCTAGTTCCCTTTTTGACCACATACATACCATGCCTCTCAGTTTCTTTAGAAGATTTAAACTGGGAATACCACTCAACGTAAACAAGAGGCTCCTTTGGCCATATGGCAGGAGTATTTGTTACGCCCACCCCCAAATTCAGGGTAGTGGGCAATTTGAATATGACCTTGACCCTACCCACCTGAGTCCCTAGGATAAATGATAAATTATTGACGTGAACGGAAGAATTAATTGACAAATACCTTCAACTCCTGTTGATTCTGCTGAATTTTTTCTCAGAGCAATAATAGTATCAAAGCGTCCTGTTGGAAGTCCTGCTGAGATGGGAATTGCCTTTATAATATTGTCTTCCTCAACATCATCGTGTAGACTTGGAGGGTGAAACTTGAATTGAGTAAAAACGTCCACCTTACTGAATGGTAGAGAATGGATTTGGACATTACGGCTGGACATTCTTGGTTGCAGGAAGTTGTTCAGAAAAGCTTTGAGATGTTGGCTGAATCCAGGCGCATCATGGCTAGTTTGGATTGATGAAATTAATTTATTTGGATACTTGGGATATTTGGCGATTGAGATTGGTATTTGTGTTTGATGTTCGGGAGGCAGTGAGGAATCGTCAAAAAAGGTCTTTTCAAATAAAACAATCTTCTCCTGTCTCGACAGCCATGTAACCATTTGAGGAAACACATCGCGATGGTTGGAAGCTCGCCAACCTTCCTTGGCAAAGTCTATGTGGAGACGTTCAAATGTCTCTGAGTTGTAGTTTTCGGTGGTCCCAAACATCCGGATAGAGGATGTATAGTAACCAAGAGAATGGAATTTGGGGATGTTAAAATCTTCACGAATTCCAGTGTCATTGGTAAAGTACGAACGTGTTTTTTCCCATACTTGAAGAGACTCGTCCATGTATCGCAAGGTGGTGTCGTCATGAGTAGTATACTGTGCCAGATAAATAAAATCAAGAATTGATTTTACGGCCGAGACCCCCTTTTCTGGGAGAGCGCCGATTAAGCAACCTAAAAGAATTCTTGCCATATTTTTGTGTTCAGAGCCTGAAATCTGTGAGAGGCCTGAAATTCCATTCTTGAAATGACGTAGACCATATCCAGGAGGAAGGGTTCGTATTCGCCGATCAAGCTCAGAGGCAGACATAGCTTTTTTACACCAACTGATCAAGTGTTTGAAGACCCCTTGGTAAAGTTGATGTAGAATATCTGGCGTCATAGATATATGGATATTGGTTAATGGGAAATCCAGCCAAAAGGGGGAATAAATAGTTCCTGATAGATTAACGGCTTTGCACTTATCCAAATACTGACTTTTGGACGTAGATGTCTTGAGTGCTGTCTCCAAAGCTTCGAGGGTCCACTGGGGTGTACGGGGAGGATTTGGACCAATGTATTGGAGATTGGCTTCATCTGATTGACATTTAGGACATGTGCCATATTTGTTACCTGCCACTAGGCATTGTTCTGGGTAATCTGCGACATAGCAGGCAAGGATAGGATAAACACGTCGAACTCTTCCACTGGCATTAGCCATTAGAACGCCTTCTTTGCCTGCCTGGATCAAAGGGGACAAAATGAGTCGCATTGACTCATGGAATAAGCGATGAGCTTGTGAACGCCTGTCTTGCTGACTTGTTTTTTTCCGGGATATTTTATCAACTGAAAGATAGGCAATAAGAATACAGGCGTGTTGGGATGGTTTCCTTCGCATGAGTTTAGGGATATTTCCAATAGTAAGATAGACCGGATAGGCCTGTAGTCCGCCAGAAAATTGAGTGAGGTTGGTTTTGTCGGTTGCAATGATAACAGGAGCAACTGTAGCACCAGATGGTAAAAGACTCTGGATTGAGTGCCACCATTTTCCTGTCCACATCTCTGAATAGATACGCTGCTCCTTCTTTTCATCAGAAAACACTTTCCGAGGTGCATAAACCATGTGTTCTGATAGGATGGGGTCAACCCAAAGGCTTTCAATGGCTGAAATAACATCTCGATGCCGGATAATGTATTTTTCATCCGGGCGATCTTTGAATGATAACGTTCTTGTCCTCCATTCTCCGGCTTTGTCAGGAATAGAGTCAATCTTCTTGTACAGTGCCCTTGAATTATGGAACGAAAGACCTAAACTTTCAACAACCTTTAAACAGAGATTATTAATTAATTCAATAAAAGATAAAAGAAAAAATCATACTCCAGGTATACTGAGGAAGCGATCCAGTGCATTTTGCCCAGGTCCATCTTTTACAGCCCATTTAGCTACTCTCCAATCAAGCTCTGATACAAATGGAGCAAAGGATTGGGGTAGATCTGAGTCGCCTGTTCCCATTTGGGAGTCCCCATCCTTATCGATGGTAAAATGCCGTCTCCATTTCTCTGCCCATGTGAGATATGTATCCGTTACAACTCTTCCTGCTGAAGGATAAATTTCTTCAAAACGCTGATCGTTATCATCATCAAGCCTGTGGTTGTTTTGTTGGTGGCGGCTTTGGGCAGTTGTTGAAGGGCCAGGCCCAGCTATGCCTTCGACATCAGGATTGATTGAGGGAATAAAATATGTTGGTTCGTCTTCATCCTCATAATTAATTGCTTCCTCCGGTGGTAACTCGCTGTCAATCAATGTCTCCTCAGTCTCTTCCGTATCCTCTGCCAAGATTTCAAGCTGATTTGGTAAGAGGTTGTGATCATTTTCAAAGGACAAATTGGCAAATCCCTCTTGACTAAACCATTGACAGCTTTTTGCAGTTGCCAAGTGGCAGTTCATACCCCTCTCTGAGCGAAATAACTTGCCACAAGCAGGGCATGTAAAATCTGAAAAGTTCATCTTGATCTTGATATGATTGGATTGATGGGGAGGAGACGAGAGTATCCTAACGTAATAATAAGATGCGCTCATATCAGTTAGATGGGTTAATTTACAAGAGGGGATAAGTCCTTACATAGACTGAATGCGAACCTAACCCTGCCTGGTTCCTGGCTAAAAAGAAAGGAATCAAATCAGTCAGATGATTCTAGCCAGGGTCTTAAGGCGCTCACCTTAAACTAAGGACCCCAGGTGGTTGCGTGAATAAAATTAGTTCAAATCATTTGTATTGGACTTGACAATTTTGTGAGGTGAAATTCAATCAAAGAGCAATTAATACAGCGGTTATTTGCATTAAAAATCATTATATGAGGGGGGGGGATGAAGGGAGGGGAATTTACAGTATCGTACTCAAATTGATAAGTATGTAAATGTAAACATCTATCTTTGCTTGCTTGCCCGGTTCCTGAGATCTTTCATGATTTTATCACCTACATCCCGCTGCGGTTTGGGTTCATCACATACGCATAAATGTGCGGCAGGGAGGTCAAATTGCTCTGGTGAAAGAACTTGTGGACCATTGTCAATGCCTTCCACAACAGCTAACATCACGACCGGTTTCATCAAATCATCAAACCGGTGGAAGATGCGCCGAACATATTTGCCTGTATGTTCACCCTTGATAACGACAAGTAGGCCGTTATCTCTTGCATAGTCAGGATTTTTTGGGGTGATTGTTTCTGGTGGGATGTAAATTGATTGATTGCGGAGCGTTCTGTGAATGGAAAGATTTCCACTTGTTTCCACCAGATAAACTATAATTTCTTGGAGTGATTTTTTTCCACCCGTCCAAATGGCCTTCATCTTTTTCCCTAGGAGAAGGGGATTGAGCAAATCGTGTTGTGAGGGAGGTGGCAGGGAACTGGGCTGGGAAGAGGGGTGAAGTGGAGTTTGGGACGATGGATTCCATGCTGGAGTGTGCATAGGTGAAAAATTTGGGAGGGGAGTACCGGTTGATGTTGTTGCAATGGAGGGGAGGGGATATTGTACTGTTGGAAGGGGCCTGGGAGGCAATACCAAGGTGCTCAGGCGATTGTGATTTTTTGGTTCAAAAATTTTCCAGTTTGGGCCCTTGGGTCGTTCAAAGTCAAATAATTTTAACAAACGACTGGTAGATGGATTAGTGGATAGTTCAGAAAATATGTAGTGTAATTTACTCAGCGTGTATGACATGGTCATAGTCGATTGTTTCTGTGTGGTTGGGACGGGATGGAATGAAATCCGTATATTGAATCGTGACCTTCAATCCGCTTTCTGTATCATGTCCACAAATAACGTCTTTGACAACTGCTTTACGTCCCTTCATTTCATGTTGAACGTTGTTGTTTATGACTAGTTCCCCCACCCACGGCACCCTGCCACCAGAAGGTACCTTCTGGCGTTGATCCTCATCTTGGCCTTTGAGTATCAGGGGTGTTGGGGCAAGGCGAACTGTATTAGCATGAACCCCCTGCAATGTCTACAATAGATAGTCAGCGTCTGAATATGCAATAAGATATTTTTCATACTTCTTTGTTGTGGGTAATAATGTCCAACCGCCCTCTTTGTATACCCGTGATCAAACCACTTTTGTCCTTGTGTGACCCATGAACCACTTCGACCAAGTCCCCAATTGAGAAAAACTTTTGTATATTGTACCAAGGTGCCTTTATCAAACCTCCATCACGGATAAGATTGACCTCAGCAAAGAGATCTCCTATGCTAATGATTGTGCCCAAGTTTCCATGTGTGAAGACCAAGACTGTTTCTCCTTCGGTGAAAACCCATTCGGTGGGACAAGGAAAGTTGGTGAGTTTGGGGTGGCCAGATTGCATAAATAATGATAAGACTGGTGTTTGGATTCGATAAGCCGGAGTTACAGAGCTAAAGTCATACTCGTTGATTATAAGGCCATGCTGATAGCGATGCCCAAGAAAGTGATAATAGCCGTCTTTTCTCAAGGTAGGTGGTTTTTTACTTCCCAAGGAGAGAGTGGCCAAATGTGGATTGAATAAAGCAGGTGGGGAGCGGGAGGTTCGTTTCCTTTTTCCAGAAGAGGTGGATTGGAGCTGGGTGGAAGATAGTTCTAGTCGGGGGATTAAGAGAACTGAGACACCACCCCAAGGCTCAAAGCCTGTTGAGAACCCAATATCACCTTTGTACGTGCCTTTGGTGATTTTAACCCAGCTATTGTCTTCTGGGATAGTCGAATCGGTCATGGTTAAAAGAGCATGATAGTCGGTGAAATGGATGGGATTTCTTTCAACGTCAGGGTACTTGTGGAATAAGCCAGGTGACCGCTTTAAGAGATCTGTAACAGGCCTGTCCATTTTACCTTCAACATAAATATAGCCCCGTATTGATGGGCCAAGAGTAAATGCTGAGCGTATTTCATGGTCCTCTTTAGTCATTTGAGCAATGAAGAGCAGCGCTTCTTCCTCAATACCTTTCTAGATACCAAGTTAGATGAGTTGTCAAGATTGTTGGGAGGAAAAAACAGACACGACAGCGAATACGCCATAGAGGATAATCCTCTTCAGTTATTTGCCTGGACTCGGAAGAATGCCTGGACTCAGAATTCTCTTGATGGGGAGATCCTCTTGATTGTCTTGTCCCTAGCCTCTTCCAGTGATTCAAAAGCTTCTCCCATCCTTCGTTTCCTTCATTCACATCTTCCCACCTGACGTAATTGGTAGAGGGGCCTGCAGAACCACTAGGTTCCCCAGATTCCTCATCAGATGAGTCATTAATGAAATTTTCTATAGTTTTGTTATCATCAAATTCAGTAATAGACAATAGTTATAAGAGTGCATACCATCAATGGGATCCATGTCGTCATCACTTATCTCATTTTCATCAACTCTGGCTTCATCATCGATGAACTGACGAACAAAGTTGCGTTGAAGGCTTCTTTGACTCATAGCTACTAGAAATAGGTATGTTAATATATAAGGAGTGGATGTAATGTAAGTAGGGAATCTACGTCGTTTTGGCTTCCAATATTAGTGGGGAGCTCTGTCATTTTCAGGGTTATGTTCAGGTACAGGGTCCAGAGACCCTGTCCAGTGTCTGTCCGATCATGATAGTCCCTTATTGTTCAGGTACAGGGTCCCAAGTCCCTGGCCAGCCTCCAGGCAATCAAGCAATGACCTCAGTGACCAAAATATCTCTATGACATCATTGAGATGTCCTCAGTTGATTTCACCCATAAAAAAGTTTGAATGTTAATAAAAATAAATATATTGATAACTAATTAATATACATGATAATATAATGAATATATAATAATATAATACATATGGGGCGGGGGAATGGGGCGGGGTAGGGAAAATGGGGCAGGGGGGGCGGGACCTGTGGTCGTGGGGTTTTGGTAGCCATGTGGTGGGGTCTGGGGGGCGTCCGTGGTCATGGTGGTTCGGCGTTGGGTCGTGGTGGGGTGTCGTGGTGGGTTTGGCGTTGCGTGCAGGTGGTCATGGTGGTGGTTTGGCATTGGGTCGTGTGGAGGTGGTGGTTTGGCGTTGGGTCGTGGTCGTGGTGGTTTGGCGTTGGGTGGCCGTGGTGGCGGTTCGGCGTTGGGTCGTGGTGGTCGTTTGTCATTGGGTGGTCGTGTTGGTGGTTCGGCGTTGGGTGGCCGTGTTGGTGGTTTGGCGTTGGGTCGTGGTCGTGGTGGTTTGGCGTTGGGGTAGCCGTGTGGTCGTGGTGGTAGTTTGGCATTGGGTGGTGGTCGTGGTGGTCTGGTGGTTTGTCGTTGGGTGGCCGTGGTGGTGGTTTGGCGTTGGGTCGTGTGGAGGTCGTGGTTTGAGTTGTGGTGGTTGTGGTGGTTCGGCGATGGGTGCAGGTGGTGGTGGTGGTGGTTTGGCGTTGGGTCGTGTGGAGGTCGTAGTTTGGGTCGTGGTGGTTGTGGTGGTTTGGCGTTGGGTGGCCGTGGTTGTGGTCCGGTATCGTGGTGGTCGTTGTTTTCGTTGGGGGTGGCGGTCACGTGGTGTTGGTGCCGTGGTTGGAGCGGTGACGGAGCGAGGAAGGGGGGATGGTGGTGGAGTGAAAGAAAGAGAAAGGCGTGGGAAGGTATCAACACGCCAGGGATATTCCCGAGAAATTTTGGTTTGGACCTCGGGCATCACGTGTGATGCCCGATGTCTCTATTTGGAAATTTGCCCGGTATTTTTGGTCTTTGACCTCGGGGGATATACCGGGTATAGCCGGATGGAGCGGTCCAGTTCTACCCGGTATAGCCGGATGGCCGTTTCCAAATAGAGACATCGGCCATCACACGTGATGCCCGAGGTCCAAACCAAAATTTCTCGGGAATATCCCGAGCGCGTTGAAGTATTCTCACGGTTTTTTCTTCCTTCCCAACCACCACCATCCCCTCCTCCGCCCCCTCTCCACTCTATTCAGACCACGACCGCCACCACTACCAACAACAACAACGACCGCCACCACCAACGATCACCACGACCGCCACCATCACGACCCAACGCCAAACCACCACGACCACCACGACCACCACAACCCGAACCAACACCTCCACACGACCCAACACCAAACCACAACCACGGCTACCCAACGACAAACCACGACCACCACGACCCAACGCCGAACCGCCACCGTGGCCACCCAACACCGAACCACCACCGCCACACGAGCCAACACCAAACGACCAACACGGCCACCCAACGACAAACCACGACCACCACAACCCAACGCCAAACCGCCACCATGGCCACCCAACGCCGAACCACCAACACGACCACCCAATGACAAACGACCACCACGACCCAACGCCGAACCGCCACCACGGCCACCCAACGACAAACCACCACGACCACCACGACCACCACCCAATGCCCACGGCCACCCAACGCCAAAACTACGACCACCATGACCCAAACGACTACCGAATGGACGCCCCCCAGACCCCACCACACGGCCACCAAAACCCCACGACCCCACTGCCCCATTTTCCCTACCCCACCCCATTCCCCCGCCCCATACATATTATATTATTATCTATTCATTGTATTTTCATGTATATTAATTAGTTATCAATATATTTATTTTTATTAACATTCAAACTTTTTTATGGGTGAAATCAACTGAGGACATCTCAATGATGTCATAGAGATATTTTGGTCACTGAGGTCATTGCTTGATTGCCTGGAGGCTGGCCAGGGACTTGGGACCCTGTACCTGAACAATAAGGGACTATCATGATCGGACAGACACTGGACAGGGTCTCTGGACCCTGTACCTGAACATAACCCTGAAAATGACAGAGCTCCCCACTAATATTGGAAGCCAAAATGACGTAGATTCCCTACTTACATTACATCCACTCCTTACTTCCACTCCTTACTTCCACTCCTTATCTATAAACATAACTAATGTCTATCACACTCTCACAATCAGAGGCACAGCTTATCCTTCATTTTTTAAAGCTCATTCCCTCTTCCGCACTTTATTTTGAACAGGTTCACGCTGTTATAGAGAACATAGAGGATCAATTATTCTATCGTCCCCCACCTTTAAGCATCCCCAGCTTAACTTCATGGGGATCACAGGCTACACTAGTGTCAAGGAGTAATGGAGGGGATCTCAATTCTTCCCAAAAACTTCAACACCCTTCATCTCCAAACAGGCGTTATCAGCGTTTGAGAATAGAAGGTCCTCAGGACCAGGGAAATTCTGTGAGTAAAAACTTGTATAACCTCCACATTGACTGACATTACCATTGCTTTATAGGATTCACATGGAGATCAATATCAAGCATCCTCTTCCAACACTTCCCGCTTTCACCCCCAGGCAGGTACAACCCAACATCCAGGCCCAGTTAACAGGCAACCACCTTGCCCTAGAGGTGCAGGTCGTAGGCCTAGGCGTGCCATTCAGGCTGGTGCAGCAACAGTTGACGCTGAGGCAGAAGCCTATGACAGATCCATTGCAAGGGGTCGTAATAATGATCCTGATGAAGATGAAGACCACAATCGTCACGATCAGCAGGATGATCAGCACACCCACCCAGGATGGGTGGCAACCAGAAATCCCCAAAAGCAAAGACTACGCACTGATGGTTCATCAATTATGAATGCTTTGACCACAGTTAATGTCAATGATATCATAATCACTATGAATAATTTCTTCTCAGGAAATTACTGGACAGAAAACGTAGACCATTTTAGAGTCAACTCAATTCAATCTATTGCAGCACGCTGTCTTTCTTGTGACAAGGGGGAGAAAGGATATTTATTCGTCTCAATGCTCCACTATATCCATCTTACTTTCAAAATAGATTCGTAAGTTTTAACATCTTCTCAGTTATTACCAATCATTACTTATTTTAAATTGTAGAGCCCGTAAACTAAATGAAGCAGAGTCCATTCAAGCCATATTCAACAGGGAATTTGACCAGGAATTCCTCGCTCAGAATTCCAATCACAATAAATATACTGTACGAACTTTAAACCGGTGGGTAGCTTCAGGGACCAAGTTTGCCTCACTAGCAGGTGCAGGTATAATTCGTCTTTCTTTTTCATCCTAGACACTGGTGACTGAAAGCTATGCCACAGGTTCGATTTATCTGCTGATGATCCTGGCATTTGCCGGGAAAAAAAGTGCAATCATGGATGCCTCCCTTGATGTCATCAACAACCTAGTATCAATCATACGTTTTCCTCAACAAGGTATGTGACAAATCAACAATTATGTGACTTTCTCTAATATGCTTCCAGATAATTCGGCTGGTCAACTTGTTATTGATATTTTAATTCCAGCGATCGCACAATTAAGACAAAAGCTCCCATGTCGCTTTAGCACAATGTTCCCACCATCCTTATTACAAGAACTACGATTGAATAGTGAATTGTCATGTCATGATCTTTCATCATCGGATATTTTCTTTGATGCATTGGCTTATAAGTACGTCTTTTGTTTTCAGTCTCAAATCTAACTCTTGTTTATTTTTTTTTCAGCGATTTTGTCTCCCTAAGATGTGAACAATCATGGCAAAGCTGTTATCAGAATAGCAATCTTTTCAGTTCAGATGCAGGCTACTCGTTAACACATTTTTCACAGAATATGTTGATGTCGACTCCACATCCCCCAACATCCATTCCCTCTCCAATGTCTGAACCTGACGATTTACCAAGATTTGAGGAGCCCAGTGCTTTGGACACACCCAATATGAATAATCAGAATGACGTTATTATTATCAACACTAACTTTGATCCCCAATCATCTTTGCATTCATTTCCCATACGGAACAAGTCAAAAGAGGAGCAGTTCTATTGGACAGAAGGTGAGAGGGCTAAAGCTGAAAACGCAATAGATCCTCATGATTTGGAACACCTCAAACACTTGGTAAGTCGACATTGACTTTTACAAACAGCTTACTTGAAACAAATTGTTGTATAGATTGCCCAACAATATACTGTGGATGGTATTAAAGCTAACCCCAATTCTTATTTGAAAATCTCCCCTACATTATTTCCAAAGTTAGTTGTTTGTGTTATTCTGTATTTTGATGACACCCACTGATACTATATCTAGTAATTCATTGCGATTAAATGACTGTAATGGAGATCTTATGGCTCTGATATGTCCTACAATGCCCGAACCAATCAGACGCAACCTTCTAAGCTATCTGGATCTTGCTTTTCCAGGTTGCATCAAGCGAATCAATTCACAAGCTGAGGGCATTCATAACGAATTCACTAGCTTTCATTTCTGTTGGTATAACCGCTACTCCAATAAAGTGAGACTAATTTGAATTCACTTTCCGGCTTACTTAGTCACTTAATTAGGGGACTGGAGCACCTCCAAACGTTCATCCTATATATCTTAGAAAGACAGGGAAAAAAGCTCCCAATCTCAATCAGCTGATTCCTCGAATGTCCAGGGAGACAGCAGAGTTTCCTGACCAATATAAGAAGCTTCAGGAGTCGTTAGAGTCTCTATTTGAATGGCAGAGAACAATTGTCTGTGTCACATTATACTCTAGTATTGACGCTTTTACTGATAGAATTCTAGTTAACAAGGCTTCTACCCAATCATGTGAAAACTCTTGAACAATGGGCTGATATCATGCCAGGCAACAGCGTATCTCCAGCTTACCCATTTGGAGGATTTGTAGTCAACCTCAATGCCGCAACCCGGGGACATCGAGATTGGGGTGATAAAGATATCTGCATGGTAATACCTATTACAGATTGCTTGGGTGGCGCACTTTGCTTGTTGGAGCCTGGCTGGAGATTGGAACTGCGAAATGGTGATATGGCGGTATTTATTTCAGCTAAAACAACGCACTTCAATCTCCATTTTGAAGGCCAAAGAGCATCGCTGGTCTTTCACAGTGATCGTGCAGGGGATGATTGGATTGAAAATAGAAACAATTGGGCAGATAATGAGTATTTCATTAGTACATAGTTAGAGGCTTGTTAGTGGACTTAGAATTATTTCTGGTTGGACGATCACAATTAAGCGAAAGACCAAACAAACACTTTATTATTTTCAACCAACTATTCCAAGTTCTTCTACGCTTTGCCACGCTTACTTTTCAAATTCCCCCAAACCTCTACACAACCACCCTAACACCTTTTTTTATCCAATCCTAACAATGGCCACTGGAACTCGTGCTGCTTCTCAAAGGGCCAACAAAGAAGCCTCCCGTAATGGTAATAAGACTACCCAAAAAGGAAAGGGCAAGGGAAAGGCGGCCAGCAACCCTCAACTTTCCGCATTGGGATCCACACCTCAGACACCTAGGACACCTCGGACACCTCAAGGGTCACAATCACCAATAGTCCCAGAAACAAGACCCCAATCAGCAGGTAAAGATTGATTTTATTTGCCAGCACATCTCTATTAACTGATAATATGCAATGTAGTATCCCAGAAAAGAAAATCCAGGGGGGCTGTGGATGAAGAAGACGACAATGAAAATCAACCTTCCACCTCCAAGCGTTCCCGACTTGACTGGGAGGAGACTGCATTTGCCAACAGCCTTGGAAGGGGCTTGTCGTATAACCAAGGCCAAGACGAAGAGGAAGAGGAAGAGGAAGACGTATATGGTGACTTACCAGGAAATTTCAACAGATACCCTGAACCCGGGCATGATGAGGATGGCAGGAATAGGAATATGCTTAGTGACGAGGAAGAGGAAGAGGAAGAGGAAGAGGAAGAGGATGACGACCAAGACCTTGAGGGAGATGACGATGGGTATTCTAGAAACAATGTGCGTAATAATTTTTTTCAGTCCAGGATTATTACTTATATAGCATACATAGATGATGATAACAGAGGATGATACGGCGCCAAGGTCAAGGTCAGCCAGCCGACCCAAGGGGGTCACCAAAGCAAACATGAAAGGAAAGGTCGTCGAGAAAGACTTCTCGCCACAAATCCTCACCATCGTGAACAAAGCTAAACACCTCCTTCGCAAAGCAGTCGCCTTGGACCCCTTCCTTCCCATTAGGAGGCTGGATGCCAAGACCACCTATATTTGGTCTATACTCGGGGAGGCGGTTGAGGGAAATCCAGTCCTGCAAAAGGTTTTGAAGAACACCAAGGAGCAAGAGAGATGGGCCATGATAACATTTGTAAGTACGAGTCATTAATCTGTCTATCTATTAATTGAATTGTATTTAGGTATGGTACGCTCGAGGGAACCTTTTGGGCTCCCTCATAACAAAGGCAAGAAAGCTAGTCCCTGCCATCTACGGTATTACAGGACTGGGATACTCGGCGGACGAAATGCGCAACAAAGTAGCTTGGCTAGAGACGGAGGGGAACTTCAAATTTGGTGGTATTTCCTGGAACGGTAGCGCAGAAGTAAGTTGGATCACTTATTATTCTCCTCAACTATTAGGCTAATTAGAAATCAATATAGTCTTCAACGGTTGACAAAATGGACCCATTTGGCCATCCGGCCTTTGGATGCATCATCCGCGACCAATGGTTCTCAAACGGCAAGAGCGACATGTTGATATTTCAGGAGATGGTCGACCAGGGGACCCTTGTCCACTCAATCCTGATTCTGGTCATCTGCGCGGTATTTTTTTTTGTATTTTATTGTTTAACTTTTCAACTGAAACCCCCCTCTAGGTTGAACATGCTTTGCATGAATATTCCAATGGCATCAAATGCCCAAACGTATTTGGCACCAATTCGGTTCAATATAGGTAAGTACTCATATCAGCAATCGTATATAAACTCTAAATCTATTTTAGATATGTGCATCATCTCAGATCATGGGAGGTAGCCGCAGAAAATGGGCCAAAATGGGCCAAAGGTAAACTGCGCAAACTTTATCGTCAACTTCTGTACGTTTCTCTTGCAAACTCATTCTATATTTTCTACTTACATTCTTTACAGAAAAGATTCCAATCAAGAACACATGCTTGAAGGACAGACGGAAGCGTTGAAGGATTTGAAAGGGGTGGACTTCGCCCTTCTGGAGGCACTGGCAGCACAGGAGGAGGAGGAGGGCTGAGGGGGGTTGTGTTGTGCCAGGTCATGTTGGATTGGGTGGTGTTTAGTTGTCGCATCTCGTCTCGTCTCGTCTCGTCTCATCGCGTCGTGTCATTTTGTGTCTCGTCGTGTTGCATTTGTAATTTTTCTTTCATTTACTGTATTGTTTTATTATAGTATAATGGATTAATTATTTACTGCGCCAATGGTTTTGTGAAATGCAGTCCCAAACACGCTTTCAAACGAGCTTTCAAGCATTCTGGGAGCTTCCCCAAGGAGCCCCCTATGCTCAGTTGCATTTTGTGTATTCCTAAGGATACTCTCAGAGCACTCTCAGAGCACTCCCAGAGCACCCCCAAAGAGCCCTTAAGGCTTGGTTGCATTCTCTATTTTCCCAAGAGCACCCTCAGAGCACCCCCAGAGTTTCCCCAAAGAGCCCTCAGGGCTCACTTGCATTATCTATTCTCCCAAAGATACCCTCAGAGCAACCCCAGAGCACTCCCAGAGCACCCCCAAAGAGCCCTCCAGGCTAGCTTGCATTTTCAGTTTTCCCAAGGTTACCCTCAGAGCACCCTCAGAGCACCCTCAGAGCACCCTCAGAGCACCCTCAGAGCACCCTCAGAGCACCCTCAGAGCACGCCCAAAGCACCCTCAAGGCTCAGTTGCATTTTTTATTTTCCCAAGAGCACCCTCAGAGCACCCCCAGAGTTTCCCCAAAGAGCCCTCAGGGCTTGGTTGCATTCTTTGTTTTCCCAAGGGTACCCTCAGAGACGCCCCAGAGATGCCCCAGGAAAATGCTCATATTTGGTTTTTCCCTGGGATGCCCTGGGGCGCCCTCTGGTGCCCTCAGGGTGCCCTCAGGGTGCTTGTGAGAAAAAAACCAAAATGACCTTGCCTTGGTGGTGCCCTGACTGCCCTGGCGCCCTGGCCGCCCTGTGACACCCTGTGACACCCCAGGGGTGCCACAGGGTGCCGTAGGGTTTTAGTCTTTTTTCCTGATGTTGTCTGTTGTACATACTCAAGTGCTTGCTTGAATGAATCAAACATATCATCCAAAGGTGCTGGTATCTGCATGTACACTAGTGCTTTGTGGTTAAACATTTGTTCAAGCATGTTGTTCTCAGTAGAGTTCAATGCTGCTGACTGAGCTTCCACTCTTTCATACCAACTTCCATTTGTTCTTCTGACCTGAGAGCCATCTGCTAGTACAAACTTCCTATCAACTAACTTAAGTTTTCTGGACTGAAGTTGTTGTTCTTTTTGCAGGCACACAGCTACTACATAACCTTCTTCATTGCAATAGAAGCAAGTCCCAAGTCCTCTCAAAGTGGGTCTTGGAGCTGGTCTCTATACTAAGAATTTGTTGACTAATTCTTTGTTTAAAATAATCCCAGGGATAATGCCTCTAAGCTTCTTAGCTTTGGCCATGAACTCCTTTTTGAATCTTAAATGGAGAGTTTGATCTTTACTCCCAATTCCATTGTAATTACTACAAACAACATCTAACTTTGTCACAGAATCACCCTGAATGTCCACAGCTTCTGGATAACTTACAACTAGTTTTTTCCAGAATGTGTCATAGGTTCCTGTCTCAAAGCTAGGCAATGCACGCCACTCAGACTCAGTCTGCATGTCCACATATTGCATGATTTCTTCTTTCTTGACAATGCCATCACTGCCAATCTGAAAAAGTTTGTGTTAAGTAGTGGTTGTCTCCCAAAGCTTCTCATATTGGCTGAGGAACCTTAATAAATTTTCAGGCTCATCTCTGCTTTCTGAAGAAGGTAGACAATTTCTTGTCTGATGATTCTGACCTTGGACTTGTTGTTCTTGGTTTTGGTTGTTTTGTACAGGTCCTAGTGGGACTTTTTGAGGTGTTTGCTCTCCAAGTAATGATTGTTCCAATTAATCTATTGGTCTTTGTGTAGTAATCTGGAGGCTGGATGAGTTTGTGTGTCCCTTGGATACTGCTTTTCCCTTTTTTTCTCCTTTAGAAGGTCCCTTAAAAACTCTTTTGGGTTGGACTGGTCTTTGTTCCTGCCTAACAACTTGTCTAGATGGACCAGCAACTGGTGTTCCGTGCATGCGTGAAGTACTGCTTGTGGGGATACTCTGTGTAGTTCTCTTTGGTTGTGTAGTTGGGGGTAATTCTGGCTCTAACCCTGCTTATGCAGAATTTCTAGTGGTTCTTTTCTTAGGTGCAGAAGGGCCACTAATCACTGGTTCAGTGTTGGTTCTGAAAGTCTGACTGTTTCTAGCTGGAGGATTTCCCCAAACAATAAATATTGCAAGGTCCATGTTTCCCTCAGAAGATAAAACCAATCTGGCATTAAACATAGGTGAGAGGCAGTTGTTCAAATAAAAGAGTCAATTTAAGTGACAAATTTTATAGATTTAGCCAATACCCCAGCTTTCAGTAGCCCCAGTGCACTTCATGATCAAGGAATAGTGCATTAATATGCACAGGTTTCCACAATAATCACAGCCAACCTAGCATTCAAGTGCTATATCAAACAACAGCAACTATTCCTAAGGCTATCAAGGGTCATATTTTGTTCAAGTTGGGTTTGACTATGAGCTTCTAAGCAAGCGTGACCTACTGTGGGGGCTTTACATTTTTCTCGAATCAGACCTTGGTTCTGACACCATCCAAAAACTTGCAAAGATTTTCAGCCCATTCCCTGTCAGCATTTATATACCAAAGTAATGCCAAGGGATCTTGCTCAATAAAAAATATCCTGAAGAGTCAAGCATCATAAATTTGTGGACATCTATTAAAGTATCTCAAACATTGGGGCCCATTGACAGTGGTGAAGCATCCAAAAGACAGGCTTCACTGGCCAGTGGCAGCATACCCTTAAAAGGGAATCATGTAAGTAGTGGTCATGGCAGCAGTAGTCAGGACAAGGAAGCTAAAGATTCACCTGAGGGGGGTTGTGGAAGTGGCACTGGTGGGTCTGGTGGTACAGGTCCAATTGGTACCACTATACTTCTAAATGTGGAACAAAAGAATCTTGCAAGCAAAATATCAACATTTCAATTGCTTTGACAACAAATTTAACGAGCCCCATGGCTCAGTTCAAACTGAATGTGACCATAGAGCTTAAGGTGCTTGTCTACTGCTTGTATAAAAATAGGTTGATACTGTGCTAATTTTTTTGCAGATTAATAGAAATTACAAAGATAACCTTCAGCCACCTCCAGAATCAAATTTTCAGATCCTTGGCTCCAAGTCAAGATGGTTGACCTTTTTTCCAAAATCTCAAATAGAAGCAAATACTGCTCAAGCTCAGGTCATGTCCAGATGGTTGTGTCAAAAAACTCTGTATCCGTAATAAAGCAAAAACCCTTGATTATACACTTTGAACAGGATGGTGTAAATTTGAAAGTGGAGTGGAAAAATTCTGGAGGATTGCAAGGGGTCATTGGTGCAACCTCTAGCTTTTGTATTGATGGCACCCATGCACACACTTCTGGTGAAGAAAGGTTCCAAAATAGGTGGAGGATCAACTTGCACATGGATATAATTGTTAAGAAAGCTAAGGCAAATTGGAGCTACATCCACAACTCACAATATTACCCACAACAATCCAGCAATACATTCGAGCTTCCATCAATGGCTATTTTCACTGAACTGCAAGGATTTTGAAAAAAAGAGGCCTTGCTTAGAGGTTGAAGTCATCATGTGCTATTCACAGGCCCAGCCAGCTACTCAATTTTCTGGCTGGCTCAAGAAACACTCAAAGCCAAAAAATTCCAAACCCAAATATTTAAACTTCCTGCACCAGATTTCTACTTTTATAGACCTAGAGCAATTAAGGAGGGGCACTGATTGGCATGCAGCAGGTCTGGCTGCTAATGAGGAGTGTGCTAAGGAAAAACTTGGAAAACCAGGGGATCTGAATCTCCACCCAATGGAAGCTTCAAGAAACAATCCAGAAAACAGGTCTAATTTTCATGTCGTGCTACAGACCGCCCTCCATGGCCATGAAAAACTTAGCAATGACCAGAAAACAGGTGGATGCCTTTTGCTTTCATAAAATCAACTTCATTAATTTCTATCCAAACTTTCAGGCCTTTAACTGCTTTTGGATTCTTTATACACTGACAATTCAAATGCTTATGGAGATAAAGAGTCCTCCCTGGTAAATATATTTACACCATTACCATCTTCCTTAAATCTAAATCAATTTGGTGAAGTAAATGAGGCAGGTGTTATTGAAGATTGCTAATAATAATAATTAAGTCCCCAAAATTTCCCCCTTTTTATATTCTGCAGAGTCTAGGACCAGTAATGATTATGATCTCTATCCCATCCTTCAATAGACAATACTCCTTACTAATCATGCTTATTTGACCTTCTTTGCTTATATTTGTTCCACAGCATCAAATTAATGGTTTTTCCAATCAAAATGACCTCAAGAAGACATTTGTCTGCCATGTCCACTAATAGAATTTTTTACTTTTTATTTTTGCTTTTTCCAATGAACTGTTTTGTACCTACTTGTTATCTATATTACATTCTAGTTCTGATTTTATTATTATATTTATATTTATCTTTTTGTTTCATTTTTTTTTTTACTCTGATATACCAGACTTTATCTATTATCCGACCCACCCCAAACCTAGTAGCTAGAAGCATAACTCCTTCATTCACAGAAGGTGTTTTTTGCTGATTCATATTGGAATACCAAGGCTGTTAGAGCCCAAGAGCCCCAAACAACACCATACAATTATTCCCTACATTTGAAATATCTTTTAACCTTTCTCTGTAGTTCTCTGACTGCTCTGTTATTTTGTACACCTTAAATACTTTACATTGTTACTGTTGCACCTCAGCTGTTGCATTGCTCTCACGAGCACACTGAGGTGAATACCCTTACCACTATTCTCACATATACATTTACTTACTACTTACTTAACCTAGACTTACATCATTGTCTAGGTAAATATATTAGCTGTTGCATTGCTCTTGCATGCACACTGAGACTTACATTGTTGTCTAGTATCTTACAATTCATATCCCTTCTCTGACTCAGCATGAATAATATTTAAATAACTTAGTAAAACCTTAGCTTAACTTGGCTGAATATGGCACCTTTGCTCTGTTTCTTGATATATATTCAATTATACTTATCTGGAATTAGAGTGATATGCATATCTCTAAGGCTTTGACTTGAAGTATACCTTAAAAGAAGGATTTGATGTGTATTGGGGAGTGTCATCTCTACTTTGACCATAGAAATTTGTGGCTGTTATAAATTATCATTGAATTCCATTATATATACTTATAATATAATCAGGAGTAAAATTTTGAGATCTCATGCATAGCAGTTAAATTGAGTCATGTACTGGCTCACATAAGACATAACATTTTCTTGACCAAAAATTGCTCAATACCCTAATTCAATTTTCTCAACAAAAAACTTAAATATCTTTTATTATTAAATTATTGATCTTGATAAGTATCTTAATTTCAACTATTTTGATAAAATCTATTCTTCAATACTTTCAAAACCTTGTTTGTTGCTTGGTGCAAGATCTGATTTCTACCAAAATCCCTTATTATATAACCCTAAATAAATTTTAAAATAATTATTTAAGATATAGAGAAGTGTGACTTCTAGCAAGGAATTAAGATAAGAGAAAAATTAAAGCCAAAAGAGGGGGCTTAAGATTTTTAAGAATACTGAGGGTTATTGGTGTCATAATTCATTTTGATTATAATGGTAGACTTAAGTATTGCAGATATCTGATACGTACAGAATTAACCTTTTGGAAGAAGAAACGTCAGGACAAAATCTATTATTTGGGGGGATAAAAATGATAACGTACCGCAGGGTTCCACCAATTATCCATAAGATACACGCGTGATGCCTCAGTCAAGTTGAGGGCGACACCACCGGTTTCGAGACTGGCAAGGAATCCAGTCACATCAACATTATTCACTAGGCGAAACCAAAAGCGAGCAACCGAACGAGACACGATAGAGATTTAACGCACTGAAATGTTTGATTGTTGCATCTCGAGCTTATGGACTCATGGTACCTTCCACCCGACAAATCTACAACTGTGTAAGCAAAAAATCCCATTAAACCGAAATCTACTCACCGTTAAGCCCGTTTTCTGAAGACGATACGCAATCAAATCCTAAAAAGTTTACCTGACAAGGCTTGTAGTCACATCTTGCATCCATAGATTAATCAGTTCTTCTAACAAAGGCCTCGGGGATCGATGACGACCGCCAGGTCTCCAAATTGAGGCGGGCCAGAATCCCTTGACGTGCATTCGTTACATTCTCCTCCAATTCAAGTGCGGGGGCCTCCAAGTCGATGGTCAAAGAAACATGACAAATGGGACAGGCCGGCTAGAACACACTTGTTGAGAAGAGAGGAATATACACGGTGCGAAGCACTTACATTCTGTCCTAGTGCCGGAGTCAAGTTGCCAACCTTGAAGAAAATCTCTAGCCAATTACCCTCTCGCTACTTCAAACAAACAGAAGGCAAAGATCCAGGAGAGGTGGTTTCATATTTGACTGGGCTGAACTACGAGAATCCTGCGTCGCCTTAGGATTCAATCTGTATTTCCTCTGGTAGCGCGTCCTGATCTCACACTTCAGCCAATCATCATAACGCTGAAAGATTTTGCTATACAAGCACTTGAAAAAGCAATACGATAACAATGATATTATGTATGATAAATCCGACAATGCAAAACGCTAGAGAGCGTCAAAGATGATTGGGGTTTGCTGGCAAACCTATACGCATAAGTAAGTGTATGATTTCAAGCGAGGGAATAAGGAAATATCTATCAACCAAGATACACGAACAAAAAAATCTCTATCTGCAGGTAAACAAAAGTAGGAAAGAGAAATCAAAACAAAACCAAAAAGAAAAAGAAAAAATGATAATCATGGGGTTAGAACTTGTTCCAACTCCTCCCAGGAGGGGGTGCACCAGCACCACCCACAAATGATTCAGGCAACTTTGGGACCGGTGGGATGGCCTGCCTATCACCGGTCCCCTCTCGTCCATTTCTCCCATACATATCTTCCACCCTCTGGACGAAACGTTCTCTCGCCTCTCCGCTCTTATCCGGGTCCAAGAAACTAGTACGACTGTAGATGCTCCCACTCCACCGACTACTTCGTTGGCCCCCACTCTCTTCTGTTGACGTCCTCTCCTCCAGGTACTCTTCACTTGTGTTATCGAACTCGGAAAGCCTGCCCCGCAGCGCTTCGAATGAATGGCTCCGGCCTAACGCACGTCCAGACTCTGCAGTCACATGAGCGTCCTCGAATCTATCCAACACATTCCGTATGTCCTCTTCCTCATCCTCGTCATAGTCCCACCCATCTTCAGTGGGTTCGACGACGTGTATTCCAGGATTCACAATATCATCTCGCATACTCTCCCGCATGCGTTGTCTCGAATCACCAGTTGACCACCCCTCGGGTGGAGTGGCAAGCGCGTATAGTTCGCGATACCGTGGCACTTTCACTCGCGCCTCCAACCCATTGATACCTCCACCTCCAGATCCGGCAATAGGGACAACCGGCTTGGAGGGAAATGGTGACTCTCTACCACGTTGGATATTTGACATGGATTGAATCCCCAGGTCAGGTGTTCTGCTGCGACGAATACTTCCAGGTCCGTAGCCTCGCGGACGTATCGGCTGGGCAAAGCTCCCCACACTCGTCCCATCATTTGCTACGCCTTTCGGCACACTCGGTAGCGGCCCGGCTGGGGGAGGACTGGGTGGTGGTATGTCGTAGTACGCGAGAACATTTGGGCTATGTAAAGGGGTAGCCCGAGGAGATGGAACAATGTAGTCAGAAGAGGGAATGATTGTAAGTTCTGACAAAGTTGGTCGATGCACAATATCATGGGACGGCTCCATTCGATGCGGTATCGTGTTGGGGTATCCTGGTGAGAGCCTATCGGGACCCGCGCTAGGAGTCGGGCGCGGCCCGAATCCATCCGTGGGGGGGTTACGTGGGCGTACTGGTTTAGACGGGCTTGAGGGCAAAGATGTGAAATGAACCATCGGTGAACCAGGAGGTCTCCCACCCAAAGACGGGGATGAAGCACGAAAAGGATCGTTCGATATCATGTTCGATAGAGCTGATGGGGGATATTGGGGAGAGTATTGCGAAGGTGTAAGGCTATTATTTGATGGATTTTTGGTAATATCATGTGTGATCAAAGGAGGTGAAAGTGCGTGGGAGGTGGGAGCAGGAGAATGAGTAAGAGGGAGAGACGTTGCAGGGAATTTTGAAGTGGAGGAGGCGGGAGATGCCAACGCGGAAAGTGGGAGTGGGATCTGGGTTGCCGACGTCGGGGTAGAAATCTTGCTGCTTCCAACGTCATATCCACCGTTGACGGCGACGAAATGAGCCCCTCGGCGCCTGTGAGCTGATGAGCTTGAGGATCCTGAGTCTATAGAACTATAGGATTCACGCTCGAGAGCAACTCGTTCGAGGTGGGGTGTAGGATAAGAAGTAGGACTAGGATTTGAAGGAGATGACAGTGGGGCTACGGGGGGCGCGTACGATGTGTCAATACTACTTGCAGGTGGTATTGTCGAGACCGTGATCGTACTAGGACTGCTAACGCTGCTTGGAGATCCGAGCGTCGTTGCAAACCGGGATGCAATTGGGAGAGGAACAACCTCTTTTTCAACAACAGGAGAAGGAGCAGGGCTTTCGTCATGGTGTAATTCAGGTTTGGACTGTTTCGTCCCGAGCTTGAAAAATCGCGACTTGGCCTTGGCCCTCAAACCCGCGGGAGTTGACGAAAGATATCCCGAATCAGTCTCATACCCTCCATCCCCAGACGGTTTCGATTTGCTCTTTTTGGTCTTGGTTTTCTCGGTTGATTTGGTGTTACCGTCAGTTTCATATCCCGTAAATGAAGGCGCACTATCATCCGTCTTCTTGGAACCTTTTGCTGCTGAGATCAAGCTCTTCTTCCGCTTACGTTCCTCTTCCTTCTCCTTCTTTTCCAGAATCTTTTCCTCTTTGGCGCGTGCCTTAGCCTCCTTCGTACGTTCCTTCTTGTCTTGCGAAGAGTCCACATCCATACCACCGAAACCTCCACCAACCTCTTTCTCTGAGCCTTTTTTCTTATCTTTCTTCTTCTTTCCCCCTTCGCTCATATAGCCCCCCTCACTTTCGTATCCATCAGCCCTTTTCTTTCTTAGTTTTCCGCGGTTACCAGCGCTTGGTGTCACAGGCCTTGGTGGAATGGGGACGGCGGGAAATGCGATTGTACCGCCACCCGGCGCTCTAACCTGTATTTCATTGGGGGTGTGTACGGATAGGTCAATGGGTAGTTGATTTGATTCATCGGTGCCCGGGTATGGTAATGTGTACGGCTGTCCATACGGTTTAGGAATAGACGGGGTATGGGAAGAAGTTGATGGAGTAATTGGATAAGGTGCCGAAGACGTTGAAGATTCTTCAGACGTTCCGTATGCTAACGCTGGTGAATGTAATGCCTGTAAATAAAGAGAAGTGAGAAATGAATCAATAAGTAATCCGATCTCGGTGGAAATGGATTTTCTTCAGGCATCATTACTCGCACACCCGATTAGAGCTTAGCCAGTGAGGCGAATTACGGAATCACTGTGACCCGGAACCTTGGGGTGACGGTCCCAATGTCCTCACTAGGTTGCCAATCCCCCTCAAATGGTTTGGATCCAAGCCTCCCAAAAGAGAGATGGTGTAGTATGTGGGAGAATAAATACACACCTCTTCTTCTTCCTCTTCGACAGGGTTATTGAACATCCAGTTAGCGACGGTGCTGTTGGTACCCAGACCCAGCTGGAGAACTGCATCGAGGACGGATGCGCGCAATGCATTTGATTCACGATTGTTCTGATTGTTACCTTCGGTAGGTGAGGTGGGTGAGTTTACTGTTGTATGTTGCCGAAGGACCGGCGTCTGGGTACGAGAAGAATTGTAACTGTGATCCATAGGATTATAAATGAGTGAGAATGTGCTGAATTAGAGCGCTTTCAAAGCGTTCAGTGGGTCGAAAGTCGAAAATTCCAAGCAAACCGAATAAAAGAGTGTTATGCGGAAACGAGGGTCGGAAACGAGAGTAAGGAGGTAATAAGAGCTGGAGATGACAAGATATGAGATCAAATACCGATATTTGATAGCATTCCAGCGTTAAATACCACGTAAATGGGACAAAAAGCGATACGATAGCACGGAGGAGCAGAGAAAACGATGAGGAGAGCTCTAGGATCCCTTCTAAACTTCCACAGGGCAATTACAATAATACATCACGTGCACAGCAGGCACCGAGCTAAAAAAAAACTCACCTGTCAAGTCGACACGTTCCTGTCATTCCGTTGTCGCCAATTCGTCTTGACTAGTTCTTCCATGTTGCTAGTCACTACATCATTTCTTAGCATCGTTGCACCTCCACCTGCACGTCTTACTGCTCCAAAAATTGTGTGCTGACCTTGAGGCCTGGCTTTTCATTGATTATTCCATTTCGGGAGGACACGACCTGATAGTGACCCTGTTTCCTTGACGACAATAATTCAACGAAGTGAGGTATGTGACGCCAGAAAGTCGTCTGACCGCCCTTATGTCAATTTACGACTCCGAACTCCCACCGCGCCCACAATCTTTCGTGTACTTGGGCAATTATTTAATTAAAGACTGATCGGAGACCTTGGTGGACACTCGTATATTATACCGTGTGTTTTTGAGTGCAACGTAGCACCAGCCGAAAGCAGTGGGTTGGCATCTGTCTGACGGCACCCTGAACATTTTAGGGGAAATGCTAGATTCAAAGCGTTCCGTTACATATCATACATTTCGCCCTGCTTTTGGCAAGTAGAACTGTGGAATGGGGTTTTCGTATATTTCTCAAATGCAATATCCATTGTTTTGTTTGGAGATTCTTGTTTTAATGCATTCAACCAGCACCGTGATAATGAAAAAATCGTGTCTCAATAACAACGCCACCAAAGTTCAGCATTCCATTTGCAGCTGCGAACTTCAAGGGATGCATTCCCGACTCGCATAGTTAGTTTGTGTGCCTTTCCCATGGGTTAGGCAACCAGGGCTTTATTACAGCTGCCCAAGAATAATTCGACCATGCCTAATACATAATGTTGTCATTCTCGCTGTCCAGCAGGCTATTTTCATCTTAAAAAAAGAAAGGTGACACTGGCCTCTCCCCCCATGGGCCCTGAATAATCGTCCCCATTTGGTTACACATATCCAGGCATCCCAAATCCCGATCATACACAAACGTACAGAGACACTGGAGTTTGGGGAAAAGCTGGAGAAGGAATGCGGCTCCAGCGTCGGGGTCACTGGAAATCGACACATGGATTCTAAGAATAGTTAAGGTTGTCGACCACGGTATCTGCCCCGGTCCTAGGGAAGAATCTATTCTTTCCAAAGCTATCCCAAGACGGGTGAGCTTGGGACACATCGACAATAGTATATTCGTGGCGTCTAGTGAAAGCATGGTGGACAAAATGAAAGGGAATTCGAGGATTTCGATGTTAGGCCAAGAATATCCACAAATGGAAAGGTCATTGCTCGAAAGATCAACTGGGGGGAACGCACGAAAAATGGCAGTTTTCAGGGAGCGTAATGAGAGAAGTGGTTGTATGATAGATAGAAAGGGGGGAAAGGTCATTTCAGCCCGGGTTACTCGATCCTGAAGGTCAAAAGTTTGAAGATCTAATGTAAGTTCGCGGAGAGTGTGATGCCTGGATATATGGCTGATGCAAGTATGAAAATCTTGCCATAATTTACGTGGCCAGCTAACTTGAGCCAACGTTTGTCGGCTTTGCGCATGTAGCTTCAGGGTGTGAAGCTGGTTAGGTGGTAAAGCAGCTAAAATATACGCAAAGTTCTCCAAAGTGCCATTCATCATCAAAACCCGGAGCCCTGTTAGGCCACTCCAGTCTAGAGGGGGTGACCTTTCGGGTGCCGGGATGGTGCCAACGGATAACCTCAGAGTGGTGAGGTTGGTCAAGGCCGGTAATCGATGCAGCCAGAAGTAATCCGGCGTGACGATCATTTCAGAAAGTTTAAGAACACGAAGACTTTTCATCAAAATGATTTTGTCGAGATATTTATCCGGGAGGTACAGATCAACACGGAGATGGTTGATATTGTATGCAGTGATTGGGATTTGGTCAAACATAGCACCTACAATATAGCTGGAATCACTGAAGTATTCAGGAGAATAGTATGAGAGACTAAGCTTGCGCAACGACGATGGCAGACAAAGAAGGGCGCTGATACCAGTTAAATCATCAAAATACTCGAGGTTAAGGTCGAAGTGAGTAAGATGAGGGAGGATGAATTGACATCGGCGTGTAAGTTGAAGGTAGACAGAAGGATGTATGCGATCAGCCATTTCTCCCTGACACCCATTGTAAAATATTCGTACACGTCTGGCATAGTTTTCAAAGCGAGCCCAACTTTCATCTGATACAATTCCCCGCAAAATCTGTCAGTGATATCAACTCCACGCGATAATTTTTTCCCTAGGAAGGTGGAAGCGTACTTGGTGGTTAAGATGTGGCTTGGAGGTTTCGTGAGTCTGGAATCCGGGAAGAATCCGGAATAGTGGAGTAAAACCATCAATCGACCGCCATAATTTGTCGAGGGCTGCTTCAGAGAAGGCGTGACAGCAACGAGTTGCGGCAATGAGGGAAGAGACGTCTGCCTCTTCAAAGATCAAAGCGAGAATATCCGGAATTTGCAATGCGAGATGCATTCCGCGTCGCGATTGCGTACGATGTGGAGGTTACAATGTTCGGAATCGCAAAGGTCAATCCGCTCACTGCGTGGTCCTACTGGTGAGAAATCGCCGCTACCAGGGCCCGTCATCCGTATTCCCATCAATTGGGGCAAATTTGTTGCGAATACCCTTTTAGGTTTGCTTGTAAGATATGTTCTACAGTACCCATAATAATATGGGCAACTTATAAGTATTGGGGAACCCCGAAATGTTATTATTACTCTACTTATTCCATAAGTCATGACCACTATAATCTGATTCCAGCAGTCTTAGATTTCATCAATACATGCATCCACATTATAGCTGACGTAAAATGTCAGCCTTTGAGGATCTGATAACTAAAAAGACAACGTACCCTAAATAAGAAACCAAGCTACGGAGAGTATCAGCAAAGTATAGTATTGAAATTCTCAGAGGCACTTACATCTTCAGGTGTCAAACGACCCATGGCCTGAAAGTTTGTTGCTCAGCAAAGTGAATAAACAGAGCGACGAAAAAACATACCGAATCGTCTGCTGATAAAGTCGCATCAACCATGGCCGATTTCTTTTCCTGCAGCTATTGAAATCGTGTTATTAGAGATTGTAGATGATCGGTAACGTCAGGAGAAGATTACCTGAACGATTCGGCTCTCAATACTATCTTCCACTACCAACTTAATCGCTTGTACAGGTCTGCGCTGACCCAACCGATGAATACGATCCATAGCCTCTGATAGGTATGTCAGCATCATATACCTGTCTCAAATACTTATCGCGGATACGTACGGTATTCAACCTTGTGGATGAAGAAACGTCAGGACGAAATCCGAAGATGAAAATGATGACGTACCGCAGGGTTCCACCAACTATCCATAAGGTACACGCGTGATGCCTCAGTCAAGTTGAGAGCGACACCGCCGGCCTTGAGACTAACAAGGAATACAGTCACGTCAACATTATTCACTGGGTGAAACCTAAGGTGAGCGACCAAACGAGACACGATAGAGATTCAACGCACTGAAATGTTTGATTGTTGCATCTCGAGCTTGTGGGCTCATAGTACCTTCCAGCCGGCAAATCTACGAACATGAACATTTGAGCAAGAAAATCCTGTAAAGCCCGATTCAACTCACCGTAAAGCCCGCTTTCTGAAGCCGATACGCAATCAAATCTAAAAAGTTTACAAATTGACTGAAGACAAGACTTTTTGTGGTCGCATCTTGCATTCGCAGATTGCTCAATTCTTCTACAAGGGCCTCGATTTTCGATGACGACCGCCAAGTCTCCAAATTGAGGCGACCCAGAATGCCTTGACGTGCATTCGTTACGTTTTCCTCCAATTCAAGTGCGGGGGCCTCCAAGTCGATGGTCAGAGAAACATGACAAATGGGACAAGCCGGCTGAAACACACTTGTTGAGAAGAGAGGAATATACACGGTACGAAGCACGTACGTTCTGTCCTAGTGCCGTTGCCGTCTCAAGATATTGTTTAATACATTCACGGTCGAAAATATGGCGACACTTGGATTGAATCGCGTCCTCAGCGACATCATTGCAAATTCTGCACACGGTTGCTTCCGAAGCGTCCGCAATAAACTTGGTGGCATTGGTTTTGCTCCGGAGGACAAGGTCAGGATGACACGCCATTTGTCTCATGCGGGTCAACCTGCAATTTCTATGAGGACCGTAAACTCGAGGAACGGCCATTGAACTTACAGGCTGAAAATGTTGGAGTAATCTATACAATAAAATTAGAAGTGATATTGATGTGAATAAATAAAATTTACTGTTAAGAACGGTCCCTTGGTCAAGATAGGTGGTAAATTGTCGCTTCGCGTCCGAGAATAGGGAGCGGTATAGCTCATTTTCCTCGGGGCTGAAATAATCACGTCGGACGATGACGGTGCGTGGTGGAAGACCAAGATCATCTGCCCTTTGGAGCTAAGGGTTGTAGATGCCGAGTAAGTCACAATAATCATTAAAAAAATGGTAAAGGTAAAAACCAACCTTTGTTCGTCGAAGCATCATCCTATCTAATAGAATCTTGAGTTTTTTGAATGCTGCTTTACCGGGGCCCGACATTCCGCTTTTTTGGATAGGTGTTAGAATTTCATTGTTCCAGAAACACGTCTACAACCAAAAACATGAGAGGCTATTGGGCACGAATCAACAGAAACGAATTACGTGGAACATTGGGCTGTGTCCACAATCTGTACTGGATTTAAGGAAATCGCAAAAAAAAAAGTAATTTCAACGTACCATCACAAGTTCGCTTATCTGTGAATTTCCAATGTAAGGATTTACAATCACAACGTTTACCTGAACAAAGAAAAATGAGCCTCAACGATGAAGGGAAAGCCATGACACACATACAGAAATAATAGGAGAACGGATCGCCTCCAAGGAATCGGACGAGACTGTATAATTCCCCAACCCGATTTTGGAGTGGCGTTCCCGATAGGCACCATCGGAAATTGCTCTGCAGTTCAAAGGCAGCTTTTGCCGTATTGGTTGATCGCTCTTTGATATTGTGTGCTTCGTCCAACTGTGACACTCATTAGAATCAAACATCAAGCGGTTAACGAATCACACATACAATAACCCTATTCCAGTGAATCGCGTGAAGAGGTGATTTTTCCTTGACAATCATTCCTTTGCGCTTGAAGCCGCTGTGTTGTTTTCGGAAAGAGCTAAAGACACAATGGGTAACGCGTATTGAGGCATAAAAGACAGGACAAACCTCTCTAGTACAGCATAAGTTGTCAAGATCTATAACACCTTTAGATTGACGTTAGGAGAGTAAAATATTGATGCCAATATACCACGTCGTATTTCTTGAGTAAGGCAGGGTCAGATTCGCGAGCGTAACCATGCCATACTAAAACTTTGAGGCCATCGGTATGTGCCTCAATTTCATTTCTCCATTGCATTACAGCGACGGTTGGACTTCGAGAACTTAAGTTAGAACAAACATAGAAATTGAGGAAGAAAGACCTACGCCACAACAAGGTTAGGCTTCGCCTGGTTAGACACAAGTAAAGCTATGATTTGTATGGTTTTCCCCATCCTGCAGACCGTTAGCAACTCAAGAGCCTCAAAGATAAAAACAGACGTTTACCCCATTTCATCCTGACCAGGAATATTTGTCGGTCAAAAAGAAAAAATACTGATTAAAAGGCAAGTACCGCGAGCATGCCTCCATGCCAAATACCCTGCTCCTGTTTCCGCATCCAAAACAAACTTTCCCGCTGGAAAGGTAAGAGTGTCAATTTCAAATTTGAAGGCTGTTCAGCTTCTGTGGGGATGACAATCGGTATGGTTTCTTCCAGGTCGCCCCATACATCTTTCAATTCTGGATGATGTTTTTGAAGGGCGATGGTAGATTTCTCGGCCTTTAACATACATAAGCAAAGTAGGTGGAAGGCTGCGAACCAAAGAACCTTACATGTGTAAGCTTCCGTCCTAGTTTCTTGCGTAGTGCATTTTCTTCAGCTTTGTATATATTCTTTTCTTCTCTAGCTTGCTTGCGTTGCTCTCTTTTCCGGCTACGGAGTTGAGTCAAGGTCATAAGTGCAATCTTCGAGAGGTCAGTTGGCTTGATGTTCTTGGTCTTCGCATTCTTGCCCTTGCCTTTGGGACTTTTAGACAGGGGAACATCAGAATCTGAACTTGACATGGAATCATCATCACTCATAGGGTAGTCATCAACATCGACCTTTGCCTTTGCACGAGCAAGACGACGTTCTGCTGCGGCAGCGCGGACGACTGAAGCAGGGTCGATAGAAGTAATGCGCGTGGACGAGGAACTAGCAACTTTTGTAGATGTTTCCATTGATCTTTGCACAGCAACAGATAACATCAATGCTTCGTCCTCTGAGCTGTCGAATTCTTCGGCTGCAGATTGGTCTTCCTCAGATCCCACGAACTCAGAACCACTGTCGTCAGACTCCTCAATTGTAGGATTTTCATCATATTCAAGGCTACTGTCAGGAACAGCCTCATCTTCATCTGCGGCTGGAGGGGGAGGTGCAACGGCCTTCCCCCTCCCTTTGCTCTTGGGATTGTATTTGGGGGGCGGAGTAAGCGCCTGAATTTTTTTGGTTTATATCGATACACTATATAATTCAAAAATCCCAAACATGCCTTGGCCTTCCCTTTCCCTTTATTATCCTTGGTGGGAACAGGTACTTCAACATAAGCCCGTTTTGCGACATTTCTGCGTTTTGTCTCAGGGGGTTCAATTGATTCTTCTTTTGTTTCTAATTCATCTAGGTCACTTGAGGCCGCACGTTTTCTTTTCCTTGTAGCTGTTGGCTTTTTTACGGCCTTCTTTATAGGCTTGTCGTCTATGTCAGATGTCGCAGGTGTTTCAGAACCAAACGCTGAGGTTCTAGCGCTAAATATGGGGGTCACATTGGTTGTTGTAGTGCCAGTTGTTGATGGCGTTACCGCCTTGCGCGCAGATTGTCGAGTCACTCGAGGCATTTAGATTGATAGAGACAAGAGAGGAAATTTTTCCTGGGGAACCGCGAGAGTTCCGTGTGACTCCACTAATTGCCTTTACGACATGTCACATCACGTGTGCGCGGTGAAAGGTGACATTGGCAATGGATCTCTTGTAGTCTTTTGTATGGAACACAGCCTTCGGGTTGTCATGTATGATGGCGAGAATATTCCCTTGATTCTAACAACAAACTCCAGATATAGCCTACTTTATATAAAAGGCCAAAAAATACAATAAACGTACATTACTTTCCGAGCTATGCAGATAATGCACCCAAGATAGAAAAAAAAACCGAGTTTCCTGCCCATTGATAAACCTCCTCAGTACTCCTCATTACTATATCCAGAATCGTCCCCAAACGAAATCTGGGAAAACCCCTGTGATACCGTGTTGAGAGCATCGCCGAATATCGACGTCGACCCAGCTTCGCCATCGCCCCCGCCCAAACCCGAGAAGAAACTCGACAGGGCAGAACCCTGTGACTGCTGAGCGTCCACCGCCGGTTGTTGTTGTTGCCCCAGGAACGACGCTAGCAGAGAAGTAGTGTCTTGCTGGGGTTGAGCAAGTTGCTGCTGATACGCGGCTAAAGTTTGCATATCCTGCTGCGCTTGCATCTGCTGCAAGGCATTCTGCGTCTCCAATTGTTGCTGATAGGCAGCGAGAGCGTTTTGCATATCCTGTTGCTGCTGCTGAACCGCAAGCTGTGCCTGTTGCTGCTGCAAAGCTTCCAACTGTGCCTGTTGTTGTTGCAAAGCCTCCAACTGCGCTTGTTGTTGCTGCTGCTGAAGTGCCTGCAATTGTTGCTCCTGCTGCTGCTGTTGATAAGCTTGCATCGCGTTCTGCATATCCTGCTGGGCTTGCAACTGTTGCTGATACGCCTGCATTGCGTTCTGCGCATCAAATTGAGCCTGAGCTTGTTGCTGTTCAGCCTGAGCCTGTTGTTGCGCAGCGTTCTGAGCTGCTTGTTGCTGGTATACTTGTATCATCGCCCGCATTTCTTCTAACTGGGTTTGCATCTGTTGATACTGCGAGGCGTCCTGCTCCGCCCGCTGATTCTGGACTGCCTGCTGTTGTTGGTACACTTCTATTACACTCTGCATATCTACTTGGATTGATGCTTGTTGTTCTTGAGTCACGTTCTCTGCGGTAGGGGGTGGCGGAGGAGCCTGTTGTTGTGGTTGCGACGCCGGGCCCTGAGGAACAGATTGCTCTTGAGCAGGGCTCTGAGCTTGAGCTGGTTGTTGCAGCGACTGGTTGACGTTTTGAACGCCTTGCTGGGATGGAAGAGCGCCTGGAGGCGGGGGCGGAGGAACATTTGCCACGTTCTGTGCCCCCGGTTGTTGGGTGGTCTGAGAAGAGCCCTGCGATTGAGACGCCTGTTGTGATTGAGAAGCACCCTGCAGCTGAGGTTCTGGCATGGAACTCATGGGTTGCAACGACTGCTGCTGCCCGGTTGCATTAATCTTACTCTCGGTCGTCTGGAGAGGAGGAGACGGTGCAGAAGCCGGTAGCATGGGCGTTTGTTGTTGTGGCTGGTTAGTAGCCGATGCACTTTGGGTTCCCTGCTGATGCTGGGGTAGCGGCATGGAGTTCAACGATTGAGGCGTAGGCTGCAACTGGGTGGTGCCAGGGCCACTCGGCACGCCCGCCGGCAGCTGGGGAATCGCAGGCATCGTAGTACCCTGCGATGGGGAATGTTGCGGTTGTCCCACCTGAGACACGGAATTCGACGGCTGGTGTACCTGCGGGGGCTGAGCAGTATTCGAACCACCCTGTGCTGTTTGCTGTTGAGAGTGCTGCTGTTGTGTTCCTTGGGGCATGGGGTTCAATGGCTGAAGACCTTGCGGAAGCTGAGCGACATTCGAGCCCCCCTGTGCCGTCTGGTGTTGAGAAAGCTGCTGCTGCGCCCCCTGAGGCATGGGATTCAGCGGCTGGGGCTTTTGCGGGTGTTGGTTAACATTCGAACCGCTCTGCACTATCTGTTGTTGGGGGATCGCAGGCATACTACTCTGCTGTTGAATCTGTTGTGATTGCGCCCCCTGGGGCATAGGATTCAACGGCTGAAGTCCTTGCGGGTGTTGATTAACATTCAAGCCACTTTGCGCCGTCTGTTGTTGAATCTGTTGCTGCTGCACCCCCTGAGGCATAGGGTTCAGCGGCTGGAGCGTCTGCGAGAGCTGAGTAACATTCGAGCCACCCTGTACCACCTGCTGTTGGAGAGTCACAGGCGTAGTACCCTGTTGTTGAGGAAGTTGCTGCTGCACCCCCTGAGGCATAGAATTCAACGGCAGGAGCCCTTGCGGGAGTTGCGCAATATTCAAACCACCCTGTACCGTCTGCTGCTGGGGCTGCGGCATAGGATTCAACGGCTGATACGCCTGCTGAACCGCCGGCTGGGGTTTAGGAGCCAGTAAACTGACAGGACTCTGAGGTTTCGGAGGCGGCGTAACATTCAGTCCATTCGCGATCGGCGTCCCAGGCTTTTGTGGTTGAGCAGCCTGAGTTAATGAAGTCATCATCTGCATCTGAGTGGGGTTCAAGAGCGTTCCGGGCTGTTGTTGGTGGGTCTGGATCGTATTCTGTATGAGCTGTTGTTGCTGAAGGGTGGTCTGCGGCTTTTGGCCGGCTTGGGCTGCTAGTAACTGCTGCTGGATAGTTTGAAGCTGCTGCGCCCCTTGCTGTTGTTGTTGGTTTACCTGCAGCTGCAAACCAACTTGCGCTCCTTGTTGCTGCTGCTGCTGCTGCTGAAGTGCCTGCATCGCATTCTGAATATTCATCTGCTGCTGAGCAACACCCACAGACGACTGCTGCGCCCCCATCCCACCTAAAGCCGCTGCTTGTAACTGCACGCCCTGCCCATTCACCGCCAACCCAGCCTGAACTTGAGCCTGAGCCTGCTGCAAATTATAAAGCGCCTGAATATTAGCCGCATTCACACTCTGCTGTTGAGCCATCTGCTGCTGAGCAGCCGCCTGAGCAGCAGCTACATTCTGTATCCTCTGCACCTCATTTATAAGCGCCTGATAATTCACCGTCGGCGCCGCCGGGACCCCAAACATCGACATCCCCTGCGCCTGCTGCTGCTGCTGCAGCTGAATCTGAAGTTGTTGCTGCCTTTGCTGCTGCAACATCAACGCATTAATAATCGCCTGATAATTCGCACCCGGCTGTCCTTGCAATACAGCCTGCAAATCCTGGGCCCCAACCCCCGCATCAGGCGGTATATTCGAAAAGCTCTGCATGAACTCCCCCATCAATTCGCTCCTTGCGATATTCCCCGCGATTGCGCCTCCCACGTTGGCAATGGTGCGTGGGGGGACGCCAGTAGCGATGGATATCGCACCGCTCGCGAGCTTCAACGCAACCTTCCCGGCGCCTTTGCTTGCTTTCCCGAATTGTTTTAAAGCTTTCACTGTTTGTTGGGCTCCTTCCTTTGTTTTGCGCGAAGCAGTCTCAGTGGAGACGCCAAACACCATTGTATCTTTAGGTGGGGGTGGCGGAGGCTGAAGTGATGGGTAACCAGGGAGTGAGGGCACACCCATTTGCGGCTGCATCGTCCCAACAGAGATCTGATTATTCATAGTCAAGTTATATTGTTGAGGTGCGATACCAGCGCCCGCAGGAAGCCCAGACTGAACCGGTACCGTTTGAACCGGGTTCACAGCGGGAAGACCAGCCACAGTCCCCGTCGCATTCGAACTCAACTGAAGCGGCGGGCGCGCGGTCATAATAATCGAAGGGGTAGCAATAGTAGTTTGATTAGAATAAAGCTGTTGCGCCGGCATCCCAGCCGCGAAAGTCGCAGAACGATTCTGAGGTGAAACCATCGCGGGCGACGCCATCCCAGAAGGCTGGTAAGATTGTGTCCTTTGTAGATTCTGGATACCAGTACTCTGAGGACTGAGCGGCGAAGGTGAAGACGTCCCCGAGAATGAGCTGAATGAGGAAGGACTCTGCATAGACGATGGGCTCGAAGAGTACAACACATTGGGTGACCCAACTTGTGTAGTAGACGCCGGCAACCCATTCGAACCCTGAGTCGGGGAAGCGGAATAACCAGGGGACGAACGTCCTAAAGCAAAAAAAAAATTATCAACTACTCAACACGCGCATGAACGATTGATCTGATAACACACCTAACATCGCAGGGTTCGGCAAAGTCGCAGGTCTATTAAACGAAGTCGCCCGTCCAGGTCCACCCCCAACAGAACTAGCATACAACTGCTGAGCCAAACTCAACCCACCCGCTGGCGGCGCTCCACCAACGTTCGAATTCGTTGGACTCGGCGTCAATGGTGGAGGGCTAGGCGCAGGTACTGAATTCCCCGGGTGGGTGTATGAAATTAGTGGTGGGACGACAGAAACGTTCATATAATACCAAGTACCCTTCCTACACAATCCTCACAATCAGCCTCATCTCTCCAACTGGTATTAAAAAAAGAAAAGAAAAAGAAAAACACACTCTTTATCATAACACGCGGTCCATCCTATCGGCAGGGGCCTACTATCTGGGTTCGTCGGAATCGCAGCCATCCCAACGTCAAGAATATCTCTAAATCGCGTTCAAGCGTCCAAGCGTCCAAGCGTTCGAGGATTCTCCCACTAAAATCGATATGTAGAGGGAAAAATCAACGGAGAAAAAGGAGTTGACCAACCTTCAAAAAAGGAATCAACACCCAAAGTTCAACCGCAAACGCCCCCATCTGGCGTGAACCTGGATTGAAAAACGGGATATGAGCCGTGGACTTCGGGCTTACGACGCCCCGCTCACCATATTTTGAGCCATATTCAGGCCCCATCGACGATTATGACAGGCACAGGATATCAAAAGACAACCTGAAGGACGTGCGAGTGATGTCGCTCTTGCCGTGTGACTTGTCAAAACAGGCGCTCAGAAACGTTATTGCTGAAACGGTGATCAATCTATAAGTAATCAACAAGCACCGACATCAAGGATACATCTAAAATTATCAAATGCCATCACACGGTTGAGTTGATAACCGTTTCTTATACATCAATTGGGTATAGGTATGTACATAAGAATATAAAAAGAAAAAAAAAAAGAAGAAAGAAAGTGAGGACCACGAAATACGTACAAAGACCTATAATTGAAGGATAGATGGAGACCAAGACGGCCGCAGGACACGAAACCAACGTAGCCGAACAATAGATAGTACTTATTCCAAATGATATTCAACTAGCCATCCCTGAAATCACAAAAATCACACAAATCACCAATCTCCTCCTCCATCATCATCGAATCCACCTGCCAATCAAGCATCAGCCTTCCCAATCTAAGAATAAATGAAAAAAAAAAGAAAAGTATTACCATCCAAGGCATCTGCGATCAACAGCCCTCCAAGCAACCCAGCACCACCTGTAGTAACCAACCAGTAAGAAAAAGAACGCTGTAACTAGAAATAGCATGTACGAACCAGCAGCTACCATACCACCCGCTCCCATCCCACCACCACCACCACCATGACTCTTCGCAGGTTTCTGCTGATAAACCACCTGTTGATGAGGTTTCGATTCTTTCTTCCCACCAAGCAACCCTCCAAGGAACCCTCCTAACCCCACAAAACAAAACGAAAAAAATCAGCGCACCACCCAATTGACAGATCACAAAAAAAGAGTCTAATTACCCTTGCCGCCACCACTGCTACTACCTCCCGCTTGTTGTTGGACCGCTTGTTGCCATCCCGGCTGTCCACCCTGCGGACCATAACCATATCTATCCTGTTGAGGGGGTTGTCCCCATCCGCCTTGTTGTGGCGGGCCCCCGTAGCCTTGTTGTGGTGGTGGGCCACCATACCCTCCCTGTGGTGGACCGCCGTAGCTCTGTTGTGGTCCACCATACCCTCCCTGCGTTGGACCGCCGTATCCACCTCCATACCCTCCCTGTGGTGGGCCCCCGTACCCTCCTTGCTGAGGCCCCTGTGGACCCCCACCATACCCTGAATATTCGTTCTGAGGATTACCATAACCATACCCCCCTTGACCACCTGGACTTATGTTATTGTTATATCCCCCTCCGTGATTGGGGGGTGGTGGGCCAGATGGTGGAGCGTATTGGCTCGGGGGAGGAGGGGGAGGGCCGAGAGGGTGCGTCCAGGTAGTTACTGGAGGGTCTGCCTTGGTATTAACATAAAACCTATAAATTCCCTAAACCTCAGATCTACTCCTTTGAAATGTATATTCGTAAGAGACAAACCATGTTTTATAGCTAGATTATCGGTCAATGTAAGTAATCAATGTGATCGAGATAAGATAAATCCAATACACACTTGGAATCGAACTGCTGGATCCATCCCTCTGGGAGTGATCTAGTATCTGGATTTGTAGGTGGCTCGTTGCCAGAGGCTGAAGGAGGTTGGGACATGGTTGGTGGGGGAAAGAAAGAAGAGAGAGAGGAAATGAGTGGATTCGTTTCTATACGGCTTTATTATACATACCGACACAGCCTCACGCAGCCTCGGCTAAAGTACGGCAATTTGGTCGATCAATCCAACGGGGTCCATGTTGATAATGATTACAGGCACTACGCCGTAGATAAACAAAGGCTATATACAAATCAGCATAGAGATGAAAAAACCTATTAGTATCAATGTTAAAAAACAAGACGAGTCAATTACACCAAAGCAATATCGTAAAAAAAACACAGAGCTGGGCCTCCTGGGAGTCCAAAGTTCAGGGAAATGTTCACGCTTTACCTGCCTTCTTCCTCCCTCCCTTCTCTTTGGGTGTAGGGACAGTGACTTTGCCTGTCTTAGATTTCTTGGCGGGAGGTTGGATTTCCTCGTCCGATTCCGACGAGTCATCACCATCATCCTCCGCTCCAGAGTCACTGTCTGTGTCTTTTGATCTTTTATGTTCCACCTCTTTTTCTTTATCTTCAGTTGCTTCTTCAGAGTCGGAGTCGTCCTCCTCACTTGAGGACCCTGGGGTTGTGAGTTTAGGGGCTGAGATTGTTGTTATAGCTGGTTGGGGTTGTTTAGGTGCTCGAGCGCGTGGGGCGGCTTTTTTGGCCTATGGGCAATGATATATTAGTTGATGGGACATCATATCAAATGATGAGAGACATACTGCACGGGCTGCGGCTGCTGCTGCATTGGCAGCCTCGACTTCCTCAGGCGACCGAGAGTCATATGCTTTCTTCTCCTCCGAGTACTGTTGCTTAGCATTAGCGACGGCATTGTTGTACACCTGTGTGTGGGAATGACGGGATCAATACACGGAAGGAGGGAAGCGACGCGACGCGACGTACGGCCTTGTCTGCCTCTGACATTTCTGCCCATTGTTTCGCGATGATGTTTAGTAATTCAGCATTCGTGACACCGGGATGTTTTTCGCGCAATTCCTTGCGGATCTCGTTCTGATAGAGGATGTATGATGAAGCGGGCCGTTTCGGCGCGTTGGGATCCTTGGGCTTGCGTACTCGCTTCGTAGGTTCAGTGTCTTCGTCGGCAGCCTTGCGTTTCCGTCCTGTTTTGACTGGCGGAGCGCCGTTCTGTTCTGACGCGCCTAAAAACAGGGTGAGCTACGGTGCCGCGAGTAGGATCAGCTACGTACCCTGAATCATCGCGTTGATGTGGGTTATATCGGTGTGGCTCGCGTCTTGAACCAGGTCTGCGAATTGTTCCGCAACGCCAGCGCAGTTGCGCATAGCTTCAGCGACGGTGCTGAGACTCATGATGAGCTGAGAAAGTATATAATGATGAGAATATAAATAAGAAATATGAATGTAATGAAGGACAATACCTTGAGACGTTGTCTTTCGAAATTTTTATCGTCGGCCATTATTGAATGAAGTGCAAGTCAAGTAAAAAAAAAAGTTAAGAAAAAAAAAATGAAAGGGAGATTTGAAACGAACAACTTTTTTGATTTTTTCTTTTTTTTGTTGACTTTTGAAATGTCTCACTGACCGTGGGATTTATTAATGAGTTTAAAGCGGGATTTGAATTATTTGAGGGCCATTCACTTATTCGTAATAGTTCAACCGTGTCATTCAACTAAAGTTTTTGTAATGGGAATAAAAGACCCTTAATAAGTTGAACGTTTCATTAACATGTGCCATCTTTTTACCCCTTGAAAAAAAATCAATCTTGAAACCACCACTCCTTGGAATTGAATTTGAAAAAAAGGGGAGATGTCTACTTCGCTTACTTCCTTCCTTTACCATGGATCTAAATAAGTCTAGTCTACATAGCTTTATGATTGTTGTTACATAGCCATGAACGTGGCATATAGAAGACCCATAGATACGATTCTATTTATGATCTCAATCATACTTAACTCAGGGTTTTATGTCGTTGCTTTGTGATCAATCGAATCAAGATTAATGGGTCTTCTACTCGTGGGAATCGGAGTTTAAAGCGGAATAGCAAACCCATGAGGGGTACGGTCGAATCGCAGGTCAGCGCTTTCAACGTCCCAACGACATAAAGGCCGCAGACCTGCTAACACTGTGGTTATTCTTTCAAGTCCTTGGTTGTGTGCGTCGATAGCAGTCTAGAGCACTAAGCGGTCGTTTAGTTGCCTATAACCACTCCTGAGCCTCCAAAAAAAAAATCAAAAAAAAAGTTCACAAAAGAAAAAAAAAAGAGTCGATGGAGAATTTATACACGCAATGGGTTCAGCAGCCACAACTGCTGTCAGACTCTAACCACCAACATGAAACCAGGCCGTCAACTACGCTCGCAGACGAATGGACCAAGGATCGCACCACGACGGCCGCAACGACAGGTGCAGCAGGCTCGCCTATAGCCGCGGGGACGAGCATGGACATCAGTGATTTTACCACTCTGGGAGAGATGGGAGGTAAGCTCCATTTTCTCTCTTCTTTGAAACACTTTGCGTGTTTATATTCATCTACCATTTGCACAGGTTCAACAACATCTCCTTCATCTCTATCGTCGCCCCCACAAACATTCTACTCGCCATATCAGAACAGTTACTTTGTTCAATCACCTTACACTACATTATCATACGGCTCGACATGGCCTGGCCTTCCTCTATCCAATTATTCCAGTTTGAATGGTGCAACAACGAGTTCGTCGGCGGGGCCCTCGTCACAGCAGCAGCAACAACAACAACAACAGATTCAACAAACGCCACAGCCAAAACCTCAACCTCAACCTCAGTCTCAACCGCAACCCCAACTTTCACAATCCCACCAATCGACACCCCAGCCCATGTTGATCGAGTGCGTGTAATTAGATCCCGTTCGATAGGCTAATCTTACCCGAAAATCTAGCCCCGCTCTCACCACGACGAATGGCTCAAATTCAAGTAATATGCAACATTACCCACAAGCTAATTATTCTGCACAAACATCACAATCTCAACGAAATCCATATCAATACAGCCAGCATTTGCATCAAGCCCTATCTTATACCCTCCCCACGACATATTTTCAATCATCGCATCTTCAACAACAGCAACAACAACAACAACCGCAAGGCACACTTTCTCCTCAAGCTCTTCTCTCACCTTCAAATTCATTAATGGCAACTTTAGCACCCACTTCGTTCTACTCACAACCAGCCCCTCCCGTAGCTTCCACATCACAACCCCCAAAACCTACCATCACGCCACAGGAACGTAAGCAGCGATTTCGCAGCAATCTCGAACCCCTTTTAGTGCCGAGTGCCTTCAGTGGCGCCCAGGCTGTCTACACGCTCGTAGAAAAGATAGCAGATTATGGGTCACAAGATGTGGATGCAGGGACCCGTTTGGAAATCCTTACCAAGATGAGAGATGGTGCTGGGAATCATTACTTTCGGGCATGGGCGGAAAATGCCACAGCTATTGACATTACGCGTGAGTGGCTGAAAGCAGCCTTTACGGCAAAGAGCGACAATTCGCTTGTTGAGACTATTATGCCGCTACTACATGTGAGTGGACATTAGCGCGCTTGCATTAGAAATAGTAATGAATTTATACTAAATCATGATTCTCGTCGTAGATTATAGACCGCTTACCGATGACTATCGATTCCTTAAAGGCCTCGAAGCTCGGGAAAATCGTGGTGAAACTCGTCAAGGACCCACCAACACCGGGTGAGTTAAGTTTCTCTTCCTTCCGCGCTCTCAAAAGTTGTAAAGTTGCTCTTGTCATCTCTGTTTGCTGCACCCATGTTCCATGTGTTCCGGGTGGACCGTTATCTTTTAATGTACCTCTACCGACATTTGAGACGCGTACTACAATATATGTATCTGACTCATTCTCTGTGGATTTTTTTTTTCTCATCGACCCTTGTGAAACGCAGCGATCAAGGATATGGCTGGAAATGTCGAACGAAAATGGCGACAACTCGTCAGTGTAGCCAACGAAGGCGATGGTGAGTCACGTCAGTCCGAAATACGAAAAAAAAGACCCCTAAATAATAATAATAATAATCGCCATAACAGACGCCCGGCCGAAGAAGCGCAAGCTCAACGAAACGGCACCCGCAAAGCCTCCCGCCCCGCCCAAGAAACCCGCCGTCGGCACTGCATCATCCACCAAGCCCGTAGTAGTCAAGAAAGAAGTCAAGCCCGTCGTCGTACCGGCGGTCAAAGATGCAAAGTCCGATTCTTCCTTTTTCTCAACACCCAAACCCAAGCCCAAACTCCCGAGCTTCAAAAAGGGCGCGCCAGTGACGCAGATCAAGCGGGAGCCCGGTTTGAACGTGGCACAACCATCGTCCGCGGACCCATTCCAGGAAGTCCTCAAATCGATGACACGCACACGGAAAGAATCACCCGCAGCATCGACGCCACCTTCAGGCGCCGTAAGCACGCCTCCCCAAACGGGCGTCACCAAGAACGGTAAGAAGAAAAAATCAGTAACATGGGCCCCCGAGAGCCAACTTGAGTCGATTCGTCTCATTGAGAAAGCTATCTATGATGACGATCCAGTAGATGTCAGCTGCCCGTTCTCATTTGTGCCTTCTGTACCGTACATTAATATTTTTTTTTCCATGCTCTTTGTGGCTATTTTTTTTATTTACAGGGTCCACATACATCACACAGTTACCGCGAATTGGATCGAGGGGAGGGAAATGCACTACATGCACATATATTTGAGGAGACGGTTGATTGGTCTGAACCTATCTGTAAGCATATATCAATCCCTGCACGAGCGGTCATCTCAGAGATTGATGGGGGGGTTTATTTGTGGACAGTGATGGAAATGCCAATAGATATTGAAGTTCGGCCCCGGGGTGAAAGGAGTGAAGAGAAGGTAACGCAGGAGCAGAGAGAGCAAACGGCCCTTACAGCATTGTACATGTCGTCTGCACATATCCCCGACTCCCCCGCCGAACCATCACACGTGATCCCAGAAGAAGAAGTTGACAAGGAGGTTAAAGTGATGACTTCGGGTCCCGAGGTCGATGCTGTTTTCTGGAGTGGCGGGCCTATATCACCCGTTTCTCATGTCGCCTCTGTTGCAGATCTAGTAGGTCAGCTTGCAGTGGGTAATATGGACCCAGCAATGGGCGGGGCTTCCTTTAACGGTCAGGGTTTGGATTTAAAAGCGGTTGGCCTCGATGCGAGTGCGACCCTATCTGCAGTGCAGGCTCTCCCTCAAGAGCAGCTGCAGGCGCTTTTGCAACAACTGTCAGCTCCAACAATGTACCCACAAGGCGGCCAGCCTACCTATAATAGTGCCGATCAATCTTGGCCGACCCAACCCGGCTTTCCGACCGAATATGGACAAGGGTTTCATGATGACGGCGGCTGGTCCTCGTCAGATAGCAGAGGGCGAGGTAGTGGTCGCGGTAGAGGCCGCGGCCGGGGAAGAGGTGACGACGCTGGAGGATATAGACACATTAAAAGAAAACCATGCAGTTTCTTTGCAGCAGGAAGGCGAGCATTGCACCTAAAACCTAAAATTGAGAGCAACGGCTGATATCACCTTGTGAAACCAACAGATGCAAATACGGTGATCAATGTGACTTTGCTCACGAAAATTTCTCCTAAAGGCGTTAAAGCCTGGCGCTTCAGTTCGGTGGAAAGGGTTCTTACTTTAATAAAACATCTTATGTTTTTGTATACATTATATCGCATGCTTCAAGCAACAACAGGAATTCCAACATCAACCTCATCGTGAAGTCAGAATGTATTACCACCGCCAAGAGAATATAAAGTTAATCTGTTATGATATGCTAATGAAGTCACAGATTAAGATGTCGTAAGATATTTTACATGGGTATAAGCAAGGTTCGCGCGTACACCTGAGGAGCCTAACCCAAGTGGGGACGGGTTGGGGGAGGGGAATAATGACACATCCCTGAGAAATTCAACACGGACCATCGTGGACCGCGCGCCACGCGGCTGACAGATTGACATTCCTCAGAACTTCGATGATCATTTCATTTAAATGTATTCTAATGACGTTGCTACGTACTTCCAGAGCAGGACAACGGAACGAAACCACCATCATAATAATGCGATGAGGATCTACAAGAGTTTGAATAGTGGGAATAAAAGAGTGTCAGCACATACTTACTAAACATCCCGCTCTTGGAATGCAGCATCCAGGATGTCGTGATACATTTCATCGACGGGTGTTCGCGGGATGATGTCACTTAGGGCCGATTCCCAACGTTTGGGCCCCAAGGCGTCTCTATGCATAATCATGGTCTCCCAAAAATCAGGGTACCACCCAAACGTGTCCCAATCGATAACGGCCAATACCTTGGCTCCCGTTGATTCCATGAGAATATTTCGACAACCGAGGTCGCCGTGGGAGAGAACAACACTGTAAGAATCCGGGTTATCCAGAGGCTTGTCGAGACCAGAGCGAGTGAGCCAGTAAGCATGAAAGTCTGCAATAGAGTTAAAGGCGGAATGAGGCACGACATCCGCAGTTTCCCAAGGGGTGGGTCGGAAAAAAACGTTGCTATAAGCGCCCCCCTTCCAGGACCCCAAGCCTTGGTTGGGGGGCAGGGAGAGCGATCGTATTTGCCTTACAAAGTCGACGAGCTGTAGGACAACTTCACGTAGCTGTTCGTCAGTTAGTTTGGCTCTTGCGAATTCAAGTGTTTCTGCCTTTAGATATTCCATGACGATGAAAACTGTGTTGTCGCGCTCAAAGGCCATTATGACCTTCGGAATAGGGATAGTAGTGTGGAGTCGGACGTACTCCATCACCCGAGCCTCCTCGATACTCATGTACGGGATGGGGGCGTGCTTAATGCACCGACCGTCATAAAGGTCGTGGAAGATGGCGAAAGGCCTGCCAGAAGTCCGCTTTGCACTCTCTAATTTCTGCATCACATCTTTGATGTTATCCTCGGAGGGATCGAATGCAGCAGAAGATTCTGAATAACATCCTGTGTTAGATGATGTTTGACATGTAACAAAAAAAAATAATAGGAAACCTTTCGCCGTGGAACAGCTGTCAAATTTCATCAATGGAATCCCTGGGCCCGTACTAGGTCCGACTAGAGCCCAAGTTTATCTGTCCTGTAGGTTTTTGAGTATATGCTGAATCCCGACTGAGGAACGCATACCACGGTGACTATCCCCCGGAAAGAATCGCAAAGCCACTGTGATCAAAAAGAATCGGACTTTCTACCTCGCGGCAAAGTCGACAAACAGTCCGATCCAGGTCTGACCTAATATTAAAATTAAAACAAAATTGATATAAATAAAATCCAATACGTACGTTCCCAAACTTGAAACGAGGACAGCTTGGATATTACGGGCAGACCAACGACTATCAAGCAAAAGATGTTCAATTGTCTTATCGTTCAGACTCTCACTGAGTCTGCTGAGTATCGAGTGAGTACCTGGTAATTATGTCAATACAATACCACCTAGCCCATAAACTTCAAGTGGTCTGAATATAGCATGCTGCATATAGCACTTGGGACGCTTGCGTGTTGGTGATTCGTTTTGGGCTCCTCAGAGAATGTGGGCAAAAATTAAGGGGTGTTAATTTATCATCCCCTGGTAGCAACTTGAACTATGCTCATAGTAGGCACTGTGAACACTGGTTCCAGGTTCAAATATTGAGATATGCTAAATATGACCACTTATGTAATTCATCCACCTCTCATCAGCTCTGTACCTCAACGTACTTACATAGTCTTTGATTCCCAGTAACCCCACTTTAGCAAAAGATCTCTCACAACCTCCAACCGGAGCAGATAACTATATCTTTCATTGATCGCTTCAACACTGGAAGCACTTGGATCACTAGCACTGGCAAACGCTTGCCCAACTGAGCCCATTTATTCTTGCCAGCATCACTACGGTTCACAATCAACACCTAGAGCTTTGCTGGTATCAAAATCTTACTTACATTCCGCCCGAACATACGGTAGGTCCCCAAAAAACTTCGTAAGTTTGAAGCGATACTCAGACACGCTCTGCTGGTCTTGATCACTCAGGCTCAGCCAAGCAAAAGATCAAAAGTGCAGTCTCTTGCGCACGAGCCTTAGACTCACAGCATGAGCGAGTACCTCGATGATATGGGGAAACCCCCAGGGAAAAAACCCCCGAATCAAGTCGATCATCTCTACAGGGAGCGAGATGAAGTGCTTGCAATTGTCCTCTTCGTCACGCGCTCTAGTACCAGACCATACAATTCACGTAACAACCACTGGACTATAGCATGGGAGTTGGGAATGTACGGCACCAACCCCATTCATCGCAGAATTGCGATCGTCCAAGAGGCAGGGGTCGACCACTTGACTAATTGGGGCCCACTCACAAAATCTGCTTCGAACGCCACCGTAACAAAAACTATTGGCATACCATTAAAGAGCATGTCTTTTGATGAGCGGCAGAAACTGGAGGAGATCGCAATAAGCACTCCGGTATTAAGGCCGGATGGGGATTGGAATTGTCAAGACTGGATTATAACAGTTCTTGAGACAGCAGAGACGCGAGGCATTATCACGAACGAAGAATGGAGAACTGCGGTGGAGGAAGCCATGAAAGTTACGGAATGATATTTTAAATTATCAGCAAGGAAATTTCATGTTCAAAGGGACCGCTGGAAATATCCGAACAATTATCTTCTCCGCCAAACCCACCGCGATGCCGACAATAATAAGCCCATACAACTTACAACTCACATTGGTACTATAGCTAGTTCAATCCCCCCTTTGAAAATCTCAAACAATTGAACTTTTTTTGGAGTGTGGGATGGGTCAGTAAGTAGTTAATACAAAGTACAAGGGATATAAATAAATATGTCGCGATAAAAGAATATGTAAATCCACGTAGATAGCGTAAGGTAAGGTACAATCTAGACATCAACAAAACTGAAAGGTGAATTGAATAACGTGGGTGCAAGTGGATACACACGGAAAGCAAGATATAAAGATCCAACAAGAGCAATAATCATCAAGGGACAAGGACCCTAACTTCCACCGCCAGTTGTTCGGCCTCTTTTTCTGGTGGCCCGCTTTGACGCAGGCTGGTCGGGTGTTGTCAATGTTGGCGACGTTGCGTCAGATGCCTGCTTGCGTTTGAGTGTCGCATTAGCAAGAGCAGGCGTATTCGTGGTAGTGCCGGAGGATACTGACGGGGATGTCGCGGTGACGGACGAAGACGCAGATGCCTGCGGTTGCGGTATTGTTTTATGTTGTTTTTGGGGCGAATTTCCCGTTGATGGTGGATTTTTGGGAGAGTTCAAGGACTGGGTCGAGTGAATGCCGGAGGGGTTAGTGACAGACGGTGGGGCACTGGAATACAGCGTCACAGCAGGTGTGGGCGCGACATTATTGACATTGCCATGCATGGGAACAAATGGGTTGTTATTTGGAAGGTGGTTGTTCATCATGCCACCATTCACCATGTTCGGTTGTGGGGGCGGAATGAATGGCTGCATCTCGCGTATTTTCGACGCGAACTTGTTCAGGGCCTCTGGAGTGAAGCGTTGAGTGTTGGATGGAGAAAGAAAAGAAAAATATTTACCAAGCGGCCCAAGGTCAGACTCGGTCGAAAAGGAAATAAGATCTGCCATCTGGCCGACACTTTCTGCCAACTGTCGAAAGGTCAGGCGATATCAAATCGCACAAAGTTGGTTACTTACCTCAAGACATCTCATAGTAGCCTGTGGTATCCCAAATGCATTAACAGGCTCTCCAGGTATCGACGCACGTTCGATAGTCACGCGGGGCTCCTCCCATTTTTTATCTTCTTCTAGTTGTTGTTGGTTGGTGCTGCCATTGGGGGTCGGCGTCGGGGGGTTCCGGGAGTTAAGGTGTGGCGTTTTGGGTTGTTCGACTATTCGCGTGCCAACCACAGACTCAAGCGCGATATACTTATCGTGGAAATTGGCGTCGAATTGGAAATCCTCAAACTTGAGTAAATATTGTGGTGGAGTTTGAGAAGCCTGGGCGCTACCAGGCGGATGGGGGGATGTGACAACAACGTGAGCAGTTAGCGGTCCGCGAAGAGTTACGGTATAACCATTGTGATATTTGTATGTCCATACAGCCGTGACGCATTCGACGACAGCGTGACCTTGGGCGTACATCCGTTCTCTTGCTCCATCGAGTGTAAGTGTCATAGATTTTACCCCCGACTGGGTAGTCACAAGAAAAAAACGCGGAAGTATGGGAACCCCAATCTCTGAGGAGATCGGGACAGAATTCATCAACAGAAAGAAATATTATATATGTTGTAGATGACTGACCAAAAGGCTTCGCCTCATTCCGTTGATTATCTTTCCACAATGTGAACTTCATCACAGCTTTTGGGGTAAAGTATTCCTTGACTAGGTCGTTCCACCATGAAAGTTGCAGTTTCTACGTCAAGAGCGTTAATAATCTTGGGATTGCTAGATAATCTTGAAGGTCTTTACGGTTTTGTTTTCACTAGCTAGAACTCCACTAAATTGTAACAGTCGAATAAGCCCTTGTCCACTTCCTAGATTTAATGTTCTGTTTCAGGCGAAACTTTAGTTCAAGTAGTTGAATGGAAAACAAAGTAAAATTACACGTTCTGTGGAGGTCGTGGTATAGAAGCAGATCCGGACGGTGGGGTGTCTGAAGGGGCTTGTGATGTTGAAGGGTTAGTTGAAGGAATGGATGCAGTAGGCGGCGGAGGCGGCCTCGGGGCAATGGACAGCTGTGGTCCTGTCCCAGGCATCGGTACCTGGGGCCCCGGGGGTGGGCCGTTGGGAAGAGATTGACTTAATCTAGGACCAGGAGGTGCTGGAGGTAATTGGGGCTGGGAAGGTCGAGGAGTATGACTCTGACGTCCGGATTGAGATGAAGGCCTCGGTATTGATTGTGGTTGAGATGGAGGACGCTGAGGGTTGGGATTCATGTGGTCCGAACGATGCGGCGAATGATGTTGGACTGGCTGGGATGGATGCTGCGGTTGTTGTAAAGGAAGAGGGGGGTGATGGTTATTGTGAGATGGTGGACGGGGAGGCATGGTCGGCCCATGCATGAATTGATTTGAGTAACCGTCGGGCGAGGTGCTCATCGATTCATACTGCTGAGCCGGAGTCGGATGAAATCCGGGACGAGTCGGTGTTCCCCCGGGTGTTCCCATTCCAGGCATAGGTTGAGGCATGTCGGCCATGGGAGGAGTGGATGAAGGACCAGGACCGAATCCAAACGGGCCGTTTGTCGTGTGGTTGGTATGTGGTTGTCCAAACTGGGAATTTTGAAAGTTCATATACGACATTTGTCCATTATCGGGGGTCATCCGGGGACGGTTAACTGGGGTATGAGATGGTCCTGGTGTGGTCATAGATAAGCTAGGTGTATGTGATCCGGCGCGGGGGGAAGGTATCTGCGGCTGTTGATGTTGAGCAGACATTGGGATGTTTTGAAATTGATTCGGAAGGTGGTTTCCCATGGAATGAGGAAGAGATGCAGGTTGGGGTAGACTATTCATAGGCTGAGCGGAACCTGTGCGTCCGGGGACCATTCCAGGATTGTTGCCTTGCCGATTCATGGCCATGGACATTTCTGAGGGCATTTGGCCTGGATGCTGGTTTTGCATGATGAACGGTTGCCGTGGTGGACCCGGCTGCCGCATGCCAACATTCACCTGCGGATTCACTCCCATATTTAAACTGTTTGCCACTCCCGGAGGCATAACTCCAAGGGGTACCGAATTGGGTAATTGTGGTCGAGAGGATACGCGTCGAACCACACCAGGTTGGTGAGGCATCATCCCACCAGGAAACGCCATATTATGAGGAAGACCGGTCATTGGTGGAGCGCCACCATTGGGAACGGGCCCCCCTGTGGGATTCATCATCGGTTGACCTCCAACTTGTCCCGGATGCATATCAATCTGCCTTTGCGGTCGCGCTGGTGCTGGTGGCTGTCCTGGAAGGTGGTATCGTGGCGGCTGCTGTGACTGAGAAGGATGTATGGGATTGTTCGGATTTCCCATCATCATAGCGGTATTCGGGTTGGGGTTGGTGGGCATGCCAAGATGATTCTGACCGAGTTGCGGTTGCCCTGGCTGTGGAGGATTTTGCATGAAAGAAGGCCCGTTCATGAGCATTGCTTGCTGTTGCAAACCCTGTCTCAACATATTTTGTTGAATGGTTCCGCTCATCTATATAAAGGAAAAAATGGGGTCCAAGTCAGTATAAAAACTAAAAAATACAGGCCCGCTAGCCTTCGAGGGCATGCACAAGGGCAGGGGGCAGAAATTATGCCACAAACACACCTAACAGCGAGAAGATCCAGAATACGGACTTGCGAGAAATCTCCGATGATCGGCAAGAATTCGTCGACAAAAACCAGCTAAAAAGCTATGGTTGTAGGAGGTAATGAGCCAAGAGACCACTCGAGCCGAGGAAAACGTCTAGAACAATGACGAAAGGCAAAAATGTTGAGGGGAGAGCCCAACAGGACGGTGTGAGCGCTGTGTTGAACGGTCACCACGTGGCTGCGCTCACCCAATTTCCCCCTTATGGTAGTTTTCGTTTTCGTCGCTTATTCCTGCTCTCCTCATCCGCTTATCATCTACATAACAAGACTCAAAGTATGGTTAGAAAGCTCAAGTATCATGAGCAAAAACTGCTCAAGAAAGTCGATTTTCTCAATGTCAGTAAAATTTCTACATTTATTTCTATATATAATTCAATTGCGAATTACGGGAACCTAACGTTAACAGTGGAAACAAGATGCGAACCTCCGAGAAATCAAAGTTATGCGCCGATATCATATTCAGGACAGAGAAGATTATCACAAGTATGCACCAAAATTTAAAAAATAAAGCTACAGAAACTCAAATCAACCTAGATATAACAAACTTTGCGGATCGTTACGTTCTTTTGCCCATCGAATTTCGCTTCTTCCTGCCCAGGACCCTTTCCGTAGCCGCATGGAAGGCCAACTACTGTCAAAGCTGTATGACATGGGTGTTCTCAATACAACCGCCAAACTCAGTGATGTTGAGAACAAGCTGACTGTTGCTGCTTTCTGCCGCCGTCGACTCGCTGTTTTCATGTGCATGTCAAAGATGTCCGAAACTGTAAGCGCGGCGGTCAAGTTTATCGAACAAGGGCACGTCCGTGTCGGTCCTGATACAATCACAGATCCTGCTTATCTTGTGACAAGGTATGCCATATCTGGTGCATGCCACGCTGATGTTAAATTGGTCTCTAGGCACATGGAAGACTTTGTAACTTGGGTGGACACTTCTAAACTGAAGAGAACCATTCTCACATATAATGATGAGGTGCGTTCCGTTTACTCGAGCATTAAACTTGAACTAAAGTCTGGACAGCTGGATGATTTTGATCTTTTGTAATCCAAAAAAATTCGACAATCGTTCCATGATATATGTCGATGGAGTTCCAAGCCAACATACTGTGGAACACTAAATTTTACGCACCCCCGAGGGCGAACCAGTAGCGCTTTGAGGCCGTATACTCATCTACTCCCACTCAGCGACAATATATCACGATATTCTCCGCCCTTCGTCGCTGTACGCACACATAGCAACATAACAATACCTGTTGTATCGAAAAAATGACATCTTACTGTTACTCCACCCGACTGTATCTCAATCTTCTTCATGATGCGCAACAACTCAAGCTCAACATTGCATGCTTGCAGGTTAGATTTTAGTCTGATGTTTGACAGCGTCAGTGCATACCTCGTCAACATTTAGAGCACGTGCAAGACTTTTTTGTGCCACATTCAAGAATTCAACTACGAATGGAATATATTTTGTCAGTACTGAGTGACCAAATTCTGAGTCGTATAACACCCCAGCATTATGATTGGGTTTAGCCCCCATCTCAAGGCATGCTTCCAGTGGAGATGGCAAATTAATCTGATGTTGACAAGCGCCTACAGATTAAGGGATTATCGAAATTTCTGTGGATCATGGTTCTATTCAATCAAACCCTTTCCTATTTCAAGCATAGGGGTGGCATTCCAGTCCCTATAAATACATACTCGTCAAGCTCAGCCTCGATGACGTCGTTTACACAATCCATAGTGTTTGGCGAGATGACGATTGGATCATTTTGTCACAGGAGCAAGTTCTTTGACGGAATTAACATATGCTAACCGTCCGGCTTCGAATATCCATACGATCCAGGAATCAGCAACACCATAGAACACCATTCGCCTTCGACCTCCCTTTTATTAATTCATTAATCCTGATCCCGAAGTCATTATCGTTGGGGTTTGACTACGCCCGATCGAGAACGATATTAAAATTAAAATCTAAGTGGCCTTCACGCCACCTTCCATTGGTGTGTCTTCATTACATCTTTTTTGGATGTATTTAGGACCGGATGCTTGGACTGTAGGTGTTGAAAGAAAACAGATTTTCCCCGCTTCTGTTCCGAAACCAATAATTTATCAAGATCAAGGATAGCCAGTGGCGATAATTGGAACTTCACTTTTTTTTTCATACCCGCTTTTACGGAGCGGTCGAACTCGAGTTCCGTGAAGAGGAACCATCTGTGACGGAGTCACGTATCCAGAATTTGCCTATGTATGGAACCATGACTAGAGTGCACGGATCCCGCGTCCCTTGTCGGCGGTTAGGGGGATATAGGAACCGAAGATACGCACTCTGCTTTTAAGTACATGACATGACGAAGAGTCAACCGAAAGTTGCCAAACCCTCACTTCCTTACTCTCTCAGTATAGATAACAAGATCGAAAATCAACCTACACTCCTTAAATAGGCTACCAGCTCAAATGGAACCTGGACCTTCCCGTACGATCATTATGGTTAAACTGACTAATCTTGACGACCGCAGGCTTGTTGTTAGGTTTGACCGATAAGCCTGGAGTTTCGACTAGATAATTTTTCGGCCTGACTCAGAACCAGCAACACATTTGAACCAAAAGTCTGTTGGAATTTTCTCAAAGAATGAACGGCTTTGTCTACTCTTCCCCTCAGCCCTGCTCTTCTACATCCACCCTCCTCGAAGTAACCAACCTATCAAACAAGAGCATAAAGAGATGATACTCAAATAATAAACCCTTTTTCTCCATTTCAGGTGTCAAGGTGAAGCAGGGTCTTGTATATAGATCTCAGGCCCCAGGATCATTAACTTTGGGCCAGCCCTGTGCCCGATGAGCAGGTGGAAAATGGTACGGCGCACGACACTGACTTGACACCATCCACCCTTGAGTGGAACGGATCTCCAGGCACCACTTGTCAAACGGAAGCAAAAGCTCTCCGATTTGGTGTTATAAATATCAGGCATGATATTCACCTGCAATGTGCAAACATAATGCCGTCTATATTTCGTTGGGTAAGGTTTTCTTCATGATATTTCTCACTACTTACCAATTTATGTCGGTAGATTTCCAGCCGTCTTAACACAAAGCCAGAAACTCCGATTTCAAGTAAGACCACCACATCTTCGTTCGTATCACACGGGATCCGTCTGATGCACAAACCCAGCCACACATGCGAACCTTGCACAATTCAACGCAATCGGCCTCACTTCCGACATCCTTAAATCAGGGGTGGAAGCTCTACGAGGATACGAATCGCCACCTATTAATAGTACTTCTCCTGTTATTGATCGCGTTTCACCACCGACAGCGGCTCTACCTCTGCTGGCCGCGATATCTCAGAGTAATTATACAAACGACGTGAACTATCTTCGCGACCTCCTTTCCCCGTAAGCTAATAATGGGTTATCACTGATCGCGGGTCCCCAGGACTGACGTATCACGAATCGCAGATACGAATTTGAAATCCGCGAGGTCAGACGCGAACATAGCCACGGGTGGCTTTCTCTCAACCAACATCAAGAGGGAGATGAGAAGAATGACGTTGCACCATATGCCCGCATCTGGCTTATAAAGCTGGATGATGTCAAGTATACGAACAAAGACCAGCCAATCGGTGGGTTCGTGGACATGGGATATTGGACCAAAGGGTTGATGATTGTCAGCTTCACTGGGTCTACAACTACCCAAGACTGGATCGACGACACTGTGGGTACTTATTTAACAGCTTTGATATCGCTTGACCTCAATCACATTCCAGAGAGCATTTACACATACCGCAGCCTCTTTCCTTCATCCCGACTTTGACACCCTCAATGCTCATCACGGGTTTGCTGATTGGCTCGAGCGACGCCTAGACACAACCACAAAACTTGAAATTGATGGCGCTCATTCGGAGACAACTGTATATCAGGCAGTACTGAGTGCTATAGCAGATATTCGCCGTGGGCTAAAAAAGCAAGATTTCACGAAATCTTCCAGCGGTCAAATAAAGATGATAATCGTTGGCCATTCGTATGTATCTACTCGCAACCATCTCCTCTTCTAATTCACGCGCGCAGGCTCGGTGGGGCCGTAGGTTCACTCTTCAGTTTGCGTCTTAGCGCAACCTCGAGCTACCCCGAACAATACCTGACGCACGATTATTTTTGCTTGGAGGGAAATCCTTTCCTTGCTGATGGCCGCCTTACAGACGAATCAGATCCCTGTCTAGAGCCCGCAAGATTGGCCCTCACTGTTACCTTTGGGGCCCCGCGTTTCCTTTGGCATGGGTTTGATAGCAAGTAAGCATTTTTATTAAGCAACTTTTGACTGTCGTTAATAGCCTGTCGTAGTCAAGAGACTTTGGAAAATCAGAGGGCGCAAGAACGGCGCGAGCGGGCTGAACGGATTGAAAAAGAACGGCGCGAAGAAGAAAAAGCCGGACATCCAATCCAGAGAGGTTCCCGCCCCGATACCGTCAGATGGCCTGCTCACCTGGAAAATGTTCCAATTGTTCGCATCGTCAATGCCAGAGACCCTGTTCGTCATCTCCTCTTTTTGTGTATTCCAGAATATCGTTAACAAGAATTCATTCAGGTTCCACACGTACCAGCTGGCAAAGGCGAGCTTCCTTCCGGTCTCAACGTGCTCAGCGTTACGCAAGTTCCTGGGGGAACAACCATCATAAATAGTCATGGCCCTCAGGCAGGGGAAGGTTCTGAGACTGATGGGATTAGCATTCCTCAACATACCGAAGGTGCTTCTTATGTGCACCTCGGACATCAATGGGTGCGTAATGAACATATCCATACAGAACACCCGTGCTTATAAATCTGGCCAGGTCCTGGACAAGGATAAAATGACACAATTGCCTACGGACTCTGATAGTTATTTATCCGGAATGTGGAAAACATTTAAGGACCTCGTCAGAAACTCACCTTATAGCGATAATATTGCGAAGCAACATTCTATAAACACGTACTTGCGGAAGTGAGTCTATATTCCTTTTTAATTTGAATCATACCAGTGGCTTATGCTATTCCAACTATATAATGTCATGAATGTTTACAAACAATCTATCCCGGATTGATATGGTGGAAATTATGGCTGGACGCCTTCAACACCCGAATTTCGTGGCGGTTCGCTTTTGAGCGCCTTCCTAAGATATTAATCACCACTCAACTGCGAACTAGTCCATTCACTGTAGTAACTAATCATTACTGTATGACATCTAGTTCCAGGAACGTAACTACAAATTACATTTGATATAGACCGCGCGAGATAGAAGGGTACAATCCATATCTGAGAAAATGAACAACTGTTCGTTTTCACGTAGTCATTGTCCAAGATCCTGTATAGGCAGACCATGCGATGGCTTATTTTGGCAGTCCGAGATACCAAGGTTTCTTTTTGTCACTTTCTTCATCTTCTTCATCCTGACCCGAGCCTTCGTCGTTGTAATCGTCGTCATAATCGTCGACATCGTCACTGTTATCATGTAAGTACTGCGATTCTCTTACAAAGAGCTTTAATCTCCATTCCTTATAGCATGCCCTTTCCAAACCTAAAATCCTCGTATTTGTCGTTGAAAAGCCGCCATCCAATGGCTCCGCAGACACTGCTATAAGCAGAGGGACAACCAATGTTTTTGATTACTGGGTTGCATAGGTTAGAGTGAGCTTAAATATACCTTCAAGCATTATTAAAAATTTAGAATCGGCGACTCGAACCAGATCTACACAATTTCCTTTCTTGAGAAAACTCTCGGAATGGCTCACTCCATGATTTGAAAGCCGACATCAAATTATGTAAATGCCGCTGGGCGGCATTGGGTCAGCTTTTGTGTTGTTCACCACCTGCAACCGCTGCAACCCTGCGACACTGATGATTGACTCAACCAGGGTCCAGATATGGAAGCCTGAATTTTTCCGACAAGAGAGTAAGATATATTGATCATCGCCCTGCCAGGACCAAGCTCCTAGTGATGGAGTAGGCTCAACTCAATCCAAGTCGAGTCTTCGACTACCGGTTCTCAGCATATCACGCTCCTCGCGTTACATAGTGGTAAATGAAGCAGAAGAGAATACGTGTACCACTACAGCATTTACGCAGGCTTATTCTGAATGATAATTAACACTCCACCTTTAGGAAAGGAAACCTAAGTAGCTGGGTCACTTGGTTCGCCGACCTTTCAAATAATCCCTATACTCTTTCCAAAGAGCCGATAAAACCAAGTCTCTGTGTTCGGCATCTTCGTTTTCATGTTCGCCTTTTGAAAACCAGGGTTTCTTTTCGCCTCCTTCCTCGTCATCTTCCTCGTCATCTTCCTCCTCATCATCGTCTTCCTCAAATTCCTCTAATTCTTTCGGAGTTAGCGTTTCTTTCCATTCTTCGAGGCGCGCTTTTTCCAAAGCTTGAATTTCCTCGAACTTGCCATTGAAAAGCCGCCATCCGATGGCCCTGCAGACACTGCTATAATTAGAGGGACAATTGATAGTTTTCAGGTCATCGCCCCACTCCGCCGCTTTGCGCAACAAACACTCGAGAGATGGGAAATTAATAGTATCCAGACGTCCCACTTTCTTCAATGCACGAAGGACGGTGATGAGTGATGAGCCATAAGCGTTATTTGTAAGCTGGACACGCTTTCCGTCGTCACAACCTTTGGATGGCAATGTTAGCAAGCTATCAATAAAAATAAGGATTGAAGGCAAGACTTACAAACCCACTGATCAAATGACCACATGTAATGTGTCAGGGCTTCAAGGAGGTTAAAAGCAGCGTCCCAATCCTTTTTGACGACTTTTTTATGGATGGACACGAGCATGAAATCTATTCGGTCGAGTGTACGATAAGAAAAGAAATCTGACGCGTCGTCAGAGAGTAAACGCGTGCATTGTTGTATAAAATGAAAATTAAAACTAACCATTGCATATACATATGTCAAAACGATCTCGACGGTGCTTATTTGTCTTCTTGCATAAACATTGGAACAGAACATTTGAAATATCTGAGACCATGATATTTGAAGTGATGAACACATGTCCCTCGGGAAGTAAAGACTATTATGCCAGTGAGTAATAAGAGAAAGAAAAAGAAAAGTTAATGCGTATGACTGTTGAGAAGACTATTGGTTTTTCCCCCTTACCTTGGGTGGGGCCACTGCCATTTGTAGAAGACGTTCGCGCAGTAGGTAAAGAGAAAATGAAGGTGTTTTTTCGTTACTCGGTTACAGAAACATGGTTGGAGTGAGCTTAAACATGCCTTCGAGAGTAATTAGAATCGGCGACCAGATCTATACATTTTTCTTTTTTGGTAGAGCTGCCCGGATTATTTGTTCCGTGATCCCTGATTTTATTTGCCGACATCAAACTATGTAAATGCCGAGCGGCGTTTGGTCAATTCTTGTGACTGCATCACTTACAACCCTTATAGTTGTGAACATGAGGACCCAAGTCTCTCCATAGCAGTAAGATAACCTGACATACTGTCCATAGCTCAAATGAGCTCCCAGGACCAGGATTTTAATAACGGAGCCGGCCCAAGTCACTTGATAACTGGTCTTCAAGTTCAGGATAGCGCGTTCTTCACATTAAAATCCTCTTTATCAATACAGGTTCTTAAAATTAACGCAAATGTCCAAGGGATTTTCAAGTTGGTCAACCTACTCGGAACAGCGAAAGATTCCCCCAGTTTGAGGGAAAACTTGTACGTTCTAAACCATGTGCAACGTGTTAGGGTTCACTCGACGAGATACTAAACCACTGCAGGGACACGCTCACTGAAGCCACACGTGTTATGGTGGTTCGAAGCTCGGAAGACTTGAAGAAGTTGATTGACCTTCAATCTCAGGTGTGCGCCCTACAAAAATCAACTAAGCACGCCGTTTTTTAGATTGTTTATAGCCACATGAAATACACGCTCTTCGGGAGATATCACACCGTCTACTACTATCACTTAGAGGGCTCCTCCTTGCACAACGAGCCTGTTTGGGGAGCCAAACAGAAGCAGCACAGGGCGCCAACCCTGCGGTAGAGGACGGTCCGTCATTGCAAGTGTACTATTCAATCTTATATCGGGCCGCTTTCTGAGTAGGCTCGACAGATATGAAGAGTATGATCATCTCTCTCAAATTTCTCTACCTTCACAAGAATCTACATACGATTTATCACCGCAAGAGAGCCAGGAGATTGAAACCGAGATTCGTGAGGCTGCAGCGATCGTGTACGAGTTAGCAGAAATTTTCGGGGATGTTAGTCCCTTGTTTGCAACGCAGGATCAGATGATAAGTACGATTCGATTAAGTATCTTGGAGATTTTGCTTATCCGGCGCAAGACGATATTGAAGTTGACTTTGGATTAGTCTCATCGAGCCCTTTGAGAGAATCTACCCAGGTCCACATAGGACGAGTAGTGGTGTGTCTCGTTCTCTCGTTCGCATTTGTTGTTGCTGTGGTATTACTTGCGGTGAGCAATGCCTGTTCGAGCCTCGAGTTTTCATAATCTCGCTTTGCTGAACCCACATCAGGTTCTATCGTGACGTCTTTCGTATAACATGAAGATTAATTAAGCCATTCACTTGTACTTGCCTCGTAAGTCTGCTTATCCGCAACAGGTATGCGAATTGAAATTCCTTGTTCATCTATTCCTTGTGGGCCATACTTATAACTTATAAGTCACAGCACAAATTCAGGCCCGATTTCTATAAATTTACATTTGATGTTTAGCGTCACCTCTCTTTATAATTCACGTCAATGTCAATCTCGTTGCAGGGAATAAAGCCGTGGAGAAAGCGCATACACTATACTGCGAGGTCAATACGGGAACATACAATATAAAAAAGCGGAAGGGAATGTATGCATTATTATAGCGAATTAGTAATTGATACAGCAAACTAACACAGAATTGGATCAATCGTCCATTTCTGAGAAAAGGAAAGGCCGTTTTTCTTCATGCGACCATTGGTCAAGATCCCAAATAGGTGGACCTCGTAATGGTTTGGTTGGGCAAGATTTCAGGTAATCCTTGTACTCTTTCCATAGGCGAGACAAGACCAGGTCTTTGTGTTTAGTATCCTCGTTTTCGCGTTTACCTTCGGAGTACCAGGGTTTCTTTTCACCTGTGTCGTCGTCCTCATCTTCGTCTTCTTCGTCATCATCTTCGACTTCCTGCAATTCTTGCGGGTCAAGTGTTTTCTTCCATTCCTCGAAACGCGCCTTTTCCAAAGCTTGGTTTTCCTCAAATTTGCCATTGAAAAGCCGCCATCCGATAGCTCGGCAGACACGGCTATAGTTGGAAAGGCAATTCATAGTTTTCATGTCATCGCCCCACTCTGCCGCTTTGCGCAAGACGCATTCGAGAGAAGGGAAATTAGTGGCGTCGAGGCGGTCTACTTTCTTGAGTCCCTGAAGAACAGCGACCAGTAATGACCCATAGACGTTATTCGTGAGTTGGGTACGTTCTCCGTCGTCACAACCTATGGATAACAATTATCAATGATTATGCGCCGGTAAAGATAAAAGGGTGAACCTACCAACCCATTGGTCGCACGACCACATGAAATGTGTCAAAGCTTCAAGAAGCCCAAAAGCCGCATCCCAGTCCTTTTTGACAATTTTTCCATGAATAGACGTGAGGGTTGAGTCTATCAAGTCGAGTGTACCGTAGGAAAAGTAATCTGACGCGTCGAGAGATAAGTAAACGCGTGGGTTGGTGTATAAAACGAAGATCAAAATTGACCGTTGTAGATGTACATGTCAAAAAGGTCTGGGCAACGTTTGTCTGCCTTGTCGCTTAGGTCTTGCAACAATTTGTTGGCACCTTCTGAGACCATGACGCTTGGTGCGATGAACACATATCCCTTGGGGAGCACGGACTGTTGTTACCGAAAAAAAATGTGGAAAAAACAGTTAGTGAATTTGTTTATGAAGTAACTTTCAAACTGTTTTTTGTTCCTTACCTTGGGTGGGGCCATTTGTAAAAAGATTTGCGTGTAGTAGGTAGTAGGGAGAGAAAAAGTGAGGGTGGTGTGTTACATATATTAGGAATGGGACGAGCTTAAATAAATCCCGGAGCATAATTAGAGTCGGCGACTAGATCTGCCTATGTACCTCATTTTTGGAGTCTGTTCTGTCATGATTTAAGTTGTATGGCTGTCAAGCGATCTTCGATCAAATAATTATCGCGAAGTTGCGAACACGGAGCGGCGTTTGGTAAATTTTTTGTGAATGCACCACCTTGCACCACCCGCGACCCTTATAGCTTTGAAATTAGAAATGGAGACCTGAACTTGTCCGGAGTAAGGTAAATTAGCTTATGCAGAGTCTAATCATAACCCCGATAAGCTCCAGGACCAAGATCCTAATATTGTAATATTGAGGTTGGTTCAGGCGGCGTGAACAACAAAAACAGCCGAAGGGACGCCTGAAAAAGTTGATTGACCTCCAATCTCAGGTGTGTACCCTGCATATATCAACGAAGCACACTGGTTTTCAGGTTGTCTAGTCACAACGAAATGGATACTCTTAGGAAGAGATCGCACCATCCGCTACTGTTATTTGAGGGTTCCTTGCACAACAAGCCTTTGAGACAGCAAAAAGTAGTACAGAATGCCAGGCCTGTTGTAGAGGATACTCGGTCGTCGCAAGTATACCGTTCGATTTCGTATCAGACCACTTTCTGAGCAGGCTTGATGGATATAAAGAGCATATTTTACTCTCTTAATTTAGGCTGCCTTTGGAAGAAGCCACATACGATTTGTCAGTGTAGGAGAGCCAGGAAATGAAAGCTGGGACCTGCGAGGCTGCGGCGGTGATCGTATTCGAGCTAGTAGAATTTTTGGTAGTCCCAGTACCCTGCTCGGCACGCAAGGTTAAATGATAAGTATGAGTTGATTAAGTATCCCGTATCAATGGTTTTCATGTCTGAGAGGGGGGGTTGGTATTAGATTGTAGATAAAATAATTTTTGGATATTTATAATGCCCTGATCACTCACATTGGTTTCGTTCGGAGATTTCTTGCTCGGCGGGATATTGAATTTGGTCCAAAACAGACAGTTTTTTCGGCAAGCTTGAAAGTGGTTATATTCAGCTTCTTACTGGTGATGGTAATCGGCATGAACGGGTTTGAGAACTGGTTTTCTTCCACCGGAAATAATTAAACCTTGGGTGAGTGATGACCGTGGTGGTTCTCGATTGTGGAGTGTGGCCTATGCTCATAGCAAGCTTGATACGAAAAATAAAAATATAGCTCCGAGGGGTTCGAGAGAATTGATTGTACTTTGAATTGAATGAATTTGAATGAATTTGTGTTTTCGACGACGATTTTGACATATGTGCGGTGATAAACAAGTTATATTTGGTTTTTTGAGAAATGCTGTATGTATGATGTTGTGTTTGTGTTTGTCCTAATAAGCGTGATGCGCGTGGTTGTCGTTGTCAAGCACTATTAGCACGCGCCCCATTCAGCTTTTTTTTCTATAATCACATTCTTTCCCAGATACCCTACCAGAGCCCGCCTTGAGCGCGGCGGAATCGTCTCTCACTTGCTCACAACTTTCAACGAATATGGCCGAGCCTGGTGATGGAAATATCAAGGTTGTCGTCCGATGTCGGCCCCTCAACTCCCGTGGTGCGTTCACAATGTGGCCGCATTGTTATTCACCCTTGGATTGTTGATATTGAAATGAGGTATTAGAACTGGCACGGGGCGCGAAGTCGCTCATTCGGATGACGGGTAACCAGACGATCATCGACCCGCCCGAGGCTGGCTCTGCACAAGATTCGAAGCGCGCGACGGAGAGGAAACCGATGGCATTTAGTTTTGACAAGAGTTATTGGTCTGCGGGGCCGAGGGATGAGCCCCAATATTGTTCTCAGCAGACGTTGTATGATGATTTGGGGAAAGAGTTGTTAGACCATGGATTCTCGGGGTTCAATGCATGTATTTTGGCTTGTGAGTGTCATTGTGATTCTTGGTTAAAAGAATAATAATCTGAGGGGTATATGAAGATGGGCAGACAGGTACGCGTCAATATAAGTATCTATTGATATGGTATACTTAATTAATCATGAAAGGTTCTGGTAAATCTTATAGGTTAGTGTTCTAATTGTAAAATTCGGCTTTTTGACTAATGAGATTACCAATAAATAGTATGATGGGATGTACGTCTCGTCTCCTTTACTCAAGTCACAGTGAAGAGCTTATTTCCAATTTTTTCAATAGACGGTGCGGACAAGGGGATCATTCCCCTTACATGTCAGGAGTTATTCGATAGGGTGGATTCGAAAAAAGCGGCCGACGCAAATGTCAATTTTACAGTTGAAGTCTCTTATATTGAGGTCAACCTTTCCTGATCCAGCATGTGCTAGGGACTCGACTAACTTCCGCTCACAGATTTACAACGAGAAAGTGCGGGACCTATTGAATCCCAAAAATACAGGGAATCTTAGGGTTCGCGAACACCCCAGTTTAGGACCTTACGTGGAGGATTTATCCAAACTGGTTGTAAGTAGTTATGATGAAATGATGACACTCATGGACGAAGGAAACAAAGCGAGGACGGTTGCAGCTACGAATATGAACGAAACGTACGGTTATACGTATTCTCGCTATGAATCGGCTATTGACTTGACGTCTTTACAGTTCATCACGTTCTCATGCAGTCTTCACCCTCCTTCTGACTATGAAACGACACGATGTCGATACGAACATGGACACTGAGAAAGTGTCACGAATTAGGTGTGGCGTCATTATCTTAGCCGGCTAGCCCGCGCACGTCGCTGACCTGACATCTTTTTACACCCCAGTTTGGTCGACTTGGCAGGATCGGAAAGGGCGAATTCTACGGGAGCGACGGGCCAACGACTTAAGGAAGGAGCGAATATCAACAAATCGCTGACCACGCTGGGGAAGGTCATTTCGGCTCTTGCGGCAGCTAGTCAAGCAGATCATGGCAAGAAGGTGAAGAAAGGGAAAGCCGAAGAATTCATTCCCTATCGTGATTCAGTACGCGCCACACTTCTCTGCTATCTCGACTTGTGATTTAATTTATTTCCCCCTATACAGGTGCTCACATGGCTCCTGAAAGATAGTTTGGGGGGTAACTCCAAAACCGCGATGATTGCTGCTATCGCGCCTGCCGACTATGAAGAAACGCTAAGTACACTACGTTATGCCGATCAGGCCAAGAAGATTAGAAATAAGGCGGTCGTAAACGAGGATCCGAATGCGAAGCTTGTACGGGAACTCAAGGAAGAGCTTGAGATGCTCAGAGGTACGATCAAATCGCTCTTTCCTATGTTTTATTCGCAGTGGCCAGTGGAAGTTAATATCACACGTTCCTAGCTCGTGTTACGGGATCTAATAGTGAAGACGTATACGACCCCAAGGTTCCTCCAGAACAGCAGAAGGTCACTTATCAAACGAAAGATGGAAGGATAAAGACTGTAACAAAGGCGGAGCTACAGGACCAAATGGAGTCGAGTGAAAAGTTAATGCAGAGTTTGAATGAGACTTGGGAAGAGAAAATGCATAGAACACAGGAGGTACAGAAGGAGCGGGAGAAGGCTCTAGAGGAGTTGGGAATTACAGTGGAAAAAAATCTTGTCGGTGTTCATACTCCAAAGAAGGTAAGTGTATTAGTTCCTTAATCCTGGGTTCTTCGAGCTCATGTTATATTGATGGCTTCTATGATCAGATGCCACATCTTGTCAATCTGGTGTGTTTTTTATTTCTATTCAAGCAACATTAGTGTGATTGACCCTGAACTCTGTTCTGTTAGAACGAAGGTCCGGCGCGTCCCCTTTGAGCTAAAGTATCATATTACTGACAGTGGTGGCACGTTTTAGATCCTCTCATGAGTGAATGTTTGATATACCAAATCAAGCCTGGAAAGACAATGGTCCGTGGAATTTCAATAGTCCACGTGATGAAATCGTCGTGTGTTGTCTGACGTCGTCTTTTTATAGATTGGCAGATTAGACAGCGACAAACCCGCTGCTATACGACTTAGCGGTGATAACATTCTCGAAGAACATTGCTATTTTGAGAATAATGAGGGGAAGGTTGTCATACAATGTATGGCAGACAGTGTCACCGTAAGTTTTCGGTCCCTAGGGTCTTCGTGCAGCTGATAAAATATCGCTTAGTTTTTGAACGGCAAACAAATAACACCGGGACAGGTAAAGCTCCCCTTTCTTTATCTTTAGTATTGATATTGACCATCCATCAGCCGTACAAACTACGGTCTGGGTTTCGTATCATTCTTGGTAGGTTACTCTTTCGTAAATCCCACCCTTTCTTATCTATTTTTTTCCAGGGGATAACCATGTCTTTCGGTTCAACAATCCGGAAGAGGTCCGCAAACAACGGGATCGCGCGACACTCAAGTCAAATATGCACCTTAGTATATCTGCGGCTGATTTAGATGGCGAGACATCCACCAGACCGGATTCCCCCGTCTCATCTACTGATCAAGCTGATGTTGATTGGACATTCGCGAAGCGCGAAGCCGCATTTGCTCGACTTGGGCTCGACCCGACGCTCGATAACTTGCCGGATGATGACCTCAATAAACTATTCGAGAAGATCACCAAGGTGAAAACTATGCGCGACCATAACTCTAAGCCATCGCGTCCAGAAAGCAGTATGAGCCATAGCCAAGCGGACGATGTTTGGAGCGAAACAGGAAGGCCGTTCCCTAGCGACGCAACCACTACAGACGACACTAGTTTACATGGAAGTCCCGCTGTGGATGGTTCGTTGCAGGACGTTCAACATCACCTCGAGAATCGTCTTCAAGAGATGACGGAATCTTCCGCAGAGGCGGAGGATTTGAAGGTGGAGAAAGAACATATGGAGCACCAACTCAGGCTTGTACGGGCTCAGATGAAGCGACTCATTGATGCACGCGCCCGAGGGGAAACTGATCCAGAGGCAGCTGAATTTGAACCCGTAATCTATTCTGCGAAACAACTCCGACTAATCCGGAAAGTTCTCGATAAATGGAGGGCGCATCGATCATTTTCAATGGCGGAGATGGTCCTGTCTAGCGCCGTCCTTATTAAAGAGGCTAATATAATCAGGTAGGCGCATCAGTGCCTAATAAACCAGAAGCAGGGCACTGACACTGAGTAGCAAGGAACTCGGAAAAGATGTTTCGTACAACTTCACCATCTCTTCCGGCGGCTCGCTTGGTGCACCGACGTCCGCCGTTGACACGATTGCAGGTTTGGACGAATTTGGAGACGTTGCCGATCCGATCCTCGCGTCAGCGACCCAACCCTCGGTTGCTGTGAAGGTGCTGGACAAACGCCACAATGCGATTTACTCGTGGTCATTGGATCGAATGCAACAACAAGTCCAACGGATGCGGAATCTTACAACATATATCGATCGACCGTCCTACACCCAACACTTCTCATCGGATGAACCTTTCTATGATTCTCCACCACCAGAATATTCTTTCATTGGGAACGCTCTAATTTCTTTGGCGCCTCTAGCACGACGACTATCTTCAACATCAACCGTGCCAATATTTTGTCGGTACACGTCAGAAGCCATCGGTTCATGTCGTGTGGATATGAAGATCGCCAGTGTTGTTCTTTCCGCGAAACATCTGAACGGCTCCACCGCATCAACTCGATCTTCGTCTCCTGTGCCTGGGGCTGTTCTATCCGGGAGCAAATTAATCTTTTTTTTAACGGTGGATTCCGTAAAAGGATTGTCCTCCCACGATTTCTCAGGGATCCATCTTCAAGTTAGATTGTCGTCTATTATTGGCCCCAATCTAACTTCAGAGGAAGTTTTCCCTTCGTCACCTATTGATATGGAATCTTCCTCTCTCTCAGAATTGAAATTCCGCCGCAGCTTCAACATTATCACAACATCAAAAGTGTTGATGCACCTACGACACGGTTATGCGCCGATTGAATTCTTCGCTGCCGTGCGACCCACTTATCTTGAAAGGCTGGAACGTTGGGACGAGATGCGAGACTTGAAACAGTACCCTCTCTCTACCTCCGCTAGCCCAACGCCCGAGAGCCGCCCTGCCACCTTGCCAGCTATGCGAAGATCAGAGAATGACTTTGTAGTGGAACAAACCCACGACGTCGTCGCTTGGTTACAGGTCTGCGAACTTGGGCCCGACGGATCATATGTTCCAGTTCCAGTGATTTCTCAGGGAAGCATCGACCCGGGAGCCTTTTCATTACATCAGGGGCTCCAGCGGCGCCTTGTGTTGTCTCTATCATCCAACTCTGGGCAGCAATTACCGTGGTTGGAGGTCACCAAAGTGCGGATTGGGTATGTCCGTCTACTCGACCCCAAGGGCCGTATTCACGAGTCAACGTCGAAGGCTCTTGTGACGCTACCGTTATTGAAGGATCAAACGGTGGAGTTTAGGCCAGACGGAACCGGAGTGTTGACGGCCGAAGCGCTCTGGGATTCCAGTGTTCACGATTCAGTCCTCCTCAACAGAGTCACAGCAACGAATCAACGAATCCTACTGCAAGTTCACTGGGCTGTTGCGGTAGAAACCTGTGGTGATCCTGTTCAATTTAACATGGATGTCGCCATTGCGATGCGGACACGTGATGCGAGTCCCCCTTCCAAATTCTTAACGTTCTTTGGATCCACCAAAATTTTATCCAAGACCAGCACCCTCTTTAATGTGCGGTTATCACCTCCGCTTACTCGATCTCCTCAAGACCTGTGGAGGCTTGACACTTCGGAAAAATATGTTCGCGGAGAGGAGGCTCTAGGGATTTGGAAACCGCGAGGAATCTCCGTCGTAGAGGATTACACTCGCCTAATATCGACAGAGCGGAGGGCGGCGGATGTTCAAGCAATTCGTGTCATTCTCACCAATTCGCCGCCCAAGCCCGTGTCCGTGGACTCCCTTGCTTGGCGAGCAGATGATATTCTAAGAAAGTCGTTGTCCCTTTGGCAAAAGCAGTTCGGACACCGTGGAAAGGTATCATACGCTATCACCTTTTTTTTGCGGTCGTAACAAAACTGATTTCCCTTAGATTATACTCAGCCAAGAACCAACAGACCCTGAAGAGCCGCCATTGCTGAAGAAACGGGCATCCGAGTTCGAATCACTCGAGGGTATGAAGTTGATCTCCGAAACAAAGTTGATACCAAGAAGGTATGTCTTATACTTCTCATATCTTGGAACCTTGGCCAACGCTACCCGCAGTGATGGTGCCACCAAGAAGGGACATCTAATGATTCTTGTCGACGCAAGCCAAAATCTTTGGGAAAAACGGTGGTTTGTTCTTAAAAGGTGTGCACTCTTGACATTCCACAGGTATTTATAACTGATTGAAAATTCCTCCTAGACCGTACCTTCACATTTATGAGCACTCGAACGAACTGGAAGAAACCGGAATTGTCAGTCTTTCAGGTGTTAACGTCGAAAGTGACCCTCACAAGGAATCTCTTCTTGGAGTATGTTGTCCCTGCCCAGCGATATACCATGTATTGACCACTTGCCCAGAAACCATTTTCATTCACTCTTTTCACCGCATCTAATTCACATGCTCTCGCTGCCCCGAACGCAAAGGAACTCCAATCATGGATATCAAAGCTGGACCCCACTCGTTTACCCTCTTAGTGCTCAATCCACGACCTCAATCATTATCATAACTTACTGGAAATATTGCTACACGACTGATACCCGCATGATCTCTTTTCTCTAGATTCTCTGTGCATTATCACCTATTATCTATATGTATGTTACATCTATCGCATCCGCATCACCATACTTCTTTTGGTCCTAAACGAACATAATAATCTACTATAATAGGTGCGGGGCGGCCGCGCTTGAAAATATAGATAAGCAGAAGTACTTGATACTAAATGTTCAACACTTGACAACGTAAAATCGGTCAAAGACCTTCAAACAACGCGAGGTATAGCATTTAACCTCCCGTCCCTTACCTCGCTACCATGATCCGGCGGTGAAGCTCTTGCTTCGTTCGCAACCCTGGGCATGAGCCTACCACAGCATGCGCCTTCGTGATTCTGCCAATATGGTGTCATATGCAACATTGGCAGCGGCAACGGCGGCCCGCCTTCCCGCGGATTTCTCTCTCACAGTTCACCCAGGCTGTTCCAGACATGATGTAAAATATTCCACGATTGGAGATGGTATATCCACCGTTAAGAGTCGACGAAAGGAGGTAACATGTTCATCTAAACTCCCCCTGTGAACCTGAGAGGGCCAATTGCAGGGTCTGTCTGAATAAAAGCGGGGCCTTATCGCCGACCGAAGAAAACATGAGAAAACATATTGGGACGGACTTCACCTGCCCGAGTCGAAGCTTATGAGCCTGAGCCGGAAGGCTCCATATAAGTTCAAAAAGCACCGAGATTTTTTAATAAATGGGGAAGAGTGGACGGGAGCAGATACAATGAGGCAGAAAAGTTGTTGCATTTTGTGTGTGAGGCTACTATAGTACATGGGTTTCTATGCGGCTGAAGGGTATAATTTCCACGATGAATGGAGACGAGAAAAAAAACAAATGATCTAGAAATCTACAGGGTCCAAGATAGCGCAATAATGATAGACACTCCGGTATAGTGCGATGATAGCTTTTGTACAGATGCTGGATGACAGAGCGGAAACAGAAAAGGTGATTCCAATCAATCGCAGCGTTCGGGGATGTCATTCTGGAAAGAAAAGTGGCGCAACGTTGGTCAGGCGGTGATTATATAGCGGAGCGCTAAAAAAACTCACTTGTCGGATGAATGTAAGCATGTGGCAGGTGATATAGCCTTTTGCGAAACCAGCACCAGCATAGGCGAACAGATAATGCCACTTTCGTTTGAACGCGTCGTAGTCAGCGCGCTCCCTGAGTGCGGGGTAGTCTTTTGCGATGAGATCTTGGGTAAGGTTGGCATCTAGCCGTCGGCCCCATTCTCGGAGTGTGCGTGGGTAGTCTGAATAAAGAAGCACAAACTTAAATGGTGGTCTTCTCCCTAAAAACACGGAAGAGATGACGTACGGGCTGCGTGGTTCTCAACGCCCTCGAGTGTGAAACGTCCTTGCGATGCAGCCTGGGCCGCAGTGATGAGTGCTGTTGCACTTGGGAGGCAAGAGTTTGGCCACATGTAGCGGCGCATGAAGTCTTCGGCTCTATACAACCGGTAAGTCCCAAGAATCATAAAACAACTGAAAAAAAAAAGGGAAACGCACTGATAGCCGGTAAATCGTGATTCGGGAAAGGTTGAGGCGCTGACGACAACAGTTGCATGGGTCGATTTCAGGGCAAAGTCAACGAGCTTAAAATATGTAGTGTAATGTTTGGCGCCGACATGCTAAAGTTATTTGTTGATCAGCACGGTCGTGGCGTAGGTGAGAGGGAAAAGAAGCCATACCTCAAGCATCTCAATGCTGACGAAGGCGTCAAAAGCCTTTTCGAATTCGGCTGGAATCTCCCGGTAATCAAGAAGATGGACCCGGATGCGCCCTTCGAGTCCCGCCGCCTTGATTCGCTCTTCCGCAAGGTTTTTTTGTTCCACGGACAGTGTCAAAGTATCTACTTCACAGCCGTAGGTGGTTGCGGCCTAAAGACACGGATCTGTAAGCGGGGGGAACAAAGATTACCAATTTGGGTAACCGACCTCGATAGCGAGACCCCCCCAACCGGAACCGAACTCAAGAATTCGGTGACCGGGCTTCACACGTGCCTTGTTGAGTACGTGGCGGATTTTTCGTAGTTGTGCAGCTTCCAAGTCACCAGGGGTAGGTCCGCAGACGAGATCGCCACGAACACCACCTTCGGACTCGTCCCAAAGTGCGCAAGAGTACATCATCTCTTTACTAAGGAAAGCCTGGATAAATATTGGTCAGAGTATATTTAGAAACTGATAAAAGCTTAGCCGACCTTGAATAGTTCATTGGATTGATCATAGCTGGCAATAGCATTGAGGCGCGCCTGTGAGCGTGTCTGGCCGAGGAAACTGTTGTATAAACCGGAGATTGCCGAAGAGACGCGTGCTACTGTTGAAGAAAGTGTATCTTCCATGGCGGCCTGGTTCTCAAGCCAGAGCTGAAGTCAAGAAATATATTAGTTGTCAAGAATATATTGTAAGAAGGGTAAATAACGCACATTCATGCACGATCGTAGGTCGGAAACTTCAATATCACCGATCATGAATGCTTCACTGACTGAAAGGGACTGTTAGGTGAAATTTGCTTATCGGTGGTTTTATATCCTTACAGCCAAGGTCACCGGACCTGAAGGGAGGGGGGAAGTAATTTAGTCGCTGTAGTGTTTGAACAAATTAACAGGGACTTACAGCATGATACGCAACCAGAAGTTGTCGTTTACAACTTTGAGGCGGACATCGTTGCATCCTTTTTGGTATTTTCCGTAATAGCGTGTGCCTTCGGAATCGGAGATTGTGAGGTGACCAGTGGTTATCGCGTCATTGAGGACAGCCAATATCGAGGAGCGCGCTGAACGAACGAGAAATTAAATAAACCAAGTACAGTTGAGTGAAATATAGGTTACATACCAAAAGACACGATCCAGGAACGGGGGCTTAAGAGGGGAAGCGAGAATAACGAAGTTGACTGAAGTGCTTTTGACGGGGCGGGGAAAGGAACACAAGCCTGAGGAGATGGTGAAGACATCTTTTTTTTTTTGAAAGGAAACTGTGAATATGTAGAAGAGAGGAGCTGAGTCTTGGAGAAGTGAGGAAATAAGAAGAGAAATGTAAGGGCTTATATATGCTTGAACGGTGGACCCGCGACGGATAAATAAGTGAATTCCCGTGTTAGAGGAGATGCGTGGATGAAGATCGGTAAAATGGCAGAGAAATCTGCATGGATCCCAAGTGGGACGATTCGCGATGAATCATAGGCATGAAAGCGGAATGAAAGCGTGTAAGTACAACATGGCATGGCTACAGGGATATTCTCGAGCCCTCAGGGACGTTCTCATCCTCGATATGGTTACAACTCAATGGGGGTGAGTTTGGAAAGGAAGTTGAACTCTTAGAAGAAACGACAAAAACACGCGATCACAAACGCAGAAATTCCAGATCCTCTGCCGACAGCACGGCGTAATAGAATAAAAAAAGTTAACCACTCACCAACCCGCTTTAAAGCTGAAATCCTAATCCATCCCCCCCTTCCACCTTCATCACGTGCCTTAACCCCATCACAATCCCGAGATTCCTTAGGATTTCACTCGTGAGATTCTTTTCAGCTTCAGGTCTCTCAGACTCCGTTCATCACCATCTCGATAGCCTTTTGACTTGCTCTTCCATTTCCAGAACGATCGCCTGCAACTCTCCCTCGAAGTCGACCCAGAATAGTTCAATCATTTAAAATCAAATCTTAACCTCATCTTCGCTACCACTTGGATCCAACAAAAATTTTATGCATGTGTTCCGTGTGTCTCCATGTTCTTGCGCTCCAATCGAATAACCGCCACCCCTCACCCACTGGGAGCTGAATTCCATCCTCATTGCTGTCTGTCTCCTTTTACTCCGGATAATCTCGGAAAATCAGACCAGGATGCAATAAAATATCTTTCCATGTGCTCAGCTCCAATCGGGTGATACCCTTTGTTGTACAACATCCTTGTGCCGTTCTCACATATAGACCGGCCTTTCACGTTCGCAAAGTAACCGTTACAATGTTCTGAGCCATTTCAACCTATTGTTTATTTCCCCAATAACTCAACTCTATTTCACACAACTCCGCGACATCCGGCCGCACTATAATTTTTTATGTTGTTTTGTCTTCAGCTAATAATACCATTAACGGCGGCCTTGTCGTCAAGTATGTACCTCACCGAGGTTGAACGTTGAGCAGCTGCGCAATGCCCTTCACGCCTAACAAGTCAGAGGGCGACCCTGGAATACCCACTGGAACAAAGTCGGAGGTTTGCGTGGTCTCCCTCAATGACTTCTAAAACTGAATGACACGGCTCTGATCTTTCTCGATTTTTATTCAGAATTCACACCACACAATACCAGTGCTCCCCATGGCGTACATGACTTGTCAGCTTACTATCGCCTAGATAACCCCATGATGTAATTTCACAGCGCTCCTACTCATCGCTTCTCTTTTTTCTGATCTTCACTGCGTGTGCATCTTAGCATGACGTGCCGCCCTCTCCCCCACGAGTTCCACACGCTAATAGGTACTACAGTCTATGTTATCATCATGCAAGATGGGGCTGGAACCTCGAGCGATGAGAAATAAAGATGATTAACTTTCGCCGAATCTCCATCTGTCAAGATTTTTGGAGGGGTTGGCTTCAAGCCACCTTAGGCAGTCGGCCAATTAAACGCCGCCGCTGTTTGGCGCGATCTGGAAGAACTCGGTACCAGCCTGGCCACTGTTATGGCGATCGATCGATATAGCCTAATGCTCAGAGGGCTCCCAAGGTAAATACTCGGGTTCTGATATTCGCCTCGAGGAACGTTCAACGACGCAATTCGCCACCCTGCACACGGATCTCAACCTAAATCTGGGGTTGGGTTCCCGGAAGGAAAAAAAAAAACATAGTTTGCAAGCAAGGTTATAAAGTATAACTCTACAACGCAACAAACTCTTGCTTCCGTACCAGGGCTGCCTAAGGCAAGGGTAAGTTTATTGTGCATATTCTGTCGAGATAGAGTTAGTGTGGGATCAATGCACAAGGGTTGGCATTAAAAAGGGTCCAAATTGTGGCTTATGTCATTTTTCGAATGTCTCTCCCAACAAGTGCTCAACTCTCTGATTTTCGAGTGAAAGCCCGGGCTACAGTCTGATCGGCGACCGGCTTAATTTAGGTCCCCTGATGCGTACATACCCCTTATATGGGACCCAAGACCGTACTCTATAAAGGGGCCGACGACCCCATTTTATGTTTCTACTTCCCGGAAAGGTCGAGGCGGGAAGGAGACTAGAAGCTCTTGGAATTAATACAAGGGTATGTATCACCGTCTGGGGTCGGCAAATCCCAACGGGAGTGACGCAAATTGGAAAGGCGGGATCCAGAACTAATCGTGAACCACTAGACGGAGCTGGGACATCAATTATGGCCACCCCTGTTGAGGATCCGACCACTCACTGTCGAGGACACGTAATTCGAAACTCGTCAGGGCGTGAGTAGTCCTCGAGAATACTTCCGGCTGGGGGTTTCGTTTTCGAACAAAGACCCTCGAGACTGAAAATAATGAGCTCGGCATCATGCGTGGATGAGTTGACCACCTGCTCAGTATCCAGATAAGGGTCGCAAACTTGTTTTGGATCAGAGATATGTGATGAGAAAGCACCCCAAGTTGCCTGACGGTCACATATTAACGACGCTCCCAATGCGATAGCGCTTAGCGGCGAAGAGCCGGAAAAAGATAAGAATTATTGTCTTAGGGTTTCCGAAGAGAAAGAAGGCACAGAAAAGGCTTTGAACAGTTAATCAGCCTGAAAACCGGGAACGACGTAAGAAAGCCTCTGCAAAAAGTAACCGTTTTGTTGGGGATTCACCAAACGGGATTTGTCCGAGCAGGGTTACCTTAATGGGCGAAATTTCAAAATGATTCACTAATGAATGGGGTGTTCGAGGACGGGGCGCCATCGGATGATATACTGATCTATCAGTAATTATACCCCCGCTGACGCCAAGGCGAAACCGTCGGAAGAGGAGCCAAAGACTCAAGAGTGCGGACATCGGTGTCTGGGTTCTCGTGCGAGGTATATGGGTGAAGATAGGGTATTATAGTTGAGCCGTTGTACATGCTGAGTTTTAAGAGTCCCGTCGTATGTGTTAAGCCGGGGAAGGCAAGGACACTGGCCGCTCTTGGCCCTCTGAGGCCGTAGTTGAGCTGTAATATATCCTACCTGCTACGTTGTCTACCACCCAATTCAGCCCCGTCACGAGATTCTCCCCCGTCACTGCACTACACGACCAAATCTTCCAGTGGTGGGATCTGATTCCGCGCAAATTCAACGCCTGGAAATATGGCAACACAGTGAGCTCGGATTTCGGAGAAACCAAGGAGAAAGGGTAAGCCCTACATCTCGAATCTCGGAGTCAGTCATCGAGCCTTGCAGATCCTGTTTATTCGCGAAGACCAGGAGAGACGCCCCTGCGAGCCGCTGTCAAATCCCCAAAGTGATAGCCGTAAGCAGGGTGGAGAGTGCGGGGCAGCTGAAGATAGAAAAAAATAGAAATCCTCACATCTTCGGTCAGAAGGTTGTGCAATTCTTGTTTACAGTCTTCCATGCGCATCCTGTCACTAGAGTCCACGACCCACACCAGAGCATCGGTTTGTTCGAAATAATTTCGCCAGTAAGGTCGTAGGGTTCTCTGACCACCCACATCCCCTGAAATAGATCCGCCAGATTTGGATGAGCGGAGAAATTGGGGGGCAGAGTGGCGCTCTGGGTCGACGTACATATATTAAGGGTGTATCTTTGATAAGGGAGAACCACACGCAACCAAAGCTCAGTCTTGAGCACCACGAGGATGAAAGCTGGCTATCTCTCACTTGCCATGTGCAAAGGTCTTTATATTGAACCCCAAAGTAGGGCTTATACCCATGATGTCCTCCCCGTTCAACTTCTTGAGAATGGTGGTTTTCCCCGCGTTGTCGAGGCCACTGTAAATCATGAGAACATAAAATCAAAAATTGGGCGGTAAGAACTTACAGGAAGAGAATACGCATCTCTCTCTCTTTCTGCCTATGTTTTCGTATAATCGTGAGGAGGCCCATGGTTTAATCGATGTCGGGGAAATTTAATTTTCGACTCCCGTATATGTTGGAGGCGGAAGCCACGTGAGCGGGTTTCGGAACCGGAACGTCGGAAGCGATGATATTGAAATCTCGCTGTGACTGCTATTTAGCTGACCGCACCATAGAATCACCCAAAAGCCTCTATCCATTCGATTAAAGGTAATAATGGCACCGAAAAATAAGGGAAAGAAGGGAAAGAAGGGCGATGATGATTTTTGGTTTGTAGAATTCGATCTACTCTTGTCAAAATGTGTGTACTAACTCGTATTTCAAGGGATAAGGCTGGTGAGGAGGTCAAGCCTAATCTGGCTGCCGCAGCCACCACAGAGGACTTTGATGAGCCGGAAAAGCCAAAGGTTGGCTTCTCCGGATTCGCTGCGTTGAGCATGGAGACTACCGCGGTGGCCGACGAGGAGGAGGAAGATTTTGGAGGACTTATGGTAAGAAACCTCATCGATCGCATGATCATCTCTGCAACGTTATTCTAGTCCGCGATCAAAGCCACGACGAAAGGGAAGAAGGACAAGAAAAAGAACAAGAAAGGCGCAGCCGATACTGTGAACGGCGCAGACGAGCCCACGCCTGGTGGGGGATCGGATGGGGAGGGTGTCGCTGTTTCGAAAGGACCTGTTCAGGTTACAGCAGAGGATTTGGCTGATGAAGAATGGGGTCCCGTTAAGGAGAAAAAGAAGAAAGATAAGAAGGGGAAGGGTAAAAAGAGCAAAGCCCAGGATTCGGATGAAGAAGAAGAAAAACCTGGTGTGTTATTCGATCGTTGGATATATTTATGTAGCCTGATTACAATTTAGCGGAGAAATCTACACCAGCACCTGCCGAAGCCCCTGCCTTGCCTAAGGATGACGATGCCTCGGAAGCTGAGGATACAGGTCCTAAAGTGTTGTCGAAGAAGGAGAAGGAAAAACTCAAGAAAGAGCGTGAAAAGGCGCGTCATAAATTATTCTTTATCTTCTCATATTCTTATCGAATCTTAACAGGCAAAGAAAAAGGCACAAGCCGCCGCTAAGAAAGCTGCTGAAGGTGGTGATGCCGCACCTCCTGCAGAAGCAGTCACAGAGACAACGACACCGGCCCCTACGAAGGAAGATGAAGAGGAAGCAGAGGAGGCCGGTGGAAAGGCTGACTCGAAGAAAAAGAAGAAGAAAAAAGCCAAGAAAGATGAGGAACCAGCGCCTGCACCTGCACCACCCGCGGCAGCTTCAAAGAAGAAAGGTGGACTTGCTGGTTTGAAAGCGATGATGGAGGAGAAAAAGAGGTTAGAGGAGGAGGCGAAGAGACTTGCGGAGGAAGAGATGAAACGGATCGAAGAAGAGGAAAGGCGAATAGAGGAGGAGGAAAAGAAAAAGGAGGAAGAGCGACAACGGAGAAAGGATAAGGAGAAAGTATGCGTCTTAGTAAATTTACTCTTGGTGGATAGTCTAATTTATGTGTCCTCCAGGCCAAGCGAGAGCTTGCGAAGAAAGAAGGACGTCTACTAACTAAAAAACAAAAGGAAGAAAAACAAATGGCAGAAATTCGAAAACAGGCACTCTTAGCTTCAGGTGTCCAAATCGAAGGCCTACAAGCATCTGGTAGTGGAGCTGGTGCACCTAAGAAGGTTGTTTACGGGAATCGTAAAAAGAAAGGGCCTGCTCCCAAGGATGCACCGTCTGCTCCTGGATCACGCCCAAGATCACCGGAGGCCCCTCCTGCTCCAGAGGCCCCGACTGTGCAAGAGACCCCTGCAGCTTCAGTTGCAGAGGATGCAAAAGATGATTGGGATGTCAGTAGCGAGGAAGAAAAACCTGCAGTGGAAGACGTAAAAGATGACTGGGACGCATCCAGTGAAGATGAGAAAAATGAGGCACCACCTACTCCAGCACCTGCGCCTGTGCCTGCGCCAGCCGTGAAAAAATCCACTCCAACACAGAAAGGTAAGGTGTTGATCTCGCATTCATTTAGTCTCTGCTAATTCATATATACAGGACAACCCGCCCAGAAGCCTGCAGCGAAAAATGCTCCCTCTTCCAAATCTATTCCAGCCTCCAAGGCCCCTCCTCCCAAACCAGTTTCCGGGAAAACGGCTGCCTCGAAAGCTCCACCTCCCGAAGAATCAGAGGACGAATCTTCTTCCGGGGAAGATTCAGAATCAGGTTCAGGCTCAGATTCGGAGGATTCAGATTCAGATGACTCCGAAGACACTTCGTCTGACGAAGAATTGACGCAGACACAGAAGCAGGCCGCGCAGAGGAAGGCAGAAGCCGCTGAACGCCGCGCTAAGGCTCGTGAAGCCGCTTATGCCGCTCGTAGCAAGGACGATCTGCGAAGTCCTATTTGCTGCATTCTAGGTCACGTCGATACAGGTAAAACTAAACTTTTGGATAAGGTGTGTTTCATAATATTATTGGTTGGAATTTTAATTCAACACTTTGAGTGGTGTTAGATTCGTCAAACAAACGTCCAAGAAGGCGAAGCTGGTGGTATTACGCAGCAGATTGGTGCAACATACTTCCCAGTAGACGCTATCAAGACTAAAACCCTTGTCATGAATAGAGTAACTTTATTCCCCAAATCTTGAAAATACAACACTCACCTCAGGTCAGGATGGTACACAGGAATACAAGATTCCTGGGTTGCTCGTTATCGATACCCCGGGTCACGAGTCGTTCACTAACTTGCGATCCCGTGGAAGCTCTCTCTGTAACATTGCTATCCTTGTTGTCGATATAATGGTACGTATACGGTACGATTTCGCCAAAGGATTAAAACCTTACTACTCGCGATAGCACGGGCTTGAAGCCCAAACCTTGGAATCGCTCCGATTACTCCGCGACCGCAAGACACCGTTTATCGTTGCCCTGAATAAGGTTCGATCACTTATGGTCCTTTAATGCATTCTCCCCCTATAATAATCCTCCTGTAGATCGATCGTATGTACGGCTGGGAAGCTACACCAGATGGAGCGTTCCGCGAATCACTCGCGAAGCAGACACGATCTGTACAACGCGAATTTGAAGATCGTGTGGCGAAGACCATTGTCGCCTTTGCCGAAGAAGGACTCAACGCCTGCCTCTACTACGATAACAAGAATCTAGGTCGCAATGTATCACTCGTCCCTACATCTGCCATCACCGGGGAAGGTGTTCCCGACATGATCATGCTACTTGTTAACCTTACGCAGCAACGTATGAGTGACCGCCTGATGTACCTTTCCGAACTTGAGTGTACGGTTCTCGAGGTCAAGGTGGTGGAAGGGCTTGGAACAACGATCGACGTTGTGCTTTCCAATGGAATCCTTCGCGAAGGCGACAAGATTGTCGTCTGTGGCCTTAACGGTCCAATTGTGACCCAAGTTCGAGCACTTCTTACCCCACAACCCTTGCGAGAACTTCGTATCAAAGTAAGCTCTACTATTACCCATCGTGATTTAATATCGATATCAAATCTAATATACTCTGTCTAGTCTGCCTACGTACATCACAAGGAAGTCAAGGCTGCACTCGGGGTAAAGATTACCGCACCAGACCTTGAGAAAGCTATCGCTGGATCCCGTTTACTTGTCGTCGGTCCAGATGACGATGAGGATGACCTTCGTGAAGAAGTCATGTCCGATTTAACCTCACTGCTTAATAGTATCGACAAATCAGGTCGTGGTGTCTGTGTGCAGGCTTCAACCCTTGGTTCCCTAGAGGCCCTTCTGGATTTCCTCAAAGTCAGCAAGATTCCCGTATCAGGTATCAATATCGGTCCGGTCCACAAGAAAGACGTCATGCGTTCAGCGACCATGTTGGAAAAGGCAAAAGAGCTTGCTTGTATCCTCTGCTTCGATGTTCCTATCGACAAGGACGCAGAGCGATTGGCGGAGGAGATGGGCATTCGCCTCTTCAAAGGTAGAGAGGATCGCCCCCACTCAAGTTTGATGATATTGACACCTTGATATAGCGGACATCATCTACCACTTATTCGATTCATTTAAGGCCTATAATGAGGAAATCACGGAAGCGAAACGGAGAGATGCAGCACCCCAAGCTGTTTGGCCCTGTCGTCTCAAAATCATCGCCGCTTTCTGTAAACGAGATCCCATTATTTTGGGTGTGGATATCCTGGATGGTACATTACGGGTGGGGACCCCGTTAGCTGTGGTCAAGACCGATGCAACAACAGGAAAGAAAGAGATTATTCCGCTTGGGAAAATGTGAGTCCTTCTGGTTTCCGAATCCCGGTGTGCTCGGATCTTATTCTGATGCCCGCAGAACTTCACTGGAGATTAATCACAAAACTCAGGACGTGAGTCTTCCTGGACTGCAATTTTTTCCCTTAAATTTATGCTTCATCGTCCCGATAGATCGTCAAGAAATCTCAAGCGGGTGCTGGTGTGGCGGTGAAGATTGAACACGCAGTATATCAATCTGCAAAGATGTTCGGCCGACATTTCGATGATAAAGACGAACTACTGAGCCATATCTCCCGACAAAGTATTGACGTGCTCAAGGTAAAATTTCTCGTTCCCGATCAGGTACAAATTATATTCACCACTCATTACGACAGAATTCTTTCAAGGCTGATGTTTCGAACGAAGAATGGCTCCTTATCCGTGCTCTTAAAACAGTAGGTTCAGGGTGCTTTTTTTTTACCACTCGCCAACTAATTATCCCACAGCGGTTCAATATCCAGTGAGGCATTTCGGGTTGAATTTTTTCATGTTTTAAGTCTTGGCATGTGCTTGTAATTTCAAATGATCATGATCGATGCAGGGACGGAAATTCATTAATCTCACGCCCTCATTAATAAGCAGCCGGAAATTATTATCTTTTAAAAGCTCATTCGAAGTTTGCGTTGTCGTAAGATCCTATCTCTTAATCTCCCACCATGTCCACAAAATCCGTTTCTATCAAATCCGATAACGAGAACGCATCCTCAATCGACCGAGATGAACTGCAACTGGTAATTGCCTCACTAGGCACAACTGGGACCAACCTACGCTCCTGAGCTGAATCGGTAACGTCAATTATCTGGTTACGAACTGGAAATGGCTGCGGGTATCCTCTTTGTATAATGCAAGGTCTTCTCTGTCGTTCATCGATTGCTCTTTTGTGGAATTGATGTTCGAGGAGAGAACTTGCAGAATCAAGAGGGTTGAGATAATACCGCTTGAACCTGAACAGCGCTCATACCTGCGTAGGGAAGCCCCCAGTATCGCCCACCTATGGCCCCTTCATGGGGCACAGACATATGTTACTAATATTATTATTCTTCAGAAAACATTGGGATATAAACAGGTACGTTTTATTTACCGGGCCCTCATCTTATCATTTCTGACTGGTTTTTATCAGCAACTCCACCGTAGCTGGCATCTCTTAGAAAGCTTTGCCGCTAGTTTTTGCGCTTTAAACTTTATCGGCGGTGTTAGGTACGTCCTCTCTCATATCTTTTTTTCATGTACCTAGATCAATTATGTCTCTAAGGTCCGTTCTATTCCTCGGTATTCTGGCAGGTGGGCCAGCGGCGATATGGTAAGAATATTCTCACCAATCGCTTGATGGAGTCATTTCAATATCTTTTAGGTCGTCATATCTGATTACCATTGTCTTTATGACGATGACTGCAGCAGTCCTTGCCGAAATTTGTTCAGCGCTTCCCGTCAGTGGTTCCATCTATATCTGGGCTGCTGAAAGCGCAGGCCCGAAATATGCCCGATTTATCGGATTCATTGTTGCATGGTGGACATGCACAGCCTGGATGACGTTCACGGCTGGTAATTGTCAAGTATGTTTTATTTTATGCTCTATTGAGATCTTTCTTACGGCCAATTTCAGACAACGGCCAATTATCTTGTGTCTCAGCTTGCAGTCTGGGACATTGACTTTCCAGGCGGCATCACCAATGATAATGTTAAATGGAGAGCCTTTATCTGGGCTGTATCTGAAGGGCTCCTTCTACTTGCAGTTGCCATCAACTATCTTCCTCCGAAGCTCTATTCTGCAATCTTCAAATTTTCTCTTGGTGTGATGATGGTCGACTTCTTCCTTTGCCTTATTTGGCTCCCGATTGGCGTTTCGAGAACATATGGTTTCCGTTCGGCGAAAGATGTTTTCACCCTGAAGTATAACGGAACAGGCGCACCGGAAGGATGGAATTGGATTCTGTCATTGTACGTCGTTGTTATTCTTTTTTTATCCAAATATTTTACCAACGGTTTTGCGTAGTCTGTTCACCGCAGGAACCATGACTGGTTTTGATGCCTCAGGACATATCGCCGAAGAGACGAAAAATGCTCGAGTGATTGCTGGAAAAGGCATTTTGAGTAGTGCAGTGGCAACAGGCGTAATGGGTTTTGCAACAACTATCTTATTCCTTTTCTGCACTCCTGATTTCGACACTCTTTTTTCTTTGAATGCACCTCAACCTTTCGTGCAGCTATATGCTCTAGCCTTGGGCAAGCCCGGCAGCGCTTTCATGACTGCTATCGCCGTTTTAGGATTGATATTGGTGTGTATTTATGATGATATCAAAAACTCTATTCCTAAGAAATTATTATGACAGAACACAAGTATTGCAATCGTCGCCGCCTCACGTCTCGTGTTTGCCGTAGCCCGTGATGGCGTCCTACCAATGTCAGGGTGGATTGGCCAGGTCGACTCCCGTGGCCAACCAAAACATGCAGTGACCGTTATCTACATTTTTGGCGCGATTATTCTCTGCACAATCCTCCCAAGTCAAGTGGCATTTACCTCATTAGTCTCGGCTGGTGGCGTGCCCACCATCGCCGCATACGGATTGATCGCATTGCTACGCCTGACGATGACACCGGGACGCTTTAAATCGTCATTTTTCTACCTTGGCAAATATAGAATTCTGTTCTATGTCTGTGCTGCGTTTTTCAACAGTATAATTTTCTCAGTGAGTAATTAGTCCATTGTTGTGTGGGTACTGATCGTTCATCTATCAATTATTTCAGGTCATGATTTCGCCTTTCTTTTTCCCTGTTACCTCTGAAACCTTCAATTTCGCCTGTGTGATTTTCGGAAGTGTTACTGTCTTTGGGATTATCAGCTGGTGGTTCATTCCTGAAGAAAGATGGTTGCGTCGGGACTTAGTATTGAAAGGGCTAGAGAATAGAGAAGGTGCCGCGGAAGGTGCAGATACCCAGCGAACGGATTAAAATATCCGGAGAAAGAAGAAACTTTCAGAAAAGGAATGCTTTTTTTTAAATTCCACTTATCTATTTTGTCTTTTCCGTATATACGATAGATTGAATATTCTTATACTTGTCGGTGCAAATTCAAAGGGGAGCAAAACGAGAAAGGGACCATTTCCTATACTCATGTTAAATCAATCCCCTATATTTTATATATTTCTGGAAAATTTACGAGGCGAGAAATCCAATTGCAAGACCAATTAGTGAGAACAATTTATTGTCGAGTAGCAACTAACATTGCGCTTTATATATAAAGTCCAAATGTAGAAGCTAGGATGGAATAAATCCATGGTTAAGGGGTAAAACAGAAAAGGAGACGTTTGATACACAAGAATTAGGAGTTCTCTTGCGCCACATGTCGAAGATCTTAATCAAGGTACAAGCAGTCAAAGTATTGACTGCATCCTCAATTTAGACTTCTTCAATTTCTGTAACATCATCCACCATCCTCTCGGCTCTGACCAGCAGTGCTGAGACTTTACTAAAGCTATTTTTACTTCCTCACATCCCATACCCCACCCCAAACGCGGTCAACACCACGAGGTGCCGCGGCTTGGGACGGACGATGTAAAAATAGGGTGCGTGATTATTAGGAAAGATGGAGGATGGTGAAGGGATGGGATGGTGAACGAACAAGAAATAGAAGACCGCCTAATGATGCCTGGTTTTACGATAGTACTCCTCAGCAGAAGGTGCAAAAGGTCGGTCCAGTCGTTCAGACCATGTCTTTTTTTTCTTTGGGGCTGAGGGGTCGTATACGGGTGGTCTCCAGCGAGCGCTGAGCTCGTTTGATTTTTTCTTTGGTTTTTGCTCCTATTGATGTCCTGTCAAAACGGGTGTCGACAGTATTTAGAGGAGACGAACCTCAATGTCACCCCTGGCAATTGCCTCTGCCCGCTCTCTGAGCTTGCGGGGCTTGAACCACGTCCAATAAACACAAATGTATAACATGAAGGAGACGACTATGACGGCGCTGCCGATTCCATAGATCTGAGCAATAAGAGCTTGGTTCGGTGTGATGGGGACACTTCCATGAACGTAGGGAGTTTCAGTAGGATCCCAATGGTGAGAGACAGTAGTAGTGGCCATAATGGAAAAGTAAGGCTTTTAGAGATAATAGTGTGTTTGCTTGTTATGAAAGGTAGTTAAGATTTGATTGAGTTTGAAGCGGGGAATTGGGGTAAATTTATAGATTTTCGAAAAGGAGGTTCTTGTCGATTTTTGGCCAGGACCAAACCGTAGTAAATACCTATTCAGACCGACCCACATATTTTTCTGAGACACATCGTCGGGCCAGGGTGGGGCGAAAGGGGGTGTTTCTTTTTACTTACAAAAGTCAAACCCTCGCAATGCACAGAGTTTGCAGAGTACCGATGTGCCACGCCGTGACGCTTTGATGTACTGCCCCAAAAACGGTAATCCACCCCTGGATAAAAGCATGCTTACCAACTGTGTCGATGGGTCTTGTTATCCAAATGTCAATAATTCAATTGAGGCCGCATTCAAATAGACGTCGACGGCCCAGGGAATGAAGTTCTAGTAATTAGGGGGGGAAGGGGTCGGTCCAAGACAAAGCTTCATTTTCCTCGTGCAAACCAGCGGTCTGATACATAACGAACAACCAGGCCTGGATTCAACATTTATCCTTGGGCACAGATATGTGCACTGCGCTTGAATACCAGAGGACTTGAGTTTCCAGGACGAGATAATCGCGCGGAATAGGTTTGACGAAAGAGAGCGGTCGAAAGTCGAGACCTGAGGGTGAGAAGGCAAAATCATTGCATCCTCGCCGATAGATATAAGAAATTGTAATAGGGGTATTAAAGTTTAGGCTGTGCATGACACCACCAGAGAATTCACATGCCCCAAGATGTCCACCAGACAGTGAGACAAATGGCCGCGTGCTAGACGCACAATACGGGTAGAAGTTTCACAAGGTGTGGATTCTGTCTCAAGTTATGTGGGTTGGTTTCGGGAAATGTGGGCTTGTTCCAGTTTAATAAAGAGTTAGAGTGGGTCGAGGGCTATCGCAATAGGAGGCTGTTAGGAGGAGCGGGTCGACTTTTCCTAGGTAAGTATTGATAATTGTATAGTAGTCGACGATGTACAATAGAGAGCTGCAGGTTAATGGTCAATATTGAAGAGAGAGCGCGACAAACATGAATATATATTGGCGACCAAGTCTGGATAAACTGAGCAGTTCCCGGGGCAGCTCGTCTCTGGGCCATGTGCACGCCATGTAGGACAATTACAATATGGAACCAACGAGGCCTAGGGAAGTAAAGTACCCGGTTTTCAATTTGGCCACAGGAGAAGCGAACCAGGTTATCAAGGTGAGCCAAATACCTGAAAAAACAGTAATGAGTCGAGACTCGAAGTACAGCTTGACAATAATTATAGCTAGCGATATAATACATAGGTTGCGCGTATGATATAGAGCGGGGGTGCAAAGCAAGCGAGAATTGTCGGTGCGATCTAAGCGGGGGGTTATCGGTCTAACTGAGAAGTCCGAATAAACATGAGAAGTCCTTCGTATACTGCCCATCCTATAGCGGAGCTGAGAACTTTGCGTGACATACGTAACGAAGCGCCGTCGAAGTAACCGGCGATGCCACGTTGCTAATTGGCGAGAAAGTTATAAGTACAGAGAGCAGAGTTGGACACCAAACGTACCTTCCAAATCGTGTGAACTGTCCGTATGAAGCCATGATATCTGTCTTCTGAGCGAACTTGAATTTTTGTCTAGAGGTAATACCATTTAGTATAACATATCTGCAAAAGATGACCAAGTTGTACCTTGATAACATCAAAGGGATGTGTAGCCATAGTGGCTATTGCACCGGCAGAAGCGGCAGATATGCTATGTATCATAGCTGAGTGAGTGGACGATGTAGCAGGAGCCAGTGTGGCTTAAAAAATAAGATTTTTAGGATAAGTTACTTCGGGAAGTAAAAGGGTAAAAAATCGTACAAGCTTCGCGTTTAATACCTTCATAGAAGACAATGAAGAGGCCCGCATATGGTGCGTCGCGGAGAGAGGACGCCATGAAGCCTCGCAGCAGCTCAGACGGCCCTTGACGACCTATGGACACAAGAGCGCCAGTAAGGCTCTCATATGCGTACATATTGCTCTGCAGTAAGATAGATTACATCGAGAAAGGCTGGTCCAAAACAAACCAAATTAGCTGACCTCGAATCGGGCTTTCAGGACAGAGAAAGGATTCAACAGAAATCCAACGGCAACCCGAGTCGTCGCGCCTGAGATAAGGTTCCCTGAACTCGTGAGTTTGGGGAGGACAGATGAATTTCGTGTATGACGATCCGAGCTTTGTTGTACGCGAGCGAAGTACGGGGATGATGCCAATAGAGTACGGAATTGAGTTAAGCTTGTCATGTATAGAGCTACTCCCGGAACATTCCTGTATTAAATTAGATAACAACATGACTGTATGTGTGAGATAAGTACCTGGCAAGAGATGCTGTGGTTCCTCTCCAGAGACCCGTCCATCCGTTAGAGACGATGACGTCGCGTGCGGTGCGAAAAATAACTTTTCTCCTGAGCAAAATATTTCAAATAATTTTATTCCAAAGACCATGGAAACACGAACTGGATGCCATGTGTTCCATCCCCTTGCTGCATCCGTGTTTTTAGAAGATCGACTAACCGTCTCAGATTAGTTGCGTTGGTGACCAACATAATCAAAAGTCCTTACATGGCTGTAGGCAAACCGTTGTTGCAAGCCCGGATAGGCCACCTAGCTCGCGAGGTCAAGTACTGTATCGGTTATCATTTATATGATTGAACACTAACCTGAGAGAAGTTGCTGTCCAACATTGGTCATAAGCCTGTATCCAACAACGCCCCGAGTCGCGTTTAAGTACCCAAACGATCTTTGTTAGCAATGAAGAAGAAATACCCTCAGTCAAGCTTCAAAAAGCCGTGAAGGGTATTGCAAAGAATATCTTGAGCAAGGAGGAGTCGCAAGTCAGACGGGTGGAAATTCTTGACGCATCAGAACTCGGGAGCCGGATCACATGACCGAGAAACTGACTTGCTGACCGTGTCACGCACCCCTCCTCCAACCCACCAAAAAATATGGCAGAGCAAGGTGCTGCCTCCATCCCGTCCCAAGCGAGGTCAAAGCAACTTCGCGCATGTCTATTATGCTCAATAATCCAGCTTCCCGTTGATTTTCGAAGAAATGGCTGCCCAAACTGCGAAGAACTCATGCAGGTACGATGATCCGCACTTTCACAAACAAGAACCTATTTTACAAATGTTTCATTAGATGAAAGGCAATTCAGATCGTATAGCTTCATGCACAACGACATACTTCGATGGTGTAATATCTGTAATCGACCCGGAGAATAGTTGGGTGGCAAGATGGCAGAGAACATGTGCGTTACAAGTGTTTTCACTCTTGCCAATCGTGCTCAAATACTTAATATGGCTGGCAGCAAAGTATGTGCGAGGCTTGTACGCAGTACGGGTAAAGGGCCGCGTACCAGATGACGTCGAAGCGGAACTGGAGAATCGGGGTATCAAATATCGTCCTCGCGACCAAACTGATCACGACTAGACAAACCATCCCGTCCACACAAGTTGACGTTGTACAGTATGAATGTATTATTTAACAAGACTCACTAATACCGAATATGGATGTATTGTACCACGCAGCAGCCTAACATGCCTCATTGGTCCTCTATGCTCCCATTTCCACCCAACGCGATGATGTATGCTCTAGGTGATGCCTAGTACTGGCATATAAGGCATACCTGTACACGGGTCATCAGAATCCACAGACCCGGTGCGCAGTACACCAACCTTGATATACCTCTGGAAACTAAAACGATGTGGTCGAAGTATCATCCTGCCCACCTCCAACTATTGTTGCTAATATACATTTACATTAAACCTAATTAATATGATATGTTGTACAGCTCCTTTTCCCATTTATTCCAAGTGAAAACGGGTAGAGGGTGAGCCTCTGTATTAAACACCCATTTCTCCAATGGATATGAATCCCCCTCTTCAAATAGAAGGTACAAGTACTTCAACGTCTCAGCGAGGAAATAACTAGAATAAGAAGATCAGGGAATCTCGAAACTGGGTATTAATATGGGTCAGCCCACCTAGGCATCTCGTTGGATTTAGGAGGTATGACTCGGTCAACCGCACTAATAGATGCAAAGCCGAAATGGGTTTTCGACACCCTCATGATAGCCTTGAATATTTCGTATCCACGCTCTCGCCATTTGGTGTCCCCTGTCGTCTTCCAAAGTATAAAGAGGCTTTCCACAGTCTAATCAATTTAAGGTAAGCGCATGATATTTATATACGAAACGAATGGACGTTGACCTCGGGCCTGAGAAGATAATTCTGAGATGAATTCATATAATCCCGTTCACTTCTCGCTTTCGGACCGCCCTCTTTCAAACCAGGTGGAACGCCACCCTCCCGCCCACCTTCTTCCCAGAGCTCCAGCTCATCTACCCACTTCTTTCCCTCTTCCATCAACAGCCCGTCTGGCCCAACCCCCGATCCTTGATCAACGTAGGATATGTAACACGTATAAGCCAGTCCTTCCGCTGCCCATTGGTGCCTCTCTGCAACATGTGCCGGAAGGTGAAGAGTATGAGTTCCTAGAGCGAGGAGACCCGCCAAGAAACAAGATAGGTGTTCGAGGTTATGGGTAGGGTGTCCCATGTGTGTATCCGTGACATAGAGAAGTCCACGGGTAGGACTCACGAAAAAGAGGTTTCTCAAAATACCGTCAATTGATTTCAAGTCTAGGTTTCATAAGGATCAGGCTATCCCTGAGCAAAGCGCAGGGAACGTACATTGGTCGTGAGCTTTTGTGTCTCCAGTAAGTAGCCATTGTTTAAGCAGGTACTCATATCCACTATCCGCAGAAGCACCAACGGACATATGAGCTGCGAATCGACAATATGAATAATCATTCGACTCGGGTTTGATTGGTTGACGCACAGCTAAATGGTTGTCCTCCCGGGCTCCAGGTTACAGAAAACAATCCATCTGGGGGGTCCGCCTTATACAATACTTCCATGACCGTCTCAGCCTAGAGCGATAAATAACAAGTCCTAAGTATGACCCAGGAAACCGACAAACCTTCTCGTAATACTCAGCTCGCCCCGTCAGTTTCGCAAGGTACTTGTACTCAAGTTGACAACTTGCAGCTTCAGCCAAGAGAACGTTATCTCCCATCCACCCATAGCTTATATCTCCACTGTATCAAGTCATAAGTCACGTTCAAGATCGAATATCGAATTCAATTCACTTTCGAGTATTTACGCTATACCCAGGGAGGCCCGAGGGTGTTGCGTTGAAGGCTGGGAGCAGAACACGGCCAAGGTCATCGGCTCGACTGAGAAGCACAGGTTCTTTCGATAATGCGTAAGCAGAAAGGAGACCACCAAGATACCGGATAGTTGTCTCGAAAAACGGTGCATATGGAGAACCTCCCTGCAAAAAAAATCAACTCCAGTTACATACCTCCTAATCAAGACGCGTACAGTGTTTACAGTGAAATTCTGCGCTGCCAGAATCCCAACCGCATCATAAAATTCCTCTTTCAACCCCATCATCCACATGGTGTCCAAAGCATCAATCAACGTTACACTCCACCCGTTAAAACTAAGCCATTTAGATTGGAACCATTAGTAAGGGAATAGAAGAATTACTGACTTGTTTGTCTTCCCACCATCCAGTGGGAGTAATTCATCATAAGGAAACGCGTGCTTCATATACCCAGAAAGTGCATGTACAAACGCATCGCGGACCTCCTCCTTCCGTTTTTCCCATGGAATTTGCGGCTTAGGCGGTGGTAGTGGTGGGTATTCTGGGACTAAAGTCGGAAATGGAAATTCAAGGGGTGCTTCAAGTTCAGGTTTCCAAGGTAGAGGACTGATGATACTGCCAGGCTCCAACGGACCGTAATACGTACTCCACACCCAGTATAGCACAAGGGTTGTGAGCACGCAAATCGAAAAAAGCCATCGCGCCTGCGGCCGTCCAAAGGTACTCCAAGGACTGGGTTTGGGGGTCGTAGGTGGGAGGTGGATGGGGAGCATCCTCGGTGCCATGAGTCGCCCCGTTCATATTTGGACTACCTGCATTTTGTATTGGGATTACCGTGGCCCAGAAAGACCATCAACAGGACCACGTCAGTCGATATTGTCATGTGCAGCCCGCCAAGTCCAAGTAGAGTGCTCACGTTTACCAGTTGTTGGCGGATGAGAGCCGAGATTCAGCCTGACAGCTTCCGGGCTTTATAATAAGCGATTTGTGTATTCTTAGGCCTGATAACACAACCTTGGTCGCACCTCTGTCTATCTCTGGCCTAAAACATACAGGTTTTCGCAAAATCAAATTTCGAATTCAATTCTATGATCATACTGAGTGAAAAGCCGCACGGTTCATGAGAACATATCATCCATTGAATCATACCGCATATGACGAAAAGGCTCTGGTTTCTCAAGATCGAATTTGAGCCCACCGAGCCAGCCTCCAAAGGATTCCGAAAGGGCGATTTCGCATATTGAGGTATGTCATTGAGGTGTAGAGCGAACTTGAAGTAGCGACTTTATTACGATCTACAAGTACTATAACACCTGCCGAGATGTTAGCCGCAGTAATTGGTTTCAAGTCCGAAAACTCATCATTATGATCATCATAATATTGAAACCCAGAGCTGGTGATCACCGAAAGATCAAACTTAATCCCACTCCCATCACCGTCTCCTCAGGAGTCAAGACATCGCATAAATCGCATAACTGTACCCACTGGATGGCTCTATATTTTAAGCTATTGTTGATATAGAAGCTTTGTCTTACCCTCGCCATTCGGGACCAAAAATTAGAACCCCCAGCGGATCTATCTGCAGAGCTCGTAGATAAACAGTTCGTGAATCATAGGTGGTACTGACTTACCATTGATACAATTTTCTCTAACAAAAATATCAATAGGATATTGAAGCAGTAAAGGAAAAGGACGTCATTAACTCACCTTTTGAGCCTTTTTAGCGTATTCCGTTCACGAGCCGCTGCCAGACTCATCTCCAGACTCCTAAACAACTAAAATGATTCAACAATGGATCAAGCTTACTAAAAGGATGTCGTTTATGAGTGACTATTGGGTTATCCTCGTTAAAATCCCCTGCAATCATTATTTACAACTCGGTGTGGCGGGAACCTGGTCTGGTTGACACCGGGTGCTCGAGTCATCACCGACATCCACTCGTAAGTGATTCGTTTCAGATTGCTGATGAAGCGCAACATTACATCTCACCATCACGCTTTATTATTAGGCATCCTTGTCCTCGACATCAACCATGTGGGAGAAAACCACCGTCGGTGTTCTATTTTTCTCTGGAGACAACGGAACAGAGTCTGGTTTCAGGACAGATCGCCGGGTCTCGAGAAGGTTAACAAGTCCTGGGACCTAGAACTCAAAATCGCTTCCAGATCAACCTCGATATGTCGATACGACATTAAGTTTGGAGTTACCTCGATCGACAATGACGAAAGGAAGTGCCCAGCCGTCCACCTATATGATGGCCGTCGGCGAAGTAGATCTTTGAACGTGGATGCCAGCTCGGGCGTCTGACCATGTATTTGGTACTGGTGTGACGAACTTGTTTTGGAGCCTGCTGTTCAACCGGCCCTCGGGACGAGACTATTATCCCTCGGAGTACTTCTATTGTTGCCGCACCGGACCCGACCGCTGTGCCCTTCAGATACACCTCTATGATAGAAGCGTTATTCGTGGGGTTTGGTTGCTCCCGCGAAGCTATCCTCGCTGCCTGGGGTAGTGCACTATCGCCTGGTATGGCATTTAATGTCAAGCAAACTAACGATTCTAATCCATCACCTCACCGGCTCAGTTTGACTCCTCTCCGTTTATTATAATTCTTCGGACAACCGGCAGCCTCTACCTCTTATAAGATTGAGTATAAAACACAAACTAGATACATGGTGGCACTGACGCTTCCTTCTCGATGCACAGGCTCGTGCCGGGTTCAAGTCTCCTCTTTCGGTCACTCAAAAATTCTGTGGTCGTTCTAGAGCCCAGTTCGTTTCCCTACAAAATAAAATGGGGTGAATAGCTCACTAGTCGGTCTGGAAACTTCGTCGATGGAATAGCCTTGGGGACTGACAGAGTTATGATAGGGTTGTCCTCATTTCGGCATTCAAAACTGCTCATACCCTACTTGATCTCAACTAAGTATAAGTCACCGAGGAATTAAGCCACCCGCCGATCAAGATCGTGAAAATCTGTAACCTGTGGGGGATTGTCGGTCCAACTTATTTTCCGGCCTCCCAGATTAGCGAACCTTTTTACAAACCACTTTTCCTCGGCGAACAACCATTTTCGAGGGCAACGATACGTACGTGATTCATGATAAAGACTAGTCAGGGTGGGGATCTTCAGATGCTTATGCAGTACTACTCAACCTCGGGCTCACGATTTGAGGAAACCCGGGATTTAACTTCTTTCCTGGATGACCCCGGGTTGAAAGAATTTGACAGATCCTGGATTCACGTTCTTCTTTCGTCAGATAATGAGATAAACCTTCTATCCGTTGATAGGGTCGATTTTCTGAACGAGATACCTCGGACGATGGATGACGAAAGTTACCAATCTCGCGTTCCTCCTCGGTATCTTCCAAAAATAGCCACGACGGAACAGGAAACTCCTCTCCTAACGGCTACTTTCTGAGGCCCTATATCAAATACAGGACCTGTACAAGTCGTATGAATCCTTACTTTTCGTTCACACCAGCCATTTCGAGACCTGGGATCTTGTGGCTCAAAGAACTTAGTTCATGTTAGTTTTTACCTAAGTATAGATGGTTTAATTACCACGACGTCGAAATGATATTTTTAAAAAGCTGCATTCATTTGCTAGGCAGCAGTTGTTGTGCTTGTCCACATGGACAACTTGTCAACTTGTTACACTGCTCGGATGTTCGGTTAAGATATGTCGACATTGCTGATGGAACCCGAAAGCACCCGTACTCTTTGAAAAATGTACCGCATGCCGTCAGTGTTTACAGTAGATGAGTAAATGTGAGTGAAAATCTTTGATAATTCCGAACCAGACGTGTGGGTCAATTTGAAGGAACCTAAGTTAGCATGATTTCGTATTCGATTCCGCTTCATTGGATAGTCTTGATCGACAGGGATTAGAAGGGTGGGTTTTGAACGTTGATGTATTGGAGTATTAAGGGGTTTTAGAGGGTTAGCTCAATTCGACATCAAGCGGCAATTCCGGGCCGGTCGTTTATTTGGTGCGATCGGTCGCATTTCAGGGAAATAAACATAAAAAAAATTTCAAGCCAAATCTGTGCGACACGTTTCCCCCAAATAATGGCTAGAGAGCATCTTCGAATAATAATTTCCGTGGTTTGTTGATAACAGGTGGTATAGAGTACAAGGCCGGCCTTAGATGAGATTTGTGTGAGAGCGGCAGAAGCAGTGGAAGAGAAAATATTATACATTGATGTCCCACAATTAGCCGCGGGATTTCCCATGATAATGCTTTCTGATACACCAGCAATACTATCGTTCTTGCCGAAAGCAGAGGCATCGAATAGATGGTCTGTAGTCTTCTCGAAAGATGCCAGCATGAGGACACTATCTTTCATTTTGGCAACACCGAATCGCGTGATACCAAGAACTTCTCCCTAGAAGACTTGTGAAGCCGGCGGATATCCGAATGACGAATTAAACAAACCTTGTAAGTCATAACATCACCAAGTAACATAACATGGCGTGGGTCAATAATCATGTCGTGGGATTTCATTGTGTATTGAATCTCGTTTATAATCGTCCGGCGGGCGGCCTCAATGCCGAGCACTTGAGCAACTTCGATAACGTGGTTGGATGACGTATGCTCGCCAACCACACCTGATTAAGGATTGAGTACGATTGAGTACGATGGGTATAGATCTATCCGCAACGTACCTTCGGCGATCATGCATTTTTGCAAGCCATACCCTTCCACCAGAAGCTCTTTGTCACCTTTTTTTCCCTTTGCATCATCTTTATCTTTGATGTTGATTACTGCACGTTGGATAGTAGGCACCCCCTGACGCGAATTATTCCCTGTAGACTGGGAATTGAAGTGCAGGGAAAAACTCACCTTGACGACAATGTCCGCCAAGCCACGTTTCAATTCTCGTAATCTATAGTATTTATCTTGGCTGTCAATATATATTCTGAGCCGGTTTTTACGGGGAAGAACAGTGATGGACTAGTGTCTGATCAATGAAGAGAGGTTTACCCAAGCTCTAAGTGGTACTCACTTCTTGTTTTATCTTCAATTTCTTGGCGCCGACGATCGCCCATTTTATATCATCTAATGTTAGCTCGAGCTTAATTGATTGTATGCTGTAGTAAGATGGGTGAATCAGGTGAAATTTTTTTTACTCACCTGAAGTTTCTCAATAGCATCCATATCAATTATGACACCAAGATAAGTGTATTCAGGAGCCCATGCTTCTTCTAAGACGCTAGCAATCTGTATTAAAGGACGGTGAAATTCTCAAATTAACATTTAAGTCGATCCAAGTACATCACCCAGGAGAGTCTTTTCTAAACGTCCTTTAACAATGCGAGCGGATGCTTCGCTATCACTAGTTACGAGCTTGCAGCTGATGATAGGAGTGCTGATTGCTTTGGCAGCGTTGATGATTTCTTTGATACGCGGGACACCCAGGGTGACATTCATAGATGCTACACCAGCAAAATGGAAAGTCTTTAACGTCATTTGAGTTCCGGGTTCACCAATTGACTGAGCTCCCACTGCGCCGACCGTAGAGCCTTTGTGAGAATCTATTAGAACATTGATCACGAATGATTTATTAGAATACCCAGACCTGGTTCGATTCGTGCTTTTACGTATTTAACCCAGCACAACTCCAAGAAGGTCTTCAGTTGACTTTGAGTCACCTTTGATTTATTGTTAACGACGGCAACATCAGCCGCTATCTCCACCGAGTGAAAAGGGATCAAAATATCGAAGAAGTAGTTGTACTAACCAGAGGCCCCCATTGTCAAGTCAGTCTCTGCGTCCCATTCGTCCTCGCGTTCCATGGCTTCAAACATACCATGATTCTTACGCACATCAGCTATGGCATGAACGATAGTATCGGTCACAAAGCCGCGTATAGTTGCTAAATAGGCTGCCGTGCATTCGCTGGTATACTTCCGCGTAGCTAATTCTTGATCAACAATTTCAAGGATCTCAAATGGCAGTAAACTTCTGCCTTCACGAGACCCGGTCGCCTGTAGTTTGATCAGCATTTAGAGCAATTAGCACAAGTATTCGAAACTCACGACGGCATGATTCCAGGCGCGAGTGAAATCAATCGGTTGAGCATCACCTTCAAGACAAGCTGGGTCAAGGCCATCATCACCATACTTGAATTGGACAACCCCTCCCGTTGAATTTCGGACAGATAAGTCATACTGTGTTGTCAGATCCTCTAGGGCTTTCATAAGACGCCTTTGCATGTATCCAGTCTCTGCAGTTTTCACAGCGGTATCAACCAAACCCTCACGACCTGAAATGGCGTGGAACAAAAACTCTGTTGCCCGTAAACCTGAATAGAAACTGTTCCTTACGAAACCTTTGGAAGGAGGCTCTTTGGATTTCTTTGGGAAATGGGGCAATGATCGATCTTGGAAACCATCAGGCACTCGATGGCCAGCAATAATTTGTTGACCAACGCAAGCAACCATCTGTGAGACATTAATTACGGATCCTAAGCGGCCCCCGAGTCCATTTAATCCCATCAATAACAGCTATAATTAGAACATACCTTTCGAACCACACGTTGCCATGATCAATGGCGCATTCTGGCGACTAAGCTCTTGCATGCAAATCTGACCGACCTCCTCACGAACTTTTGACAGTACTGATGATATGAGAGCTTCTAACGTCTGCTCTTGGTTACAACCAGCTTTGTTCTCCAATGTGCCTTTTTTGGCTCTAGCAATCAGAGTTTGGCACTCCGCGTAGGCTTTCTCGACTAATTCGTCTTTTTTCGCGAAGAGCTTGGGACCTGGGATAACGTCATTGATACCCAGCGAAAATCCATAGTTTGCTAAACAGTATTCCCTTCAATATTGTGTCTCTCGGCGTGGAAAAATGACTTACCAAGCCAGCGGGCACATAGTTTAGCCAACCGGTTCATCGCTGCGGCTGCTTCATGGGGTCCGTAATCTCGCATGATGACCCCAAATATCGACTTCTTCTTGCCGCTTCCAACCGTCGCCTTGTCCATCACGCCGCACATGATCTCGCTGTTAACAATAACTAACCAACCGTCGTTTGGGGACAAGTCGTTTGCGGGTTTCATACGTGCTGGGTAGTTAGCTTGCTTAGCTTCTTCCCATTTGTGGCACTTTGATTCAACGTTGACGAAGATTTTGGACTTTTTGTTGGGCCGCATCAGGACATTAAAGATCTGCTTGCCGGTCCATAGCCGCATCGGCTTCCAGATCGTCGGAGGAGGGATGTCTATTTGGATATTGGCATCAGCGAGATAGCAGCAGATCTGGGTGAATTGCCGCCGGTCGAAAAATTGATCTTTCCGGGATAACAGAAATGAAGCGGTTATGAAATCTTGAATCGCGGCGATGACAGGTTCTCCGTTTCTGGGGGTTACCAAGTTATGCTTTACACTCATGAGCTCAAGCGCCTCGGTTCGTGCTTCTTCCGTTTGTGGAACATCTGAAAACCCAATAAGATTAAGATTTGCGGACAATCGGTTTCCGTCAGCACCCACGCAAATTCATTTCGTCGCCATCGAAGTCTGCATTGTATGGGCCACAAACACATTCATTCAAACGGAAGGATCTCCAAGGTCGAACTTTCGCCTAAGGATAATCAATTGAAGAATCAAACGCGCCGAAATTCGTAGCGCTTACTCTATGGCACATGATAGATAACTAATATATGCATCAAAATCAGAACTACGCCGCCAAAAATGTAATAGAATCTCACTTTGTGTAAACTTGGTTGGCGATTAAATAGGACAATGTCGCCATCGATGATATGTCTCTCAACAACATCACCAATTGCCAGACCATCGGCAATTGCATTACGATTCCCAAATTTCAGGAACTTCTTGTTATCGCCACGGGCTACAAAGTTAGCACCAGGATGTACTTCCGTGCCATTCCGCACAGCTTTTTGTAGGATGTCCATGTTATGTGATGTGACGCGTTCAGGGTATGTCAAAATCTTGGCGACGCGCTCTGGAACGGCTACCTCATCGATTCGTAAATTAGGATCAGGTGAGATGACGGTACGACCCGAGAAGTCGACGCGCTTCCCGGATAAATTTCCACGAAATCGACCTTGTTTTCCTTTCAGGCGTTGCACGAATCCACGGATGGGTTTTTGCCCTTGTTGAGGCGGGAGACCAGGAAGCTCTGAGTTTATGTACATGGCCACGCCAATTTGAAGAAATTCCCATTGTTCCTGGGCAGTCATAATTAGCAGTAATTGTTTGATGAGACAAGAAGTGCATACCATGAACTGGGTTATCGCCATACCCTTTTTGATTCCTCCTTTCATGAGAGCATTGCATAAAATGATGTCGCTGAGTTTAGCCGTGAGATCGTCCTCGTTAGAGGCCCCGTCTTGAGCTACCGACGGACGGATGCAAACAGGAGGGACAGAAAGATACTGCCAAAGAAACTCTTCTGGTCTACCCCATGTAGGTTGTAGCCCAAGCAGTTCGCAGTCCTAGTTCGCAAGTTTTTAAATTTTGACTTCTGAGGAAATAAAAAGGCCAACACACTTCATCCGTGATTCGTCTAAACAAGTCCAGCACCTTCAATGGATTCAACTCTTCGGGTACCGTCCTTTTAATTAAGGGTGCAAGCTCTTTCTGTTCTGCTACTGCGGAGGCGAATGTCTTTTTCCACTTCTCCATCTCGTCGGTTGTCTTTTTTGCGCGAAATTTGTCGTGGATTATCTTGAGACCAATCTTTTTTACAGCGCCGTTCGTTGACGAACAGTATGGGCAGTACACAACTTTACGAGCCATGGTATTAACGGCCTTATTAAGTGATTGTCTTTGGATATTTTCGAGGTTTGGTCGACGAAATCGCTTGAGGAAGACGCGCCGGTCAGGTTCTTCCAATTGAACGCGCGCACAAGTCTGATATTAATGGTGTAAATGTGGTGGATTATGCCATGAACTTACAAAAATACCTTGCATATGGCTTGAAGAATGGCGACCGTGTGTTTGAAATATCCAATGTGAAATACTGGTACCACGAGCTTGATATACGCATAATGTCCAACACAGTTCACAGAAGATTGGCCACACGTTTCACAAAACGCGCTTTTATCTGATGTTCCCTAAACTCGGTGTCAATAGGCTGCTTTCTTGAACACGCCAAGAATACAAACAAGACGGCGGTCAAGTACTCCATCTTTGACAGGTAACCGATCAACTGCAGTGTAAAGATCTTGGTGTGTAACCTCAAATTCCGAGATCTTGACTGTATCTTGTGCATTCAAGAGACTAAACTGAAGTTTCTTGCTGTTACCAATTAGACCACAACATTGAATGACAACCGAATGCTTTACATGACTTTTGGTGCTTGATGGGACACTGCTTCCTTCATTCTTACACCTTATCACTCCCCCCCTCCAAATTTTGACTCGTTTATATGCGGGTTTCAGTTCGGGTAAAGCCTCCAAGGAGTAAGTTTAAAGGTTTTCCTAGCTGATATGTATCATGGACTAGTTTTTGAGAAACCAAGCAGTGAAGGGGTAATCTGTTCGTGCCTAGGCGCTCAACGTGAATAGAATTTAGAAAGTCATCGGAATCTATCCAAATTGTCTGTGACCGTGACCCCGTGACGCAATCGCGTGACGACTTGCGCGTCCTCTAGTTATTCCAAAACACTGTACCCTTTCGAGCACCACAATGTCAAGAACATCCTACGATAGGTACAGTGCTTTTCAATATCTTATTCGCTGAGGGAAATGTTAAATCATGCTGAGATAGATATCTCACCGTATTCTCACCTGAAGGGCGGCTGTATCAAGTCGGTTCGTCCATCGTATTAGATCTTCAACCATAGGCGGCTTACGAGACTCGATCTACGTAGAATATGCCTTCAAAGCTATCTCTGGCTCCGGTCACACTGCGGTTGCTGTTCGGGGAAAGGATACGTCGGTGGTAATCACACAGCGGAAGGTTCCTGTGGGTGAACATACTTGCTCCTACACATTCAAGGATTGAATTATGAGATTTATGTAGGACAAGCTACTCGACGCGTCAAGCATCACACATCTATTCAGTATCACCCCTACGATCGGCTGCGTAATGACAGGCCTTGTCGGTGTGTACTGTATCAATTAAAGCTACCTAATTGCTTATTTGTGGACTTTCAGCTGACGCTCGCGCACAAATTGCTCGCGCTCGGGCAGAGGCCGCGGAATTTAGATACAAATATGGCTATGAGATCACACCCGACGCCCTTTCACGGCGACTAGCCAACATCAATCAGGTTTACACTCAACGTGCAGGCATGCGACCACTAGGAATCTGTGCGTGATCGCTACCCCCCACCAAACTACATTACCTTATAGATGATCTGTGTAACAGCGATGATCCTGATTGGTATCGATGCAGAATTTGGCCCTCAATGTTTCAAACTCGATCCCGCTGGCTACTTCGTAGGATTCCACGCAACAGCGGCTGGTCAGAAGCAACAAGAAGCAATGAATCACCTTGAGAAGAAATGGAAAAAGCTCGATGGTGGGAAGGGCGCGGATGACCCTGTGCAAGCTGGCAAAGGTCTAAGTCGAGACGAAGTTATCGAGGTACGTGATATTGATTCGTCAACTTGGCACTCCTTTTAAAACCGACTAGATGGCGATCGAGGCCATGTCAACTGTACATGCAACAGATTATAAACCTGGGGAGATCGAAATCGGTATTGTGTCTGAGGATCCAGATGAGGAAGAGGAAACGAAAGGTTTGTGGCGAGTTATGGATGAAGAAGAAATCGAGCAATACTTGTTGGCATATGCAGAGAAAGATTAGTCAATATACCTATTTCATGATATTGTCCAGCCATATATAGCGCCGATTCCATTAAAAAGGAATTTTTGTATCTAAATGCTTGGACGCAGAAACCACGCAGTGCAATACGACAACTCAAACTCCTGTCCAATTTCGCTCGAACTATGCACTATATATCAATACTATACATACACAGGAATTTCCAGTACAACTTACTTTCATAACATCAAAAAGTACTCTTCATGTTGGGAGATTAAGGCTCGGGGTATCCCAAATGCACTCTCAATGCCGCATTTTTTTTAGTAATCTGGAAAGCATGAAGTAACACTTCTCAACGCGGATTGATATACCACATAAGCCTCTATACATCACTTGCACAGTGGATATATTGTATTATTTGGGAAAGATTGTCTACAATGCGAATAAGTTATATGTTTCAATGTAGGGATGCTCCGCCGCTCTGAAAAGATTGTCAGCACAAAAAATGGCCCTTATGTATGCCCAAGACTCACCTCAATTGCGTCTATTTCGGAATCCTCTATCACCCGTGTCCGTGGTCTCCAGAAACGTTCCGGGGCATTCCAAAAATCAGAAATTGCTTCCTTATCAGCAGCTTTTACGGGTTTGGTCCTAGGGGAGGATGTGGATGCCTCAAATTTCTTGACAAAGTCGGAAAACTTCTCCTTCAATTCAGCGGGTGCAGCCGGATGTGCATGTGGGGCAACAGTGCCTACAAAAGTATGTAAGTGAATTCAGGAAAAAGTTGTGGAACTAACTAATTGCGTACCAGAGGGGTAAGTTCGCTTTCCAACAAACTTAATGAGGGGCTGATGAGCCCTGGCCGACAAAACACGTATAGATGAATGCATGGAGGATGAGTTTGGGGGAGCAGATGTTTGCCATTATGTTGTTTTGCTCGTTGCGATAAACACGCATGCACAACGCGGGTTTTGACGGGAAGGACTTATATAATCTGCTACCTATCACCGTTTTCAACGTTGTAGTCTCAACAATGTCGAAACCAACGCAACACTGGCGCAGACCATGGAATAGGTGGAAGAGTTCACAACCTCTTGGGGCTATTCTCACATATTTCTCAAGATCTCTTTATAATGACAGTGACAATTTAAACAGCATGGTCCTCAGGTCCTGATCACGATAATTCATCAATTACCCCCATGGATCACCTATTCCCATCGTTGTGGGTAGTTCTATCTACACTATAACCTGTCTCCCAGAGCATAAGGCCGGCGGAGGTTAATCCCAAGTCTATCGAACGCCTGGGAGCGGCTTAGATCCCGAGAAAAACCCAGTATGTCTCCTCAAGTGACAACAACCTCACGAATCCTACCGCGCGATACCATTGGGCTCACCTCCTCACCGGGTTTGGACGACACTCAAAATTCGACTGTAATGACAGCCATGTGAAGCATGGCCCTCTTAAGGCGCCCACAGATCTATATCTCTTACCGATGCCGTACCATAGGGGTGAATCGGGTGTTCCCGTTCCTTTTCTCCTCGTGAACCTAATATCGTCTCAGTGGCCTCACTCGCACGCGGAGTACATGTGTTTCTTCGCTTCTCCAGCGCCCGGAATGCTCCTCTAGTTTGACGTGGTACTTCCTGAGGCTCACGCATACAAACACCCTTCTTTCCTCTATTCGTCCAGGATTCTCAATATTCCCACTGAAATTACAACAAAGAGCGCACATTACATTGTGAAATTACGTGGGCCTACCGAAAACCAGACTTCCCCAATATATCAAAATTTCCACCCCCACAGTAAGATGGCCGAGAAATCAGCATGCCAGAAGTGGAATCCGGTCGCATTCTAGAGAAGTTTTGAATCTTCTTTCATAAACCTTTTTATGTGCAATGTATTACAGGATTATCAATTGAAAAAGCAGATGGAGATAAGGTACTGTGAACATGATGTCGGCACAAGATAAACACATTTGTGCAGAATATGTCATCACTTTCTCCATACGCCTTACAAGCCACTTGGTTGTTGATGTGTAGTACAAGTTAACTGGTGCCGCAAGACATTTACTTTATTTGGTCATACATCCAACATACTAACATCTAGATCAATGGCACTGTACGTAAAGTCTCATCATGAGGCAACTCGAATTTCGATTTTCTTATCGCCCATCGCATCCAAAGACCACCAAGAACGAGCTAGGTGGGAATCTTCGAACGGATTGATTCTCGTTCCAAAATCCTAGAACACTGTCAACCTTAATGTGGACGTTAGAGGAATCAAACGAACACGAAACTTCTGCCCAAGACCCCGCCCCAAAACTGTGCGAGTACGCGAAATTATATCACAACAGTCAACAGATACTTATAGATCGACACTAACACGGACAAGTTTACATCATTATCCATACACTCTTGTTAATGGACTTTCCAGCTCACGCAGAAAATATTTTTCCGGAACCTATCCTTCGGTCTTGAAACCACCCTCTTCTATGGCTGGAATTATTGTCATAAATAGTACCAGTCCCATGCCGCATCTTTCTAAATACCAATTTATTCCTAATGCTCAATTTTGTTTGCTCCTTGTCGAGCGAATCCCCAATAGGTCAAATGTAAGGATTATATTTAGGGTCGGTATAAATGGGGTACTTACTAAATGTTGGTTGCGTTCGTTCCAGCTGCTTTTGTGCTCCTCTTTTCATCGCGTGCCACTAGTAATCTGTGATTGAGAAAGCCGTGAACAAATTCTTAGAGGACGACGAGTGCTACTGGGACCTTATCATTTCTATGCATCTTTGTAAGTAGTTTCGAGAAGTTTTGTTTCTTTGTAGCATACAATTTATTGAAAAGAATGTACGAATCGGTGCTGTTCTACTTTCCCTTCTAGAAATCTGGGACTAATTTTGAGAGGGGAGGCTTCAGCAAATCTATTTCCAACGCCGTCCGATATGCCATTGAGTACTCAGTTTTCTGACAGGCCTTTTAAATGCAATCATCCACGGCATGGCGGAACGTACGGCAGAATATGCTCGTTTATTAACCCTTTATCTTTCAGCTCCAATTCGGCTTTGCCAAGGCCCTTCAGGATCTATAGCAACGTCGAGTACTGCTCTTATCGCAAAATACCTTTAAAGTTCTTCGCCGATCTGATCGGAAAGGAAACCTTCTTTGAGAGGATGACGCCAATATGAAGATGCACTTGCAAGTGCTGAGTGCTAGGGGGTGGGGGATTGAGCAAAGTCTGCATGACGGAAAGTTCTGGAAGCCACATACAATCTGAACCGGGAATGATAACACCGAAATTCGACTTCCGCACCATTACTATTAAAGTGAATCGAGACGTATTCATGTGGACGATGCTTTTTTCTCGCCACCTGTACTGGGGTATAGTCCGTGTAACCGCATTGATCAAGTGGGAATAGTAAGTATTAGTGCCTGAACGCTTTCAAGCAGTCTGTTCAGGTTAACGGATTACGGGAATTTTGTTCAAATAAACCAGCAATGTAGGGAAAATAGTAGACCTTCGAAATTTCCAGTGACTTGACCCCGCGCCGACCATTCAACGCAGCGTCAGGAACTTCCAACGCTATCGCAGGTAACTAGAGGTTGAACTAGTCGGACTCTTGGTATACGTTGCTTTCACTTTGACTTGTGTACCTTCAAAATCGAAGAGCTATTCCACTGTATGGTATATTTGTATATTATAGAAATCTTGAAATTGGTTTGGGGTTTGTGAAATCCAAACATGGGGTCGTGCCATTCGTTGTGGATGTTTACTAAATGATATCCACCTTTTCTGTTAGGTGGTTGCTATTCAAATACTTTGCATCGAGTGGGCGTTGATAACTTGGGACAACTCTTGAGTTGAGTCAATTGATCACCGTTTTTCTCGAACCTGGTGGCAACTTGAAAAGTCACAAACAAATAGCAGCCATGACGTTCACAACGTTCACACGTTCTCCGCTTACGCTACTTAAACCGGCAAATGCCATGGAAGCACCTGGGAGCACTCAAATAGTCATTCCCTAGGAGTCCCTAAAGCCACGGCAGACTTCAAGGATTAAACAACCGTTTTCTATGTCCGCAAGCATACTCCCAGATACGAGTGCCCTACAGAAGGCATTTGATTTGAATGTATATAACTCACAAGGCGAGGAGATCAAATTTGGAACGGTTTTTGAACAAGAAAAGGTAATAGTTGTATTCATCCGTAAGTTCAATGATCCTCACCCTCATTACGCAACACTCAACCTTGATAATCTAGGCCATTTCTTTTGCGGAGTACGTGTTCCAGACATAGTCCAGGTCTAACCAGCTTATCTCCGTATGCACACCAGAACTGTCAGGTAGGTACTTCATTCTTTTATAGGACGGGCGTCCCTGGACGCGTCCCTGCAATATAGCAATATGTAGAACAACTCGCGACAGTACCTAAAGAATCCTTGGACAAGGCATCGACGAAAATAGTAGTTGTTGGATGTGGGGAGTGGAATCCCATCAAGTCGTATGCGGGTATGTGTTAAGTACACTTTATCTCAACGATGGTTCTTGTAAATACTTGATTTCATTGGCAGAAACCACAGGTTTCCAAGGCACTATCTTTGCAGATCCCAGTCGTCAGCTTTATCACGCTTTGGGGATGAATATAGAAAGGCTGGCTGGAACGCCCGCGGGAGAGAAGAAGCGCAGTTATCTAACGACTGGCCGGTTCGCAAATGCAATGATTAGTATCTGGGTCCGTTCATCTTCCAGAGTGGGAACATCTCCACCTTGGACTAAAATTCATCATAGAATGGGCCTTTGAAGAACCCAACACTGATCGGAAAGCAAGGGAATATATCGCAACTTGGTGGAGAGTTTGTGCTTGGGCCTGGTACGTTTGCTTTTTGGTGCAGCTCATGTCAGCTAATTTTAGCAAATTTTTAGGCTTGGAATGTTCTTATGCATATCGCATGCAACATTCTGAAGATCGTGAGTAACGTCCAGATTTATTGCGCTGTATCTCAAGATCTCCAAAGACATGGAAATGGCTGATCTTATGAAAGCTGCCGGCGTAGAATTTCCGTAGCCCGTCTTTTCTTCGAAACCTTCAAACTAGCTTTATACCGTCCTAGGCATATATCAAATGATGAACTCAAGGTTCCCTTGAAAGTGCGTTTTTTTCTGACTATAACCACGAGATAGACGCGACCAAGCTATAATATGTATACAATCAACCTGAGTTGTGGATTTTGTTCCTGAAATGGTTGTGACATCCACTTGTAGAGTAGATTGATGATGTTTCAGCATTTGACGATTCAAATATACAGGCCTGGAAGTTAAGATAAGGCTCGACGACGTATAAGTAATTCGATATCCAAAACGTGAAACGGTGAAACACACCCGCTATCAACGGTAAGTTCATTTCATTCTGGAAGAACAAAGGCATCTTTGTATTGATAATAAATGACATCACAGGCGGTGGATTGAAAAGTGACACATAAGGATACACTCGATCTTTTGTGTGGAACTAATCAAATCGGATTTCCAATGATACATGAAACGGGCCCTTTCGGTACAAAGAAAGACTATGAAATATCAGATAATATTGTTTGTTTGACTGCTGGGCTATTTGGCAGAAAGACCTACTTGGATTTTCAACGGGTTTGTTACTCGAGTATGAATCCCGACTATATTGATCTCTCGCCCTTTCGCCCTATTAGATCAATCGAATCAAGAGGATTTGGAAGCCACCCCACAATATCACCCTGTATGATACTAGGAACGAGACCCCAGAATTTCTCTACAGATATCACCGCCTAGAACCTACCCCTGGTATTTAGCTCAAAATGGGACAAAAAAAACGCATTCACAATCAAGTGCAGGAATGTGTGGGAGCAAAATTAGATCTACATTTACATCGTGGTGTGCGCACTATCACCATTTTTCTTCAAACCCGATCGAAATGTGATGAATCAAATGCACGATTCACCCATCTCGTGTCGAAGAATTAGGACTTCAGTCTACAACCCACTGATAACTCTATTTTAGCTGGCATAATGTTATATTAACCTATCCCCTTTCAGACTAAAACAGATTTATAGTAGATACATTTTCACCACTCAAGTAATCATATACCAGGCACCATTTCAATCGTATCACTTGATATCATTCACTGATATCCCAAGCATTGGTGCACACAACCCTGGATACGGTGATCGATACAGTCCAACAAGAACCGGTCATACTTGATTCTTCGTTTGAAAAGACATCATCTATCTTGATTATACGATCTATTCTTGACCAAGATCACGCTTTCATGATAATGTGAGGCCCGATACACGAAATCGTTGGGTTATAGCATGGATAAGGCCAAAATTAATTAACTTTGGATAACAAATAATCCTGACGATGGGAACAATGATATGAAAGATATCTGCAGATATTCGTGTAAACCACCAGATATATCGAGGATAATCTTCGGAAGCATGTGTAGGTCTTACCAATTCTACCCATGGGTCGTTATCCACAACGTTAAGAGAGTCAAGGTCTGGCCAAAATCTCTTACGGGAGAGATTAATTCTACCTGAAGAATCAAGACATACACCCTTTTTAATTACATATTTACGACTACAAATTCCGTCCCAATTCTGGCGTATGTCCTACTGCGGCGAGGGATACCACGCAAGTTCGTCCTTGACAAGTCTTAAGTGCCAGACGTCTCTGGGCGCGAGATTTAATGTTACGCAAGTAATACACGGAAACACGGAGCATGTCAAGCTCGAGGGTTGCATTCCACAGGTCCAAAAAAATAGCGACCATCATGTACGCAAATAGCAGCTCGCACTCCTATCTCTACCCTGGACTCTCGCGTGGTTCGAAACCTTGATAAGTGAACGATCCATCCCAGAAGCAAACCCGTTTCATCAATGGAGAACGCCAACTATTGTGTGGTAGTACCTTAAATTGACAGCAGTATATTCGTTCGGGTGAAATGCGCACCCGATGGTGGGTACCGATTGAAAGCAATGTTTGTCTTCAACACTTCATTTTCAGTGATCACGACCCCTCCAGTACGCATCCAGCGACAACGTGCGATGGTATGAACCATGACCATTCATCTTGGCGAATCTACGGATTCCTTACTGTCTTTTCGAATATGTTGGACTTTCCACAACCAGACCCCCTAGACCTGACTCATAAATGTGCATCGATTCACCTTCAAGATTCTGCGCATGACATCGCGTGTTTCTTCAAAGTCATACTTAACCCAGAGTGAGTTGATCGACTTTTCTAAATAAAATAAACATTCACGTACCATTTATGATAGAGTTATTTCCTGCCACCTCCAGCACGTACCGATTTCAAAACACTTGTCGCTCTTCTTCAATTGTCCCACAAGTATGATGTTCCTGTAATTTGGGAAAATGCGATCCGCCACCTGGCGACTGCGTATCCCACAACTCCTGAGGCATGGAACAATCGAGCTGTAACACGAACGTTTCCAGAAGCCAAAAATTCGATGACGAGTTCCAGCTCTTGCAAGTCGTTATTAAAACCGAGATCCAATGGGCAATGCCAGCAATTTTATACACTTGCTGTACCTATCCCATGAAGGAAATCTTGCGCAGCGTCCCATGGAAGCTCGAAGGCGACGTGATGGAGAAATATAAATGCCTACTGGGATACGTAGCACAATATGCTACGACATCGCAGGTTTTACAGTTCCTCGCCCATCGCCCTACAAGTGGGTGCCAGTCGCGGGAGAGGTGCTATGCTGGTAGGTTAGACTGGGTCCAGATGGTGGGTACATGGAAGGCTTCTTACCCCCTTGACATCTGGGATGAGAGCAATTGGAAAGCGTTCTCGCAAGATGTATGCGACGCGTGCCTTGAACAATCTAAAATTTCACATAGAAAAGCAAGACATGCGGTATGGAAGAATCTACAGAAGAGTTTTGATTTACCTATCTGGGCTGATTTAGAGGTCGCGAAGGCACTTATTATCAAATCATAGGTGGGCACGGTTTCCGGAGATGAACGACGTTCCTAAATCTCTTTAATATTTATGGACCATGAGACCTTATCATAAATATAGGTAAAATATGTATGCCCAGTATTAATATCCCCTGACTATACAAGATGAGATGAAACGTAGTTCAGTAGTAAACGACTATATTCTTACCAATACAGAACCTTTTTACTTTAAGGTAACCAGAACATAGATACAGCCAAGATCGACGCGAATGTACCCCAAATAGAAAGTCGGAGGGTTGGAACACAATCGTTGGTTGCTACTGGGCCAGCACCTGTAGAGGTGGCGTTGCTAGAAGTGGTATTGCCAGCCTGAGCGTTGATGGACGTAGTATCATTGTCACCACTCCCTGAATCAGTAAATCTGCCATTTTTTTTCCATTTAGTTTTCATAATGGGAGATGGCTTACTCAAACTTACGTATAGCTAATTAGTGAGAAGACAAAATAATTTTCGCTGTTTGGAATAGACATATTCCGGTTAGGCGACGGTCCTTTGACACTGAGGCGAACGGTATGTTCAACATTGGGATCGAGGCCAGTCTTGGAAAATAAAGGTGCGCAGACGAATGGAGCAGATGGTCGAACACCATCAACATCTGTTGAACCCCCATCGAGAGTTACAGTATATATCGGGGACAAAGAATTGAGGAGGGATTCAATATAGATGGCAGAACCTATGCAACACTGATCAGGAAAAAAAAGCCAGCGACAATAATACTATTTTGACACGCCTTTGAAAGAGAAGGTTGCCACACCACTGCCTCCCTGTCCCACCGACACGCCTTCAGTACAGTGCGAAGGTACAAGATAGCATCCAGGTTGTCCTGCTGGTAGCGTCCCGTCTGGATTTATTCTACAAATCGGCGCGTCTCCAGCATTGCCTTCGTACTTGAAGAAGTATAGTGTTCATATGCGAGTAACGTAATGCAGCTGAAAAGAGTCTGGCTCACTTGGATGGAGGGACTGGTGTTGTTGACTGTTACGTTGTGTTGACCAAGACAGGAGGTAATCAGGGCACAGAGTGCTGATAATAGACACACTCTAAAAAAAACCATATTTTGCGTAAAAGAGTGTATATACTGTGTAAGGACTGTTGGGGTGTGCTGAGTAGTAGTGAGTAGTATCACAAAGAGATCAAGCCCGATTTCACCCTACTTTTAGCAACGGCAGTCGTCAAGGCCGCATAAAACATACATCCCGGTGAAAGAGCTCAAATATCATTTGCACACATCTTTCCGTATAATCATTTGTATCACAAGCTCAGTGACTCACTACTGTCTTCCACAGTTGATTTAAACTGGTCTACACAAACCGTACTTCACAAGTTGTGAAGCATGGTTTAGACTAAAAAGGCTCCGAATTCAAGCCTCGGGCGAACTTTGTAATAAATCCGGTTGTTACTGGCGATACCCTCAAACCACAGGGTCTATAATAAGTACTGTTCCCGAAGTTAGTCAATCTATTTTCCATGAATACAACAGATCTACACAGTATGTATGTACCCCAGAAAAAAAATCAACACCCTCCCCTGATTGATGTGCGCATTGAATCGTGGGTTTGAAAAAAAAATTCGAAAAGCAAGAGAAAAAACTCCAGGTATGATAAATTAACAGGCACAAAGAGCAGCCCTATAAAATGCGGTATAGGTCAAATAAATGCATTCATTAGCAACCCCAACTCGTGGGGGATAAATGTGCGAGAAGATCGTCCGTTAGTAGCGTCATGACCACGCAGGGGTATGTACAATGTAGTGTCTTTTCCCGTCCACGGGGTGAGCATCTCTAAAGTCCATTAAAGACCCGTCCAGCCATTCACCGTGATTTTGCCATCAGCGGACTTGCCCGTGAAAAGATTGGCAGTACCGCTACCACCGCTAGGTGCACTGACCTGGCCAGTCGATGTAGGCGCGGCGGGAGCAGCTCCACTAGCACTGGCGATAACGGCGGAAGCCTCGGCAGGTGAGATCGTGCGTGTGCTCGTTGACGCGCTTTGGGCCTGGGATCCGGATCCAGAGCCGCGAGCGAGCTGACCGAGCATCTGGGGCTGAGTGTCAATGAACGCGAGGGCAGGGCCAGCGACGACCTTGTTTGTGGCACGGTCGCGGACATTGTTGAGCAGGGGCTGATTGTCGGAGGTGACCCAGATCGCAACGGGGCCATTAATGCCTTCAGGGACAACACACTCGCTCATCGGGAGTGAGATAGACATGGGCGAGCCGCCGAGAAGCATTTGGCAGTGGAGTTGCTGGGAAATGGGTCAGTCGGGTAGTCTCACGAGAAATAAAAATATAAAAACTCACATCGTCTGGCACGGTTCCATTGAGAGATGTCGCCGAGAATGTGAGTTTTGTGCCGGGAGCAACTGTTCCAGTGTTGGTCAATGATAGAGGAGTGTTGGCTAAATTTCTTAATTTAGCAAAAAGATAAATTTGATTTGGGGTTGAAAGGTGAAACGGACCTGGGATAGGAATATCGCATCCGCCTGTGATGAAAGGCGATGCAAGTGCAAGCACTTCACTGGGAGTAAGAGCAAAATCGAACGCGGCAGGAATGGCAGTGCCAGTGCTGGACAGGACATTGAGCATGGTTTGATGGCGAGCTTCAACCGTCAAAATTGAACCAGCAGATGTCAAAAGAACGGGATCGGTGAGGAGAGTTGCTCCACCAAGATAAGCTGATACGCCAACGCTCTCAACGACACGGGCGGTCGCTGCCATGGTCGCAACATCGGTCAACGCAGAGTCAAAGTTAAACTGGCAGCCGGTGATAGGAGTCTCTCCGAAACTCTTTAGAGCAGCCTATGTAATATGTCCCTGTCAGTCAAGGACTAACAGGATAATCTCATTCAGACGGACCTGAAGGACAGTCGAGTGTGTCGCTTCATCAGCTTGGATGCTCTTGAATTGTTCAATAGGGATCTGACTCGACGGGAAGCCAGCGGACGTGAAATCTGCATCTTGGAATTTAGCAATTGCTTGTTGGTAGAAACTTGATTCCAGTTGTTCCAGAACATCGGCAAATTCTGAAAGACAATTCACCTTAGTGACGAGCGATCACACGATATAGATAAAACTCACTGAAAACCAATACATCTGAAGCAGCACGTTTACCGTAGATACGAGCAGGAGCAGCAGAGACCAAGACGGGGGCTACAAGGGCGAAGAAAGTTTTTGAAGAATAACGCATTTTGAAGAAGGGTAGGGTTGCTGCCGGAGTGAAGAAAAGCCTGCTTTAAGGAACGTGGAGATTTTTAAAAAGAACTTTGAACGAAACAGGGGATGCAGCCGGGCAAGCCCAAAAAAGAACGACTAGAAAGATTGTTAGCTGGGTTGAGCGTTGAGTAAAGAAAAGAAAACTTACTAGGGCACGGGGAGAGGGAAAAAGGGAACGGAGAGAGAAACGGTTGATGGCAACAGGATTTTTGGTATTTGTACGGATGGGAGATATGACCCAATTCCATGTCCCCGGTTCACATCTATTTGATCGACTTCGGTCAACCCGGCACACCTCATCTTGTCCATCTCTATGGTGATACTCAATTTATATCATATCCATTTCCTTGGTTTACTTGTATTTTTTTGAATCTGTTTAGCCTCCTAACAGTGAAGAACACGCAAATGGAGTTTCTACTCCATATCTTTTTTTATTTTTTGCCGTATAAAAGGGGTATTTCAGTGGTATATTTTTGATTTCAAGGCAGGAGATAGCGGTATATTGACAAGCCCTTGCCAGGTGTTGACCAGGTTCAATCGTTACGATCGATCATCAAAATTGACTTACCGAGCCCATAAAAGTGGTAGCGACTGGCGATCCCTTGGCCAAGATGTCGCCAAGTTACTCAAGCGTACTCACTAAATAACAACAGGAACATCAGCCTAAGGGAACACCAGAGAGCATCTTGTCCGCCGTGCCCGCCTTGCCCGCCAATCAACACGACCACCGAACAACCACCATGATAGTTGCCGTGCTCAACTTCTTCTGTATGTCTAACATTTCTCCGAACAGCCCGCAGTATGGCCGGTCACTCGCATTCCTCGTGAATATGGCGACCCAAGAGGATCTGATACGTTCAGCCCCCCTCCGATAAGCCACGTTACCAAGCCTTCCATTCATCAGCGTGAACAGCAATAGGGGGATCCCATTCAGTGCAAAACATAGACTGACGCGTTCCATCTATATCATTCACAACCACCAGATGGCGGACGCTAAATTAAACTTACTGCGGCTAAAAACGCTATGCTTCCCTCCTTTAACACCGTAAGAGCATCATGATTACATATTTTAGACCCATCGATACCAATCACTGATACTCCACCATGCAGCTGTCACTATGTCACAATATTCACCCCGCGGGGATCAACCATCATGAACAGATGGCACTCTTTCAGGCTCTCCTTGAGAACGTGATGCTTGTGAAGCTTGAAGCCGACGTTCATTTGAGTCAAGCCGTAGTTTCGGCTTCGCGTGCAGAAATGATTAGCACGTACTCGCCTTGCTCTGAGTCTCGCTAGCCTCTAGTTCACAGACTTCACATAACAACAGCGTTTAAATTTAGTACCAACCTCACTCATTGTACCCGGCCCTCAGCAACGCTTCCCAGTGAGCAAAAGAAGCGAGACAGGTGAAGTCGGCTTAGCCATACACCTCCAATTTAATGTTTTAATATAATCAATGCCAGATCTATTGGACCTCGGACTTCGTAAATGATATTTAAGCAGACAACAATCGTAGGGCTTATTCCCAATTTACTCCGCCTCACAGGGACCTCGACATCCATTGACCATTTGAGCATCACCTCGCTGGCATTACTCATGTCGTTTCGTAATTTCGACAAGTATTTCAATCGGACGAAATGTGGAAACCAGCTATTTTTCACCCAGAGTTTCAAATATCGATTGACAAGTCGTCATGCCTCAAATTTGCCAGTCTTTTAATACTTCGAATGAATTATTCCGGACAGCAGGTACTGCGGCCATCAATTGTGATCTTATAAACATTGAAAAGTCCTGTATCATGATCTTGATTAGTAGCGACCTGATACGTTTCAGCCAGCTTATGCTATTCTTGTAGCCTTTAAAGGACTTCAATATGCCCGCCTTCCACATCACCGCCCGGTTCAGCTCGCTCTACTTGCATGAATTCTCCATCGTCACCGTCATATCAAGTGCTGGCTCACAACACCCTTGTTTTCGCGAAATGGTCCCGTTTGCCTCTGCGACAACAGTTGCCATCAAGTGCAACGCTCTCAAACCATACTGTCTTATGAATCTAGGCTCTGCAACACACTATCACCCCATTCTCCCACCATTGGAATCAATGGGCCTGCCTTGCTTCGCCGTTTGTTTCTCACCAATGGTCTTTTTCTGGCTATTGCATCGCATGGCAAGATAACATTAATTTCAAGACAGTTCATAATCAGTGACTTGAAAGTGGGCGGCCAGGTCTGACACCGGTATCGAGGGGACGCGAGTCATAGTCAATGACAAGGATTGACCCTTGCGTAAATAAATGGAATCACGATCTCTCCGAGGAATTCTCCGGTCAACGGTGCTAATGAAGGTCCTTTTTCGTACTGTTTACTAGGCGAGTTGGAACTGGGTTTTTGTGGATTACACCTGTGCATAATTCGGTCGAATATCTCGGAGCCGTTCATTCTAGTGGCCCCTGCCAGCACCCTGTCAAGTCTTCAATCAGGCTTCCCATGACATCCAGCTTCCCGGCGTTTATCTACTCTACTGGTTAGACTAGTTACAACTTTAGGGAAACTACCAAGCCGAGAAAAACAGGCCGCGGCCCGCACCAAATTGGATGGTTTCGGTCCGTTAATCCTAAGTATTGGGTTTGATGATCATATGGTTTGCCTCTAGCATCCATCACTTCGAATTTCGTCTAGACCTTGTTCTCCCCTCGTGTACAATACATCCATTCTATTTACGAGCTTAAAAACAATCAACTTGTGTATAAGAATTGGTTTAAGATGAGATACAATGGGTTGTTGTTTAAGGGGTAGCTTACCTGATCAGGGCGGTGGACAAAATAAATTAAGGCCAATCCCGATCTGGACGCTGTTGTTTGCTGGAGGTCCGAGGTTTAAGTGGGCTCCAGTTTTTGTCCATTCCCCCCATGGCGTCCTCTTCCACCTCATGGATGCCCCCCGTTGGCAAATACCCAGTGGCGGTGGGCTCTTCTCTCGGACGGGCATTGAAGGCCAGGAATAATGAGGGTGTACCTCCACCTGCGCCTGCAGGGAAACGAGGGATTCCAACTAAAGATTTCTTCTCGTTCCGATGTTAGATTCCATGCATATTTGCGTTGCAATTTGCTAAGGAAACACACAGATAACTTTCAACCTCCTTCGACCGATTTGAACAAACCGGGAAACATTGAAATGAGGAGTGTTGTTGGTGACGCGGGTAAAGAAGTGAGAGTTGGGACGATGCAGAAGGCTAGCACGCAGGTATGAGCGCTCCCAAGTTTCCATGAACACATCTAACATACTACTAGCCAAGTGAAGGCCACCAATTCAAAATCGTTGAAAATCCTCCCAAGGAATTCGACTGCGTTGTGATCTTTGACGAGGAAACCATGGTGAACCACATGATTTGTTCACCCGGACACGACTGATCAAACCCTCAGTCTTTTACTCTAGAAAAACTAGATAGTACACTTCAAGTGACCTATGAGCACAAGATCTCAATGCCCGGGACACCGGTTGCTTGTACGTATATCCACCTCTCCTCCGCCTACATGACCTTATTCTATTAATAGCTGTGAACCCCCCGCCCACACAGACTTCGGATTTTGAGGCTCAGTTAGAGCGAGATCTCCTTGGGGAGGATGACGCTGATGGTGAGGTTGATACCGAGGTTGTACCACCGCCAGTTACCCTCAAACGAGAGGAAGAGGAAGAGGAGGAGGAAGGAGAGATGCAAGAAGAGATCATTATACCCCCACGGCAACCTTCACCCCCCAAGCCCAAACCACGCAAGTCCGTTGTACCCCTACCTGGTAAACCACGTCAAGCAACCAAAGCTCCTGCCCCTGCTCCACCCGCTCCAGCTCCCGTACCCCCAGCTCCCGCCCCCCTCCCACCGAAACCAAAAGCAAAACCGAAGCCGGTGCCGGCACCTCGAGCGAAGAAAACAATAAAACAAGAACCTCCTCCCGCCCCTCCAGCTTCTCATCCTCTTGCCGATGCAGATGAAGAGGTTCTTGATTTCGGGAGACCCGCTAAACGGGCCCGCCCTTCCGAAAGCCGTCCCTCCGAAAACCGCCCTTCCGAAGGGCTTGCTTTACCTGGTGTGTCCACTTCAATATATACCCCACCACCCCCGGTCGCCGCGCCACCACCAAGGACGGGCGGAAAACGTATTGCCAACCTCCCTCCGCCTCCGCCCGCTCCTCCATCTGAGTCTGAGGAAGAATGGGATGAGGTGGTTGATGTTACCAAGGACGAAGATGGCGAGGATGATTTTGATATTTTCGGAGACGCTGCGGAGGCTAGTGCTGGAGGCGAGGATATTGATGTTAATGCGTTTGAGATGGAGCTGAATATGCAGATGGAAGAGTCGGACGATGATTTCTTGGCTGCGGCCGTGTCGCCAGAACCGGAAGACGAGCCCGTGCGCGGGATGCCGATCTCGTTGAAGCAGCTGGCGGCAGGGGCTGAGGGTGCGGTAGGGTATGTGAGCGAGGATGAGTATTCAAGCAGCGATGAGAGCGATGATGACTGAGGTGCGGACATATGTGCATATGTGCGACGATGACTGGAAACATCGGACATATACATCTGTTGGAACCGGAACTGGAATGCATTACGTTGCACTAGAGGAGGATGTTGTAACAAGACGTATAAGGAGCCAGCTATTTATCATTTCATTCTACCGTTCATTACCTGATACCTTTTTTTCTACTGTACGGGACCGGTCTATCGTGGTATAGATCTCGATTAAATCTGTCATTGAGACAGTTCGTAAAGGACAACTTACAACCCTAATAGAAGATGCTTAATGTACAAATGTGTATATGAAAATTGTCAGATAGAGTCATTCTTAAGTCCACTCAATTACTATTGTTCACATAACGGAACTTAAGGTCACCCATTTGCTGCTCAATTTCATCCAACTCCATATTTCGCGTGATACCCGAATGGCGTCCCTCACCGACAAGCTCGTCCGCATGGAAAGCGGCCATCCAGGAGTACAATTCGAATCCACGATGGGGGATATCCAATGGAAGTTTAGGCACAAAGAAAGAGGCAATGAGGCCCAGGACTAGCACAAGCAGGAGGTATATCGACATATGTAGGGGGTGAATATGTGCTTCGGATAGAATGTGGTCAGGGTAACACCGCGCAACGAGGTCACCGCTTCCAACCAGGTAGGGCAAGATATTGGAGGCGTCGGCTAGACTCCGTGCATGCGCGAATCGTGATGCCGATAGCTCTGTGTACCCCGTCGGACCTTCGCCATCGGTGTAACCAACAACCTGAGGGTCTATGAGCTAAGAGTGTCACTCGAGGAAATATAATGAACTTACCGTTGGGGATGGAACGTAGTATGAATCTCGTCCATTATCCTATGAGTAAGATTTAGCAACTATCCGATTGAATGAAGGACCGGGCCTCACCTTCAACATATAGTTGATACTATTGTCATGCCCTGCAAGATATCTGTTGACAAATTACCATTAACCATATACTGGACAGGGCTAGGGCTAAGGACCTACACATTCGCCATTTTGGAAGAGTTCAATTGCCGGACGAGGTTGGGGTTGGTCAGCGGTGGTAATATCATCTTTTCTGTGACCCTCCGGGAGTTAACATCAAAAAGCTGGTTCCCAGGTCCAATAAGTTCCGTCGATCGAGGAAAGCCAGTCGTACTGTTGAACACTTCAACTATCCATGGCTCGAACAGTTCTAGACAGACAGCAGCGTCGTAACCAACAAATGTTAAGTTCCCATCTTTGTCTGGCAAGGGAGAGCTGAACTGTTCAAACTTTCCGTTAGGAGTGTAGGAAGTGTTGAGTCGAACGAGAACATGTTCAATTGATACCCAACCTCGCCCTTCTGCTCCTACATTTTGTTGATCAGCATATCAATAAATGATTTTTCGAGAGACCCCGTACCCATGGTCAGAGGTTTACTCCTGAAACTGTGGGCCACACCGTTGCTGTAAAAATGGCCTGGAAAAAAGAAGCCGTTTATTGGGACTGAAATAAGGAGTGTGGAATGCTTTACCTCCAAGTGCAAGATCATCAGGGTTGAGTTCGGGCGGTAAGGTATCATTACCTTGCATAACCGCAGTTGCATTAAATGGCTTGAGGTTACTTGGGTATTCCATCTCGAATGAATCAAACAAAGAACGTAGAGTTTCACGCGGTGTAAATATATATGTAAAATTATTAGGTGAGTATGCGTAGCTATAAGTTGTCCGTCAGACTCAAGATATACAAGTATCAAGGATAGACTTGCATATAACCCGAGTTGGGTGGAATTTTAGCACAGTGCATTCTAATTCCCCAGCGAGGAAACCTAGATTTTGGTAAGTTATAGATCGGGCTAAATTAGGCTTATTGAATCACCTGAGCGTCCATCCAGGATCGACGGTTTTTGCAGCATCAACATTGGCCTCCCTGTGAGTGGGCTTCTGGACCACTGGTACTGTCGTAGTGGATTGGAACGTTCCAAATGCAGAACCATTGGGAACGAGTTGCGATAAAATGACTTCAGAAAAATATACAGTATCGCCTTCATAATCAAATGTGACCACAGGAGGTAGAGCGCCATTTTGTGAAAATGGCGCTAATGTCCAGGTTAAAACGTAATTCTGGTTATATAGATCTGATTAGCGTTTATGTCGCACTACTGATGTTGAGTGTACCTCAAAAACGGATCTAAGTGTCGTCGCGCGCGCAATGTCCGCGTCCGAAGAAGCTCCCTTGACTGCAACTTCTTTGTATTGCTCTTGTTGATGCTAGGAGGAATCATTAATGGCGTCTCCTGGTGATCTATGTCAACCCCTCACAATTACACTAGTGTTGATCAATACAATGCGGCCAAGCACGAATGGTAGTGAGGCAGCAACGCCGACAAGAAGGAGAAAAAAGGCCAAAAATAGAGACCACGGCCTTCGGCTAGATATATCAAGGGTAAGGAATGAGTGGCGTCAAAGGGGCAGAGACTGACTGACTCATATTGTTGACGGTAACGTCGGGACGTTCCAGTATACATATATCTGTCCCAGAGGAGTCGTACGGCCGCCCATGCACTTGTAGGGTCTCCTGAACTGGCCGCCAGATCCTTTAACTTGACCCCAGGCTCATCAATCACCCGTGACTGGTGAATAACTGTGGCCCAAGCTAAGCAAGTTGAAAAACGCGTGAACAAGGAGTTTCTGATGTCGAAGGCAATCGAACACTTACCTGCCGCTTCTAGAAACTTCTTTCCAAGTTGAAGAAGACTCAATCCCAAGAAAAAACCTATCAGCCCGCAACCCATACTGACGACAAAACGAGTCCAAAAGAGGGGTCTATTCCGCGCAATCACAATGAATATCATCAAGAGAGGATACGCGACGAGGCAGAGTCCCAGGTGGATCAGCAACTGTGTCCAGTTAGGCGCCTCAAAACTTTGCGCGAAGGGGTGTTTTGGGGCTGGTTTAGGTAGGCCACGTGGAAATAGCGCAGGAGATGGTAATGATTTTGAGAACGATTCGTCGAAACCTGGACTTCCACTATAGTGTAGTTGCTTTGGATCAAAGTCGGGCTGAGAATTATCATAAAGGGCTTGGTCGAGAGATAAATAATGGGACCTAGACTCCCTCCGTATAGCGGCTTCCTTCCTTCGAACGACTGGACGGTTCGGGAGAAGGGGTACATCGATTATGTCCCGATCATCCGGAAAACTTGGAGTATTCGGAGTATACTGGCCATGCTCGAGACCCATTGACCTTGTTGGTGGTGGATCCGTGGATAAAGCCATGTCAGGGTCGTCGATGGGGAGGGGGAATATAAGTTCAAGGGAAATCCTGCATCAATTCGAGTGATAGGAAATAAAGCAAAAGCAAAGAACAGGGATGATTGCGTTGACAAAACCAGTGCCATTTTGCAAGCAGGGCAAACCCTCATTCCGTCAAAGACAACGGCTAGTCATGAGTAGCCAATCGCTACGCACGCACGCCATCAAATCCTGGGCGTTGCCACAAACAGGGTTTGCCGTCCCTGACCTGTCCTTTTTCATCGATGGTTATGAGCCAATTTCGCCTTTATTTTGCTCCATTCCTCGTCGATGCACTGTTTCTTGCAAATTTCGATTCGACACCATGTATGGACAAGAACCTTTCTAGGGAATGATCAGGTACCAAAAGTTTCTGAGATCAACGTTTATGGGCGCTAATTGGCGTGAAGGATCAAACACACAGGTTTCTATATCAGGGAACATCAAGGTCCAACTCACGTTTGTATGCATTCTGTTTCGTACCCCTCAAAGTCCGTCCTGAGCCCAACCCGTGAGGCTTGGATCGTGTCGGCGTCGGACGCACCTGTTTTTGTTTAGCTTCCATGAGTTCAACAGGATTGTCTCCCTCCTAGATACCCCTACTGTGTGACTTGTTGATGTCCTTCTCACAGAGAATAATTATGGTTCGAGTCCAAACTTTAGCTTGAGCTTGAATATTTGAACTCTCACCTCATAGTCATACACTTCTTGTGGAGTGTGTAACAGTACTTTGCGAGGCTCAAGACAACACAACAAAAAATCGACTAACGACTATCTTAGGCGCCCATGACGGAGATTGCAGATTGTCCTAAAGAGGGAGCCAAGCGAAGTATAGACGTTTCAACCTTGTTTTCGGGTCGTCTACCAGAACCGAAATGGACCCTGCACACTGCGCCGCATAGGATATTTCGTGGGTTCCGATTTTGCGATACATGTCCATATTTTCTACATAAGACGATATTATTGACTCACTTCAATAGAAATATCGCGTCAGGTCAATTCAGTGGATAGACTGACAGGGCGATATTAAAATGTCAACGACGATTCGGATGAGCGACTTGCGCATCGCCCTTCGTACGTGTCCGTTGGATTCCGCCCAAACTATGTATTACGAGGCCTATTTATCCGACATGAATTGGATTCCCTGCCGCCGGAATATGGAAACGCGTTAAGGTCACCTTAATAATCCTCCGCGCATTCAGCGTTTACACAAGAACGGGCCTACGCACACTTCCTTCAAAATCCAACGGTAACAGCATGCAAATCCGGTGAAAGTGGCGGAAGATGAAGTTGATGGTAATGCTATGAGCCGACGTTTACCACCTACTATTATATGCCATAAAGTGTCCTCGATCATCCACCAGGGTCTTACTTCGATTAAGCGAATAGCCGCGCACATACTTAGTACCTTTGCGAGGGGCCTATCCTTCCTTGAGTATATATGGCGTTTGCAACATATATTCGGACCTGTAGAGGCAAAAATTTATGCCTACCCTATGACGTCGAACGGCAAGGGGACGGTAAATACGATTATCGTCTCATCGCAATAAGGCGCGCATGAGAATCCCCCGATATTCAAGGAGATGGACCGACGGAGTTTCGAATATAGCTTCATGAATAGATCGAACTATCATAAGTAGCCTATCGTAGGGCTATCGAAACATGCAATACCTATCGGAGCATACTCGATCATTGACTCAAAACGTGTTTCACGGGAGCATCTTATGTAGAGCGCCCTACTCTTGAATTTGGTGTGATCCATATTTAAAATAATCTGAGGAGGAATGCTTCATACCACGAGCAAGACCGAAATCTAGAGGCCATGAAAAGAACAAAGGTGTGTAGATGCGTAGTGGGCAGCGGTGGGTCACTTCAATAGTTTGAGGTACGAGATAGACTTGATCAGATAATAGTATTTATACTATACGAAGTTGACCAGGAAAGAGCGTGTGCCTCACAGGTCCAGTATTCAAATGGTCAATGTCCAGACATCATCCCTTATGTATGTGGTTTGGTGGCGGGAACGGAGATCGCCTATCTGGGCTGCGATATCCATCTAATTCCATATTTTGCACGACCCTAAGATCCGTCCCGTTACCAGCCACCCCACCTGTTTGTAGCACAGCAATCTGAGAATATAGCTCAAAATCGCGATGAGGGATGTCTAGTGGGAGTTTTGGAACGAAAAATGCGGCAATGAGTCCAAGAAGCATCATACATAGGATGTATGCGGCTAGTTGGAAGGAGTCGGCGTGTGCTGTAGACAGAAATTGATCTGGGTAAAACCGAGCGAGGGCATCGCGGCTCACAACTAGATATGGCATCATGTTGGTAGCATCTGATATGCCTCGTGTATGAGCATAGTGTGATGGGGACAGATTTGTGTAGCCGCGTACCCCTCCACCATCGGTATAATTGACAATCTGCAAGGTAAAGTAAGATGTGGGTGATTGGCTATATAGTGACAGCCCACGAACTGTTAGCGACGGCGAGTAGAAGCTATCGCGCCCCTTCTCCTAATACGGTTAGAGTCAGGGTCAATCGTGGAGGGGGGGGGGCTTTGGTATCACCTTCACCATCGTGTGGACGCCGTTTTCATGTCCAACAATGTATCTATCGAAGAATTAGTAGAGTTAATCAGGGTCACAAACGGATACTCTTCAGCCTTGGCTGGTTTAGCTGGCGAGCATTGTCAGAGTCAACCAGAGCTGGATTTATTCTGTGATGTTTGCGTCATGAATTGCGTTTCCAGGTCCAGTAAGTTTCGTCGATTATGAAAATCCAAAGTTACCATTATACACCTACTATCCGAGGTCAAACTGCTCTAGGCACACAATGGCATCGAAGCCAGTGTATGCTGAAGACCCATTCTCGGATGGCACAGGGTCGCTGAATTGTTGGAACGTTTCGTTGGGAGCATAGGTAGTGTTGAACCATTTCTTTCCAAATGCAAGCCACTTTCAAGGGGGGAAGGCTTTGTCGGTTTGTGCGTGTGCAAAAATTCAGGTGTTGGGGTGATCGCTATGTTGATAGACCTCAATGAAGGGAGCAGGGATTTAACTCTTCCAAGACCTCCTTAGAATAAGGAAGTAAAAACCCCTACAGAAGTTGTGATGGTTATTTTTCGTCTGTTCGTCTTATCTGTGATCTTGCCGATCAACGCTTTTTGTTGGTCATGATATACTTAATGTTTGCATAGGCGGCATGAAGGCGAGCAGGTATGCTGAAGAGTTTCCATTTGCACACGATCTAAGTGGGGTGGTGTCACTTGAGCGCCTGCGGTAGCTAGTATAAGTACAGGATCGTCCACATCTAGGAAAAACCTTGATCTTGTTAGATACATTTTTCGGAAGAGGCCTAACCCATCGGGGTAACTAACGGCGGGGTGTATGTTTGGGCGCAACAGTTCCAAGACACCGCTGCCTTCGAAAAATTGGAGGTGTAGACTATCAAAACGTCTCTGAAGTTGGATTTGAAAGAACGCACCCCCATTTAGACAGAACCGTCCTGTGGTTTACGTATGGGCATTGCTGACTATCATCTAGTAACAAGGAAAGTTCTTTTGCGGGTGTCATAGGGCATAAGGTACCCGCCGTAAAGTTGCGATGCTGTGTCGCTCGGACAAAAATTTCAAAGTTTTCAATTTGGTAACCATTCATACTCATCAAAGCAGTATCTCAGCCTCATTGCAGTATTCGGGTGAGTGTCCCGTCTTGTGCCTGTATGTTTTAATTAAATCCAGAGATTTACTCACATAAGCTGGTATGACGATGCGGGATGCACAAGCAGAATTGGTGATATGATGCGAACAGCTCGTGAATGTTGAATATACATCTCGTCACACTGAGATTGGCTGTGAGGGAGAAAGGCCCCTTTGGATATTAAATTTTATAAGGTTGAAATATACTGGGAAACAAATTCAGTCAGTTGTATCAGCTTCAATCTCTTTAGATTTCTTTTTCTTTTTCCTTGTTTTCTCGGTGCCTCCGGTCGCATCTGACTCTTGAATCTTCCGCTTCTTGAGTCGTTTTTCTTCGACGGTAGGAGCTGCAGATTCGATGGGTGCAACATAGGCCTCCGCACGCTCTGCCTGTCGCTTGGCCGTCGTTTCGGCTTGCTAAAATTGAGATGAGTACTATAAATCACCCATCACTTATACTTGGGAAGGTCATTTTACCTTTTTATTCTTCCTCTCTTTTTCGCGCGCCTCCTTTTCGTGTGATTTGAGAAAGTACTCCCCGGACTCAAGCTGCAAATCAATCTGATACAAGTCGAACAATGAGGTGAGTGGAGTCTGTATCCTGTCAAAAAAGGACGATGGCTGACTTTTCTAGGTAGTTGTGGAGGTGGGAAAGGTGTGTAGACTTTCTTCGTAGGCTTGTTCTTATTTGTTTCCGGGTCCAGTCCGGCGGCTTTCCGGGCTTCGGCTTTTTGTTGAATGGCTTCATTCTTCTTTGCAGTCTTTTCTGATGTTTTAAGATGCCGTCTGCGGAACTGGGGAAGGAACCGATCCCACGATTCCGTTGCCAATTTGGGGTCTTTTGCAAGCTCACGGCGTACCATAAGTTCCTGAGTAAAGCTTGTTAGGTGAGCATTAGAGACGGGTGGGTAGCACCGGACACACCTTGATACGGTAAATAGGGTGGATATTCTTCATACAGTCCAAAACAATTCGTCGCACTTCTTTTAGTGACTTATAGGGCCCCATAACACTAACAGTATTTCCTTGAACCAAGACGTAGCATTGTGTGAGGAGTTCAATGGCCTGAGTAGGAGGGGTCAAAGAAATAGATAATAGGAAAGAAAAAATAAATAAATGTACCTTCAGGGTGCTGCCATCTGGACCGATAATTCTTTGCCTCCGTTTTACGAACCGCTCTTTGTTCCGCACGAGAGTGCCGATTTTAATAATATCGCAAGCCACCGCATCATCCAGGATCTTCACCGCCTGACTGAGTGCTACCCCACGAGCCATCAGTTTTATGAGATCGCGAGCCTTGAGTAAAATATAGGGGTCGTAAGTTTTTCGTGTCGTCCTAACGGACATAGATCCATGGACGAGGTCAAGCGTGCATGCGATGCCCTGTAGCAAACCAGTTAGATAAGAAGGGATTGAGATCACACTGCGTACATGTGTGTCCAATGCTTTTGTTACTGCGCTCCACACTTCGCGAAGATATTTTTCTCGGTACTTAGGAAATAGTGTTGCAAACGATGATTCTTCCGTGAACGCTCCAGCTTTGTTGTCGGCAACTTGAAACGGTTCGATCTTCCACTATAAGAAGTGAGTATTATACTCTATTATACTGTAAACATAAATGTCCTCACGCTGAAGATGATCATATTCAGTCAGGCCAGGCACAGAGATAACGAACTAAAAAACTTACTGGTCGATGTCATCCGTGTCCCATGCTGTATTGAAGTTATTGATTTTCTCTTTTAGTCTAATTTTGAACTTACGTTTGTCTTTTCTGTGAGCTTTGTTTTTGCTCGCAGTCGTAGTAGTTTCGACATCAGACATGTTTGTATAAATGCCCTGCTTTCACCGGCAAAGCTCAAGGCTGTTGAGAGAGAAAATGGATCACGTGATAAGAGCGTACACCAACGAAAACTTTGGCGTTCATCTTCATCTTCACAAGCGACATTGACAAGGCTTAAGCCTTTAAACTATCCCTATTCTACCCTCCACAAACTATATTACTATAATGGACAACTTTCCCGAAGAAGTATCGCCCGACCCTTTGAACACACTTTCCTACGACGACACCGTCGCATACGAAGAACAAATACCAATAGAACCCACAAATGACCCCGAACGAACCACGCTCGCCAATCGAATCGGTAATACCAAAGTATACCTTCTATCAGAATCAACGGCAGCTAGAGTAGGAAAGGTGCGCTGGTAGTATGTACTGGAGGTGTGGCGAATAGGACCTGATGTGAGAGTTATATCCCTTCCGCCATTTTTCTCGAACGGCATTTTTCAAAACGGTAAGCGCAAACACGTTGACGAAGACGGTACCATGGGTGGAGAGGTAGAAGAAGAAGAAATGGATGAAGGTAACTTTACGTTCCCCTAAAATCCTGCCACGCTCATCGGTATTTTTAGATACTACGTACAGAACCAACGCTTTACTCTTGAATGGCCCACCTATATCTCATCTTCCAACTGCACGTTTATTCGCGTACGCTACGCATTTCGATGCCCACCCAATGGGTCTTGAGTGGGTCAACGACAACACTTGCGTATTTGTATTCGAATCCAAGGCGGCTGCACAGACTGGCCATCGTCAATTACAGAAATCCACCTCTGAGGAGGTAGATGCAGATGGGTATGTCACAGCGAAACCTATTCCCATGGCTATATGGCCGCCTGAAGAGCGGATTAATACTAGCCTGGGGAAGGGTCAGGGACTTAAAGGAGTTGTGAGAATGCGATGGGCTCTCAACGATGACGTGAAGAAAAAAGGTGCAAAGAAGGAGAGTGAATTCTACAAAAAACACGGGCGGACAGCAGGAAAGGAGGTTTATAATCAAAGCGAGCCGCATGCGAAGCGACGGCGGGGAGACGACCCTATAGACCTTGCTTTACAGAAGGCTCAACTCGACGAAGACCTAGACGAGTTTCTCGCGGAGGACGACTCAGAACCCGTCGAACCACCCTCGCCGCCATCCAAAATGCGTTCTGATTATATTTCAAGCGACGGTCGGACGTTGCTTGAACGAACGTCTGACCTCCGCATGCACCCAGATGTTTTAGAGGATTCACTCGCTTCGCGGCTAACAGTACCTCTTCCCCGACGAGCGAGAAATGGCCAAATTGGGCAATTATATTCGTCCCAACCAGAACTTAGCGAACGAATTTCAACTGGAGAGAAATTGGAATGTGGAGCTGATTCTAGATCCAGACCACAGCGGGAACGTGGGGGTCGAAGGGGTCGAAGGGACAAACCTGTTCGTAGCGAACAACCTAGAAGAAAAACCCAACAAGAGCTTGATGATGAGCTCGATGCTTTTTTGAATAGCAAAGAATAAACTCTTGATAGTACTTATATATGTTTTACGTTTTTTCTACCTTGCTTGTATGTACTTTATGATGCAGAAGCTTAACTCCCCATTCGTAAATATATGCTTAAAAATCTCGAAGAATTTTTGATTTCTTGATTTCATTCTCATCGCAAGCCACAAAATGCAGCCTAGTTCCTCCACCCGCGTGTCCAATGTACATAATATGCAACTTCGCAACATGAACATGAGGAATTATTGTCCGTGTCCGAGATTCGAGGTCACGGTTGTCACATGACTCTGAGATTGCGGGCTCCAAAACTCAGACGAACCGAACATCTTGCGAATCTTCCATTCCTCATGTCCTTCGTCCCGGCAATGACGCGCCTCCTGCCCCAAACGACATTGACAAGCATCTCTTTTGTATAGCGGATATTCTGTGGCCGCTCGACAAATTATATTAGCATAGGGACCACACCATCCTGGATATCGGTAGCCAGTGGATATATACACTAGAGGTCGTCACATCATGCAGGATTTCGATCCTCAAGGTCTTACCTCTCGATACACTGTACATTATTATATTCTCACCTGGCAACGAGCTACTCGTCCTTTTGGCTTAGGGAGAAACCAGAACGCCGAATTCTAAGTTCAAGCAAAACGTGTATAATTCCTGTCAACTAAACCTCTTGAAGGAACATTACTGGTCAATATTTTTCAGGCTCGAGCCATACCCTTATCCTGCATTTTCATACCAATTAATTCGCGCAGAATGCATTGGCCCTTTGACACCTTAGGTTACTCTCCACATCAAACCCGTTGAGTCCTTGCCACCATCTTGGTCATGATGGACACGTACTTCGTAACTAAGTGTCATCTCATGACATCCTTCATCGCGCCCCAGTAGCCTACTCGAAGGATTACTCGGAACACTTCGTATGCTTTCTTGCCTATAAATATCGTCCTGAAGTTGCGCCACCCATATTGAAATTTGTCCCCAGATCCTCCACAAAAAGCTTTCTGTTGACTCCTATCTAGATATCTAAAGCTATCCGTTATGGGCGCTGCTCAGTCTATTCCCGTTATCGGTGAAATTGTCACAGTTCTTGACTCGGGTACCCGTACCATAGCTGCAGGGGTTTGTGAGGTCGTCGGAGACGATAAGGACGCGAAGGAACTCATAAAGGGCGCTGGGAATTCCTGGAAACATTATTCAGAGGTGAATCTACTCGTCGCCAACGCAAGGGTCGTTTATTACAAAGCAAGAGGCGACGAGAAGGATGCCCATGACATCCTGAAAAAAGAGGGGGAAGCCTGGACTGACATTGGCGAAAATACCCCGGGCGTTGGACATGTTGTTTCCTTGGTACGCTACGTTGAGGGCGACAAAGAAGGGGCAAAAAGAGCTTTCATGGCGGCCACCCGTTCTACCCTTGTTGTAGCGGCCACGGTAGCCACTGGTGGTGTTGGAGGTGCTGCCGTCGCTGCAGGTGCTGCTGCGTTGACTGGAATCGCTGCGGACGGTGTAATGACCGGTATTAACTCACTTGATGAGCACAAGTTTGCGCCTGTAGGAACATTTGCGGGTGTCGCGCAAGCAGGGAAGAGCAAATCGGTCAATGATTGGATAACGGCTGCCGAAATACCAATTGGTGATGCGGTCTCTGGCGCGGTACAAGGAGGGCTTCGGACCACCATCTCGCGCCCCAAGCCGTTCCCAATGGTCGCAACTGCTGCAGACCAGATACCGATGGAGACGCTTAAATCCAATAGCCACACTGCCCATTTCGTGCAAGAGTTTGATAACGCTGAAGCAGCACTAAGTCATTTGAAAAACAAGGGAGACCAGAAGTAAGCTTGCATTTCAATTTTAATTCGAGCTATTCCTGATAATGGTTTTATATAGATATAATTTTGTACAGCTTGCCAATGGCAAAATCCGTGTTATAAGTCATAATGATATAGCGGAGGCTTCAAATCACATCACCAACCAAGGGAGCGCGGGACACTCAAGCCTTGTGGAACCAGGCCACCCCGTTCATGCGGCGGGGGAATTACATATTCAAGACGGTTTCGTGAAGAACATAAATTGCCAGAGCGGTCATTACCGTGTCCCTCTTAGATATATGGCGAGGCAGTTAGATACTGCATTCCCCCAAGAATTTCTTACGTTTAGATCTCCTGGTATGGCCAGGGTAATGAGAAGGCTTCAGGGAGGCAAAGACAAATCCAAATCATATCCCGACATGAAGGATATAGCCATCTACGCACCACACCTTCTAGTCATTACAATGACTCACAATAAAGAATCGGTCACACTTCATAATGCCCATTATGCCGTTGCTTTTTATGAAAATAATCATGTTATAACGGTTGGACTTGCTGATCAACGTTCCGCTCAAGCTGTTTATGATAATCTCCCAAGTGATTACACCAAAGCACTTATCAAAAGAAGGGAGGCCAAGGTACTTTGAACATTATATTCTCGATGGTCTATTCTTACCCTCAAGACAGATATTATCCTCCCATGGTCATGAACTACTCGTTCAAGAATGCAAGAATGAGGCTGAAGAATACAAGTCATTTGTTGTAATGGATGGTCTTCATCTGACCGTACCTCTTCACGAAGCATCGTACATCGTCTCCTTCTACCGGAAAGACTGCGTCAAAATGGTGGGGTGTCCAAACAGGGAATTTGGTCAGAAAGTGTACAAGCATGTCGATCAGAACTTGGCAAAGGTTCTTGTTGACCGACGCGGTCATAAGGTACGCTTTCCCAAAAACCACCTCTAACCATTACTGACATACACTAGGTTCTGGATTCTTCTGTGGGAAATGCTGACCAGAAGCAATTAGAGCAGTGTAAAGATCATGTGATGAAGTTGCCCGCACTCGACGAGGCTGTTCCCCTAGAGGGTGCTCCTTGGATCTTATTGTGGTATCAGAACAATTCCGTTCAAGCTATCGGGTTTCATGGCGTGGAGGCGGCAGAAGCTGCATATAATGCCATTTCCCCAGAGTACCCAAAGATTTTGGCAGAGAAAGGAAAATCTGATGTATGTTTTTTTTACGGCCAGAAGCAGTCGAAAATAATCTATGAACCAACAGATAAGCAAGTCCAGCGGGAATATTGATCGCTGCAAAGAGTCTCTCTCTATGTTGAGAAATATTACCCAGGCATTGCCACTACCGAACGCGCGTTTTGTTACTGCTACGCATATGGGTGATCATGTCAGGTTGATTGGGTTCCCAACATATGATGCTGCCACTGTCTTTTATAATGTTTCCAACCGGGACAGGATAGTATTCGACAGGCGTATCTCCCAGGTTAGTCCTGTCGGAGTGACAATTGTTCACTACTTAAAATTATTTCATTAGAAATTACGCGCGCATTTGCATCGCGACGACGACCAGAGGTGGATCAATCTCTGCGAGATGCGAGCGAAGCAACTCCCCGAGCTTCGAGAAATCGATATACCATATGGACAATACTTGGTAGTTGTACATTTCAAAGATCATGTTTACATGATAGCTCTACCCGACGAGAACTCAGCTAAAATTGTGTTCGAGGGGATCGACAACCGCTGGTCCGCAATTCTAACTGATCACCAGGGCAAGGTAAGTGTGTTGAAATGACGCGTCGCGTACTCTTATCGTAAAGTCTAGTCGCTGTCGACGAAAGGGAGTAACACTGGATCGTGTAGCAAGGCAGTACAAGAGCTTACTACGCTCCGAACTACTACGTCTTTGCAAGCCGCCCAATATATCCTCGCTTACCACCAGGGATCTTGTGTTCGGTTGATCGGTTTCGATAAAGAAGGAGCCGCTCGAAACCTATATGATGCTATGTCAAAGGACTCCGCTAAGATCATCGCCAAGCGAGGAGATGAATATGTGTGTTCCTCCTTGTTTTATTTTTAGCTGATCTGACTGGAAGTTTTAGCCTATAGCAAGCCACGGTTCCGATCCCAAGGTAAAGGAGTGTGTAGACGAGATCCGAAAATTTTTCCCTTTGGAGACCCCTAAAAAATCGGCCGTCGAATCCCCTGACCGTCCCTCTGTAAAAATCGATGATAACGACAGTCCCAACGCTGGAGCCGACGAAGGATCCGATACCAAAAACAACGAGGATGAGTCCGAGGCCAATAGCGACAATGAACCCGATGTTGATGACGGCAGCGACAATGAGCCCAGCACCCAAGACAATGGCGACAACGAATCCAATGATGATGGTGAACCCGATGCTGAAGGCAATGGCAGCGACGAATCCGATGTTGAGAACAATGCCGACCCAAACGCCGAAGTCAGTAGCAACAACGAAGAAGGTGGAAATTCTGACGAAGAAGAGAATGACGAACCACAAGAGGACCAATTAGACGATATCGATCCTAGCGAAGATCGATCGCTTGATGGTTCGGATCAGGAGGGTCAACTCTCTCAGAATGACGACGATGGTGGTGAACCCGGGATGTCTGACTCGGATAATAAGTCTCTCGAGGGGTCTGAACAGGATGAAGAGGAAGAGAATCAAGATCAGTCTAATTCCGAGAATGACGATGAGGGCAATGGTAGTGGAACAGATACCGTTGAGGACCCGGATCAGGAAGCGGAAGATGACGCCGATGGGGTTGAGTCTGATGCAGGAAATAAGGACGGGGAAGTTGACGATGCTGGCTCGAACGAAGATGGGTAAGTCAATAGATCCAAAGAGAATGTTAGCATCCCACTGAGACTGAGATAATTACTATCACCAGGGACCAAGAGGAGGAAAACGAAATGGACGGTTCCGAAGTCGAGGAGGATAACAACAGCGAAACAGACGAAGTTGATCCGACAGAGGACGGCCCAGTCGAGGGTTCCAACTCGGGAGAGAGCGATCGTGACCAGTCCGACAGCAACAGTGAAAATGGCAATGGAATTAACGATGAAGAAGCCAGTGACCTAGATCAGGATGGTGACACAAACGACGTCGAAGGAGAATCTGGGGAAGATGCTCCGAACGATGACGAGTCTGCCAACGCTTCCGACCAAGAAGGAGAGAGCGAGAACCAGTCTAATGGCGAAGATGATGAATCTCAGGAAGAAGGGGAGAACGAAGAAGAGGGCGGAGAAGAGGAAGAAGGAGAGGGTGGAGAGGACGAAGGTGGAGAGGACGAAGGTGGAGAAGATGAAGGTAGAGAGGATGAAGGTGGAGAGGACGATGAGGCAAATGATGATCAAGACCAGAACGAAGAGCCCGAAAATGACAATCAGGATGATAATAGTTCTGGTGCAGAAGAAGGCAGTACAAACGAAAACGACGAGCCCGAATCTGATGACGAAGAGGCTAATGGTGATCAAGACCAAAACGAAGAGGAAGATGGGGTAGAAGATCAAGACGATGGGGACGAACCCGGTGATGAAGGAGACGAAGGTGAAGACGAGGATGCGCAGGAAGGCGATATGCAAGAGGAAGATAATGAAGACAACGACGAAGACACGAATGATTATGACCAGGAGGGAGATGAAAACAACGACGAAGACACGAATGATTATGACCAGGAAAACGATGAAAACAACGACGAAGATACGAATGATTATGACCAAGAAAACGATGAAAACAACGACGAAGACATGAATGATTATGACCAGGACAACGATGAAGATAACGGAGCTCAGGAGGACGAAAATGACTACGACGACCAGAATAACGATGATTATGGCGAGGAAAATATGGATGGCATGGATCAGGGAGGCGATGGGCAGGAATCTGATCAGGGAGATTCAAACAACGATTATGAAGACAATGGAGAACAGGATTATGACTAGTCCTGGTGATATCTCGTCTTGCGATGGGTGAGTTCTCGACCTACGCATGCGAATTGACTCCCACTTACAAGTTACCAAGAACATTGTATCATAGTTAATCCTTTGTCAAATTCTCCGGGGGCGTCGTGGTTAGCCACAATACTGGTCGTCTTACCTTTTCTCACCATAGTAGCTCAGCACACGTCAAAAACAAAGTTTTTCAGTCTTTAGTCATTGATCTTTATCCAGGTTTAATAGTATCTGAGTGAATACTTACGAATAAAATATCGTGAACGTTGCTGGTTTAACTTTCATATGACACCGTTGATAATGAGCGCTCAGGCCATGACTAAGTGATTTTGTGCATCTCTGAAGGGCCCACCATGGTGCGGAGCACCCAGGCACCCGCCACATTCGCCACACTTGGCCGGCGCTTGCCGCAACACTACTTCCAAGCAAGGGTAAACAACCGCTCGGGTCAAGTTTTCAAAGATAGTGTTTTTTTAGAATTTCACTGTACGGTCAAGGGCAAAGACTAATATGCAACAGACACGTTCAGATGATGAGGCTGGACCCTCACAATTAATCGAATCTTCTGATCATGACTCTAATGATATCGACCAACAGGAGGACTACAGTGATGGAAGCATGGGGGAAGACGATAAATTTTCAGAAGAGCTGGTCGATGGCATGGACCCTGAAGGCTTTTCGGGCCCTTCAGGAAAGATAGTTAAACCTTTAACTCGTGAAGCCCTAGCGGAGTTCAAGGCCATACAGGATCGCGCAGGAGTGATTTACATCTCACGGATACCTCCTGGGATGCGGCCAACTAAAGTCCGTCATATCATGAGCACATACGGAGAGGTAGGACGTGTATATCTGCAACAAGAAGGTGGAGTTCACTTATCACACAATGTCATCGATCTAATATATTTTACAGATGCAAAACGGGCCTATTTGCGACGGAAGTATACTGCTACTAAGAAAGCCCATTTTACAGAAGGATGGGTTGAATTCAAAGATAAGAAGGTAGCACGCGCAGTCGCTGAGATGTTGAATGCCCAGCCTATTGGAGGTAAAAAGGGAACGCGGTGGAGGGATGATGTTTGGACTATGAAATATTTGCCAAGGTTCAAGTGGAACATGTTGACTGAACAAGTTGGTGAGTAATTTATGTTATCGATGCTAGTATATATTTGATTTTGATGGTCTACTATAGCTCACGAGGCTGCTATTCATACTGCGAAATTACGTGTCGAACTCTCGCAATCGAGGGCAGAGCAACAAGAATATTTGAAAAATGTGGAACTTGCACGTGTATTAGACAAACGCGCAGAAAAGAAACGTGAAAAGGGCGAGGAGTTTTCATTCAAACCAATCAACGAGCGTCCACGAAAAAAGAGGCCACTGAATGAAGATGAAGATTTGAGTCGACAGAAAAAGTTGAAAAAGTCTGGAGGAGAGCTCGAGAGTGTGTTGAGCAGTGTATTTTAATGTAGATAAAGACAATATACATTGAGAGAGGATATATTTTCTCTTCAAGTTTGAAGAAGGGAGAATTGAGTTGGTTGTTGCGCACGGACCTGTAAATTTAGTCGGCGTTTTAATTTGTTATTTGCGGTTTCTCGCGGTAGTTTACAACTTCATCGCGAACACAGTGTTGAAAGCAGAGTTGAGCTTGTCACTGCAGCCAACGTCTACGCTCCGTGTCGTGATCCCAAGAGGTCTGTGCTTCACTATGCTCGACCTCTCTCAGCAAGGCTCTGATCAGCCGTCTTTCAATCTCTCTCTAAACCTCAGTTCTCTGCTAAAAGATGTCCTGGGCTCCGTCTTATCCTCCCCGTTCTCGTTCTCGTTCTCCTCGTTCTAGACCACCTTACCCGGACGTGCCTTATGCACAGGAGCCCCCTTACCGTGCCGAATGGGATGCTTATGACAGAGACAGGGCCTGGGCGTATGAACGGGATAGGGCAGGTTATGATTACCCACGTCGCGGACGGAGTCGTAGTCCGGGCCCCGATGAAGGTATGTTGTATTTTTGCGTAGGGAAAGTCACTTAAGCTTTGTTTTTAAGCTGGTCGCAAAAGAAGACGGTCCATGTCACCCTATGAGAGGGACAGGTACGAACCACGTCCTCGTTACAGTGATGATTATGGTTTGGAAACTTAAAATTTTTGTTATTGGTCACGCTCACGCTATCATACATCGTAGATACACACTCCCGTGGATATGGGTACGCCTCGCCTAGGCGGAGTCATCCCATTCCTTTCCCACCTTCTCGCCGCCCGCCGCCGGATCCTCATACGTTCGATTATCCCGCATCCCTGAAGCAATACGCAGACTGGTTCCGTTTTTATTATCCTCAACAGGCTACAGAAGAGGATAACGCGGACAAGGCAGCCGAACAGGAAGCTGGTGACGGGTCGAAACCTCGTAATGGAATCAAGAGTAAATGGGAAAAATATAAGAAAGATTTTACAGCTACACAGGTAAGTTTGCACAAGTGCGTGGTTGTTTTTAGCTAATAAGTTTCATAGCTTCAAACTATGTTTGAACATCATCGGAAGTCTCCTTGGTTTGCCGAGAAATATGATCCAGCACCTGAGTTCCAAAACTTGCGAATGCGCGTAAGAAAAGATGGTTGGAAAGGGCGGTTGGATGGATTCTTACTTGACTTGGAGTCTGGGAAATTTGACCCAGATTTGAATGAATCTGAATCCGAGAGTAAGGAAAGTATCATGAATGGTGAAGGGGTTGCTTTGGATACCAATGGTACCACTCCGGCTGTTGTGGCTGAAGATATGAAAGGTGGTGATGATGATATGCAATTTGGTGTAGAGGTGGACGAAGATCCAGGAGACAATGAGCCAAACAGGGCAGAGACTAATGGAAAAGCATCGTCTGATAAGCGCAATATTAACCGAGGCGAAGAGATTTCTGTACCACCTGAGGGTAACCAAGTCATGATTCGCACTATTCCACCCGACATTGGTCGTGTTAAACTGGAAGAGGTATGCCACGTCATATCGTTGATCACATTATTTTAACCTGAATTTGTTGTAGGCATGCAGCAAGGTACCAGGATACGTTCATCTAGCTCTAGGTGATCCTTTACAAAAACGAAATTATTATCGAGCTGGATGGTTAAGATTCCGCGATGATGCCGATATGGCGGCCGTTTTGACGGAGTTGGCCGACATTAAGGTTGGCTTGAGTGATACTGTCAACTTATTCCCTTTTCATTCATGTTTATTCTAGATTGAAGGCTTCAAACTGCATGTCACACATAATTTGCGGCCTTTCATAAACAGGATACGGTATACGCCGGAAGTTGCGAACAGACCTGAGAGATTACAAAAAGATCTCGGAAACGCTAAAATACTAGCGGGCATTCTCGAGGAAGAAGCAGCTAAGTTACGCCAGTTCAAGGTGTCAAAACGACCCGGAGAATCTGGTAGCCAACCTGCTCAGTCAGTAGACGATCAACAAGAAGATACTGTAATGGCTATTCCTGACAACGAAGAGAATGACGACCCCGAGCCCAAAGAAAATGGTAGTGATGCAGTTGAGCGAAGGGTTGAGAAAATCATGTCTGAGATGCGTGATCGTGGCCTCATCGACGTGAATGACGATGTGGCGTACGAAGCGAAGAAGGTCAAAATTAAAACCCCCTATTTTTACACTCTTCTCTGTGACTGACCTGACTTGCTCATGATTTAGACGGAGATCTCTTTGGATCTGTATATTGCCTACCTTCGGGCCGCATTTAACGCATGCTATTATTGCTCTGTCGTAACCGATCATGTTGAGGAATTACAACGTAAATGTTTAAAACACGCTAGAAAGCCAGTGTCAAAGGTACAAGAGGAAACAAAATCTGCAGAAAGTGATGCACCTGAGAAGGTTAAGAGGGATAATGATGAGGACATGGGTGAAGCGGAGGCTGTCGTGAAGGAAGATGAGAAAGAAAGGGAGCGAGAGAAAGACAAAAATGTTAAAAAAGAGGGAGGTCAGCGTTCTGGTGACCGTCGGGAGTGGAAACAAAATGGTAGGTTCAAGGTTTAAAATCATTCAAGGGATTTAGGTGTCTCATCTATTGTTGCAGATGAGCGTTGGTTGGAGTGGTTAGATTCTAAAATAGCATTACTAATTAATCGTGATGGCGTTGATCCTCGTGCTTACGCAGGAAAGAGCTACGATGAGTTAGTAGCTTTACCTTATATCTTTACCTTTCAATTTACGGAATATATTCTAGGGAGCTGACCAAAGCAGTCGAACCGTACATCAAACAAGAAGATGAAGGAAAATTCAGATGTAAAACCTGCCAAAAGCTTTTCAAAGCAACGTCGTTCGTGGAAAAACATATCGCAAACAAGCATCCAGAGTTAGTCAAGCAGCTTGACGATGTAAGATTGAATTATTTTCATTGTAGTCAATTTGTTGATTCCTCTATTTAAAAGTTGCCATATTTCAATAATTTTGCTTTGGACCCACATCGAATCCAGCCGTTTGCCCATCCACCGCCACTTGTCGGAAATACTAGCCAAGCTCCTCCGCCCCAAGCATACGGTATTCAGGGTCCACCTGCTTATCACGGTGCCGACTATGGTCGTCCGGGCGCATACTATGGCGGTGGGGGCTTCCCTCCTGGGGGCTACCCTCCGCCTTATAACGGTGGATACTGGGATCCTTACGCTTACCCGGGTGGGCCTCCAGGACCTTATGGTCCCCCAGGAGGTTATCCACCACCTCAGGTAATGCCGCCCCGCCGAGATGAAGCGACCACTGCGAGGCGCCTAGGAGATCGCATTGGTGGGTTTGCGCCAGGAATGGAAGGCTCCACATTACCTGCAGCTCCTGGACTGCCTCCGAAGCCCACGGCCGCGGCCCTGGATTCGGCGTTGGTTAGTGGGAATAATGGCGGTACTGGTGGTGGAAGCGGGGGTGGTGGACCCAGAAGGAGGAACACGGGAGGCGGTGGAGGTGGACCGCCGCCACCACCGCCACCCGATGCAAAAGAAGATCCCAGGGCTGCCGCCGGGAAACGAGTCAGTTATCACGACATGGATCTGGTTGCTGAGGTCAGTGTTTATGTAGTCCGCTCCACGGTGTTTTTATAGCAAGTTTTCTAATGTGGCTGTGCCTTTCTTTTCTAGGGTGATGTTGAACTATCTTATTAGTTTGGGGGGGTTTTATCATTGGGCTTTTTGTGATTGCTCTTGAAGTATGAGGAGCCACATAATACTCATTTATTCTTTTTACACCTGTATCTATATAGTTTGAATGTCAGAGAGACACCCATGCACAACGTGTTTTTTTTGAATATGAATGTTAGAATGTTTGTGCAGATCTAGAACGATCATGAATAATTACTGCTATATTTGCACCCGTTTGAGGTAAATATACCGCTTGAACTTGGCGCCGCTGCGCACAAGTTGCGACGTTGTCTACTCTTACGACTACTCCAACTGTCTTTTTCTTATATCGGCCGTTGAAGCATACGAAGGAATAAAAAGTTAGAGCGTGTATGTTCTATGCCCATTAGTGATTGGAAATAACAGTTTTACTGATGATGTCAAACAAAGGCTCCTCGAGGCAGGCCAATGAGCTCGACGAAACTCCCTGCCATACGACTTCCAAGCCCTACCGGAGGTGAATGCCTCACACCTGACGGCTTTCTGCTCGAATTGCCCCCCTCAAACAAGTTCAGTGTCACCTGGCCGTCAGATACTCGCCCTGCACCAACACCGCCTGCGTCCGAGCGTCAAAATCTTAGCTTCCCAGAGAATGAATCCGAAACTTCAGATGGAGAATCAGGAAATGAGCGGAGAGATTCTTCACACCAGCCCGAGGATGCACTACCGATGCGCGTCAAGCCGCAAGTGTCTGAAACATCCGGTTCGCCTGAAAAACCTATTCCTCGATTCTCTCGTGCTCTATCAATGCCTCTACCATCACAGTTAGGATTCCTTCAACACCCTCACAAGTCCGGCGCTACTTCTCCCGTGAAAGAAAGTCAATCAACTCCTGATACGCCTCCAGATTCATCACGGTTACGCGAACTTTCGGTTGAGCTTGCTGATTCGGTGCAGATGATGCTTCAAACCCTACTTCAAGTATCCCCGCCTCAACTCTTGGACCCCGCCAAGGAGCAGCTCTCGGCCTGTTCTCTCTCAGTGCCGACGTCGTCCATGTCTGCTATGTTCACAACTATGAAAAACATTAATTATATTTCGGCGAATATGACCAACCTCTGCACGGAGATTCCTCAGGCAATTGCGGAGGGAAATTTAGGGATGACTGTGCCGACTCCAAGTAAGCCCGTTGTACACACCGACTTTGACATGGGTGAAATGCTACAGAACGTGGGGGATTCATTGAGTGGAGCGGCTGCAGAGGTCGGGGTAGATCTGGTTATATACCATGGAGATGACATTGGCCTACGACGTGTTTTGGTAAGGGGTGATGAGAGTGGTATAGCGTATTCATTGTCGCACGTAAGTGTTGAACCCCCTATTCTGGTTTGATAGCTGAATTATAGTAGATTGTCCGCCAAGTATTGGCGACAACTCAGTACGGAGATTCCATAGAGCTTGGGTTACTTATTGGAGACTCTAAATCCGAGAACCCCGCCGCCGGGGGTGATGTGGCCCTAGAAGAGGACTATGCGAGCCTCACACCAATAGAGAGCGAAGGTCCATTATCGTGCACGATTAGGATATCGCACAAATTTCATTCCGGCCTTGCGCCTCTCAGAAATAATTCGACCACGCTTGGAGGAAAAGGACGACCACGCCCCTTACTGTCCAGCCTCTTGCTACGCCGGCTGCTCCATCAGGTTGGGGCTACGCTTACTTCCGACCTACCTCCCCCGAAACAGTTTGCACATGGACGCACTTGTGACTTCACAGTTACGCTTGATAGAGGATCACTATCGCCAACCGACACACCATTGGTTGGCAGTATGCAAGACGATGACTCCGTCTCTACAGAACCAAGCGTTGAACAATTGACCATTTTTGCTGAAAGCTTGAGAGGAAAGCGGGTCACCCTGTACACTAGTGCCAAAGGCTCTTTCGCTCAACATCTTACGAGTTATTTAACGGCATGGGGAATGGATGTTACACACGTTTCTCCTGATGGTAACGTCGATGGATTAGACCCCCCAGTGACTTTTCCAGCCGACACACCAGTTGACCCCATGATCCCAAATGGCATATCCGATCAGAAACCTTCGTTCATATTCATTGACGACGATGTTGAAGTGTTAAAGGAACGGCTTCACGCCTTGAAGAACGAACAACTAGCTAACTTTCCCCTTCGTAAACGACCTACCCTAGGTTCTCATCACAGACCACGTTCTTCCCCTCAGGTTGTTAGGGCCATGGGCTTTACACAATCCCCTATAGCATCCGCTACTTCAGTGGTTCTAGTCTACTTCACAAGCCTCACAAACTACAAGATTATTAAAGATGTCGTGCAGTCCGTAGTAATATCACATACGGGATCGACAACATCATTACCTGAAGTTATGATTATTCCTAAACCGGCTGGTCCTCGGAGGTTCTTGACAGCATTACACACGGCCGTCACGAAACCAGTAGTTGACCCCTTTTTTTCTCCCATTGCAACTTCCCCGAGTAGCCCAGGTTTACATCTCGAGGGCTCTTTTTTCCACAGCTACCATAATACTGAGAACCGTTCCAGAACACCTGCAAAATCTAGGCCATCTGGCTCACGGTCCAATTCAGATCGTTCAACGAAATCCCAGAGAGATATCGTTGATCACACTATTCCTCCTCCACCTTCTCCATTGAGTGTAACGGATAATGTTGAATACTTTTCAGAGGCTGTCGCTAAGCTCGGTGCCTCACCATCATCGGGCCTTGTGATACAAAGCCCAGACGGTCAACCAGCGGGTATATTCTTTCATCCACGCGGGAAGACACCACGAGCCCCTTCGAGCACATTGATGGAACGCGATAAAGGGCATCTAACTGTACTTCCAGAGCAAAAACGCTCACGTCTGTCTTCTGACTCGAACTCGAATGTCGTCTATTCCCCTTTACATGCTGTTGCCTTTTCTCAGAGACCTGGAGCTGGTTCTACAATCTCCCCTAGTGTCCGAACACCCGTCAGGAATCTTGTGTCACCACGCCCTGAAGAACGTTCGCCAGCACAAATTCCATCACCTGTGCAGCCTCTTGGGTCTACATCCGCCGAAACCCCCCAAAAACCCACCCCTCCTGTTCCAACTCCTCTTGAACATCCTCCTATTACTCGAAAGGCGACCCCGAGACGAACGACTCAGGACAATACGAATACACCCTCCACCGCATTGGCAGCCGCCTCCAAAAAGGTCAAGGCGGCTGCCGGAGACGGTAATATCGTTCCACCGATAAGTGTGTTGATTGTAGACGGTTGGTGTGTTTATTTATCATTCCCAGCTCATCTTACGCAAGGTAATTATTTAGACAATCCAATAAACCAGACGATTCTTTCGACTTTCATGAAAAGGAAGAAGATCAAATATGATCTGGCAAATAATGGACAGGAAGCTGTTCAAAAGTGGCGGACCGGTGGATTCCATCTTATTCTAGTTAGTATTCACAAATTGGACTAGTGTTTCATCTTGCTGAATGAGATCAATAGATGGATATTCAAATGCCGGTCATGGACGGCATCCAGGCAACAAAAGAAATCCGTCGGCTGGAACATTCTAACGCTAAAGCGGGATATCCACCCATGTCACCACCATTAGATGACCATTCACCCGGAGCATCTCCCTCGCGGACGCCATCAGATATCTCAACAGACACGAGGTCAACATCATCCCCATACCGTTCATCGGTAATTATCGTCGCTCTGACGGCCTCGTCTCTACAAAGTGATCGAGTCGCAGCACTGGCGGCTGGGTGCAACGATTTCCTGACAAAACCCGTGTCCCTCATTTGGCTAAACAGCAAGATTATCGAATGGGGATCGATCAAAGCACTTCAGATGTGGGCTGACGTCCGGCCCGAAGCCGTTAATTCTATATCATCAGGACAAGCAGCCCAGGCGCGGAATGTAGCCGAACGTCTGCATGTCCCCAAGGGACGGTCAACACCGCCCCTAAGTCGTCAAGCCTCAGTAAAACGCTCTACTCCACCCAATGTATCGGGGTCAAGCACTTCCGGCCCGGGAACAGCTTCCAATATACTTGTGAACACAAACGTAATGCCGACATCATCAACATCTTCCGTGTTCTGGAGCCCGGATCGTCAATCATCCACAACGTTCTGGGGTAATCTCAGTAAGTCTATTCTTGTTATAGGAATGATCTAGTCTGAACCCTTTTCATAGCCGAACTCGCTACGTCCCCTCCGACCACAGAGACTTTAAATGAGCTCGCTAAAGGTGAAATACCTTTCCCCAATAAACGTTTACGTGTCTGACCAAATCTATTCTAGATCTTGCACAAGGTAAAATCTTACCACTCACTCTGAAACTATATCCTAACGCTGCAATAGGAGGCCGTCGAGGCTCTTCAGGGTTGCAAACTTCTGCCTCTACTGCAATAGTTCGGCTAACGTCAGGGTCTCAATCTGATGACAAGCGTGATATGCCTTCGACGACTGAAGGCGGGTCAGAGGGAGCAAGGTTACCCACCCAACCAGCTGCGACACTTCTTCCTCCTCAATGACGCCATTGGGCGGCCTTGGGGATCATGGGATTCGTGTCCCTGATGATGTATTTCCCCACCTTGCAGGTCGCCGAGATAATTCGCAAAAACACATGACGTTGACTGGCTATGTTCCAATATTGTTGCATATATATATTCGTATGGGTTCGCGCATTTTCTTTGCTCCTGTTGGGTACACTTTTCTTGCGGAGTTGTTGTACATTTTCTTTTTTTGCGATACCGTTTATCTTTTTGTTTTTGTTTCGTTGTTTAGTTTAGGGATGAAGGGATTCGGGTAACGATAACCCTGGTTGTATTTTTATTGCGTGGGGTGAATTTAATTCAAAAGTTGAAGCCGATTAAGAAAAAAAAGCCTAGACTTCCTAAAATTGCCACGTGCCAAGACTGTTCTCAACTCCGCGAAATGGTTTCTTCTGCGTTTCAATCTTTCCACCAACTTCAAACTTCAAGTGGAACTTACGGGCTTGCTCGTCGTTCGTCGCGATGAATTCAATGCAAGATCCATCGAAGAAGACCTCAATTACTTCCCTTCTTAATCCCGAAGCTTCTTCAGGCGCATACACCAGTTCCCTCGCCGCTTCGTTGAACCAAGCGCCTCATGGCCAACAACTTGACGTCTACGGCCCCTCGTTTGTGAATGGTTCTTCTTTCAATCTCAGGGCTGCCGACTGGAATATGGCGGACGATGTGAACAAGCGGAAGGGAGAAACGGGCGCGCGCCTTTATCAGCATATGGGAGTACAAGAGTCCTATGGAGGGAGTTCGTCAGCGCATACCCCGCGATTGGCGCGAGGAAGGGTTGACGAGGGACCACACTTTGCGATGGAAAGTGGCCAGGTAGCCTGGCATTCGGCGCCGCCGCAAAATCCCGCAAACATGCCTTACGGTGCCCCTGTTGTTGCACCGTTGTACTCAGATGAACGCACAGGTGAGTCAGGCGCCATCAACTCTCATCAACCACTGATCTTCTATAGCCATCTCCGGGGACTACCAATCACACAGTTAGTTCACACCTCCAATCAATGCTTACGCAATTGAGACATATGCTAGATAACTACGCTCAAGAGTATCAAAATCAGCAACCCCCCGTGGTGCCTCAAAATGGTTACTTTCCGTTTCAAAGCGCCTATTGTTTGTTATCTGACTTCATTGATAGCTTGGCAGGCGGCTGAAAGGGTTTCACTTCGCCTTGCAGCGCGCGGCACTGTTCAAGAGCCGCCAAATTACTTCCCAAGTTACAGCGATGGCCCCGCATATCAACAAATACTGCCAAGTCAACACCAAGCCCCACGTCAAATTCAACCCCCGCCACCGAAACGCCAGTCATCGGACTCTGACGAGGCCGCACCAAAAGCTAAAAAAGCGAAAATCAAAGGGAAGCCGCCGACGACTGACGGAGCGCCAGGTTGGTTAAACCTCTCGTTTGCTTTCGTGGTGCCTGAAATTCAGGGCTGGAATTCACAGGAACGTCCAAACGCGGCTATAATGCCAAAAAAAGGAGCGAAGCAGCCCAAATCGCAGCCCAAAACGGTTCATTTTATTCCATTTTACAGTTGGGTGGTATGGGGCTGATAGTTCACTTTTTCTCTGCAGCCCAATTAATGCCCAGCGTTTCGTATACTCAGGTTCCAAATGGAAAAGGCAAAGAAAAGGCTACCGATGATGGTAAGTTGCATCACTTGTCTTTCCAACTAACCCCAGTGCCTCACGCCGACTAGCAGCGCGTATGCAGATAGTATCATCGGAAGGGGGCCAAGAAGGCAATAGTGAAGCATTACATCCTGAGTTGCAGTTTGCGCGGTGCATGTCAAACAGATACAAAAACGACATGTTTCCACGGTGTGTATCATGTACGCGACGTTGGGCAGGAGATACCTGCCGATTTCAGGGCATCCGATTTTTCCTCAAGGATATGCAAAGAAACATAGTTGGGATCAGTTTTGTCGAAAGCCACAAAGCGGATTTACCAACGATGAACTTCCCGTTACAGTGGAATGTATCATTGAAATTGGAACACATCAAGAGGACAAAGGTACGGTGTTCAAACGACATGGAATACGATAAACCTCCCTTACATTCATCGGAACTTAGAGAACTGTGGCAGAAGCGCTATTGCCAACCCTAGAAAAAGAGCTAGAACATCTCAGTATGCCGGAAATAATCCGTCGACCGCGTGAGAGCGAAGTACGCGCAACATGTGGTATGATTCAATCTAGCCCTATTACTTTACAACGCGCTAACCCAAATGTGGACCGAAGACACTTGTATGACTTCCTTGTTTTCGAGTTCGTGGATGTGTCGTCTATGCGGAAGGGAGACGTGCGCCGAATGCTTCGAACAAGTAAAAGATCTCACGATCGATCGACCAGGCGCTGGGCCTGCTGAGATCCTCGCTCTACAAGCACGACGAGAGAAACATGCACATAGCAATCCTTTTTTCCTCAGCTGTACTCGACGGAATGAACACCAAGCGAAAGACTTTTCACCCATGTCACGTTTCTGCAAGCCGGAACTCGGACAAGCCATTGATCAGATGAAAAAGCTTGTTCAGGAACCCATAACTTCACCCCCGAGGTCTAACGGCAATGCTCATCATTACTTACAGCAACAGTCTTTCCAAGATCCGAATGTAACAAATCTCGACAACAGGCAACAGCCTTGGACGACGGTACCGCGATACCCATTGTCTATCTCTGGTATCCCACCTAGCTCAAACGACCCCCCATACATACCTCCCGGCTTGTCTGAAGTGGCCCGTTCCGTCAGTAGCCTACCGATCCTTCGATACACAGAAGCCTCTCTCACAGAAGATGGATTCCCCGGCATTTGGAGCTTGGGCCAGCCACTCGTTGTAACCGATATCCTACCTAAATTTGCTATAAATTGGACACCACAATATTTTATTGAAAAGTATGGAACTCAGAGCTGCTTAATTATCGAATGTCAGACGGAGATGAACAAACGGATCACTGTTGGAGAGTTCTTTGCCGGGTTTGGCAAATATGAAGATAGAAAGGAATGTTGGAAACTTAAAGTAATTCACCTCTCACTGTCGTCATACATTTATGTTAACTCAACGCCCCCGGTTTAGGATTGGCCACCTTCAATGGACTTTAAGACGGCATTTCCAGAGTTGTACGATGATTTTAGCAAAGCTGTACCGATCCCTAATTACGTGCGACGAGATGGAGTTTTAAACGTCGCATCGCATTTCCCATCGAATACCATCGCTCCAGACTTGGGTATTTCGCCTGATCGTAATATCCTTATAACGACACTAATGTAACTCCATTAGGTCCAAAAATGTATAACGCAATGGCATCCTCACAAGCACCTGGAAGCAAGGGGTCAACTAGGCTTCACATGGATATGGCCGATGCGCTGAATATAATGACATATGCTTCACCTTGTCCCGACGGTTCTCCAGGATGCGCAGCCTGGGACCTTTTCCGCGCAGAAGATAGCGATAAAATCCGCAAATTCCTGCGAAATCGTTTCGCACCAGGTGGCACCACCGTTCTCAAAAATGGGAATACCAACACGACCAACAATGTCAATAGTAACGGAAATGGACAAGGGAATACACCAGCCGGTACAAACGGAGCGAATGCGAACGGCCAGAAGGCCCGTACCCCGCGTGCAAATGAATGGAGCGGCCTCACAGATCCAATACACGGGCAACAGTTCTACCTCGACGAGGAACTGAGAGCTGCATTATACGCTGAACACGGAGTTGTTAGCTACCGATTCTACCAGCGCCCAGGTGATGCGGTGTTCATCCCTGCAGGATGTGCACATCAGGTACGAAACACTATCAGAGAGCTCGTCTATGTACCGTGTTAATTATATGACGTTTTAGGTCGCCAATATGGCGGACTGCATCAAAGTGGCAATAGACTTTGTCAGCCCAGAAAATATCGAGCGGTGTGAGAGGTTGACGCGTGAGTTCAGGGAGCAAAACCAGAAGAAAGCGTGGAAGGAAGATGTCTTGCAGTTAAGGAATATGATGTGGTTTGCGTGGCTTTCTTGTTGCCAACAAGAGGAGGACAGAACTAACCCCTCGGACAAATGACGATGTGGAAAACTTAACAAGGGGAGGTAACCATATTTATGAAAATAAATCTTTGCATAATTGTCATGAATACTTGGCGTTTGTAATATACATCTTCTCATCTTTTTGTAACAAGTCTATTCCGGTGTTGCAATGATACAAGTCCGAATCCATGGTATGCAGGGTGATCAGTCTTCCAAGAAACTGGGACAGTCATCTTCTGTCTCGATGACTGGCTCATTTTCTTCATCAAATTCGACAGCTTGGTTATAATCCTGACTTGGCCATTGGCGTCCAGGAACAGGTTGGAGCTCTCTCAGGCAGCCAACGGAACGTGACCGTTTAAGGTACCATGCATGAGTATGCTTCTTCGCAGGGTAATAAGGATCCTGCAACACGCCAAGGCCAGGTGAGGGACGACACACAGAAAGAAATCAACTTACAGGGCGTCTTTCGGCTATTATTGCAAGTCGCTCCTTGATGTCTCTCGCAACTACACCGTAAACCTCCTGCATATAGTGACCCATCAGCAATAGAGGTGCCAAAAAAAAAGATCTAGGCCTCACTTTCTGCCAGTACATAACATCCCGAGTCGCCATCTCATCAGCATAGTACCACGCCAAATCCTTAGCGCGTGCCCTGAACTCTAGGCCTTTCCTGTGACGCTTGCGTTCATCCTGACGATCGAGATAGCGGTGCCAGTTTTTCCATTCGTAGTAATCCTCATCTTCAAAAAAGGGGTGGATCCTCCCTCGACGGAGGGCAGCCCATGATTCCCGACTCTATAAGTGGATAAATGCGTGGCATTCCGATTAAGATGAAGGACAGACTTTGGAGTGCTCTCCGGCAGAGAAAGATTGGGTGCCAGAGGGGCGCCTTTCTCGCGTACTGAGCTCCAAAGTGTATTCGAGGCCATACCACTCATCGTCTTGTGGGACCGGAGGTGAGACCTTACCAAGTCCTTGAGGGTCAGTGATAGAAATATCGTGATGCTAGAGTACGAAATGTACAGCATATTTTGCGAGAGACGATGAACTACCTACAGTATGGCGTTCGGGCCGCTTGCCTTGCTGAATTTCGGGAGAATTTGAGGGCAGATACTGGTCTTCATCATAGTAAGTGGAATGTTCTCTTGTCCATTCCGGGTATAATTCATTCCACATATCCGCTGAATCATCTGGGGGAGAAGAAAGTAGAATACAATCATCGAACAAATCGGGTGTTAGAGGTGGGGTAGTCAGATGTTCAGAAAATGAGTAATTAAGGGCAGTGCAAGAGAGCCTAGTATTTGAGGTTTCTCTATCATCACGGAGGATTGTTTTAGTGTGATTCTTGGGGTCTTGTGTGTTTTTTGAAGTATGGACATCAATTGGTACCACCGTATTCAGTCGAGTTTGCATTTGTTCTGGGGCATTGAGTTGGCGAGAGCGAGAAAAGTTGTTGAAGATCCGTTTGACATCCGAGAAGCGATTTAATTGAAGTGGAGAGGTGGGGCGCGTTGATATTGGAGTCGAAGTATCCACAACCTCCATTTTGCGATTGTCACAGTTACGATTACCCTGTCGATCATCATCGGGATTGCGGGCGCTTTCAATATCAAAGTCACAGTCCCAATTATCAGTCATCGAATTAGTTCCTTCTGATCTTTCTTGAAGAGTTGAGCCAGTATTAGAAGTAGGAGTCAAGAAAAGTGAGCTGATGGATGTTCTTGCAAGATCGTTGAAGTTTCGGATGCGAGAGAGGATGTGAGGTTGCCGCGCTCCATATTTCGGGCCATGAAATGTCTTGCTATGTCGAGGGAGGTAATTCCCCTCGCCATATCCATTATCCATCACACCGACGAACCGTCAAGGGCGACAGCAGAACAGGCACAAAACCAGGAGAAGGAAATGAGGTACGTGCGCACGCGTTCACGAGATTGACGCGTCTTGTCACGGCACACTGTCACACTAATCACTAGTCACCAGTTTGAGTGTTGGGGCGTTCTGGTATGCACTGCAATGGACATATTTCAAGGAACACAACTACACCCTGTCTACTTGCGAGAAAAATAATCTTGTCTTTCTACCACTGTTGCGGCGTGCCTATGCACAAGATGGTCCCAGGTCTAATTTCAATTTTAGATGGAAATCGACAAGTGTCAAGGATCAAGTAAACTACTTAAGTCCTCTGACCCCCAAAAAAAAACGCCCTGAAGAGTTTCGGCGTCGTCCGGTGGGAACTAACCAACTACACCTATCGGTGAAGGTCCCCACCCAGCTTTATGCTCATAATTGATCGATGAATCACAGAATGGAAGGAAAGAGTGCACATGGCATCATTGACCATAGGGGACCAACCGCATAGTTTCTTCCTTGCACTGATTTACGTAGTGTGCCGTACCATAGCTTAACAGCAGCTATAACCCATTCGAATAAGCTAAGCAATTGAATCCGGAGGTTTACGTGCCTTGTTTGAGAGTCGGCTGACGAGAATTTTTGCCCACTTATCTGGGATGGCTTCGTATACAGCTTCAGCGGCGGGTTGGTGGCCAAAACCAATCAAACTAACGCGCCCACTTTGATGATATGCGATAACAAATTGAGCCACCCAGATGGGGACGATGTCATGGTCACTATTCATTTTTTGAACTGCTTTTTGGCACTCCCGAATGTAAGTGGGATTACCATGTGAAGAAAGTAGCTTGACATACTCAGGTGAGCACAGTAGAGCAATTTTTGTCGAGCGATGCCGAAACACTTACGTTATCTTGCCCTCGGTCAACCAAGACCTTAGCCCAGTCTTTGGAAAGAGTGTCGTACACAGACCTCGCGATATCTTCGGTGGCTAGGCTAATCATCCTCACACGCCCCTTTCGGTGGAAGGCAACGATATAAAGTCCGTGTAAAAGATCGGCTTCCTGTATTGAGGAAGGTCGCAATACCTCGGCTTTGCAATACTCAACCCAGTGATCACCCCCATGAGAAAGTAATACTTCCTAAGACGATGGCGTCAGGTGAGGACAAAATAGAATTCTCCAGAAAATCTCACCGGGGGATGATGCCTCTTTACTAGTATCCTAGCCCATTCATCTGACAAAGCATCGTAAAATAGTCGAGCATTTTTTTCTTTCGAGAAACCAAGGGTGTTTACACGGGAACTCTGGTGGAATACGACACTATAGGGAACATCCCGGGATGAATCAGGCCGCGTTAGCACTTGGGGGCCTCCGACAATATCTGGTTTGACTATTTCTTGTAACTGCAATGTATTAAGACGGGCCTTAAGATCTGGCAATTGAAAGCCACTCCGAATCCAGGCTTCAGGTCTACTTGCGATGAAAAATTTGACCCGAGGTATGCGAACTAGTTCCGAGGAGAGCAGAGATAGGATAGTCGATACAGATTGCGTTTCTTTACATTCATCCAAAGCGTCAATAACAACAACCGTAGAAATGAGGGTCTGGAATAAAGGTTCGATCAAGAGTTTGCTGAGTTGGTTTGACAATGATTCATAGCCGACGTCTGGGTTGACTGTAAGTACGCGAACCAAGTAAGCTTTGAATTCCGGGTATGTGTAAGCTAGCTGGAATGCTATGGTTGGGAAAATATATCGAGGATCGCTCTGATGAGCAACGTCACGAGAACAGAAAAAGCTCGCTCCAAGCTGGCCATCAGCGAGCAAGCGACCCGCGACGATTCGTGATATAGTCGTTTTTCCAGTGTTTGCGTTACCATTAAGCCAAAGGACCTGGCGAGTGTCGCGTTTCTGGAAATAATTTTCAATGACAGAAAGGTTTTGTATCTGAAAATTCCTCAACAACTCTGGACGGTCTATCGTACTAAACCCCGCCCCATTTGCACGAGGTAGTCTATCGAGCAACACTAAATTTGAAAGTGATGGTGGTCAAGCCTTTCCAACTCACATGCCAATAACATACCAGTTTCCTGTGTGCACGATAAGCGATTATTTAATGATGGAAAATAGTAACTACCAACTGTTAATGTCATTATTTGCTCGTTCAACCCTTGCTGCAGTGAAATCTAGAGCGCCACAAGAATTCAAGAAAGTGAAGAGGCGATATAGCAAGGAATTTACTTGATAATCAGTAATTGCATCCCGGATGTCTTCGACAATGCCCGTGATTTTTGTCGCTTGGTCTACATTATTGAAGAAGCCAGAGACTGGACCCTGTTCAAGCAATGGATTTAAAAATGATAAGATTTCTTGTAATCTTCTACATCACAAACGTGGATTGAGAAGAAAAAGCTACAAGAAAATGACTTTTTCCAAACCTTGCTAGAACTTCCCGCCGTTCAACCTCTTTTGAGTCTCCTTTTCGAGGGGGGTGAGCGACTGATTTGCCAAGTTTATTCACCCGATCAACGAGTCTCTGAACATCACCTTTATTAGCAATATATTGCTAGTCAATACCTATTATGAGCATAATTCAAGGCGCCTCCAACCAACAAAAACTCACGTCGTGATGTTTCAAAAGTGCACTAAGTCCTCCAACAACAGACTTAAGAGGGGGAAAAACATCAGCGCTCTCTTGAATGACATCAACAATCAGCTTAGTTCCATTATAAATCGTAGATGATGTTGGCCATCGACTCGGAGGCGGTCCAGCACCAGTAGGTTGAAATCCTGGAGACCTTTTCATAACAAGTTTGGAAGGACTAGCGACAGTTTGTCCTTGATGAAGATATGTTGAGGCCAGCAGTGCTATGTGATGTGTGGGGGTGCACGACTATCACTTGTGCGCCATAGCTGTCAGATGGCATCGCCACACGGTTCGTGGCGTACCTTATTTCACGTCAACCTGGTTCTAACGCGAATCGTCAATAGTTGAGTACAGGAGTTGTTATGGGTGGGCTTTAGGTTGACATCGTAATTTGGGAAAGCCTGTTCATATTGATGTGACCCTTCGATCTAGTCGAGATTGCGGGGTCAAAAATAAAATGATAATAAGAAAACGGTCTCTTATAAACGAACAAGGGACAACAGTGGTCGGGAGCCTTCTTCACGTTACCTGGGGCATTTTCGCCGCAAAGGCCTTGAATACAGTGGAGAAAGACTCTCCAATAAACTAATATGTAACAAATATAGACAAGAACAATACGGATTATGTGGTAGATTTTTTCTTCTTTTTCTTCGGTGAATCACCGTCTGTCGCAGCAGCAGCTTTCTCCTTTTCTGCCTTGCGTGCCTTTCTTCTTGCTTTTTTCTCCTCTTCTGTTTCCTCCTAAATTAAAGTCAACGAAAGAGTAAATGAGGATGAAAGGGATGAACGAACCTTCGCCTGTGTTTCCTCTTCACCATTTATCCCACTTTCTCTCCGTTTCCTCTTCTTTTCCTTCTTTTCCTCTTTAGCGTCCACTGTCTTAGCGTCTTCCATCTCAACGTCGGAATCGTCGTCATCATGTGTCGCACTTTTCTCCTTCTCAGCTCTCTTCTTCGCCCGCCTTTCCTCCTTAGCTTTTCGTTTTTCCTCCTTTACGTCTAATACAGCTTTCACGGCAGCCTCCATAGGATCTGTGCGTTGTGTCGACACGAAATCAACAGCATCAGCCTGGGTGTTATATGTTTTGGTTTCGCCTGTCATCTCGAAGCGCGGTTGGCTCTTGCCATTACCAGCGAATCTAGCGGCGCCATGAAGGTCACCAGTGTGCTCTAGGGCACGCAGGCGAGACTCGAGCTTGGCCCGGTTTTCTATACCTATTGAGGGTGCAGTAGGTTCCGACTTGCCATCAGCATCGGTGAGTGCGTCCACACGTATCGATAAAGCGGCTTTTGTGGCTACCATTCGAGCCATCTATATAACCAATTAGCTATGTACTAAGGAGAAGTCTGCAATCCTTACTTTACCCTTCAGTTTCGGAGGGGCTTGTCCAATTAATGAAGCCTATGACAAGAGTTTTAGGATATGTCTGTTTTGAAGCAAAAATCAATGTATGGCATACATGATAAATTAGACCGTATTTTGGTGTGTCATGTTTTGTTTTGAGGGCACGGAAAAGGGCTTTTTCAGCACCAAGGATCTGGACCGTGCTGGCTGGGTGTTTTGCCAAGCTAAGAAGACTTCCTGCGTGACTGATGAGGCGAGCACCGACTAGCTCTCCTACGAGGGCAGTCAGATTGGGTGCAATGGCATTCATTCGGTTACGAAGATATTCAGCCAATTGTGTTCGGTATGCTGAGATGGCGATGACTTGATCACATAGCGAATGGATGTGCGCAATGTCAGAATCCGATATTTCTGTACCCATAGAAATTTCAGCAGCAGCCTTCAGTACGGCCTCAAGGTCTTCAGGCAAAATAGCGGCGAAGTCCGTAGAAGCTGCGTTTGTTCGGAATCCTAAGAACCATTTAGAATGAGTGGAGAAACTTAACGTCGTCAGTCTCTGACACTTACCCATGAGTCTAATAGTTTTGGCATAAGCAATGTTGTCGGAAATGATTTTTGCCATCTCAGGAAAATGCCATCCATACCATTCCTGCATTAATGTTAAAAAAAAAAATGCATTGCGTAATGTAGGATATCCGACGCACCTTCACTCGCATCGCGTAGATGTTGATTTCCTTATCGAGATCGTCGAGTAAAGCGATTGCTTGCACGACCATAGTATCCACCTTATCAGGCGAAAATTTAAGTTTAAACCTAGTAAAATATTATGAGCCAAAATATTGCATGGGGGGATAGAAACGAACCGGGAAAGTGAATGACTGAGACCTAGACTCATAGTGGCCAGGTCCTTTGGGTCAAGCCCATCGAGAAGTGCAGCTATTTGAGTCCGGATACCGCGCCAAAGTTCGCCTTGCGATTCCGTAGTTGCATTCACATTGATACTAAGCTTCTTGGATATTGAACGCGCTGAGAGTTGTTATCTCATCAATTATTTTTTAAGTGTGAAAATCTTGGATCAACGCACCAAGATGCGGGTCTACGACAACCAACGACTCCTTGCCCTTTCCTTTTCCAATCACTTCATCTGTTAAGAATTTCTTCAATCCTTTCCCGATCTTTCCATTTTGAAGAGCCGTAATGTCTTCTACGGCGGTTGCTGTGGACGTAAATCGATGTAGCGCTTTGAGTTTCAATCTAAACTCCCAAAAAAAGATCAAATCGTCGATCCCTCTCCGTTTATAAAAGCTAAGAAGATATAAACGCACAATTTATTAGCTTTCTCGGGGCTCTCAAATTCCTTCCACAAGTCCCCGCTTTCAATTTTGGCTGTGTCGGATACTTTAAAAAGGCAATAGCCCATCGCAGTCTCGTATAGTACGAGCATTTTTGAATATACAAGACCAGAAGAGATCAAGGAAAAATAGTAGACCGACGCTGGATTGCCCAGCCACTAACTTTTCGTGTGGTGAAGGAAATTTATTTAGAGTTCTCACGGGGTATGGCCCGTGGGAAGCAACATCCACATTTCAACCCGGCCCGGACATCCGACTCTCAACTGGGAAGCGTCAACCGTTTCCCAGTTCTTATTCGCAACCACAATGTTGTTCATAAAGAAATCTTTATTAGTTGTGTGTCTATCTATCTCGACCGCCTTCTCTGGTCTTCCAGATATTCTGAGAGTTCAAGGAGTTAACGTGGCCTCGTCTAACGGCTTTCACGCGCAGGGCGGTTTGAACGTATCAAGCCAAATTCACCTTTCTTCTGTTTCCTCAGACAGTTATACCTCGTTATCAAATCCACGATTTCCTGGGCACCAAATACGCGTCAAGAAGTCTACTTTCTGCGACCCGACTGTCAAGTGAGCTTTGTTCGATAATCAAGGGCTGCTACTTCATGCCATAGGAATAGCGTGTATACAGGGTATTTGGATGTTGATGCAGGCGCAAAACACTTGTTCTTCTACTTCTTTGAGAGTAGAAGGGATCCTGCGAAGGGTAAGTAGCAATTTAAGTTACCTCACCTATTACCAACTGAGCTTCATGTAGACGACGTTATGATGTGGATTAATGGCGGTTGTATTATGCCTAGTTGAGGTCCTCACACAAGGTACTGATGCATTTATTATAGGACCGGGCTGCTCGTCAGCTATGGGCTTGCTCATGGAGCTAGGTAATTTTACAAATCTGATTTTATCAACCTGCTTATGGCCATAGGCCCATGCAGCATTGACATGAAGAACAAGTCCCAGAACGGAACGCTTTGGAACCCATACTCTTGGAATGAAGAAGCCAACATATTCTTCCTTGATCAGCCGTATGTTTTCTAAGGGTTATGCTGACTGCGACTCAATGTTATTCGGTGGTTTAGCGTTGGCGTTGGGTTCTCATATGCGGACTTTGGGGAAACTGTCGAAACAACGGAAGAGGCTGCCAAAAATGTTCACGCATTCATAACCATATTCTTTGAGACTTTCAAAGGATTCTCAGGTCGTCCCCTACATTTATCCGGAGAATCCTATGGTGTAAGCATGAAAGTATTTTATTCCGCTCACATTTGTGACGTGAGGTTTCCAGGGACGATATTTACCCGTCTTTGCTAGTGAAATATATGATCAAAATCAAGTTACAGTGAAACAAGGAGGAACGCCGTTGAATCTCCAGAGTGTGTTGATTGGAAATGGAATTACAGATATCTCAACGTGAGGACGTTTCTAAAAATAATGATGTTCGAAAACTCATGGTGATTTTTAAGGCTCTATGCCGGACGTTATGAAGTTGAGTGTGGGACCGCATCTTTGGACGTCCCTTTCCAGTCCATCAGTACTTGTGTTCGTATGAAAACTGCAGTAAGCTTGAGAGTCCAGATATTTCTGGGTTTTGATTCACCTCCAATTACATAGCTTCCTCGTTGTCAGAAGGCTATGAACAAAGCTTGCATTGATGTCTTTGATGCCATGAACTGTCGTGCCGCTGTTAACTTCTGTGATAGCGAACTTTCCACTGGAATGTGGGCAAGTGGTAAATCAAGATTTCTTTCTGCTTAAATAGCCTCGAATCTAATGGTATCCCAGGGAGAAATGTGTATGATATATCAAAGGTCCGTTCCGTCACCAAAGGGGACTTCTAAATTTGATGTTTGTAGATGTGTGAGGGTGAGCTATGCTATGCGGAAAACGATGTCATTAATAAATATTTGAATCGTCCTGAAACACGCGAGCTACTTGGAGTCGAAACGCCGTACAATTTCTCCGCCTGTTCATCGACTGTCGGCCAAAATTTCAACACACATATGGACAAGTGGGCCGTTCCTACACAGCATTACGTTTCTGGACTCCTCGACCGGGGTGTTCGTATGCTCATCTACGCAGGGACGTATGATTGGCAATGCAATTGGGTAGCAAATAAACTTTGGGTCGACGATCTCGAGTGGCATGGCAAAAATGCCTACAATGCTGAGAGCTGGCGCGACTGGAGCGTCGATGGGAAGAAGGCAGGAGAAGTGAAAAATGCGGGTCTCCTCACATTCGCTACCATCCGTGGAGCAGGCCATATGATGAGTCCCTCTTTTGATTATATAACCGAATGTTGAAGCTGACACTGCATGTCTTTACGTCCCTCATGACAAACCCGCAGAGTCGCTAGCAATGGTTCAACGGTGGCTCTCTCGTAAATCGTTGTAAACAGATTAATGCCCCATCGCCATATATCTTCACAATGATTTATGCGGAGAAGGAAGGTGCCAAATTCTCGCATTCAATACAACTCTTTATTATGTACATGGTCTCCTTGTTTCATTCTTGAACATAGGCCTGTAGGTGCCAGTGGATCTTATATCATTACAAGCAAACTCTCATTGACTGCCCACTCTTTCTTCCACACAAAATCCTTCGTACCACAGAAATACTCAAAAACACTAAATTTCTTCCCTATAACAAGTGGAAAAAGCCACAACGTATGGTATTGGTCCCTCATACTCACCTATCATAACTGTAATTCTCGCCGTCCTTCAAAGCACACCATGTTCGCACAAATTAGAAACTATCGACACATTGTTTTTAGGACGAAATAAAGCTTGAGAATGCTATAGCATACTAAACATCGGATTCGTTCGTTAAAGATATTCGCCAAACATGGGGGTGATAGCTGGTGCGTTGATGAGTCGTGATTTTCGAATTTGGTGAATGTCACATACTCACGGGGGGGACGCGTAAACGAAGTTGCGGACATCTGAAAGAATGTTCTCTAGCTTCGGTGGCCTTGATCTAATCCGTTCACCAAGGGAGGTTTGTGAATGAAATTATATATTACAGATGATAAGACAATAGGTACAGTAATACTAATTACCGTGATTTATAACCCTGGAGAAGCGGGGTTCTAGCTTAGATTTAGAATTGGCCGACTCGGATATTTGGCGCTGCACCCAAATCAGTTGGATGGCACGAACAGCCATAGCAGTGGTCAAGCCATCATTTTTGATGAGGATACCAGATGCCCCATATTTGTAAAACCACCCGTCCCTCCACGCCCCGTCTTCGCCTTGCAGAGAGAGCAGCGTTGCAAGATCACGATCGTCCCATACACCAACGATGGTCCCTGCAACGATGCGTGCGGCGACGGAGAGCGCATCTCCTCCTGCCCCGAAACGTTCCACGATTCTTTCTTCTAGTATAAACCCTAGGCGCTGGCGTATTTTGGGAGATGTTTGGACCAGGCGGGACAAGAAGTATAGAAACAGATCAGCACTAGTGTAGTAGTAGGTCCCAGAAATATAGGCGCGGTTAATCAAGACTTGTTCAACCCAATCGAGTGTTTCGGAAAGTTCTTGACCTCGCCCATGTTCGTAGAACAGAGTCAAGACGTTGACACATACCACTGGGTCTAAATGAAGAAAGGTTAGGGAACGATGAATTCGAGAGCAGAAAAGCCATGACTCACCAATGCGAGGACGTGAGTGGTCAAAGTATACTTGGACTATTCCATCCGAATTTCTGTAATCGAGTATTTCATCCATAATTTCGTGTTTCGTTGCAATATCAATGTGGTCCGCGACGGTGAGCCCAATCGAAGTCGTATCAAGATCATTCCTGGTCAAAAATTGGGATCAGTATGTTGATTGGGGAGGACTGCTTTGTTACTTACGGAAAGGACTCAGTTGTGAGTACACCACCGTTTTTGAAGAAATTAAATTGACCCTTATGTTTCACGTAATCGATTAATGACCTCGAGGGATAAGAAATGGTGTAAGCAGTGGTAGAAGATATTTAAAAGATATAAAAACTTACTTATCTCCTGTAATGTCAAGGATAAGAAGTTGCCCAAAGTTCTGGAATAATATTATTAGTGAAGGTGGGGGGGGGAATGGAATGAATTAACGAATCATACCTCAGAGAGCTCGATATTGTTTGAAGTTATTGAAATGTGTTTCTTTTTATGGGAAGTTAGGAATTCTTTCCCCCGTAATATTGGGTCGTAGCATAAATAGCTAAGCTCCTGGATGACCTTTGGTTCATCATCAAAAATTATTCCGTGCATCCCGAAGGATCGAGCAGTTAAAACGTTCTCGAGCTTGTCATCAACAAATATTGTATGACAAGGATCAATACCAGTCGCTTGTATGACATGCTTGAAGAAACCAATGTTTGGTTTGCGCTCGCGTGCAGCTGCACTGTGTATGGCAGGGTCAACAGACTTGGAAGCATCAAGCCCCTCGAGGGAACAACATACGATGTAAATACGCGATCAAAAAGTGCCCACTCTTCAGGTGTGGCCTTTGTCAGTAAGACTTCCCAATCTGGCGCCGAGATGTTCGACATGGCGTATATGGTGTGACCCGCCTCGCGAAGCTCTCGAATTATTTTGAGCATACTGGGGCTACTCTGTAGGGAATCACGGGCAGCTTCGAACGCGCCTTTTGCATCAGCAGGGCGGATGCCGAATTCCTGCGCAACAAGGGCATAAACTTCTTCTTCATTAAGGTTTCCCTTTTCGTATTCAAACCAGTGGTGAGAACGAAGGATGCTTTTGGTCACGCTAGCAGGAAGAGGAGACTTTGGGGTGGATGGAGACCAGGTAAAGAGAACATCCCCAAGGTCAAATATAACAGTGGTATAACCCTTTGAGGTCATGGAGTAGCGAGTGTTGGCCATCCTGGCAATTGATCACGACCATTAAAGCATCAACGACCTTTCTTTTATCCCGAAAAGCAAGGTATATTTGATCCATAGTGTGTCTTGGAAAATTGACCTAAGATAGTTCAGTCACATACAATTTTCAGCTAATCGAAAGATCCGTTTGGAAACATGTGGACAATCCGTTTTGGTGAGATTCCAGAAGGAATACTTGCCACTGGTTACGGTTACATGGGGCGCAACTTCGAGGTACAAAGGGAAATATCACCGGCCTACCGATGAAATCGGAAAATGATGGTGGTATCATCATGGAGGGCCCCGGCATCCTGAGAGCTTGGCTGCTTTTCCAAGTTGAGGAATCTCCAGACTCCGGTATCCTCATGCTGATGACTCGGAGATGCGATTCAATAGATGTAGTATCCCAGGTGGTCAAACAACAGGGTGATACTTGGTCCTGTGTTGGGCTGATACTTCCGAATTTGAAGACTAGTGGGGAAATTTAGAATAAATATTGAATAGACGGAACTTGAATGTAAAGTCGACGTTTGATAACTCTAGGAGGGCGAGTCGCAACAGGAAATTTTGGGAGGATGATTCAACTAGTTTGGTGATGTTTGTGCATCTTGTAAATGTGAATCGGTGATCTGCACTATTTTTTCTCTCCATGTAACATCGGTCCCAGCATTATGGCCTAGTACTACTACAAGGGGCGAAAACAACCTCAAATCGGTTCAATTATAATGATGTAAGCCCCAACATGTCACCTTCTCGGCCTTACATTATTTTGTGGTATTGTTAGACTTCGATAAACGCTCTGGATGTCAACCAAGTCGTCTATATTGTGTATATTTCGGACAAGAAATCGTTATTAACTTATATCCGACTGATAACAATGTAGGGATCTCTGGGGATCTGAGAATAAATGTGTGGGTTGTTAATCACACCTACATAATCGACTCGTTAGTGATATGGTTTTTGAAGATAGAAAATAGATGGATGATCGTTGTCAAACGTTTGGCCGTTATCTTGAAGCCACACCCACTTCGGGTGAATATAATCTATCGTATCACTAACGTCGGTACTGCTCCGTCCCTCACCGTTCGGCCCCGGTAAACAAAAATTGCGGTAAACACAAATTGTGTTATATATCATAGGCCATGCCCCAAGGTAGGCCTGCATTTCGCCGCGTCCATCTGAAGCCGATCGAACTCAAAAAGAAATTCCATCCAGACGATTTAACGATGATAAGGGCCGATTTTATCCACACCCCTGATGCCCGCGTTTTGGTATCTTCACAGATCGTCATTTTTCACTGGTAAAAATCTCATCTTCTTTGTCAAAGTTAATAGTATTTCGTTATTTAAGCTATCTCCGCATAGACGTTATCCTGGCGCTGACCAAGTTCTAAATTCCAGTGCCCGTGTGTTACAGAAAATTTTCGGATAGAAACACGACCAAAGTACAGCCCTATGTTGATTACTTCCTCCTCTGGAAATCAATATACATATCTTTTGGTAAGCTCAGAGCAAACGCCGAAAATCCATTTTTAGGGTAATCCTTATGAGGTGAACCTTCCGGCAAAGACCATTCCCAGTTTTTCAGGAGCATTGCTGCAAGAGTCCTAAGTTCGTACATTGCAAAGTTGCGTGCAGGACATTGACGGGGGCCAAGCGCAAAAGGTCTAAAAATACATCAGAGACTTTTCAACGCATTTGGGGAAGTGACACATACAACCAGAGACTGGCATCAATACGAACTTGATCCGTTTCCGACTTTCCCAGAAATCGTTCTGGGAGAAATGACATGGCATCAGGCCAGTTTGTCTCGTTGTGATGTATCGATGTGATGTTGAAAATAACAGAAGTACGGGGAGGGAGATAATACTTTTTTCCATTTGATGCTCTCAACTCGGCGGCTTGCTCAGACGCCCGAGGGACCATATAAGTCTAAATGCTGAGTGAAGTCCTTTCCTGAGATTGATTATCAAAGGACTCACGATTGGTGTATTGATGCGCAGTGATTCCCGAATGCAGGCTTGTACAAAATTCATTTTGCGCAAGTTAGTAAGGTTTGGTTCGTCGTCGTCAGCCAGAGCCGCCAAAACTTCTTCGCGAGCCTTCCTTTGGAGCTCTGGTTTTTTGGCCAAGTAGTAAACTAAACTGGACATTGCACCAGCAGTAGTATCCTATTTACCGAACTTTTAGGCAAAAAACAATTGAAGAAGTGATGGATTACATACATGGCCTGCAATAAAGAATACGACCCTGGGGCAGTAAGTCAGCATTTGTTGGAGAGTGGACAATCGGGATTTCAGCCTACATATTATCCCGATACTCTTCATCGGTCATTCCTGGTTCCTCTAGCATGTAAGTGAGCATATCATTCCCTTTATTTTCTTTCTTGTGTGTTAAAATTCCCTGGAATTTCATAACGAGATTATCGATATTGGAAATGATCTTTTTGCGCGGGAACCAATTTTCGAGTTTAGGGAAAACAATAAACCTATCGAAAAAAATGAGCATGTACCATCAAGATATCTGTAGAAGAGCAGAGGATCACAGGGGATTCGAGATTGCGTCCATTACTTCATTGTATTGTTTGACAAAGGGACTGTGGTCGTCTTCGATGGCGCGGAAGTCGTGTCCCATAGCCGTTGTACCTTTCCGAAGGAAATCTAGAATTTATTTGAGACAATGCGAGATTGAAACGTACCAACAGCATCTAAAGTGAAACGCTACTCATGCCAATTTCATTAATTATTACAGAGGTTGGAACAGTGAAGAACCTTACCATCGTAAAATCATCCCATTTAATTAGTCCACCATTTCCCATTTTTGTGAATAGTTTATTCGCCAGAGTCACAAATTCATGGATAGGAAGATTCCGGGAGAGTGCAGACTTGACAACATGCGAGTGCCTCGTCCACGCTTCTCCGTTGGAGAGGATGACGTTGGTTTTCCCAACAAATCTCCATAGTAACATTGCATCTAAATTTGTTATTCATTTTTATCTTCGATGAGGATACAGCCATACTAACCAGGCGGTTCTTCTTTTGGCCAAAGGCTGATGTTCTCCGATAGCTTCCTAGCAATCTACGTGATAGGTCAGCAAAACCTAGACATAACTCAGAGATCCGCCCTACTATACCTGGTGGTCAAGTACATGAACAATCCAACGTCCAAGGGCGTAGACCAGCACAACACCTTCTCCCTTTTCATTCGCAAAGGGCAAAAGAAGGCGTTTGATACGAACGTCCTCAACCTCGCCAGAAGCATAACTCCATAGAAGGGGGAGAATTGGGGCCCTTGGAAGATGTTGAAGCTCAGCGGGAGGGGTGAATATCCATTTAGCAAGACCAGCGATTAGGACGGTGGGGAGCAAGATTTGCCATCCAGTAGGTAGGTTCAACATGGTATGAATAATGCACAGTAGTGGAAAAAGAACCGTGGATGCCACTATCAGCTATTTCAATTAATCCATCCTGTCAATGCAACTTCTGCAAGGTGTGCGTGCACCATCACCGGTTTCGTATGAGTCTACGGTGTCAGATTATCACCGATTTGCGATTTTTTTTTGGTTTAGATTAGACGGTCGTGGTTTGCACCGGCTTGGAGTGTTACTTCCATGCGGATGGGGTCTCTGCATCTAAATTCTAGATACAGATCTTGACATTACGGCCTCAATTCTAGTGATCTGGAAGCAACATTTTGACCTCAAACGATGGAGGAGACTTAGTAATCGCATACAAGGCAATAATAAAAAAAGCTCAAACTCACAAGTCACGAAATAACGATATCAGGCCAAGACATTAACCAAATAATAAACAACCTTGAATCCCGGAAATTGGAGTTGAGTGTTATCCAACCCACATTCCAGATTGATTGATTGTGACTCGCCACGGTCCATCTATTTTGAAGCTGTTCAAAAAGTATTATCAATCAGAGTCAGACCCCGATTCCCCTGCGGTATACCATTGATAGTTGTTATTTTGGAGTTTTTTTTAGGTGTTCTTGAGGTTGAGATTCACGGGGTGGATGTGTTAGACTCGATGGTTCCTTCTTGACCCACTCATGGATATTGACAATCACTTCACAAATCACATGTAGTTTGAAATGCGAAAGACGCGCGGCGCTCGAAATGGGTTGATGTCTTGATGATCGGATATTCAACCGGCGTAATCAGGTGACATTCCCAAGGCCATGTGCAACACAACGAATAAGACTCATGGCACTCACCAGCATCATCTACACAAAGTTATCTATCTATCTGGCGAAGTCATGGGCCTGAACTGTAAATAAGTTACTTGGTCCCTCACGCTATCGCACATAAATAACCAGAACACACGACTCAACAGCAAGATCTTTGTTGAATTCCAATCGTCAGGACGTGGAGGATATTGGAGGTTCTTTCTGCCTGATTTTGTTCCGTGGTTTCTGTTTTGGGGTTTCTCAGCCCTCTCAGATGGTGTTTGTATAGAAATGGTTCCATAGTTCCTCAATGGATGCCGTTACCATCGGCTACACACAGGAATATTCGGTGCCGCCGCGGAAATGTAAAAGATTAATGGGTCCAGATTCTACACAAAATGACTTCTATCTGGCTGGTTCGTTTGAGGTCGAAAATGTATCATTGGTGGGTCTAATGGGGCACTGTCCGATATGGGGACAGGTAAGGCGGTCAATAGGATGGTTGGCAAGTAGTAGTTTGGGGGTTTAATATGTTTTATGTGTTGATTGGTCTAGGATCATAGTGATTCATTCTGAGTTTTTTTGACTTGTGAAACTTGGTGAGTCTTACGAAAATATTTCGCATCAAATCACTTAATAAAATAGTTCCTCGGTTTTAGCACAGCAAACAGTCAAAAAATGAAAATGGTTTCACAGCTAGAGTGGTTATAAACGATTTGACTGTATTGCGACTACCATCGTATTCCTCGCTCGCGACCCCACAATGCTTCAACTCGCATGTCTTATCTTAGCCCTCGCTCCAACGGTTTTAACAACTGTTAGGGCGGCGTCTACCTGCAAATGTCTTCCCGGAAATCCTTGCTTTCCAATTTCGGAGGAGATTTCTGCGTTTGAGAAAAAACTTTCTAAACCTCTAATTCATCCTCGTCCGGTTGCTGCGGTCTGCTTCTCGTCTGATCCGAGTTTCAACCCCGGAGCCTGCGATGTTGTCAAGAAGAACTGGAATAGCGGCAGTTTTCGTGCCTCCCTCCCGAATACTTTCCAATTCACGAGTTGGGAGTCTATTATTAACTCCACAGTCGTGGAGCAATGTGACCCGTTCGGAAATGTTAACAATCCTGCCGATGTGTGCTTTCAAGGAAGAATACCTTGGGGAGTTGTCAATGTCACGAAATTCTCAGATATTCAGAATACTTTAGCATTCGCTTCAAAGCATAACTTAAAATTGGTAGTGAAGAACACTGGGTGAGGATGTGCCTATCATTTCCCTGTTGCAAACCTTAAACTTTCTGTCAAGGCATGAAACGTTGGGAAGAAGCGCTGGACAAGGATCTATTATGTTATGGACCCACAATTTGCAAGATATTGATTTCTCACATAATTTCATCCCCAAAGGTGCCCCCCATGGCACTAAAGGTGTTGAAAGTACGTAAATAATTTTAGTCACTACCACACCAAACCCACGACTTGTGATTTAGCTGTAACTATTGGAGCTGGCGTCAATTGGGCGCAACTATATAATGCCGTCGCAGAGCGTGGAAAAGTTGTGGTCGGAGGTATTGGTGCAGGGGGTACAGTCGGAGCCGGAGGAGGTTGGCCCATGGGGGGTGGTCATAGCATTTTGTCACCCTTCTATGGCTTAGGTATGTTTATTTGACTGGCAAAAAAATGAGGCTCTAAAGGGATTATCACTAGGTGTTGACAACATCGTCGAAGAAACGGTTGTTCTTCCAAATGGGAATTATGTTACTGCAAACAAGTATACTAACCCTGACCTTTTCTGGGCATTACGCGGGGGAGGAGGTCCTTCGTTTGGAATTCTCACCTCTGTTACGTATCTAGTCCACCCATCAGAGCCTGTCACAGCCGCATTCCTCGTTAGCCATACGACGAGTAATGAGGGGCGCCTCGCTCTGTTCAACGAGTGGGTCAAAGCCCACCCCGCTCTCATAGATGCTGGATGGGCCGGTTTCTGGCCCTACAACGGCAACCGATTCTTCTTGACACTCATGGCCCTGGGTAGCCCTCCAACTAATGTTAAAGCAAACTCAACTCTCCAGGCATTCTATGATACCATTGCCCGTATCCCGGGTGTAGTCATTGACCTAGAAGTGACTAAGACATATTCAGGGTTTCACCAATGGTACGATGAGAACTTCATCAATAGCCAGAAGGGGATTGGGTTCAACTACACCGTTGGTGATTTTAGCGGAGTCCCACTCGCCGCCGCCTCTGTCCTTATTCCTCGTTCAAACTTCGAGAATAATACTGAAGCATTGGCCAAAGCTCTCGTATCTCTTGACAATGCCCGCCCATTGTATGTGTTTATCGCTTTTTCTCGGAATCTAGTTTACTTATACATAGCACTCCTAATAGCCTTATCGGGGGTGGAGCGGTATCCAAACCTGATCCTGACGAGATGGCGGTCAACCCTGCCTTCCGAGTGATGCTGAGTGACCTCACCATCGCTCTCAGCTGGAATTCTACTACCGCAACTCCTCAGACAATTATGGAAGTTCGACAGAATGTCACGCGGTTAGCCGATGGTGTACGAGCCGTTGCGGTAGATGCTGGTGCCTATGTCAACGAGGTCCGTTTATTCGCCTCATGTGTCCCAACGTAACTCAACTGACACTTCCCTTAGGCTGAATTATTGGAGCCTAACTTCCAGAAGGCTTACTGGGGAGATCATTATCCTCGGCTTCGTGCCTTCAAACGCAGCCTTGACCCGAAAGATCTGTTGATTGTTCATCAAGGTGTGAATTCGGAGGGATGGGACGATGAAGTCATTTGCAAGACTATATAAGGATAATTATCCGGTATCCCATATACAATCTCTTTCGAGTAATTTCTTGACTTCACTTGTGTTATTCTTATTAGTAAATAAACCGTTTGAGATAATTATACTTATTATTCAAGTTCATTATGCCATGGGGAAAGGCACGAATATAAAGATAAACACTCTCGATATAAAATCAATGATATGAAGAAAATGCACCTTGATTCATTTATACTGGTTTCGTAGTTGGGCAGTGAAATTCCAATGTGAAGATTAGATATTATCATATACGACTCGGATAGCATAGCAGAGGGAAATGCAACGTCACAGTAAAAACTCGGATCGGAACGTGGAATAAATGGATATCCGACCAGCCACCACCGCATCGTGAGCAGTCAAAAAAGCCCCGGGAAAGAAATCTCTGATATACCGAGTCCTCAATACTTCGAACTCGGAATAATCAGTTCAAGAACTAGGCACCTTCGAACTTGTTTTCTACACAATGCTACTCCATAGAACTTTAATTTTTGTCACAATATTACACGATATAGTAGACGCATTGATTTTTAAACGTATTCCAGTTCTTTGTCAATGTCAATTTACTGTATTCAAAAGTTGCTCGTGAAAATGTCATAGTACAAAACTCTAGCGAAAGTGTATCTATCCCGAGCCCAAGGCAATAAGGAGGTTTTTAGTGTACTCCGGGGGATCGATACCGTCGATATTGGTCGAATGGGCAATATCTTCCCATTTTTCGCTGTCAGCGATTGTCTGCGTGGCTATGTAACGAACGAGGGTTAGAGCATCACTTCCAAGCTGAATTCTTAAAGGGAGATCCCGTTTTTCGGACAGGGTTAAAAACGCTTTGGCCGCTCTCTCTGGGCTGCCAATGAAAGGGATGTGGTCTAACATGGCACGGTACTGGCTTGTCGGCGAGTTTTCGGCCGTATATGCAGGATGAGGGGGTAGAATGGTTCTGTCACCTCGCCAATTGGTGTTAAACCCTCCTGGTTCAACCGCAGTTGCTTGAATGTTCCACTCTGGCGACATTTCTTTCCGGAGAGATTCCGTAAACCCTTCTAGAGCTGTAAATGCGAGATATTAAATGATGGAAAGGTATTAGAAGTATTAGATTAGGCATACCAAATTTGGCCGCGTTATAGTACGATAGCAAGGGTTGGGAGGAATACCCCCCAGTCGAACTGATGTTGAATATGTAACCACCTTTGCCTGGAGGATTGACCTCGCGGAAAACCCTAACCGCCTACGAAAGAAAAATGGCTTATCAGCACTGTTTCTGCACACTCGATGTCAAGTATTTAGTTACCTCCTTCGAGACATGGACTGGTCCCCAGAACATCACTTCGAACTCGGTTCGTGCGATGTCCATGGGACACGCTTCTATTTCTGACATAACTGCCTAAATTTGGTATAAGGAAAGGTCTTAACAGGGTGGGGAAAAGTCTAACATATCCAGCGTTGTTCACAACAACGTTTATCTCCCCGAACTTCTCGAGCCCGGCAGTAAAGGCGACCTTAATTTCTTCAGGCTGTGTTATATCGACTTGGAGAACCAGGACACGTTTTAAAGTCTCGGCATCATATTGTTGTTCAAGTGTTGCTTGAAGGCTTTCGGGCTTACGCGCGGTAGCAATGATCGAATGGCCCGAGCGAAGTATTTCGTGCAAAAGGGCATTCCCGAGGCCTGACGATGTGCCAGTGACTGCCAGTTTGTGAGAATTTTTCAAAAGAACCCCACACTATTGGATCACCTACCAAACCATACTTTTTTCTCTGCCATTTGTGGATTGAGGGACTTGGTGATGTGTCAATCCTTGAGAAGTAGCTTAAATATATAGTAGGTGACAACATGGCATATTGGCCGGTTTGCTAGAGGTCTAACTTGGTCTGTGGATATCGATTGCGTGGCACACAGCCGCACGGCACACATGAATAGAGCACTTCTCTTGGCTACATGCTGGAATATCCTTGCAAGACGGATCTTTGGGTACATGGCTACCAATGCACGAAAATACTTTCAATGATCAAAATGGTGGTTTGTAGTGGGGCCATTAGTACCGAATGCAAAGGCTGGGTAATGATCCGATGGACCTGGTGAAGGTGCGCACGGGACAACAAGCCAGTACTATGAATACATTTTCTGGTCCCTGAAGGCTGATGGAAAAGTCGTTATCAGTAAGCCGCCGATATGGATGAGATGAAGTGCTGTCGTAACCGAACCCGAAGTTGAACCTTGCAAGTTCGTAAGTATGATATATACATAATGCTCAAGGTGTCACAGTGTTATAGTGATGCGTGCGAAACCAAGTTACCCCAATTATCCAAGAAACTAAGTATACCATCCTTGACTCGGAACAGCCTCAAAGACCGACCCGGAAAGTCCAATACTTATCGCGATTGCATTTAGGGTCTTATGCAACAGTAAATCCACTGGGGAAATCATTACATATCGAGGAAGTCTACACTAGTGCCATCAACAATTACTCGTAATTCTAAACGGCACTCGGTAGCTCAGTCAATTCAACATAAACACGCCTTTAGAAGTCTTCAGTTTACGCATCTACTTTTCGCAGGTATTAGTCTTCATGGGCTCAACGTCTATCGTAGGTCTCATTGTTGCTAGTGCCACTTGCCTCATCTGCTACTATACTTCTCGGCTTTGGAAAAGTTTACCTTTGCCTCCTGGGCCTAAGCGCCGATTCATTTACGGCAACGCCAACGACGTACCGCACGAAAAGCCGTGGATTGGGTTCTATAATTGGGGCAAAAAATATGGCAAGCAATTTCCCGAATCTAAGCTAGGAGGTTAAAGAACATTAACTCTCGAATACTACTACGTTTTTTAGGTGGCTTCATCTATTTCCAGATTTTCCAGACGAAATTTTTAGTCATCAACGACCACAGGATTGCATTTGACCTACTTGATAAGCGTTCACATCTCTATTCTGATAGGCCAAGGAGTGTTATGCTAGAGTTGTGTGTTGATCTACTGTTGTGCCTGACGAAGCTGCTGACCAGGAATGACTTCGATTATTTGAAGGATTGGATGGGGATTTAACATGACATTCTTCAATTATGGAGCAAGATGGAAGGAACACCGACGACTCATGCACCAAAGCCTCAATAAACGTGCCGTCGGCGAATGGCGCCAGTTGCAACAAGAAATTACATATCAGTTTCTAAAGAGGCTCATCATCGACCCTAAGGATTGGCGTTATCGAATTGAACAGCGCGTGTCGTCACTTCCCCCATTGACGCGGAGGGCTAATGAATTCCTACAGTCTTACGGGATCAGCAATCATGAAATTGTACGTCTATCCCCAAATGATGTATCCGGCCTAACTTGCCTTTGCGATCAGCACCTACGGTTATGACCTTATGGAGAAAGATGACTACATGTTAGTGGTCAAGAAATCTGTTGAGGCCCTAACTGCTACTCAGGGAATAGGATTCATGGTGGATAAACTCCCTATCTGTATGTTTCTTCTCTTTTTGTTGTTATACGCCTTATTTAATCCTAAATTGACAGTGAAATATGGTCTGTCGATCCAATTTCTAAGTAAGTTTTCATCATCTCATTTCGCTTGCGTTATATAGTCCCATCTTGGTTCCCCGGTCTCCATTTTAAAAGATATATAAAGGTAATGAGACCATTTTGTGAGAAAATGCTGGAGGGACCATTCAAAACCACAAAAGAACGCTGGGTATGTTTTCTCATTGTAAGGGATTCCAATCGTCATATCCTTTACAGCTCGCAGGAAATGCCACAGACTCTTATGTTACACGGTTATTCGAGGAATTCGGAGGAACACAAATGCCTGATGATAAAGAGGAGATCATCAAAGACACATCCGGTGTGTTATATGCAGGTAACTGAGTAATTCTGTTTTTCTAGTTCGAGTATTATCTGACCGTGCATTTTCAAGCTGGAGCAGACTCAGTTTGTTTTTACCATATTTCCTGGTTCGATATGCTAATGAATTGTAGACATATTCAATCCTCAGTTCATTTTTCTTGGTATGCACTTTGTATCCTGAAGTTCAGGCCAGGGCTCAGGAAGAAATTCACCGAGTAATTGGGACGGATCGTCTTCCCACATTCTCTGATAGAGAATCGCTGCCTTACATTGATGCATTAGTGAAAGAATTGTTTCGTTGGAATCCAGCTGCTCCACTGTGTAAGTCACTCGGTTGCATTTTACGAACATCTTCATGAGACGTACATAGCACCCTCACATCAAATCCTTGTTGATGACGAATACGATGGGTGTCTTATCCCGGCTGGAACGGTCATTCTTCCGAATATTTGGGCGATGACACACAACGAGGAGATCTACCCAGATCCACTTAGCTTCATGCCCGAACGGTATTTAAATTCGGGAGAGGAACAAACGAAAAATATAGATCCAAGAAACCTGGTTTTCGGGTTTGGTCGCCGGGTGTGTGTTGGCCAGTATTTTGCGGACCAACAAATATGGTTAGCTGTCGCATGCTTAACTGCGACTTTCAACGTCAAGAAAGCGAAGGACGATTTTGGAAAGGAAATCACTCCAATTCCTAATTATCCAAATTTTGTTGGGTGTGTTTTATTGCAACCTTCTCATACGGACGCTTATTTATAACTATGCACCGCCAGGCATCCCGATCCATTTCCTTGCGTGGTGACAGTTCGTGACGCGAATGCCGTCAAACTCATTGAAGAAATAGCTGTCGAATTTTAGAATTTTTTTGAAATTGATTCAAGAACGCGACCCTTAGATATTGAAGTTTGTATCACAAGGATTGAAGTATTTCGAGGTGAATCGAGGGAATTTGAGAATTATAATGAGTATAATGAGGTAGGATGGTGAATGTAAACAACACTACATGTGCTCTGTGGCAACCTCATAATCGGCTGTCGTCTCTTCGGCAGCTTTTACGGATTTGAACAATGCATCACACTTTTGCAAGAGGGCCTCGCCTTCCTCTCTTTGCGCCTCCCAGTTTTTGACTTTGGTCAAACCAACTCGTTCTACACCCCAACGGTCTGTTTCAGCCCCAAACCTCACAGGATTCGATAGAGATAGTGTGAAAAACGCGAGGGACGCGAGTGATAGATGCACGGCACCGATAGCGGCCTTGAAAGGCTCGATGGTGTGATGCGGAGAACCACACATCCGACCCTACGACGTATTTAGAAACAATGAATATTGACCCAGAGCAAGCCAACTCACAATATAGAATATTATCACTTTCAACGCATCAAGAAATGGGCCGACCAGCGCACGACTTACGTTTGTCGAACAGACACCTGGCTGCGTAACAAAGTGACGAACCCGTGGCTTCCCGTTGGGTTCACGGAGGGCAATGCGATCTAGCTGTGAACCGATGAGATCAATTTGATATTTGCAACTCTCATAGGAATGTTCTGTTCTTTTGAGCTGCCAGTCCTCTTTTTCATAGAACGTAGGGGAGGCTTCTAGAGAGGACATCCAAATGACGCGTGATCCGAGTGAAGACGTTGATGCCAATAAGAGAGGTTCAATTGCACGAAACTAAAGGAGTGTGAACAGGTCGGCGAATTTCAGGAACGAGTTCACGTACGAGAGCAAAATGTCCAAAGACATTACACTGCCAAACCCAACCCAACCCATCTGCACTAATTTCTCCCTGATGTTGGAGGTAATAATTTGGGGCAGTGATGGCAACGAGGGGCTCAGTGAACAATTGCTTGAGGCATGCCGGCCAGTAAATCGAAGAAAAGCTCGCAACTCCAGCGTTACAAATTAGATGTGAGATATATGAGTATCTGTAGAGTGCACCAATAAGCTTTTAGTGCCATTTGCCGCGCAGCACATGTACAGACCTCGACATTTCTGCGGCAAAACGAAACACACTAGTAACCGATGCTAGGTCCAGCGTGTGGATCACAATGTTGACATTCTCCCGGAATTTGTGTGCATTGCCGTCATAACCTGGCCGCTTCTGCAGATTTTTCAAATGCGAGTTGAAGAGGGCCAATAGATTTGTTCGGGCAGCCTCTGCACGCTTCGTACTCCTGCAGGCCATTATCAGTGTCAACCCATCATATTCATGCCGTGTGTCGTCAGTCACGTTCGGGGCGAAGCTTTGAGGAAGAGCGTCTGTCGGATTTTTTTCGCAAAGTTGAAACAGGAGCCGTTGACAAATGCCGAATCCCACTCCGCTAAAAAAAAGAGGATTATGGGATATGCGAAAAGCTATCAACCCATACAAACCCACCTATTAGCCCCGGTCACTATAATTATTGGCCTTGAAGACGTGGACATGGTCGCAGATGTCAAAGTGATGGTCGTAAACGGACAGGGTCAACCTGGCCAAGACTCAAGTGCATTATTTTTAGCGGACATCGTGCGATATGCACATTTCACACCAGCCTGCTTGTAATAGATAGAAGCTAAAATGTGTTGCACCGCGGCTTTCTGGTTTCATTACGTGGCCTTGTAGATGTGAAGGTATAGTTGATTTACTTTGACCCAAACCACAACTTAATCAAGAACTCATAGATTAGCACTCAAGCATGCGAGCGCTAACCATGCTCGCTGGTCCGCAAAATATCGACCAACACATACTTGGTGACCAAGTACAACAACAATTTCTCAGAACTATCCATAATATATGTTCTATTTTCCTTTCCCCAGCTTGGATACTGTTTTAGGATGAAGCTAGGTGGATCTAGGTAGGTTCCTTCGTTGTGTGTTGGTATTGCCCAAAGCTATGGTGCGAAGTCGTCATTAATTGCCATATCCCTCATGGTCAGCCCGCCTCAAAAAATCACTCACAGAAATTCCTCACCATCACCACACCAACTAACTATCTCCAACATTTAAGAGAAACCAGCGCGCATGGACTAGGGTAAGCTTGGTAGTGTAGCGTCCTTGAACATCTCGTCCTTGAACATCTCGCCCTTCTAAATAGACCTATTTCTCTAATTCTCAGACCTGTTCATGTTTCAACAGTTCTATGCAATTGAACCTCTCTTATTAGCATCAGCACTTTCATCCCGATCACGCGTAATTTGGATGACCTCTCGAATGATCTCTTACGTTCTATGAACGAGAGGACTAGCAGCCCAAAAGGACGGAATATCCCTACAAAAGCCGTAAATACCAGATATACCTCGTTGATTGGGTTACAACTAGATCACACAGTGACACTCCCCTCCGTGGACCCAGCAAGAAACCACTTAGTCGAGTTCATTACTATGCTACTGAGTCAACTGTGCATGGTCTACGTTTGCCGAATCAACGTCCGGCCGTTTTCTTGATGTATTGAGTGATTATTCTTTATATCACGAGCGGTCCTGTTCATCTAGTACTCACATTTCTAGCTTTTATCACATTCCCCCAATATGAGAAGCCGACCGTTAGGGCGCAGAACGATCTAACTTAACCAATGCCGACGACCAGGAGGCGTAAAAGGAGGGGGGTGAGGCCCTAATTCTCCCCGATAATTTTATTGTCTTCCCTAAACTCGAAATCTACATCCCGCGCAGATAGATTCTCGACGAAAGTCTCGCTACGGGATTTCGGGGGACTTCAAAATAGAAACGAAAAATAAGGAAATTACGTACTGCCCTCCGCGTTGGAAAAACCAAGAACCTTGCCACTATATCCCGCTCGTGAGAAACTCACGACAGGACATCACATTGATGTACTATTAACCTTAGTTTATCAGTTGGCTAAAAAAACCCAGAGCCCGGAAGAAAGGCTCATGAAGAAGTTTGAGTGGTTCCAAGAGATGATGAGCCAAACCTCAACAATTTATCTAAACCAAATCTGGTACAAACTTGTGTTCAGGAATAACAGTGCGTTGACACTAATTGCGAGTCCTGGCGGCTGATTCCAGAAAACCCAGTGCTCAGACTTCTATGATCCGTCACATGTCTCCACAAGTTATGGGTTAAAAGCGTAGGGTAGTCCCATTCCCCCCTCTATAACACCGTTCTTTTCAATATAACTTCAATCCATCACAACAAACAAACTCATCTGACGTTTCATTCCCCCTCCCTTCCCAAAGTGATAGGGGACGATCAGAAAACGATGGGACTCGCACCGATGCCAGTCTCTGGTTGTATGTATCATCTTCCCACCGGATAAATTGAAGTTTATTGATATCCCGCCGCGCTGCTCCTGGGAGTTTAGAGATGTTCTTCGCCATAAGGTTCTCCCTCAAAAAAAACTGGATCTCGATGTACAGACTTCCATCGAGAACCCTCGTGTATACACGAAAGTTTGAGGTAAAGTAGGTCATGATCAGGATGTACACAACTAATGCTAGGATGAGATCGATGCGGAAAATACCTCGGATGCCAGATTGCTACTAACTCTGATAGAAGGTAAGACATGTATCAGAGGCAAGTAACAACCCACAAGATACAAAAAAAAACGCGGCGCCAACTTAGTCAAAGGGAGGTATTCCATAGATCAGTCTCAGAGGGACCGAAAAGCGGCCTAACTCGCGGCATATGTTGCGAATTAGGCATATGATTCGTAGTCCCGGATGTTGAATGGTGGAGTTCGGGGCAGTACCGGTGTAATTGGCATTGTGACTTCGCCCGGGGCGGAGAATGCGGTTTCGAGACTAGTAACTACACTCAAGTGTTTAACTAACCTATTTCGCCTTTCCGAACTGTATCACAATTTAGCTAAAAGCCGATGTTGCCAGTTGTTTTCGTAAATATTCCAACAATCTTAAAGTCGAAATGTTCCTTTTATTTTATCAGTCCCATAAGTACAGAGAACTTTCGATTGGAACGCACATGATGAATGAAGGCGCTGGGACACTCAATGGAATAACCCACCGACAGCACCACACCATGATCCGGGGTCGAGAAACGTTTGAGCTTGCAATGTTATAACTGAACTGATTTAGAATAGTAATCCCTTGTTGGCCACAATGCTACATAGAACCGATGTTACAGGGGGGACTAAATTAGTGCAGAATAATTTTACCACAAGGTGCATAAACATCACCAAACAAGAACGCTCTGCCAAAAACTTTGTTATCCTCTGTAAGTATGTATTGAGCTACATGATATCCGAGTCAACTCTACACCCAAGATTTGTCCATATATCATAGAATCCTGCAGAAATTTGAGGCGTCAACTTAACACAAGATCTAAAATCGACCTACTGTTGTCATTCCAAGGTCTAAATCCACAAGGTACTTTGTGCCACCAAGATGAACATACCGGAGATTCCTCAACCTGGAAAGCCCAAGTCCATAAGCTTTCAGAGCACTAAAGCCGTCCATAATAATGTCACGAGCATCCTCCGTTCCCATCGGCAGGCCGGCGATATTTCTCTTTGCCCCTGGCTTGTGCTGCTGTGTACTTGCTAACAGTGGCGAAACTTTCATCTAGCTTACCGAAAAGGACTGCCCGCACCTGGCTCCTGCTTTTCAAACGGGCCTCTTGATTGACCGAAAAATGTACACGACTAAACTATGTTCGGCCATCTCTCCCATATGCACCATCGCATATGGAGATCAGTTATACCTCGCTTTCAAGATAAAAGAGAGGGTGTTAGTGTCTTAGAGACTGCATTCAATTACCAAGATGACCAACATTCGCTGCTCAGTGAAGTCAAAAGGTTATAACACTATCATATTCGACCTTGGGGATGTCCTCTTTACCTGGTCTCCGTCCACTCCAAAGTCTCCTCTTCCTCCCAGTGTTATTAAAAAAATCCTTCGCTCTTACCACTGGTTCGAATACGAAAAGGGGAATCTTAGTGAAGAAGAAGTCTATGCCCTCGTTGCACGGGAGTTCAATATCCTTCCTACTCAAGTAAAAGGTGCATTCGAAGCTGCTCGCGATTCTGTGCAGACTAGCCCCAGTATGCTCAAGTTAATTCGGGAGCTCCACGAGGCCGGGAATACCATCTATGGTATGTCGAATATCTCGGCGCCAGATTGGGAGGTCCTATCGACAAAATTTACTTCCGAAGAGTGGGCACCTTTCGATCGTGTATTTACATCGTATGTTGTCTCTGATTGATTCAGCACTCGAAGATCTGTTAATATTACCATATACAGAGCGGCTGCGCATGATCGCAAACCAAATATCAGTTTCTTCAAGCACGTCATCCAAGAAACTGGTATAGACCCTTCTCGTGCAATATTTGTTGATGACAAACTCGAGAACGTTTTAACTGCTCGATCGTTTGGGATGCACGGAATAGTTTTCAACAATGAATCAAAAGTCATTCAGGAGCTCAAAAACCTATGCTATGATCCGATACTACGGGGAGAGAAGTTCCTGACCTCCCGCAAAAAGAAACATACTTCCATAACTTCAAATAATATCGAGCTTGCTGAGGCATGTTGTTGTTTCGTTTTAATATCTCTCACTAACGATATTATTATCTCAGAACTTTGGCCAGCTTTTGATTCTTGACCTTACAGGAGATAGGTCAGTTTTTATGTCTCTCATATACAAACCACCATGTTTACACTATTTTTGTCCCCCAAGGTCACTGATAGACTACGTGGAACATACAGGCCAATTCAATTTCTTCAAAAATGGTGGCGTGCTCACAACTGAGTCTTTCCCGTGAGTAATATCAATAATCTTTTTCTAATCAATGTTCTGAGCCTAAAATTGCGGCTAGGAACGACTTTGATACGACTTCGATTGGGCTCACAGTCACAGATCACGTTGACATTGCAACGAAACACAAGATTATGGATGAAATACTCGATTACAGAAATTCAGATGGGATAGTCCAAGTATACTTTGATCGTTCACGTCCTCGCATTGGTGATTCGCAAGTTTTACACACATCAAATTTTAATTCCCTGACTTTTATTTGGCTCAGATCCAGTTGTATGTGTCAACGTCCTGACTCTGTTCTACAAACACGGGCGGGGCCAAGAACTTTCCGAAACGCTCGATTGGGTTGAGCAAGTCTTGATCAACCGCGCCTACATTTCTGGGACCTACTACTACACTAGTGCTGACTTATTCCTATACTTCTTGTCCCGCCTAGTCCAAACATCTTCCAAAATACGCCAACGCCTTGGGTTTCTACTAGCAGAACGAATCATGGAACGCTTCAGGGCAGAAGGAGACGCACTTTCTATTGCTGCGCGCCTCGTTGCGGGGTCTGTCGTTGATTCATGGGACGACCGTGACCTTGAAACACTTCTCTCTCTACAAGGTGCAGATGGGGCATGGAGGGACGGTTGGTTTTACAAGTATGGGGCGTCTGGTATCCTCATTAAAAATGATGGCTTGACAACTGCCATGGCTGTTCGTGCCATCCAGCAGGTTCGAATACGGAGCAAAATAACATCAGGCCCTAAAGCCACTTTCGCTTGAATCTCAAACGGCTTCGGTCACAAATTACAGTAGATGATGTATATAGGCGTATGTACTAATCATTATATTATAAGTAACACATAATTTAATCAACAAATCTCCCAGTCAACCTGGTGGAGTGTTTCGATTCTAGCTAATGATTATGAGGCAACCATGATATATCCGTTGCAAGACTGATATGTATCTCAAACTTCAGAAGCACACTGTAAGTATGGTTGATGTGTTTGTGATTTTGGTGTAATCGTGGGCATTATCTCGCGTAAAATTAGAATATCTACTCCTGCCTTTATTATTTCAAGTCAGGTCATAGTCAACTTTTGGACTGGTCCTGGTGGCCCCGCTCCCAACAGGAAAGATTAGATCGAGGCCGCGTCACGGAAACCTTGGACAACGTATGTTGCGAATCAGGGGGGAGGTACGTGTGCTATTTGTTGGAATATCTGGTTCTTCAATACAGGCCCTTTGCTCTCGAGCGGTCCTCCTAGGAGATATATTGGAAACAGAAAAGAACACAATTCGCCTTGTATCATGAATACGCCGGGATCACCGGACTAGTTGGTTGAGGGTGAGGGACCGGGAGGAGAGGGATACTGTGGCTTCCAGTACTTGTTTCTCCGGTATCGATATGGGGGTGTGGGGTCTTTGTGAAGGTGAAGATATGAGTGACACCTGTGCAGAAATTAGATAACTCTCGATGTCAAAACGATCGTTGGAACAATGTATGATTGAATGCTTTTGAATGCGTGCGAAGGGCATATGAGTATCACTACGTCCCAGGCAGTCTCTTTATCCTCTCAAAGATTGAGCTGAGTAGATGGGCCATCTCTTATAATAGTATAAAGTCCAGGTGTCATCAAAAAAGTCCTAGAAAAGCCTATTCGATTTCTTTTGTTCCAAACGATGGTTTTTCTTGAAAACTAATGGTGCCAGGGCAGATGGACAGTATATGTGAACACAAAGGCCTTATTGATGGTTTCAGATGTGAATTGGTGGAATTAGAGCGGTCCTTGGGTCGCTGTTACAGAGTAGGTAAGTGGCCAAAGACAACACGCAGGTGATCTCAATTTGGACTGGCAAGTCGTTCTCGCCGACCCGTTGAATTCGGACTGTGACTTCAACCATAGCAGATTACGGTGCCGTTCATCAATAGACAACGCGTACACTTATCCCAATTGGAAGAAAACTTAACACCCCGAAATTTGTTCCGGCTGACGTTGCACCTGCGGCAGGCACTCCTCCAGAAGAGCATATTCTTATAAAACCGCAACTCATCAATAATCTATCATATCATCAAACCCATCGAGTTCTACAAGATGCGAGTGTCTGAAATCACTAGAAAACAACAAGAGAAGGGTAAACCTGACCACTGGGTGGATTCTGAAGGCTCCTCCTTCCAGAATCCATGGCCCAGCTGGCGTAAAAACGGATTCAGTGATAGGCTTTCGGTGTGTTTCATGCATCATGATTTATAAATTGTGCCCGCTGACGTACCCACTGAAACCTAATGTATAGTTAATGACTCGATTGGGCGAATTTATGGCAGCCTCAAAGGATGCGCGCGACAGGATTCCTGTACGCAAACCAACATGGGGTTTTTCTTCTCAATCAGAAGATACACCGAAGGATAAAATCAAGGCTACTTGGTTGGGACATGCTTGTTTCCTTGTTGAATTTCCTTCGCGCCAAACTTCGGTAGAGCGTGGAGCTAGGATCCTATTTGACCCAGTCTTCAGTGACCGATGCTCACCGAGCCAATGGATCGGACCCAAGCGTTTCACCCGTCAGTGCCATCGCTTGTTACACAAAAAAGCTATATGATTCTATATATTTATCCTAGCTCCCCCGTGTAAGATTGAAGATATACCTGAAATAGACGCCGTCGTGATTTCGGTTCGTTGAGCCGTCGCTACTTCAAGGTGCTTTTTGCTGACTATAGTCTTTCTTTTCCAGCACAATCATTATGACCAGTACGTTATGAACTTTTGCTGCTAGGTATCCTAACCATATGTGTATTTCTACAGCCTTGATACACATACTATCCAAACCCTTGCCCGACGTATCCGTGTTCCACATTTCTTTGCTCCGCTTGGGAACGGTTACTTCTTTAAATCCATGGGTATCCCAGACAGTCATATACACATCATGGACTGGTGGGACGCAAAGCGCGTAGAGCTATCGCCCTCCAGCGGTGAAAATACCCAGCATACTGTCGCTGTGGACATAACGTGCACTCCGGCTCAGCATTTCACCGGTCGTAGTCTATTCGATGCTTATAAGACACTTTGGTCAAGCTGGGCCGTCGAGGAAGTTCGGATACCTGAAAACCAGCCCGCGAGCGCCGAGCCTGGTGTCAAGGTGTTTTTTGCTGGAGACACGGGATATAGGACTGTCATGGACGGTCAAGACGAAGAAAAAGTTCCTACCTGTCCTGTATTCAAGGAAATTGGTGCAAAATTCGGAGGATTTGACCTAGCCCTGATCCCGATTGGGTGAGTTGAACCCACCTAAACGAAAGCCAGGCTAATTCTCGGTTTTTCAGTGCATACTTACCACGACAATTCATGTCGTCAATACACTGCGCGCCTCAAGATAGTGTTAGACTATTTAAAGATGTGAAAGCTCGCAAGGCTCTGGGAATGCACTGGGGGTGCGTCACCTGTTTTTATTTTCCTTTTCAGTTCGCTTTCCTGATTTCTATCCTTAGTGCGTGGATCTTAACCACCGAGGATGTCACCGAACCACCTAGAAAGCTGGCGGAGGAGTGCGAGAAGGCCGGTATAGAGGAGGGGGCGTTTGGAGTGTGTGATATTGGGGAGACATTATTTTATTGAATGGCGTCAGGGCATGCCCATTATTATTTTTACTATGTAATACGGATCTTCATTTCTAATCGGGATATTCCATTTTTTGAACTAGGGTGGACCTTGATATAGTCTCAATCAAGTTTATCATCGCAACTATATGTATCAACATCATCAAAAAAAAAAAAAGCAATGTCGGGCAACAAATCTCATTCGGCAGAATAGTAACAAGTTTTCCAGTTTTTCGCATGTAATTTATCGCTACCTCACCCGCTGTCTGACTTAGTCGCATATCTCAACGTCTTGTGGGGCTCTGTTCTACAGTTATGGGAAGGATTAAGGTCTCTCTTGAAAATTTGAGCCGTCCGATGGAACCTAAAACTGACTGAGTAGCTATGTCCATACTCCTAGGATTCGAGGAGTATTATATTATCACCGAGGTGTCCTTGCTACAAGGGTTACTGCTACTAGCTACCGTTAGGTTTTACCTCTATAACTCTGAACGACAGCCGAAATGTCATTTGACGATTAGTGTCGTGTGTGTACGTACATTGCAATATGCACTTTAAGCTCCAAACTTCGAGTTTTTTGAGGGGATTTTTCAATGAATAGGCTATTGATCATGAAACGATATTTGGTTTACCAAACGATGCTGGGAGCTTTGGTTTTACTGGCCAGATATATTCTGGTATACCCCATGTAGGAAACCGGGCTCACTCGGACGAGTGGCGTTATTGGTAATGAAACTAACGTCGGAGGGGGTAAAGCGATCCAAACCGAAAATGTAACGGGAAATTGACGGGAAATCTAAATCCCATCACATCCCATTCAATTCCCACTCAAGTCATGAGTGTCGCAGAAAACCAGGCTGTGTAGGCAATTATCCGAGTCAACAGAGAATCGAGATCTTAAAGTGAGAATGTAGCATTGCCATAGATCAATACATAATCCATCAGGTCCTGACCATTCTGAAGAATAGACAGGGTTAGATATTCAACAATATGTCGGATATTGGTTTTCTTCATTGTTAAATCAATTAATTGCGTCATCGATTTCCTTCCGCCATCGCTTCTGGATTTCAATACTTTCGCGGAAGATCTTATACTTCGCCTCCAATAATTTCTTCTCTTTGTCCGTTGCCGCCGGAAGGACTAGATTTCCAACGGGTGTCATTTCGACCTGGATAGAATCAGAGTCCGTGCAAGAATGACACTCTAAATCAACAAACCATTATTTTCCACAAAGCCTCAGCTTGTTCTTCACCGGTCATTTCTTTACCTCCGGCATCCACAGCCTCAGCTGCAAAACGCCCTAGCATAGCAGCACCCAAAACAACAGCTCCTGAATGATCGTATGGCAAGATCACTGGCATGTTACACGTATCTGCGAATAGCTGCATAAGGGTGCTGTTCTTGGCCTGAGTACCGCTCATATAGATAGATGAGATACTATGTCCTTTGGAATTCATTTCGTCAATAATGTGACGATTTTGTAGTGCGATAGCTTCCAGAGTCACGTTATATTTCTTGGCTAGGTCGTTGAGCCCATCGTCCTGTAAAGATCATGAGCGACGGGGTCGATTGTGTCAGCTGCCCACATACGAGTTCGAGGCCTACGAATGAGCCCCGCATACGGGCGTCAGCTATTGGGGACCGATTACCTAGTTGTTTTTATATTGGCGTAGGGGTAATGGTAGGTAAATATTATTTACCGTGGAAATCTGGGTACATGTGGAGGTCTTTTGTTAATTCAGTGAGCGTTTCTACGCCTACTTCTGCCTTGAGCTTTTGGAGGATGTCCTGAATAACTAGAGAGGAGTTAAATCTAGATCTAGTTATGTATGATTACATTGTCTACGCACTGGTGTGGATATTTTTCTGTTGTTTATCTCCCAGTTCAACAAGTTTGGAATAGGCGGGATGAGTGGTGAGGATAAAGTCAATTAACTATTTATATTCTCGCAAATTAAGATTCTGAAGCTTGGAATTAGTATTTAGGGTTACCTGGCCAGTTGAGGATTGTCCACCTTCGTTCATCCACCAGTCACGAAAGACAGCATTCTATGGGGATTGAGTAAATGTGATTAGTAGTCAGGAATTGTTTACCTTATATGGCCCCCACACTCCATCGACAAACACCCCTTTCGGGCTCTATTGTTGGGATAGCGTTCGCAGACGTCTTCCAACTCAAGACTAACGACCCACCTGTACGATATGACAAGTACTGGTACCAGCCACTACAGCCAGTCTATGTCGTGACTCATGAAGGGAGGGGACGACGTTGGACACTTGTCCTTTTTCTTTATATTGCGCGGCGACCGTGCCCAAAAAGCCTGCATATGCGTCAATCAAGGCACTTCCAACAGGTGTCCCTTCTACAAGACCAAAATCCTCGGCTGATGTTTTTGACAGGCCCTTCCCAACCGGCAAGCCAGCAGTGAGTACATTTCCATTCGCGGCTCCTATTTGTTTGTATTCGCCAACGACAAGTTGGCCGAGACCAATTTTTTCGAAAAAGTCAGACTGCCATCCCGTTGTTGGTACGAAAGAACACTTGCAGGTAACTGAGCAGGAAGATCGGGTGCTGTCCGTGGTTGCGCGATAGGTAAGGAAATCAGGAAGATCGAAGAATTGGCAGCGGTTGAATAGCTCGGGGTCCATTCGATTTTTGAGCCAAAGAATCTTAGGTACTTCCATTTCTAACTGCATCAATTTGATAGAGTCTATGTAGGATGGAATATAGGCCAACTCACGCTCATGGTTCCCCCGACATAGTTCAAGACAACAGACCCGGTACGATTGATCAGATCAGCTTCTTTCTCAGCTCGGTGGTCTGCCCAGAGTACAATATTCCTAGATCCAAGTTGTCCGAGTTGTTCCCCTTTTGTAACAGTAACAGGCTCCCCATCCAGATCGGTTACAGCGAGAGAACAGGTCGCGTCAAAACCAATACCTTTCACAGCAGATGGTGGAACTTTGGAATCGTGCAAGCATTTTCTGATGGCCTTTGAGATAGCAGACCAGATATTCGATGTAGATTGCTCGAATATCCTATTATCATTGGCATCGCGGTAGGTGACTGTTTCTTGCGTAGAAGAAGCAACTACTGTCCCATCCTTTGTCACTAGAGAGGCTCTTGCTGAACCCGTTCCAACGTCCACACCAATGTAATGATTTGGATACGACATGACGCTTGGTTAAAACTTAACTCCAATGTTCCTCCATCTCATGAGCTGAAGGTTCGGCGACAGCCGCCGGCCCGAGAAACACCAAGGAGCAAAGTTGCTTTGAATTATCATGCCCTGGTTTTCTCCGATAATGATAGAATGGCCTTTCGAGCTTCAGGAATATAGCTGAATGCGAGATGTTCTGGAAAGGTTGTATTCGTGGTTAACGTTCTGATTCAAGGATTTTATGAGTGTAATTGGGGCTAGAGCACCACGTGGTCTTAGTGGACCGATCCCGTGACTGAAGCGCGTTTATTTGGGTGTGCTATGCGAGCCCCTTTTCTGTAAATAAAACTACGCCAGCTTTCCTGTCTCCCTCATTCTCTTTTTTCCTTTTTATTTATACATCCCTTGACGGGGTATCTATAAATTATACATAATCTATCCTAATCCTTCCTTTGCCTACATAATGCCTGGCTCAGGCTCACGCCGTCATCCTGCCTCGCTTGTGCCTCTTAGCGCTCACAATCCCCATCTCGTTCATCTCGTGGGAAAGCAGGTTTCAATAGATATGATACAATACGTCTCTCGCCAAGCAGCGAAAGTAATTCATATCGACGACGAGGTTTCCTCACCGACAGGCATCCCTACACCCCCTCCGACACCCCACAAGGCCGACCCCGCTGACTCCAAGGAACCGCCCGCCCAACAGATGATCTCTTTAGATAACTTCATCCTCCATCTCGTTAAGTGCTCGAATGTACAAGTATCTACACTTCTGACGACGCTGATTTACCTTGAGCGACTTCATACGAAGTTACCCGCGATGGCAAAAGGTCGGTCAGCCACCGCTACCACAATTTGATCGGGCTGACGTTATTTATAGGAATGCCTTGCACGCGCCATAGAGTTTTCCTTGCGACACTTATTGTCACCGCCAAATACCTTAATGACTCTTCTCCCAAGAATTGTCATTGGGCAAATTACGCATTGTTATTCGACATCGAAGAGATCAATCTCATGGAAAAACAGCTTCTGTATCTCCTTGATTATGATCTCAGATTTAACGAGGCCGAGGCTTGTAGAGCATTCGCGCCATTTATGTCATCCGACACTCGACAAGCGCAGGACGCCAGCACCCGAGCATCAGCTGTTAGCAGGGTTGCAAAGGCCGGTCGGGCTAGGGCACAAGCAAGAGCTCAACTGGCTCAAGCCTCCACCGCCCCTTCGGAGGACTCTTCCAGTCCATCTCAAGAGACATCTTCGACAGCGGTCGCCAAACCTTCTCCCCCACATCTCTCTGCATGCTCGAGTCAAGGAGCTGCCATTCCTTCAGTTATGTATACTGCATTGAGTACAGACTCACTTTCTTCGTCCTCCTCGTCCGAGATGGGCTCTCTTGTGGACGACACGGGATCTTCATCCTCTTCCTCAGGGTGGTTAAGTTCAGAAGATGAAAGCTCCGAAGACGAGAATTCCGCACAGGTTTATCAAGCTCAGCCGCAACGCAGTGGAGTTACATTTGAGGGTATCCAGAGAGTGGGCAGCGATGAACTTCCTGTGACACCTGTGAAGAAGCCGTTCATTCATCGATCTGTCCCATCGTATACATTTAAGTCACAACATCTATCACAGGCTCAGGTTCGGGCTCGTATGCCCTCAGATACTTCCTCTGTGCATACTATCACGGCCTCTCCCTCTATGCCAACGCCACCGGCCCCTGCCTTCTTGACGGCACGCATAGCTCGACTTCAACGGGAAAAACGTGCCTCGTCCGGATCTTTCCTATCAGGAAGTGTTTCCCAGAACGATGGGATCCGTAGTAGTTGGCGCGACATTAGCTTTTCCTCTAGTGCTACCACGCCTAATATCCCCAGATCAAGTGTCTCCAGTAGCTTTCTCAGTCGGATGTGGGGCGCTGCTACGAAGGCCCAGGATAAGGACCGTGGTGGACCTACGGGAAGTGATGTAGCTGATTCATCCGCAGAGGTGACGGGAATTCAACAAAGGCATAGTACATTGAGGAAGCTTGTGCTCGTGCATTCCAGGACAGGTGGGGGGGCAAAGGGTGGACAAACGCTTGAAGTCTAGGACACCCGCGTGAGTCGTACCTTGCATAAAGGATTCTTCATATCATTCAGGAATCAGGGGACGGACTAATATCTTTCGGTGCTTCTTTTAATTTCCTTTCGTACTTTCTCTCCAGTGCATGGACACTACTATTTCGCTTCTCCTAGATTTGTCTGGGAGTTATTTTTTCTACATGCTAGTCATCTATTTTTCTTATTGGGACGATTGGACACGGACCACAGGGTACGGACAACACTATCATTATTTTTTATTTATCCTCATCACAACCTATATACCTCTTACAATACCAATATGCACTCCTAGATCTACATTACTATACCAATCTATGTACATATGCTCGCACATTACTATATATATGCACTACCTTACTGTCGTTTATTTTTGTACACCTCATTCTATGAAGTGGATTATCATGCTACATATCCCTTCCACGGTTACGACTCAATGTACCAGCCCCATGGCGTTGAAGCATTTCCACATGTATGTGGGGGAAATCTTCCTGTAAAATTGTAGTGAATTACTCCTTTTTGTGTTTATCGTCGTCTTTTCTCGCAGTTGGTTTTCTATTCCCGATAGTGTACCCAACAGTTCCAAGTAAAACCAATCCAGCGCCGGTCCACATCATCATCTTATCTACCTCAGCCGTTCGGCTCCTCCCCATCATCCCCACACCCATAACACTTAATACCAAACTCACAGCTTTCCTAATTACCAAAACGAGCGTTACAGTCAATGCACTCACTCGCGTCGTGAGGCGATGGACCCCAGCAACACACACGAGCTGAGTGAGTGTATTGACGATAAGCGGGAGATACGCCGTGGGGATATGTATAATCCTTTGTTCCGGATTGATAAAAGTTATGTTGTAAGAAAAAGGGAAAGCGCCCGTGATGTTTGGCAAAGTTACTGAAGTATGGGCGCCAGCGTTGACAGCAGCAAACTGAGTAGAAAGGTCGTCACGGAGGAACAGGAACATCGGGAGGGACAGGAAGTGGAGATAGAACATCGATTCTTGCCAAGCAGGTGAGGATCCTGCACTTGCCTGGCTTTTTGGATCGGGACGGCCGTATTTGGAGTAGGTACGGTCCTGAACCAGGCCTAGGAAGCCGGATAAGATGAGGGCGAGGGTAAGAATTCCGATGCCGGTAGCGTATGTGTATGGATTCGTGGACAATTTAGCAGATGTCGAGGTTTGAGTTTGAGATGCGGAAAGTGTTGTGAGGATAACTCCAAGGGTGACGAGAATTACTGAGAGCACTTGGGTAGTTGTATATCTAGAAGAAACAGGGTTTGTATCGTGCCTTTACGAAACGAATCGGAAAGCAAAAAGAAACAAAATAAAATAAAACCGAATGAAGAAGGTAAAGTAAAATTTGATGGATGCTCACCTCTTCCCAACCACCAACCATCCAAGCACCATACTAATAATAAGACCGCCACTACGGAAGATGATATGAACTGCCATTGGAATACGATATCCAAATGCTGCATTATTCAGCAAAGAAATCAGGTAGAACAACGCGACTTGAACCAAGTACGGTGTGAGAGGGATTCGATGTGGCTTGAAACGTGGTCCATAACGCGTCCAGGTGATATGTCGAGGAAGCCCATATAAAGAGATGATTATAAATTGAAAAAAGGTGATCAAGGATCCAGCTTTCGGGTATTCAGAAGTTAGTTGTTCTAATGTGATTGCGTTGCTATTTCGCCACGTCAAATCGACAACACCCTTGAGAACAGACAAGCATACCTGCAGCACCCTCCGAAAACGAGGGAGATTGTTGTGGCCCAATCGTACAAAAGGGATAAAACCATTGTTTCTTTATAGGTGGATTTACTTACAGGCTGTATATTCCAGTTAGAAGGGGGTAGAAATATAACTATTCTGCACTCTTTTTTACTAGACCACACGCGTCTGCTGCATGCACCAACCACAACAATTACGGTCTGTTCCTGTATTGAACGTGAGCTAAATCCACGTGTAGTAAGGCGGAAAACATACTGCCAGACTAGAACGATACACCTGCTGCAATTCTCCTTTCAAGTGGGTGTTAAATTTTGAATAAATGAATCAGCCACGGTTGCCACGCGGCCCTGGACGTCAGCTTCAAACTCGACAAACATCATGACCTGGTTTTCGCTTACCGACTTCTCATATCTAATCAGCCATTATACTCTTCTACCTTTCATCTTTGTTGCTTTCCTTCTCCATTCATGACCTGATTCTTTATCTGAATTCCTAGGGACATTGAGAACAACTTTCCAAACAGGCTTTACTTAATCTTGCCCATTGATTTTTGTCAACCCCATGTCAGTTCTACACCAACAAATTACTAGGTGCAAGCCAAATACTTATTAAGCGTCGTAGGAAGCTCTAAACGCCCGCCCATCCGTCATGCATTGGCGCTCCTAGCTTGCGTTACTTATTAAAGACTCCCCAAGCTGAACACACAGCCTCGCGATTCTGAATCATCTCACCGCTTACTGTGCTGTATACCTTTCACTCGCGATCCACAGAATACCACAAACTCAGAAAATATGTCGTCCTACACGCCTCACACTAATGTTGATGTTGAAGCCCAGACTCGACCTAACGGCTCGGATGAAGGATTGTGGATAAGGGGTCCTGGAATACCAGATATTCGTGACCCAACACCACATGACGGCTCCTCAAGACAATCCCGTCCGGCCTCACCCAAACCCGATGAAAGTGGACACAACAATACACCAGAATTAAACCACAATGTACCTCATATCAATGTATCCTCTCCAACCTACAACATCCCTCCATCAATTGATGCACACTCTACTCAATCAGGGCGGAAACCACTAAAACCAAATGGACAGTTCTTTACAAAGGTTCCGGAGAGTAAAGATGTGAAGGAGGACTGGGTAAAGGCGATGGAAAAGGATGATGATGGGATGTGTAGGGGTTGGAAAGACCAGATTGACACGTTAATTATTTTTGTGAGCTCAATATCCACAAACCTACGTTACCATGCTTATGTATGTCGTGTCCAGGCGGGTTTGTTCTCCGCCACGGTGACAGCATTCACCACTGAATCATACCAATGGCTCGATGAAACCCCAGCAAATACTCTAGCTCGGCTCCAACTTCGGGACCTGCTCAGCCCAACTCATGATTCTGCAATGAATCGCCTAGCACCAGCCACGTTTCATGTCAGCACGAGTTCAGTGGCAATCAACACGCTTTGGTTTGCTAGCTTAACATTTTCCCTTGCCGCTGTTGTGGTCAGCATCCTATGCAAACAATGGCTGCACGAGTACCAACGATATGACAATTTCACGGTGGATGAAGTATTCCTCATTCGTGGAGTACGCCACAGAGGCTTACAGGCATGGAGAGTACCTGAGATAATCTCGTTCCTTCCGATCCTCCTCCAGATTGCCTTGGTACTATTCCTTGTTGGGATCCTCATCCTGCTGTGGTCCCTTCAGACCACCGTCGCATCATTTACTACTTTGATAGTCGGAGTAACACTCATATTTCTTGTGGTCACCACCATACTTCCATCCATTCAGTATATCTTGCCCACATTCGAGACACAATGCGCTTACAAATCATCCCAGTCATGGTCATTTTTTGTCATCTCAGCATTCTGGCTGTTCAACTTCAGTGAGTTCACAAGTTGGGGATCGATCGATCAATGGGAGATAAACAATGTTCATAATGGCATGGGTCGTACATTATCCTGGGTTTATAGATCATTCAGGAACAGCCATACTGCCTTTTTTGGCCTCTACAACATCCTGTCCGATAAAAGTCTTAACCCTACTGTCAACGAAAATCTTGCGGTATTCCCGGATTTTATTGCTGAATTGGGTACCTCCGGCTTGCCGGGTTCCAGTGGGTATAATATGAAGTGTGCTCTAACTCTCACGAACAACATCCATGGCCCGCGCTTACAAGTTCTCGGGCGTCTCCACAACCTCAGAACACCTTTCCGAGGCTTCCTTTCCGTCAACCGTCAAAAATCTAGATTTAGACCCCAAAATCCGAAACCTTTCCACCCCGGAGGCTCTCATCTGGTTCGCGGAATCCATACACCTGGGTATTATCCAAGAACACAAGCAGCGTTGTACCACTTTCTTAAATATTCAAACTATTCCTCTCATCCAGTACTATTTAATCGATCTATAGAGCACTGGGCTCGTAGTTTCAGAACTAAGGACAGCACTATGACAAGTAGCAGATGGAAATACCGCAGTACATCTATGATACAAACATCCCATACGACCCCGGTTTGTTGAATATTTTTCAAAAGCATTTCTATGACTAATGATCCCCTCCTTTGCTGCGTGGTTTCCCTAGAAATTGCTAGATGGCTTATCGATTTTCATACCTATCTTTTCCAGGAATCTCTATTCTCTTCACACATGGTGTCTCCCTTCATACTTCATTGTTATCCAAAGCTCATTGAATCACACCGTCAACGTGAACTCGACCCTCCACCAGCTGTTTTGCTCAAAGATATGCAGGAGTGGGTCGATCGAGTGCCTGAATCCGCCCCTAACTACACCAAACAGATATTATATGCCCTCATGTTTTCGGGCATACCTTTTGAAACCTTCACCGGTTATCATATCACATTTTTAGAAAAGCAATACTTGTTATCGTTTATACGCTCCTTCTTAGACCTCCAAGGGAGAGAAGAAACTCGGCGAGTGATTTCGGACAGTTTCCCGCATATGGACGTTTTGGCACCCTTTCAAAGCTACCTTGACCAAAATGCTGTTATTCCCCTGTAACCGTTTCCAATCGTGCGTATCCGATAGATGTAACTAACATCAACCCTCAAGGCCCGGGTCCAGTATAAGTCAAGAAAAGGTATCTCTTGGATCTCCGAAGTTCACCCACGGATACAAGTTGGAAACCTGAACAAAAATAAAGACTCGTTTTATTTTTTGAAGATCAGCTTTGGGAAGACCGAGCAAAGACGTAAGAGGACATGGTCGAAAAATGTAGGGAACACTAGGAGAGTCTGTATTTATCTGTTGCGCAGTAGCTTAGTTCGTCCAGTCTCCCCCCTCTTTGATCATCACCATTATTCTAGCCCAACACTAATATGTGCCACGAGCCATGCTGTGAAGCTCGAAGTTACAGTTCATCAATATATGTAGCACCATAGGCTGTGATCAAATGTAGACTAGATATGATGAGTAGTGGCGCGAAGAGGAGGGTAATAAAGATCAAAGAAACGGCAATCAAATAGAAGAGAATTAAGTACCATGCGAGGAAGATAGTGATAAGATTAAAAGGTGAAATAGTAAGTATATGCAGTGGTCAGGACGATATGAGTTATTGTATGGCTATGTCGGCCTCTTCATTTCATAATACTTCCGTCCCTCCTTTTTATTTCAACTGTGCAATTGCAATATCGATGCTACTACGAGCTCTGAGCTAATTTCCTTATCAATGTCTGCGTCCACCGGAACAGCACTTTTGACGTGCCTTCGGTGAATAATATTCGATCGATTTGAGGTTCTCTTGACGTCTGTTTCTAGCCTCCACACTCCTCATGCGGTACACACGAATATAGCTTAATTCCACTCTCCTCTCATCAGCATCAAGCGAGATCACATAAGCTGACGGACTCGTGCACATTATCTTTAGTGATTTGGTGAGATACACTGATTCTGATTCGGTGGAGATCGTGGAGTGAGTATTTCGTTGTGTAAGCAGCGAAGAGACAAAAGTATCGATATCAAATAGCAAAATAGCCATCGCAGCGACGAGAAAAGGAGGACGAGTTGGCAGGATATGGCTCGAGAATGAGGATGAATAATAGTACTCTTATAGCTAATCGCCGATTTGTAGTTTTTAATATAGCACCACAAACGTGTAGTGACCAAACATAGACATTACAATACTAAGTACATATCCGAAAAAGAGAAGACGTATAAAGAAAAGCACAGAAAACGACATATTTTTCGCGCAGTCGCGGCGTAGAGACTAGAGTTAGAGATACGAAAAAGAAAAAAAAACAGAAGACGTAAGACTAGAGACACGAAAGACGGGGAAAGCAGAAACAACACAATTGATGGTGGTGTGGTGAGGTGTGATGAGATGAGGAGGGTGGGGTGAGCATTTCGTCACGGGGGAGAGGTAGTGAGGAACGTCATCAAGAAAGCAGTTAAGAGAGACAAAAGCACTAGTATCAAATAGCAAGCAAATAATCACCACAGCGACGAGAGGATAAGGACGAGGTTGACGAGATAAGGTCCGAGGATGAAAATTAGTAGTAGTACGATGATGACGGGGGGGGGGGGGGGACGAGTGACGGCGAATGATGGGTTAGATTGATAGTGATTGGCGGGCGACGAATGATGCTGGCGATAGCAGGTACAAAAGACGAGGACGACGGGAAAGGGAAGGGGGGAGGGTTACGTCGCCCACGAAAACAAATCAAACTCATTCCCCACATCCTGTCCCATCCCTCCTCCCATCCCACTCATTCCACCCATCCCACCACCCATACCTCCCATACCCATCCCACCAGGCCCAGGCGTACCCGACATATGCCTCGCCTGCATATGATCAGGCGACGCCGAAGCCGACCCAGGAACTCCAAACGAGTATCCCCCTCCCCCTCCTCCTCCCTGGTTCCCGCCACCACCTCCTCCCCAACTCTGACTATTTGTAGGCGAAGGTACCCCTCCTCCGGGACCGCCATACGCGCTCGAAGGCGGAGACATTCCATACCCCGACACCTGACCCATCTGTCCCCCTCCTCCCCCGCCCCCGCCCTGCCCTGGCCCCGGTCCCGGCTGCGAATGCATCCCACCCCCACCTTGCCACCCCCCATCCCCCCTCTGCTGATGCTGCTGCGAATACACCGGACTCCTCACCGCCATCCCCCTCGCCTGCGCTTGAGCCTGAATCTGCTGCTGCTGCTGCTGCGCCAACATCCTCTGATACTCTTCCTGCCCTCCACCTCCACCACCACCCGCACTCCCCTGCCCCATCCCCATCCCAGACGGGCCCCTCTGCTGTACCCTCGGCGTCATAGGCGACTGCGCACCATCCGAAGGCGATCGCGTACTCCTTGCAATCCCCGGAATCGTCGAATTCGAATTCGATCTCAATGCAGGGAACTCCCCTCCCCCTCCCCCTCCTCCACCACCACCAGGCATAGGCGATGCAGACCCTTGTCCAGCTTGCATCGCTGCGATCCTTTGCTGTTGTTGAGCGTACGATAATTGCTGCGGGCTCATCTGTCCTCCACCTACGCCTCCGCCTCCTCCGCCTAAACTTGAATTCGGGTTCGAGTTGGGGTTAGAACTCGGGTTAGCAGCGCCCATTCCCATCCCAGGGTTCACGTTCATATTCGGGTTCATATTCATCCCACCCCCACCCATACCTACACCCATGCTCATGCCCATCCCTTGACCCCCACCCCCATGCCTCGACTGCTGCATCAACATCAACTGCTGTCTCTGCATCGGCGTCAAATTACTCATATTCATACCCATACTCATCCCAGGCGGTAACATCATCCGTAAATCCCCTCCACCAGGCCCCGACCCACCAGGACCGAACATCTGCGCTTGCTGAGCCTGTTGTGACATGGGCGATTGAGGCGCACCAGCTGATACTGGGCTTGCGCTTTGCCCTGGTCCACCGCTTGGCCCTCCTCCGCTCCCTCCAGAACCTGACCCGGGGAATTGGGGACCCCCACCGCCCCCCATGGGGTTTTGCATCGACATGGACATCCCGTGCATCCCCTGTTGTTGCTGCTGTTGCTGTAGAGCGGCGGGATTCATCGAAGGGTTCGGACCGCCTGGCCGTTGTTGTTGTTGGATCTGTTGTTGTTGGATCGAGTTCCCCATTTGTTGAGGATTTTGTTGTTGTGATTGAGAAATATGTTGCTGCTGTTGTGCTTGTTGCTGTTGCTGTTGCTGCAATTGCTCCTGCTGCTGTCTCGCCTGAATCGCTTGCTACAACACCCCCAACACAAAAAAAAAAAAAAAAAAGCAAATCAATCAACAACCCAAATGAAAAAAATGAAAAAAAAAAAAAATTGCACAAGGGGGAGAAGAAGAAAAAAAACTCACCTGAGCCTGCATCATCTTCTGCACCTGCACACCAGGCGCCAACTCTCTAAACCCAGGAACGACTTTCATCATATACTGCACAAACTGATGTCCAGGCGTCTGCAAGATCGTATACAACTGCTGTTGATACGCCGCACTATTCCCCCCTTGACCCCCTCCCCCTCCTCCCCCTCCACCCGGGCCAGCTCCAACCAGACTCGACGGGCCAGCAGTAGCGTTCCCCGCACCCATAGGTCCATGACTAGATCCAGACACAGGACCCTGCCTCCCCGGCCCAGGTTGCTGCCCCTGCCCTTGCATCTGCATCTGCTGAGGCAACGCCGCACCCGCCTGAGGCGACATCTGTCTCCCCCCCTGCCCTTGCCCCTGCCCCTGTCCCTGCCCACCCTGCTGAGCCTGTGCTTGTGTTTGTGCTTGTGCTTGTGCCTGCGCCTGCGCAACAGCCGCCTGTTGCTGCGCAGCATGTATCTGCGCCTGCCTCGCTCTCTCCCTCGTCGAAGCAGCAAGTTGAGCTTCAGCAGTATTCATCCCTCCCATCCCTAACCCACTTATCCCCATCCCTCCCATCCCTAACCCACTTATCCCCATCCCTCCCATCCCTCCTAACCCACTCATCCCACTCATACTCCCCAACGAACCCGGACCCGGACCACCCATCCCAGGTTGATTCACCCCCCCTCCTCCTCCTCCAGGAAGAGACGCCATATGCGCCTCCGAAAGCCTCGGGGACCCATGTCCATGTAACGGCAACGACCCCCCATGTCCATGTCCATGTCCATGCCCAAGCCCATGCCCCGACATACCCTGCTGTTGGTGCTGTTGCTGAGATTGAGCCTGCGGCTGTTGCGGCCCGGCCATCCCGCTTCCCACGCTCCCGTTCGATATGGGAAGCGAGAATTGTGATTGTGATTGCGAAGATGGTTGGGAGGTGGGTGGATGTGGGTTTGGAGGGACTTGAGAAGGTGGGGGCATCATCCCTGTCGAACCCTGCCCTGTTCCTGTTCCTGGTCCTGGTCCTGGTCCTGGTACCCCCGAACCAGGACCTAGAGGTTTTTGTTCACCCGTGTTCCGCCGTTTCATGCCCATCCCCATCATCCCCAACTCGCCTTGAAGCTCGTCGGTCCGTTCGCGTTTAAGCGTCGTAGGCGTGGAGTTCATGCTCATGTTCATGTTCAAGCTCCCTGTGTTGGTGGTAGAGGCGGGGTTGGAGGAAGAAGGACCTCGTCGGGCTAGTTCTTTAGCAAAGATGGATGGGAGGTCTGAGTAGATTTGTTGAATCCGGTCGGTTGGTGCGAAGTCGAGGGGAGGGGGTGGGTCCATTGATGGAAGGAGCATATTGCTGTGGTTCTATAGGATAGAGAAAATCAGTTAGTATCACGCATGATTGAACCGGAGACGTACGCCTTGTCGACTGTGATCGGCAGCTGCTGCAAGCCATGTAAGGTTTCCTTGAAGTCTCGATGAATACCTAGTGAGAAAGAAGAGAAGACCATGATGAGCCACTGGTAAACGGAGATCAAAGGAACCGACATACTGCTGAAACCTCGCTTCGGAAGTCCCAAAACCCCGAGATTGGAACTCCATACATATCCTACAATAACGTTATCGTTAGCACCAGCGCATATATATATGTATATATTTAAGGAATAGAGACCGAAGAATGGAGAGTTAAACGTACTTGAGAAGCTCCATGTTAAGCTCGAGTATCGAGACGACCTTAGGGTCGTTCGGTTGAGTGGGAGACGTCACGACGGACGATGAGCCCTCCAACGCATGCACGCTGTATGATTTGAGTGATGGTGCCACCTGTCCATGCGAGTGCCCATGGGTATCATGTCCCGGTCCTATTGGTGACGATTCATGCGAAGCCATAGGTATAGGCTGCGTAGAAGACGACCCATCAACCAAAGTCGATACCACCTGGCCACCATTATGCCCACTCCCCTCCCCACCAGGCTGCTGTGCATCGTCACCTCCCGGTTCTTGCTCATCATCCTGATCAGGCGGCGGGGATAGTTCGCTGAGTGGCGTGGAAAGCCTCGAGGCCGACACTGCTGCTACCTGCTGTTGCTGTTGCGGTTGTGGATGCGTGGGTGCGGGGGGTTCTTGCGCCTCTTCCTCTTCCTCTTCTTCCTCCTCCTCCTCTTCTTCTTCTTCCTCTTCTTCCTCTTTCCTTGGTCTGGGCTTGGAAGATTCGGCACCGAGCTGCTGCTGTTGCTGCTGCTGCTGCTCGTCTATGGGGGGAAGAGGAGAGTCGGGGTCGCCTGTCTCTGGTGCGGGTGAAAGAGATGAGCTCCTGTCTCTTGTTGGTGATGTCGAGGTAGGATCTGCGGGGCTTGGCGGTGGAGAAGTGGACGGGCGGAGGGTATCGATGGCAGTATGTGTGGGAGGCGCGGGCACGGGTGCGGATGCGGATGGAGAGTGGTCGGCGTTGGAGTTGAGATTACTGTCACCTCCATCGTTGTCGTTGGGGATGATATTGTTCTCGTCGACGTTGACATCGTTGATATTGTCGTCGAGGATGGAAGGAACGATGTCGAGGTCTTGAATGAAATGATGATGGTCGTTATCCCAAGAAATGAGTTGATTTGAATTTTCTTGTAATAATAAATTTTGTTTTTGTAGAGGAGAGGGATGATGATTATGATCAAGATGAATCATGAAAGGCGTGGATGGTGGAACGAAATAGACGTCGTCGTTGTTGTTATTGTTGTTATTGTTATTGTTACTGTTAGTGTTATTGATGTAGTCGCCGTCGTTGTTGTTATCGTTGTACTCGTCGTCGTCTTTGTCGTTGACCGCCTTGCTGAATTTGTTTTTTTCTACACTTTACACGCTCGAAATGCAAAAAAACGGAGTGTCGGTTTCAAAAACGAAATCTCGTGACTTCGGAGTCCAAATCACGTTCAATCCAACAACGCAGTTCGTGTCTATTCAGTCGAGGTACGGCTCATCTTCTCGTGCTCCTCGTTGTGGCAATGAATCGGTTGCTATTGGTATCGGGTCTTTGTTTCTATATCTACTTTCCTGACGCTTTTCTCCTCCCGAGCCCTCCACCAGGATCAACCTTCGCTTCACCGCTTGCATATCACTTCTACTTTTTCTCCCCCGCCTCCACAATTTGCAGCAAATATGCCGTTTTGCTCTGCCTCGTTTTCGGTTTATGAACCTGGCATTGCAATGTTCACGTTTGGCCGCTCTTAGTAAAGTAAAATATCACAGATCCAATGAAGCGCAATAACAATTAGAGTTCGGTATATGGCAGACTGAATAGATATGTACGATATGGAATTGCTGACGAGCCAAATCAAGCCACTAATGCAAAGGGAAGGAAAGGCCGAATGAGGTATATCATCGCCCGACGAACAATATCGACTCTCCTAGTAATGTCTACGTGTTTCCAATCACGGCTTCGGTGGACCCCGGAGATTGAATAGAAAGGTCATTCTGATTTACTTCGGGTCTGGGGGTTGATTATTAGTTTGATTTTCAAGGCGTGTATGATTGGAAATGAGTTACGATGGGGCAGTTGCGTTTTCGTCAAGGTATTGGCGAAAGGATTCCAAAATTGCTGGTATATCCCCATGCCAATAATTATCTGGATCGAGTGCCTGTTGAAACTCTTCTTTCTCTGAAAAGTCCAAGATGAAGCGGATAAACGATGTCAAGTATTGCTTCTCCAAATCTGATGTATGAAATCTAACAAAACTTTCAAAAGTTATGTCTAAGGACCAGAAGCGATTCAAAATAAGTCGGATGTAATAAACTTTTATGGGGTAGGGAGTAGATTCAGATACCCGATTGATCCACTCCTGCATACACTTGAGCAAGGTGACTGGTGAAGGGTCCAATCCGCATTGGTGGTGGGACTCCATGAGTTTCGGATAACATTTAGCGATGAATGCATCTGCATTGTATAGAAGAATCTGGGATTCTTGGAAAAGATGAGTATGCAAGCCGGTAAGCCACTTGGCTATTTCTAGAGAAGACACGGTGAGGAATTTATCAGTGATGGAAATATTTTGAAGAATGCTCCACAGACCAGGATCATATGGGGTTGATGCCGCGTAGATGTCAAATGGCACAAGTACCATGTCGTCCGTCCGAAGGTTGTCTTTAAATTCAAGGCCGCGAGCCCAGTGCTCTATGGATCGATTGGGGGGCACTGGACGGATACTAAATTCTGAATGCTGAAGGAAACGGTGCAATACTGACTGTATTTTGGGGTGATAGTTATATCTTGGCAATGACCCGACCAGGTCAGAGCCCCCTTGAAGATCAAAGAAAGACCGGAATCTAGTGTCTTGACGCCACCAATGATGAAGGCTGAACCGAACAGAAAATCTGAGTTGGGGGATACGTCCAAGACCTTGGAAGCCTCGGACATCAATTTTCTTGGAGAGACTGCGCGCATCCTTCAAATTGAGCGGGCCAGAAGTATTCATCTCATCAATAAAATCAGGTAGCACTGCAAGATCTCCATTGAGAGTAGGGTTCAGACTCTTATCAACGAGGATGATGTAAAGATTCAAGAAACTGTCCAAATTATTCGTTAAGGATTGGTAAACCCAGGACAATGTCCGACCCATGCCGTGATCAATATTGTATATCTCCCACTGGTCAATTGATCCCCAACTTGTGAACTCCTTAAAATCAAATAACCAAAATGCTGAGATGACGAAAAATGACCACGATTGGGAAGACTTATAAGCGCATTGTGTCTTAAATTTCGGAAGGATGTATTGGATGGATGGAAGTATAGTGGTGAGGACGAGGAATATGAATGTCGCTCCAATTATTAAGGTAGTAAATGACGCGACAACAGTATGGAGAGACCACAGCAGGATGAGGACACCAACAAGGAACAATACCAAGGCCATTTGAAGGAAGATTGGCAGGAACGAGATGATTTGAGGTACTTTCCACGCCTGTAAGCCCCGATGCCGTAGTCCACGAATGAGGAATGTTTCATCCATTGTAAAATTGTCATACCGCTGATACTCGTATAGCCATTGCTTGCATAGGATGCTAACGACCACAGCGGCAAGGGAAAACGTTAAGCTGGCAAACCAGAGAGTGTTTATTGCCACTGAAGTTGAGCTGACATAGAACACAGCCGGTGCTAGGTGATCAATTGAGGAATCGTGAGTGGTGTTAAGCAGATCCCGAAGTTGAAGCCGAGCCAGAGTGTTTGCGGGAGTTTCGTCGAGCCATTGATATGATTCGATGGTGAATGCCGTTACCGTTGCAGAGAACAAACCTGCCTATGGATATTGTGTGTCGGCGCCATAGCATAGACTCGTGAATATTGGAGGGACTCACAAAAACAATCAGTGTATCGATCTGGTCCTTCCATCCCCTACACATTCCATCATCAGCTTCGTTCATTGCTTTCACCCAATCCTCCTTCATATCCTTGCTCTCTGGAACCTTCGGAAGAACGGCTCGTCTGCCTTCAATGGCTTCCACGCTGATTGAGCGGAGGCGCGTCAACCGGCGACGGGGTCTCGTGGCGCAGGCAATTTGTGCCGACTTGATGTTCATCGCCACCGAGGCATTCGCGCGCGCCCTGAGGCAAATACCCACAATCCTTGCTGACAATTGCTGGGTACGATTTGTCTGATCTTGTAACAAAGCTCAGAGCAGCGCATTATAAGGGCTAGTCGGACGCGGGACTTGGTACGTTCCTTATTGACTGAATGCTACCCTGGAAACTGATGGATGGATGGGTTTAGACATGGAGCAAGGATTCATGGGGAAACCTCTAATGTACGCACTAGGAAGACATACCATGTTACGGGGCATTTCGAAGAAAGGAACTTCACGATGGCAAACGGAACACGATTTTAATAACACGTGGTGAGCGGGGTTGCGTGCGGGGTCGCTCGCTGAACGCAATTTATTCTCTCGCCAGGGTGCCTTTTCAGCTTCACTCCTAATTTCCCTTTCCGCAACCATGGTGTACGCTTTACTGGTGCTTCTTGGCGCTGCTTCTGTCACTGTGGCCCAATAAGCGGTATGCATTGCAAGTGGCACTCAGTGGGTGCGTATTATCCAACTTGGTGGGTGAGCGATAATCCAATTTTGAATATATCGCAGGTCTCCAACTCTTTGGGTCAGAGTCAGTAGCGAGTTATTTGGGAAGTTTATGTACCTCAACTGGTATATGATTTCAACAATATCCCGTCTCGTGCATAATCATAAAACCAAACAGGGAGATTGGTAGGAATCCCACCACTCAGCGCCGGAAAACACTACCTAGGCCCTAATGAATTAAATTCAAATAACGCATGTCGTTGTAGCAGTGTGTTTTATTCCTTGCTCGCAGCTTGTTCGACATGCCAATCAAGAAATTATCTTGGGTAGGACCCACCTAATCCTCGAGAAAAACGTAGCGTTGACTTTTCGTCCTAGGTGGTCAGAATACATGCAAAACTGTACGACTGTGTATCCGGGCTAGTAAGTTCAAACATGGTTGACATGGTGAATGATGTTTATGGGGTTATAGCTTTCCGACTGAGCTCCCTGCCGGAACATCCGTCCCAGCTTGTATACCAGGACGTCGTGGTAAGTCCACAAGCCTAAGAGTGTTATCAAATCCTGACGACCTGACCTTTCTAAGCGAGCCGACTCATTTAATCCATCTCGGGGTCCAACAAAGCCCCTGTAAGGAATTAGAAAAACAATTACTCCCTCGACTAATCTTCCTATTGAACAGCGCCCGCCGAATCGTTGGGAACGGCCCTTCCCACTGGGACAGCAACTACGGGTGGGCATTCAAAAATTCGTGCTGTTGTGTTCAATGGTGACCAAGAGCCGAAAACCGACACGCACACTACAGATTTTTCAACGGTGTTGAATTTCTATCACGTGAGTTGATGACATCACGTACGCAAATCATGATTTGTGCATGTCTCAATTCCAAAAAATTTATAGAAAGGATGGAGGTGAATTCTACTTCTATAACTTTCCATATTATATGATATATGGAAACGACTACACATTCCTCTGTTCGCTCTTCCGTCCCTGAGCATCAATCGTCCGAAAAGCATGCACAAGATTCATCCCCGGCAGCGTCTCCAAATTTGATTTTGGCAAGACAATCGACGCCGTCACCACCTGTCCCATTTTCCACCCACTTTTTCGATAAAGGAGAGGCGGCTGCCCGCAAATCTTACCTCAAAGCTTTATTGGGAGGGTGTTTTCTCGTTATTCTTACCATTTTTTGTATCCTTCCTATATACTGGGGATCTCTTTGGAGAACTCCCGTGACGACGTTATCTGGATGGGTTGTGGTTAGTTTGGTGTCAATGTTTGTTGTCACAGTCCTCACACCTATTTTAGGACTTTGATGGGGGAACCATTGGACGAACCATAGTACAGGCCCTTACGACGGACACCCCACCGGCTGTACCATTGCGTATATCCTGGAAGGCAGTTCCTTCATCTCAGTTTCCGGATGGGCCGCGACAGGTAGGAAATGCTGTTGTTGAACAACATACTTGGGTGGCCGTTGCCAGTAAGTTGATTTTCATCTTTCTATTTCTCTTCCCTTGAGATTACTGATAAAAATGTGCTCTCAGTCCTACCAAACTCTACCAACTCCCTGGAAGCATCTTATCTATCCCCAAATTCTACTTATAACGGATCAATGGTGATGACCGTATATGCGTCCGAGGCGCGGAATGAAAACGCATAGTAAGCAGGCTTGCACATTACCGAGGACTTTTGTCATTCACCATTACATAGTCGGATAATTCTCCGCCCAGCCGTTCAATCACAACTTGGGAGCATTTCCGAACAATTTGCGTCTCAAACTGTCCCCATATTACTGGCTGAGCCATTGGTGAACGTGACCGCCATCCTCAGCACTTCACCCCAGACAATATTGACCCCTATTGGCTATGTCATTGATAATCTAGTGCCTTTTGACGAGCCTGTGTGCGTTTTTGTCACTTTTTTGACCATTTCACGCAGCGGCCTAATTGCATTATTCAGTGCCACCGCTGTGACCTTCGTCGGATTAATTTATCAAGTAATTCTGGCTTTTGTCGTTGTGGTGCGTCGATTGTGCCTCTCACACACTGTTACAGTCTTCCTGATGAGTTTTACCCTACTCACCCGTTTTTATCCTATTTAAAATTGCTTAACATCATTCGCAGATGATTGCCTTTGGAGCGCGTGAAGTATCTGGATTAAACACATCTCTCACCCTCCGTTCTCTCATCGAACTAAGGCTCATATCGTCCTTCTCGGCATATTTTATTGTCTCAGTAACTATATTTTCGCTCCTGACAATGTTCCTGACTAATTCATGTAATTAGCTGTTTTATGCCCTCCTTAGCCTTGCGTTTGAGCTCGATTTTACTCGAAAGTTTGTTCTTATCATTGCTTCAGCCACGCCAAACTTAACGAGGTCTTGGTCTATAGGTTCGGAAAATCGGGGTTTGTCATTTTTTGGATGCTAAATTGGTTGGGAATGTTGAGCACGTATGCCCCGACCTACTTTTTCAATATATATGCTAACAACCATTCAGTGGACTAGCTTTGGAGTCACTCATCACGCTTCTCACACCAAAGTTTATCCCTTTCTTCATGATTTTATGGATCATAGGTGTGTTTCGTAAAATTGACTATTGTTACAACATATTTACATGTCCCTGTAGTAAACGTGTCTGTTACTGCATATCCAATGGAGGTCCTCCCCAGCATATACCATTACGGCTATGCTGTTCCGTTCTTCAACTTGTCACATGCCTCACGGTGTATCGTATTTGGGGCAAAAAACTCCTGTAAGTCATTATGATACGGAGGTACGAAATACTCTGAACAAGGAATAGTGGGGATGAACTTTGGAATCCTGGCCGTATGGATCACAATCTCATGTGTTACACTTCCACTCATCCAGTGGTTTGTGAGGAGGAAGGACGTGCAGGCAGTACAGGCGAAGACGCAGAGAAACCCCAATAATTTAGAAGCCAGTACGGATACTGATACAACCCAGCGTGGACATGATTTATAGGAGAGTACAAGGTGTAATATAGATCCGGACTCGTTTTGAATTACAGTTTATTCCTGAATCGCCAGTCAATCACTCTAGCACTGTTAGTTGCAGTTTTCTACCCGTCTCGACAAGATGGAATTTCAGCGACTCAAATTGATCCTGCTCGGCGCGATGGTGAGCCTTGTTAACGTATAAAATGATACTTGATATTCCCCGACCTCCCACTAATGATGAAGGTCGCCAACCCTCCATTAATACAGAGATTGCACGGCTTGAAGATACCCAGACACTCATGGTGAGTGATCAATATGTTGCCTCGACACCTTTCTACACGCTGTCAGGCACCTAGGCACCGATCAGCGCTCGGCTACATTTGGTTTTTCGTGCACCTTGGTCTCAATTGATTCTACATACTTATGCATGCTGATAGATGCTGGTTAAATTTGTAGCCTTGATCGCGTTGTCCGAAGATCAGTTTGTGCCAACAAATCTCAGTTTACGGACATTCCCAATTCCATTTAGGCAAGGCACAATCGCCCATAGCTGTTCGGTATTACCATTTACGCTCTGATTACAATTACCCTCTAGGCTCTTAGACTATTCACAATGCTCGAAGAGTGTCAGAAAGCTAGAAAATAAGTAAATCATAGTATTGAAAGACTTTTGTGAGAGTATGGGGAGGGGCCAGAAGGTACGAAATTTCCCCAATTGATTGTCAAATGACTTCCGACATACATAACTCTGAAGAATGCTGATGTATTCTTAGTCTCCCCGGCTCCGTGAAAGCACCCCCGCACTTGGTGCGTCTAGTTGATCTGATCGCACATGCCGGCCTGTGCTGCTGCCCTGTATTTAGTCTACTCATTTTCAGCTTTCTCTTGGCCTTCGGGCTTCAACAATGAATTAACGGAGGCCGACAATAGATAAGTATCAGTGTGATATCTTATTCATTATCTATCACCTCCACTGGGAATTTTCCTAAACATATCAATCGCAAGCCCATCCGCTGACGCAGGTTACGCCACCTCCTTCGTCTCATCATCGCTTCTATTTTCAGTCTCTAACACTTTTCCGCCAAGTAGCTTACAATATACCAACAAATCTACATCAATATCAGGTCCATGCAACCCAGTTGGACCACGCTTTGTCAGTGAAACTTTTCGAGAGAATAGGCTTGGACAAAGTACGTAGTACGTCTTTACACGTCTTTCCTACCTAGCTTCACATCTTTATATCATGGAAGATGGAAGATCATCACTGATAAATTACACACCTCACCTAGCTCGTGTGCCAAGCCTGATGATCTTCGACCACTGTCCGGACATATTCCATGCGCCTCCTTCCATCATCCGTAAAACCACTATAGGTCATCTCACAAAGCTGCCGCACTCCCTGTCGATTATAAGATTACGTCTGCTCCTCAAGATTATTTTGCTGTAAATCCTAATGCTAGCCGCTCGTTGAATCCCCGCCGTTGGTATGCATCCATGTGTTATATGGTTTTGGTTCAATCACCTTCCCCTTTGGTCCTGACAGCGTGTATTCTCCTATTACCTTGAGTCCTTATTGCGATGACATCGGGCTCCCCCAAAGGTGAGCGTCAGCGTTTCGGGCCGCATGTTTTCTGTTTTGTCTTACTCATGTGACCCCAAAAAAATCATTCAGGCAACGATTGTAGAGTTATTTTCAATTCTGCTCCACTCGTAAACATCTGTATTGCATTCGGTGGATGCTCGGCTGATGCTGATGAGGGAGCACTTATAAGCAAGTTGGTGTCACGAAAGTTCCCCAAACCAACGCGCTTCTTGTGTGCACGCATTTTTTTGCCCGAAGAGCAAAATCTCTTCCACGTTATTATGGCGCCAGTAGTGCCAGACATACATAATTCATATGGTCAGCAATTTTCTTCGAAAATCACTCTTTAGAGATATGAAATAATAAGGTAGGGGCGACATTTATTGGATCGTTATTTACGGCCATGTGCGTTGGTATTTTTCCGACTTGTATTGCTAATTCTTGAGAACAATATTCACAGGTTGTATGGCCTTACAACCCTTCAGGTAATACCATGAGATCCTGACGCGATGTGAAACATTACTAATATTTATCCTCAGACGTATTTCTACTTTGTGTATTACCCTCAGGACGTTATACAAAATAAACTTCTAGTCGGTTGATGTTCTTTGAAAACTTCACTCCATCGTATTGATGCTCAAGAACAATTTCAGGTATCTCTAGTTTGGTAAATAATGTCACAATGGTCTCCCTATTCTCCCCATTTAACCATTCATCGGAATCAGGATTCTCGACACGGTCCAAACTGTACTTGGTTAGCACCAGAATACTATTATTGAATGTTTCTAACCATTTCTTCCCAGTATCGTTAGCGATGTATCATTATTTGGTTCGCACGTCCTACAGTAAACCCTTTAAGGTTTTATACTGATCATACTAACCTTAATATAGGTAACTAATTACGCAAACCCACCCGCACTTGCTGTTGGCCATTGGTGAGCAATTACCTAGACTTTCTTAGTCCTTTCCCCAACAACCCCCTGTCCTAGGTCGCTCTTTGTACGTCGTTTATAATTAAAAACAGTATTCAGAGACTGATTAGGCCCAACAGGTTTCAATTGGGATGAATGTAAGGGGTATTTCGCACATGCTTTGTTTTACCCGGCTTAACTATGGATCGAAACTATCAAAGGTTACTGTTTCTTTTTGCGTACAATGGTAATATTATTCCAATTTGTTCAAAGCTATTTGCTAAAGTCACCCATAGTTTTTTCACCGTTCGCATTTTCCGGCGTGTGTATTGCGGAACTATTTCTAATCTACCCTCCTAACGCGCGCTTTGTATGTGCCACAATAGTGAGCCCGTCCAAAATAAGGTGGTGGCTCTCAACATTTATTGTAAGTTTAATTTATCCTAGGCAGATTGATAATTAACATTACACAGGGTCTGATTGTTGTGACCCATTTTATTATTGGAATCAGTAAGCCTGTTGCCGAAGGTTTTCATAACATGTCTAACGTCCAACTATCACAGAAACTGTTGTTTTTCTGTATGGTTTGCATCCCATCAATTGCATCACTATCTAATCTTGCTTTCAAGACTCATTGAAAAACAAATGAACCGAATCCCAGAGATAACGGTGGGTTCATAAAACTAACATGTCAAAAAAAATATCAACAAAACTTTAGCTCACTTCCGCGACCCCGTTTGCTACACTTTCCATCCTTGCCGATGCTTTGATTGCTGTAGCATTGTGCGTTTTACTTCATGGAAGCCGCACGGGTTTCAGGCGGTGAGAGTTAGTGGTCAGTTGATTCATACGAATCTAACCATAAACCTCTAGCACGAATAAACTTGTTACCACGCTAATGATCTATGCCATTAACCGATGCTTGCTTACATCGTATGTTTCCTGTCCCACAAAGCTACATATACTCATAATATATTCCTCTGTTAGGATTGTCGAACTAGCGGCGGTCATAGTAGTACGTGCATTCACAATATTGAAAATTTCTGTTCAAATAACCTCTCCGACAGTTTGTTATTTCACCGAAAACACTTTGGTTCTTGTCCATTGAATTTGTTATAGGAAAGCGTACGCAGTACTATTTTTCCAATAATGTCACATCAGTGTTAACAGACCTGGCTTAAGTCTACGCAAACAGTCTTCTCGCGAGCTTGAATAGCCGGAATACACTTAGGCCTGCATCCGGTATAGCACAAAGTATACCTTTGTCTGGTATTGAATTCCATGAAGGGACAAGCGTAAGCAATATTTAAACCTTTACAACCGAATTCAATCAATCGAGTATGTGCTGAAGGGGGGAGGTGTTGTATGTCGATTCATTCTGTAGATCCCAGACTATCTCTTACCAGCATTCAGGCTTCAAGAAGCATCGTCCTCAACATAAGCAATAATGACTCGCATAAAGCGGATCTGACTTCCGATATGGATGTATTAACCGGAAAGGTTCCATGCACCTCTATATCTATTGAGAATCGTTTACTGACAAATACGGATATAGTCTGAATCTGGAAAGACAGAATCAGCTCCAATGTCTGTAATATTCCTGCATAAAGCTGTCCCATAGTTCTTGTCGATTCTTATCAATCATTTTCCGCGGGGAAAAAAGGGTTCAACGATTATTATCATTATTAAATTTTAAAATAACCACTTCTTGGCATTTCCTGACGTGATACAGCGTCGGAATTTCCGAGAATATTGAATAAAGAAATATCATCTATGAATTTTACTTTAGCAGTACGGAAGTCATTCTGACCTGCCCTAAATAAATTTAGAAATAAAATAAGCTCCTACTGACGATCACCAAGTCATCACCAGATATCACTAGAAGGGAGCCCGGAGAATCGTTGCCAAAGAGCAGAGACATTTCCCAATTTGTCGCCAGAAAATAACGATGTCGCCAGAATTGTTGCCAGGAAATAGGCGTCGCCAGGAAGTAAAGCCACCCCAGAAAGTAAAAATGTCACCGGAGCTGTTGCCAGAAAGCAATAGAGATGCCACAGAAAACTAGAATAGAAAAAAAATAGAATTAGAATTTCCTCCTCCCCCATTCCAACCTCATAACGCTAAGATCGTCGCGAGGAAGACCCTCTGGCTAGGTTACGACTCGCCTTTTGGCTACCAAAGCGTTAATCTGGTATTGTCAAACTGACAAACTCTGACCTATCTGAGGCGATAGGCGATCGTAAGACTTCTCCCCCAGATCCCAAATACTATTTGGTGCTATGATCGCGCCGAGGTGTGCTCAGGCTTCTAGGCAGCTCACTGCATGTGCAGTTACCATAGCATGGTCTTGCACTAAGCTAAGCACCAAACTACTTAAACCTCCGAGGAGGCGCAGCGGGTAGGATAGCTAGCACGAAAGTTTAATCTGAAAATAAAAAATAAGAAACGTTAGTGCAGCAGCGGTGGGCATGGAGGTGAGTGTTCCGAGTTCGAAGTATGAGAACGAGGTTTTATTCCTGGGCAAAAAGGTGGGAAATTCTTCGCACTGTTGCTGTAGCCGTGGGAAGAAAACGAACCGACGTTGCGGTTAGCTCCGTGATCGAATCACGGATCTATCCTTTTCGTTTCCGGCATATCCATTTACTTTACATAGCTGGTTTATTGTTGTTGTCAATTCTGCCGGTGAATGATTGGGCGGGAACGTTATGTCACCTTCCCGACACTGAATTTTGTGTTGCGCTCACTGTTGAGCACGTCATTGAATGTACAATAGATGTCTAATAATATATTTTATCCTTTCTGTATGATTTGCGCGCTCCCTTGTGGGCGGGAATGGATGGATTGATGAGGGGAGGTTTGGATGACCTTCCAGAAATAATCATGCTTCAGAATAATCGGATCAGGAGATGCCGGGCCGATGGACTCCGGTGCATACCACCAGCTTGTCCTCGACGTTGCATGCGTCTCTGAGTGCAATCCGTGGCCCCAAGATCAGTAGAACTTATGGAAATATATTATTTAAATGTTACATATAACCCCCAAGTAATATTCCTTAATTATGAGCTCACTTCTCTCAACAAGTAAAAATCTTCAGAACTTCAGATACTTACCTAATTGGACAGCGGCCCTCAAATTTCGAAATCGGACATGCCGTGCTTGCAACGGCCCACACAAGACGGTAGGGAGAAGTGGGCGATTGGTGAATGTGGGAAGGGGTAGGGGACAGACGTCTGGGCAGCTGACAGTAGTGTGGTTGTTGGTGGTGGTATTGGCATGTGGGAAGAAGGGGTGAGCGCTTGACTTGACTCCTGGCGTAATGGGGTTGCTAGTGAGCGCGGTGAGGGGTGGGAGACGCGTTGGGGGAGTTGGTGTTGGTGTGCCATAGACGGAGGTGTTGGTGTTAGGGGAAGCATAGGACCAAAGATAAGAGAGATCGGCAAGGACACACGATAACGATCACTGATAGTCGCAGGAGTCAGCAATCCACTCAGAGGTCACGATCGCTAGATAGGGACCCAATCCTAGGTTATTGCAAAGGTGCCTTCCAGTAAGTGGAAGGCGCCATTAATATAGGTACATCGTGAGATACTGTAAATACGAGTAAACGGAAGCCTACATCAGCCCACTAGGGCTGTGCAACGGTACATGTGTAAAGTGTCAGCTGAGAGTAAACTAATGACGAGAGGGGAAAGGGATCATATGGTCACTGAGTCATAGGGTAGGTCCGAAGACCTGGAGCGCATCAAAGATGCAATAGTCCGAGGAGATCTACAGCAATTAGATGCGAGATAACAAGGGCTCCCCTTACAGTTGGTATGTGGGAAAGGGCAGGAGTTATATGCTTGTGGACTGGGAAGGGCGGGCACGCGTTTGGGTAGTTGGTGTGGGGTTGGTGTGGAGCTAGCATGGGAGGGACATGACTGGCGGCCTTAGTGTAGGCTGGGAAGGGTGGAGGGCACGTGTTTGGGCAGCCAGCATTGCCGGTATGCAGGCGGGGACAGAAGGAGTGGAGCAACTGTCGGTATGGATGGATGACGTAGGTGGCGGTAATGACGGCGTGGGTTAGATATGAGGGGAGGCTTGTTAAGCCAGAGGTCACCAGTTTGAATGCTAACCCCTTCTCTTATCCGGCCGTTATAAGAGAGAATGTTAGCACTTACTACACTGGGCAGAGCGGAGTGGAGGATGGCTGGGGAACTTGGCATGAAAAAAAAATCAATATAAATTCAAATTCAGACAGGCATTCGTAAAAACTATTATTAGCTGAGGTAGTCTGACCATTCCAGCACCTTTGTCGATTATAACTGTTATGTTGTGTGCTAAATGGAAGAACCAGAAGAATTTTTGATGCGTCTGGTAGGGAAAGCCTTATATTCAATGGAATTGGTATTGATGCTTGCGATATATATAGCCGTGGAAACGCACTACGGTGCACAAACATTGAGAACATGGACTCGAAACCTTTGCCTCTTTCGACACAAATGTTAAAGAGGGCAATGGCATCCAAGGACAAAGTGTGAAAGGGAATTGAGGAGTTTGGCGTTCCGGATGGTGTAGAATTAGGCTGGCATTGACTAGCTATGTCACTGAACATATAACCAGGGTTAAGAGGAGGGAGGACAAGGGCACCAATTGGGTGAGAGTGGGTAAGATCTCAGAACTCGAGAAACCCCCCATTGGCATTTGGAATGAGAAAGATGTTTTCAGAGAGAAAAATTAACAGTTCTACAACAATTATTTACGGAATATTACAACAATCACAATGAGAACAACAACAACCACAATGAGAATACCTATTAGCAGACCCATTGCAAGAATTGATGCCTGTTGGTACCTGATTTGCTGTTCTCGGAATAGCCTTCCTTCCTCTTGAAATAGCCTTCCTTCCTCTCGGATTGTGACTACCCAATCTGGAACGTGCTCTCTCCAAAGTCGGCTCTCCTCCTGGATAATCCCCACTAAGTCAGCAACAGGCAATGCTAAATTGAAATATCAGTTTTGATATATTACAGAAGCAAGATTGTTTACTTACATTGCTCCATTGTTGATCATGCACGTGATGGAGGGGTGGGCGGAAGCGCAACAATTGATGCCAAAGGTGATGGGTCAGGTTGTGCATCAATTCTGTCAGATCAAACAACAGTAAATTGAGAATTGAGAAACGGGACATGCCCAGGCTCCTAAAACCATCCGCTCGGGAGACTTGATATTGGTTCCGAGGGAACCAAACAACTTTACATTGCTTGCAAGTCTCCTAGAGCAGCTGGCAGATTTTCTCCCCACATTGATCGGAAATCAGCTCGAAACCCAATTGTAGGGTTTATGCCATCAATGACGTTTTTTATTACAATAAATCTTTATGTATTATATCATCATAGCTTTACCTTTTTGAGGAGACGGATTGATGAGATTCTTAGTGTTTGTTCAAAGCATAAAGAATAATCCATTCATGATATTTCCAATAGGAGTTTGATATGAGAGGCATGACAAAATGAAGAGGGTCAAATTTCAACTCTTCAAGAAGTGCAAGGATGTTCTCAATTTTGGCTTCAGTGAGCGTCATTATGGTGATAATGTTTGATTGTGATGGGAATATCCTTCTTGGGAAATGAAATCACATGTACTAAAGGTATTCCTCAACAAGAATACTATTTTATTTTTCAGCCATCAGTTTGGATTAACCTCAGTGATGAAATGGGAGAAAATCCGCCAGCCGCTCTAGGAGACTTGCAAGCAATGTAAAGTTGTTTGTTTGGTTCCCTCGGAACCAATATCAAGTCTCCTGAGTGGATGGTTTTAGGAGCCTGGGACATGCCATTAAAATAACTGTTGGGAATCGATGATTAGTCATCCGGTTAATCCGGCATGATCTAGCCCGAGATTGCTCAGCAGAGAATAATATAGAATTATCTAGTAACTTAGTCTAATAGTATAAATACTGTAGTAATCTAGTAAACTCCTTATGAGTTTGTAACAATAGGTTTAACCACCACTTGTGCAAGCTATAACCGAAACTACAACAATAACATATGTGATCCCATTTACCATACGGGCATGGGTGGACGTGGGTGTACCCCCTTGAGACTGTTGGGGCTTGAGATAGTAATTAGATTTAAACTTTAAGATTGATTGAGTGCCACATACTGAAGGTGTAAGGCTCAATGTGCTGGTTTGGTTGGTGGTTGACATAGGGAGCAGGGGTAAGCAGAGAATAATATTGCGCAGATGGGGTCTGGGGAAATAAATATTGTGAAAGGAGGCTGACATACATTGAGTTAATTCTTCCCAACCACTGGTTGTGTGACCGCCTTGAGTTCTGGGTTTGTCGCTGGGGTCGGCCATATAAATGGGGTACAAGCAGTGGGAGAAAATAGGGGGGAGGGTCGGGTTCTGCCATTTAGGATGATAACAGATTATTTTCGAGGACAGGGAAGTGTTTATATACGAAACAGAACTCTCAAGTCTTAACTATTTTTAGATATATCTTAGTATGAGACACTGATCAGTAAGTGCTTGCGACGGAGGACATTAATGAAATCTGCATGTACTAGTAGATATATTATATGTACTCCACAATAGTGGTCAATGATTGAGTGCAAACCAGTGAGCGCAATGTGCGAGAGTGCTACATAATTTGAAATAGGGAAGTCCAGAAAAGCTGTGCACTGCTGTTTTGCACTCGTGATCATTTGATCAGTATTGATTTCGACCTCGTCTGCCAAATCTTTCCATTTTCTCATCGAACCTCTCGAGCCAAAGGATGGTGTTTGCGAATCTGCAGCATAGCGAGAAAGAGGCTTTCTTTTCACTTCTCGACGAGTGAGTCTAAATTCGCGCCTTAGAGCAAGAAGATGTCCACCGGCGATTCACGATTCAAGGGTCTATCGCGGTGTACGAATACTAAAGATCAATACCATTCTACTTATGATAGATACTTCTCATCGCGACCAGAAATACTTGCGGGCCTCTCTGGGGGGGAATCTTCCGATTCTGCAAGGTCGAACTCATCAGCTGCCGCCTCTGCAGTGCATCGAGCACTTGCATCCAATCCAGAAGCTACATCACACCTCGTCTCCGCTGGCCTTAGACACGGTGTCCCTAAATCGAGTCCATATGCTTCTGCTGTAAGTCATTCCCTGTATCATGTATGGTTACAGGTCACTGACGTGTTCTACCCTTTTCTCATTATTAACTTTCATTTTGGCTTGGGTTTCGATATTCAAAGGCATCGGATCCAGAAGTAAACAATGCAGTAGGACGAGTAGCAGCGGCCTCTCTCGCTTTCTCAGCTAGAAACAACTCCCCGTCTGGATCACAACCACCACCACCACCACAACGCGCCGCAGCTCCCCCCGTAGCAGTGAAACCTGCATCGAATCTTGTCTCGTCTCGGGTACGCTATCCCCTATTCTCTCGCCCTTCTATGTCCTTTTCCATCCCTCTCGTTCCCGTTCCACGCAGTGCTGGTCACTGACCACCCCACCAGAAATTCGGCGACGTCGACACCTCCTCCACTAAAAGCATGTTCGGGTCCGTCCTCACCTCCAGTGCACGGAAGAACGCCCCTCCCCCCGGTCCTCCACCCGCACCCGCCGCCTTTACAGCTAAAAAGAACAGCTTCGCTCCGCCACCTGTACGCCGTGCGGTGTCGGGCAGTACCAATGCAGACGCGGAGGAAGAGGAAGCACCCCCACCACCACGGTTACCTCCAGTGCAGCGACGGCAGCAGCAGCAAGAGGAGGAAGAGGAAGAAAGTGGAGAGTGGGCGGAGGTGTTGTATGACTATGATTCCGGCGTGCGTCGTTTTGATTTCTGGGTTTCTTGATCGTTATCTGGGTTCTGAAAATGATTTTGTCTGGTATACAGGAAGCAGGTGATCTTAACATCAAGGAAAATCAGCGGGTTTTGGTGACAGAGCGGACGTCAGAAGATTGGTGAGTCCCGGCCCTCCGATATGCTAGGCCAATGGATTGATGATAATCTTAGGTGGACCGGGGAGGTTAATGGCAAGAGTGGTCTGTTCCCGGCGTCGTATGTCAAGATACTTTGATCATTGACTCAACGATTACATTTGGGTACCGGGGTGCCGATTCGAGTACCGGGTTGTGGGCTGAGGTGTGGATCCAGACACATAACTCGAATTATCAAATTATACTACATTGTGGAGGTTATCCTTGGATGGATCTATGGAGTGTTTATGAGGTATTTAGGGTTTGGTTCCGAACTGACTTCTGTGCATACGTTTCTGGTGAAAATAAAAATACAACCATCTAGGGCTGTAATGGCTATATGCGTATATTCGCGATAGCCAGAGCGACTCTGAAATAGTCCATTGGGTTTTAGATAAATCAAACAGATTGTGGGTGAGATTTGGACTTTTTGCGGTCAACTGAGAGTGTAAATTTTCTTCGTTCTACTCTACACCTACTGGCCGGACATTACATGTAATAGTTCGACTATTTACCTTCACTATGCATCTTAGACACCCAGATCACGGTCACGAACCTACAGATGGCAGACACCGTAACTCCTAACCAACAAAAAAAAGCTGCTGCATCTGCTGGTCTACCATCTCCCGGCCACTCCGCCGTTTATGGCGCTCCCACCCGCATTGGTACCGTTCCGGAAACCTTGGTGCATTATCTCCGTGAGTAAACATTGTTGCGTCTGTGTTAAGGGGCGATACAAAGGGGCGACTGCCGTGCTCAGCAACAATGTATTACGGGAACCAGTGCTTTCCATGGCGGGTAGAGGTCCTTGCCTACAACTAACAGATCCGAATGGTGGAGATTGGTGAGGGTAGGTGGGGCATGTTTGTAGAGGCTAGCCCATGGAGAACTCTTGGTGTGGAAATTGGAATTGATAGGGGTTTCGTAAATTTAGGTGCAGGTTCGAAGCTTGAATCCTGAAGGTACGGAACGAAGGTCACATCCTGATCCTTGCAGTGTTGTACGGTATTGTACTTCCGAATAGCCGTTCGACAGAGTTGAGAACGAGAAAACGATGTGGGGATAGAAGACATTGACGATAGTTTGGCCAAAGTAATGGTGAGTCTATTAGGAGCCAACGCTGTTGGAATAAATGGTTGCAGAGAGGTGAGGCATACACGGTCGGTCGGTCGGTTGGGTTTCTCTGTGATAGCTGGCGGAAAAGGCAGAGAGAAATATTCAAATACCCCTTGCCCCCGAAGCGAACACCAATCAACGGCGATTTTGAAACCTTCGGGCCCTGTATGATTCGAATGGATGTCGACGTAGGTTTGAATTTAATGGTGACCTCTATCAATATCATCGTTATCTGGAGAAGGCAAAGATCTAAGTGTAGAAATGGAACCAACGGGTGCAATATACATACTACATTTGGCTGCCCAACCCCGAGCCCCCCACCTACTTTGACTCATAAAGTTCAATCGTTAGAACAGGCATTGACGTGCATATTTTGCAGAGCCTTCCGATACTTTTGATCCACGTACTCCCTACCTCCTCCAAAGTATACACACTAGTAGCACCTGGTTTATGAGTTAACGACACGGTGGAAAAGAGAATACGCCATACATACCTTAATCTAACAGCGACTTTTCGCATTGCTGTCCGTTGAACAAGACGTTGGAAATTTAGACTAGTTTCAACAATATATTTTCATATGCCGAGAGTCGTAGAACTTGAAATAGTCCGAGTCGGCTGTGTAGGTACATAAGAAAACGTCGACAGAATCTGAAAAAAAAAGTATACCCACCAGTGCCCGATATTTTTTTCGGTCGATGAACCTAACAACTCAAATTCAAAAAATCCCAGCACAAGCGTGACTCCACCTCCCGCCATTGCGCTCCGAATGGTTCAGAGTCTCAATTCTATTCAAGAGCAAGCAGCAGTGTTTTAATCACGATTCTTGGTCCAGGAGTCAGGCGCCGTCTCTCGCGGGTGGATGTGAGTTGTGGTGGGGTATTATGGGTCTCTTGGAGTAGGCTGCGGGGAGGGCTGCGGTCAACTTCTGGTGGGAGGACTCGAGCTCAAGCTGAAAGTCTTGGGAGTGGTGAAATGGTTGAGAGAGTCATTGAGAAAGACGGTGATGAGTAGTGGACTCCGCCTGAGGATTGGTCGTCAGAAAAATGCCGGTGAGGCTCCAAACAAACCACAAATCACGTTCGAACACTTTTGAATTTGAACGCTTACTCGGATGTAGTATCCTCGGTGTCCTCTGTCCCCATCCCGATTTCTTGTTCTCGACTCGACTTTCATCCAACCGCTATTCAGAAGTGCAATACCGTACGACGCTGCAACGATTAGGAGTGGCCCTCGTTCCGCACCTTAGGAATTCAAGCTTCTACCCTCAATCAGAACCTATCCGATCCTATTGATAAGTCAATATGTCTTAGCCTTTCTGGACAACATGCGCAGTAATTGGATTATGCATTGGCCGTCTTCACATGGTTGGGTGCGATCACGACAGGCAAACAGGAACCTCGTTTCTATAGGGAACAGCCATCGTTATTTTCGTATTATATCCCTGTCTATATGATACCGGGACCGCTCACTGGTGTAATGAGCTGTATTTTCTGTTGAATATGTTGCTTCTGGTATACGGGGCACCGTACTCATCGATCAAACAGGGATGTTCAACGACTAAATGGCTCATGATCAAACTCGATGTCAAGCTATCTCAACCTGGATATTATCGTAGCATTATCAATATCTGAACGATATCAACATAAGCCAAGGGTATTTATTTGTAATGGACTGGTCGTAGGGAACATTTAAATCCATGGCGTCAATAGGGTCTGGACATGGAGTTAGACAAAGATTCGATTTTGGGCTGATCGCGACTACTTACAGGTTTTATAAGAAACTATCCTTTTCATTGGTGTCTGAAGGTACAGGGTGATCGACTGCTTGCTACACTGCTAAGACCTAGGCTTGATCTGTCATCGTCGTGGTGTTATCGGCATATTTTCATCGAGGAGCAACCTGTGGAGCTATGGATTAACGCAGATGAGCAAGGGAAACGTTTGGGACCAATCCGAGTCAAGACACCCGTTGGTGAACCGCAACGAGGATGAAGATATATGCCTCCCCTGTCGTGCAAGTTGAATGATTCAGAGACTACCATGGTCTGGATCGTCCATTCCCATGGTAATGTGCGCGGGTGTTTGCTCGTTGAAACAAGCGCCACCGAGTGCACAGAAATGAGATGGGCGGACCCAAGACCAAAGTCGACGACTGACATTCTGCACGAAGGGTGAGCACTGCCAAGTGCTCATGGCTGCAGCCTTTGTAGGCCATCGAAGATCGATCGATAAAAGAAAAACTCATTTGTGGGTAGGTCTTCGGGTAATGAGGCCCTGTGGGCCTTTCCAGTAACGATCGTCGACAGATAGGAAGGGGGGTAGGTATATGTGGGGAAGTGAGAGTGTGGAGGAAAGTTTGAAAAGGTGGGGGACAGCCTTATAAGGGAAGGAAATTTTCATTATCGATGGCGGTATATCCTTTTTTCAGTTTCAGGTTTCTGGAGTATATTCACTAATCTCACGGTCCCCTTTGGTGATAAACGTTTTCAAGTTTTGGGCATTCCGACTCACTTCCGGCCATTTTTCTCGCGAAATCTTTTGGATTCCACCCGCAGAGCCTGGAACCAGGCCAGCTCAATATTCCAACGCTCATCCAGCCTGGTGCGGGCCCCATAGAAACATCCACGAGAATGAAAAGGATTTGATTATAAGAATGACGGAGGATTAAAGAGTTGGACGATCCAAGCCGGCCGATAGTGTAAGGTGTCGATATTCCTTTTAAAAAACATCCATTGAGTTGAGTCTAGGACGGCACGGCATCTCATAGTGGAATCGACGGGATGGAATGGTTTCTCAAAAGAGGTTCCTCAACTAATGGTATAGAGGTTGTAAAAAGTGGGTTTTTAACCTTCGTTCACCGTCTTTCAGTAAGTATCCCATTTTTCTCAGCGTTCCTCAGTAAGTGCAAAGGTGTACTGCGAATTTCAACAGGCCGTTTGCTCATCCCCCGGTCGTTCGAAGAACTCAAACTCCTTCGTCTTTATCTGAGTTATTTTACCTACCCACACCACCCCCAATACCTCCCGACTGGCGCCTCATGGTGAAGAGCTCAACAATAGTCTCAGGAGAATCTTTGCTTCGTCAACCACGTCGCAAGCCTATCGAAGTCCAGTATTTTCACCCGGCACCTCGCCAAGGAGTCTTTTGTAAGACGCTGGTCAAAAGAATGAACTATGCTAAGGGAACAAGTCCCGGGTTCCGCCAGGAAGAAAAAAATCTCTTCCAGGTAGTATACTATCTTATATTTCAGAACTGCGTTGACACTTCGTCAACGGCCTTGTCACATTCGACGCACGAACTACGGCCATACTGGAACGGCTCAGGTTTCTGAGGTTGATAAATGTGGGCATCCTGTCTACATGCCTTATGTGAACCATTAACTGACAAAATCAAGGCCATTGAATGGGCGGATAATCTGCTTCACGTATGCACTTCATTCCATCCCAGTTGTACGCTGCGGCAATGTCTCCAAAATCCTCCCATGGTACATCTTAGGCTGGACTTTTGTTGGAAGTAGGGGCAATATTCAAATGTCTTCTCATTTCGATTTCTTACAGGCACGTTTGGGACCGATCAGCGTAAACAATCTGCCATGAATGAAAGTACCTTTCCTTGATGCGACACATCGGCCCAAGGCAAATGGATCCGACGGCTTTCAGGCGGAATGGGGTGGTCAATCTATTGGAGTAAGGGTGCCGACTGGGGGGAAACCGCGAAGAAAACTAAAGTAGGCCCGATACCAGCATGTTGTGAGTCGCTTGAGTGTCATCCAATATAATGGCAGCTATGTAGTTGTGTTTTTACCAATCAGCCAACCCGCCACAATTGCTCCATCTTTCGTTAAAGTATACCCTTGTGGCGTGTGAGATACATAGCAGACTGCTCGATCGGGGCCAGGACTTGGGGTTGATAAATTCGACCTGTTGTATATTGTGCATACTAGATGTATCGTATTGCCTGTCGAGTCAGTGAATATGCAATGAAAATGAGGGATCAAAATGTCGTGATCAAATATATATACGCACTGAACTCTGAGGTTTGTTCATCCTTGTCCGTCCAACTCGGGGTTTGCGGAGACGGCTGGAAAATGAGATTAACCAAGGTGCCACTGTGGATGTAAAAGGAGCATTTCAGTAAGCACAAAAGTGCGCAACACCGGCTCGAGCCCAGAAAATGAAATTCTCGATCAAACGGATTTCCGTAAAAAGGAATCTGCCGGAATGGAGATGGATTATGATGCAGGTCTGCTGGCTCGATAACAAGATAAATACCCACAAAGGACAACAAAGAACAAAACTGCGACATTAAAAAAAAAGATTAATGACATAAACTGAGAATCATTCAGCTACCATTGGATCATTTTCGAGTGCCTATTTTTGCGGGTACCAATACGAAAACCGTCAGACCCGAACCGCGGTAGTTTCAGCAACGGTTCTTGAATTTCTCTTATCGCCGTCTCCTCAAAATGATCGGTGGATGACGTAGATTCTAGCCTGGTTGATGGAGAATGGAGCAATGGTTTAGGGTTTTCAGGAAAGAACGGAGTATCACGATATAATTAGGTGGGGTGTGTGTAAAATGTGGGGCCGTTCGCACCACATATCACAACGGAAAGATTTAAACAACTAGTTCTTTTAGTATCCCAATAGAAAGGTATAAAATCTCTTCAGCACGTTTATGAGATCAACTGAGCTACTAATATATCATACATACGACTTGGTGCGTTCTTTCCCCCACTTAATGGCGATTTTAACAAACTTTGTACGCCTCATAAGTAAGGATGAGTATGCGTACCATTTCCGGCTACATCCGATCCATGGACGGCGAGACGTTCCTTGCTAGCTTCACCGCCGTCGATATCAAATGGAGCCTCACCGGGAAATTCGACAACCCGATCCAACCTTTTCAGAGTTCTGATGTGACTCTGCAATATAACAAGCTGACTTCAGGCCTTCGAACGTTTGATGGGATTGTAGGAGTTTTTCACTTATCATTGGTTTTCTCGGACGGAATGAGGCTCAATGGTACATTGGAGGAGTCCATCTCCCAAGAAAACACCGTCTACGGATCTGCTGAGACTGTGCTTCTTACTTGAATTATGAATTACCTCCTGATATTAAACTTTCTCTGATCGATAAATGACGAATAAATCACACTATAAATGTATATACTGAACTTACATCAATGAAGACCAGCATATACTTGAGTCTTGACGGACGTGGGGAGGTAACAGCCTGAGCTTCCTAGACGGTCCACTTGGACAAGGGCAAGCAATGGAAGCCAAAGTAAATGATAGCAACGTAGGCACGCATAAACCCAACGGGATGTTTATTAGCAACTGGAACTCCTCGGTGACAACACTGGCATTGGTAATAGTGCATAAGTACCCTTCGAAAGTGACAAATTTCGTGGAGGCTCTGAAAAGGTACATCACTGAAAGAAGCATGACGAAAGATACAGACATACTTGCTATTGAATTCTTCAAGTATCGAAATCGAGGCATGTTATCAGCGCGGTTGAAGAATCAAGTTCATATGCATCACAAATCAACGAAGTTGATCAAAGTATAAATATAAACCTGCACAAATAGTTGATCAACAGGCTACTACATGAACGTTTGAACCCTTGCGGCTTCAAAGCAACAAAAATCAAGCTCATTCTGAATGACAAGTACTCACTCGCTTTTTTCGCCAGCCAATGTATGATGATAATTTTCATCAACCGTTTGGCCATAAGCTATGTCACGGACACATCATAGCGCTGAGTTTAATAATAATTTCGTAGGTCCATCATATTCTCTTTTTTCCCGTGCTCAGATCAGCATCACAGTCAGACAATTGAATCTCCTATTCGAGAATTCTGGGTCCCTTAATACAAATTTGAATGTTGGTTTAAAAGGTAAAAACAGGCCAAAGGATAAAAAGCCCGTGACGCCACGAATCACGATGTGATTCATGTGAAAGAGTATCAAAGACATGGAATAACAATTAGACGCGAATCCATTGATGATCCCGAACTCAATAATAACCTCGAGAAAAATGATCCAAACTCAGTAACAATGGTGATTTGGGGGCCTATCTTTTGATACACACAATCACTTGAAAAGGCGCATATGAAGTCCCAGTGAACTAGCCTGAACCGAGTTTAGTCCTTGCGTATTCTCACAGTCCTTGATCTTTTCTTCCCTCGTTACTAAAATCAGAACTTTTCTAGAGCCCAAAATCATTGCCGTGGTAAGGGTTTCATCTAGAATGGATTACACTCCACAGTTCAGATGTAATTCAAATGCATAGGTATATCTTTAGGGTGATGAAATGATTTCTGAGACGTCTCTCATCAACGTCCAGAGAAAGTATCATGATCATCAGTAGTGGATTTATGTTAAATAAACTATCATGATGTAGAAACGAAAGGTTCCACAAAAGCCCTCTTGTGGAAAGTCGACATTCTATCCCCATCGCCCATCATGTCTTTGAATGCACACCCGGATGTCGAATTTCTGTTTGTCCATCTACCTTCTATACAGAATTATGCTGAACAAGGAATTATAGGGCTGGACCAATGGTATTTACCTCATAGTTATGCCCTGGCAAATATCTAACCTTGACATTCGAAGTTTTGGGGTAATTTGTTTGGCTATGGGTTGTATGGAATCCTCATTGTTCAAACGTGTAAGGTATTGCCACCGATTTGACAGGTATCTAATGCATTTACAGTCATCTACTTTCATCGGTTTCGTAAAGATCCAATCCATATGCAAACACTTGGTATATTTTGAAGCATTAGGAAACAACCACTGTACGTTGACCAACAGGACTCTTGATCTAGTTTGGACCTGCCTTTTCTTGGAAACCCTCCTAGTCATCTTTGGTACAGTTGCGGGCAATAATATTCTCGTTTCAGGCTGGGGCACTCCGGCTGCTCTTGGACAACTAGATTGGGCGCTGGGTGGAACACCGTTACTTACCGGCCTTGGTACGTCCATGTATTAAATTTCTTTCGAACCATCGTACTCACGTTTCCTTTTTCTTAGTGGCAACGAGCGCACAATCCTTTTATTGCTGGAGAATCCATAAATTGCGACGACTCATAGTAATTCCCCTTGTTTTGATAATAGTAAGTAGCTGGCTTTAAACGCGAAGACATTCTTGTCAACTTTGAAATAGGTATCCCTCCTAACATCTGGTTTGGCGGCCTATTCCGGTATTCAAGTGAATAAATGCTTCAGGATGACCGAAAAACGGACTGGTGCTGACAATATAACTAGGGGCACCGGATTGGAATCCTAAGAATCAACGAACTCAGGCCATACGTACTGGTTTTTATTTTTCCTTTTGATTCACCATTTACCCATGAGATTAAGACTATCTGAAGATTTGGATCTTTGGCGCCACTTCCGTCGACGCGTCTATAACAATCTGTATGGTTACAATCGTTTGTATTGTCATTACAGTCTGATAGTGCTGTACACTAACACCTACCCACGTTAAAGCTTTTACAAGCCTACTCTAAATCGAGTTTCCACGAAACAAGCTCTATTATTCAGAAACTCATCGCGCTAACAATCGAGACCTCGATGCTCACTGTGGTTATGGGGATTACACACGCAATCCTCTATATTGTATTTTCAGACAACAACCTTCATTTCATGACGTGAGTGAAGGTCATTTTCAATGGGAATTCATTGACTGTTTCTCTGGGTAGGTTTCTAATTTTGGCTAAAATGTAACAGCGGTAGCAAATATTTCGAAATACACTGACTTATAGCATCTTTCCTTTAGCTATTCGAACTCTTTACTCGCAACTCTAAATGCTCGGGCTCTTATCGGCCAACAAGACATTGTTCGATCTTCAGCTTTTTGGGCCGACACGATTGGCAGCCAATCACATGTATCAAGAAATACACGTCCGTTCACTCTACCCCATTCTGTAATTCCTGGCTCTGGAAACCTCGAAAAACAAGACTCACGTGTAGAGTTACAAGTAGAGACGGTTGTTTTTCCTGTACGTGTGCGAACTAGGGATTAATTCCGCTGGAACTAATGGATATTTCACAGAATAACCTAGAGCCATCGTCGCCTAAATTCGGCCAAATGGCCTACCACCACTAAAATAATTTTCAATGAGGGCGAGAGTATTCTCAGAGAAAATGTATATAAAATTTAAATAATGTTTCAAGGGCTCAGTTGTAACTTGCTATGATACCCTTTATCGGAGACAGGTATATCAAAAACTACGCATATCGCCCTAGCCAAGATCTCATAGATTAGAAAATCGCAATCATCTTTATAGATTTTGTTGCACTGTCCCTCAAAAAACAGACCAGCAAAGAAGTTCTTGAAGAAATTTGGGCGAAGGCCTGAGGGCTTACTTTATGCGCATCGTGCTCGAGGTGGAGATTTTTCCTGAATGATATACAAATCTTCTCTAGCAAAAATACATTAAACATAACGAAACATTTCACACAGGACAAAACTATTGAATCATTCTATATGAGGCAAGGAAGCACTGAGAGTCCCAACGGCTTTGATCAGTAAATCGACACGAGCTCTGTTCAAACTAATATCAAGGACAACACTCCCATCTGCAAGGCGGCCTGCGATGTAGACGGTGTTGGTCATCATCAACTCATTCGGTGTCAGCTGATAGCGATATCCACAAAGTGTTTTAGTCCCGCCAATCGCGCTCCAATCGGACTCCAGGATTCGTGAGGCAGAAACATTGGAAATGATGAGATTCTCGTGGGCGCTTGGGTTCACGGGGAAGGCGGTGATAGATTTTACAGCTTCGTATGAAGAGAGGACATGTGGGATGGCAAGTGAAGCACGTGCAGACGCAAGAATCTGTGACAGCTCTGAAAGCGAATATTTCCACAACTCGGCAACCGTCAGCTTCGGATACGGAAGAGGTATGAAGGAGTTGTGAGGGTATTGCAGCAGCGATTCGGTTTCAGTGGACATCTGGCTTCTGAATGAGGCAAGATTGGAACATTGGACGATTATTTTGGGTGAGGTTCCAACCGAATACACAGTCTAAACGACGGAAACGTTAAGACCGTTATGATTGAGGATATATCAACACATAAGAATTCACCTTGAGGACCCAGGCAACGAGTATATCCCCGGTCGTAACTCTGAAAGCGTCGTTTGCTTCTTCGTTAAGATCCGAGCGACAAGTATTGATGAGGAGTGATAACACATCTTTAGGTAAGAGGAGAATGCGTCTATCAGCGCCGTTCCACCAGCGCTCGCGCATGTGCCAGGCCACCAGTTTCAATGCCCCAGTTACTCCAAGAACCGAAAATCCATTGTAGTTTTTTGCATCATCTGAAGGTTCGCCTTTCTGGAGCTGTTTTTGGATTTTAAGCGCCTGTTGCATGGGATTGAGGTTGAAACCACTGGAGGGTAGGGGTGGGACTGGCCAATCGCGACCGTGCATTTCTGCCACAAGGGCACGAGCGATGGCAGCAGCACCGACGCCGTCGAATATGCCGTGAGAGCGGGCGAACCCGATACAAGTGTGAGTTTTACCATCGTTCGTTGGGTCAGCAGGTAAATGCGTAATGTGCCAACATGTTAGAGGGTGACTCGTTGACTCCCATAATGAAAATTGTCGAGGCGTTGATGTATGGATGAAGAGAGCATGGGGAAGAGACTGGGAGACCAAAGGGAGGGGATAAGGCAGATAATGGGATAGTGGAAATTCCGATGTGGATACTGTAAGAGCAAAGGTTTTGTACCCAGCAGGAATGTCCCCAAGAGGAATCTTGATACGCCATTCTGTTTCCTAACGGCGCAATCAGACTTGGCGGACAAATTGAAGACAAGGACGGCTCACATCATTATGGTTTTTTGTGGATTGCAGCCTCCCAGATAGCATCCGCCACTTTTGCGTGACCTTTACCAAAGCATCCGAAAGTGCATCCGTGTCGATGGTGCCTTCAAGAAGCCATCCAGTCAAAAATGTTGTTCTCTCAAAGAGGACGTCGAAGCGTGTAAGCGGGAACGATGCCTGGGTCTCGGGTGCGAAGGATTCCATGAGTTGAACAAGACACGATCTGCCACGATTCGTAGTTTCAACCACCTTTCAGGGGATGAAGGGACGCTCTTAGTGATAGATCATCATGTCTGCTTTAGTCCTAATAAACATATAACGTCAACCATCAGCCCCCTTAAATATTGGAGTTTGTGATGCATTGACTTATACCTTTGTCTCGGTTGGTTGAAGGCTATTCTGTTCAGACTTGATGTCCCAGAAGGGTCTTTACAAAGTCCAAACGATAGAAAAATAGGCAACCCAGAGTGAAAATCGGAGAATGCTTTCAAATTCATCCTAGGGGCCGACGAAGGGCCGATCATTAGTTCGAGGTAACATATGCTCACATTTCATAAAAATATGCCCATCAGTCAAATCGCGGCGGCCGTCCTCCTCCCTACTCACGTGATCACAAATTTGACCATCAGGTCAAGCAGAGCCAAACACACGTTTGACATGCGTGACATTGCCCAGGCTCCTAAAACCATCCCCTCGAACCACGTGTCACGAATGACAAATCAAGTTTGTCCATATTTGCTTTGTGGCAAACATGTTTCGTGAACGCGGTGGAGGGGCTGGCAGAAAAGGTGTCGGTGATCTCGGTGTTCGTCGCGTAACCATTGTCTGAGCTTCAAAATACTAGTATCTTTCAAATGTACCAAACTTGTATAAACATTATGGAAACCTCTCGCTTGAATTGTAGAGTCACGACAGGGTGACAGCCTTGTTCTGATGTGAGGGCCGTGATGATCCTTTTGACAAGAGATAGCATTTCCAGCACTGACTGCAATAGTAATCACTATCTGGCACCAACTATTCTGTTTTTCAAGAAGGTTGAGTGGAATAGCGCAACTATCATTTTATCTATCCCATCCTCCAATATCACAAGCAGTGAAATCTGAAATGATACTGTCTTTCCAGAACTTAGGGTTGTGCAACCAGTGTCATCTTTTTATCTAGTGATTTGCACAACTTGTAACTAATACCAGCGCGGCCATTTTTGAAGTCTGAGTTCCATGAAGTATTGTCCTATTGTTCCGTTCGCGCTGTGTTGACAATAAGATGATGCAGGGGACCCTTACTTCGGATTAAGGTTGTCACCCTGTCGTGACTCTACAATTCAAGCGAGAGGTTTCCATAATGTTTATACAAGTTTGGTACATTTGAAAGATACTAGTATTTTGAAGCTCAGACAATGGTTACGCGACGAACACCGAGATCACCGACACCTTTTCTGCCAGCCCCTCCACCGCGTTCACGAAACATGTTTGCCACAAAGCAAATATGGACAAACTTGATTTGTCATTCGTGACACGTGGTTCGAGGGGATGGTTTTAGGAGCCTGGACATTGCCATCCCTTTCTTTGATTTGAAATTTGATCATGGCACTTGAGCAACCAAAATGTACGTTTTAATCGCATCTATGTAACGCGTGAAGACACCGAAAGAGCAACCGTGTAGAAATTTCACCGGCGCTGAACATGAATACCTTGATATCAACTTCACCCCGCCCGACTCAATCCTTCAAAACCAGGTGTGTATGAGCATTTTCATCTAAAATACTTAAACATGCAAGGTGGACCCTATCCTCCAATTAAACAAACAAGTTAAATGCTCGGAATATTCAGATTTTCACGAATCTCGAATATTGACTGCAGCTAATTTTGTTTCCCCCTTTTCGCTGCCACTTGTTATTCTTGCGCCTGTTGTAACTAACCTACATAGGCTCGTATTTTCATTTCGATGGATAACCTCACATCATTCGACCAGGCGGTTCAAATGTTCAACCGCACCCACTTCTGCACGATTATGGTTTTATATATTGTAACTAAGAACATTAAAGGCTACACAACGTAAGTGCTGGGTCCGTCTCTAGACGATATATTTACTCTTTCATCACAAGTGCCCCAATTCGAATCAGTCAAACCACATTCCACCATCTATGTTGATCGTTTGGCCTGAACAATCATTTAGTAACAGTTTTACATGATGTAAAGGGGGACTTACCTGTGATAAAAGAGGATTCCTCTGATACGAGAAATGCAACTGCATTTGCCATTTCCTCCCGGAGCCCAAATCGTCGCAATAGTGAGGCTGATTTTAACTGTGGAACCGAATGTGACTCTATTAAGTACCCTTATCATTCATCGCCGTAGACGTAACGCACCGCTTCTCTGAAATCATCAGGTTTCGTGCCTAAAAGTTTCGCCGCTCTTTTCTCCGCCACTTTCACTACTCAACCTAATCAGAGAAAATTTGGGTTAATTTCAGGTGATAACAACTTACACATTGGCGTGTCCGTTGGCCCTGGTGCATAGCCATTGACACGAATTCCGTACTGGGCCCACTCGCATGCGGCAACTTGCGTCAAGGCTCTCTGTGCAAATTTACTTGAACCATACGCTCCGAGATACGCCCCGCCTAACAAGAACCCGTTAGCTGTATTTTAATGAATCTGGACGACAGGTTACTTTTTTTCCCAGTAGTGGAGCAAGCGCCAACAATTCGACCTTTGACCCCACGCGCTATCATGCTTTTTGCCGCCTCACGGTAGCAAATAAAGGTCCCAGTTGCGTTAACATCAAACACCTTCTGCCACTCGTCGACTGTGGCTAAAGCTCTAATATGAACATCCTAGCTCTTTTGTAATACAAAAAATCCCACTGACTGTCGAGGAGTGAACCCATTGCGGAAAGCCCCGCGTTCGCAACCATCTAATATAGGAAAATGGTGAGCGTGTTTAATATATCTTCTCCCCGCCATTGTGTCTTACCACATCAAGTCCCCCAAGGTTTTCAACAGCGGCTTGCACCATGCATTTGACTTGCTCCTCTTTGGTGACATCGACCTCGTAGCCAATTACCCTTCGTCCTGTGATTTCTATAATTTCTTCAACGGCGACGTCTATGAGGACACGTTGGTAAGGAAGATCGGCCACTACAACGTCGTAACCGTCGGAGGCGAGCTTCAAGGCCACGGCTTTTCCAATACCGTCTGCTGCTCCGGTGACGATAGCTACTTGTTGACACGGCATGACCAGGTAGGTGTAGGTGATTGATGAAATGGACAAAAGGGAGCCACTCGAAATACTATATAAACTAATTTGTAAAGCACTGCCACCGTCAAATATTCACAATTTCGGGGCTTCATCAATCGGTTCACAAATTACCGCCGGGATTTATTTACTTATCGAGAATCCAGAAGAGCGACTTCCAAGCGGATGGAGAGCATTTACCGTTTGATTTGAAGAGGAGCTCAGTGGGTTTACTACTGTGCCCGGGGTTTATTCCGGAAACATGTTAGGATGAAATTGAGAGTGGTAACAATCTTATCTACAACAGACGTGGTGCGGGCACTCGACGGCTCAATACCCAAACCAGCCAGACTCAGGCACAGTGAGCGCGTACCAAAATAGAATTCACCAAAGCACAATGAACATTATTTCAATAGCTATTCAAAAACCCTTGCACCATGCGAAAGGTTGCCACGACCCATCGCCACGATTAACCTGCTCAAGCCCAGCTCTTTTTTCGATTGGCCATGCTGGGCTTTCCAACGCAGGCTTCAAAAAGCGGTCACTGTCAGGGTTGTGAAGCATTATATAATTAGTGAGGTAATTGTGGTACACAATCTCCATTCAAGGCGCAGCCAAACCGCTGTCAGATCTCCTTGTCCATCGAATGATATGGGAGCACAAGTTTTAGAAAGATTGTTTCACGTCTGTTCCGCGTTATTCGGTTAGTGCGAACAAATTTTCTATTTCCGTTACTTGAGGCTATGCCCGTGCTCGATGTAAAAATACCAAGGTGCAGAAAATATCAATCGCCAAAACTGCAACACTCAGCAGGAAAACTATCTAGAAATTTTTGGGCTCATATACACAATTACTTCATATAATGCGAAGGTCCTTTCTAACAAAACTCTCTTCAGGAACCAAGATCATCTATGCCTTCTCAGGTAAGTAATATCATCTGTTCTGACGCATCTATTCGTTAGAATCATTTGAATATCACTATTTGATTTTGGGCCCAATACTCCATCCCTTGGTGGATTATAGATTACTTTCGGACTGAGATAATAACACACTTTTTAGATGGGTTCTTGTAAATTTAAATGAATCAGACCGCCAATATTGTGGGCACTCCACAGAACTATCATAGGCGTTTGTTATTTCTCAATTGTAGAATTCCCTTTTTATATTTTTTCTCCTTTGGTGATGAATCTATTGGATTCTGGTATCTATGTAATTTATGTTTGGCCGGTAGATGCGATATACTCGCACTATGATATTATCATATACTAAGCTCAATACCGTTCATCCCCCGTTCTACCTTAGAGATAATCGTCGCTTTGGATCTTGGTCCTTGGATAAACAAATTCCGGACGATATATCATAGATTATCGACATGAATATCAGATACCGAAATTATCGGATCATCCAAGTCCTTTATTTTTCGTACTTTGCCTTGAAACTGCTCTCAGTAACTTTTTTAAAAAAAATACTATCTACCTTCAGATTGATTGCGATGATGATTTTAACTCAAGGTTTTCAAAAGACATGTTATTTTAGATAATGACCTTGACAAATAACCTATAAGGCATCCGGGTTTGATGAATAACAGTTGTCAATGATTGTATGTGTCGCGTCACTGGCACCAGGTGAAAGCCTTATGCACTAAAAACATGTCGAGTGACAATTTTCGCAAGAATTATTCTTAGTCATTTACACGTTGGACGTCAGCCCCGATTCATACCATAATGCACCGACGATAAATATTTTTGCAATTGGCGTCTACTATGTTTCAATATTCTCTTGCAAGTAATTCTTGAAATTCGGCTGGAATTCCGTAATTCAGAAAAGTTTCTAGGGAAACATAGATCCAGATTTACTTCAATGGTCCGTTAGCCAGGCATTTGCATGCATATTTAAAACCCATTAGAACTGCGAAAACCAGTGGGACGTTCTAAAACACCTTTCACCTATTTGCTGTTAATGTGAACAACAAGCTTTTCGACTACTTGTGTGACCCGACAAGTTCGCAATAGAATGTGTGTGCGACGCGACCGAATATTGTGGAGCGTTAAGATATATACCATATGATGCAGTATTTCCGTTAGTTCTCATCGGCAAGCGCGCCTCATGACAATGTCCCCTTGAAACATGTTAAGCGCATCGAAATAGACGACACGATCCCATTACGCGACGGAGCGGGACGTGTCCGAACAACACTAAAAACGCGTAAATGTGCATATATGCGTTGAGCCACAAGCCTATTCTTTTCTGATAACAGGTGGTAATGTTCTGTGATATCCTGGAGATCCCCCGATGTCCCACCATAATGGACTATTCTTGATCTGCGCCCAATTTCAGGAAATGCCTGTGGCGACAATGAATGCCCTAGCTTGAAACCGGTGGACTGTAAGAGCGGCGTAGCGTTAGCCAACTCATAATGAACGATCCTGGAAAATTCACACTGGATGAGCAAACATGAAATTGGGGCAGAAACACCTTCGTTGATTTCGACCCGTGTTAACATCAAAATTATGCTTGTCGCGGCTTGTCTTGGCTCATGCGAAGTTACTTTTCAGTAGCACACTTACCAAAGGAACTGTAGCGATTAGCCACTGGATTCTCGGTGAGAGAAGCCCTAGGGCCGAATTGCAATGTGTCGCCATTAAGCGCATTTTGAGTGTGGTCAATGCCACAGGTGCATCCTGGGAGGACTTATTTTAGCCTAGTTTTCTGACCAGCCTGTCCTCACCAAAGAATATCGGTTCAAAAAAGCACAGGAATTTTACTATGGTCTGATATCATTCTGATTAGTTTCCTGGCTGCCACAGTTTGCCAGCAATGACATGATAAAAATCAAAGCTGTTACCCACCTGACTTGGTGTACATAATGCTGTTACATTATAACCTGTTGATGTTCGTGTCGCCCGTGAGAAGACAGATAAATGCTTTGGTAGTCTGATGTGTGCTTGTGGACCGGGTTGGACGGCTGCGGGACTGGATCATTTTGCAAAACGGAAATGGCCGCGCATGCGTACCACGTGACCCCAAAATTCTTTATTTTCTTTTTTGCAATGCAATTGATTTGGTCCCGGGGTGGTTTCTGGATCGATATCATCGTCCTTGTGTTTAAACTTGCTCAAATCAATGAGAATTAAAACAGTATAACTCGGAGAAAGTTCGATTCAACAAACGGTGATTTTTTCGTACTGAACATGTCAGATAGGAAGTGTTGAGATTTGACTCGAGTTTGAACTCGGTAGAGCTGAGCGTAGCGCATCCCAAATGCCCGCACCCAACCAAGGAATATTAAATTAAATAGGTATTCGATCTACTGAAAACATGTCTTTACAGCTCATCCCTTGAATTTTTGTCGTCCAAGGGGAGACAAAGCGCGGGGGTTGTTCCTGTGAACTGGTACTCGCACTTTTCTAGCTCTGCCACAGTCAAGAGCGCATTCTCAGTCCCACAGGTAAGAAGGAGCTGTGATAAAATATGAGTGTGGATTACGGAAGAGGTTCAAGTTATGGGGACTTACGACAACGCTTCTTTCTGGGCCATTCCAACACCTCGTACCGTGCTTATAAACTTGCTTCTTGTAGTATGCGGGTTCTCCAGGTTTGACTTCCTCTGAGGGGTTCCAAGAATCGAATTTACTGTGAAAAATTCATACTTTTAGTGTGTATACAAAAGTATAATTGGTAGACTGACCCGAGACTGAATGTCGAACCACCTCTGTTGGGTATTTGCTTTGCTTCGCCAAACATGCATACTTCGTACGTATAGCTAATCATAATGAATAATTTATAAACTTGCCTATCAACAGTTAGAGGTAAAAACTTACTCTCCCGTATCTTTCTGAAGGCAAGTGTTATCAAGTTTTTTCCATTCACCTTCGGCTCCAAACCCATGGATATTGAAAAGCTCAGCCAAATCTTCGCCCGCTTTTTTATTCTCTGCTTGAAGCTTTTCCAACCCTCGTTGTGCAGTGCTGAAAGCCGTATTCGCGCGAGAAACCTCAGCTATAGTTAACAGATTAGTCAATAAGTTTAGACTATATGGCAATCGTTTCACCTGCAGAGCTATCTTCCTCGGAACGAATAATGCCAAGTTTGCTCAACCACGAAACCAGGATATCCTTCAACTCTTCATATTGAGGGATAAAATTGTCTGGAAGATATGATGTTAGATCAAACACTGCCAGCAATTAGTGTCCACTGAGTGACAAAGTTATAGGGAACGCAACCTACAGATAGAGCTTTCGTCATCAGGGGTCCGAATGTGCTCTTCGTGTTCAAGAAGTAGGGACACATAATCCGTCGCCACAAGGGTATCAAGTTCAAGATCGAGCTTCGCGGGACTCCACACGCCTTCCTCTTGGGCCTCTTCAGCTGTTTCTTCCTTATCTGTCTCATCGGCTTCTTCATCCTCAACCTCGTCACTTTCTGATGATGGCTTGTTTACGTCGTTGATATGGGGTAGTCCGGCAAGCTCCTCCCAGCCACGGACGGCCTCTAAGACAGCCATATCCTGGTAATTGGGATTATAACCAGTCCGAAGAGTGTCGAGAATTTCACCAAGCGCCTTTTCACGGTCAAGATGCTTCTTGTACTCCTGTTTTAGGGACTTGAGAGCATTTGAGTGGTCGATTATAGATTTATAGAGTGCTAGATGAATATGAGTTTGGGTGACCATCTACGCCGCATGTGGTTCACTCACGAGATTTCTTCTTATGTTCCAGTGCAGCTTTTGAGAGAGATTCTGTCCTATCGGAAATGTCTAGACAGAGATCAGAACCTATTGACACTTAAAATAGAAAGATAGACCTTTGAGACGCGCAACTTCCTTCTCTTGTACTTCGATTTCCTGAGCGGAGGATTGGATAAGGGCTTCCAATCGTTTCTTCTCTTTGTGAGCGAACGTAATATAGGAGGACCGAATTTTAGCACCCTGTGAGATAGTTTAAGAGCACCACTGTATGTTTATATGAGCCACGCACCGTTTTTTGTATTTTCCTCTCCGCATCACGCTTTTGCCTGTATTCCTCTCCAACCTCTTTACAAACATTCTTGCAAACACCAGGTCGTTCATCAGAGCCATCACAGCATTCCGGTTCTACGCACAGTAAATGGTATGACCTCGATATGCTCCTCAAGTCGCAAAGAACGTACCACAGAGCCCATCTTTCACCCTCGAGCTAGGTATGCTGGCCCCAATATGTCCAACGTTTTGACAATAAAAGTGCGTATCCGGACAAGCACCGGTGCCTGTTCACAAATTACAGTTCAGCCCGTGTACATTGTCATTCATTCTACAGCCTCAGACCTGGCTCATCACTGCCATCAGGACAGTCGCAAGAATCATCGTTCACAAAGGCCCACGGAATTTCCTTAGAACCATCCAAACACTTCCAATTGCCAGATTTGAGTGGTGTGTATTTCGGGATGAGATCTGGTCGGACACCAAATGTTTTATCCACAGTACTTGCAAAGATTGGGGCCGGGAGAGGCAAAAGAAGGATCCAGGGAATCATTTCTTCCTAAATTTGACTACGAAGTAGCCTCTAGAATGAAAGTGTCCAGACGGCGGTTATTGTGGGATACAAGCACTTTCTTTTCCGTTCAAACTGTTCACGCGCTACGTGTCGCGGTCACCCTTTCGACAATTAGGTAAGCATCTTGACAAACAAGGCACGCACTACCTGGTCGCAACACAGAATCCGAACAGACCCCTCCCAACATCGACGGTCTTCAAGAAAATGGTGAGTATATCTTTGCTACTTCGATATACACAAGAATCTATGCACAGTACCCATGCGTCTGGATGAGACATTGGGTCCTAGGATCCCTGTTTTGGGCTGGATGCATCGACCTGTTCATCGGATGTAGAACATGTGTGCTAACAATCTGCGATATTTCAATAGGCCAAAGCTAAAGCTGCCGCGACGTCATCTGGCGGAAAATCTGCCAAGAAGAAGAAGTGGTCGAAGGGAAAGGTCAAGGATAAGGCAGTCCACGCTGTGTCGCTTGACAAGGCCACCTTCGATCGTATCATCAAGGAGGTCCCAACCTTCAAATTCATCAGCCAGAGTATCCTCATTGAGCGATTAAAAATCAACGGCAGTCTCGCTCGTGTTGCTATTAGACATCTGGAGAAAGAAGGGCAAATCAAGCCAATCGTGCACCATTCAGCACAGCTGATTTACAGTGCGTGGATAGGCCTATAATTCTTAATTCTGTACTAAATATTCATACTTTTCAGCACGAGTAACAGCATCGGCTGATTAGAGGACTGGTCCACTTTATTATGCTCTTTAGGCACATGTATCACAATGCACATTAAAATCATGCTGAAAGTGCCAAAAACACCTAAATTCGCTACGATCCTAATTTGAGGAACTGCCATTTTTGACTTCACTTAATGCTCCTGATTTATCGCAATTGTAATTTGTTATGATATTGGATCTGGTGTTCTTCCCTCATCATTCGTGAGGCCAACGATTACGAAGCATCAGATTTTCGATACAGGTTCGGTTAAACTCAAAATTCTTGGGCGGCGTCGCCCTTGCTTTCCAACTCTCGATAATGTCTGAATGAGACGGGTAAAAGGACTGGGTGTTTGTGATTACAGTAGCGGCGGGGAGTAAAAGATGTTTTCACGTTTCCCTAAACCATCCCAGCTCTATACTATAATCCCTTCGTCAGCATGATTTTGCACAAAAGGTGGATGTACAAACAGAAATTCGACATCAGGTGTCCGTTACAGCGAAGGACGTGATGGGCGATGGGGATAGAAAGTCGACTTTCCACAAGAGGGCTTTTGTGGAACCTTTCGTTTCCACATCGTGATAGTTTATTTAACATAAATCCACTAATTATGATCATAATACTTTCTCCTGATGTTGTCGGAAGTACGTTAGGGAGATCATCTTATCACCCTAAGGATGTACCGATGCCTTTGAAATTGAATTACACCTGAACTATGGAGTGTAGTCCATTCTAGACGAAACTCTTACTACGGCAATGGTTTGGGGGCTCTAGAAAAGTTCTGGTTTTAGTAACAAGGGAAGACAATATTAAGGACACCAAACTCTGTTCATAAATTAGTGGCTACTCCCTTGCTCAGGTGGACCGACTAGGAGGCTCAGGCTCTTACCTCCCCACCTTCGTCAACCGTCAAGTATACACTGGTCTTCATTGACGTAATACATTTATATCGTCATGTCTTCATCATTTATCGATCAGAAAAAGTATAACGTCTGGAGGAAATTCATACTTAAGGCATATTTACTCATCAATAGGTCCTGATTCAGGATAGAATCTTGAAATCCAAAGGTGCAGAACGAGGGCCACATCCTAATCGTTGCAGCATCGTACGGTATTGCACTTCTGAATGGCAGTTCGATGAAAGTCGAGTCGAGAACAAGAAAGCGACGTGGGGCCAGAAGACACTGAAGACACTGAGGATACTACATCAGAGTAAGCGTTCAAATTCAAAAGTGTTCGAACGTGATTTGTGGTTTGTTTGGAGCCTCACCTTTCTGACGACAACTTATCCACAGGCCGGGTCCACTACTCATTACCGCATTTCTCAACGACCCTCTTCGCCCACTATACTTACAATGTTGGTGACAGCAGACAACTCCCAGGACTTTCAGCTTGAGCTTGAGTCCTGCCACCTGAAATTGACCGCAGCCCACTTCAAGAGACCAATAACACCCCACCACAACTCACATCCACTCGCGAGAGACGGCGGCTGACTCCTGGAGCAAGACTTGTGGCCAATATACTGCTGCTTGATCTTGAATTCTGAGAATTGAGACTCTGAACCATTCGAGGCCCAATGGCGGGAGGTGGAGTCACGGTTGTAATGAGATTTTTTGAATTTGAGTTGTTAGTTCTGAGATCTGAGGGTTTATCAACCGAAAAAAATATCGGGCACAGGTGGGTATACTTTTTTTCTCAGATTCTGTCTGCGTTTTCTTACCTATACAGCCGACTTGGACCATTTCAAATTCTACGACTCTCGGCATATGAAAATATATTGCTGAGGCTGCCTCTAAATTTCTAACATCCTGTCAACGGACAGCAATGCAAAAATGTTCGTTGTTAGATTGAGGTATGTACGGCATATTCTCTTTTCCGCAACGTCGTTCATTCACAGATCAGGTGCTACTAGTGTGTATACTTTGGAGGAGGTAGTGAATACATGTATCAAAGGTATTGGAAGGCTCTGCAGAGTATCTATGTCAACCTTTGTTCGAACGATTAAAGTTTACAAGTTAACATAAGTGGGGGGCTCTGGGCTGGGCAGCAAAATATAGTAAGTGTTGCACCCGTGTGTTCCACTTTCTACACCTTAGGTCTTTGGCTTCTCCAGATAACGATGAGATTGATGCGGATCACCATTACATTCAAACCTACATCGATCTCTGTTCGAAGTATACAGAACCCGAAGGTCCCAAAATCGCATCTAATTGGTGTTCGCCTCGGGGGCAAAGGTCGTTTAAATATGGCTCTCCGCCTTTTCCGTCAGCTACAATAGAGAAGCCCAGACGACGGCCCTAGTCTGAATGCTCAGTCGACTAGTCCCAATGAATATGTCAACCTCGTCCAATTGGAAGGACGAGAAATCGCAGACATAGATTGGCAAACGTCCTCGACTGCCTATCATTACTTCGGCCAAACAGAAATTCAAAAACAATTCATTCAAGACCATAAACAAAACACCTCGACACTATTCCAAATTTGAATGTACATCCTTGTGTATTCTGTATGTAGCTTCAAAATTATTTATCACAACTGGTCAATCTTATAGGCGCCACCAGGAAGCTTCGAAATCTTGTAGACCGGATCCGACTTGAGCTCATTAACCAAGATCTCCTTGAGAATTGGCGAAACAATGATCCCTTTGATGATTTCATTCTCTTGATAGTTGGATGTGATATAAACGTTGATCACAGGAGTAAACTCGGCTTGGACCATATTGGCATTCCTAGACGCCTCGGATGAGTCGCGTTCTGAACACCACGCATTGAACTGCAAACATACCCAACGTCCTCCCAGACTAATGCTGTTTGAGCGTCGCCTCCAGTTTCTTGGAATCCTAAATTGTGGGGTTCACGACCACGCTGTTAGTGGATATCTGAAGTATTATGAATCCTGACATACCAACTCCAATGGTGCGATAATTTCCCGTGTTGTTAGTAACTGTAACCAGACCCTCCAAGCCAGCGGTGGGAGGCTATGGTCAATTAGCATATGTGACTCTAAATGAAAGTGTTCGAAAGGATGCCCACACTGAAAGCGACACCTCCGCCCTTCTTGTCCAGGGTTGTCTGTTGGCCGAGCTACACAATTGGTGTCAGCAGAAATTGGATGAAGGCCAAACCGCCAATAAGCAATATGTACCCCGAGAACCTGGGATGCTCCGCCTTGAATTACTTTGCCGCTAGCCACTTGAGGAGCAGTGAAGTTGATGCTGGACTCTCGTCAGCCGCTATTCACTCAGCCCACACCTGATGACAAAAACATACTTTGCTGCATAAACAGCCTGTGCGGTTTGTCCCGCTACAAGTTGATTGTGTCAAGCATTGTCAAAATTGAAAATCAGACCAAACCCACGTCCGCCAAATTCCAATATTCTAAAATTTCGACTGTTAGGTTTTTCAAAAAAAAAATATGATGAAAGCCACATACTTCCATGCCACTTGTTTCATATTTGGTGTCGCTTTGGGAGGTAGGCCGAAGATTAGCATCACGGTTATTGGGTCAGGGATTGTTGTGTCGCTGAGATCATAAGAAGTGTAAATTGCAATAAGCCCGTAGGTCGGTGATATGAATAGATCTGACCCACGTTTTGAATTTGAAGGTCCTTGTGTAGCTCATACTTTCGATGTTGAAGTTGTTGCGAGATTGAGAGGGAAATGATGAATTTTGGACACACATCTGGTGCTATTAAATACTCTAGACCCCTCCCCTTGAAGTTATCTGTGGGAGAAATTCGTTTGACGAGCCATGGCTAACGTGAAGCAAGGTCCAAGCGTACCTAGTCAAGAACCATTGCCCATTGCCGGCCTTAGGGGCAACTGAGCGTGTGTGTTGTGCAATGGATTGCGGCGAGGTACAGATTCCGGCTACATGGTGCCTATGCCACCATTCCTTGAATATGTTACGATGTATGTGTAACTGCAAGTCTGACAAGCTGAACAATCATTTTGACAGGAACTAGGAATGAAGCTGATGCTGCAATGAAGAGTTCGTCGTGTATTTCAGGTTCAGGAACTGGCAGCACTCACGTAACTTGTGCATAATAATCAAGTCGGTGATATCTGGTGTCCGAGCCCCGTAGAAGGATAGGTGTTGTAAAAGAATTTCAGGGCGTGTGGCCAGTATGACAGAGGGATGTGTGTGGGATTTCAAGATGTGTCGCATTGTTGGTGTTGTGTTGTAGACTTGTCATTTATTCAGGGACAGACAACTCGATGGCGTAAAAAACCTATAAGTAACAAGTGTTATTAATGCGGGGTGCAGCGATTTGATGCAAGGGAACAAAGACCACTATATAAATTATAACAAATAACCTCACAACTTGCACATCAATCAACACCTTTGGCAGTTGTATGCTTTGAAACATTCCTAATCATCGAGATCCTTAATAGGATCTCCAAAGGTATAAGAACCGTCTGAAAGCCTTGTAAGTATATAGATTTGATCCTCTTTGAGATCAAAAATGGGGACTGTCAGGAGTGGCGACAAAATTATATCCCCGTTTATGCGCTGGCCCTCACTATAAGGGGATGGAGCATAGACGTGTAATACAGGGATAAAATTCACTTCAACATCATTCTCGTTTCTGGATAGTTCTTATACTGAGTTATGTGAAAATCAAAGGACAATACCAAACTTACCCAATAGATGGCCATATTAGCGGCAATTGGGCCTTATTGTTGCTGGTAATGAAACCTATGTCACGGTGGCCAATTTTTTAGTTATATCAAAAGCCATTTTTTGAGCGGATACCTTACGTACCAATGCCTATGGTCTGGTAGTCTCTTGTTTTATTCGTAACGGTCATTACTCCTGGTGGGCCCACAACGGGTTTCTATGATTGATCATTATATGTCTTATGGAATAATATTATTTAGGGCACTCACAGTAAATATGACTCCTCCCCCACTTTCTTTCAGGGTTGTCCATTGGCCAATCTAACCGGTCGTATTGGTAAGGTGAAAGGTAGGAAATTTTATCAGTATCTTACCTCAATGATTTGATGCGCCTCGGCTTGACTCCCATTCTTTGAGAATGGAGGATCCACCTGTGGCCTAATAAATGCAAGCCTGAATTTCAATTGTTAATTTTCATGTCCAAATTGTAAGAAAGCAAAGACGGTAGACCTACTGTGTTGTGCATTCAATTTTGTGGGATTGATTGGCTGTAGCGAAGTGTGATGAGTTGAAATAAAATCAATGATACTTGCAAAGTCTGACATCCACCGTATTTCAGAACCCTAAAGTTTCAAAGATGGGATCAGGAGATTTACTAAATGTATTACTGTATTTAAATCGAACCTCCATGCCGTTTGTATCAATTGTGGTTTGCCCTTCTTTATGGTAGGCTTCTCGAATACCAGCAAAATATCTATTGGATCAATAATTGAGCTACCACTACAAGCAAGAAATGGTAAGTAAATGTACTAGAAACTAGAGTAGATTCAAACCACGTCTTGAATGTGAGTTTCCGGCTGGTGGTCATGCCTATTCCAGAAGGCACTGTTGAGATATGTCTGTTGAGCCTTGCTTTTGAGAAATAAGTGTGAAAACCAAGTCCCAATGGATTGAGAAGTAGGAGGTCAAATCTGAGTTAGAGACAAGTATTTGCAGGTTTCACATCAAGAAAACCGTCCGGCTTGTATGTAGTCATGTTTATCCTCCTGCCCACTTAAGTCTCATAGTCACAAGTTGCCGCATGATCAAGCGCTGAGCACTGTTACTGATCTCCAAAAACAATGAAGGAGGAAGCCTACCGACTCCTGTTTCCTCCTCAATAGTTATCTCTCCCCACGATATTCTACATTTGTTTTTTGTCATAAGTTGAACCTCTAGCACAATGTTCATTCGTTTACAGGGTCTCTGGAGTCGGAGACAAGGTATCTCCGACTCGATCAATGATTATTATGCACAAGTTATGCCGTTGCTGCCAAACTCCAGTTCCTGAACCTCGTTGACAGTGGTAGCTTCATTCCCCTAGAGAATGACATGAATCATGCTTCTTGCTACGCCCTAGCCCCTGGTCCTAACATGAGTAGGTTCCCAATTTCGGAATCCTCACTTAACCGAAACTTTGATGCACAGTGCCTGTCAAAATGATTGTTGAGCTTGTCACAGACTTGCAGTTACACATACATCGTAACATATTCAAGGAATGGTGGTGTAGGCACCATGTAGCCGGAATTTGTACCTTGCCGCAATCCATTGCACAACACACGCTCAGTTGCCCCTAAGGCCGGCAATGGGCAATGGCTCTCGACTAGGCACGCTTGGACCTTGCTTCACGTTAGCCATGGCTCGTCAAACGAATTTCTCCCACAGATAACTTCAAGGGGAGGGGTCTAGAGTATTTAATAGCACCAGGTGTGTGTCCAAAATTCATCATTTCCCTCTCAATCTCGCAACAACTTCAACATCGAAAGTATGAGCTACACAAGGACCTTCAAATTCAAAACGTGGGTCAGATCTATTCATATCACCGACCTACGGGCTTATTGCAATTTACATTACTTATGATCTCAGCGACAAAACAATCCCTGACCCAATAACCGTGATGCTAATCTTCGGCCTACCTCCCAAAGCGACACCAAATATGAAACAAGTGGCATGGAAGTATGTGGCTTTCATCATATTTTTTTTTTTTTGAAAAACCTAACAGTCGAAATTTTAGAATATTGGAATTTGGCGGACGTGGGTTTGGTCTGATTTTCAATTTTGACAATGCTTGACACAATCAACTTGTAGCGGGACAAACTGCACAGGCTGTTTATGCAGCAAAGTATGTTTTTGTCATCAGGTGTGGGCTGAGTGAATAGCGGCTGACGAGAATACAGCATCAACTTCACCGCTCCTCAAGTGGCTAGCGGCAAAGTAATTCAAGGCGGAGCATCCCAGGTTCTCGGGGTACATATTGCTTATTGGCGGTTTGGCCTTCATCTGATTTCTGCTGACACCAATTGTGTAGCTCGGCCAACAGACAACCCTGGACAAGAAGGGCGGAGGTGTCGCTTTCAGTGTGGGCATCCTTTCGAACACTTTCATTTAGAGTCACATGTGCTAATTGGACATAGCCTCCCACCGCTGGCTTGGAGGGTCTGGTTACAGTTACTAACAACACGGGAAATTATCGCACCATTGGAGTTGGTATGTCAGGATTCATAATACTTCAGATATCCACTAACAGCGTGGTCGTGAACCCCACAATTTAGGATTCCAAGAAACTGGAGGCGACGCTCAAACAGCATTAGTCTGGGAGGACGTTGGGTATGTTTGCAGTTCAATGCGTGGTGTTCAGAACGCGACTCATCGGAGGCGTCTAGGAATGCCAATATGGTCCAAGCCGAGTTTACTCCTGTGATCAACGTTTATATCACGTCCAACTATCAAGAGAATGAAATCATCAAAGGGATCATTGTTTCGCCAATTCTCAAGGAGATCTTGGTTAATGAGCTCAAGTCGGATCCGGTCTACAAGATTTCGAAGCTTCCCGGTGGCGCCTATAAGATTGACCAGTTGTGATAAATAGTTTTGAAGCTACATGCAGAATACAGAAGGATGTATGTTGGAATTCGGAATAGTGTATATCGCAACAGTCGAGGTGTTTTGTTTATGGTGTTGAATGAATTGTTTTTGAATTTCTGTTTGGCCGAAGGCAGTCGAGGACGTTTGCCAATCTATGTCTGCGATTTCTCGTCCTTCCAATCGGACGAGGTTGATATATTCATTGGGACTAGTCGACTGAGCATTCAGACTAGGGCCGTCGTCTGGGCTTCTCTATTGTAGCTGACGGAAAAGGCGGAGAGTAATATTCATTCTCGGAAGCAAATCCTACAGCGGAATCCTTGCATTACTGTTCATTGAGAGTTTATTTCAATCTGTGCCGGGGGTCGTGAAATTTGGAATGGCCTGAGTCGCCTCCATGGGTGAGGGAACGTAGACGGTATCTAATCAAAAAGTAGATTCACTTGTACCTGATCATTTTTCTCGGTTGATAAAACCCCAGATTCAACAACCCAAGTTCGAAATGTTCTAGTACAAGCGTAAAACCATCTCCGGCTATTGGACTTTGACCCATCCAGTCTCGGCGCATCACGGGAGTCTCAATCCTCGGGGTCCAAGAGCAAGTAGTACTATTTTGGTTGCGAGTCGTCCTCCAAGGGTCAGACGTTTCCCTGGCGAGCGGATGTGAGTTGTAGTGAGATATTATGGGTCTCCTGAAGCGGGCTGTGGTGTTGAATGGTTGAGAGGGAATATGATAATGGGTACTTACCAGCGGACTTCAAACAAATCACCAATCACGTTCAAACCTTTTCAATCCGAACGCTTGCTCTAGTGTAGCGTTCTCAGCGTCTTTCACTCCTACACCACTTTCTCGTTCTCAACTAGGCCATCAAAATGTTTTCCAGAAGTACAATACTATACGATACTGCAAAGATTAGGATGCGACCTTCGTTCCGCACCTTCGGGATTCAAGCTTCAGACTTCGACTTTCGCCCAAAATCACGAAACCCACCGGATCGATACCACACCAAGAGTTCTCCGTGGGCCAACGTATACAACCATGCCTCGCCCACCCTCATGAATCTCCACCACACCATTCGGATTTGTTACCCTTAGGCAAGGAATATCGACACCTTACACTATAGGCCGATTTGGATCGTCCAACTCTTTAATCCTCCGTCGCTCTTATAATCAAATCCTTTCCATTCTCGCAAATGTTTCTATGGGGCCCGCTGAATGAGTGTTGGAATATTGAGCTGGCCTGGTTCCAGGCTCTACGGGTGGAATTCAAAAGATTTTGCGAGAAAAATGGCCGGAAGTGAGTCGGAATGCCCAAAACTTGAAAACGTTTATCACCAAAGAGGACCGTGAGACTAGTGAATATACTCCAGAAACCTAAAACTGAAAAATGGATAAACCGCCATCGATAGGAATGAAAATTTCCTTCCCTTATAAGGCTGTCCCCCACCTTTTCAAACTTCCCTCCACACTCTCACTTCCCCGCATATACCTACCCCCTTCCTATCTGTCGACGATCGTTACTGGAAGGGCCCACAGGGCCTCATTACCCGAAGACCTACCCACAAATGAGTTTTTCTTTTATCGATCGATCTTCGATGGCCTACAAAGGCTGCAGCCATGAGCACTTGGCAGTGCTCACCCTTCGTGCAGAATGTCAGTCGTCGACTTTGGTCTTGGGTCCGCCCATCTCATTTCTGTGCACTCGGTGGCGCTTGTTTCAACGAGCAAACACCCGCGCACATTACCATGGGAATGGACGATCCAGACCATGGTAGTCTCTGAATCATTCAACTTGCACGACAGGGGAGGCATATACCGTCATCTTTGTTGCGGGTGTCCCGACTCGGATTGCCCCAAAAAATTTCCCTTGCTCATCTGCGTTAATCCATAGCTCCACAGGTCGCCCCTCGACGGAAATATGCCGATAACACCACAACGATGACAGATCAAGTCTAGGTCTTAGCAGTGTGGCGAGCAGTCGATCACCCTGTACCTAAGGATAGCTTCTTATTAAACCTGTAAGTCGTCGCGATCAGCCCAAAATCGAATCTTCGCCTAACTCCATGTCCAGACCCTATTGACGCCATAGACTTAAATGTTCCCTAAGAGCATTCCATTACAAATAAATACCCTTGGCTTATGTTGATATCGTTCAGATATCGATAATGCTACCATAATATGCAGGTTGAGATAGCTTGATGTCGAGTTCGATCATGAGCCATTCAGTCATTGAATTTCCCTGTTTGATCGATGAGTACGGTGCCCGGTATACCAGAAGAAGCAACATATTCAACAGAAAATACAGCTCACTGCACCAGTGAGCCGCCCCGGCATCATACAGACAGGGATATAATACGAAAACAACGAAGACTGCTCCCTATAGAAACGAGGTTCCTGTTTGCCTGTCGTGATCGCGCCCAACCATGTGAAGACGACGAATGCACAATCCAATTGCGGCCCATGTTGTCCAGAAAGGCCAAGGCATATTTACTTATCACTGGGATCGGATAGGTCCTGATTGAGGATAAAAGCTTGAACTCCAAAGGTGCGGAACGAGGGCCATATCCTAATCGTTGCAGCATCGTACGGTATTGCACTTCTGAATGGCAGTTCGATGAAAGTCGAGTTGAGAACAAGAAAGTAATGTGGGGCCAGAAGACACTGAAGACACTGAGGATACTACATCAGAGTAAGCGTTCAAATTCAAAAGTGTTCGAACATGATTTGTGGTTTGTTTGGAGCCTCACCTTTCTGACGACAACTTATCACAGGCCGGTTACCGTATTTCTCAAGAACCCTCTCAACCATCCGACCATTCCCGAGACTTTCAGCTTGAGCTCGAGTCCCCCCACCTGAAGTTGACCGCACCCTCCCCGCAACCCACTTCAAGAGACCCATGACACCCCACCACAACTCACATCTATTTGGGAGACGGCGTCTGACTCCTGGACCAAGACTCATCCCCAAAACACTATAGCTTGCTCTTGAATCCTGAGAATTGAGACTTCCGTCATGCGCCCAGACTGAGCCATTTGAAGTCCAATGGCGGGAGGTGGAGTCACGCTTGTACTGGGATTCTTTGAATTTGAGTTGTTAGGTCTGGGGGTTTATCAACCGAGAAAAAAATCGGGTACAGGTGAGTCTACTCTTTGCTCAGATGCCGTCTACGTTTTCTTACCTACACAGTCGACTCGGACCATTTCAAATTCTACGACTCTCGGCATATGAAAATATATCGTTGAAACCGGATCTAAATTCCCAACGTCCTGTTCAACGGACAGCAATGCAAAAATGTTCGTTGTTAGATTGAGGTATGTACGACGTATTCTCTTTTCCGCCATGTCGTTAATTCCTGAATTTGATGCCACTGGTATATACATTTTGGAGGAAGCAGGGAATGCATGTATCAAAAGTATTGGAAGGCTTCGCAAAGTATGTTTGAATCATTAAACTTTATGAGCCAACATAAGTAGGGGGCTCGGGGTTAGGCAGCAAGGTGTAGCAAGTTTTGCACTCGCGTGTGTTCCATTTCTACACTTAGGTCTTTGGTTTCTCTAGATAACGATGAGCTCGATGGAGATCACCATCAAATTCAAACCTACATCGATCCTTCGTTCGAAGTATACAGGGCCCGAAGATCTCAAAATCCCCTCTGATTGGCGTTCGCTTTGGGGGCAAGAGGTATTTGAATATTTCCCCGCCTTTTTCGTCAGCTACAGAGAAACCTAAACGACTGGTCGTGTATGTCTCGCCTCTCTGGGAGCGTGCTAAGTCGATCCGTCTCAACGAATATGTCAACCTCGTCCATGCTTGGAAAGAGAGAAAAGTAGGACATAGACAAACGTCCTGGACCACCTCTATATTTTGGGGTCTTCATGCAGTGATTGCGCAACAATTTATTCCAACCCGATCACAATGTGTTGGCCCGTAAACCAAACATCGTTACTTCGGTCGAAATGTCCTCAATGTCTTCTATCCCCATATTGCTTTCTCATTCTCGGCTCCGTCGAACGGTTATTCAGAAGTACAATATCATACGACACTACAAGGACTAGAATATGACCTTCGATCCGCGCCTTTCGAATTCAAGCTTCAAACTTCGGCTCTCGCCCAAAATTACGAAACTCCCCATCGATAGTAATACCACACCAAGAGTTTTCCGGGGGCCAGCGCCTACAATCACGCTTCACCCACCCTCATCAATCTCTACCACTCGGAGTTGTTACTGTTAGGCAAAGCCCCCTTTCCGTTATGGAAAGCACTGGTTCCTGCGATCATTATTGCTGAGGACGACTCTCACCTCTATGTATTTCCCATTGACATCAACACAAATGCAATAATCCTCGCTTACGAAGACATAGCGGAACGATTCCATGAGCTGTATCAACGCTGGGTTACTCTGGGAAATATTCATTACTTAAATTCCTGTTAGTCAATGTACGGTGGTGGTTTCCAAACGCTTTAAAGAATACCAAGTATTTTATTTTCATATGGATTAGATTTTTGCCAGGGCATAACCATGAAATAAATACCATTGGCCGGTGTGGTTCAGTGTTGCCTGTTTAAATGTTACGTGTATATGGGCGTGCGACCTATGTGACCTCTCAACATTCAACATCCAATTATCTTGATAACTGTAAAGAGCATTATCTTATGTAGATCATACCACTCTAGTAGAGTTTGATCGCTGGGAGTGCCTGGATCGTCAGTAATTTGGCTGAGAGAGTCGTGCAATGTATAAAAAATTCCATCACGTGACCACGATGTGTTAAACCTGCTCATTCGAAAATCGTACGACCTGCTTGAACGTTCCTTCTCCCACCACATCCACTTCACTCTGACGCGTCAAATTCAATGGCGGGGACCAAAAAAGCCACAAGACCTGGTGAAAACAAACTGTCGAAGGGAAATCAAAGCCCTTCTATCAAGTGGGCCATCCGCGCTGCTGGTCTATTTCTATTTATCTTCACTTGCGGTTTTCTGGATACTATTAAGGTTTGTCTTGACGAATTTGAGTTAGATACGCTCTAACCTACATCCTTTGCTCAGGACCGGTGGTACATCTTCGACCCCACAAGTCTACATGAACTCGCTAAAGACGCCATTGCCTCTTCGCCAAACAATACGACCGGAATGATAGAACACATTGTCACGAACCTCACGGCCACATACCCCTCTACCCAAATTAGGATCAACACAGACTCCAGTGAATGGGTCTTTAACAATGCCGGTGGTGCTATGGGCGCCATGTACATCATCCATGCCAGTATTACTGAATACCTTATCATCTTCGGTACACCTCTTGGAACGGAAGGTCATACGGGACTGCATACCGCGGATGACTACTTTAATATCTTAGTCGGCGAACAGTGGGCATTCCGGCCTGGTGCGTTGGAGATGGAACGTTATCCACCTGGGAGTGTGCATTTTCTACCAAGAGGAACTGCGAAACAATATAAAATGCATGAGGGCTGCTTTGCCCTCGAGTATGCTCGAGGTACATTATCGTCACCTTCCTTAAATTGTCTTCCTAATATAATATTTCAGGCTGGATTCCTCTCATGCTTCCTTTTGGTTTTGCCGACACCATCACATCCACACTCGATATCCCCACCTTCTACAATACCGCACGGATCACAGGTAGAGAGATGTTGAAAAACCTTCTGATTGGAAAAATATAGAAATATAAGTAGCACAATTTTAAATGCTCTTCACTATTTATTCAAATATAGATGGAATATATAGCATTGGTTATTGGATAGAATGATTGTAATCAATTCTGTTGAGAACGTTTTTGTTTCCGCACTATCCAACGCTTACCTCCTGCCCAATTGAACTAAAATTGGAACTAGACTACGACACCACTCAAAATATTGCACTCTGTTTTCATACAACCTGCCTTGAGTCGTATGCACAATTCTGATTTTCTTGCAGCCATTTCTGAAGGACAGGCCTCTATTATTCATGAGTATGGTGCTCACTCGGGAATTCGACGGAATCATTTTATATAAATGACACCACGGGCTTCTCGGATCATCGGCCCCTCCCGGCCCGCACTTGATCTCGAAGCCCAAAACCCCTGATAAAACATCGACTTACTTCCTTCCTACCACAACGCAGTATACCAAGATATGGCTCCCAAAGTCTCTAGCTTAACGCTCAATGACGGAACCAAGATTCCCGTAGTGGGATTAGGGTAACTCATTGGTCTTATTTCTCCTTTTAACTCGAAATTTGGCTCAAATGACTGAATCATCAGATGCTGGATGGGCAGTCCAGGTGGTGGTCAGCGCGTCTTCGATATGTGTTCGAAAGCTCTCAAGGCATGTTCATTTGAATGTGGTGGAATTTGAAACTGATCGTACCCCCAGGCGGGATATCGCCATTTTGATACAGTAAGTCTATCTTTTCTAGCCCCAACACTAGCACCATTACTCAATCCACTCCAATAGGCCGCTGGATATGGTAAATATCAAGCCAAAATGAGGTGACATTTTGAAGCTGAAAAGTTTCAAGGTAACGAAGCGCAAGTCGGAGATGCTATTCGGGCGTCTGGTATCCCCAGAGAAGAAATCTACATTACTACCAAACTTTCGTGAGGCTATTTGTACTCTTGAATGATATCTTCTATCCAATTTACCTGCTTCACATAAAGGCTTTCCCATACGGATGTGAAAAAAGCATTTGAGGCTTCGCTGAAGGAACTCGACTGTGGCTATATCGATTTATACCTCGTTCATTGGCCTCAAATTTCACGTCCGGGTACGTATGTTCTTTAGTTTTCAAGTCTTTGGTTTCCCTAATTCCCAGCAGATGGTTCTTCTGAGGCTTACCGCCCGGACGAACATCCCAACTTCATCGACACATGGAAAGAGGTGGAGAAGCTACTGGAAACAAGTAACATGGCTAATTTATTTTCTGCATGGCCTTCCTAATCGTGTCGTTTTGTCATAGAAAAAGTGAAAACCATAGGCGTCTCCAATTTCTCCGTCAAGACTCTCAAACAACTTCTTCCACACTGTACCATCATACCAGCGACGAATCAAGTCGAGCTACACCCATGCCTCCCTCAAAACGACCTCAAAACGTTTTGTGAAGAGAAAGGAATACTCTTGACTGCCTACTCCCCATTAGGTAAATATTTTAGTTTTGCACTTCAACCACTGAAGATTTGATCTTTTCATTCAGGACGATCAACCGCCTTCTTCAGCGAGCCAACGATCACAAGGATTGCCGACAAACTAAAGGTCTCTGCAGCACAAGTAGTCATTAGTTGGGGCGTACAACGCGGCACCATCGTCGTTCCCAAAAGCGAAGATGAAGGTCGAATGACTGCTAACATTAATGTATGTCCCTCCTGATTTCCGAATGACCCCAGTTGCTCATGACATACATGTAGCTGGTTGAACTTCCTGCTGAAGACATGGAAGCGATAAATAAAATTCATACGCAACCAGGAATGCATAAATCGCTCTTAACGTACCACAAGCCCGGAGGGTCAGTATTTGGGTGGACATACGAGGAACTTGGCTGGAATATGAAGGAGGGAGGCATCGTTCCCTCAGACTAACAGACTTAGTCAAATCTGTTCAGTGAAATCTGTTCCAATTACTTGTAATAATTCAGTCCCTGGAGTTCAATTCCTGCCTATGTAACCCGCAAAATACCCATAGTTGCCAACTTAGGCATCTGCTGTATGACCAATGGTTTGAATTCGCCCAATCCATCACTTATCTTCAATGCGATTCGAACGACTCTCAACCGTGCAAATACACCACTCGCGAGCACAGTGTCCAGTTCTCGCCAGACAGGATATTCACAAATCTCCTGCACGTCTCGGGCTGTAACTGAAAACCTCCAGACCCCACTAAAGTCAAGTAATATGGAAAGTTCTTCGAGTACACTCCGGTCTGTTGGAGGTACTATACGCAAAGCAGCTACGAGGGCAGGGAGTGGGTCGGAAGGCTTCTCGCGCGCAAACTTTGTACTGAGCGCGATAGTACGTAGAACTCCGATATGTATAGGGGAAGATGCGTAAGGCCCTTGTTACGAGCCATCAGCTAATGAATTGGTAGAAATGCAGCAATATACAGACCCTCGTGGTCAGCACCGAGACGCTCCCAGGACAGGCGCTCGAGTGACTGCATGGCCGCTTGTGTTGCTTCGGCGGCAAATGCACAGTTTCCATCAAGTGAGAGGTCCTTGAGTTGGCTTAGTCTGAGCGGTGAGTTTGGATGTCGGAACACATCGACAAGAAGGTGTCCACTCAGTGTCGATCCCTGGATCTCCAAAGATACGAGATGGCCTTCACCCCAGGGACGGGACTTATACAGACTCATGGAGCCCCCTAAGGTTTTCCTGGCGTTGAAATAGTGTTCTGGGTCGATATGAATGTTTCTCCAGCGGAGGGTCTTCAGGCGAATAAAGCGTGCAAATTCGGGTATCGGAAGGTTGCTCAAATGATCAAGCGTGATTGTGTTCACAAGACTAAATGAGAGTTCTAGGATTGCATTCCGCAGCTCGAGGGGGAGGATGTCCCACGACAACGGCCTAGGATATATATTCCGGAAGGTAAAAGAGCGCAACTCATGCAAAATCGGGAGTATATCAGGGAGTGTGTTCTCGATAGTGACCCAGTCGCGGCCACGGAACTCGGCTTGGACACTAGAGATAACGGACAGATCGCGGACGTAACACGCAAGACTAGGGTTAATTGTTAATGCACGGTAGAGTCCGCGGCATGGTTTTGGTTGGTTAAGCACAATGTGGGCAAAGAGGTGAGTTCGACAGGGGGGTAAAAAAGAACGTGAGACGAGTGAACAACGTTGGAGGGCCGATTTATCAGCACCAAGTTCGTCGATTATGCTGTAGATGATATCGGCAGGTACGTGGGCGTAGGGCATTCGGGACGATCCCAAGCTGGGGCTAGCTCGTGGGGCGTGGTGAGTCTAAGCTAAGTATTGTTGCTCAATGTGTTTTCCATCAGTGGAAGGGCTTCTAAGTTTGGTAATCAGGCCTGGTAACCAATTGCGCAATTGTGTGAGTGAGTATCAATAAGATTACGGAAAGCTGGAGAGGCACCGGCATTATCGGCTTGATTCACAACAAACTAGAAATCCATTGGAATACAATGTAGATTAACTTACAGTTGTGACGTCCGCCGTTAGAGTATCCTAACGTCTTAGAATTGTGTAAAATTGGCGCATATCTTGAGCGTGCATGTGAAGCTCAACAGGAACCTTCAATTTGTGAGGCCATACAAGAATACAAGCGGAGCCTAAAACAAGAATTTACAAACTGCGATTTCCCCGAGTCCAACTTCGTGCACATAATCTCTTCGATTTTCTTCTCCCGAATCATGCGGGTGAGCTTTCCCAGTTCTCTTGAATATCAATTTGTGATTGAGGTGGGTGATCATCAATCAGATTTTGTTTGAAACCTAGGCTCCAAGTGGGATGGCATGTGTGGCAGACGCTTGCTTCCCTGTTCAGTACTTTCAGAAGCACACAACCGGTGATGCACACAATAGAAAGATTTTCAGAAACAGATAATGATAAGACGAAGCGCGATAATCCCGGAATTTGCAAATCTCTCTCACCTATTGTTAAAGATGTTATCGATACGGTGCTCATTTGACCCTAACGTGTTTATTGAATCTTATTCGCATCATCTCAAGGTATGTTCGGTCCGCCGTAATCTCATCAGGGGGTTTGTCAGAAAACTCTCCTACAGAGCCTCTGAATCAAAATTGAGGTAGACAGGGAAAAATCCTGAGGTTTGGTTAGCTTTTCTCATCTCCGTGCTTTCAGTGTGACTGATCTGCACATAAGACCCTAACGTGCGTTTAACGTCTCCAAATTACATATACATAGAGCTTATTGGCTTTTCATTTTTCATCCAACAACAGTAATGCCAGGTTGACACGGTTCCATGCTGATGCATGTCCTTGGTTAGTAACTTTACGACAGAACACTCGATTGGCCCGTGATACGGCAAACGTTAACCGAAGATCACTTGAGGATTTTTAAGTGAAAGAGTGTTAGGGTGGATATATTAGTGAGAATATAAGGGTATATTGTTCGGGAATAAATGTCGGAATTCCGAATTGTTCCATTTGGGGTGGGGGCAAGAACGTGGGGATGAGTGATGGTTAGATATACTCTTACCTTATGGGTTATCCAATGAACATAAATATTAGAGTAAGTCTGCTGCTATTTTCCAATAGGCTGATTTACTGACAATTCGCCTAGCATGGACTCGCTTATATCTTCTGACGTCGGACTCTATTATCTTGGTCTAATATCCAAAGTGGCTCTTGTAGGAGCACTAGTTATTTTGGCGTTTAGAGCTATTCAGGTCTTGACGAAGAGATCCCCTTACGAGTATATTTCCGGGCCAAAACCATCTTCCATATTAGGTGCGTCATTGTGAGGGGTTCAAAATCCAGCTGATCAGTATACTCCACAGGGTATCTTTTCGATCTACATGATCCAGACAATCTCGACTTTCACTTCAAAATGACTGAACGTTATGGTCATGTTGCAAGACTGAAGGCTGGAATCTTTGGCGTTCGTTAAAAATAGTACAGTATAAATCACCTACTGATTTTTACCTTATTATAGTCGGATGGGCTATACATTTCGGATCCGCTGGCTCTTCACTCCATCCTCGTCCGGGATCAAAATATCTTCGAAGAATCCACCGAATTTTCAGGGTGAGTGACCCCGTCATTGTGTGCATTTCCAAGCAGAACTCCGAACATTCGAAACTCAGGCTCTTTGGAGTTATTCATCATGGTGATCAGCTTGGGTCTGTACAAGGTTACTATATTCCTCCCCTGCCTTCTACATAACTAAAACGGCGCCGGACCTTTTTCAGGGGAAGAGCACAAAAAACAAAAGAAACTCATGAACCCGGCCTTCACCGCAGCCAACGTTTCAAAACTCTCTCCGCTCTTCTATAAAATTGCCACTGAGGTACGGTCATATACTTTGGTCCTAAGAGGAGAGACTAAATCAATCACATAGCTTCGTGATAAATTGATAGCGGAAATCGGGTCGAGCCCAGTTTACACTCTTGATATCCTGGATCGCCTGTCCCAAGCGGCGCTTGAACTCATCTCTCAAGGAGGTATCGGATATACGTTTGACTCGTTTGAAGGTAGCAAAGAGTTCCATGAGTTCCACGAAGCTTTGAAGAATGTTCTGTAAGACGATCTGCAGGCGTAGACCCCGCTTATAACTGACTATATTACCTTAATTCCATAGCCCAACCGCTAGCAAACTATTCCTCATTCTCCCGTTCTTTGAATCGTGGCGCAAAAAGAAGCCCGTATGGCTCCGTAGGGCAATTGCTAGCCTCGCGTATATAATTCCGTGGCCCGCGCTACGTTCATTCAAAGCCGCAGTAGACACGTTACACCCTGTCTGTGCCAAAGCATTCTATGAAAAGAAGGCTATCTTCGACGAAGGGGGGATGGGGGCTCTTGCAAAAACTACCTCTGGGGGGCGTGATTTGACTACACTTCTTAGTGAGTATAAGGTAACGAGGAATTGGTTTGGGGTTACTCACAATTGGTTCTTTATTTCAGTACAAGCCAACGCGGAAGCGGACGAGCAAGATCGGTTACCTGATGAGATTGTTATTGCCAATATGAGGTTCGACTCTAGGTTGATCGTAGTTGAGGCAAGTCTAAAACTATTTTTCTCCAGCGGTTTCATGTTGGGAGGTCAGGAAACAACATCTGGAGCCATGTCTAGGCTTTTAGACATAATGACACTGCAGCCAGAATTACAGGTATGGCTGCGAGAGGAAATCACGGAAGCATTGGTTGTAAGTGATTAACGTCATTATCTATTATCCTTGATGATAATTCACTCCAAATTCCAAGAAAAAGAACGGCGAGCATTTGGACTTCTACGAACTTAATGCCCTTCCCCGCCTCGATGCAATATGTCGAGAGACATTGCGTTTATTTGGGCCGGTCACTTTCGTATGGAGGCAGTAAGTGTTTATTTTAACTACATTATTCGATAATATCCCGTTAATATATCCGTTTAGGACCTTGAAAGATACTATCGTACCCCTGCAATTCCTCGTCATGAACACAAAAATTGGTAAAGAAGTACGCGAGATCCTGATTCACAAAGGAACTACAGTGTATATTGGCATGGGGGCAGTAAATCGATCAACTGCCATATGGGGACCTGATGGTGATGAATTTAAACCAGAAAGGTGGATAGGACACCAAGCCCATGCGATTACCGTGGAGAAAATCAAGACCCCGGGCATATACTCGAATATGTAAGAGGTGCATTGTTGCTGCAGACATGGTGCCTTTGACACTTTCGACCTCACTAGGCTGACGTTCCTTGGGGGAGGTCGTGGATGCCCGTACGGTTATAATTTGCCATAAATGCCTTTATTCAACTTACACAAAATTTGTAGCGGCATGAAGTTTGCCCTACTAGAAATCAGTAGGTCTTCGTCAGATTTGAACTAATTCATACAAACATAAATTTCATTTAGAGACTGTCCTATCGGTACTCCTCCATACCTTCCACTTCGAGAAGACAGATGATATTATTGATTGGCGCTTGGGACTCACATTCTCCCCGTACATCAGAGGCAAGGTGGCGGAGGGACCTCAAGTTCCGATGAAGATATCTTTGCTGTAAGCTCTATGCTTCCACCATCAACTTTTGAGTTTAAGAATCGACGTTCTAGCAACGCGAAGAAATAATCTCGTGCACCCGAAGAATAGATCAAATTCCCATCCGATTTATTGTCAGATATATGCCATTGTTCTAGACAAAAGGAGAAGGGCTAAACATCTCCACCTAATTTTGTAATCGTTTATTCAATCTATAGTCTCCACGTTCCAATCTAGATGTAGGATGAGCAGAAATCAGGCTAGTGCCGTTACCTCGTCCAAAACCAATTTGTGAAACTAGGCCATCGGATCATGAAAATTGTTCGGGAATTGTGTGCATGGGCGTCGTAACAGCATGGCATACGCAGTAAGCATACAAGTGGGCATTTTTGTAACTAGATACGGAGGAAGGGGAGGCAACTAATAAAGTGGTCGAGTGCCAAGAATAAAGTCTCAACGGAATACCACTTAAACCTCCTTGACCTTGACGGTACCGCGTAGTAGACCAGTCTAAATGACAAGATTATCAAAAGCAAAATCATAGATGTAGACCGTGACACTTACCCGGCGGGCGGCAATGAGACCGACTTTCTGTCCAGGAACGGCCGAGCGAGCAATGGTTGAAGCTTTTCCAATGTGTTGATGGTTACCACCACCATGAGGATGGTCAACGGGGTTCATAGCCACACCACGAGTACGGGGCCAGCTAAATGAATGTTAGGAAGCTGAATATACATGCCCTTAAGTTTCTGGGTACGCACTTGTAACGCTTAGCCCTGTATTTGTGGTAAGCGCGACCAGCCTTAAGCAAAGGTTTATCGATACGTCCTCCACCAGCAACAATTCCAATGGTTGCTCGGGCACCACCAGAGATAGTCTTTTTCGCGCCAGAGGGCAGACGAATACGGGTCTTGTTGTCATCGGGCGAATGGCCGATAACGGTGGCGTAGTTGCCGGATGTCCGTGCGAGTGCACCGCGGTCACCGATCTTCTCCTCAACGTTGCAGATGATGGTTCCTTCGGGGCACTGGCTCACGGGGATGACATTTCCGACGGAGAGGGTGGCTTTCTTGCCGCAGTAGACGAAGGCACCAGTGTGTAGACCTTCGGTAGCGATGAAGGTCTCTTTGCGGAGCTTGTAGCGGTAGGGATCACGGAAGACTACGCGGGCGAGGGGTGCACCTCTGTAGTGAAAAATTCAAACTTGAGCTATTATTGATTAAATACGGGCAAGGAGCACGCACCGGCCAGAGTCATGAATGATTTCTTTGACGATTCCACGAATATAGCCATTGCTCTCGGCGTAATCGAGGTTGCGCAGACGGGCGGGTGCTTTGTTGAGATGAGTGTGTGCTTTGAACTATAGACAACGCAATTCAGATGAGTTTCCTAACATCTATAAAAAAACCGATTCGTGCGTACGATGGCATGCGAACGCCTCTGTGCCCTGATAACCCGACCCATTGTGTATTCTGAAAGCCGAAAAGTCAGTCCAGAAATCCTAAATCAAGTCTTGCGACAAGTCTATCCAACGAGTTCCAATTCCATCCACCCCCAAAGTCCACCAATTTGTACCCCGATTTCGCTCTAAGGTACTCCAACATTGACATGGATTGTCACGGATACGATTTTCAAGCAAAAGGGAGGCATACTCACATCCTAGTGTCTTGAGGAGAGGTTTGGTGGTGATATGGACCTGTTGCGGCACACCCTATCGCAAAGTAAACACTAACAAATATTATATTACGTAACAATTGTCGGCTTGCTCGAACACAAGTCACCAAATAATCATGGCCCCCCTCCCCGAGTCTCAAGGGGACGCACCAAGAGTGGGTGGTCCTTCCAATAATATGGTATGGTGTTATCTGATATTTATTTTTAAAGCATATAAACAACGGTCGATTTAAAATTTAGCTGTTTGCCAGTGTCATGTTCTTCAACTCCAAGAGATTAGTTTTGTTGCAACGTTCCTGCGTTTGTGACGGACACACTAATATCTATTACGACCATTTAACCTAAAGAAAAATAGGTTATTCCTAAGGCTAATACTCTTTGTAGAACACTGGGGGGTAACACGAGAGACTCTTCTAAAATGATGAACGAGCCGGCGTTTGATTATTACCCTTGGCTCTCGGGATATGTGTCGAGTGTAGCTTCGCGTTGGAGGAGCAGGTTTGGGTAGCTATGTCCCGTTGTACAACTGTCAGAGAGAGGAGTAAGCCGAGATGACACGGAAACGGAAACAACCCTCACTCCTAAAAATTACCCCAATGTCGTTGGGATTTGTTCCTAGCTTGTACGAATCGCACACGCCTTTGAGCCCTTTTCTACAATATTTGAGGAGGCTGGCTCCCCTCCTTGTGACGATGATTTGTGGCGCAAATGTGTCTCCGTCTGGGGGGGAATGACAGAATCTCGAAGCACTCCGTAGAGTGCCCTGTGTCGCTTCATCTCCAACGAAGTCCTTCGTCTTTACAGCTAAACGGTCGGGCAGTTTGGGTAGATATGTATGAGTGTCGCCGGAAAATTCAATATCTCATTCACCCTGCTCTGACCTCCCCTACGCGGTCACTATCCCTTAGTTTGGTGATTTTCGCTGAAACTATCGGAAGTCGATGAGGTCTAGTTATTGTCCTTTCAAACACGGACTCATGCCTATAATGTTAAGATACTTCAATAGTTATGACTAATAGAATCACCGTGATAATATAGCTCGGACATGCTATAGAGGAGATATAAGTCATTACGAGGCCAACCATAAGTGTGGCGCTTACTAGGTGATACAATCTTTTATGGGCCGGTATTGATCGAAAGTCCCTTTAGGGTGCAGGTCGTGTACCCTGTTTGCGAAATTTGTGTCGTGTCGTCCATGAGAAAAACATCGTCCTATGCACCAACCCGTCCCAGCCGTCCAACTATATATAAGTTACACGAACGACGCTCTTCTGATGCCGGCTTCCCGTTCGTTTGGTGAAGTAGAGCGAAATAAAAAAGAAGTGGAAAAATCTTTGGTTGTGAAGTGGGTTGGTTGGTTTGGTGCCTGTCCGGGTTCACCCCGATTTTGAATTTCCACTATTGTAACGATACTCAGCTCCTTAACCTGGATTAAAAAAGCATTCATCTACGCTACCTTGTGCCGAAACACCAGTGAGGTGAGTGTGTTTCCTTAGGGTTGTGGAGAGCTGGGGGGGAATCGATAGGAAGTTTATCTGGAAGGCCGCCGGGAATGTCCCGGATTTTTAAATTTTTGTCACTTTCTAAAGGGGGACCGTGAGTACACTCCAGGAACTGAAGTTGGGAAAAAAGATAACATCTCATCGATAGAATGGAAAATAAGTTTTATTCCCCGTATATAAAGCTTCAATCCCACCTTTTCCGCCTTCCTGTCATCTCCCATCTTCCCAGATACACCCACCACCATTCCTATCGACCGACAATTATCATCAAGAGAGTGCGCGGGGCCTTGAGTCAAAGACACATTCATTAGTGCGCTTTCTTATCATCGATCAGCCCTCGATTGCATGTAAGGGCTATAGGCGTGAGCACTGAGCGCCGAGCATCCACCCCCATGCTGAATGTCAGTCGTCCGACTTTGGTCTTGGTTGATCCACCTCATCTCTGTGCGCCTCGATGACGCTTGTTTAAGCAAGCAAACACCAGCGCACATTACCATGGGAATGGACAATCCAGACCATGGTGGTCTCTGAATCATTCAACTTGCATGGCAGGGGGAGCATACCACCTTTATTCTCATTATAATTCATCAATGGATGGTCTGGTTTAATTTTTGCTGAAACTGTATTCTTGTTCATCCAGGCCGGATCCATAGCTCCCCGGGTTGCGCCTCAATGGAAAGGTACTGACACAGCTTTTCATCATCGTTTGACGAGGACGATGACTCATCGGGATCCGAACAGGGGATGTCCATGAACATTACATGTCGTGATATGTATACACTCGCGAACGATGGTGAAAACAGTCTGCCTGTCATCAGAGTCAATCCACCATCCGACGTGGACGGTTGATCACAGAACATACGATCCCCAGAAGTGGGGGTAAAACTGGATGACTTGTATAACCAGTAAGTATCCTTAGTCGATGGTTAAATTCTTGCCTGATGTCGTGCCCATGGCCTATGGACAGGATAAATTCTGATGTTTGGTTCGAGCCTCCATTCCGAAGAGACAACAAGGGCTTATGTTAATATCATTCAGATATCGCCCGGGTTTGATGATGCAGCCATTCGTATTGTTGGGTATCGATGTGTAACACCCCCCCTGTTATTCCAAGGGAATATATTCCGAGTTCGAAAGTATTGAGAACTCGGTATATCCGTTATTTAGACTGGGGTTGGATTGACCGCCAACGTTGCGGTGATAGCCGGTCGGACCCTGAAACAATACCGAATACCGATCCGTCCAGTTATGCTTCCGTTCCGTGTCGTAATTTGTTTCCCATCCTTTATCTTACATAGCACATTCTTGTTATCTGGCAGTAGTAGAAGTTCGTGACCTTTTTACATTGATTCATTAGATTATGGACCCATCCATTAGGTATAGATGTTATAAATGTACAATTTGAGTGTAAGTTAATTTTGATATTAGTTTGATATTAGTTTGATAGAAGTTGTTATTGCACTTATCCTCTAGTCTACATAGACAGAATTTAAAAATACATATAACAAGGTACACATTCTATTAATCGTTCACTACGGATATGATGAAACTGAGAGTTTTGATATTTTGACATAAAAATCCAAGAAAAGCTGTAGGCAATGGTGTGGAGAATAAAAAAAAAGATCCGAACTCGGATCTGCCGTGCTTGCAACGGCCCACACAAACCAGTTGCGACATAGGATACAACTCGCCATATCAGTGAGCTGCCGTTCTGCCAAGTAGCGACGATATAATCTCATGCTACACCCGGTCACAGTCAATATGTAGCATCTTGTCGCGCCCGACCATATGATGATCAGCCTGACATCTGAAAGTCGTTTACATGGCCGGCAGAGGCTGAGACGTATGTTCACATGTTGTTGGAGGTGCCCTGGTTTGAATAGGTCCTGGTGAAACTTGAGCCCGAAAAATGCGGAACGATGGGCTACACTTTGTTCCTCGCAATCGTGTATAAATCCGGATAATATCGCACTTCTGAACATGGTGATGAAGTTGCGAGTAGGTAATTAAATGATATGAGGGTAATAGAAAACGGGGACACTGCTTCAGAATGGGTGGTCTGATACAAGTATCATACAAGATGTTTTTGAATTCAATATTTATTTGGGGCTTAGTGAGCCAAGTGGAGCCGCCCTTCTCACAGGCATGATCCGCCACTCTCCCTCCTTCCAACCATTCGCGAGGCTCAGATTCAATGTCCACGCAGGTCCCGACTACCGAACACTTATAAGTAACTACCCTGAAAGATTCGTTATGGTGTATAATCGCCCACGAAGAACGGATGTCTGAGTCCCTTCTTACCTTGGATTCTCTTTCGCAAGCTCTAGGCTCCACTCAAAACCGAAACCTTGGCCGTCAACAACCTGGCAAAACAATTGCGCCATACGAAGGTCACCCAAAAAATTTAAGGTGGGAGGACGGGGGACATTCATACTGAGGCATTTTCAAAGTAAATATGCTCAGTTTGAGCACTTCTCAATGGAAGCAGATCTTGGGTGCAGGTGAGTCTACTTTCTATACAAGAGTCCCCTCTTACTTATACGCTCAACTCAATTCCTGTCCGCCTCTTGACAATCAGAGCTCTATTAAATTCTGTGCAAGTGCCGCCTATCACGTCCTTATTATTTATATACGGCAAGGTGAGCACATCTAACAGTTATTTTACTATTTTACGGCCCTTTTGTTCAAGAGTTGCATGATTCCTTCCATGTGCCAAGCGAGTCTATGTCCTATGTGGTCTATCAACCTATATGCCACGTGTTATCTGCATCACAATACAGCACCCATCCGTCTCGGCAGGATTTACCCCAGGGATCTGTAATCATTTCCTTCTCAAATAATAAAATTTCGATTTTAATATCGACATAAAAACATTCCTGTCCGGTCATCACCTCTACGGAATACTTCGAATTCAGAACACCACAAAAGGCCCATTTTCAAAGGGTAATCATGCCTTCTTCTCACGATTGTCATCATTCTCCAGACTCGACCTCGAACTCCTCGAGTCAACTTCAGGAGGGCCAAAAGTTCCAAACACATCCTTCTCGTCCACCTCTCTGAGCCCTGGCGGGGGCCAAATCGCATTAAGTACGAGCCATGTCGTGCCACTGATAAATAGGGATAGCAACCACGACATATTATACACATGTCTTAATTGAAGCGGGACGTCAGTTAATCGTATGAAAATGGAAGGGTTCTACTCATACTTACACCCATTTTTTGCTCACATGTACCGAGGAGGGTGTAACAGAAGCGCTAAATCCAGGTAGGCTGGCAAATACACCCTACGAAGTGGATAGAAACCAGCTGAGCCAGAATGAAGATAACTGTATGGTTAATTGGACCTACTAGAACCCATGCGACTGGAGCTTTCCAGTTCAAGCCATGCCAATACCTAATCCTCTTGCTTTGAGTACTCGTTATCAGAGAAAGGGACAAAAGATGTACCAGTAGTCACTTGAGGAGTCTGGAATAAACAAATGCGAGAGTTTGATGCGACGGCGTCTGACAATGTGATATTCCGCCTACGATTGTTAGAATCTGGAAATAGCTCGGTTTGATCACGACACCTACAAACATGATACCCGTGAGCGGTCCTAAGAACACAGCGTAACCAGAGATAGCTGTGATGAAACTATTGGCGGTCTATAGAAGATAAGTAGTTGATTGTAACTGTGACGGAATAATACCTACATTGAGGATCTTCCATGGATTGATGATAATCCCGATGGCCGCAATAACGTATGAACCGCGGCGAATGGTGAGATAACTAAACAAATTAGAGTAGCATTTAGTAGGACAATAAAGACCGGTTATTCAGAAGTGTTCACCGAGGTAAGAGCGCCGCCAGGTCCATGCCCCCCACGACACCACACGCAACGACGTTGACACAAAGCTGAGAAAGGAAGAACGCAAATGCAGCAAAGAAAACTGCTGCTCTTGCTCCTTTCCCACCATGTGTCTGAATAGCCTGCATAAGATCGTAGAGTTTCCAGAGAAGCGGCTCGTCCGGGTAGAAGCCGCGTGCGCACGACGTTGTAATTATACCCAGAATATTTGAACCGAGAAGGCAGATAGGAATGATGAATAGTTGCCCCCAAATTTGATCCCCAGGTTTCTTTGCGTATCGGGAGAAGTCTTGCGAGGGACACTATCAACCGGTACAGTCTGAAAGAAAGTAGAGGGACGTACCGCTCTGATACATAATGCCGCCGGCCCACCCACCAATTCCACGAGTGATCATCCCCATTATTGCCCAGCTAAGGTCAGGACCAGAGAGACGACCAGTACCAATTTCGCGCTCTGGATTCCTCCACAAGGGGCCAACATCACCTTGCTTTGCGAGAGCCCAGATAAATATTGCGAAAGCAGCAATTGTGACCACAACAGATGAGGCGATTGCCGGTACACGATACCTGCAATTTCCCTTGAGCCTCTGTTTCGGGCTAAACTATACAATTTACTCACTGTTCGGGCCTGAGGAGGAAAATAGGGAGGGAAATAACCCAGAAAATGATGAAAGAGACTGGAAGAAATCGTTGAGAAGTAGTAATAAACAAAAAAAAGAATTTCTTACCAAATTCATTGGTTTTCATTCCTGCATTTGGCGGGAAATGATTCTTTATGTTGTAAAAGCTTGCTAGTCAAACCAAGCCTCCATCAGTATTAATAGAGTAAAAGTAGCCAATCTTCACTCACGCCAGATTGCACCTATCATGATCTTGACCATTTGGCCCCCGTACCATCCTTCAACGCCATACCAACAACAGGAAAGGATAATACGATTAAGAACTACAAACCAAGATCCACGGCTTGTCGAGTTTAGTGAGCCAATTGAAGTGTTAATGTACGTGCTGGATCAATAACTCACAGACCCCAGCCTGTACGGTTGATCACAGCCTAAAGCCGAAAATGACGCCATGTGATGGAAAATTTTGAGATTCCGTTCGGGCGTACTCACAAAAGGGACATGCCATTTACCTCCTGCTTGCCCGCTAATAACCAGGGATATGGTTATTCTGTGATGTTAACGCTTTTCAGTAAAAATTATGCATGTATAAATACACCGCGATCATGGCTCACATGGCTGTACTAATTGTGCAAACTACACCACATGGAGGTTTGTCAAAAAGTATTAGTCAATCAGTAATGTCGTATCACGAACCTGCAATTGCTTGTCCAACAGTCAACCCAACGGCTACTATAACTCCAGTGAGTCTAATATCTTATAAATGCAGGTATTAAAAAGCGTTCACAGGCAGATGCTGCTCCTGACCACTCGGCAATATTGACCGCTGGACCGCGCAGTTAGAAAACCCAAGTGAAGAGATCTCGATTTTCATATACCAGTAGATAACCAGAAGAAGATGAAAACTTTCTTAGACCAGGTCCTACGAGATGGCGGAAGTGGAAGAACACCCCCGTCCCGGTATGGCGCTGCTGCCGCCGAAACCTATCACCCAAATATAAGTCATTGCTCAATTTTGGCCTCACTGAATATAATCACACCCGAAAAGCTGATAACATACTGGTTATGAGCGTAACGTGAGGGGTAGCCAGCGAACGCATCCAGCAAATCAATGCTTTATAAATGTGTGTGCGATACCATACCAATCATCATGTGGTCACTCCATAAATACGGACATGTACCATGAGATATACCCGAGATTCTCACCGTTGACAGGGATGGGATCTCAAGACTGCTTCGGGAGCTGCGGATCAGCGATGGATGGAAGTCGGCAATAAAGGGTTATACAGAAATTTCACGGACATAAAAAAAGACAAATAATCATAGTGAAAGATTTAATTCGGGTTATATCTGAAATGAATATCTTCCAGCATATCTCTTGGGTCCTTCTTTTCTCGTTTTACGCGTTTCGTCCCCACCAATTTGGACTTCTCTACCAACCATTCTATCCAGTGGTCTTGAGTACTAAATCGAGAGAAAATCACTAGGAACTTACCTCCAGACCTCATTGGTTTCCCACCGAGGCGATAATACTCTTCGAAATAATCCTTCATCCCTAATGCATGTAACGATGGATAATCAAGCGGTGAAAGCAAAACATCCCCATGGAAAGGGGCGAAGTAGAAGATCCCAAGTCGATCGAAACTGTCACCAGGACTTATTAGACAATTTTCTTTAAAAATATCAGACAGAAAATACATACTGGCGTTGGTCATCAGGGGGTTCTTTCACTAGATCGGTGAACTAGATTTAGCGGGAGCCTGTGGACAATTACATTGCATAACGTACCCCTGTGGGGAGCTGCCTTCAAAATTCCACCGGTAAGGAACTCCATGCAATCTCCAAGGGAGATAATGATATGATTGGGGTAGTGCCTAATGTAGCGCCACTTCCCGTCAGGTGTCAGGGTTTGTAAGCCCGCAATTGGCTGAGAATAGAGGAATGTGACTGATCCTCTGTTATTATGGGAGTAAGTAATCATTCTATCTGGATATAATAGATCTGACTCACAAATCTGTATGTCCTGGTAGCCAGAGGTGCGCTCTCTTCTCTCTGTCTGCTTCCGGTGGAGGGTCTGTGTATCAACATTAGTAAGCGAAGAATGGAGAGTGAGTGCTCAAGACTAACGATATACGGCATACCGCAGATGGTCCTTTGAATGCGGCCATTTGATTTCATTGTCACTTCCAACATTCAAAGGGCGCCCGTCGTCTTCACCACCACGATGGTGGAGCCGCCATAGCCTGTAAAAATCGATTGGCCTGCAGTTAATAGTATATCCAGAGAGTCTTACGTATCAACCTCAAGTCCTAGTCCGAGAGAAATAACACCAAGAATTTTGTGAAGAATAATGTAATGGTTGAACTAATGCATCGATTCATTGCCTGATGCCCGGATCGACAGATAGAGCATTTACCTCCACAAATTGCCGAAAGTCCGGAAGATAAGGTTTACCGATTTCCGGTAAACGAGATTCGCGGAGTGTGAAGGGGTAGAAATCGTAATGCTGGAGCACAATGTCAATATGAATCGTTGTATTTTCCGAGATCAACGAACTTCCAACGAGTCAACTGTTCCATTGGGTCTCTTGTAGTATCCTTGCGGCTAGGAAAAATTCCAGTTTCCTAAATCTTGGCTGGGAGTATCGAACAAACCTTGTACCCAGCCCAACTACCCTGTGTGATGTCTGCATGTAAAGCATGTTTCTCGCTCTCGGGCACCTTCTCATTCAGTAACTTTCCAAGATTGAACTGGTGCTGCCACTCCTCTTCTGAAACTCCGTGACCTTTAAGAGCAAGGAAGCCAACTGTCCGAAGCGCATGCAGAGTACGTGTTATAAGATCGTCTTGTTTTGACTGCAACTCTGCCGATAGTGGTTGTGAAGACTCGAAGGTACGAAAATCGGAAAGATCGATGACTTCGAGGTCGATATACTCGTCTGGTAGCTCCTGGGTTAGAAACGATCAACACACATGAAAAATTGGCATGCCTTCAGGGATCAATTTTGTCTCGGGAGCAAAGACCCATGGCTCGAGACGATCCTGATCGGTAGTAGAGACCCTGCCCACCATGGTATAGTATTTGATTTCCGACAAAGAGGTGGGTCCCACCTAGAGTCTATCTGCTGACAGGTACAGGACGTGGGGATTTTAAGTCCTATTAAGCCGTCTTCTGACCATTTTTAGACATGGGAGTATTGTTAGGCAATCATTGCCTATAAGAGTTGAGTGCTGAGCGCTGAGCCCGGGCCGTGGATGTAATGGGCAAGAATATGTTTCTTACTGGGGGTATTTCAGGGCTTCCATACACTTGTTTTCATGAATGAGGAGCGTGGGACTATTCGGCCCCGGTTGATCCGTTTCTCATTGTGCTCCTCTCTTGCATCTACCCAATACAAAGTCGCTGGCTGGGGGTCGAGCTCGGAACTCTCAGCCTGAGCGAGATTTCCAACAAGAATCTATTTAATTCTATTTCTAAAACTACTTGGAGGGACGGTATAGCTCCGTCCACTAACTGCGCTACCACTGGACCTATAAGGCCCCTACTAATCGATGACACTCACCATTGGCGCATTTACACATACAGATAAAGGTACCACGGAAACACAACAAAGTAGAGATCCTCTATATACACAGGAATCCCAGTGTGGAGCCAAAGATGGAACGAAGGAACTTGGTAGCCTCAGAGAAGATATCCTTCGGGAGATCAAGCAGCTTCCGGACACTGTCTTTCGGATTGAACAGCATTTTATCATGATAGCCAAGTCAATCCAGCAATTCGAATCAACGGGGGCACTCAAAGGCAGCGATGACTCTTCTTTCCAACTTGATACCTCATGGGACTCATCCCGGAAGGTAATTTCCTATTCTTCTCTTGGACGAAGTTTCCGACTTACGTTTCCGGTGGTAGAGCTACGATTCACTCGTCAGCAGTTCTGATGCATCTGCAAGACAATTGAAAAGAAGGATTGACGGTAAATGAACTTGAGCGCCTAAATTTAGCAACGTGGCAGACCTAGTTGAACATAGATTTGTCGAAGATTTTACTACCTTTGATCAGCACGCCTGATACCTCTCTTGAGGTCAAAAAAGGATATATATTGGGATTTATTAGGGTGAGTGTTTCACAGAACTTGGGGTGGATGGTAGACCGAGAATTTTTCAATTGCTTCAGGGCTTTGATGAAGTGCAAATACGGGGAATGGATATTTCGCAAGAGTTTCAGAGTCTCCGTGAAAGAGTTAGAGTTTTTGAACGTGATCTTAATAAAGAGGTGGAAAACCAGGATGGGTTTATCGAGCAAAGAATAAAGGAAATCCCGAACGACGTTGCGAAGCTGGAGGCTGAACTTAAAGCGTAAGTCAATACTATTTTTAAGGTCGGAGCCCAAGGCTGAACCTTGGTGGACAAGTTCTTCAGGGTTTGTGAGTCTTTGACTTTGAATGACAGTATCAATGTTCTGGATATCCATGAATAATGGTAGCTCTCCGCATGTCGTAGCGTACTCGGACCGCGTGCGATTATGAAGTCGGCAAAGGTAATGGTATCGGCTCCGGTATCCGGTACGCTACTGTTGGTATGTGTGACCTCCTTAACTAAATATAATCGGGCTTACTGAACATTACATATACTAGTTGTCTGGTGTTGGGGCAGTTGGATATGTTATTTCTCAGGGATTGAGCGACAGAACAAAGGAAATTCAAGGTTTGTAGGACGCAATGATCTTGGTTCGATTTGATCACTTATACAGTCCCATGATCTCAGGGAAGAATGTTGCCATTATGAATCTGCAACTCGAGAAAATTTCACTGAATACAAGACGAACCCAACTTCAAGAAATTAAACCTGAAGTGATTCGGCTTGCAACATCCTTCGATGAAATTGTGAATGGATTGGGCGTTATGCAGCGGATATGGAAAATGGTAAGGGTCCTCGATCTTATAGTTCATTTCTCCCTGACTTGACACACTTCCTCCACTTTCACAGATCAGTTCGGACGCGGTTGGACTCCAGGAAGCAATGAGTCAGCTGCGAAATGCGAGAACTTCCGTGGTGAGTTCTATGTATCACAAAGATAGTAGTACATCACCCGTTAAAAGTAGAAATTTTTGCCCAGGGGTTTGATAAACGCACCCCGGAAGTTGTGAAGCTTTGGCAGACGTTGTCATGCACGTTAGACGATTACGCTTATGGGCCTTCCTGGGATGGGATCGTCGAATGGGCTTTGCTTTTGGTCCTCGTTTTCCTTTGGGAGTCATGGGACACCTATTTCCGAGGAGCACTTATTTTTGAGAATTGGATGGTTAGAGGGGTGATGCAACTGGTGGTGGAAGGTTGGATACGCGCAAGCTTAAGGGAGGGGGAAATACTCTCTCTGCCCCGAATCCTAAGTGTTGGGACATAGAGTTCGTGTTATCAAGCTAACATCATAAAACCACGCGACTCGACACTCGCCTTACAACAATCGCGGAAAGGAAGATTGAAGAAGGCCAAGGGTGTTATGTTTCCGTTACTCTGTGGTCATTCGAATGGGGATCTCGCTATTGATGGAGCATCTGGCATAGTATATCGTTCTGGATTCAGCGAGAGGATATTTCGAAGGATCGGGAGCGGTCGGCTGCGGTCTGACGGCGACTTCGTTAGGTTTCCAGCGTGCCGCCTACAAATCATCGGCAGAACCTATACTCCTGGTTGCAGAAGAGCGAGTTACGCAGACCAGGCGATGTACTATTCTTTTGCATGGTTTAGCTCTTGAATCTTGACACCATCGTACATGGTTGGAATTATTCGAGAGTCCACCATCAATGTGTGGAGAGTGAGGCAGAAAATTTTTAGTTCTACCTCGGCGGAATCCTTTTTTGCTTGTGGACGTAGTACATAGTTATAATTTACATGAATGGTATAGTTTATTGAATGCTGATGTTGGTTTTGATTGTGGTCATGGTAAATGAATTTCGTCTCAGTTGAATAGCCCTAGAGTCAACATGCTTACACCAGACTACATCAATTCATTTCCCGAACTCTCTATACGCGTTCTTACCTACCTCACCCTACCTGATATTTTCGCATGCCAACGCGTTCATTCCACACTCTATGCGCTCATCAAAAGCTCAACCCTCCTTCAATACCATGTTGCCACTCAACTCGCAGGTGTAGAGGATAACCCATGGTCGACAACAAATCTTCGCGAACGTTTCGAAAAGGTCTCCACGCGGGAAATTGGATGGATCCGACAGGAATTCGACTTTACGCGGACAGTACCAGTCACACACGACCACTCCGGGATTTATGATCTTTCTGGAGGAGTTTATTTCTTGGGGAATCGGGACCGCCGTGCTATGCATTACTGCACACTGCCCTCGAAGGAAACTGACAAGACTCGATGGGCAAAGATTGACACGGATGCCAACATCATCGATATAGGGCTGGCAGTATATGAACATGACCTTCTTGCTATTGCAACTATGTGCGTAGATTATAGTCTAACCCCTCTACAATACTGATGAAGTCGAATTTGGAGTAGAGCACCGCAAGACGATCAATATACTATCGAAATTGTTCTTCTCGAATTTTCTACTGGAGAATCACACTCACAGGCGGGGCACCCTCGACTCTTCCTAACAAAAACGCAATGGGCACACCCGTCCGCCTTTATCACTATTATTGGAGACGTCCTTGCCCTAATTATTGCACACTATGACAACCCCTCGAGTCCTGATGACAACCTTTACGTATTCAATTGGAAAACGGGAGCCCTGAAGTTGGTGAGTTTGATTGTGTTCATACATCTACACTCACCTGATTCCGGAGTTTAGCATTCAACAGCTCCAAACGACAGTTATGCCGACTTAATTTTTCTCTCTGAAGACAATTTTCTCGTTCCAAATGCCAAAGAAGGATCCCTCGAGTTCTGGAATCTTACCAACTCTCACCCAATCGGTGCCCTCAGCCTCCCTCCTCTTAACCCCGGCTATACGTTCAGTGACATAGCCAGTCGATGCGAGCCTAATCCTACTCCATCCGGAACGCCACACTCCTCGCTTCCCTTCCACACTTCATACTTGGATGCCATTGCCCTCTTTAACATTTGTGTCGAAAGAGGCGAAGGATTCGAGTCCACTTTCTCAATGTTCGTGCACCGTAGTGCGCTTCTGCGTCTTTGTCGTCCACCTCCCAGCGATGGTGGTACATTCAACATTATCCCGTGGTTCTTGTGGGGCCCACGTATATCAAGATGGATGGGTGGGGGAAGCACGCGTTGGATCACAACAACATCTGGTGAACGTGCAGTACTCACGGCTCAAGGCGCAGGTGGATCAGCTCTCGTGGATTTCCGTCTCATACGCCTGCGTGCCAACGGGTCACAGGTGAATCAAGGGGTTCACATTGAAGGTCCAGGGGTGTTTTTTCATTCAGCATTCAATGGTCCGATTGATTCTTCGCTCCCATTTGCGAGGCAGGTACTCACGGGGATGGATGACTATAATGGAGGGCTCTTAATGGATGAGGAGAGACTAATTGGGGTGAAAGTGGGCTTTATTTTATTCGTCCGGTTTTATAATGATCTGAATCGTTTTATTCAAGCTGGATGCTTTGGAAATGATGATTTCAGATATCGTTGTTTATCATTTCGGGCCAAAACCGGCTGGGGAAACGGGATATATTGAAGTGTTTTGATTGTTTTTGGCGAACGTCGGACTTAATATCTTTTATCACACTCCATTTCAATACCCTAATTAACAAAACAAATAAACATCCCTTCCCCCTCATACTCATTCCCGGAATCCACACCATCCCCCTGATAGAAGCTCAACACTTAGATGTCGTCGTCCAGAAAAGCATCAATAGTATCGCCTTTGATACATCCTACAAACTCAGAGAATCTTATACGATATCGCATCAGCATTTCCGACCATTTCTTCTGGATGAGTCAGAAATGATGATTTCAGACCTTGTTATCCATCATCTAGGGCCAAACCCGGCTGGGGAATCGAAATATATCGAGGTGCTTTGATTTTTTTTGGCGAAGTCAAGCATCGAGCTAGGCATCTTTTGTTACCTGTAGAAGTTACACCTGGAAATTCAACGAGGTTTAACGGGCTGGGGTGGTGATTTAAATCCTTCGTCTGTCGATCCACATCTTTCACCTCGTAGGATCCACCATGCGAAGTGGGGGAGCCACGCGTCCCCAGGGGATATTTGCCCCCAAATACAATTTTAAACCTATAACACTCTCAATCCTGAATGCATTCAAATTCCATACCTTGGGTGGCGAAGCAAATCAGAAGTCTTTCTCCCTTGCTCATTCCCGGAATCCATACATCGCCTCAATGGGAGCTCAACACTCAGATGTTCAGATATTGTCGTTCAGGAAAGTTTCAACAGTGTCGCTTTCGACACATCCTACAAACTCGGGGAATGTCGTACGATATCATCTCGGATTGTTTCCGATCATTTCTTTGGTCTTGAATATATTTCGGACGCGGGACTTGAGCTGGGGCTTGTTCTTTTCATGCACACACGTCCTGCAATTTGTGATCGGCATGTTTGTCATTGGGTAGCTGCCCTGGGTTTTTCGGGGTTACGCCTTCATTAGCCAGTTAAACAAACAACCGATAGGACAATTTGAGCCAAACTCCTCAGCGTCAATCTTTCCTTTTGTGTATGCGGGTATGTTTAGGGGTGCTAATGACCTGCCCGTAATCATCATGAGTCTGTTATGACAGAACGTGAAAGTTGACGCTCTCCGATACTCTCTGATAACACCTAAAAGGAGGTAGATTGTGGGGTTTCTTCAAAGCTCCTGTTCGAACAACTTGCGGACGACATGCTTGCACCGATATATATCGATACATATCCTGAGCTATTTATCCATATTCTAACCTATCTCACCCTACCCGACATCTTCGAATGCCAACAAACACATTCCGCGTTCTATGCGCTCATTAAAAACTCAACACTGCTTCAGTATCATATCGCCACCTTGGTCGCGGGGGTTGACGACAATTCATGGTCGACATTCAGTGTTCGTGAACGCCTTGAACAACTGTCTTCGCGAGAAGCTGGCTGGGCTCACCACGAGTTCGATTTCTCGCGAGTGGTGTCGGTGCCGAGACTTCATGATGATTTTGATGGGTATGATTTCACAGCAGAAACTTTTTCCGTCAATATGTACGAACAGGGATCCATAAATCACTACGTGCTGCCGTCAAAAGCATCTGATGAATCGCTTGATGGCGCAGAAGTTAAAGGGAATAACAATGAAATAATTTAGTGAGAAGGGAAGGAATGAACCTCACAGAAGTTACAGAAGGAGGCTCGATGAATTTAGTGTGTATGACAAGAATAATAATACCACTATTTAACATTACTTATCGTTCCCAGTGTCGATCAATATGGGCGATCCCCCCCTCCTTTTCATCTCCTGCCTTGCGCTGTTATATTTTGCTTTCCCCCCACTGCTGCGCTTCTACTTCTGGCTGAACACTCACTCCCTTTTTTGCGCCCCATCCGTTCCAACATAATTCACTTTCTCTTCCCTAGCAACTGTGATACACCCTCTGAACCTAATAAATGGCTTGGGATCACACTCACAATCGCGTGAAGCCGGCAGGGGCCAATGGAACTTGTTACGAAACGCAGTGTCTTTTCAAATACTATTACTTTTTCCGGGATACGTATTCACCTTTCACAATACTCTGGAAACTCATACGATCAACACGTTGCACATGCCTATAGTCCAACACTTCACAAAAGAAACCGCCCCTTTACCGTGCCCATAGAAAACTGCGCATTGTAACCTGTGCAGTTGGGGGGTGTATAATCAATTTCCCAATCGGAAGCTCCACCCACGTGGGCCGTGGCGTGAAAAAAGATCAAGATTATATTCTCTTCCATAAAATTTCCCTGGATATCACAGTTCTTCAAGCGCCTTGATAACTATACGCAGTCGATCATCATGAACTTGTGTAAACCCCGCCGTTCCACAAGATTACCGATCGAGAACAATTTCGTACGCCTGGTGCGATGCGTCACAATCCCTGCCAAAGGACACGAAGTCTTGTACGTAAGGAGCATCTTCAAAGATTAAGCGGATCTCGATACGTTTTCTTCACAAATACTCTTTGGGTCTTGCGATCTTGCATGAGCACACATAACGTTACAAGTTGGGCCTCTTGATTGGACATGTCGATATCATACCAGTATCCAGGGCAAGCGCCTCTGGCAGCGTGGCTCCAGCATGGTGTTTAGTTTGGCACTTGGTTGTGCTATATAGATATCGATACGCCGTCGTCCCCTCGCCAATACACTCCATATTCACCAACGAACTCAGAATGAGAGCACCTAACTCTGCTGGTTCTGACTATCCTTCCGAAAATTTTGATTCGCCAAGCAGCGGGACATCCGCGTCTTATCGTTCATCGATGGATCCGAATAATGTGAACAACGCGGCAGCCAAGTATGACCTTTACCTAGAGTTATCTAATTGCACCCTGAACAATAAATAGGAACGCCGGTGCTGCACCCCGTGCGCCACTTGGCCCTCGCAACGATAACATTGGTTCAAATTCTTCGTCCAGTCAACCCTCGTGAGTATCCTGTTGGTCCTAGTTAGTTTTAATATTTAAGAGCCGTAATAGTGCGTCGAAACCTGCATCGTATGTCACTGCCCAAGCTAAAAAAATGTTGTTGTTGAGAATCTAAACTTCCTTAGATCATCACAATCCGCCTCATCCACGGAATGGACACCGTCCGATAATGATGGAGTTGCTATTGCGTAGGTTTAATTAATCTAATACATTTCTTTGCCTCGGAAAAACCCACCTCACATTTCATACAGAATTATGGGAGCAACAGGAAGCGGCAAAACATCGGTTAGAAAAACTCGTCTCTTCTTTTCGAATAAAGGAGTTAATTGGAAAAATATAGTTCATCAACCTTGTCAGTGGTTCCAATCTCCGGGTGGGAGAAGGATTAAGGTCTTGCACAAATATCGTTCAACTAGCCGTACCTTTCAAGGTCGGTGGACGTTCCATCACTCTCATCGATACCCCCGGTTTCGACGACACCACAAAAAGCGATACAGACATTTTAAAGATGATCGCTGGATTTCTGCAAACGACGTGAGTTGACGTCCCCATCTCCAGTACGCGTTATGCCCGATGATAACACTTCGTATATAGGTACGAGCATGGAAAGAAATTAGCTGGGATCATATATATGCATCGTATCTCCGATTTTAGGATGGGCGGGATATCGACACGTAACTTCAAGATGTTCAGGAAATTGTGTGGCGAGGAAACCCTTAAAAACGTGATCATCGTCACAAATATGTGGGGTCAGGTATCACCAGCAGTTGGCGAGGCTCGCGAAAGGGAGCTAGCCACCGACGAGATGTTCTTTAAACCCGTCCTTGATAAGCACGCACGCCTCCTTCGACACGATAATACAGCCAGCTCAGCGCAAGCCATTCTCGAGTTGCTGATTCCAAACAAACCAGAAGCTCTAAAGATTCAACGAGAACTTGTCGATGAACATATGGATATCTCTCAAACTGCCGCCGCCGAGGAGCTCAACCGTGAGCTGATGGAGCAAGCGAGGCGCCATCAGGCCGAGCTGGAAACTCTGAAGGAAGAGATGGAGACGGCCATCCAAGAAAAGGACGAGGAGACGCGGAAGGAACTAGAAAAAGAGTACCAGAAATTGCACAAAGAGATGGAGAGAATCCAAAACGACTCGCAACGACTGGCCCTGGAATATAGCGAGGAAAAACGTCAGATGGAGCAGAAGATGCAGGAAATGATGGAACAGGCAAAGCGGGATAACGAAGCTGCCGCGCTTAAATACGAGAAGCAGTTGAAAGGATACCAGGACGAGATGAACGCCAAATCTGCCGCGTTCGCGCAGGACAAGAAAATGCTCGAGAAGAAGATGGAGGAAGCCGCTGCGCAAAGGAAGAAGGAGGAGGCAGCGGCACAGGCGGCACTGAACGCACAGATCGCAGCGCTGCGCAAGGAAGCGGAGAACGCAAGGGCGATCTCGGACGCTGAGAAGAAGGAGTTAGAACGTTCCGTAAAGGAGCTGACCAATAAATCCAAGGAGAAAAAGGACAGCGCTGAGGAGAGGTATCGGAACGAGATGCAGTCATACAATAACCAGATTGCGGCGGCACAGAAAGCGGCGGCGGCCGAGAGAGCAGAGATGCAGAAGGCGATGAAAGAACTCCAGCGTCAGAATGAGGAGGAACGTCGCAGATCTAGAGATAGTGGTGGATTTTGCATGATCATGTAACTTGTTGATGCATTTATCAGGGTAGATTCCATGTGTTGCCTTCGACTGAGTTTGGGATATACAACAAATTTTGAGGAATTCATGACTTTTAGCGTATAGGGTTGGGTCTGGTTCTTCGCGTTAGTATCCAATCAGATTGATCATTATCGAAGTCGCTGCTGCTCATTTACCCAAACAAGAGTCAATCGAACAAGCTCATGGCCAAAGAGAAGAGAGGTGTGTCCAGGCGGAGCTCGAGATCACGATGAGGCTGCAGACAACAAGCTGGGGAATCGCGAGAAAGCCGTGCAACGGTGGATGAGAGAAGAGACGGAGAGGTCAAGGCTGAGGCAGGCCGCAGGAGGCTGAACGAGCTATAACTTAACAGGCAGCCGAGCAGGCGAAAATTGCACGTCAACTGGCTGAGAGACTGCTTGATTGAGAGCGACAAAGACGAGAAGAGTGATAGCGATAATGATGAAGGCCGCGTGATTATGTGAACAGTCCACATATTCACGCCCCAATTTGCGATACTCAGACTCATCCAATTCTCTATATTTTGCTAATTCCTTTTGACTACATAAGTAGGTAGCCACTATTCCTGTGCTATGTAGCTTTGATTAGAAGATATCACAGATTTATAACACCATGGGAGTCCTGGAAACTTCCGTCAACATCGTGGGGTTTAGACATCGTCGTCTACTTTACAAGTTCTCGCAAATCCTTATTGTTTATACCAAAATTTCGTTAAAGCTCAAGGTCATTAGCAAAATATGTTCTGATATCCTTCTGGTACCCACCCCTTCTGAGCAACCTGACCAAACCTCGAACTTGAAAGATAGTTGAACGAATCACGATGCACCCAACTTTGATGGAAGATACAACTAATCAGGGAGAAAGACGAAATCACTACCAACCGAAGACGGAGTCCAGTGCCCTCCCAATGAAACTGAAAAAGCCTCCCGAGCGGCGGTGACTTCGCTCTCGTCGTTCTTGTTCGTTCTGGCGCCGAATGTCTTCCATCGCTTTCTGCATTTCCGCTTTCTCAGATGCGGATGCTTTCTGCGCATTCGCGAGTTGCTCCTGGTATGTCTGCATTTCTTGTCGGTATCTTGCTGCAGCGTCTTCTTTATCCTTCTTGGCCTTTTGTGCTAAATCCTTTACAGACTTCTCTAACGCCGCTTTCTCAGCAGCAGAGGTTTCCTGAGTGACTTTCGCTTGATCCTTTAAAGCTTTGATTTGCGCGTCAAGTCTGGCCTGTGCAGCTTCCTCATCTTTTTTCCTCTGAGCCGTGGCCTCTTCCATTCTCTGTTCAAGAATTTTCTTATCATTCGCGAAAGCAGTCGCCTTGGCATCAAGGTCCTCCTGATATCTTTTCAACTGTTGTTCGTATTTCAACGCGGCGGCTTCGTTATCGCGTTTCGCCTGCTCCTGCATCTCCCGCATTTTCTGCTCCATGCGAAGTTTCTCCTCGTTATATTCAGACGCCAACCTCTGCGAGTCATTTTGAACCCTCTCCATTTCTTTATGCAACTTGCGGTACTCTTGTTCTAGCTCCCTCCGGGTCTCCTCATCCTGTTGTTTGATAGCTGTCTTCATCTCTTCTTCAAGGCTCTTTAACTCAGCTCGGTGGCGCTTCGCCTGTTCCATTAATTCGTGGTTGAGCACCTCTGCCGCAGCAGTCTGCGAAATATCCATATGTTCGTCGACGAGTTCCCGTTGGATTTTAAGAGCTTCTGGTTTGTTTGGGACAACCAGCTGCAGGATAGCCTGCGCAGACTCGAATGTGTTATCATGGCGGACAAAGCGAGCACCCTTAGCGAGGACGGGCTTGAAAAACATTTCTTCCGATGCCAATTCTCTTTCTCGAGCTGCACCAACCGATGGCGATACTTGGCTCCACATGTTTGTTACGAGGACGACATTTTTGAGCGTACTCTCTCCGCACAGCTCCCTAAACATCCTGAAGTTACGTGTCGATATCCCACCCATCCTGAAGTCGGAGATTCGATGCATATATATAATACCAGCTAGCTTTTTACCGTGTTCGTACCTGCAAAGAGGATCTCACTCAATCGGATTTTTATAATGGACAAACCCTGGAGCTTAACTTACGACGTTTGCAGAAATCCAGCGATCATCTTTAGAATGTCTGTATCACTTTTTGTGGTGTCGTCAAAGCCAGGGGTGTCGATGAGAGTGATGGAACGCCCACTGATCTGAAAGGGCACGGCCATCTGAATTACACTTGTGCAAGATTTCAAGCCCTCTCCAACACGTAGGTTTGAACCGCTGACTAGATTGATGAACTGCCGTTCGCCTCGGTAAATATTTCGATGTCACAAAAACAAAAACCTTCACTAACTGTAGTTTTTCCGCTTCCCGTAGCCCCCATGATACTGTGTATATGAAATTCAGAACATGGGTCAGTGATCAAATTAAATCTACGAAATTAATTGAACTTGCGCAATAGCAACATCATCATTCTCTTCAGGTGTAAATCCTGTCCAAGTGGACTGAGATGGCCTAGTCAAGCGTTAGCAAATGTTTTAACTCAATGTAGAGCAGACTGACGATTCAGTCATTATTTCTGGCGAAGCTGATATAGAAGTTTGTTTTCCCTGGCGTGGAAGCTATTCTCAGGATTCCTGGGTGGAATTTTGGCGTTATTTCTGCGAAGAACCAGCAGTGTACGAAGAGGGGAGATGCGATTTTTGTAAAATATTGAGAGTTAGCAATGGGGATGAACCCACTTGCTCTTCTGTTATGTTAAAGTTCCTAGATATTGCAGTAATATGTTGTGCGTGTCGGGTAGATAATCGATAGGCTTTGGAGAAATGACAGGCTTTAGTGTTAAGGTAGTGCCTTAAATATTACATCGTAGCAGTGAGCCAAAGAGCACGCCGTACCAATGTTGCATAGCCCATCAGGTTTGGACAAGGACCAGATCGGCTTGCCACTCGCTTTGAGATCTGGATGTCTAGATCTCGGTCACAGGAGGAAAGAGCAGTTCAAGTTCGTGGATCAAGGCGCTAAGATTGCAACGACACAACAGCCTTTCCGGGAACACGCAAGATCCGACCTAGAAACACCATATCACTGGAATCAAGATTTCACGGTTTCACGCCTTTGTCACTAAATCAAAGAAAGTCCAGTATGGGCGCGTACCCAAAGGTGAAATGTGAAATTCTTGATGGAGTTTCATCCATATCGACTGGCGTGAAGACAACGTCACCACAGGGGTCTGAGGTGCGGAGCCATGAACAGAATGATGTTACTCCACCGTCTCGAAATTAGTGATCGTCATTAATGTCCGGGGTTGAATTGACCGAACTGTGTTAATGGCACAGGTAAACTTCCGTAAGCCTTCTCTGGAAGTGATTTCACGATGACCACGATTGGATTCTTGGGCCACCTATCCCCCCAAAAACGACCGAGATATCCATTGGTCGCCACGTGCCAGTCAGCAATGTCTACCGGCGGTGCATACATAAGCTTCTGTGAAGGGATATCGTTGTTCGGTTCCCACTTATCGCACTGATTTCCATGACCAATCACAGAAAACCCTTCCTGCAGCCCTTTCCATGGAGTCTCCCAATGGCATAGATCCATAAAAATCCTGTATGGATCCCAGGATGGCATAGGTGAGTTTCGAAAGGTCCTATTTTGGGCTCGACACAGGCCTAGCTTGATTTATTGATAATAGATTAGCATGGGCAGTAGTCGTTAGCCTCACGGTTCGCAGCGTGTTGCAAGTGTGACAGCATCGTGGGGCACACGTACAAACTATGGGTGCGATAGTTTCGTTATTGTCTCCGTGTGCTATATGTAGGTGCCTGGCCAGTATTTCAAGTGGATACGAAAATTCGGATCGTATCCAAATCAATTTCTGTGTTGAGAGTGGCGGTAAGAAGTGTTGCTCTGGGGTCGTTGACAATTAGGGTGAAAACCTTTCCCCAGGAATAACATTATCGTCGCGTACGGCCGTCACTATACGATGTGTCTTGAGATTTACGTGCAGCCTTTTAGATTTCTGGGCGTGATGAGGTCCAAAAACAGCAGTTGGACCCTTATAATCGTCCTATGTAGAAAACAGTGGTTAACCTTGTGATGGTTCATTAATCTTGTGAGTGGACCAAAGCTTCAAGGGACCCTATTTCTTCACAAGCGCGGCTGAGGAAACACTGCCCTTCAAGCTTTGCGGTCATAACATCGTGCTTATCGATCCTGGCCTCAATGGCACAAAGGAAACACCATCACGATCTTGAAGCGTATTTCCAACTATTTGGCGGAGCCAGAAGGGATAAATATTGTTGGGTCTACATATATTTGCACCGGATTTCTGATTTCCAAATGGGAGGAATATTGATAAAGAAATTCAAGGTGCGGACCTCTTTGTGGAAATATCATAATAAAGACTGTTGCGATCGTTACGAACACGAGAAGTAAACCAGGAGGTTGGAGAAGTGAAGGAAATGGGCCTGAAAAACGGCCTGTAAGTCTGTTGGATGAACAGGGTGGGTCGGTGGGGCATGACAGCGCAATCACATCTAGACGATCGATTATTGGGCTATTCAGCAAGAATGAAACCAGGGCACTCCAGTTTCGGATTCAAGTTGTATACGAATGAAAGGCGGTTCGCAGACTACTGCTCAGCAAGGAGCTTGCCGGCCAATCGTGCAAACAGGAAAAGGTGACATGTCCAGGTAGAAACGAAACCATGAAGCGACGGACCGAGACAAGAAAAGAACAAGCGGCGGCGCGTGGGGAAGAATCGAGAGAGTTAAGACCGAGACCAAACGGCAAGGGGAAAAGCTGCGAGCAGTAAATGGGATAATTGAGACAAGCATGCCTGGGCGGACGAAACCAGAGTAGAAGTTGATCTGTTGGCGGTGGAGCGTCTGCATCAACTCGAAGAAGTGGATGCGAATTCGGCAGTAAGGCGTCGCTGAGAGGACCGGAAGTGCGGTATTGAAACAACCAGGGTTCGATAAGAGGAAGAAACGTGGACCGCGCGAGAAGCGGAATAATTTCGTTAGGACAAAGTGTTCGAGCGAGCGAGAATCGAGTTAGAAAAGCAGGAAAAGTAAGGTATGCCGGAACCACGAATGTCGCACTGTGAAATATGAGAAGAGGGGATAAGGTTGAGGGGGAGACACAGAGGCGGAGGGCGGAGGGCGTGGAGCGGGTATTATACGAGGTTAAGCAGGCTCGGGAGTAGGTGGCAACAGTGGTTACGTGAACTTCTTGGCGTTTTCTGCCGTATACATATATGCGTGAACCTCTTTTCCAACTGGGGACCAAACGAACAAGACCAGAAAAACTGGGCATGCAGAAGGTGAACGAAGGAAGAAGGGAACTGGAGAGCGGGGAACCTCCGAGTCGGAAAGGTGTTGATGACAGGTCCCGACATGCGTATAGGGAATGCATGTTTGACTCTTACGCATTCTCTGGGGTCTCAGCACAGCGGCGTTGGAAATTGAGGGTTTGAATCATTGAATATTAAAGCGCCGGTGTCCAGCAGACGATGACTTATTCGCGAATATGGATGCTAGTACTAGCTATACGCCGGTCCAATGGAAGGCTAGAGGTCTGAATGTATGCGCGAGTTTTTCCGGCGATGTTACTTGGCATGGTTTAATAAAGATAATGATGATAATACCCCACGAGAATCGAACCAAAAAGCGAGATATTCCGGAACCACAAATGCCGCCGTCAGAAATGTGAGAGGAAGCAAGCTTGAGGAGACGTAAGAGTGGGGCGCTGACCGCGTGGAGTGGCCACCACAAGAGGTAAAGCAGGCTCAGGGGTAGGTGATCACAGCGGGCTGTATTTGTGTGTCAATTGGGGAACAGCAGGGGCGGTTTTGGTGGTAGCGATAGTGGTCATGGACACGGTGACGGTAATACGGTTACATAGACTACTTGACGTTTCCTGGCGTATGTATGCGTGAACTTCTTCCTCATTGGGGACAAAACAGAAAAGGCGAGAAAAACTCGGAGCGCAAGAGTGAACGAAGGAAGAAGGGAAACCGGGGAACGGGGAACTTCGGAGATGTATTGATGACGAGTCTCGGCATATATATATAGCATTCACGTTTGACCCTTGGGCCTTGCGCATTCTCTCGAGTCTCATTAAAACAGCAGTGTTGGAAATTGAGTTATCGAATCGTTGAATACGAAGGCGCCAGTGCCCACGAGGACGATAACCTATTCGCGAATTTGGGTCCCAGGTGTAGACAAGGTTGATGGAAGGTCAGAAGTCTGGATATATGCGCGATTTTCTGGCGATGTTGCTGGTGTGGTCAAACAAAGATGACACGATAAAATAGACCTGTGACCGATCCTAGAATGGGCAAAACCCCAGGGCTGGTTACGAGTCTAGCGACAAAACACAATTTCACACTCCAAATCCCAAAACCTTACCTAACCACATATCTAATCCCACTTACTTATACCACCATAAATTCATTTTTTTCCCAATATATAAATACTCAAAATCAATTTCTAAGTATGATGTATGATATGCCTATGTAAGACGAGATATGATGCATGTGATCAGGACGACGGAGCCAATGTGCAGATGTAGGGGGGACCGAGAGACAAGAGACAGAAGAAGAAAAAAGCCAGCAGAGAAAAAAAAATTGGATGTATGGAGGTACCGGAGACATGCGTGGAGGGAGGCACAGAGGGACACTTGAAACGGAAAGGAAAACCGAGTAAAAAGAAGAGGAGGAATAAAACCCCTGAATAAACATGGAGGGGCTGATTACAGCTGGTCTACATATCTACTGCATATGTCATGTATGCATGCATACCTATAGCTAACTTATGTTTACGGTTGATAGTGCGCAAATGGGGCGGATTGGATGCTCGAGTCATCAATGGTGAGTACGAAGAGGAGTAAGGATGCTTTGGCAATTTTGGATGCTGAGTGTTGCGAGGTTGATTATGATTTTGACTATATGCGCGGTGCTTTGCTTTGGTAAGGTGGTGAGGCCCTGGGTTTCGGGCTGAGTAGACCCAGCGGTGTGTTGGGAGTATGTGACTAGAGACATGGTTGTGGGTGGTGTGGTTGGATGGGGTGTATGCGCAAGAGAGAATGGTTGATAGGATTGGAATGGCGTGATGATGGGATATATGCGCGCCATATATGCGAGGGGGCACAAGGGAAGGTGTTGGTGCCAAGATAATCGGTATCATCGTCAATGGATGCCGCGACATTGTTGATTTTGTTGTCGAAACCGAATACATCGGCATTTTTTCCCACTTGTTAGCGAGAAGTGGGGAGGAATGATAGGTAAGGTATGTTCGGTGTTTTATGTACGCGGGATACGTGATGTTTGTGGCTGCACATCGTGCAGAAGATCCAGCATGAAAGGCGAGGACATAGACAGTGAAGCCGGAGCGAACACCATCAACGATCCCTGCGTCCACCCCTTCCTTCACCCTCACGGGCTCGCCATCACGTAGTCGCCCGATGTACGCATGCTTTTTCCCTTTCCCCGGCCCCTCATCCACGACATGGAAGCCCCTCCTACTCTCCTGCCAGGCGTCTTCAACATTTCCATCTCTGCGTCGCCTTCACCTTCCTCCATATGCACACTTGCGACGACTTTCACCCCCTCCTTCCCCGCCTTCCATCCATCCTTCAAGCTCACCTCCCGTCCGACCGCACCATCCTCATCATCATCACTATCCCCTCCATCCTCCTCCGCATCAAAATTGTCGTCCGCATAATAATCATATGCATCACCACCCTCATCACCCCCCTCGTCTCCCGTATCACCACTCTCCGACGATCCAAATGATCGGAAAGAATACACACTTTGTGCGTCACTCCCACTGCCACCGCGGCCATCTCCGTTAACTCCGTTGACGTAGTGTCCTCCAGTCCCCGTGGCGCCTCGCCGCCCCGCGGCGTCATACACCTCATTACTGCTACCCGTTGAGTACCTGGAATGACCTCCGCTACTTCTACTTTCCGACCTGTCCGGAGCGTAAACCGACCCCGCGACCGAGCCTCCGCCCGGCCGGATCGTGGGCTCATCATCCGTGGTCTCCGTCTCCGCTTCGGTTTCTGTCTCCGTTTCCGTCTCAGTCTCGGCCTCTGACGTAGCGGAGTCCGAGGTCTCAACTAGGGCGGGTGAGGGTGTGTGGGGCGGCGGCGAATGTCTTGATGGGCGATTATGGGGCGTGCGTGTGGGGTTGGATATTAGTGGGGCGGGGGGATGTGAGTTTGTGGAGTTGATTGGGACATGAGTTGCCATCGGTGGCGGTGTTGGATGTGATGGTAATGACGGTGTTGACGGACTGTCCGAGTCTGAGCTTGAGAACAAAATTAGCTGTTCGGCATACCGCTGCATCTCGGCCGTAGAGATGACGAGGCGGAAATCGTTCAGCAGCAAGAATTGAAGCTCAAGCTGGTTGAGCTCGGGCAGCGGGAGTCCTCCGACCTATTCGTCATTCAGTGCCTGAAACAAAGAGAAAAAAAAGTGTAATGACACAGAAATATCACATACCTTTGCATACCGAGAATTGGTGTAGAATACGTCGCTGAAAAACTTGCTCGCAACGGTGACACCGGCAATGACCAACCGGTGAATGTTGTATGAGTCAATGACAAACGCTGTGCCCATAGAATCCGCTGACAGCTTGCTCATACGGTCAAAATAAACCAGTAGGGCAAGAAACACCTCATTCGTCGTTGGACAGTATTTGAGTATACGCAAGAGATATGCCTCAAGAGAGATAGTAGGAATGTTCCGTGCATGGAAAGTAAGAGTGGATGACGGAGTCGTAAGTGCACCACGAGACGCTGTGGTTAGTGAGGCTGACAAGGGAGAAGGCACAGGATGCTGGAGAGCTGTCGGAGATGGTGGAGAAAGCGTATCGTTGGTTGCCGCGATCTGTGTGAGTAAAGAAGCGAGAAGCCGAAGGAGGTCGGGAGTAGGATAGGCATGCAGATTGAACTCTGGTGGTGGGGGTGGTGGGGCGACAGACGTTGGCACTGTTGGTACTGGAGGTGGAGGAGGAGCTGGCTTTGATTTTACTTGAACTTGAATGGCGGGTCTAGTAGAAGATGAAGAAGACGACGATGAAGAAGAAGAGGAAGATGCTGATGAGAGAGTTGGTCGAGTGGCAGTGGTGCGGTCTAGATTTGGAGTTGGATTATACTGAGCTGGATGGACAACGGCGAGCATTGTCCTATTTAAAAAAAAGATAACAGGTTTGTCGATGATCTCGTCAACGGTGGAGTTGACGAGGAAGGGCAGGACTGGTCACTGGACTGTGGAGACGATGTTATCAGTTTTCGAAATAACAACCTTGGCTCTGGTAAGGTAAACAAAAATATTGATAAACAATAATATGATCGAGGCACGCGACCAATTCAAGCGCACGTTCGCCTCTTTTTAAAACTCAGCGACCCTCTTCAAAACGTTTTCCACTTACTTATCCATAAATCCTGCCTTCTAATCTCCCACATAACTACGGACTATATATCTATCCCTTCAACAATGGCACACATCCAGACTGGAGAAGGTACCATACAGAGATGTGCAATCGATCCATATGTCCGATGAACAAGCGCTCCCGAAGATCTAATACAGCATTCAGCCACGATTAGGTGATGGTTGGACTATATACTCAACAGCAACATAAGCTCACGGATATAGAAGCGCGCTTTCTCCACATTAAATGGTCCTTGCACGTTCATCTCCTGCTCTTCCCCGTTTGTCTTGCTGAAGCGTTCAACCCAACCCTCGTGATACCCATAATAATTTATTGAGATAATTAGAAATACGCCAATAGTCCAAGTCCTAGACTCATCGACCCACGCGCCATATCCCCCTACTCTCTCACAACCCGAAGCTATATCTAAAATCCTGTTACGAAAGGGCGTTTTACCTATCATTTTTAACCTTAGCAACGTAAGACGAGTACGTACCGAAGATGACCTCCCCTCCAACCGATCACTCAGGCCTTGGACATCATCCACTAACTAGGATTCCAAAGCATATCAAGACTGATTCCAATATCCCAAGGGGGAAACTTACCACCGCCAACCCGTCCTCAAACTCTCCAAGCTTATCATCTAGAAGTGCAAAATGCCGACTCACGGCACTCAAGCACAATAGCGCCTTTTTTACCTCTGCGCGCTTCGCGTCGACCTCCCTTTTCCAACAAATCAGCTCGCGCTTTTTCTGTTCCAATTCCCATGCAGCGGCTAGAGATATGCAACACAAATTATGGCGGTATAACAATAGTTGAATTACAATCATACCTGCCGAGTGGGTCCTGAAGTACGTTTGGAAATCTGCACAAACTTCGATTTGTTCTTTGATCTAGTGAAGGAGTCAAATCTCTGGTCAAACGCTATCAACCGACATAAACTGAAACTGAATTGCCTCACAAATGGCGTTAACTTCCAATCAACCGGGAACACTTGATAATCCACCACCAAAGGTTCCATGATCTCTAGAGTCGGCGGCGGTGTTGTGAAGAAATTCTACAAAAAAAATTTTATTAGAAATAAGAGCATCCGGAGAGTAACCAACAGACACCTCTTTGAGACTTACATTCAAAAACCTCGTGATCAAACTTCCCCTTGTCGTCAAACTACACCCGAAATTAGCCGATCCGCATCCCTTTGGCAATCACTCAAAGAAACACACTCACGCGAGGACGATATGTCTCTCCAGCGCATCAATCTTCTCCGAAACATCCTCCAATGGACCCTTTCCATACGCCTCAAGCTCGGCCGTACACGCAACCGCCCGCTTCTCAAGCGTCTCCAGCGCGGTGTTTAGGGCTTCCATCTGATCCTCGGTCCCGACGTCTATAAAACTCGCTTGTGTAGCCGTCGCATAAACCTACCCCGAACTCTTTGTTAGCTTCACAAAGGCTAAATGGTGTTATTTTTGGGAAAAGGTGACTTACGGTTACAACAGACCCTCGTGCTTCGATGGGTCCGTTCAATACGGGCTCCTCTACATCTCGCACGAGACGTCCCATACCATGGGCGAATTCTAGACCAACAGATCAGCCCTGATCTTCTCAACCCCCTGAAACGGAAACAGAAAAATCCTCACCTTCCAGTCTCCCCACAAGCCCCAACGCCTCATCCCGAGCCGCCTCCAATAACCTAGCAAATTTCTAGATCCACACACATCAATACACCCAGAACCCGGAGCCCAAAAATGAAAAAAAGGGAAACAAAACTCACATCCTGACACTCCAACGCAGCCTCTCCAAGCCCATCCGACAACGCTCCAAGCTCAGGCTGCGCTAACAGCTCTCCCACTGTACGCAGGACGTTCCTGATCTCGAACGCCGCGCCGATGCACTGGATCGTCTGGTCCCGGGAGAACATGCCCGCACTCATGCCCGCCCCGAAACGTCCCAGCGCCCCGGTCCGCATGAGAGCCCTGCTGGGGACCCTATCTGAGGGAACGCGCTGGTGGCGCCCTGACAGCGTCGTCGAAGTGGAGCCTGAGATGGACAGAGTAGGCGTGGAGGTTGAGGACCTGATCATGATAGATTCAATTGACAGTTTTTTTTAGGGCAAGCCTCGTAGTCGTGGACGTGTATCCGTGTAGCCTGGTGGGAGTCGTTAGGAAGACGCAAGTAGCCTTGCCTTTCTTTTCGCTTTGTCGAATCAAAAAGTAAAAGAAGTGCGTTCGAAATCGAAATAGTAGGAGGAAGAAAAAGTATTTTCTTTCGATGTGCGTAATTAGGAAGGGCGAGAACCACGTCTTTGGCCTAAATGGGTTGTGTGCGTGGGTGGACACGAGGGGTGCGCATTGTGGGGATGCTGTGAACACTCAGCGCGGGTATTAACCTGTAACACTATCTGGACTAGTGGCTTATGCTAAGCCCTGATCAGCTTGGAGCTTTGGGTGAGCACTAGCGGTCAGCTCGGGGGTAGCTCTTTATTTGATATTTGATACCAGTGGGCTGTGATGTGAAATGCCACAAACGCGTGGTATGTGATTGGGATATTGACTGGTGACCGAGTCCCGATGGAATAAACGTCACTGGCAAAGGCGTAGCTCGTTGGAATAAGTACTAGTGGTTGACTTTGGGACGAACGTGTTATAGATTAGAACATCTATTGAAATCTTCTAGTTGCATAAAGGTATAATTATTCTGCCTAACTTACGGGAATAAATCAAATGTTGAAACCGTGTTAGTGATGAATGGATTTGGAGTTTGGATACATACTACTACGCGAGCGGAGTTCGCTTGCTCGACCACGAATTTCGAAATCCTTCAAATTCACGACGTTCCCACGTTCCCAAGTTCACCCTTCTCCCAACCACCGTGTCAAGACGATCCCAAGACGAGTCACCTACACCTAGCTTTCACGGTCTCCTCGCGTCGGCACACCCATTATGACTCGAAAAAACTTCACTAGAATCGCTTACTCGTCTTCTAGAAAGTCACCAGTCTCAGGTCTGTTACTTGTCGAGATCGCCTACTCTTTTTGCCCTGTCTGCCCTGCTTCACACCTCGCATCGTCACCTCTCCGTACAGAGCGCATTGAAATGGGGAAAGCCTGAGCCTGAGCCTTGGCCGCTATGGGCATTTTCCACGCCTTTCCGGAACAGAACACCCTCCAATGAGCGTGTGGGATCCGCAACTGGGTAGCCGCGGTCTTTAAAGAAACCCAGACGAGGCTATAGTCTATGCTGCCGTATTTCCAAACATATTGGTTTGTGTGCTCGCCGCGGGATCTGTTTCTATTGTATACCAACATTCTGTGATCTGTGATCCTCGGAGTGGGACGATGGGCCGTCCTAAGTGCGATTGCCAGGCTATAATATCACACTCTTGCAAAAGTCAATCATCACTCACAGTCAAACATGTTTGTAAATTCTATCTCAGTTGGTCTTGCACGTCGGGGCTAACGCGAGGTAGAATTGCAACCTTCGGGGTGAAGTTAACTTGGTTCTGAGAGGGCCGAGATTTGAGGTGACCAACTTCGAAGATGGGTCAGCCTTGGTCGTGGTCTTGAATCTCTCCCTGTCATCTTTGAAGTATCTTATTCTTCTATGCACGCCCTTGTTGGACGTCACACCCTGTCAAGGCATATCCGGGCCCAGTATGGTACCATCAATATATTTAAAAAACTACAACTACCCATTCGAGGGGTGGTCAGATCTGCATATGATTACTCTCCCCTCTTTGACCTCTACTTGTGATGCACTAATAAGAGGCCAAATGAACACATACGAGGCGCATTCCGAGAGTAATATCTAATCATGAGTGGTGCTAACCCGCAGTGCATAGTTATCTAACGCCCAGGCCAATGTATACCATAACTTCTCGACGTTCCTGATGCGTGCGTTAAATCCCTACAACAGTGTCAGCCACCACTTCTCTAAATTTAAGGTGGGCACTCTGCGCTAGAACTTACCGCGATTGTCCTCGCGTTCTTCATTTGACTCATTGCCTCCTGAAGGCCAACCGCGTCAGATTTGATCTGAGTAGATTACATCGAATCAGCGGGTTCGGCGGAGAAAAAATGATCGCCAACACCCCACCATTGTCCAGATTTGTTGCATAGCGCCCAACCTGCTGAAAATCTCGTTGAAGTCGGATGTAAGGCGCACCACCTCGGCGCCAACTTCGTCCAGACTGACCCGCCGGCCATGGAGTGGTACCCGTTGTGATTTCAGGTTACGGATCGCTTCTTCTTTTTCTAGACAAGAATCCTCAAAACAAACCATATCTTGTATTTCATTGGATTACGACTAACCCCGATTTATCTTGTCTCTTTCACGTAATTCTTTCGATATTCCAAATCCAAGACTCGCAAGGCCCCCCGCCTGATGAATAAGGAATTTACCTAGATTAGCTGTTGGACATTTCAGAGTATAAGGGGATTTCAAGTTTACCACGAGAAGCCCGCTAGTTATAGGAGCAAGGGCAATAAGTCCCGCAAAACCCGCCACTCTTGCTGAGATAGAAACAGCACCCAAGATAGTTGGGGTATTGAGCACACTCCAGCACGCCGCGAACTATATATGTCAAAATATTGTTAAATCTTTCTCGCAATACAGCCGCACGGGATCCTAGGACTTACAAACCCTTCAGATCTATGCAAGTCAGAGAAAATCAACTCAAACGACATGATACGACGTCATTCGGGCTGACTTACGCCTTGAGTTCTGACTCCAATTGAGATATTCTCCCCGAAATAGTTAACAAATCCTTGACAACTCCAGATTTTTGATCCCCGACTTCCTTGGTCAGATTCTTCCCAAAGTTTTTGACATTTTCGCGAAGTTGTTGAAATTCTTGAGCCTTCCCAGCTCCTCGTGTTTGAAACTCATCGAGATCCTGAAAAACGATCAATGAAATTATTTCTGGGAGTCTTGTTAAAAGTGATATTTACTTCAATGTACCCCGCCAGTTCTTCCTTTTTGTCGTCTAAAGTCACTTCTCGGTCATTAATGAGGGGTATGAGGTTGATTAGTAAATCTAGACTCCAAGATCGATCATCAAAAAATTATACATGGTTGACTTCCATACCGTCGATCTTTGTTTTCAGCTGAGTTGCAGTTGTCTGAGAGGCCTGAAGAAGACTGCAATACAACTATCCGAATTCATGAGAAAATGCCACACCTAGTATGATATCGGGGGGCACGAGCCTACCTCGTGATACGAATTCCATTCTGGAAAAAATCCCATCGGGGAACCATTTTCATTTCGTAAAATTTGCTTGAAGTCAATATAGCGAAGAGAGTCGGAAATTTCGGAGAAATGTTGTTCAATTTGAAGCACGGTTTGAGAAAGTTGAGTGATTTCTTGCAAAATATTTTCCCTAAATGTTGGATCCGTGGTTCCATCCACTATAGCTCGGTGAGCGCGGGCGATGGCTTCTTGTTCGAGTGGATCATGTTGAATCCTAGCTAAGATATCATGAATACTTGATCCGTAGGTTTCTAGAGATGTAGTTGGCGTATTTGCGATAACGACACTCATGAAGAGTTGAGTTGGGTTTTACTTGAAGCAGCCTGGAGGAATATGGGGGAACCCTTGATATAATATGAGAATTTCGCGTTCTCGTGGTCACCATGCATGTTTCCCAACGCCCTACTTCATTACGTGTCCAATGCTCGTCTTGGAAGAATATCAGATTTCTATATCTGCGCATGGCAAACATTGTAAAATCATGTTAAGATCGTATCCCACGATACCCGTATAATAAAGCGGGAGTAAATATGAATCTTCTGATTTTCACACCAGAGCTGGTGACTTTCCGCAGCAACACAAGGCAAAGATTGTGATCACACTGTAAGTGGTAGGCTCCAACGCTGGCCTCGTTTACGGCTGGTTCAAGAATCATAAGAGCGGAGTCGCTAAATTAATTCTCGGAGTTTTAACTTTAAAGTTAGCGTTCAGACTGGGTCTTCCCCACCTTCGTTCGACCCCAAATTGGACCTCAATCATACAAATATTCTTCTTTTTTTATAATTCTCGTTCAAAAATTCACCATTTCGTATCGCAAATTACTTTGCACCAACATCAATGGGGTTTGGCATAATTTTTTGCAACGTGTCCATCCACGCAGATCATCCATATTTAGGTGTTTCTGTTATAGCTACAAGGGAAACGCCCATATAATCAACAAGATCTAGTTTGATCGCAGGGCCTAATATCATATCGTTTGTACTCTCATGACATCGTCTCGCACCACCCGCCCGAAACCTGGTCCGGTTTCAACTCGACGAAGGAGCGAGGGGGAGGGGGGAGGGTTAATCTCCCATGGTCAAAACATCAAACAACTTATCAACGACGCCCTTGAGATCCAAGACTGCTTCAATACCATCAAAAACCTTTTCATGCAACTTGAGTCTAATGAACTCACAGTACAACTTGTCGATCTCGCCTCCGAATGCCAGGAGGTGGGATTCATCTATTTTGGACTTGACAAGACCTATTTACCCCTAAACACAGAAATTTGACACTCTTCTCGTGACTTCGCGTGATTCTGCTTCAGCTCTTATGATTCATTTGGAAGGCAGTGACCATGATCGTTGCCCATTCTTCTAGTCTTGTTGCTGATACATTAATTAGATTTCACACAAAATGTTGTACCTCTTTGTCAGGATGAGGTCGTGCCGCTGTCAGACAAACTCATCGAAGTCAAAGGTTTTGCTGACATAGCAAGTTATCAAAACAATGATCTCTCTGTGCACTCCGAACTCACTAAATATATTAGATCTCCATTGTTGCACACCAAAAGCCCCTCAAAATTCGAGAACAGCTAAAAGAATTGGAAACACAAATAAAACACGTCAAAGAGCTTGCGGATGCACACGCCAACGAGCTTCAGGCCTATGCACAGGCCCCTATGCAAGACATTTCCCGTAAGATTCAATCCCTCGAGAGCCACTTAACACATGTGTAAATGAGCCGTCATTTCTTCCCTGAGAATGACTTACTCTTAACTATATGGCAGTTTGGAGAAGAGAGGTGGCCTCCTTGCCCGGGCTTTTAATGTAGCAATGCATGCACCCTTTGTATCACAGCAATACCGTGCTAATTTTTTCTACTCACAGAACATCGTCATGATACAACCTGGCCTAGAACTTGGCGAACCGTTAGTCCTAGAGCTCCCACCGTCTTCAAGTGGTTCCAAGTCCGGGATTATTTCCTTTGTATGGTCAACATTTATTTTTTTTATCATCCAAACTCTGACGGAATAATTTTCAAGTTGCGGGAATTATTTGAAGCATGCGAAAATATCCACCTTTTCCTTAAATATCACGCGGCAGCTATTGGTATATATCCGATTCTACTTTTGCTTTTAGACAATTCTCAGACTATTTATGGACGTCTAGACGATACTAGGGAGCTGGAGAAACGAAAGCGTGAACTTGAATGGTGGAAAGTAGAAGTAAACCTCAAGCAAGCTGATATAAATGAAGCAATACGAAATATCGGGATCGCAAAACAATACTTCACAATTATTAATAGCAGAATCGGAAACTTTGACGACATCTGGACAAAGGCGAGTATTCAATTGACAAACCAGAGGAAGTCCGCAATTATTGTAAATATAGTTGATTCAAGATATAAATGCTCTGAATAACTATCTTCGGGAACGTTGGTCCCCAGGTGCAGAACGAGTACGTTTATGTTTATTGAGGATATCCAAAGTCATTGATTCACATATTCAAACAGGAGTTCCGAGATCGAATCCTCGCGGAAAGCATCATGTACAAAGAGATCCGAGGGGCACTAGAAGTATACGCTATCCAGTCCCAACCTACCAAGAGTAATTTCTAGGAATAGACTAGTATCGCAATACACTGATTGGCCGGTTTGACAAGACCTTTGCAAGGGGGGCTTGGCGATTGCAGTAAAACTTGAGAACACCATATATACACGACATGATTGAATATAATACAGTTTGTTACACAGGAACATTGAAAGTGTCAAAAGGTATTCGAACGATGGTTATCATACAGGTGCAACGCCCAAAGCATAGTTATCCAATGCCCACGCTAGCGTGTTCCATAGATTCTCTTGAGTCTTGACACGTTGAATAAACATCTGCAACAGTGTCAATAAGGTAACGACGATTTGGGAGAAAATCAACTCACTGCATTGGTTCTCGCATTTTGAAGATTTTTCAATGACTCTTGAAGGGCTACAGCGTCTGACCTGATCTTAAATCCCCTATGAGTTAGCCAAGTGAGATGGCGGTGATAAAAAATAGCCTACCATTGTCCAGATTTGCTGCATAGCACCTAATCTTTCAACAACCACATCAAATTCTGGCTTGAGCCGTATCATCTCAGCACTCATATCCGCAAGGTCCTTTCCTCGGGTTTTGAGGACATCTGCTTCTAACTCCAACAATAGAATCCTATCTCTTTTCGCTATGAAAAGGTGAGCTTTGTGGCGAGAACTGTATTTCACTGCTAACCTTGCCTCTCTTGTTCTCCATCTGAGAGTCCATGGGGTATGCCATAGCCGAGTGCCACAATGCCTCCTACCTAGTGATAAACGATGTTATTTAAATGTTTGTCGTGTCAGGTACGGAATGAGACCAACCATGAGAATGGCGGAAGCGGCAGGGGCAAGCGCGACCAGTCCGGCTAAACCCCCTACTCCAGCGGTCAAAGAGGCAGCACCCAGCACTGTTGGTATATTGAGTACGTTCCAAATTTTTGAGAACTGTGTTTTCGTCTGGGGTAAGACTGAATTATTACTTCCTATGAGAGGATACGCACAAAACGTGACGATCTGACAGGGGTAGTTGGTCACTAATCAAGCGAGTATGGTTGATTCCAACTTACTTCTCTAACTCGGCTTCCACCTGTGCAATTTGGTTGGAAACACCCTTGAGTTGGACTTTGACGTCGCTCGTGTCGAGTCCAAGTTCCTTCACTAGATTATTCCTAAAATTCCTGACTTTATCTCGGAGTCCTTTGAATTCTCGGCTTTTATCATGAGATTGGTTTTGGAAATCATCCAAGTCCTGAAGTTTATAGCACTTAATTAGGAATTAGGAAGTAACCGAGCGATATAGTGCATACCTCAATGAAACCATCTAGCTCTTTACGTTTATCGGAGAGGGTAATATATGGGTCATGGATGAGTGGTATGAGGTTGGATAGTAGGTCTGAATCAGAGCAATTGGTTTGTTAAGAATTCAGAAACTGATTCAACCAACATACCATCGATTTTCATCTTAAGTTGGGTAGCAGTGGTCTGCGAACTTCGGAGAAGGGAAACATACAACTGACAAACGAATGTGTTAGATAGTGCTAGTGAGATTGGTGAGAATAGGTGGTGAGTACTTCATGATATTCTTTCCATTCAGGATAGTACTTGACAGGGTTATTGTCCTTGTCTCTAACTGCCTCTTTGGAATCAAAAATGCGAACATGGTTGGAGATCCTAGCAAATCGTTGTTCTATTTCAAGGACGGTTTGAGAAAGCTTGCGGATTTCTTGTAAAACCTGTTCCCTAAATATCGATTCTGTCGCCTTGTTCGCAATTATTCCATGTGCTCTTGCAAGTGCTGCTTCTTCGGGTGGGTTTCGCTGTATTTCAGCCAGTAAATCCTGCAGCACTTGCATCTCGGGTGTATCGAGAGCTGGAGGGGATGGAGGCGCAGCTGTGACAACAGGGATTCTCATAGTGGACGATGTCTAGTATTGAGCGCGGGGTGTATGAGCAAGAAATCTTGGAGGATCACAATAAGCTTTCACTGTTCAGTTGTAATTAGGACGGCGCATGACAGGTCACACTCACGATTATTTCTGCGCAGTACCTTCTAGTGTAACGCTCAAGCGCTCAAGTGTCATGCAGATCAATCACTGAACCTTCTATTTGTGGATATTGAGGACACGATGGAGGTGCATTCCCTGAAGACCGGGACCCTTGATTGTGTCCAAAGGTGATATTTACGGCCTTTTGCATGGATATGGAAGTATTTTTTAGGCAAACTGTGGCTTGGTCAGGTTTGGGCAAAGATTCATTAGATATTCAATTTGAGTGAAAGCTTTGAAAAGCAGTTGAACTTGCCGTCTGATATTAAAGCGGAGTTTCATTTTTAAAAAGCGCGAGCCTGAAATGTGACGAACTCATTTAATAACACAAGTACATTGATTCCGTTCTTCCTTCTACCTAATTTTATCTGACTTGACATGCGCTGTCAACGTTTCGACGATTCAGCTCCGCCGTATTAGATATGATCATGGGGCGGCTTTTCCATTCCTTGCACTTCGACTTGACGCTGAATCCTAATCAATCTGTGTCCTGATCTAGCACAATTGTACACCTTGTCTATCCGGGGGAACTTATCTAGAACTTATCCCGCACGCAGTCTACACGCCGCATTCACGTATCAGGCTAACCCTCTTCCCACTCTCTCCTCTCACCACCCACAACCATGACTGCACTCAAATCCTCTGCCGGGCCTGCAACACCATTCCCTCTGGCTCCTGCTTGGCTGAACCCCAAGAAGGACTTATCTACTCGAAGTCAATCGATTAAGCAACTCATCGAAGACGCTCTCGAAGTCCAAGATGGCCTAAATACAGTTAAGAACATGCTCGCACAACTTCAACCCGATTCTACCGCCTCAAAACTCGTCGTTACTGCTCTGGATTGTCAAGATGTAAATTTATGTTCCCCATGATAATTTACTTACCTTGAACAAAAAAATTATAGAAATTTTTCAATCTTCTCACCGCTTCTCGCGATTCGGCTTCAGTCCTTATGGCTCATATGGAAGGTAACAGATTTGTATTCGATAATTCAACGCGGTCGTTTCATTATCCGATCAGACTTCACACAAAATATCGTACCCCTCGTACAAGATAGGGCTGTATCCCTGTCGGACAAACTCACCGAAATCAAGGGCTCAGCCGAACTTGTAAGTAACGGGGTATAAGGCTTTCTATTTAACGCTAAATCCTGCCATTAGATATCCTCGACAGCTCAAAAGAGTCCGCTGAAGACGAGCGGACAACTGGAAGAGCTCAAGACCGAACTGAATGATCTCGAAAAGCGCATCACTGAATGGATGCAAGAGCTAGAAATAAATGCTCAAGAACCAATGCGCGAGCTCTCGGAAAATATCCGAGACCTTGAGAGCCAATTGACAGCTGCGTAAGTTTAGTTCTGTAATCCAATTTCGAAATAAATTAATGAATGTGCCCATTGTTCAGGTTATCGGTACAAGGCCGTATGGTGAGCATGGCAATGGCATTTACGGTGAAACACAAACTTGAGGTACTGGACCCAGTTTCCCACTCACATACGCCTGCAGACCTGGAATCCGCTGTTGCCCACGCAAGAACTATCAAAACCTCGACCTCTACCCCGGAGAGACGGAGTACCCTTAGCTCAATACGTAAGATACACCAACTATCTTTTGCGAAGCACTGGATGTCTACTTACAATCTACACAGATCAAAGAATCCGGCCAAGCTTACGCAGATATTAAGGCCTCCGGGCATTACGAGGCAAATACTAAGGGTAACGCATCCTATCCTCATTCACAGGGCCCTGATTTATATCTTCTGCTCCAGCTACCACGCAAGAGCTAGAGCAAAAAAGGCGTGAGCTACGACAGTGGAGAGAGGATATCGACTCCAAACAACGCGAGGTTAAAAGAGTTCTACAAGGCTTGGGAAACGTGAAACAGCAGTTTACGGTCCTCGATGGTAGACTGGGGAATTTCGAGGATATATGGGAAAAGGTGGGTTTATGGGTGTGTTTAGTGATGAAAGCTGTTTCTCACAGTTTTGGCATACACCTTAGCTCATGAACGATATACGAGAATTGAATGATCGTTTGGAAAATCCGTGGATTGGTGGAACAGAACAGGTTTGATTGATTTGAGCATGCATATAAATATCGAAGTTGACGAGGTTTTAAATAGGAATTCGAAGATCGCATTCACGCAGAAGGCATTGTGTACAGAGAAATCCGAGGGGCATTGGAGATGTATGCTATCCAGTCTCAACGTAGTACTGTTTCACGACCAAAGTATCTTTGACGTATTATAGCCCCATTTCATTAGTACAAGCTCGAACAATAAAAATAATAGATACTCCAATCAAAATACCTGACAATATTCAAAAAACTAAACTTCCTATGCAGGAATCAAGATGTCTCTACATCCGTCCTCTTTGCTTTCTCCATCCGCACCCAAAGACCTCCCTAATGACCGTTAGCGCATATAGTACACCAGCTGCACCAAAAGGGAAAGAAAACACTCACGCGTACAAACATCGTAAGATGTGTTCCCAACATAATTTTGTCCCTTCCTTTGGTGCCTTCGCAACCCTTCCAGCTCGCGGGCGGGAGTGAGTCTGCAGGTTGTGCATCTGGCGCAAGTGTAAATCCAGAAAACCTCTGCAAGAGCCGGACGAGGAAGTAGGATGTCTCGTGATATGCAAACTGTACATATAAATATGAGGCGGCTTCCAATGGAGACTGGTTGAAGAATGCTTACCTGTTGACCAAGGCAGATTCGTGGGCCCGCGTTAAATGGGAGGAATATAAATGGATTAGGGGTAAGGTATTTCTGTACTCGGCTATCGAGGAATCGATCGGGGTCAAATTCATCCGCTAGACGAAGAGGTATAAATTTAGGTTGAGGGTAAGGAATAATAGGGAACGGACCATCAGGGCCCCAAAGATCTTTCCTCCGGTGCATAATAAATACACTGTATGTGCATCTAAAGGAGTAGCCAATTGGCGAGCCTGTTCGTGATAGGTATGACGGATACATACCTTGTCTCTGCTGGAATGAAGAGAGGTTTCTGGTCCAATACTTTGGATGGCCAAATAGTGTCTTTGTTGGCGGTTCTAAAAAATATGTCGTGAGCGAGGTCGCATATAATAAAAAATAAAAATATTCCTAACCGGCTATCAAATGGTCTATAAATTGGAGATAAAATTAAGTGATCGTTCGAAATCAAAGAGAAAGTTTAAAGCGTACACAGGAGGGTAGAGCCTCAAAGTCTCTGCAAGAATAGACCATATAGCCTTCGCAGGTCACGGTCATGGTAGGGTACGTACCATTGATGAATGCCCTCAAGTACTTCATATTCTTCATATCTTCGTAGGTAGGTCGGCCATATCCAACAGTTGCGATTATCTCGTCACGAACGCGTTGTGCCATATCCGGATGTTGAGACATCATATATATCGCGAATGTAAGCGTGGACGCCGTCTGAGAAAAAGATTGTAAGTATATCCATACATAAGAAAGATTGTGGTGCGTACAGTGTCTCGACCAGCGACTAGGAGATTAGTTAACTAAAGGAAAACGCGTATCCAGTTTAATCCTAAGCTTCGAGAAAGAAGTTCAATTGAACCCTACCTCATCCTTCAAAATTTGACGATCTTTGTAAATGAAGATAATTTTAGATTTTGATAAGAATTGTGCAAGATGGCGCGACAGACCTTGCGTTTGACGAACCAAATGGTCCAATAATGTACTATCATCCAAATCAACTTTCTCTTCAACATCACCCTTGGCATTCTTAACCAAAGCTTCGTCGATGATTGGGTTGACGAACGCGTCAATCTCTTTCCTGTGGGGCTTCACATTATCAATCCAGAATTCTGCCAGGGGCCAGTTTCGCCCATATCGAGTGCGTAAGGCGGTATTGATCTGCGCAGCAATGAAAGCGTTGACAAATTTGTTGGAGCTGTGATTAACAAAGGCGGCGGAATTCGCCAGCGGTGACGAGGAAGGATACGGGAGGCCGGCGGAGAGGCAGTGAACAGCGTTTCCGAACAAGAATTCAGTGGCAGAATCGAGTGTGAATCGAGAAACGAGGTCCTGAAACGATAAATTATGAGTAGGATATTTTTAGACAATTCGACGGCCGAACGTGCCTGGAAATCGATCGGGTAACCATCATCGAGTCGGGCCGTTGCCTGCTCGATAGCGTCATTCGCATGAGTTTCAAACAAGTCAAAGTGACTGATTCTATCTCTAGAGAAGAATGGACGAGTGATCGTTCGATGAAACCTAATGCAAAACCGTTAGATTGGGTAGATTATGAATAGGGGCTTATTACGTACTTCCACATATCACCTAGACGAGACGGTAAGCAATGATTATATTACTTGGAGAAGTAGGGGGAATGGATACCATCAGAATTGAAGACGCCGGTACCCAAGAGGGAATGGAATTGACCGAAAAGAACAGGTCCTGATTGAGGGTAAGACCTGAAAAGGGGTGAAAGAGACATCGTAGCGTACCTTTGTCAAAGTTCTCAAATTGCGTCGCGAGAATGGCCTGCAATAGATCATTAGGGAATATTGAAATTGACTACCAAGTATTCACACCTTGATGTTTTCTGGCTCAACAGTAAAGAGCTAAAGTAAGGATCAACAATCTAAATCCAGACCAATATGATCAAGACTACGAACCCGCCCTTCAGAGGCTAAGTTAAGATAATATGTGTTCCCATATATCTTAGACCACTCCAAGAAGATATCACCTGTAAAAATTATTAAAATGACCACGATTCTGATCAAACCAAGATGTATTACCAGGATATCCCTTTTTGAAGCTTTTCACCATCGCCGACGTGATTGAGAAACCTCCTGGCCATTTGCTATAGACATGCGGAATGACTAATGCCCCCCTCTTCGCAGCTTCTCTTCGATGAGCCAATTGGACTCGATAATGCGAGGTAAAAAGCCAAAGCGGCCGAGCAAACAGTGAAAGAAGTACGATGAACCAGACTGGCATGTCCCACCCTGCACGACTTGCAGCGAGAGTGATGCCCATGTATGCCATTCCAGAGAATGGCAAGAGAAGGAGCAGTGTCTGCGATAGATATAAGATTCCTGGTGGGATGGCCATTGTGTTTGAAGCTGATTTCTGGTTGTAAGATAGGTAATTGAGCTAGAAGTTATACGCTTTTTGTAGGAGGATGTTCAAGGGGAGGAAGAAAGAGTAAGAGGGAGTATCACGGTACTCGGGTGGTTGGTTTCCCGAATTCAGCTGGAAGTTTCAAAGCAAAGACATAGGCATCCAAATTTAGTTGCGGCCGGCTGCCAAGCCGTGCGTATATTTGAAGGCCGACCGTCATCGCCTTACGCCTCTAGTTATGACCAACACTCCACTAGTATGAATTCACATGCAGCCATCCTCCGGAAATGACGTTCCTCACAAGAGTCAAAAGCCTCGTTACAAAACAGGTTAGACCCTGAAGCTCGAAGGCTTCACGAACCTGAGTCGAGACCTTATCAATGGCAGATCGCATGACCGTATTGACTTTTTTTTAATGGGCTGTCATCGATTCATCAGCGACTGGGCCTGCCATCAGCTGGTATCTTGAGGGCTTCTCGGGAAAGAAGCGTCCGCGAAGAAAGATCACATGTCGAAACCGGTCAGCAATTATGAGTCCACACATCATACGCACGGTGGGTGTATCATATTTATCCACCGCCCCTTGGGCAGCTTGAACCTTGATCATCTTATTCATTCCCGTTGACCTGTAGTACCAGTCAATTTGAGTGACCTACTACAGAAAAGATAAGCAGATGTCGTCTTCGTAGGTTTTACACGGCAGGGATTTATCTGGTGGGAACCGAAGACACGAAGCAAGTGTATTTAGAGGCGACTGAGTAAGTTCGAGTTTGTCAATTTCTAGCAGACGCGTGGAAAGCGGACAAAATGCGCGACACATCATCGGTATTAGCAAGTTGCATCAACACCGACGACAGATACACACTCATTTTTTAAACAAACAACCAACAGTCGAGCCCGGGTTCCCACGGTCGCTTCTTCAGGATCAAACTTCAGAAGTTCAATTGGCAACTTCACATTTAGGCCTCTAGCCCAAGCACAGTCATTAATACTTACATATTTCTCCGGTGTCAAATCAAAAACTCGTGTCTTTTGCGGGAGGGTTGACTAACGCCGATTGTAGGTTTATTAGGCTGCGGAAACCCCAGATGCACGTAAGTGATCTTGGACGAAGAAAATGAACCGGCACGGTGGTGACAATAAACTACATACGGCCACTAGCGCCGCCTCGTTTGTGCAGCATGCTCGATTGGCTGAATAAGAGTCATTTCGAATTATTCTCTCTAGGTCTCCTAACACAGTTGCCCTAACACCATGTGCGCAAGCGGAATTCTTCAATTTCTGTACAACCTTCTATGGGGTTCTCCGCCACCCGAACCAAAGCCGTCTCAGCAACCCGAAGAACAGGAGAACCTCCAGGACACACCCCAACCTGCTCTTGAGCCAGACGTACTTGAAGTATGTCATTGTTCAAACACTGTCTAACCCTAACCTAACTATCTGCTCAAAGGATCTTAGTATTCTTGACCAGCGTGTTTTAGGAAGCAACTTTTATGAAGAGTCAGGCCTCCGTTTTCGCGCTCGCGATGAACGTGCACAAATGATTTCCGCGTTCAAGGAGGGTCGCCAGGCCACCTCCAAATCTGACAAGGCTGCAGCGATAAAACGCGCCCACATGCACCGACGGAGCATGGAAGATCTGAACAGGCAGGCCAGCGAAGAGATATTCAACGGTACCAGTTCCGCGTTGCACGTCATCGCGTTCCTTTCTAAATGCCTTCTACTATCGATCACTAACAGAAAACAACAAGGTCTCTGAATTTGATCTTTCGTGCATCATTGCCATTGTACTGACTATAAAAAATGCAGCGTAATCGACGCGGCATTATTGATCTACACGACTTGTATGTCGATGAGGCCATCTTGTATACAGATCGCGCTATAGAAGAGGCCGGTGGGAGAGGTGAGACCGAACTCCGCCTCATCGTCGGTTTGTTGGTCCTCTTCCCGAAATTTCCTAATAATAACCATAGTACAGGAAGAGGCCGGCATTCCGAGGGGGGTATGCCGAAACTTAAACCAGCCATCGAAAAGCATCTGCAGGGGTAAGAAAATCTGTCGTTGCGCCTCGTGCTCAACTGACTGATGATAACATAGACGGAAGTTGGTTGCAAATCCTGACCCCAAAAACGCAGGGATGCTTATTGTTCGACTCAAAGCGGAACAGACGGGAAGTGCTCCCTTGGAGAACCCCAAGCAATGAAAGAAGGGTACGAGATCATTTATCACTTGATGAGATATTCTTGACAGATAATCCCGACACTCTCACAGCATTTGCCCAGAATTCCATGGATCAGCCTACGCACCTTTTGCTATATTATTCACGAACGCATGAAAGGGGGTGCGCAGCTTAACAGACCCTTCGCTGTAGGTTAAGGAGTTTAAGGGGAGGGTTCTTACAAAACCCCAACGATAGGCATGCACTCACCTCCATCAATCGGCTTCGAGGAAATTTTGAAAGACTGATATGTTGCTCATGACTTGTCCTTCGCCTACTTCCAGGATGGTAATTATATTCATTGTAGTTTCTCCCTTTTATGTGTTTAGTAAAATGCACTCCTGAACCCAATGCAAGACAGGTAAATTGAGGGTTAACCCATTATCATTCATGTAGGTATAAACCATGATACGGCTTTGCCAATAATCTACGGTTGTTTCTTTTGCGCTGTTATATGCACGCGAAATGAAAGTGGAGGCTCTTGGGTTGATCGTATCTTATCGATATCGATGAAGCTTCTGAGGTCCACAACCCAGTTCTCCGAGGCACCTTCTTCTGACAAACACGTTGCCGTTTGTGGGCGACCAACTCTACCCAGTGTTCTGCTTCTCTCGGCAAATTACACGTTCCATTGTGCACTCCGCTCGCCAGAAAAGCCTACCGAGATTGTCGAAAGCCTACCAGGTGGGCCTATTTACGGATATCTGCGCTGTGGGTCCAATGCAGCCGTGTTTCTCCTCCAAACAACAAAATCTTTCGTGTTATCATGCTGAAAGTTCGTGTTCGAGAAGATCGGGGTGAGGAGGTGAGTACCTTGTCCAGATTCGCAGAGTTACGCTGAGATTATGTTTCGCCTCGCTGACTGGCCGTGATGTCGCGTCTATTGATGTAAAAAATCATAACCACAGCCTACGGCATGGGTGCAATTTTTCTCGGACTCAGAGTCGTCACCGGACAATTGCATGTATAAAACCAACTATGTCTCATGTTTATAACAAAGATAAGTCAAGCCGCTTGTGCATATTTTTCAGAGTCATGACAGCGTCGAGGTCTCGACCGCGGATCCGAAGCGGAAGCGGGACTGATTTAATGGGCGGAGAAGGCTAGCAAACTCATGTAAGGCACCATTAACTGACCTCCGAAACGGTGATTCTAAAGACTAACCCCCTCGTTGAACAGGCAAATGATACATGCGTCGCCCACACGAATGCTGTTAAAATCATTACCATTAATTTTAGAAGACTGGTTGCAATCACTGGACTTGCCCGATTTTTCGACCTCATGGATAAGCGTGGATAGATATTGAGATCGACATCAACATCGATTGCGTTATACCTAATTCAGGCCGATGATCATGTAGGCTCAAAAAATATATCATACCTAAGACACTGATAGAGGCGCCCGCGTTCGTGGAAGATTGTGCACAAAATCGAATATGAAGACCTAACAGCTCGCGGATCCATTCACCGCGTAGTTATCAACACGATACGCCGAAATAGCGGTGTGCAGGCTATGTGCTAAGGGGGGCACTCTTGCTATTTGAACTAACCGCATTTCACTTTTACTTGGCAAAGCAAACGATGATCTTATGCTGCTACATGCGAACGACGACACCCATGCACAATTCGAGATAGACCTTGAAGTATGGACACATGGCCGCCTAGATTTTGGCATCGGTCCCCGAACTTTGGATTTCCAACCCCTCTCCTTGGCTGCAGCATTCTCCAGAAGGATATCATCATACATAAGCCTTGAGGGCGCTTAAAGAAGTGGGTTGGGCTCGTTGACAACCTTCAAAAATTGTGATGATCGACAACTTAGGCACTTCTACACGTGTAATGCCATTCTTGATACACTTTCCTTGTATTGTGGATCTGAACTCCTCGCCGTGAGTCTTACGGATGTCAACATATAAATACGGTATATTTGGAGAAGATGTTATCGGTACCCAAAATCACTCGGTAGACCTCTTCAGCACTTCGACTTTTCCTCCTACAGTCTACTCGTTATTATGACGGAAGCGTCTTGGCCACCACCCGAGTGGCTCGAATTTAGAACCGGGCATGTCGACGGCTGGTATAATTTTGTTAAGATTGCTTGTATAACTAACTCCGGTGGATATGAACGCTTTAAACACAACGCGTTACCTATATCCAGGATACGGAGGTACAAGGACATATCAATTTCCCAGCATGAATATCTTGTCGCAGAAGTCACCCCACAGGGGTGGGCCCCCATATATCTCAGAATAGACCGCTTCAGAAGCCATATCCCCTATTACTATCCCCCTCCCTCTTCCACTCCTACCTCTACAGCGACTCCTAGTCGGTGGGCTAATCACGCCGGCTTTAGCGCATTAGCTAAAGCTTTCTTCAGACCTTGGAGACTAGGTTCATTCGAGAAGAAAATCTACCTAGCTAATGATATTGTCGATATTCTCCCGGATTGGCCAGCTGTTGTAGAAAAAGGTTCTCCGAGATCTGCTGGGGGGCGAACAATGATTGAAGAAGTCGCATTCACCAATACCACCTTATATGATCTCGCCATCGTTTCGCGCATGCTGCATAAAAGGCAACCCGACTACAGCGTGTTTGGGCACCAGTGCTACTGGTATGCCAATGTCATCACGCGTATCCTAGCGAAGTGTGATTCCGGTTCAACCGCCACCACATTAGGTTCGGGGCAGGAAAAAGGTCATAGTTACATTCAGAAAGTAAAGTACGTTACGGGGCCAATCCATCTAGCACATGGTTTGGCATTCCCATACACAAAGCGAGAAAAAAATATCTCAAAGGTCTGGTGAAAGCGTTTCAAGAGGAGAGGGCAAGTTACCATCGCAAGGCAAGTCTTCTTTTTATGGTCTTTTTGTCTTTACTGAATGATTTGTTCATTCACAGGTTGCAGAGATTATGGCAACGTATGAGGATTCAAGAGCGGAGGCTGAAGCAAGTACTAAGGCTTCAAGGGCAAGGATAGCGGAGGCTGAAGCAAGTATTAAGGCTTCAAGGGCAGGGATAGCGGAGGCTGAAGCGAGTATTAAGGCTTCAAGGGCAAGGATAGCGGCGGCCGAAGCGGGTATTGAGGCTTCGAGAGCTGAAAGAGAAAGGTTACAGAAAATGATAGCGGAGGCAAGAGCAAGGACCGAGGCTGCAAGGGTTCAAACCGACGAATCAAAACAGAGGTCAGCGGAGGCGACGGCGAAGATTGAGGCCACAGAAGCAATGATATCTGTAGTCGAGGAAGAAATTTCGGAGATTCTGTACATAATTGGAGAGGATGAGTCAAAGTCACCGTGACACCCGGTGTCTGAACGTCGAATGCTGGACAATCAACCGCGCAGAAACCTACAATTCCTCATACCTCTTATACTCAACCATACTCTTGTATCTGGAATACATATAACGATTATTATATATACCTATTCATTTTCACAGCGGGGCTATTTATTCCGTACTCACAATGTATATTTTCATATAATCTTCACTGGCAGTTATCGCGAATCTGTTGTTCCTGGTAGAATGCGATAAACTATGACATAATGTTGGAGGACATTTCATAACCACGTTGCGAGCACCGGGTTCAAAAATACTCTTGGCCTTCCCTAGACCACCAGAATAGCCGTTCAACTTGACGAAAAGCCCGAAAGGTTGCCGGACGTGACTGTACGCACGTCGGAAGGCGGTGCAGTCGATCATTCCAAGTAGGATTAATGTAGGATTTAGCCAATAGCAATATCCCACCTTTAACGTCATCATGTTGCGGTCTTGGTTGGCTATACATCTGACGTGCGAGACAGTGCGGCCAGTGTCAGCTCACAGCAACAAGAGGCGGTCTGTCTTTTACTTTAATTCGCCGTCGGATTCCGGATTGCAACGAGGGGGGTTTGGCCTGACCAGATGCAGCAGAGACACGATAGCCGCTCTATGCTACCAGTCCAGTATTATACTGGGCTTGAGATTTTTTACATGTTGGAAACCGAAGATGAGTTGAATCTGCTCAATATAGATGAAAGGTTTAAGGTGCATCTTTTTGATTGTGGCGATGAGTCCTGTCAGATTGACTCAAACAAAATCAAACAGACACGGAGCCGACCCGTATGGGCCATACCAGTGCAACCTATTAAAACACGTTGAATCTGGGTTGGATAAAATTTGCTTGACCCTTACTCATCCCCTCATGCCACGAGCGAGTACCAGCAAAAAAACTGCCGAAGTTTCGACGCAGCGCAGGGAGGACTTTGTCTTCTTTTGGACAACAAGTCATGTTAAGTAAGTTCAGCCTAGATTTTCACAGTGGCTTCCCCAGCCTACTCTTCACCACGTAGCGGGTGGGCATCCCAATGGTACCCTGCACCGTTCACGGCATCAATAACTATAGACGGGGAAGAAGAGACCCATGTATTCCCGACGGCTGAGCACTGGATGATGCTCCAGAAAGCACTACTCTTCTCCGATACAGAGATCGCGCGAGAGGTCCTTGAAAGCACTTCAACTAACAAAAAGTCCATGACTCGTGTGAAAGGTTTGGGCCGCAAAGTAAAGAATTTTGACGACGCTACGTGGAAGAAGCACCGGCAACGTATCGTCTTGGAAGGCACTGTGTATAAGTTTCGTCAAAACGCAGATTTGCTGGAGAAATTGCTGAGTACAGGAGATAAAATGATAGCAGAAGCAAGTCCCAGAGATCGGGTATGGGGTATTGGATGTGGAGAGAAGAACGCAATTGAAAGACTAGAAAAGTGGGGGACCAACCTCCTCGGTAAGGCACTCGTTCAAGCTCGTAAAATCTTGCGAGAGGATCAGCAGGCATCAGGAAAGAATACTGTCGAGGGATAGTACGATCTCAATATATCGCAACATTTGGAATAGTTCAACACTAATACAAAGCTGATTGTGTCCGCTCTTTTTTTGTCTTCGTCCCCATCTAATAAATAACAACAATTTACAAAACATCTGGCAATTGGGCTTCAGAATCGACATGACTGATGCTCAATTAAACTGATACTTACTGACGTTGCCAAGATCTGCACAGGCCTCCTTAACACGGGCAACAAGGGTTTTCTCACCCTCACGGACCCACACTCTGGGATCGTAGAACTACAAAGAGAATCAACAGCAATCAAAACTCGAACTGACGACGCCTACCTTCTTATTGGGCTTATCTGCACCCTCAGGGTTACCGACTTGGGTCTGGAGATATCCCTTCTTAGACTCCATAAAGTTCTACCGTATGCCTATATTTAGCCGGGCAAATGTGAAAAAAGACGGAGAGTATACGCACCCGGATGCCGACCATGTATGCGAACTGGGTATCCGTGTCAACGTTCATCTTCACGACACCGTGTCCGACAGCGGTCCGGATCTCTTCTTTCGAAGAGCCCGATCCACCGTGGAAGACAAGGAACCTAAGTAGGTAATGACGTCATTTATAGTCAGAGGGTAACCAAAAACGGTTAACCTACAAGGGTTTCTCGACTTTGCCGCCCAACTTTTGGCTCGCATAGATCTGGTGCTTGCCCAAGAGATCAGGTTGCAGCCTCACGTTTCCTGGCTTGTATACACCGTGAACATTTCCAAATGCAGCAGCAATGCTGAAGTTGGGGGAAATTTTGCTTAGAGCGTCGTGGACGTCATATACATCCTCAGGTTGGGTGTATAGGGAGGCATTATCGACACCAGTGTTGTCAACACCATCTTCCTCTCCACCAGTGATGCCGATTTCCATCTCGAGCCAGAGCCCGATCGCGGCCATGCGCTTGAAGTATTTGACGCAGGTGGCGATGTTTTCTTCCTTGGTCTCTTCGGAGAGGTCAAGCATGTGCGAGGAGAACAGAGGTTCTTGGTGCTCCTTGAAGTATGCCTCGTTGGCTTCAATCATACCATCGAACCAAGGGAGGAGCTTGGCCGCGCAGTGGTCACTGTGAAGAACAACGGGGCTGTAAAACATAGCATATATCAGGGTTGAACCGGTAAGATAAGATAACAACTGAGACACACATGCCGTATGCTTTTGCGACAGTACGGATATGGTGGGCTGCAGCGACAGCTCCAGCGATAGAGGCTTGCTGTTTATCGTTTGCAAGACCCTTTCCTGCGAAGTAGGCACTTCCTCCTTGGGATACCTGGAGGATGATGGGAGCCTTGATATCTCTATAGGCACGTAAATACGAAATCAATCAAGGAAAAGAAGTTTCATCACCTCGCAGCTTCGAGAGCGGCATTGGCTGTAGATGAAGATGTTACGTTCTAAATTTGACGTCAGAGAGGGTGCAGGGTAGTAAAAGTAGGGACACGAACGATGGCCTGTTATCAAAGAGATCAGGAATACGTCCAGATCGATAAAAAGTCAAATGAGCTCACCGGGATCGCAAACTGCACAAAAAAATGCTCAATAAATAGGTATATTCTACTGTATAAAAATATATGACATACCTGCTTCTCCTTCGCATATTCAAACAACTTCCGAACGTTATCGCCGGTCAACACGCCAGCCTTAGACACAGTTAAAAAATTTGGATCTTCCCCGATTTAAGACGAGGCTTACAGGAACAATGTCAAGGAGACCCATGATTTTTGCGATATGAGAATACGGGGGTTGATGGTGGAATGTGAAGAATGTGAATCTCCTGATTTTTATTGCACGGAAGCCGGAAACCGACGGGTCATGCCGCATCACGTGAGAGCCTTGGTGTCTTGAATCTGGGCGGCCCGGAAGGGGAGGAATTTTGAGCGAGGTGGGGAGGACCGAATTTGATTGTGTCCTGGGAACGATAGTCCTAGAAGGCTATCCGGTTAGACTCATTGGCTAGTAGCCTACTTTAAGAGTCGCAGACTGTCTAGCTTTTGATCTTCATGAGCACCCAGAAGTCAGCAGCAAACACTCAACGCTCAGCACGAGCAGGCGTATTCAAGAGCTAAGCTTTTGAGGTCGACATAACTGCTCCAAGAACCTATAACGTTAGGCTTGGTCCGCCCGGGAACAGGTTCTAGTCACCAAAATCTCCCAAGCATAGCACTCAAGAATGAAACGCAATTCTCATCAGTCCATGAAATATAAGATCCGAAAGCGATGCCATAACTAATAAAATAGAGATATCATACAAAAACTACTTTTCGGCGTCATGAGGGAATAGCTCCTGGGCCGCTTTCTCCGCTTCGACTTCCTCTTCCCTCAACGGACCTGCGGATTTGGGTTCTTTTTCTGTTTGAGTCTGCTCGCCCGTCTGTGATGTGTTAGATGTCGTAGCATCTGACACAGATGTATCGGACAGGGTAGAAGTGCTTGTCGACTCCTCCGACTCCAGACTCGTCGTTGAGGTATCAGAGTCTGTCGCACTGTCCTTCTCTGACGTCGTAGTATCTGTTGTTGTAGTAACAGAACTGATCTTTCTGTCATCAATGGGGCGAAGGGGTTCTTTTGGGGCTGCGCTCTTAACGTCTTCGACGACTTCCCCTGCGAAAACGTTATGACCTGGTTCGGCTTTGCCTTCTGCAATGGATGTATGTTCATCTTCAGCTTCTCCTACCTTTCCAGCATCGGCGACGACGACTGGGGGCCTACCATCAGGCTCGCCGCCAATAGTTGCGACGGGTGTGGTCGACTGTGATGGAGTAGCGACAGCAAGATTGGCGTATTGTGAATACTATATACAAGGTTAGTTAGTAATGATTTGATATGTGGGTATGGGTTATAAAATGACTTACGTCATCAAGGAAATCGTTACTGCATTGTAGATAGATCAGAAGGAGGAACTAATTTCGATATTGGAGCAGCTTACCATGAGAAATCCCAAGTCTTGAGCCATTTTGCCTTGTTACATTTAGTCCTCGTCCACGGGCTTCCGTATGCAAGGGGACTGAAATATGAGAAATTCAAAATTGCAATGATGATGAGGACTGCGGCGATCTGTAGGCGAACGCGCGGGCGAAGCGTAGAGGTGACGAGATCGAAACCGACACACGAGAGGAGTATCGCAAAGTAAAGAGCAGGGAAGTAGTGGTGAAGGAAGAGCTGACGACCCATGATGAAGAAAGGGAAGTAGTGTAGAGACCATCCGATGAATAGGAATCCGCACAATGAGTCGTATTTCATGACTTTAGCTGATGAGAGCGTTAATGGAGAATCGATTTCACTAAACGTGAACTTACTGTTGTCGAAATCCCTGTAACCTCTCTGTGCACGAAGAATAAGGAACCCGCGAATACCAACGTAGGCCACCACCGCGAGAGTGCTCAGATACCAAACGAATGGGTTACCGATGAGGTAGATTTGACGATGGTCTTTTACCCAGAAGTTCTTGGTACAAGCAAATTCAGCGACTCGGAAAAATCCTGTACAGTGGATGTCACTTACAATACCACGAAGGAGACGCGGCCAGGAGTCTGGACGTGAATCAAAGGCGTGTCGATCAGTCAGACCGGCATTGGTTGTCCACATGACTTGTTGTAGCTCCCAGAATTTAGATAGGAAACCAGGGAGTTTATAGTTGACTTTGGGAGCATCAGCCGGGACTTGATAAGATAACAGTCAGATCGATGTGCACAATGACACGAGCGGTCAAGAGTACATACGTGATTCATGCGCAGAAGTTTCAACATACCAAAGAGAGTTCGCCTTCACTGCGTTCTTGTTACAGGTAACTTCTTGCTGTCCATATCCCCATTCCGGCAATTTAACCTTGTGGGAGAAAAGGTAACATCCAGTCAAAGCATGCCTAAGTCTGAACTTCGTTCGGAGCGTCCTCAATCGCTTCGTCGATTCCTTATCCCGTTTGTCCCCACTTTCAATCTCGACAATCCAATCATCATTCGCATCCCCTGCGAACCCAGCCATCCCGTAGGCGGAGACTTCATTTTGGAAATCAACATCAGACACAGGTGGGCGGATTTCGTGTGAGTGAAGATGTTTCTCTGTCGCAATGTGGCGAAGCTTGATGCGCATTCCTGGTGTAACAAACTCCAGAGGGGAATTTTGGTGATCCAAATCTGCACCTTCGGTCGCGTTGAAAATGCGGAAGTCATTGTTTTGATCGCGATGCGGATAAAGAGTGATTTGTTGTTCTAATAAGATTAAAAGTTAGTTCCCGCCATAACTGGTCACCTAATTGAGAACTTGCGTTTGCTTCCTCCCGGATAGGTATGGGCATGAGAGTGAAGATAGCCTCCTTGTGTGTTTACATGACGGATAGTAACCTGTGAACCGAGATAAACATCTAGCATGGAATTCAGTGACGAAGTTTCCACCCAAAAAATGTGTCAACTGACCTGCATATGTATCAGCCATTTCCCGTCCTCCCAGGGTATGTTGGAATTCTGAGCTCATAAACCCATCACCATCCCCTGAATTTTCCAAGAGCAAAAAGTGGATTTGGAACATAGCCATGTAAAAGAGGATAGGAATAAGAATCAAGCATATCGCTCTTGCAATAAAATGGCGAACAAAGAGTCGTGGTGGAATTCGCAGATCACCAAGCATATTCCAAAGTTGATAGATCGTGCTAGCACCGACCGTAGCGATAGTGAAAAGCCCGACCCATTTGCAACTGGCTACAGCCCCAAGGGAAAGACCAGTAAGGCATAGCCATGACCACCAGGATGCAGTGAAAGGTTCATGTTTGTCCTCGTTGCAAAAGCCACACCATAGGAAGATTGTCAGGGCGGTGAAGAATATTAAGGGGGAATCGAGGAGGATATGTCTAGATTGGGTGACCAGGCCATTTTCGAAAGTGATAAAAAGTGATGCTAAAAGAGCGGTGGTTGCGCGGCAATCAAGCGCGCGAAGAGTAAGGTAGGAAAGAGGAACTGTAGCAACACCCAGCGTCGCAGGCAGCATGCGCATAGCCACATATGGTACGCGCTCATACAGTCTTCGGCTCCACGTCAGTCATGATTTCTGAGATGGAAAGCAATACTCACTTTCCGATGTCTGAAAAGTCAAAATTACCGTCATATCCAAACACAAAACCCGCCAATGTGATTAGTAGCTTGGCTAGCGGTGGGTGGACATCGACATAATATCGTGTTTTGATATATTTCGAAGCGAATTTACCAAAGTGGACTTCATCGAAGCTAAATAAACCAAGTCAGTGTGTTCATCCTAGAACGAAACACATACTCACACAACACTATTGGGTTTTGAAAGCCGGAATAATCGCACCCCGGCCGCTACGAGCACTATCAAAAACAGCAACTTCCACTCTCCTCCTGTTATATGAAGCCCTCCAGGCGGGTAATTCTTCGTTCTCCCTGGACCAAACCCCTTCGATGCTGCAGCCCTTCGTGCATCTGCATCCAGATGCTCGTCCCGTGGATATGGAAATCTCTGAGAAGGTGTGGGAGCCGCGTGAGCAACCCCCGGGGGTGGAGAGGCCGGTCGCCTCGCTCTGACGTGGCCGGACATGAGAATGGCGTTTCCTGCGCACCAGTTATAAACTGTAGCGTGCGTATATACGTTATGAGGCAGAAAGTGGGAAGGAAAATGGACGTTGCTGGCAAATGTTGGCGTGGCCAAATTTGGCAATCGGCAATGGCTGCGCAAAACGCGAGGCGAGACTGATGATCACGGACACAACTCTCCGGAAATCTTCCAACTTATGATAATTGACCAAGGCTCGGTTTCTACCCAATTAAAATATAATGCTGTAGCAAACCAAGATGCACACTAATTGTTAGGCTGTACCCTTCCCGTCAAATTAGTTTGAGGAAAAAATGATGACTTATATCACCTGTTTTAAGTACGAGCATGGAAAATAAACGGCATGACTTCGCATTACATTAACCCGAGTCAGATAGGTGGTAATAGGGTATTCATTCTAGTAAGGAGAAATCCATAACTATACATGTGCTACAAAGTCCAGTCTCGACGAATGGATCTTCTCGAGTCAACAACATTGTCCTCATTTTCAGAACCGATATGGGTATCAACTATAGTAGAAAGAATTTGAGTAGGCGTCCGATGTTCGCTGCTTGACATGACATATGAGTTGGTGGTATTGGGTCGGGGTGATATGCTGCGTTGGCGCAGGATGAGAAGAATTACACGAGTACAAAGCACAGAGTGAAGAACACGTTGTGGACTGAAAATTAATGTTTGTGAGAAGAATACACTCCGCGTGGTATTCTAAACATACTTTGCTAGAATACCTTTGTAGGCAGGCTGTGTGAAAGTTAGAAGGCTAATCAAAGTATGGTCTAAATATTATATGTAGTGAAGCTTACAGGCGCTAATACGGGTACAAGCATGTTGGCGATAGTCATGGCTAATTTTGGTGAGTATGGGGCGCTGGAATCACCAAATAGTCCCTACCTAGCAAATAGAGGTAGAAAATGAGACCTTTTCGATAGCGTCCAATTAGTGTGAAACATCAATAGATATACGCCGAGTACATACCATCACGATATAGTTGAAATACCCATGACGACCTCGATGAATGGCGGACTGGACAGAAAAAGTTGATAGAATTTAAACATTGATAGGCTGCTAAAACCTTACGGTGCCGGGAAGCTTTTATCATTGTAAGTATGACGATAGCTAGTTCAGCCGTCAGCTTTACTCAGAAAAAAATATATGTTAGAAATGGGTACTTGTTTCCGATATGAAGATTGCAATATAGGCTATCAATGCCACATTTTTCCCTTGTATGATATTACATCCAATTTGGTGTCCCCTGACAGAGCCAACTATAAATACATCAACGTCGTGTCAAGACAAATGATGTAACACCGACATTTCAAAGAGCTGAGTTCAATATGGGTGAAAATGATAGGAATAACAATGACGAACTATTCAAGTCGATCAACCGAGTGGACGCAAAAATATGAACATATCCTCACAAATCCGACAAAAACTAGAAGAATCGTAATAGATCGTTTCAGATGCCACATCGCATAGGTTCGGATAAGCAAAATCACTTGTAGAAATCAGTTATCACACACCACAGCTCCATAAAGTACCGCTTACTTTGAGATATGATCATCCCAACAGTTATGAACCCTATTGTTGACATTAAGATCATAAAAGAACGTACATTGTGGGATACGTACACGTGATGGTCATGAACCGTTGATAACATTGCTGGACGAAGTAGTAGTGTCAGGAAGGGTGGAAGAGGAGAATCATTCTCAAACCTCGGGAGTATTTATGGTCGTCAAAACTAAAATGGTTTAGGAGGAATTGTCATAAGATATATATTATCGACGTACGTCGTAAAGAAAGGGTAATGTCTATGAATGGAAGATAGCGGTTCAAGAAAAATAGGATCGTTCCGATAGAACAAGGTTGAGACCATACGTAGGATACCTGGAGCCAAGTTTAAGTCCCTGTGATATTTGTGATAGAGATCCTAGCACCTCTTGAGGGAAAGTACAGACAAAATCGTAAGACTAGATTATTATCTTAGTTAGAAAAGTCAAAAGTGAATTGACATATAACACACCAGAATAGTCGTAGCTATCACCAATATATAACCCTTTAGCTTGAATGCCTTCACTGCCGTGTCCATAAGATCAACTTGATATTAGTGTTGCTTCAAAATCTAACAGCGTCCGCGTGACCCAAACAATGGATTAAGGATGGCTTGCTTCAACGCATCGATTTTCGACAACCAAAGGAGTTATCTGTGCTGCCAGTGGTCGAATTTTTGGTGTGGAACAATGTGTAAATTACCAAACCCATTGCTTCGACGTCCCTTCGTCTTAACTTGCGAAGGTGAAACGTGGGAGAAAATAGCTGCATTGGATAACAATTATCCCTGTCGGAGTTTGAAAGCGGCGATTAGCCTCGCTTAGCACTTTGATAACACTTACACAAGTCAGGCACAACATCTCCCACACACCAGAGCACACCAGTCGAAGGTACCCCAAAATTAATTCTATTCAACTCTTTGACACGATTGTATAATTGAAAATGGTCGATGGAGGATTCTTCTAGGTCATGCGCTTGTCTCGAGCATCGCTCTATGGCATTATTTAGGTCTTTACTTCTAGTGACCCTTAGAACATCATTTACATCCCCAACCCCATTAATTTGGGGCTATACCACCTCAGACAGCAATATCACTATCTTGGCATAGACTAGGCACTTTAAGCCAAAAAAATATCTGAAGTAAACAGCTTTTGATCGTGTTCTAGGAGCCTAAACCTTAGCAACACCGCGTTAACCCTAAGCAGATCTGTTCCCATCTTAATACTTGAAATATGTTAGCCCATACTTAGGACACATATCAACGTCGAAATCAGCAGAATCTTAATTACTCTCCATCACAATCACATATGTTGGGAACACTTTCGACGGATGTCTGTACTTCCTCCTTGCCCGGGCCTAGCGTAATGCTTGATTTATTTGGGATGCGAGTATTATGCCATTAGGAAATATACTAGCGGTGGTTCGGTCTATTCTAATCAACAGCGCAGCTTGTGAGAATGAGAAACTTTTGAACTCATTCACATGGTTTCCATAGTATATTGAAACGGCAGTCGGAGCATCATGAGGGCCAAAAACTAGGGGGTAGTAATATATAAATAGGTCAGGATCTAGTATTATAGGTTGATGGGCCATAAATGACTATGGTGTAGGGAGTAGAGGGGTTCGATTCGTCAAACACTACGAAGTCCAGTTTAGACCAATTGATCTACTGGATTCCACTCCTGTATCGCTGACTTCGCTCTCAATATGTGTATCAATTATAGTGGTGAGGACTTCGGTCTGGGGTTGGTGTATGCTATGGAACATTGAATATGACTCCGTTGTGCTACGCCGTTCTGCCGCGTTACGCTGATGGAGGATGACAAGAATGACACGAGTACAAAGTACTGAATGAAGGACGCGCTGAGGACTATTATTGAAGATTTTTTAGATAGAATTGAGGTTAATACCAAAGAGAATGACTCACCTTGCGAGAATTCCTTTATATTGAAGCTAGATGTGCGTTAGAAGGGGATGGCAAGTTAGTAAAAAAAGCATACATCAGCCAATATAGGAATAATTGCATTGGCGATAGTCATAGCTGATATGTCCAGATATCAGAAAGAGGCGATGACTAGTTCAAACCCGTCCCCACTCACCAAGTAAGTAGAAATAAAAGATGATCCCTTTCAACGCGTATAGTTTAATTGATGGATTTAAAATGGGTGCGTCACATACATACCATCTCGATACAATCGGAACACCCAGGACGAAGATGACGAGTGTCGAACTTGGAAAGAAACTATCACGAGGGGACTGGCTAACCCGAAGAGGATAGAACTTACGATGCTGTAAAGCCTTTATTACCGTGAGTACTACAATGGCTAGACAGGGTGCATCAGCGTTAATCAAAAAATGATAAGATCGGAAATGTATTTACTCGTTTCCGAAATAAAGAGTGCAATGTAAGCTATAATCCCTATATTCCGCGCTTCAACGAGATTACAACCGTAGCGATGCCCTTCGACAGGGCGAACTATAACTAGGTTAATAATGTCAACTACGAAGTGTATGGCGCTTACATTCAAAAGATATAACTTCCATATGAGCGAACACGAGGGCCGGAAAGATAGTCATCTGTGTTCGTGTTAATTTAGATAAAGGGGGCCCAAGGCGATGCTTGAGTTTGATTTACAATTGCGAGGCAGAATAGGAAAATCGTGATAGATCGTTTCAGGTGCCACATTGCATATGTACGAATGAGCAAAATCACTAGGAGAAAATGAGCGGATATAAGAATTCCTGTAGCACAACACTTACGTTGTGAGATGGTCATCCCAATAGCGAGAAACCCTGCAGGTTACATTAGGTTTGCACGACCATGATGAACCTTATTCATATACATGCTATAATTATAAATTGTTGAAAGCACTCCTGGAGGTGAATGTATCAGGCAAATTTACAAGACCGGGATTTTTCCCTTACCTCCGGGGTGTTGATGGTCGTTAGGACTGTTGGAACCGGATGAGCTAGATATGTTGATGCGGAATACCACTGACATACGTCTCAAAGACAGAGTAACGTCTATGAATGGAAGATAACGGTTCAAAACAAACAAGATCGTTCCAATCGACCAAGGTTGGGACCACACATAAGACACCTGGGGTTGTTCTTTGAGAACCACGACATTTATTAATGAGAGATTATGGCACCTCTTGAGGGAAGGTACAAATAAAATCGTAAAACTAAGATCTCATTCAGAAACGTCAAGAAAAATCAGGAGACGACCCACAAAAACAGTCGCAGATGCAACCAATATATATCCCTTCAGTTTAGGCTCTGCGTCCATCGACTCGTGTTTTTACGTGTCCTCCCAGAACGAGTGCACGCGTGGTCGAAACAGTGCAATGAAATTGTCGCGATACGGGTCATCAGCCCTTACAAGTGGGGTAAAATCTATGCAGCCCAAAAGGACTTTTTTGGTGTGACCAGGCGTGAAAAATTGGAAAGCGGTTGCTACTGCACCCCATCGTTTTGTGGACCTCGAGAAGGTCAACGTGAGAGAAAATAGACGCATTTACATAACCCTGTATTGTGGCCGCCGCATAGTAAATGCGCATCAGTAAGCTCAGGCACGCCGCTTATTTAGACTGCACTAATTTCCTTCAGCGGGGTCTATCCTCGTGACCATTGACCAGCTTTTCAGCCCCCCATCGAATGTCGAAAACAAGGGGACAAATTCCTCATTTTTTGTTGTTCAAGAGATAACAAGAGCTTCGGTCCACCTCTACAGTCCTACCCGTACACTTCTCAGCAGTGACCAGTCCGTGATATTGCCAATTTCCTTCGCCCCTAAATCCGGGCCCACTTCGCCACAAATCCTATGTTTCCCTAGGGTCGCTGGCTTGGATATTATGACACAAGTGGTTCAGGTAGTGGTACGACTCTAGGATCTAGGACACGATTATTAATTATACGGTCCAACCCCAAATCCCAAGGATCCCAATTGCGCGACTTTATCAGCGGTCGGAGAGGAGAAATTTAAGTGGGCTCTATCATGCATCTGTAGCAATAACGGCCGTGATAGTATGTGATTTTCATTTCAACCCCCCCACCGTAGGACAAGAGCCCGATTATCGAAAGTCATGGTACATTGAAACTAGATGCCGACATCGTACTCCACGTTCATCCAACTAACCCTCACATCCAATCAACTGAAATGTGCACCAAAAATCAGGATAAGAACTTCAGGCATTTATTGGCTGTTTTATCAACATGGCAGAACGCGAACGGGGCTTCATATTGGTAAAAGGTGCCTCGAGATTCTATTCCGTGTGCACAATTTTACCCTACGGCACGACCGGTCCAGGGGAGCATTCATGCGGTACCAAGTTCGAATCCGATGCTGTCGGACCCTAGGATAATTGCTGACGCCAAGTCAGATGGTTCAAAATTCGGAAAACAGGTTGGTTGCTCTACATAGGATGGCCGAAACCCGGTTCGAAATAAGGATGATGAAATTATAAACGACGCACTCTGTGGCCATCCTGACCCTGAAGTGTGCGCGTACCCTCGTTGGACTACCTGATCACAAGCAGCGAGGGATCCTTGTCATCAATTCGCTCACAGAAGGCACATTCCAAACACAGGCTCGGGACCGAATCAATTAATGTGATATACACGACAATATCAATATAATATCAACGACGATTTAGATCATGGATAACTGTTATAACCATCGACCGCTGTGGGGCTGCAACCCGCTTGGCCTTTTAATGCGTTCATCAGACCTTCATTCTATATCCGGCCTTAGCTTCTACTCTGTCTTCAAGTGCAGAGAGGACGCACCGAACGTTCCAATTCTAATAACTTTATTTTTGCCACAGATGCATCGTGCTGTAGGCCAGCAACCATGCTCTACGATTCTCCCATCAGATTTCGAGAACAAACATCAGAGAAAAAGGGCGCACTTTGGCAGTTTTCGAATTTAACCCTCTGAAAGGGTCAAGCTTTTCAAACGCGACGGGCCAGAATCCAATACTAGGAAAGATTAAGAATGCGGAGTGGACCCATAATGGCAGACATACCTCAATAATTGCGCATGGAGCTGGTCAATGTGCGCCTCTAGGCTCGATATATAAATGGTTCGACGCTGTGGTGCGCCAATCGTCGATCTGCGTCCCCAGTCAGCCTTCTGTGACGGCAACATATACGTGGGTTTAGGGAGGTACTCACAACTCATATGGGGTAAAAAGTGACTTCTCGAGCGCATGGTTCCAAATTTTACGCCGTTTTTCTTCTTTTTTCGCGTAGAGACGGGCGTAGGGGTGGGCGATATCAACCCGAGGGGCCGACTCGCGAGAGTGTGATCGTGAGCGAGGGTGATGATCGGGTAGTGGATTATGCGTAGCTGGTGGTTGGTGGTGAGTTCCATGAAGCCCGTTGGAACGTTGTTCGGGAGCAGGATACTCCTGATAAGTTGGTTCTTGGTATTGTGTAGGGGTATTATTTTGGTTGAGATTCTGGTATGATGAACAGCCTATCATCGGTGGCTCGAATGTCATCAATTGAAGCGGTGTCGGTGAGTATTGTGGGGTTTGGTCTGCAGTGCTACTATAAATCGGTGGAGGTTCCGTTGTGTATGACGTCGCCTGGTATGCGGGGAGTGGGTAGCAATGAAGGTCCGTGGGGCTGGAACTTCCACTGGAAGATGCATAGTCGTAAGAGTAAGAAACCTCCTGGGAGCCTGAGCACGACATGGTGGGTGATGAAAAATGGGTATAGTTCTGTGCGATTAGAGCTACTGGTAATGGGTTACAACAGGTGCAACCCATGCCGAGAGCTTTTATACCCGTCACCGAAAAAAACGGTCAGTAGGTTCTTACACTTCTTGGTAGTTTGAATTGACTTACTCGAGAAATTACATACAAAGGTACCTTTGCCTTGTGACCGATCCGCACAAAGAACTGTCAGATCAACCGAGATCCCAATGTCCGGTTGTTATCTCGAGGGTCAATCTGGTCGAAGGACAGCGGGGTTGGAGTGGCCAAGAAGTTGAATACTGAATACAGGAATCGGCGGTCCATGCGTAGAATGGTGTGGAAGGTTCACCAATGTTCACCCCAGAGTCCACCGGCGGAGAGCCATACCAGAAATTTATGGAATCTGCCAATATATCTGAGGAAAGTACCAAGGAAATACCTTACAGAACTGCAAATCGGTTGCTCCAACGAAAATTTTCAAGGAACGGCTACAGTTGAGTTGCGTAACCTTCAATGACCTTAATCCTGATGGCCGCATGTACCTACAAATTATGTATCCTCTACGATCGAATGCCCTTGCAGGTTTATCTCTCTCGAACGGGGGCCGCCAAAGGCCGCCATCGCACTCGAGCGTTACCAAAAGTTTCCCTCTGAATTTTAAAGGCCAACTTGTATCGTCAACGTCCGGCGATGGAGCTTAAAACCGAGTATGCTCAGAGGGGGGTGTGATCTGATCGAGGCAACACCAGAGGACGTTGGTGACGCTGCCGATCAGAAGAGGTCCATCGCATACTTAAACTGTCCAAGATTGATGAAAAACCGATAAATCATTCAGATCTAACAGAGGGCTTGCATCATGGCAGGTGTTCGCCGGGATCCCCAGTCCCCGCTATTTATCAAATAATTAGCAGCCAAATTTTGGAATACCTTGCTGAACTATAAAACCCGGGTTTTTCATGGTTTTCCCATCCTCGATTCCACCAGTGTAGAAGGCTGAGTACGGGAGGCATTGCGTCGTCAATTGAGGTATCGATGGCAAGGGATACTGTATCGCGAACTCGCAACCGCAACCACGACGACCGTTTTCAACCTTCGTACATCTTGCATCTGGGATCTCGGTGTCCTTCCATCTTTCAGTCCTTCTCTTCCTGCGTTGAAACCGTGGGATACCCATACATATCCAACAATCACAACATCACACAGTGAAGCACTCAATATCCTGTATTCCACTTTTTTGGGACCTTCTTGAATCTGGAGGCAATAACACAAGGTTATGCAGGCCCAGATAATTGCGACCGAGGAAAGTTCCAAAATCAAGCGGCACCACTTGGCCCGCGAGAAGTGTGGGGCCCTCGAGGCCTCGAGACGCGGTATAAACAAATAAATTGACCCGCCGGACGTGTTTACGTATTCCCCTCTCGAGACTAGGATCCGTGACCAAATGTGTCGAGACGCAGCCCTGTTTTCGTCGAGAAGAATAGAGATAAGATCTATCCAAGGCCATCACTTCTGATCGGAGATCCCGAAGGGTATAACCGCTGCAGAATATGCCTCGGATACCTTGTCCCATCACGCTGTTTGGACGTATACATAGTACACCTTGAATATCTCGTTCACTCCCACCCTACGATAAGCATTTAGGTGACAGTACCCGCACTACATATTACTATTATACCCTACTATCCCTTCCCATACTGACAAGTGGCAGCGGTGTTCTTGTATATGGGGGAACAGATGTCACAGGTCCCCGCTATGAAGACGGAAGAATGGTTGCCCGCGCTGATTCCTACAGCAATTATTCAGTCGGTTCTATATTCACATATTATAATGAAATTTGAGGAGCCCTAAGGGTGCTTTTTCTCCGAGCCTTCTGCTCCAGAGTTGGTATCAAGAGTAACTTGGTCGTCGGCATTCATCCTTTCAGTGAAAGCTCCTTGGAAGGTGAGAGTTGTTAAATTATTCGAACGTGTGGTCCTCGGTGCGAAGTCCATAGTAGAAGAGCGGCTCAGAATAGTTTGGTCCCTGCCACGCTGATTGACACGAATCAAGATGAGATTGAACGCAATCCCGGTAGCCTGAATTTCCTGTTCCAAGACCGATCAATATGTCGACTATGATGATATTGTAATTCCGTACAATTGCAGATGTGATGAACATTGAGTTGCTATTTGTTACAAGGCTTATGAAGGTGACGACAGAGGCGATGGTATAAAGGAGTCCGGATTCTATGATGGCCTTCATAACGGTCTGCAAACGACTGAGGTGTGGAGTGTTATATAACGGCGCCAAAGTATTTCGTCCTTTGCTCTCACTCTCAACACGCCAGATACGTATCACAATCATGGCTGCCAAAACAATTATTCATGCTCTTGCATCAAAAAACGAGAAAGTAGACTTACATGTTGCATAAATGTTTGTGGAAATGGTTGAAACCCAGAATCCGACCCAGGTTTGCCAAAGTTTTTCCCCATTGACGCGAGATGTTTTATCGTCTTGGAGGCTTGCCTGTATAATTGTGGAAATCACAGTACACGTTACCAAACCGATGTATAAAATGATCGGAAACACCACTATTCGCAGAGACCCGTCGTAGATTATCCAGCAACGATATATCTGTAGCCAGAGTGCTGGTGAGTACCCTCGGAAGATAGTGATGGTAATTTTTTTGAATCACCAATACCCAGTCTGCAATCATTGTCTGGAGTTGGACACTGAAGGGCTACATATGCTGAGGATGGCGAAACATCAAACATATAAACAACTGCAGGCACCTTGAAAATATTAATCCAGTCATCACCAAGCTGCATAACCTCCCCAGATCCAACAACATCGTGGCGCATAAATGCCAGGACGCGAAGGAATCCCAGAGAAATGTTCATAGTCGAAATTATGAATAGTGAGAAAACGATTATCAACGTGAACCATTGGCGCTTGACTCGAGATGTCCAAGTAAGTTCTTGGCAAGGCATTGCGACGGTTTGAAGAATAGCTGCCAGTGTGACGAGGTAAATGCCGTATAAAACACATTCGACGAGTACTGCTGCGACTTGAGCGATATTACTTGGTATTTGAGGCATCGGGACCGAAGCACTGATCCAGAGGAACAGGAGTGGGGCTTTTATAGAAACCTATCACTTTCAGAGCGCCCGTGAATGAAACTCACTCTGGCAGTATGCCGACTTTCGGACATTACATACCACCATTATCATATGATGGAATAATCTTGACAGGATCATGATATTACCAGTTATAAGGGCATGAACGTTGAATGTTGATGGAAGCCATTATACATGACTAACTAACAAAGGAAAATTTCATGATTTGAAGATTTCTGGCTTCATGCATCATGAATCATGAATCACATGATACCTGGTAGACCTGATACCTGGCTCGTCCACGACGTCCAGGGTCCTCGAACTTCAAAATTTTTAATCTTTGCTGCTACATGATTTAGATACATACATCGATGGGACTCCTAGGATTGAGAATCCAGAGCGACATATGCGGAGGGAGTGTCAATCAGAAAATCCTATCATGTCCCGAGTTTAATCGGGATGTCGAACTGACTATGATCAAGGTCCCTAGCGATTTGGCGGTTCTCTGTCATCACAGTATGGAATATGATGTATTGTATTTAAGTACACTGTTCATTCTATTGTGGATTAATACTAATCTTTCAGACCGCTTCACGTCTTCGAGGTGCTGCCCGCAGGATATCATCCACACTATAAGGAGAAAATTCAGTGTTCCCAGTCTGTCAGGTATATAAGACGAGCGTTTACCGGATAATCATCTCCGCTGCCTCGCTGGCGCTAAGGATTACCTGGCGCTTGAGCTTATAGCTCTCAGTGACGCCCATCTTTTTCATCGATCCGATAGATCCTTGCTCCATGTCTAAACCCATCCATCCATCAATTTCCAGGGTAGTAATAAGGCAATAAGGAACGCACCAAGTCCCGCGTCCGACTGGCCCTCATAGTGCGCTGCTCTGAGTCTCGTTACAAGATCAGACGAATCGTACCCAGCGTTGTCGGCGAGGATCGTGGGTATCTGCCTCAGGGCACGCGCGAATGCCTCAGTGGCGATAGCCTTCTTCCCCTTGATCTTGCGAGCCTCTTCTTCGACGGCGCAGCTCATCAGCATCTCCGAGCATCCACCTCCAAGGACAGTTCTCGTCTCTTTCACTGTCTGAGATAGGACAGAAAGCGCGTCATGGAGGGAGCGTTCAGCTTCATCGACCATTTGGTTTGTCGATCCGCGGAGGACGACCGTGCATGCCTCGCCGGCAGCCACCCCAGAGAATTTGATGAGCTTATATTTGGGTTAAAAGGGGTTTCTCTGCGATGGAGAAGGAACAACTTACTTTGTCTTCCCCGATCATGATCTCCTCGATTAGCTCACAGTGGCCAAGGTTGACTAGGTCGGGCCGGTCAAACGTGCTGGCGATCTCTCCCCCTGTTACGAGCGAGAGTCGCTCTACACCCTCGAAGTCTGCGTGCTCGATCGTCAGGATGCCCTTCTCGGCCAATAGAGATTCTGGATAGTTGTAAATTAGTTGTCGGTTCACGAAACAATTGATTCCATGGGCGGCGATAGCATCCACTTTTGCCTTCATTTTTTCCTTATCGTCTCAGGTTAGTCGAAGGGAAACCAGGAAAGTGAGATGATCATCTTACTCGCTCTGCACGTTCGAGTTCAGCTAGCTTCCCTGTCCCATCTACCTTCACTCGGGCACCGAAAACCTTGATCTTATCCGTGTCCATGGCTATATGTCATACTAAGATGTTGTTCGAATCACCATGAGGGTGACGTACATGTATTGGCGATGAGAATTTTGCAGTTCTCCATTCGTTTTGGTGAGTTGACGGCAATCGTTTTATCGAGAATAAATCCTGTGGATCGTTGAGAAAGGAAAATTAAGTCAAGTTATTACACATACCCTCATCTAAATATGAGTCTGTGAGCTTCCCGCCCACCTTTTTGATGATCTGGATATGTTCCAGATCTATCGATCCCTGGGGTCACAGATTTACAACATATCGTGTGTTGATTACAGCGGAAAATACCTTCAAACGAAGAACGGCATCGACTGCGAGGTTTGCAAAGTAATCTTTATCTTGCGAGAGTACTTTCGAAGATAGGGTCGTTCGAGCAATGTTGAAAAGATCTTGTCGAAAAACGGTAGGGTCTGAGCTATAATCGCGTTTTTAACAAGTTGAATAGAATGTAATAATAGTTGATCCTTAATGCTCACAAGTTATCGACCGCAGCACCCTCGAGTGCTTTCAGGGCTGCGGCACTAGCGATCCGATACCCCTCAGCGATAGTTTGTGGATGGATCTTTTGTGCAATCAGTTTCTCCGCTTCCCTCAACAGCTCTGCCGCTAAAACGGTAACTGTAGTAGTCCCATCCCCAACCTCGTCGTCCTGCACCTTCGAGATATTAACGAGGATCTTTGCAGCAGCGTTATCAAGCTGGATCGCTTTTAGGATAGTTGCCCCATCGTTCGTCACATTGATATCACCACTGGATCCTGATTGTAGAATTTTGTTCATTCCTTTGGGACCGAGCGTTGACTTCACGAGGTCTCCCAGTGCCAAAGCTCCAACGAACGACGAGAGGCGCGCATTTTCGGCCTTCTCCTCTGTCGCCTGTAAACTGCGTTACCCTCCAAAATTTATAGGGTTTTATGTTTTGCGAACCTGATCTCCAAATATTTGCATAGACATCGTGTTGTTGTGTCCGAACGATTCTATAAAGTGAAATTTCTGAATTCCTGAGCAGCCAGGAACTTTTGGGACAAGTTGGGCGGACGCGCTGCCGAGATATTCCCACGATCATTTTCAGGAGCCTGAACGCGACGCGCGTCAGTTTTTTTTTTCGTTGGAAAATCATGGATGAATAGCTCCCAGCGTCCAGCGCATCAACAAGTAGCGAATCTGTTAGAACAGAAATCGAATAGACATAGAAAGACAGAAGCCTCGAGATATAATTTTTTTTTGAAGCCAATTCCCGGCGAAGTACTTAAATTAATACTTATCATAATTACCATGTAAAATTATGAACCAATTGTTAAAATAATAAATAAATTTACTTTTGAACAAACCACGACGGCCTCCAAGTCATCCCAAATACTGAATTTCTGACAGGGCATCGTACGGCGTGAACGATAATGGCGTCCAACAAACCAAATAAGCTGGCATTCTTGTCAATGCCTGCCCCAGCGTCCTATGTCGCTGGTCTTGGTCGAGGGTGAGGTTTTACTTCTATTCACAAAAATTATGGCTCAATCGGTTTTATAGCGCTTCTGGATTTACTACTCGGTCTGATATTGGTCCAGCACGAGAGGGTCCTTCTGCAGAAGTTATTGCGTACGTCTCAGCTATCTTAATGCTGTATGCTGTACTCATCATTGTTCCAGTGAAGCACAGGCCAAACGTGGGGAAGAAGCGGAAATTGACCCAGATCAATTTCAGGACCCTGATAATGAGTATGGTTTATTTGCGGGGACTACATATGAACAAGACGATGAAGAAGCAGACAAGATCTATGAGAAAGTCGACGAAGCGATGGATGCGCGACGGAGGGCACGCAGGTGTGTGCTTTCGGGTTAGTTTGCGCACTTCCGACCCTGTTCAATTAACCTCAGCTTTCCAGGGAGGCGCAGGAGCAACTTGAACTAGCAAAGCACCGTGCCGAGCGACCGAAGATCCAACAGCAATTTGCAGATCTCAAGCGTGGACTGTCTTCTGTAACGGATGAAGAGTGGGAGAGCATACCAGAAGTAGGGAATCTGACAAGGAAGAAAAGACGAAGGGAGGAGCGGACATTTGTTGTTCCCGACAGTGTTCTTGTTGGGGACAGGAGCAAAAACGAATACGAGAGTTCGTTAGATTCAAGACAACAAGAGGTGTGCACTTTCCTTTGAAATTTGATTGATATTGACAGTGCTTACAGAATGGAGGTTTCGAAACCCCGGCTGAGTCTGGAGCCCTCACTAACTTTGTAGAAATTGGTCAAGCTCGAGACAAGATTCTCTCCCTCAAACTCGATCAGGTATGTTTTACAAACTTTTTGATCTATGTGGTTCATGGTTTAACTCCAATGTCAGATATCTGGCACAGCGACTAGTTCAGGATCGGCGACTTCTGTGGATCCTAAAGGATATTTAACATCCCTTAACAGTGTAATAATCAAGTCTGACGCTGAAATTGGTGATATTAAACGAGCACGTATGCTCTTCGAATCTTTAATCAAATCAAATCCGAAACATTCGCCCGGGTGGATTGCTGCTGCTTGTTTGGAGGAGCACGCAGGGCGCATGGTAGCTGCGAGGAAGTTAATCAAGGCAGGGTGTGAGCAGTGTCCGAAGAGTGAAGATGTCTGGTTAGAGTCGGCGAGACTCCATGTACGTCCCTCTCGTTCTAACCATAGTATAATCGGACTCAAACAGCATCAGAGCAATGATGACGCTAAAGTTATACTTGCCAACGCTGTGCAGCACGTTGGGCAGAGCGTGAAAATTTGGATGGCAGCAGCAGATTTAGAACATGACGTCAAGGCCAAAAAACGCGTGCTACGAAAAGGTAGGTACTCTAAATTTGATTGTTCTTCACTGGATTAAAAATTCATTTTTTTTTAGCTCTTGAACATATTCCAAACTCCGTACGGTTATGGAAGGAGACAGTTAATCTCGAGTCCTCTGCTACAGATGCCCGGATCCTTCTTTCGCGTGCCGTAGAAGTCATTCCTTTGTCTGTCGAATTATGGCTTGCCCTCGCTCGGCTCGAAACCCCCGAACGTGCGAAAGCCGTCCTTAACAAAGCTCGCAAAGCTGTTCCTACGTCGCATGAAATCTGGATTGCAGCCGGTCGTTTGCTCGAGCAACAGGCGGGAGTAGAGGGTAAATCAGAGGTAGAGAGAAATAAGGAATTGGATGTTGTGGATAAGACCATCGAGGCTGGTGTACGTGAATTAAGGCGGCACCAGGTATTGTTGACCAGAGAACAGTGGTTAAAAGAGGCAGAAAGATGTGAGAGCGAAGGATCCCCCAGAACTTGCGAGGCGATTGTCAAAGCAACTGTAGCAATGGAAATAGAAGAAGAGGATCGTCTGGACACATGGGTAGGAGATGTGGAAAGTGCTGAATCTAGAGGGAAAGTGGGAACTGCGCGGGCAGTGTTGGCGTATGCTTTGAAAGTGTACCCGGATAGGAAAAGCTTGTGGTGGAGAGCAGCTGAATTGGAGAAAACACATGGATCAAGGTATTTGTTTCTTGAGTACATCCATGATCTCATTTTGACTTACCCTTCCTTTCTTCAGAGAAAGTCTGGATGCTATCCTCAGTAGAGCAGTGGTCCATTGCCCACAGGCTGAAGTTCTTTGGCTGATGGCTGCTAAGGAGAAATGGCTCGCGGGCGACGTTCGTGCTGCCCGTGAAATCCTCGCAGCTGCCTTTTTGGCCAATCCTGAAAGTGAGCAGATTTGGTTGGCAGCCGTCAAGCTAGAGGCGGAGAACGGAGAACTGGATGTTGCGAGAGAGCTCCTCGTTCGTGCACGAACTGTGGCTAATACCGAAAGGGTTTGTTCATTTGCAAATCCTCATTATCATGACCAGTGCCTGAAGTTACTCTTTAGATTTGGATGAAATCTGCTGTCTTTGAGCGGCAACAAGGCCAAATATCAACAGCACTTGAGACCTTGGCTACTGCCCTTGGGAAATTCCCCAAGTTCCCGAAGCTTTATATGATCCAAGGTCAAATTCAACAATCGCAGAAGAATTACGCTGCAGCTCGTGCATCCTTCTCAGCAGGTTTCAAGGCATGCCCTAAAGAAGTTACTCTTTGGATCCTTGCCAGCCGACTAGAGGAAGAAGACGGAAAGAGTATAAAAGCACGTGCTTTGCTTGAGAAAGCTCGGCTCGTCAATCCCGCGTCAGACGTCTTGTGGGCTGAAGCCGTTGGCGTTGAAGAACGTTCAGGTGGGGTGGCCCAAGCGAAAGCTATGTTAGCCCGTGGTCTGCAGGAATGCCCGACATCCGGCCTTCTCTGGTCGATGTCCATCTGGGCAGAAGCAAGACCGACAAGGAAAGCCAGATCGGTTGATGCATTGAAGAAGAGCGCGGATAATCCTGTGATTATATGTACTGTGGCTCGGCTATTTTGGGCAGAAAGGAAGATTGAGAAAGCGAGGCAGTGGTTTGGAAGGGCTGTTGCTACGAATCAGGATCTGGGAGATTCATGGGGGTGGTGGCTTAAGTTTGAGCGGCAGCATGGAACGGAGGTTCGTTCGATCGTCCAGTTCTCGAATCTTTTACTCAACGGGTATCTTTATAGGAACATCGAGAAGACGTGCGCAATAAGTGCGTAGCTGCAGAGCCGCATCATTCGCCCATGTGGCAATCTATAGCCAAGGATGTGCGAAATACAGGAAAATCCACAAAAGAAATTTTGGAGATGGTTGCCGATGCATTGCAATGAGCAGGCCCTGCACGCACTGCATCGAGATTTCGAGTTCGTTGTAATAAGACTTGTATCATAATTTTTACTTCAAAAATTGCATTATCTGGTATTTGTTTGATATATCTTTTATACCTTGACGCGGACAAAAGAAGGTCATCCATCACAAATTTTGGCAAGGCAAAAACGGTCGAAATTTGTGTATATCCTATCTAACACAAACAAACCTAAATAAAAAAATCAAAGAGGTGCACTGACACGACAATACTATCCCAAATGTCCATCCCAAGGTTGAACCGAAAACATAGAGTTCCAGGAGTATCAGAAATCTACAAAAATATACACTTACACCCTTCATTATGGATGATGCATCCCCAATCCCCATACCATTTTTCAACAATATAGTCACAACATTGAACAGGATCAATCAATTGCTAATTTGCTAGTAGGAGTAGCATCGATTTTTGTCAATCGTATCCCCGCCAAACGCTTCCAATCCCCCTCAAGTGTTGCATATTGCATTATGTCCGTAATCAGCGTTCAACTCCCATTAACTACTCCTCAGCCGACTCTTCTATCAAACAGTCCGCGGTGCTACCCAGCAAGCGCCTAGGCCCTATTGTGTCGAGCGCTCGTTGTATCCCTCCGATGGGATTATGGTCCTACCAAGTCTTACCTTGTGATCCCTTTTAAGGAGTCCTTCCAAAATAAATTTTTTCAATTGATGGCTACAAATTTAATCTGGCCATCAACACGTTTATCACTTTCAATTTAATCAGCTTGTCCCATGACACCACTTCTCCTCTTTACACCCCTCGGCGCCAAATCCGAAGGCGAAAATGGAACGTTTCCGGCGCTCGAAATTGCAGTAGATCCCGGGTGGCTCCCAATGATAGTTAGTTTCCCAGCCTGTCACTGATACACTGGTGTACCCCCCGTTTCATCACTGCCCACTCCCCGTTATCTATACAATCGCTTGTAGGCTATACAACCCCGGATTTCCCAACAAGCAACGCGAGATGGAGCCGTGGTCAAACCCCCCCACTGACAAAAACCATGGCCGCCCATCTGGATATATCAACGACACACCAACGCAAATTAAAGCGCTTAGTACTATCTTTGACGATATCCAGAGGCGTGTTGGCAATAAGTAAGTACTGATTAGCACTACCCTCGTAACTTTGAAGTGTCGATCCCTTTGTCACCTCGCTCAAGGGACTCGGAGTCGTTGCGTTTGTTACGTCAGGATTGTGATGATATGCAACAATTCGCTATGGATTACGAAAAGACAGTGTCTTCGGATCCTACTAAAGCTCAGATAATAAAAGAAACTACAGAGTAAACATTTCGTAACGGTGAATCCTAAGTCTTCTAACACTTGGTTGTTTAGGTTGCTTTCTCAAATTGTACAACGGATGAAAAGGTGGACAAAGTTTGGGACATCTTTCACAATGTTCCTAGTGAAGAAAGATATACAACATTCCCGGAATGACATTGCGCGCGCCCGAATAAATTTCCAGGTTGAGTATTTAAGCTCACTGATCATACTAGTTCTAACTCGAGTCATGGATAGGCGAGGTACGGCATTGATATTCCTAAAATTGGCCAACAAAACAGGGTCTCCGGGTTGAAAATAAGAACGCCCTCCACACTCCACAACAAAACCTCGGTTTGTGATGCATTTCATATCATAAAATCATACACTCACAGGCTTTAGATGGATCGAAGGGGTCTCAACCCGACTCTTTCAAGGATTAATAGTCGTAGTAGAAGATCATCTTTGTCTAGCCCTCTTAGAGCCAGCCCACTTCAACGCCTCCCAAGTAACATGAGTATTGACGTCGAGCAACTTTCTCCGTCACCTCTAACTCGAAGCAAGAGGAAGGCCACTGACGATGACACGCAAAATAAACGGCAAAAACTTTCGGCCGAACCAGAATCTCCATTATCATCGATGAAGAAACAACCTCCTGAGGGGGCCGGGGGCGATTTATCAGAGTCATCTCCGTCGTTCTCTCCTGGAGTCCCTACTTTTGTTCCACGACTGCCTCGCGTTGTATCGGTGAGAAATTTCCTTATTTTTAGGTTGTATGAGGTCTTGACCATTTCAGCCTGATCCTAGTGATGGTATGTCGTTATTATCTTCCGTAAATCATACGTTCAAGGATTGAATCCACGAACATGGATAGACTTAATCACCCTCCACGCAAAGCCGCGTGACCCTAGCGCCTTCGGGAGAAATCGTGTACGGAAAATCCTGGGTCTTGATGTGAAAGAATTTCATGAGGTTTACGATGAATTGAACATTCCGGAAACAAGGTATATCTTCACCCGTGTGTCTATAGACTCATATCATTACCTATCATCAGTGAGCGCGTACAACGCGGTACGGCCAGGGACATCGTAGGCAAAGTTGTCGTCGCAGTAAAACGTATAAATATACAACGTCTCAACTCGACGATTCTCGACCGCTTCATCAAAGAATTAAACAGCACATACGAGCGTCAACATCAAAACCTGTTCAACAACAGGCACACATTTTGGAACAAAAACAATCTGTTGGTTATTATGGATCATATGGAAAATAAAATCTCTTTAAAAGAGATTATCGATCTTGAATCAAAACGGATGGATGAACAACGAATATGGGGTGTTTTGCACGGCGTAACGGAAGCACTTGATCATCTCCACCGTGCCAGTGTGCCTCATGGGAAGCCCGATAGTAGGCACATCTTTCTGAGCGTCAAAGGTATTGATTCCATCTCGCTTCGGCTCGGTATGTACATAATCCGGTATTTTCATAAATTCTCCCTTATCTTCTCTTGTAGACTGGTGTTCGATCCTTGCAGACCATGACAATCTTGAACATCAGGTTACTCACTATGATGCACAAAATGATATTCAGGATCTGGGTGTCCTAGCACTAGGTAAATTTACAGTAGTATCAGAATCGGATTTTGTTGATGCAGATGGCACACAGAAATGCTTAATAAATCAGCTCGGGGCCTAAGTCCCAAGCGTTCAGAGGTTCATAAAATCATCTCCGGCCTAACACCTTCCCCTTCGCCCGAAATGATTTTATTCATTCTCAGGACCCTTGGAGTCGAAGGTAAACCCACCCGACGGGTCTCCGCCGCGGATCTTCTGAAGGTAATTATATCTTGCTATCGATTAATTCTCGAATGCTAACCATATAACATTATCAGCTTCCTTTACTCGCGGGTGGCATCCTAAAATTTCTCATAGTCCCCACTATAAATGCCATTCGGGCATTGAGGCGAAGGGAATAAATCAGGCCCAATACCTCAACTTCTCCCAGGTTATTTTATGCTCTTTTATCTTGTGTAACGCCTTGTACATTGTAAATATTAGTATTTTATTCGTTCATGTGAGTTGTAAGGAGTTGAGCTACCAATCCTATCTATCACCTTCAGTCCTCGAGCGCTTCAGCTCTGTGTACCTGATATCTATTTTTGATCTCTATAAGCTTGACAATGGAAGAAATTTCGTTGTAGCAGCTCACGAGGTCCCTATTCTGATTAGATAATGAACCATTCAAAGATTGACATCGAGCTCGGAACACTTGGGCATTACTAACTCGAGCGCTCCAGCTGATATATAACTTTATGTGCGAACAAATGTTGATATTCAGCTATGTCCCAACTTACTCAAGCTCCTTCACAGAAAAAATCCAAACAAGCACAATCCATTTTTCCAGATGAACCTAAGCTAGAGCAAGCCAGTGATCGTGGACCAAATGAAGTGGGTTATTTTGTTTCATTAAATCATAACGAACAGGGTTCTGAAACTCATCTCTATCCTCTCAAGAATTGGTCAGTGAAGGATCCGTATCGGACACAAATACCAAAAGATGGAGAGCATTGGGAAGCCTGTTTCAAGAAGGTGCAGAAACTTGACGATGAAGTGTGCCAAGGATGGCGGGATGAGATTGACACGATGTTGATATTTGTACGTGTATCGACCTACTCTACACAACTTCCTTGGAAGCACCACAACATTGGGATTTTAGGCTGGCTTATTTTCAGCAACAGTAACGGCCTTCGTTGTCGAGTCCTATCAATGGTTGCAGGATGTCGACACACCAAGTGATATCCTTGCTCGCCTTCAACTACAAAAAATGTTTGACGGAGCAATTCCACCCAATCTTCAATCATCTCCCGCCGTCAACACTCTTACAGCTGCCACTATAAATGCTCTGTGGTTTTCAAGCCTCACCCTTGCTCTCGGGTGTGCTTTGGTTGGAATTTTATGCAAACAATGGCTTCGGGAATACCTTCGGTATGAAGATCTTGGGGGACGTCAATCATTCCCCATACGTGATATGCGTTACAAGGGACTACATGGCTGGCACGTTCCATTAATCATTGAGATCCTTCCTCTACTTCTACAAGCCGCACTCGTTCTCTTCTTTGTTGGTATACTGATTCTCTTATGGACTCTGCACATTGTGGTCGCAGGGATTCTTTCCACAATTATCGGGTTAATTCTCATTTTCCTTGTTGCGACAACATTGCTTCCTGTCCCTCAATGGCGTTTCGGTATTCTTAGGGATCGAAACCAGTGCGCCTTCAAGTCACCACAATCATGGTGGTTCATTCACCCTATCAACCCCAAATCGAATTGGACGGGCCATGATAAATTGTCCACTACTCTCGATCCGAACCATCTAGTTTCCGGTCTGAAGAGGTTCTATAATTCCTTCTCCCAGGATATTGGGGCTATTCGTGGCATGTATCGTTGCATTTCGGATCTGGGCTCTGAGGTAACACCGTCTGATATTATCGCCACTATCCAAGATAATACTACTACTTGGATTGTCGATAAAGCTTCTTCCCTCGGAACCGAAACCTATACACAGATCGACGAGGAAAGAATCAAAAGAGATATAATTCTCTGCCTTTTCTCTACAGAGTTTGCCATCAACGATATACAGATGTTTCATCGAAATGCAGAGCATTGCGTTCGTTTACTGGACGACGCGGAAATAGCGCGCCATCCTGATTTTATTTCTGCAATACTCCAAACCCTCGGACAAAGTATCACATACGCAACCGAGTTGTCCCGTCCATTGGAATGGAACACTGGTCAGTGACAGTCTGCGAGATATTCTTCCGATACCTAACAGTCTTATTAAAAGTACAGCTGTGGCGCCACGATTAATAACAGTCATCTCTTCAATGTTCCGCAATGATAAAATGCCGAGTGGTGCTGTCCTCAAGTTTTGGGATGAGATATTTCGCAGTTTAAGATATTACGGCAGTCGACATCGATATACCCTAAAACCATCGCCATATAGCTTATTTGACGACATCGGGCCTTGGTTGTTGCGGCGTCCTACCATCGATCTCAAAATGGATGCCGTGAGCGATTGTCTTTTTGGGATAAGGTCAATAGTTGTCAGTGAAGAAGTCAATCGTCCCCGTCCTGATGAATTGGAGAAAGTCAAGTCTCTTGTGCTTGTCATTGATAAACTATGCTCAGAAGACCCAATAACTTATGCTTCTGCTTTGCAAGACCTCAAGCTCCTCCGTGGATCCCTCGATCAGCCCATTGAACCACGACCTCTTTATTCCATCAGAAAAGGACTAGTGGCGGAACATTGAATGTTCGAAATCAAGCCTTTGCCAGCACATAGACATACTTAGACTCATCCTCATAGGTGCCAATTTTATTCTGAATATATTTTGTCTTGATAACAAGTCTATATAACAAGTCTTGAATTTGACCTGACTAATGATTGACTTTTTCTAGTAACAAAAAAGTCAAAAATAACGACATTTTAGTCATTCACGACTATTGATTGAATTCCTTTCCCACTGAGGGGTGCTGTGCCATATTGAATTCTTTTGTGATGATTCAACTGAGTTTATGCACTGTTTTATGCACTGAGCTGCACTTGTCCTCATCCGAGTAGACACACTCAAGTCAGAAAAGATTCTATGTAGATATGAGAAGGGAAAGATGGAGATAAAGAAGTATACATGGATTAGCCAAGGCACCTATTTCAAATGAGAGCTCATCAACTTCAAGTGAACTTCAACCACGTGCTCATCATGTATATGTACTATGTGGTACAAGGAGTGGGGTAGATTTTTGGGCAAGCTATTCTATGTACAATATCTGTAACAACTCGTCATGGATTCCGGGCGTAGTTAGGTGACTGTGGGACATGCCCATCGCCCAATACTTGTCTCAACAACAATTCGACCCTCTCACGGTCCTCACTAATTCGACGCATCTCCTCAATCCATCTAGCTTCGCGTTGTTCATAAATCCCTCCAAGAGCACCAAGACTGCCTAACGCAGCCTCCAAAGCACGTCTAAGATCTTCTTCCCTCGACTCTGAGCTCCCATCCGAACCTTCGCCACCCGACGCAGCCGATGGCAACAAAAACCTATCAATAAGCGAGGATTTGTGCGAACGGGTAGTCCGACGCTGTGCAGCGATACGACTGAAGCTGGTGCGTAATTCGTTCATCGATGTGATATTGGGGCCGGCATGCCTCCGAAGAGAGCGTGATTTGATTGAGTGTAATTTGGTAGAATGTGACGGGGCTGCCAGCAGCACCATCGTCGCGTCAGTCTGGCGATCCAGGTTTTGGAACTAGGGACGATCCAATTTGATCAGTATACGATTTACGTCAACTAAGTTTTTAACTTACCGCTTGAGTTAAGGCTTCCCAGCCGATATCCCAACGGCGACGACGTTTTTCGACGTTGCTCACGAAGCCGGGATGGTATTCTAATTCGAGTAAATCTTCATCGTCATCGTCCTCGTCGATCCAGTCACTATCATCGGTAGTCGTAACGAGGACGGGGGCCGTCGTTCCATTCACCCAATTGCCTTCCTCAGTAACGGCAAACCTTTCTTCACCAGCTGTTTCTTCCCCAGAGGAAGACGGTTCAGGGCTCGTCTCACGGGGTTGAGTGCTCTCGACACGTGGAGGTGGTTTACGGTTTGATAAATGCCTCCTAAGACTTTTCTTCACGCCGACCATAGGTGGGGGTGTTGGGAGTGCAATAGGTTCATGGCTAGGACTTGATTGCAAGCTCATGGGGGCATGCATACGGCCCAGGGTGCGGTTAGTGTGAAGGTACGCCCATGGGTTGTACCCGGCGCCCTGGAAAGGTGTCGAGGACGGAGAGAACGTGGAATCCGTGATATTCCCATGATTGTTTTGCGCGTAGATTTGCCACTGCCGAGCGAGTTGCTCTTGGATGACAGAAGGGTGGTTAGGATCAAGACCTCCTGGAACTTGAGGGCGGTTGGGATGGCCCGAAAATTGCTGATTCCGACGTACGTGCGAGAATGGGTAGGGGTAAGGAGACCCCACAGGCATGACTGGGCTGAATGGCACATAGTCCTTTCCGCGGTTGTCGTAACCTCCCGATATCAAAGGCGATGGTGATGGGGCTGCGGTTTGGCTATGTGGGGTAGGAGGGATGGGAGCATCTGGCCGGCCGGATTGCATATAAGATTGAATATATGACGATGCAGAATCGTCCATGTAATTTTGGTTATCATCCGGTATCGTTTCTGGTGGATGGTATTGTTGTTGATTAGACGCAATGCGAGCATTGTGATAGCGTTGATCTTGAGAATGATATTGTTGTTGTTGCTGCTGTTGTTGTTGCGTTTGTTGTTGCGCTTGCTGTTGTTGTTGAGGTTGTTGAAGTTGTGGTTGCGACTGCTGCTGCTGCTGAGATTGCTGGGATTGGATCTGCTGTTGTTGCTGCTGCTGCTGTGATTGATTGAGTTGAGTGGCTCGACGTATCTCTGCCGGATGTTGGAGAGGTGGCTCTGACGATCCCATCGGTAACATCTGTTTATCTTGTTCGAACACGGATGGGTCAAACGACCGCAATCCAAGCTGATCCGTTGGGCCATTCCTCGCTCGGCCTCGTATAGTTTGTGTTTGAGAAATTCTAGCATTCGCGATCTGTGGTGGATAATATTGATCAGGTGGATGTTCCGGAAGGCTAGCAGTTGGAGATCGAGGTGTATAACTTTCATCATCAGGATGATCTCTATCTGAATACCGACGCTGACCCCCATCGTCCTGCTCGATGATGTGACCCGAACTGTCACGGTGCCCCGTTCGGCTAATACGGCCACCATGGGGATGGTTCCCGTCATATGCTTCGATATTCAAATCCGATGATGGGACAGGGGATACATTTGGGTGGACTTGATCCCCAGACCATACATCCCGAGAGCCATTGTCCCCTTTCGAAGGTTCATCCTCTGGTTCTTCTTGCACAGGTAAAGACCTATCGGGGGTACGGGCGTTGATAGCCTGCAAGGGTGGTGTCTGGGTAGACAACGATACAGGCTGACGTGTATCTGCATTGGTCTGACGACGGATGGTTGGCTGGGGATCACGGGCATATTGAATATACCCCGGAGAAGCGTGTTCTCCTCCTGGTGATGCATGTGGGCTTTGGTATGGTGCGGGGGAAGTTCGCCGCTCTGGAGTATGAGCAGAGCCTTGTCCGAAACCTGCAACTGTTGGTGATCCTGGCTGTCTATCGCGGACCTTGGGGCTCTCGCGGGGAGCCTGCTGGCGGCGCTGCTGCCCTGGATCGAACTCTTTTGGGCTCGATCTCTCTGATGCGCGCAGACGCTCGATAGCCGGAGACTGCGGCCGCGGATATCCCGCCGGAAACGGATTTCCCTGTGCCTGCGCTTGCTGTAGATCAGCGCGCTCGATCTCCGCCAATAGCTCTTCTGTCATCTGCCAGCTCTCCTGGTCCATGTTTTGAAATTTAGATAAGAAAGGCTGTGCTGAACGGTTGATGGGCCGTGGATGGTGTGGATTAGGTGGATGCTGGCCTCCAAGGGGAGGTGACATTCGTCGTTCAGGACTCTGATCGAGTGGATGTGGGGGTGTTGGAAGTAATCTCTGGACTTGTCCACCTACAGGTGGTGAATGATGAGAATTGATGGACAGCGTTGGACTGGGCTGTTGCTGACTTTGCGATGTTGGCTGCTGTGCTGAATTGCCAGCAGCAAAAACTTGCATGGCTGAAGGTACGACAGGCATTGATTGTGCCTTGAGCGTTCGAGGTCTGTCCCGTAAGGCTGGCGAACGAGATGCCTCTCGTAGGTTATGCAACGACGCTTTAAAAGAATCAAGTTAGTATGGGCGTTAAAAGAGATATCCAAAAGATGGGATATGTTAGAACAATGTTAACGCTAAGAATTCTCGCGATCCCGAGGCGATTGGGGTAACGATGGGCCAGCGCTAGGGAGGGATGAAGAAGTATCAAAAACAAAGATTGAACATACTTTGTGTTGCATTGTGCGCTGGAGGTCTGCGATTTCGCTGAGGAGAATGGCTAGCCATGGGTTAAAATAACAGCTAACGGATTTGACAAGAAGGTAGAGATGAAAGATGCGAGCTTAAGCCCAGAGCCCTATACGTTCGATAACGGCGCGTTTCCAACGTGTTTCTTTAACGGTGGGTCTTTAGGGCACACAACGAGGTCGGCAACCAGGTTTGGAAATCGCCTCGAGGCAGATATAGGCACCTGAACAGGCAATAATTGTTGATCTAGACCTTTCATCCCCTAGACAATTTCTGACGTTCATTTCCCTGAATAATTAGCTTACTTTACCGACAATTGAAGAGAAAAGGAGCTCCAAGGTAAGAATAAAGTCGTTAATCGAGAACAAGGACTTACAATAAAAAATTATAACCGGAATTTTACAGGGAGAATGGATTTTATTGTTGATCATGTGATGGATTACTCCATACAGTTTAGGCCCATGTCCACCAACTTTAACTCCTTTAGCGCTCGCTAGATTTCCTAGGACAGCACCAAGCCTCTGTCGAACTTTTCTGCCACTCAAATTGACGAAAATGTCCACAGAGTCACAAAGTGTCAAGTCAGTGTTGAATATTAAGCATTAAAGACGTGTGGTTCTAAAAATCCTTTTTAATCTGATTGCCGATAAATCCCCTATAGATTTACAGAAATCTATGACACCTTGCCACCAGAAACACGACGGGTCTTCGTCGAACAACACCTTGTAGCATTACTCAATACAATACCTCAAGACAAAGCGGATGAAGGTATGTGCATATCATTAATTGCGTTCTAAAACTTTCTCACACCCACACCCTCCGTCAAGTCATCTCGGCTGCCCGTAATCAGAAGGAAAAGCTCCGTTCCATGCCGATCCTAGATGTAAAGGACAAGAGGAAAGAAATCAAGACCTTGCTTGACGCGTTAAACCAAGATTCAAAAATATCTTTTCTCAAGGAACGCTCAAATCGCGAAGAAATACTCGCCGAACTCGTTGATAGCCTGACAAGCTGGCTTCCTGATATATGGAGTGTCATCTACGAATACAATGTCAACTTTCTCGAGTCTCATATGTGTCTTCTGTTCGTTGCGGAGGTCGTATCTCTACTGATAAAGGACCGGCCTGGAGGGTAAGTAGTACTATGAATAGAGATGAGAATTTCAATTTATTTTCATCTTCGGCAGGTGTCAATGTGCAATTAAGAACTTGCCTATAAATGTGATAATTAAGAATCGGCACGGAAAAACCATTAAGGTGTTTGACTTGAAAGGTATCCCAAGCATAGATGAGGTCGTCCTCTGGATATGGCGCGACCTCTTCCTATCCCTATCTGTCAATGGTGGCAGTTTCTTCAAAGGCGCTATGTCCGATATGCTCGAAGAAATTGAGAACGTGATGGGGTGGACTGCATTGAATCGGTTATTGTATGGTGGAAAGAAAGGTGAGACCATCAGTCTTCACGTTGCGTATGACTAAAAGGTCCCTTTTCTACTTGGGGAGATGATTCAGAGGATGATGACGACGACAGCAATGATCTTCTCGCTTTTCATAATGACTTCGATGGTGTCCATTGTTCATGTTCGTTCCATGCTGCACATTGGTCTCACGAAATAAATGAACAACGTTTACACCTACAAGAGCTTGTCCTACGACGTCTGCGTACAATCTTCGAAAGCAAACCGTCTATCCAACTCTTCACCACACTCCAATGCATCACGCTGAGTGATAATCAGGATAATTTATACTCAACACTATCAAAGATCGCCACCACCACCCCGGATACACTGGCAGCGGCCCTCGAGATATATGCTGACGAACACATGCCTCAACAAATCTGCTCCCTCCTTGATACTCACTCTCATCTTCTCCGACCACGTGACGCAACCGTTCTCCAGTCCGCGGTAGCGGTCTTAGCCGACTCGGATTCAGTCTTCTGGCATGCTCGCGGTCTTCAAATTATTGAAAAGGAATTAATCGATTGTATATCTGCCGTTCGCGCTGCTTTGGTATCTGCTTTCAGTCGAATCGAACGCGATACCGAAAAGCAGACACTCTCCGAAATTATGAATCTCCCGCAAGGCATTTCACGCCAAGAGAAAGTACAACAATGGGCGGATGCGATCACCACAACATCTCTTTCTATCCACCCGGCTGCTTTTGCTGCGATGATGATGGGCTTTCCTCTGTCGCAGAGCCTTGAAGAGGGAGATAACCCAGAATTGAATGCCTATCTAGATTTTGCACAAAATGATTCGGACTCAGAAGACCTCCGAGAAGAGTTCCAACCTAATATTGAAGATCGATTCAGTGGGTGGTACACACTTTCACTAAGCATCAAGGGCGGTTCGGCGCTCCTTTCCAAAGTGTATCAAAAAGCAATTGAGGTCATGCCGCTCTTACAGGTCAGCGATGCCCTGAATGAAATTCTTAACCGGTAGGTTATACAAGATTGGTTAAAGCAGCATCTGATCATCTTCCTGAATAGACTAGGAGATCGACCTAGTAAGACCCACGTCATTAGTGCTTTGGAAGCCTTGGCCACCTTTTGCCAGTCACAACGGAAGAAAATCGCCACACGTCGCACGAAAACACCGAAAACGCCGGTGTCACCTCCATCATCATTTGGAACAAGTACCACAGGATTTCCCTTCACATTTAGTGGCGGTCCCGCGGCGCCAGCCAGTTTGCCTTTCCAAACCCAAAATAACACCCCAGCCCCACCCTGGGGCGACATGGAAGAAGTCGACTGAAATAGTTTTCCTCATAGCCATCCGCAGTTTGCGGCCACCTGAGCCAGTAACTGGGCTCCATTTCTGATAGTTGTCTATGTTCCTCATTCCACGCATCTTTGTATATCTAGCACACCACACAATCATGTGTAATCATCAATCGAGTTGTATCTTTTCCTATAAGGAATGGTTTCTTGATACGGTGATGTAGGCGGTAGCATATCATGTCACTGTGGTAAATGATGTACTCTTATCGAGGGCGGCATTTATACGTTTCCGTGTTAACATTAGTACTAACCATCCGGGCAAGTGACAGATGATCAAAAACCAACATTATCCATGCTTCTTTTTTTCCCAGAGGCAACCTTGGTGACCTACTGCGCGTTCTATAAAATGCGCTTTCTATGGTAATCCACTATACATTTAACAATCCGACTTCCAGTATGTGGCTCATTTACCGCATTCCGTCAAACCTCATCTGACTTGGGATATTTATTAGTAACAGCGCACGACAGGCTTTTTACAAAATGTATCTGGGGGTTAAAGCGAGCATCCTAGCGGTACTTAGCGGGACTCTAGTGGCCTCCGCCAATTCAGACTTTAATCCCCGAAAATTCCATAAGAACCATGTAGTCTGCCCAGCCATAAAACGACTCCCAGAAGAAAAACCTGTCAATATATCCCTCAGTGCGTACTCTGTTCTGGTTGCTGTTCTATCTTTGGTAGCCGAAATTGACGTGAGATCATTAGGCTATGTCGATATCAACCCCAAGGCTAACGAAACCTTGTTAATGGTGCATGGATGGCCGGGTCTCTGGAGTACTTGGGCAAGGCAAATTGAAGAGTTCAAGGTACGACGGAAGGCCCGCCTTTGTTTGAATAAAATGAAATAAATCCTATTTCCCATTTCCTTGCCTAGAGCACTCACCGTCTTATTATCCCCGATCTTCGCGGCTTCGGGGAGTCCACCCACCCTGGGGACGTACGCGCGTCGAATACGATGGGCGACCTCGCAGGGGACCTCACGTGCATTCTGCGACACGCGCGTGTCGATTCCGCCATATGTATAGGGTGGGTCCCTTCGTGTCCCTCCTGGACGCCTAAAGAAGCTGAGTTGGTTCTGCACCTTCTTAGACACGACTGGGGCGCGCAATTATGCTACGAATCTGCGCGTATGCGCCCTGATATCTTCACGGCAGTAGTCGGAGCTGTCGTTCCTGTGCGATACATACCTTCTTCCGCGCATATAGTCCACTGATGAGCATCCATATTACATAGTTCATCCCTTCTGAAGGACCGTTCGTCCCGGTCAAAGCTCTCACGGTGGCGTTCTCGAGACTCACTTACCAAATTTACTTTGATTCAAAGACTAGCGAGGCAACTACTGAACTGAATCGAGATATTCGAAGATCGATTCGGGGAACATTACGGACTGTTGATAGCCCGCCTCCTCCTGAGTTTTTGACCAGTGCAGATTCATTCCTCGGCGCCTATAATCATTCCAAAACGGTATATATTATTAAAGATGCCTTTTTACTTAATGAACTTAACTTTTGTGTAGATCCCCCCCGTACCTTTCTTTAGCTCAAGTGAAGAAGATTACATGGTAGAGCAATATCATATTCAGGGTTTCAAGAACAGTACGTCGAGCTGAGTTTACGACGCATATACCTAGACTCACATTTGTGTCAAGCATTTGAATTTTACACAACAGAGGTTCGCATTGCCTTAATTCTTATTGGATAGGGAAATTAATTTGTATTGATAGAATCGTAATGGGTCCTGGGCCCTCGCACAAAAGCAAGGAAATTTCTCAGTCCCCCAGCCAGTTCTCGCTATATACCCAAGTGACGTATGTATAAAATCCTATAAAATACGGTGCGGACCTAACCTCCCTCCTCTTCAATCTTATAAAGGACCCAGTCGCGAACTGGTCAGCTGCTGCCGAACTTTTGCAATCGCAAAAATTCACTCCCAATGCAGACGTAGAGGTATTCCCAAGCTTCATATAATATCGTTACCTTCGCTTATCTAAATCCGAACACCCGCTTTAGGTACTTGGCGGCGCTCATTGGGTCCACCTTGAACACCCGAAGCAATTTAATACAATTGTTCGTAATTGGCTTAAAAAATTAGATGCTCAACGGGGTTACAGAGTTGGAGATGAACTTTAATTACTCAATGCGCCTTTTTTGCCCTGAGCCCAAACTGCAACTTCTCGGACTACTAGACACACTATACAGCACTAGGGGGTCGGACATTGACAATAATTCAAAAATATTTTGGCACGAAAGGAAGGGTAATTAAAATGTGTGATAAGATGGCGTCATGCTGATGAAGAGATTAGCTGTGTTAATATTTATCTCAATGGTAAATCTTGGGACGAGGGATGATTTTGGAGGATGAAGGTGTTCGCACTGGCTACGAGATTACTCGCTACCTGAAGCTGTAGACCTGACCAATGGACTCCCGGCCCCCATAGCTTTACAAACCCCCGCTATTTTGCAAAAACCCGTACTTCCAAAATGTTGCATCATTATATAGCACTTCCCGTAGTCATACTACCCGAGCAAGTAATGTATATGAAGTCGGACCGTGTTTCGCACTACATCTGAATAGTAACTCAGGCAGAAAATAGTCGCAGAAGAGGAATATCATTCGGGGAGGTGCATATTCTATCTATTTTACATCACCGCGGCGTGTAATCAAATGTATACCATTCCTCAGAAAGTCAAGGTCTGGCCTGCGCTTGAAACGACAGCAGATCTGACGCTGGAGGCTCCAATCAAACTGTAGGAATAGGGAGCGGAAGAGAACGAGCCGCTGGGGGCGGTGTTGTCCCCTCCACCGAAGTCGTTTCCGCGGGCTACAGCGAATCCACCGTCGGTAGAGTAGAGAGGTTTCTTGCAGCCTGTCGTCCCCCTCGAGTTAGGCGAATTATATAATGGCCGGTTGGATAACTCACCGCTGAAGACGTTGTTTTCAACAAGGAGTTGAGCGCCTGAAGGGTAAAGAGTATAAATGGAAAGGGCTGTAGGAGTTGGTGTTCTACCACTCACCGACACGAGTATTGATTCCATCACCGTTGTTGTCGAAGACGTTGTTGTAAATGTGGCCATGGCCGAATCGGAACGACGGGGTCCGGGAGTTGATGTTGCTGAAGTAGTTGTTGGCGTAGGTGACGGTGATCTTGGTATCTTCAGAGCTGTTGCTATCTGAGTGTCCAACAAGGGAACCTTTCCAGTGGTTGTAGAGTTTGCTTCCTGTCACAGTGACTCCGGTACATCCGTGTGTGATATCAAGGAGGCCATCGTAGCTGTGAATAAGTTAGACTTATAATAGCTGGCACATAAACGGAACTGACTAGTCCTGGAAGAACCATGTTGTTAGTGACTGTGAGAGGAGCTAAAAATAACAATTCTTACTTTGTCGTGATCCATGTCGCTCGAAAGGTCGAGGTGGTCGAGCCAAACTTGAGACGAGGCTTGGATTCCGATAGCGTCGCCGGCATCAGCCAGGACCTTGGATACTTTGACGTTACGGATGATGACGTTCTTCTCGTTAAGCACACGAAGCCCAACACCGACGAGAGCTATTGCGAAAGGTAAGCGTCGGCACACGATGGCATAACCTTACTTACCAGAACCCTTCTGCCCGATGACGGAGGTGTTCGATCCGACCTTCACAACGGTGTTGCCGGTGATGGTACCTGCGAGATTCGGCAATTTAGTCGCGTCAAAATGGAATACCGAGGTTATCAGCGACTTACCAGAGATGATCACAATTTTCTTCGCGGTGCCAGATACAGCGGAAGTGAGGGCAGCGAGGGTGGAGACTGTGGTGGTGGTTCCACCAGATCCACCAGAAGTTCTAGAATGACAATTTTTAAAATTTAGACGAAGAAAGCTTCGGAATATTCACAACTTACCCTCCGTTTTGTGCAGCATATCCAACAGTAGCGACTTCACCGACGGAAGCCCTCTTGAGCAATTCTGGTGCAGCCTATGGGGGAAGCATTGTCAAGTTGTGTTACCGAAGGTGTCACCCGGACACACCGTAGCCACTTGGACAGCAGTAAGAGCGAGAACAGAGTAGAGCCACTGCATGTTTTTGAGAAGTTGTTGTGAAGTTGCTGTGAAGAGAATGGATTCTGAGATTACCTGGCCTTGTTCGACTGGTTTTTATACGTCGAAACAAGCCGCATCGGACACCAATTAGGTAGCAGAGCACTTCAGACTTGTAAAATTGTAGTCGTAGAGGATGCAGCACTACAGTCCATCGCGGGCCGTTGGGCCGCCCGGCCCTCTCATAAAGATCGTCATAATTAACCAATAACTCACCGTTCGTCTAACAGCTCTATAGTGATGAAGATTTTCCATGTCTTCCCCTCGAAAGAAAGCAGTGGTTTGAGAGTGAGCGGACCGACCGGGTCCGACGGTAAGTAGGTGACAATCATCATACAATTACTTAGTGCTTATGTTTAGCCTTTGAGGACGGAGTCGAAGAAGGTGGTTCTCGAAACTTACTTTGCACTTTGGTTCCGAGGAAATCAAGCGTAAATCACGTGGAGAGCGAACGAGCCTCTTTTCTTGCGGTCTTCTGCCTGTTCGTGACGGGAAAACCTACACGTGGGTAGAATCCTCGGAAGAACATCATGTGGTTGTCCCGGAAAACAGCAAAATATGGGGTACGAAGATGGGTGTCAGTTTTTCCCCGGATTGAACCTCGGGCCTCTTTCCCCAGATTTAGGGCCTTAAAATGACAAGGAGATAATATTTGTTTTGTTTGATTTCTTGTTTTAGATGTGATGATGTCTTCATGAGTTGTCGACTAGGGCCGGTTGAAGCAATGAAGGGCCGTTCAATCAGGGTCGAAATGCAGCAGACCAGAGGAAGGGACTACGGCCCGGGGGTCAGTAATCTCACTCGATGCGCGAGGTAGGGGCCACCTACACACATTATGAGAATCGCTGGAAATCCACTATTACGCTTCAGTGGTACTTGGGATTTTCAGTGCTGTAACGAGAACAAGAGAATGCAAATAAATCTCCTATGTAACAGTTTATGAATCTTTTGAAGTGCACTACCTTATTTAAGAGGACATACTTTTGCACAAGTGTTTGTGGAGTAACATGTCCGGAATTACGGTCACGAGATTTGGGCGACAGATGATTGATTGATCAAGGGGAGTCTTCAGCACACATCAAAACAAAACAAAAGGAACCTTATGAGGATAATAGCGTTAGCATTCAAATCTCGTTTAGTGGTGAATTCTGTCAATGAAGCACATTTCGTCAATTCATAGGTTCCGGGATGGATATTCAGGCGTTTCAGAGAGGGAAGGGAATCACATAAATCGGGAACTTGGTGCATGCAAGAAGCGTTTACATTTGGCTGAGTTTTGCTTGTGGTCATTTCAATGTGCGTGAAATTATGCAAAGCGATCCATGTTATCCGTAATAAGAAATATCTAAGCGACAAAGGCCTTGCCCTTCTCGATGTTCTTCTTGAGTTCAGGAAGGCAAGCATCGAGGAGCTTCTGCTCCTCAGCAGAGATGGTACCGATGGGGTGGATTTTCTCAACACCATTAACCTGTGGAAAATGAAATATCAGTAACCTGGATGACACAAATGACTGGTCACTTACACCAAGCTCAACATTGGTGGCGAAGAAGTCAATACCCTGGTCGGCGAAGAGAGGACTCTTGACGAAGGTGGGTGTTACAACACCCTTCTCGCCATTCAAGCCTCGTAGCAGCGAGTTTGTGAATTTGGCACCGGCGTAGGCCATAGACAAGGTCGCGCTTCCAGCACCATCTTTAGCCTTGACAACCTCGTCACCACCGAATTGAATACGATGGACGATCTTCTCATAGGCCTCGCCAGCGACGCCCTTACCATGACTCGACTGTGAGAGAAGAGGCACGATAGTGGGGCCGCTATGTCCACCAATAACGGTCACAGGGGTATCGGAGGGTTGTGCACCGACAACACCAGCAAGGAATCGGGTGGCACGAACGACATCAAGAGTGGTAATACCAAAGAGGCGTGAAGGGTTAAATACACCAGCCTTTTCGAGGGTAGCTGCAACAATGGGTACTGTAGAGTTGACAGGGTTGGAGATAACAAGGATATGTGCCTCAGGGGCAACACGGGCAACAGCAGTGGCGAGGTCACGGACAATCGAAGCATTTGTCTAAACCTCACGGTAAGACTCTATTGGTGGCACTGCATTTTTTATTTTACTCACATTGAAAAGATCATCACGGGTCATCTAATGACGTTCAGTATAGTTGAAACTTGTATAAAATGAATTGAACTTACTCCGGGCTAGTGGTCAAGGATTAGCGATGAGAGTATAGAATGATAGAGAAGAACGACGAACCTTTCTTGGCACACCAGCGGGGATAACAACAACCTTGACACCCTCCAAAGCCTGGTCCAGTTGGTCGGCAGCATATCCATTCACCTACGAGTCGTTAGCAAGTCCTAAGATGATTTTTACGAAATGGCAAAACACACCTCGCTTCCTGTATCAACGTGGCTAACGTCCGCTGCAACACCAGGAGCACCACGGATATCGTACAAGCTCAGGGAAGTAACCAAAGGGTCGCTCTTGAGGAGAAGTGATAGAGGTTGTCCAATTCCTCCACCAGCCCCGAGAACGGCCACCTTGGTATTCCGGGCAGCAGATGACGAGAAAAGTCTCGAAGAAGGGGCTGCCAGAGCGCGAACTGCTGAGCGTGCAAACATGTTCGAATAAAGAACTTTTTTTTAAAAGTGGTAGTGGTGGATGAGAGTCAAGGACGTGGAAGAAAAAGTTTTGAGCACGGAATTCGCTTGAACCCATCAGAGGTCACGTGAATCATTCGGAACGCTTCGGACGACGGAAGGGGACCCCGTCCCATGAACATCCTCATGGCCACCACCTGGTAAATACGCAGGCAATGGCAACCGACTTTTGGGCGAGTTCGCACTAGTGAGGTCGCGAGATACCGCTTCTAGAATATTCGGCTCATCGAATAACGTCAGCAAGCGGTGGATTGTTGACCGCGCAACCTTGAAACAAGCCAGAGCAGACGATCTTCAATACGTGGAAGATCCAGAACATTTGGATTTATTAGCAATCTATTTCGCGAATGGTATGCATCATCTCTGTCACAATATTCTTTTTGGTCCAATATACTGCACCGAATTGGCTAGCCTCAATCAGCCATGGGTTTATTGGTTGAGAATTTAGGAAGCTTGGGAATTATCTCGGAGGAGCCAGTGTTGATGGGTATCGGGTAGGAAATGCTAAAGGCAATTCACTATCTCGATATTTCGCTTTAATAAACTGAATATAGCATTGCGAACTAACGCATATCATAGTCATTTCTAAACTCGGAAAAAAGCTTCAGTTGCGTCAAAGGGTTATCGCAACAGCCACTGTCTTTTTTAGAAGGTTTTACGTCAAAAATTCCTACTGCGAGACGGACCCATTCCTTGTCATTTCAGCATGTTGTTATGTTGCAGCGAAAGCTGAGGAGTCCCCTGTTCACATAAAAAATGTTGTTACAGAATCTCGTTCCTTATTCAGCCGTATGTATTTTTCCTTTTCACTGTGGATAGAATGAAATGACAAGGAAAGGATGCAGATGAGAACTATAATGTGAAGAATTTTCCTTCTGATAACACAAAACTTGCAGAGATGGAGTTTTACCTGGTCGATGATCTTGAATGCGATTTGACTGTATTTCACCCCTATCGGACCCTTCTTACGTTATGTAGAAAAGAAGTCACCGATAATACTTCTCTCTTCGACTCTGAAGAAGGCGAGGCTGAAGAAGTTGGTGTCGGCATCGGTACTGAAGATGGCCCACGATACTGGGGTACTGGTGAAGGACAGCTAGAAGTAACAGACGGGGCGTTGCAGACAGCTTGGTAAGTACTCCATAAATGTTGCTTATGTCGTTTTCTAAGCTTCTGAGTAATAGGTTCATCATAAACGATACCTATCGTTCTGATCTATGCTTGCTCTATCCCCCTCATATTATCGCTATCGCGGCTTTATATCTCACCTTTATCCTCAACCCATCCATGCGCGAAACAGTTCTCCCTCATTTACCTACCGAACACGAGCATTCTCGTACGATGCCCCAACAATTCAATACAACCCCTCAACCACGTAGATCATCGCGTCAAGCCCATCATACCGCTCCGACTGAGTCTCCCAAAAAGCCTCAGGATCCTGTAGCCTTCCTGGCAGAGCTGAATGTGTCTCTTCCCCTTATTGCTACGGTTTCTCAGGAAATCATCTCTCTCTACAGTCTCTGGGACCGGTACAAAGAGGATGCAGTACCTGAGGCTCCAAGACACAACAGGGATCAAGCCCAATCACCTTTCTCCGGTAGCGCAGGCAGCGCAAGTCCGGCCAAACGTTCAGCCACGGAAAGCCGTAGTGGGAGTTTACATGCAGGAAATAGCAATGCGGGGACCCCAATGGATACTAAGGATGATTCTGGCGAAACGGGATGGAGTGAGGGCAGTTACGTGACACCTGCCTTCCTGTCAGCGGTTTTGATGAAGATGAGGGAGGCAAGATTAGCAGATCTGTCACATCCGGCTAGTGGTAGGCCAGTTGCGGTCAACAAAATGTTGGAAAGGACGCAGGCAGCAGGGTGACTGGGCCTGTAAAATTTGTGTTGTATTCTAGGTGACTAGGTCGCCGTTGTGGAATAAATGGACTCAGCAATGAAAGACTTGCCTACTTCTCGCCCATGATATATCCGATTCAGATCCACTCAAAGCGCGTCGTGATCGTCTGGTCATCTCATGGAGCCAGCCCACATGACTATTTTACCAAGCAGCCTTGTTGATTTCACTCAGCGGCCATCATCATCCTCTCCACAGCGCTGTTACATAGGGCTTGGACGTGATGCATCCAATTGGCCTCAAAATTCACCCTGGGCCCTGCGCGCTGAATAAACGACATTCATGATATGCCGTTTCTTCCTCGGAATATCCCTTGTTATATTCATCACCTTGACATCCAGTCCATTGTATCTTGATTCCATCCAAAATTGTCTGTCCAAAGGGAATTATCTACAGCCTCAACGATAGGATGAGGTGAAATATGTGACTTCAACTGTCTATCTCTCTTGAGAGTCCATGGTAATTCCTTTTGGGAACTCGGACATCCTCTAACTAGACCCCAAATTAGCGCTATTGCCATGCAGAGTACAGAACTTGGAGGCGGCCCCACTAATGTATGTCTTCATATAAGAATTCTCGCCACTACTTTGTGCCGCAATTGCCGCCCGAGATGGGCGGATTACCTTTTATTTTCAGCGTTAGAGCCAGACATTTACACCCCTTCTAGACCTCATATACTAACCGTTGTAAACGTAGGGACTCCTTTTCTTGGCCTTTATTGCATTGAATTATCGTTGGGGGGCCCCTCAGGCCTTGTGTCATAACCCAAATTACCAACAGCACGGTTGACTTACAATTCCGTCCTCCGTGAATACCCCTAATCCTTTCACAGATCAAATACCGCTCGAAAGTATCATGATCTTCTTACACAATGAATAATAGAGTACCCTTCGTTCTGCCCTTATCGCCCGATCATACCGGCGGTTCGGCGTCCTGGCTGTCTCGTATGTAGATGAAGTCTGACAGACTGTGGTATGCAAGAATATATACAAAAAGTGGGGTTGGAGCACACTTCGCGAATTGCGGCATATCAACGCGGCATCATGGGGCCAACCGCGTGGTCGTTTTCCCAGGCACGTCCGATTACCAAACTATTTACAGTTACATATCCTTTCCTTTCTCCGCAACATATCTCTGTACACACGATCTTACGGTAGGTGTTTGGACATAATACATTCCACCTGTTTCCTCACGTTCTCACAGGTCCATGACTTCTTGAACAATGTCACCCACCCTTCGATATGCAGCACTCTCGGCATTTGTCGTATTGATTATCTTGGCATCCAACTCGTTTATCTTTCAGTCATTCTGTGGGTGATATACATAGCCATTTATTCGATGTTTACATTAGTTTTACAGCGGAACATCCCACGGCAACGAATGAAGATCGCGTAGCATCTGCTGGTTTTTCTTGGGAGTCTGTGCGTCCCAGTATTCCTTACTCGCATAAACTTGCTAAAACTGCTACCTTTTGGCTTTTGGTAACCAAGGTACCTCCTAACGATGATTTAGTTTGGCACGATTGTTATACGGAACATCAGTGCGCACGTCTCAATGTAAGAAACCTCTTTGTTCCAAGTTTGAATCAGTAATTAATGTAATTCAATAGGTCCCGCTCAATTATTCGGACCCCCATGGTGAAAAGGCCATCATCGCTATGACTCGTATACCCTCGCCATTACCAAACAACTCTCCATGGTATCGAGGGCCGATCCTTTTCAATCCAGGTGGACCTGGTGGAAGTGGTGTCGATTTAATTGCACGGATGGGAAAAGGACTCAGTACGATCGTGGGCCCACAGTTTGACGTTCTTGGATTTGATCCACGAGGTATACCTTCGAGATCACGCAATTATTCTTCCAACCCGCTCAGTGTAATATCCTACAGGTGTTGGGCGTTCTGTTCCTCATGTATCTTTCTTCGAGACGGCCGCAGAGCGTGCATTGTGGGGACCCGGCACTCTGCATGTGATAGACAAAGCTGCAAATGAGGTGGGGCGTGAATGGGCTCGATCTAATGTCACCAACCAGCTAGCAAAAGAGCGACAGCTCGACATTCTAGGACACATAAATACGGATCAAACAGCTCGTGACATGCTTAGAATTACTGAGGCACATGGAAAAGAAAAACTACAATACTGGGGATTCTCGTATGTCTTACTAGATATTTACATTTGTGCCGTCATCACAGGCTATTATCAATTAGGTATGGGACTGTCTTGGGTGCTACATTTGCCGCAATGTTTCCCGTATGTCTTCCCCGTGCCGTAACTGGTATGCTTACGAGCCATCTCTATCAGGACAAAATTGAACGCATGATCATTGATGGCGTGGTAGACGTGGAGAATTATTATGCTAGTCAGTCACTATCTCACTTTTTTATTAGTATTGGCTTATCAACCTTTGACTAGCGCTATGGACTAACAACCTTTTGGATACTGATAAGACGATGCAAACATTTTTCGATGGATGTGCAGCAGCAGGACCCGATGACTGCCCCTTCTACGCGCACTCACCTCAAGCTATATCACGGAATCTGACAAAGTTATACAATGACGTTCGCGCGAAGCCTGTTCCTGTCCGAAATGAACTTACGTACGGTCTCATCGACTACTCTCGATTAAGAGCGACAGTTTTCGCAGCACTTTATTCACCATTTGCCGCATTCGGACCCCTCGCTCGCGGCCTAGCCGATCTCGCAGCGGGTGATGGTAGAACCTTATTCAGGCTGACCGAAACTCCCCCTTTCCAATGTGCCTGTGAAGACGGTTTACCTGGGGTCGACAGTGTCGGGGAAGCACAGGCCGCAATTCTTTGCAACGACGGAGATGATATTCCAGGAACATTGGAAGATTATGAGCATTATTTCAACCATTTGACCAAGAAATCAAGCTGGGGTGAATTATGGGCAACAATAAGAGCGAATTGCATGTGAGTGAGAGTTTGATGAAAATGCGGCACCGAGACTCACTACAAGTAGAGGATGGCCAAAAATACCAAAGTTGCATTACAGAGGTCCGCAAAGTTGCTTTGATACACTGGCGAGTCTTGTTCATGATTAATCTAGGCCCCTTCGTTGGGAATACTAGTTTCCCAATCTTATTAATTGGAAACACAGCAGGTAAGAGATATCCTAGGTCATAGTATAAGACCGCTTATAGTGCCTTGTAGATCCTGTGACACCATTATGGGCGTAAGAGTCTTCATTCTGGTTTCGGTTCTTAATACTCAAATTATCTGACAGCGCTAAGAAAACCTCTAAAGGCTATCCAGGTTCTGTGGTGCTCACACAAGATTCACCTGGGGTATGTCAAATGTCCTTTATTGGGTTCAACTATTCACATCATCATATGTTTGAAATTAATAGCACTGTTCACTTGCTGCTCCTTCTCTCTGCACACAGAAATATGTTCGTGCTTATTTCGTCGACGGCGCGTTGCCCGAGAAAGACACTGTCTGCGGAGTCATCGGGACACCATTCTCCCAAGCTGCTTTCAAATCAACCGCCCACCAAGCTCACTTTGAGAATAGTTTGACTCCTGATGAACGTGAAATTCTGGCTGCCGTAACATCCTTGAGCATGACGTCTAGGCGGTCAATGTCGCACCCTTTGTAGTCTTTCGAAGTCGGGAACAACTATGCTTGGTCGAAGTATCTATTTATCATACTGAATCATCTGTATTTTCTTCTGGAAGTGCACAGGAGTATGTTTTAAGTTGGATATTTATGGTGCGTGAAATTCTTTGGGGAACCACTATATCTGGATTGCACGACGACTGGAATGTGTGAGTAGATCACTATCTACCAAACGGACATTATCTTTTCACCTTCCCTACTCCCAATCACCTGCTGGAGTGTTAATCTCGGCAATGCCGCAATAGGCGGGGAGACCCCGATTCCTGAACATCATCACGTTTATTTTTACTTCCACGTCTATCACAGGTCATGACTCATACAACATCACGAGTCCAGCAAGGACCAGCCCTTGCTGGATTCGTGATGTTGCATTCCTAGCCTGACCACCAATGCACCTAGGTTCCCTAGAATTAGAAGCACCTTCCCCCGGGATCCCGTCGGCAGCAGAACGCACAAAAAAGCACCCTATTTCGCGCATGGGAGCAACATACATTGGGACAAAACAACCAGGGAAGCCCCCGATACCACGGTGATTTCTGAATGGAATGAATTTGTTCTGTTCTTGATGTAAGTAATGAGAAATTGCCAGTCATGAATTAATTTAACAGCGGGGCCGCCGCTGTCAAGGAGTCTTCGATATAGCACCTACACGTGTTTTTTCGATTCCCCTCTCATACACTCTCATACAGGTACCAAATCATTCTTCCCTTTCAAGAAGAACCAGACCCGGAATACAAGCACGGTGTTCGCACAAAGTATACGGATGCACCCAAAAGTGTTGATGTCCACAGGATGGAGGGAACAACTCAAGTCCCAATAGCATGGAACGCAAATGGAATAATTGAATACGTGAATTTTTACCCACTGATATCACGAGGTATATAATTTTGACTATAATTCAGATATATTTCTACGTCAACGTCAACTTGTGTATGGGATAAGTTGGCATCAAGGTTACCTAGTCATCTATATATCTGGTGGTTTCCAGATAAGTATTAGCGGTTATCAGTACTCTATTAGCCTAGAACTCCGTCGACATACATACATACAATATGTTTTGTGTGCCTGCGGCATAAAAATCACAGTAAATTAAGCGGCAAAGTTGAAGCGAGACTCCATTTGTCCTCCGGGGCCCGGGCGGGGGGTGCGGCAAATAGACTTAAGTAGTTTCCTCGCCTTTCTCGGACGGTCCTCGGTGTAGGCCATTATAGATTATGACCTGTATATATTTCTAATGTTTCTTCTCACTTAAAAGAAGTTCCTGATATTATCAGCGACCGCACAATTACACCTGCTATGAACTGAAAACCATAGGGCTCTTCGACGGATTCATTCATCAGAGAATCTCGTAACGATACCATGATATGATTTGAGATGCATGTGTCTTTTCGAACTTGATGTTGTTGCGTGAGCAAACCACCTAAAACTTCGATAAAAGCGAAGGAGTTTGGTTATCCATGAGAGTTTTCTTAGAAGCATCATGTACCCATGAAAGACTGCTCAGTATTATGCGGACTGGTGCCTTCGAGCTATTTAAACCCCTCGTATGTGCTTGCGCAAAATTCGGATTGGTTAAGTTGATCGTGCCAGAGTGCTGGCAGTATCGTTTATTTCAGGACATCTTCCATTTTAATGGTCGGAGTCGTTGTGGTCTGTCGGAGTATTCAATGCTCAACTTGTCATTGTGAAGTTAAGAATGAGAAATTTGAATGGCCTGGAGCATGTCATAAATGACTGACACTTTTCATGGCAGGAAGCCTCGACTCAGCCGACTGGGAACTTGGAAGATGGATTAATAATCATAAACATTTGGTAACCCGGTTGGCACGTGACGGTCCTTTCTAGCTATTGACTCCGATGAGAAAAGGGTCGTAAGAATTAAACCCACCCCTCGTTATGGCGACTGGCGCCCAATCGTTCAAGAACTGGAAATTTTCATAGTTGTTCAGTTTTTAACTTGTTCCTTATAGGCTTTCTGAATTCTCACAAGGGCTCAGCAGCGTTTTTTTGCGTTCGTGCGTCACACATTCAAGTTGAAGCTATGGGAAATGACTTGTGACTTATGACACTTGGGTCCTGGTATGTTCTCATGTCACTAAACATTTGGAAATTAGAATCGCGGAATGTTGATTTTGGACCGCCCACAGGCCCACAAAATTTTGAAATTCTTGAGTGTAATTCACGATTTCGTCCAGGATTCCCATGACAGCACGATACACGTTTGAGGAAACTCTGAAACCCGGCGCACATTTACTTGGTAGCATATTTAGTTTACTTTGAGAAGATGGTATCTCGGAGTATCCTTAGCCACAACCGGGGCAACTATCATGATCATCAGCCGTATTGCTTCGCAAAAAATTACGAAACTAGTTGCTTCTGAGAGTCACCTATCATATGGTGCACCGATCAACCCGAACTCAATCAGATCAAGAACCTGTCACTTGGAATAAAATAACATTATGTAGTGGCAAAACCTCAAAAACCCCCCTCTGGCAGGAAGAGGACAAACCATTCCCACTATTCAACATGTCAGGCGCGCAACCAGATGTCGTGCTCCTGTTCGTCAATCCTCATTTTATTGGAGCCTATGCTGATGCCGAAGGAATTGTAGGGCCGGGCCAATGGTATATACTCTGCGCCTATCCTTTTGTCGCGATCTGACCCTGGTGTCTGAAGTTTTGGGGAAATTTATTTGGTTATGGATTATTCGGAATCCTCATTGTCCAGATGTGTAGGTATACCTTTATGGATGTATGAAGAATGTCTGACGCGTCTCTAGTCATATACTTCCATCGGTTTCCAAACGATCCAATTCAGATGAAAATAATCGGCGAGTTTGAGTTTCTAGAGAGCTGGCACCAGCTACTAACGGAATTTATCTCGTAGTCTGGATGTTTCTCTTCTTGGAGACCCTTATAACTGTTCTCAGTACCATCGCGGGCAACAATATCCTCGTTTCAGGCTGGGGTAGTCCAGCTGCTTTAGCACAACTGGATTGGGCACTTGGTGGAACCCCATTACTTACGGGCCTTGGTAGGCATAAAATCCCTTTCAACTTTTAGTATTTAAATTCTCCTGTAGTGGCAACTAGCGCACACTCTTTTTACTGCTGGAGAATTCACAGACTGCGACGGTTGATATTAATCCCCGTTAGTTTGGTGACGGTGAGTACCTAATTCTACTCCTGGGGTTGCTCATCACATTGTTTTTGAAAAATAGATCTCTCTTCTAACCTCTAGTTTCGCGGCCTATTGCGGTATCCGCGTGAATACTATTTAACACGATTTAAAATGGACCAGACCTGACAAATTTACCAGGGACATCAAATAGGAATCTTTAGAATTCGGGAACTCAGACCATTTGCACTAGTCAGTTTCTTCGCATTTACTACCTTTCCATGAAATGATGACCGTTAAAGATCTGGATTTTTGGTGCCACTTTCGTTGACGCGTCAATAACAATTTGCATGGTCACAATCGTTCGTACCTTCCGGATGTATAGAACTCTCCTATCCTAATGTCTATGCACAAAGCTTCTACAAGCCCGCTCTAGGTCCAGTTTTAACAAGACAAGCTCAGTCATTCAAAAACTTATCGCGTTGACAATCGAAACGGCAATGCCCACTGGAATTGCGGGGCTCTCCCACGCGATTCTCTATGTTGTTTTTCCAAACAACAATCTACACTTTATGACGTGAGTTGGAACCGCCTTTCACGGACCGCGGCTGACCGCTGTTACGGACAGGTTTTTGATGTCGGCTAAATTGTAATAACACAACCATTTACTTCCAACCCCGCTGACTTATTTGTCATCTTCTCAGCTACTCAAATTCATTGCTCGCAACTCTGAATGCTCGAGCTCTTATAGGACAACAAGACATTGTTCGGTCTCCAGCATTTTGGGCCGACGAAACGGGCACCCAATCACATGCTCTGAGCATTCGCCCATTCGCGTTTCTCCGCCCTTTGATGCCTGGTTCCCGAAAATCCCAAAAGCAGCAAGATTCGCGCGTAGAAGTACAAGTAGAGACAATAGTTTTTCCTGTGCGTATATCAACTGGGTGCTAACTCCGTTGGAACTAATGAACCTTCCCTACATAGAATGATTCGGAACCGTCATTATCTAAACAGGGCCTGCCTCCCCATTACGAGAGCGAACTATTACATAGACCAGTGGTTGTTCCTGAGAGAGCATTTCCAAAATGATTTAAGCAGATTCAAGACTGTTAATATACCTTTGATCGGACCTGTACCAATAAGTACCTACCAGCGTAATCAAATCTCAATACACATCGATTCATTCAAGGTTATTGACTTCCCGCCCTTGTCGGCAATATCGGACGAGAAGAAGCACCACCTTATTCGGACACTACAGTGACACTCCACAAGTTCTTATGGTGCGGTTGCAATCTCCCAAATGGCTTTGCCGTTCGGGCGCCTGTAGTGATCCCGAGCGATACCCGAACGTAGTGCCTTCGAGATGCACCTAGTAAGTATGCCATGCTGTTTTGTTGGTTCATGGATTGAAATCAACAAGTATTATTCCCAGGAGAGCTCCACGTTACCACTCGTTTCTTGTTTCCGCGGATTCTCGAGATTCCAGAATCATCGCGCCAACATATGAGATACAACTGACTATTAATGATTTTTTGTTCCCCGCTTTATATCGGTCAGGCGCTTGTTTATCGTGCATAGGCTGAACCCCACTGTCTGAATCTTGAACTAGAACATCCTCCACCGCATTTTTGTGACCAGCCGGTGTATAGCCTGAATGGCGTATGGTCCAACGTTGTGAATATTTGAGCTTCGGCGTGTTGGAAGGGTCGCTATGGAGGTGAGATGAGTTGTTACTTTTCAGTCAATTGGAACCGCCCTCATTGATCTTACAGGAAAAGGCTTCTCAAGGTAGCGTTCAGGGTCCTAGATGGTCAAACATGAAGAACATTGGGGGAACTTATGGCAGCGTTCTAGCTCAAATGTGAGAATGTGAAAATATACGGCGTGCGACTCAACCAGTATATTTGGAGTCCGGATAAATCGATATTGCATGGCCTTGCGATGTGAAGAGCCTCGCGAAGAATTTGTATTGGATTGATACCCAGGGTGCGTCACTCGGCCGGGATACAAACATTTCAATATTCAAGAGTTCAAACGACTGACACCGCAAAGTTGGTGGTCACAAAGTCCAGGACTCGGAATCTTGGATATACTGAGTTCTCAGGAATAATTCGAACTCGGAACTTCTTTAGGTATGTAAACTGAGCTTGTAAGATATTCCGATTGAGTTATATTTGAGCTGTCTGCCTCATTTTGCACTGAAATAAGAATCTGGAAAATGCAGGCAATAGCTAGACTTTTGACTCTTTGAGCCTCATCCAAGGTTAAAATTGATCGTCATGGTTGAAGCTAAATATTTAAATTCTCACCTTCAAAATTCAAGAATGCTATACAGTTCAAGGCATTTAGACAACCACCCCCCTTTATGTAAGTTCAAACATTAAACATCAGCCGTCTTATTGTGGCTTCAGTTTGTTGTGTTTCGATGGCAAACTCAGCCCAATAAATCAAGGGATTAAGTTATGCACTTTTTATGCTGTTAGTTGGTGACAGATAGGTTGGAAGGAGCAGTATAAAAGCTGTACTTTGACAACTTAAGTTTATCGAGAATACAGAATCAGAAACAAATGGGCATCGGCGACAATGATGGGTTGAAGGTAACTCGAAATAGCCAACCGCAATCGGGAAGTGAAATCAAACATAATTAGGGCTCCGCCCGGCCATCACCGTAACGTTGGGTCAAAAAATAAAACCCTCCAAGCAAGTCCTTACGGAATATCGAATTCGGAAAATCCTACCAGTGAAATTTTAAATCTATACAAAATCAGAGTATAACGAGAATTGAGCTACATACTTCATACAAAATCACTACAAACGAGCACTGGGGACGTAAGGATTTGGTGGTCTTGATTGCCAAATGGGTATATATTAACAGTTCTGTATTCAAGTTCGTCAGGTTCGACTAACTTATATTAACGACGGCAAACTTGCAAATTCGTTCGCTTTGGTTCGATGTTTTGCGCACTTGAAAATTGATAGTTTTTCAGCACCGAATCCATCCCGTGAATAGGTAAAGTCGTTCATTTTGATGGAACTCGAGGTTTCACCGTCGCGTTCGGCTTCTCAACCGGAAGTTGGGTCGGAGGTGAGTCCCTCTTTTCAAGAAAACTTTGGCGAAAAAAGACCTTACGGGAAGTAGGTTCTACATAAATATGTTCTTCCACCACCATTAAATTCGGGGCATGTCAAAGTGTCAGCTCTCAACTGGACTATCAACAAACCCGAAGGAGATAGAATCCATGCTGGGTTTCCCGAATTGTTCAAATCTGAGGACGGTGAAGACGACATTGTGAAACAAGATGTTGGCCCGAGTTTGGTCGTCAAGAAAGAGGAGTTGAAGCCAAAACACGAAATACTCGAATCTCTGACGACTATAAAAACGGATTTTTCAACCGATGACCTTAAACCGGATTCCAAAGATGGAATGTGTACCGTAGGAGGCCTACAAGCCACAGTCGAAGAGCCTCCAGCCATGGTCCTTGATGTCGAAGGTTCCGAATTGGATACCCAGGGTACTATTCAAGAGATACAGGACACCCAGTCCATGGAACTTGGAGAAGGTCTTGGGGTCGACCTCGTGGATTCCAACTTGGACACCAAAAGCGGTATCAGGATAGTAGGGGGTATTGAATCTACAACTGAAAGACCTCACAAGCGAAAAAGGAATATTTTGGACGCTGTGGAGATGCCAACTATGTCATCGATCGTCAAGAAAAGAGAAAGCATTGATATCGAAAAAGTCAAGCGAGAGCAAGAACACAAAAATGTAGGCTTTCCATGATCAACGCGTTGTTTGAATTGAGACTGACCGTGATTCAAGGTGAAGTGGACGGTAAAAGTGAAAAAGGACTGCGAATTCGGCTTTAGTCTTGACACAGTCTTTCGACGGATCGACGAGTTGAATATTAAAGAGTATCCTCTAGATTTGGATGAGGAGTTTCTGAACACGACTGTTAATAGGGAATTCTTATCCGGTCTTTTCGGTGGAAATCCACAGCAAACCTTTCCTAAAATTTCGGCGGAGAATTTTAAGAAACATGGGTATAAGAATTTTATGTATCTTAACCTTGATTACAACCCGCGAGCGCCACAAAGGGCTGGATTTCCAGGGCTTTACTTTCAGTGCGATGATTCGGGTCCCGAACCCGAATGGGCAGAAGGACCGCAACGCGTCTTCATCCGTATTGCAAGTGGGGTGTGGCTTTATGTTGGCCAGTATTCTATGGTTAGGGCTTCTCCACTGACCGTTGAAGAATGGAAGACCCAATCACGCAATGTATGTTCCGTCATATTGAATTTAACTAGTCTTGGAGGTTGATGAAGTCATAGGTGATGACAACATGGTCGGAGAAGGTTTGCACACAAAATTGGGGTGCGCTCGTGAGAACAAGAATTGGTCTGCGCAGGACTTTGAAGCGCGAGCCCACGGAGGAAGAGATTAAATTGGGAATGTCGAAGAACTTCCAAACAACAGCAGAGGAAGTCATTCAAGGATATAACTCGGGGAAAGAGGTAGGCTAGTATCATTTGTTAAATGTCCCCTGTTTTGACTTTGGTTCAGGTAATTGGTGTCTGGGTCATGAAATGTGTCGGTTATGACGAGGCATTCCAACGGAAAATTATTGAGAAGTTCGCGGATTGGGTACCAAAGGCAAAGCCGGTCAAAACTCAACCGAAAAAGAAAAAGAAAAAGCATTGATACTCAAGCCTAAGTGGAGATGCCCTCACCAATGATGGGCGGGTTCTTGGATTGCGATGGTTGAAGACTACGGAACATACCCGAATGGACGTTTACTTGCCGTTAATCTATATTGGAGGTCTTTTTAATAAGGGAGTGCACGTTCAAAGATACACTGTTGATAGAACATGAATATAATAATACACAAGATAAAAGTAATGATCACATTGTGGGATCTGCTCTTTTACCAGTCAGAGAACCCTACTATTTTCCCATCCCAGCTCCACCATATCGTCTCACTCTCTTCATCCTCTGGGCCATCCATTTTGGGTGTCGATTTGGTAAGACCATCGCGACATGTGATCCAAACGCCTTCCAAAACCTTGCCCTTTTGTGTTTTCTTCCTCTTCACGTGTTCGTCGCGGATATGAAACCCCGACTCTTCTAGGAATTCGTTTAGAGTGTCATCGAGCGAGGCAGATATACCCTGCCGGGGAATCCACGCTGGATGATCAAAACGGCGTGGGGCGCGAATGAGAATATGTATTTGCGTTGGAGCTTTGGGAAGTTAGATCGTGTGAAGACGGTGAGAGTGGCAGAGACATACCCATTTCATTTGCCATTCCCTGCCCCTCCGCTTCTGCGGCGGCGAGGGTACGTGAGAGAAGACGATCTGCCACATTGAGAGCCTTTTGCTCTTCAAAATAGGCATTTGGTGGTGGAGGTGAAGGTGAGCGAGATCGTGGCGGAGTAGGCGGGTCATCGTTCAATTCGTCCTCTGTTTCGTATTCTTCGCTACCACTCCCATCTGAAGAGTCTTCTCCTTCGTCCGAACTGTCTTCTTCGCTGTCAGAGTCTTCGGGTACTTCTTCATCGTCTTCGTTATCCTCCGGGTCGGAGGTATCATTTCGAGTTCCCCATATTTTAGTTTCTAGTCCATCGATGGCGTAAATCACTTTTGATCGTGCGGAGCCCATGCTAGGGCCGACTAAAATAGCGAGATATGCTCTCTCGGTGTTGAACGTTGATTTTCCATTATCGAGTTTATTTTTATTTTGAGAGCAACGCGCAAGAGCTGTGGAGAGTGCCGTAAAGGTTGTGTTAAGGTGGGAAGATAATGTGTCAAATGATTGAAGGAGGTCTGTTCTTAGTTTTGTTACACGTGCATTCGACTAAGGCGCATATTTAATGGTCGATTTGCGTGAAGATCAGGGTGGTGTTTACCTTTCCGCTTGGTATCCGTGAGAGCTGCGTAACAGGGCTGATAGATGCTCAAGATGTGTGCGATTCAGAAAAATGATCGCTCACAATGGAACCTGGCTTTTGAGAAATAGAATATGTCCCAGAAGGCTCGTCGCGAGCCGTGCCGCTAATAGGTCTGTGACGGCGTCAACGTCGAGGCGCACCGTTGGAAATCGACAGATTCGATCATCATTTATTTCAAGTTCTCGATTGGCTTCGAAGTTTGCATTCGGTGGAATTGTCGATTGGGATTGAATGTTATCGCATTTTATGGGCCTTGCATCCTTTGTAGACGATGGCAATGGTGGTGGAGCTTCTGGACTGAGGATTGGCATCTGGAGGGTATACCGTATGAGCGGTGGTATTTGAATATAAATGCACCAGTTGAGCGCGTCTCCACGTGATTCAATCCACGATGATGTGGCGCGTCAAGTCACGATGTGACACTGTCACAACTCCCGGCGGCCATCCCAGAATTCAGGCAATACTGCGGGAAATCGTGCAAGATGGCGACAAAGGTCTCTAAGGTCGTGAAGCAAGGAGGAAAGGACATTAGAATGTTCTTTGGAGGCTCTTCATCAGGCAAACCAAGCCAACCGACTCCGGTACGTGTTGGAATTACTGGTATCCGCGAAACCTAACTCCTCACAGAACTCAAGCTTCGGGTCGGAGAAGAAGCGTGCAATAGAAATAAGTAAGCACATCTTCCTACAAAGTTTTGATTCTGACGGCGGTTATGCTATAGGTGACGATGACAATGAGGAGTAGGTTCTCAGACGCGTCGCATGGTGTTATCAGCTAATTACCTTATAGGGTCTCGAAGAAGAAAGGCACGAAGTGAGTTTATATTTGTGCACCCTTTCATGGTCTGAACAAATTAGATCTACACCAATGGCCAGAAAGGTATAGCGTGGTCTTCTCCTATCTCACATGTCCTCAATGTCATTAGGTTTCACCTCGCAAGAAGACAAACGTACTTATTTCCACCGACGAGAGTGAAGAGGAAATCTCGCCGTCAAAGAAGAGGCCGTCCGTCGCCAAAGATTCTGGAAGACCGAGAAAGTCTGTGCAAATAAGTGAGTTTGGGACCCTTATAGGAGTCGTGTGTTTGACATTAGTCGCGTATTAGGTCACGATGACGATGACGAGTAAGTTTTTAAGGAGAATTCACTGGTTTTACAACTAATACCTCTTTAGTATAGTCATGAAGAAGGGGACTAAGTGAGTTTATTTCTGTAAATGTCTTATTCCTTTGTCGAATGTTGAACGAACTTAGATCAACTCCAACAGTGAAAAAGGTGAAGTTAAAACCTTCTCGCTCAACCAGCTATCATTGTTTACTGGCCTCCACCTGTTCAGGCGTCAAAATCAGTTATGATAGACAGTGAAGACGATGAAAGTCCGCCTAAGAAATCCACATCAACGCTCAAACGTAAGAAGCCGGTTGCACTCGTGTCGAGCGATGAGAGCGAGGAAGAGACACCTCCACCCAGAAAGAAGTCGGCTGTCGCCAAATCGACGACCGGAAAGGCTGAAAAGCCCAAACCACGCGCTTCAGTTGGAGCTAAGGCCCAGAAATCTAAGACTCCAAAGAAGGACGAGGATTTCAAAATGGAATCGCCTGAAGAGAGCAGCGCGTCTGAAACCCCCTCTGACGATGACGAACTGATCCCGCAGAAGGCTCGCAAGCCAACTGCCAGAAAACCCGTGGCGGGATCATCTAAGGCTGGGGCAAAAGGACAGAAGGAGAAAGATGAAAAGGTGGAGAAAACTGAAACAAAAGGAAAGAACACAGCCAAAGAAGAGCCAGGGAAGGCGAAATCGTTCAAGTATGTTGAGCTTATTCGAATGTGGGGTGTGCTCAAATCCTTATTTCAGTTGGGCTGCAGCGAAGGCCGCGAAGTTAGCAGGGCCTGTTGCACATGGAACAAAGGAAGTTCCAGATGGTGCTCCAGATTGTTTGGCTGGGCTATCCTTCGTTTTCACAGGAGAACTAAGCAGTTTCTCTCGCGATGAGGCCATTGATCTCGCTAAACGATTCGGAGGGTTAGTAGCTTTTTGTGTCATTCCTTGTACTGATCAAATTATTATAGTCGCGTCGTTGGGCAACCATCAAGCAAAACTGACTACGTGGTTCTTGGCGACAACGCTGGACCTAGCAAGCTTGCTGCCATCAAGAAACACGGAATTCGAACGTGCTCAGAGGATGAGTTCCTAAATATGATAGCGACGCGAAAGGGTCTGGGAAATGGGAAGATCGATGAAAAGACAAAGAAGAAAATGGAGAAGGAGCAGCAGGCTATCAAAGATGCTGCACGGGAGATGGAGAAGAGAGAAGCCAAAGAGGTGGCTGCTACGAAAGAAGGGAATGGAAGGTAAGCCAGCACGTTTGCTGTTGGTCGATCAATCTTTACTGTGCGGCTAACTCTCGGAATGCAGCGCGAAAACGATCGACCCTTCATCTCAGCTGTGGACCACACGTTACGCCCCGCAGTCGCTCAAAGAAATTTGTGGAAATAAAGGGCAAGTCGAGAAGCTCCAGTTATGGCTCAATGATTGGTTTGTTATTCCTGGTTCTCATTCTTTACTGTTATGGTTCCTAATAGGAGGAATATATTATAGGCAGATCAGTTTGAAATCAAACTTCAAGAAACCCGGGAAGAATGGCATGAACATTTTTCGCGCAGTGATGATCACCGGCCCACCAGGGATTGGCAAGACTACCAGCGCTCACTTATGTGCGAAACTAGCAGGGTTTATGCCCATTGAACTGAACGCCAGTGATGCGAGAAGCAAAAAACTTGTGGAGGTAAGGTAGATTCTTCTTACCACTCACAAGGCGCTAAAGTATGTCGGCTAAGAACGGAATGAACATCAACAACAAATCCCTTGACGGTTATGTTATTGGCGCCAGTGTGAGCGTCGTCTCCCTCACTTCCTGATTCTCATATTCACTTGCTCAAAGGACACAAACTCCCTTGGAGTTGCTATTACAGACAAGACATGCTTGATCATGGATGAAGTGGATGGAATGTCGGCCGGGGATCGTGGTGGTGTGGGTGCTTTAAACGCTTTGATCAAGAAATCCAAGGTCCCCATCATTTGCATCGCGAATGATAGACAAGCTCAGAAAATGAAACCTTTGATAGCTACAACATTTAGTTTGCCATTCCAAAGGTCAGCTCTATCATCATCTAGTGTAAGACCTGTCTCACTCTTTTGTACACCTAGACCACAAGCAGCTATGGTACGGTCGAGAATCTTAACGATCGCATTCAAGTACAGTCATATATCTTTTACTTTTTGCGAGCTTTCTAACAGGTATACAGGGAGAAGATGAAAATCCCGGCAAATGTCATTGACCAACTCATCACCGGTACTCAATCAGACATTAGGCAAGTTCTCAACATGTTGTCGACGTGGAGGTTATCCAGCGATAGTATGAACTTTGATGAGGGGAAGAGCCTGTACGCGTCAAGTTATTTCATCTCTATCTTATCTGGTTAACCCTCACTCCCTAGTGCCAAAATGAACGAGAAGTACTCAATCATGAGTCCTTTTGATATAACATCGAAGATGCTGGGACCCTACCTATTTTCTGCTACCGCCCGGGAAACACTTGGTGATAAAATGGAACTATATTTCCAGGATCATTCATTTGTTCCATTGTTCATCCAGGTACGCACGACCTTCCTTTTAAGACGGCCCCATTTCCGATACGCCGTCTAGGAAAATTATCTTAAATCGCAACCCGCAAGGCTTCGAGGACTTGAAGGTCCTGAGAAAACTCTGAAAGAGCTCGAGCTAATGGACCGCGCCGCTTCTTCAATCTCAGATGGGGATTTAGTTGACGCTCTTATACATGGGTCAGTTGACCACTTTTCTTGTCGTCCTGCTACTCACATCATTTGTCTTAGACCTGAACAACATTGGGGATTAATGCCATTGCATGCCATATGTTCAACAATTCGGCCGGCGTCGTCACTCTATGGTACAGGTGTTCACTACGGAGGTCCAAATTCCATGAGTTTCCCCCAGTACATCTCTTCCCTATTACAAACATTCTATTCTGACCCGATAACTCAGATGGCTGGGCCAAAATTCGAAACAGAGCAAACTCAATCGTCAACTAACTGACGTTCAGATTCGGATGAGGCTGAAAGTCTCTGGTGATAAAACAGAAATTCGACAATCATATCTCCCAGCCCTATTCCCACATATTGTGAGACCCCTAATGGAAGAAGGGACGGTATGTGCTTGTGTTTATGGGCTTTTCATTCTCCAGTTCACGTACCTGATAACAGAGTGCCGTTGATGAGGTCATTCAAAGAATGGATGAGTATTACCTGTCGAAAGAAGATTGGGACACGGTGGTTGAACTTGGTGTCGACGATCACAAGGATGATCTTATATTAAAAAAGATATCATCCGGTACCAAGTCAGCTCTGACGAGGAAGTAAGGATTTTTCCTAATCATATGAGTTCACAATTCTAAATGTTCATAGGTACAATGCAACCGAACACCCTATACCGTTCCACAAGGCTCAAGATCTAGGGAAAGCACCGAAGAAACTCGCAGGTGGGCCGGCACCAGATCTCGAGGAAGCGTTCGACGTGAGTTCTGCTAATATTACAATCTTCCTGTCTGACAATACCCTCTCTAGATGGATGATATTGTGCATGACGCGTCAGACGAAGAGAAGGAGAAGAAATCCGACAATATCAGCACCGACAAATTGATACAAGCAACGAAGAAGAAAGGGAAACCAAAGGCAAAGGCAGGCAAAGGGGAGAAATCTACGAAATAGATGTACGGATATCCCATAGGACTCTATATATTACTAGTATTCGCCAGCCATCCGTCTCAGTACCTGAGATAATTTTTACACCATTTATAGGATAACAACCTAGACACATACCTTGCGTCCGTCATAAATACGCACGCCAGCCAAGGTATATATCTAACCTACGCAGCCAGTGGAATGAGACAAATTTTGTGATGACGTTCATCACAAATCTATTATAGATTAGTGTCAATCTTTTCGAATTACGGACTGTTCCATCACATTCGTCTTCACCAATAATACCACAGGGTTGTTTGCAGCGCGAGATTAGAAATTATAAGTAAGAAACTCACTAAATCAGATACCCATTTTTACCAACTTTTTTGAAGGAGTTGATCCTTGCACACATTGGAATCCAGCTGGGCGTTAAGCACGGCGGCGGCGGCGGACCATAACAACCCACCCATAATACTTACAAGGCCAAAATGAGTACCCCAGATTGTTGATATACGTTGCACAGGGATTTATTAGAGAGACCACCTATGCAAATACTCGAAATACGGAGCAGATTATACATATGGGGAAAACAAATGAATCTGAAGAAGTCGTAAAATTCGTAATGTCGTTCGATATTCCTACAAAAATCATATTTCCGTTACAAACATGGCCCGAGGGCCTTACAACTACTGTCGGGGCAAGAATTTATATTGACAGTAAGTCACCGACTTCCCGAGACAAATCTTCCTTGGGCCTCGTTGTATCGTAGCCGGTATTTCCACGCAGCAGTACCTTCAGGATCGTTGAAAGTTTCCATCCCAGTATGCAAATCCTTTCCCGACGCGGCAACAATAAGGGAGATGGGGTTGGTCGGGTCAAAATTCGGTAGTTTTCGGATGGAAAACATTGCAATGAGTATGAATACCAACGAAGTCGCGGTCACTAGCGTCATTGGGATCATGTAGGCCCCAATTTTCTTGGTGACTTTCCAACCCATTACTGTGTATTGCACAGTGCCATTGACCTGGCGTGTGCAGGAGCTCGTTCCTGAAGTCCGTGGGACGCTTCCTGCCGAATACAATAACCGAATATATGTTAACTAGATTAATGGTCAACATGTGGGGGAGCGAGAGTATATAGATGTGTGTACCTGGTAGTCGAGTAAGCCTTGAATCATAGCCTCGTAGAGTCGTAAAAAATTTTCGTCTCGATTAAAGGGTTCTAATTCAAACGCCTTCACTCCGAATGTGATAACAGATTCCGCCACAAAATTAGCTTCAAATTGCTGAGCCCCCCAAACAACATGCCCTAGTGTGTTCAGTGCACCTCGCATAAGGGCAGGAGACATTGGTAACAAGGATGAACTCGAAGCGTTGTCTGCGACGAATAGATTCGTTTCATTTCGGTACTCCACGGGGAATACGGCCGACTGCGCGGCTGACACGCTGCATGTCATATTTCCAGTCATGTTGTGATACATTCCCTCTCCGCGGAAAATACAGCTCGTAGGATTCGGGAACAGTAGACGCCGAAGGAAGACACGCCCAGTATCCAAGGGAGTTATTAGTAGCCGGGTCGATGAATACAAGATAGACTGGATTTTTCAAAACCTCCCGTCCAGGAGGACAAGAGCCATTAAACAATGAGATCAAGGGCGTAATTGGGGTCGGTGTGAGTGTGATTGGGCCTCTTGTATCATATCGACAACTGACATTAGTTTTCAAGCCTTGGAGGTGAAGGGTGTAGTTATAAGAACCAGGAATGATCGATGCCTCAGCCGGCCACTGTTGTGCTAGATCACTGAAAGCAGAAAGTCCGTTCGGACCGATGGGCATCACGCCTTTCAAAGGTCCCAGGAAATGAGCGCCGTTGAGTTGTGTAAAAGTAATGCTTTCTGAATTATTTGAAGATAGTGATAGGATCTGCGATAAAAAACGTTAGAGATATTGATAATACATCGGCGGGTTCAAAATACATTATTGCGGCCGGACTCTAATGCATCGACCATTTGGTTCTCTCCAAAACAGGTGGTAAATTTGAACCCATTGAAGGTCTGTGATGAATTTATAACCAGGCTCAATGTTGAGTATGAATTTAAGGCCTTACCGACCAGCCACAACTTGAAAGAAGAGCGGTATTGTTGTTAAACCAATCGACGCAATCAGGAGCACGGGAAGAGAAATCGATCTCAGTACTTGAGAGATCGGCGGTGCGAACAAGCACTTGCGGGTGTAAGAGGGCTGTGAGGCCAGGTGTGATCAACACAAAAGTCCCGATATAAAGGATTACGGTGAAAACCAGGCCAAATCTAGTCGCCGATTTGAAGACTGAAGGAAGTGTTCCCATAGGCCAAACAAATGCCCGATTTTTGAGTGCTGAAAAGAATGAAAGACGAAAAATGTCTGTTTCCTCGAACACCACCCACTTCTGAGCCAACCTTGTAACCGAATGCTGGAACAAGTATCCTATAAGAAGGGCGATTGCACTGGCAATGGCGGTCACAAAATAATCAACATCCTCGGGATGTTTCCGTGCGATGTTAGTTAGTGTCTGACCCATAATGATACCGCCCTTTTGCCTTACAACGCCATAGAAAACCCATGGCCAAATTATCATAACGATAATGGCAAAGACAAACTTGAGAGAAGGTGAATAGTGCGGACGCCACGGGCCGGTCATTTGAACGACATTGGGGGTCTCCGGTGGGGCCGAGGGGCCGGTTGGAGCTGCATCGGACGAGTGTTTCTGGATATCCTCGCTCAGGGTGGTGGGCACCTGAGGGTCTGGCGGAGACTGGGATGGCTGGTTGGGACTAAATGGCAGAGTCAGGACAGTATGTTGGCCGAGAGTATCTGTTTCTGGATCACGTTGAGTGAGCGACATAGTGCCGGTATCGTTGAGGAAAGGCGGTGAAAGTCTGAGGGAGAATATTTATACATCGATGAGAGTACAAGGGTTTCGAGATCAAAGCTTGGAGATCTGTCCTCATTCCTTCCATGAGTTTGCAGGGCTAAGCAGGTGGTCATAGAACCCGTACATATGCGAATAACGGCAGATAATTGGGTGGCCAATTGGTGATGCCTTTCGGGTTAGCTGAGTTAAGATGGTAGCCCCCAAGATTGCACCACGAGTTAACGTGCGTTTAGACTCCTGCCGCATGCAATGTCGCATGGTATATGGGCGCCTAATAGCTCTTCAAAGTTCAAGCTAGTTCAAACCTCATAATAGGCCGAACCCTGGGCGTCTATACGGGGTTTGATAGCTCCATAAAAATTGTAATACGCACCTCATTGCTTCACAATAGTTCGGTAGCTCGTATTTTTTCCCTGAGACAAAATTTTAGCAGGGTATATAGCCCTAAATTTCCTGCTATGCTACAAATTTGAAGCGATTGCGAGGTACTGGAGTCGCTGTAAGAGTTACTAGCCACATAGTGTCTGATCATCATGTATTGGGTTACAAGGTTTAGGTATAAATTACATAATTGCTATGTAATTCCCTATTGAAACCTTTTTATGTTGCTTTTTTGGGCCTGTTCGGACCTTGAATCAAACTTCACAGATAACCCGGAAGTCGCCGGCGGTTATCAATGGTCATGTATTTGGAGCAAACAAGGGCACGCAATGACCTGACTTTGGGGTCAGCCGGCTGTTCCCAGGAACAATTGTGGTTTGATAAACACATCAAGGGAATATTGTAGAAATACTACAAACTAGTGGAGTAGGAGCTGTGGTCTGGGGAGTGCCCCACACCTTGGTTGAATGATACATAACATTGATACAATGCATAGTAGTAGTAGTATTCTGAAGCTACAGAAAACAATGGGGGGGAGTTTGTGGTTCTAGCAATTGACTGTGGACAACCCCTAGTGGTACAGATATCTCATCAAGAGTTTGTGGTATTTGATGGACCACAGGGAGTTCATTTTGATGGTATCACAGGAAGTTCAATATTTCTGTGGTGCTGGGAATTCACTGTGGATAACCTCCAGTGGTTCTCAGAGCCCAGAAATCATTTATGGTATTTGATGAACCACAGGATGTATATGTTAGTGGTCTCAGGGGAATGCCCATGGTTCTGTGGTTCTGGGGGTCAACGGTGGATAAGCTGCAGTGGTACTCAGGCATCACCATGGTTGGTGGTATTTTAGAAACCACAGAAGGTAAATTTGTGTGGACTTACAGGAATGTCAATGATCCTGTGGTTCTGAGAATTAACAGTGGATAAGCTCCAGTGGTACTTGGAACCCAGCCATGATTGTGGTATTTGATGAACCACAGGATGTACACCTCAGTGGTCTCACAGAAGTGTCAATGATTCTGTGGTTCTGGGGATCAGCAGTGGATAAGCTCCAGTGGTACCTCGGAACCCAGCCATGATTGTGGTATTTGATGAACCACAGGATATACATCTCAGTGGTCTCACAGAAGTGTCAATGATTCTGTGGTTCTGGGGGTTGACAGTGGGTAAGTTCCAGTGGTACTTGGAGCCCAGCAATGGCTGTAGTATTTGATGGGCCACAGGGTGTACATCTCAGTGGTCTCACCGGAATGTCAATAATTGTGTGGTTCTGAGAAATAACAGTGGAGAAGCTTCAGTGGTACCTGGAGCCCAACACTAGTGGATGGTATTTCCAAAACCACAGGAGGTGCATCTCAGTAGTCTCACCAGAAGGTCAATCATTTTGTGGTTCCCTAAGGTAAATTCTGGGCAATGTTGGAATCATATCAAGCCCTCAGTATATTCAAGATCTGCAGCAGGTGCACATGGATTGTATCATTAAATGACAGCAGCAGAGGACATGTCAACTACTACAGTGTATACAGCAATTCGAAAGCATATTAGGATTCAATGGGGGAACGGAAAAAAATCAAGGAGGGACGAATATTACTTGATGATTGACACAACAGAGTAGAAGGTTAGATTCCACCTTTCACCTTATCCTTACGTGCAGCCGCCCTCTGTTTCTTACGGGCTTTCCTCGCCTCCTTCTTCGCCCTCCTTTCTTTCTCTCCCGCGATCCTCATTGCCTCTTCCTCAAGTGCTTGTGCCTTAGCAGCCTCCAACCTGGCAATTTTCGTATCAAACCCCTTGATTTTGTTGTCGAACTTCTGATGCAGAGGATCACTGGTATAGATGTCATCAACCCTCATATGTGTTGACCTGGCAAAGAGTCTGAACATCAATGTCCACGTCCGTGGGTCCAGCTTTCGATGGCCTAGCCAACCCTCCGTTTTGCCTGTTGCTGGAGACGTTACTTCGGCTGTTTTCCACCAATAGAACTCCAGGAGAGCTTCATCTTCCGAACACCCGCAGTGTAGGTAGCCCTCATGACGCTCCACCAACGGCTGGGCTGGGTACATTTTTTTCGGTTTCTCGTTCACCAGCCGGGGAAATGGGTTGCCTGTCACGCGGAATGGCGCATCTTCTGAGCAGTCGTTGATCCGGCCAGCTTTGTCTATTTTTTGGTGAAAGATGCAGAATAGGTTTTTATACTTATTCTTGAGAATGTGAAGTGCGAGTTCGCGCGAAATATGGCAAGCCGGGACACAGAACTCGGCAACTTCTCGAATCATTGCGCGAGTATTGATTGGGACGGAGCAGGTTGAGGGGCTTTGTAGAAAGGTATGGATTTGTTTCATAGCTTTATCTATAAAGACGCTGTCAGTACGCCGTAGCCACTTTGATTAAAAATACATTACCTTGTTCTTCTTTCTGCCTTTTGGCAGTCATACTATCCCATTTTATGTGTAGCGTATCTATCAGAAATTATTATGATTTCGTGTAGAATGACTTAACAAATGCATACCTCTTTGGTGTTAGGGCAACTTCGCCGAGTTACCGACTAAGGGAATTCCGAGTGAGGGAGACCGAGTGAAGGAAACCCAAGTCGGGGATTCAAGTCGGACTGGTGGAGGGAATCCTAAGTTAATCTATTCGCTGTATGGTACACATACTACATACCTGGTGGAGGGAATCCTAAGAGAATACTCTAAGGGTCCTCCAGCCAGCTCATACATGTTATATACGACGTTCCTACATTAACTACACGTTCCCGGAACGGTACGACGACACGCGTTGTCGGTAGAGGATCACGTGGGCGCGCCATCGTGATCCCGACAAGTTGCGCGTACGTTCGGGAACGACGGGGCGGGGTCGGTAATGAGTGCGGTGGTAAACGAAGGTGGTATAGCGAGTGTGTGAGTCGGGTTTGACTCGGGGTGGTAGTCGGTAGTGACGAGTCGGTAAATGAGGAGTCGGGGAGTGGGGGTTCGGTAACGTGAGCGTTCGCGAACGTTCGTGTGGTCGGGAACCTTGTCGGGTTCGGAGAGGTGGGTCGGGAAGGTGAAAAGGGAAGTCGGTAAGGGGGTTCCCCTTACATTACCCCCCCTCTAGGATTGTGCGGCCTCGCGCAATGGTCGAAACGGGATGGAATCGAATTGGGCACGCGGGAGTCGTCGGGGTGCTCGAGGGTTTGCCTTGTGGAACTCGCTGACCAGTTCATCTGCATGAACATTCTCAGCCGGTTCCCAAGAGTTGTGTTCGTACCCGTACCCTTTCCAGGATACGAGGTAGTACAACTTCCCTCTGCTGACCCAACTATCCCGTATCTCTCCCACTTCGTACTCCACCTCGCTGTCTACCAACACAGGCGGCGGGACTGTTGTCGGTCTTCTTCTGGGAATCGGGTTGGCGGGTGCGGGCAGTAATTTCACAACATGGAACACCGGGTGGATGCGCGCCATAGACCTCGGTAATTTCAGTCGGTATGCGTGTGTACCTATCCGTTCTGTGATCGGGTAAGGCCCTACATACCGATGAGCCAGTTTCCTCATCGGCCGACTGATGGGAATGTCGGTGGAGTCCAAATACATCAAATCGCCGACCTTGTAATCAGGTGTGGGTCGATGTCGGCGGTTGTAATATCGCGCCATGTCGTCCTTAGACTTGGCCAGTGCAGATCAGGCTTCTTCCAGCGTAGACTTCATTCGGTCAGTGAACTCCCCGACCGTCTCAAGTCGGGTTTCTGCTGGCTGGGGTTCAAATCCCATCCGTGGGTGGCGTCCCGTGTCTAGGAAGAATGGCGTGTGTTGCGTCGCCGAGTGGATGTGATTGTTGTATTGGAATTCGGCGAGTGGTAGTAGTTTGGACCAGTCGTCCTGTCGCTCTCCGACGAATAACCTCAGGTATTGCTCGAGTTCTTGGTTTACCCGCTCGGTCTGTCCATCCGTTTGGGGGTGATAAGCAGTGGACGCGGTCAACTTGATACTAAGGAGTCGGTAAAGTTCTTGTGTGAATTCCGCTACAAACTGTGGTCCCCAATCGGAGACGACCGCGTTCGGTAACCCGTGGTGCTTCCATACTTCCTTCAGATATAGTCGGGCTGCCCCAAGAGCGGTTATCGTGGTGTGGGTCGGAATGAAATGGGACCTTTTTGCTACTGATTCCACTACCACCATGACTGCGTCAAATCCCGACGATTCGGGAAGCGCACCGATAAAATCTACACTGATCGTTTCCCACCGACTAGTCGGGATTTCGAGTGGTCTGAGTTCTCCGATTGGGAGTTGGCGCTGTGCTTTGGTTCGCAGGCATAGATCGCATGTCCGACAATACTGACCAATGTAGCGGGACATCTGCGGCCACCAATAGTTTCGGGATACTAACTCCAGTGTTTTCCAGCGTCCAGCATGTCCCGCAATCCGAGTGTCGTGGTGTTGTTGTACGATGCGTCGGCGGAGGTCTGCGAAATTGGGGACGTAAACCCGACCTCTGAAATATAGTACCTCCTGTTCCTCTCGCCATTCGGCGCTGTGTACCGCCTTGCTCTTTCCTTGTCGGAGTTTCTTCGCCGCCTCTGCCACTGAGTCCTCCAAATGTCCACCTCGATTTCCCCGCCAGATATCCTTCAGAATGTCCCTTTCCTCTCCTTCCGCCCTCATCCCTTCTAATGCGCGTATTGCAAACAGTTCGGGTTTCAGGAGGATGATGTCCTTGTTGTCCTCCGCGCCGTTCGAGTGGTCCGCTCGCCTCGAGAGTGCATCTGGCTTGCCCATACTTTGTCCTGGTTTGTGGTGTAGTGAGAAGTCGAATCGCGATAAGTATAGGGACCAGCGGGCTTGTCGGCGATTGAGTTTCTGTGCCGACCGGAAGTATTCCAGGTTTTTGTGGTCGGTCCAAATCTCGAACGGTTGTCGGGCACCTTCCAAAAAGTGTCTCCATTCCTCCAATGCCCGAATGATGGCTAGCATCTCTTTGTCGTGGATTTCGTAATTACATTCCACCGAGTTGAGGCTTTTTGACATGAAGGCCACCGGGTGCCATTTTTTGTCCTCCCGACTGAGTTGGGACAGTACCACTCCTGTTGCAAAATCCGACGAGTCGGCCTCTACACGGTATGGGCGGTCGTCGTCGGGGAACATCAGTACGGGTCGGGAAGATACACGCGCCTTTAATTCGTCAAAAGCCGACTGTTCTGCTTCGCCCCATTTCCATACCGCGTCCTTGCGCGTAAGGTCAAAGAGTGCGCGCGCATGGTGAGAGAATCCCTCAATAAACCTACGATAGAAGTTAGTGAATCCTAGGAAAGATTGTACTTCCTTCTTGTTAGTCGGAGTCGGCCATTCCACAATCCCACTAATTTTGACCGGGTCCATCTCTGTCTTACCCTCTGAGATGATAAGTCCCAAGTACTCGATTTGCTCCTGTTCAAACTCGCACTTGTCTAGTTTGAGGAAGAGTTTGTGTTCCCGACAACGTTTGAGTACTTCCCGAGTAACGCTTTGATGTTCCGCTCGGGTTTTCATGTAGATGAGTATATCGTCAATATACACGCATACTACTCCTGCTGCGATGAGGTCCTGAAAGATTTCGTTCATCATTGTTTGGAACGTCGCGGGTGAGTTCATTAATCTGAAGAACATTACCAGCGGCTCGAACAAGCCTCTATTCGTGCGGAATGCCGCCTTCCATTCGTCCCCTTCCTTTATCCGAACGTTGTTGTATCCCCATCGAACGTCCAGCTTGGTGAAATACTTGGCTCCGCGTAACTGGTTGATGAGTTCGGAAATCAAAGGTAGCGGGTATGCATTCTTGATGGTCATGGCGTTGAGTACTCGGTAATCTTGGACGGGTCGGAGTGACCCGTCCTTCTTCTTGATGAAGAAGAAGGGGGCGGCCATTGGGGATTTCGATGGGCGAATGCGTCCCGACGACAGGTTCTCCTCCAGGAACTTGTCTAACTCCTCTTGTTCTGTTACCGACAAGGGATACACCTTGCACGAGCGGGCCTTCGAGTCGGGGATCAGTTCGATAGCGTGGTCCCATGGGCGTTTGTCGGGAAGTGTGTCAAACAATGTTTTGGAGAACACGTCTTCGAACTCGTGCAGGTAGGCGGGGGCCGACTCATGGAATGTCCGAACGGGTTTCGAATTGCAGTGGAAGGCCTCGGCCAGTCGTTGGGATATGTTCGGGATAGCTCGACACATTTCTTGTGGACCTTTAGTCGTGTTTCCCGACTGGTCGGGTGGGTGTAGTGTCACTGCAAAAATCCTATCGCCCTCCTCTAGCAACTCGGAGAGGGGGTTCGGGTTTTCCGAGTCGGTGTCGGATTCTTCTCCTTCGTCGGTGCCCGCGTTCGGGAAGAGTCCCGCTCGGCATGCGTTCAGACGTTCAGACGTTCTTCGCTTCTCCTTGGTTTCCGCTTTGATCTCTTCAGTGCAAACCCGACACTGGGCTGGGCACCGACTGAGTTTGACCTCATTCGTGGCCCAGTCTATCTCCGGGTTGTGCTCCTTGAGCCAAGTGTAGCCAAGGATGAGGCTATGAGTTCCCAGGTGGGTGACCGCAAAGGTAGTGCGCTCCGAGTGACCCTTGTACCGTAGGACTAATTCCGCCACTTCGCTGATCGACCCCACTTCATTGGCGGTTCCATCGACATTGTACACAGGGATGGGTCGTTGGAGTTTCCGCGTACTTAGTCGGTGTTTTTGGACGAAATTCCGACTGACGAACAATCCCGTGGCTCCCGAGTCCCGAATCCACTAGGCCGACTGTGCTAAAGGTTTCTCCGGTGTCAGTGGTTTGGAGTTCGACCTTGAGGTCTAGCGACCTGGTTCCCGGGATTGCTGCGACCTTGTACTCTTTCGGGAGTCTGCGTTCCCAACGCGGGATTCGAGCTTTCCGACTTGTCGGGGATGGGGGTACGACTTTGGTAGTGGGTTCGGGAGTGTCTAACGGGTTATATATTTCATCCACAGTAAGACACTCGTATCTACTACCGCTCGTCAGCGGGGGCGTACTATTCACCCACTGCGAGTCGGAAAATCCTCCCCATTCTCCTCTGTCCCTTCCGCTGCGTCTCCCGCCGTCTCTTCCACGACTCGGTTCTGCGCCATTTGTGCATCAAGGTCCGCCAAAGCCTCCTGGATCCACTCCTGTCGCTCCTCCATCGTCATGTACCGCGTGTCAAACGCTCAGGGACAATCCCGCCTAAGGTGTCCCTGTTCGTTGCAGCGGAAGCATAGGGTCGCTCGGCCGCATTGTCGGTTGGCGTCTATGTCCATCGGGACGCCTGGCGGTAGGGTTGAGATGGTGGCAGGGAATGCGCGTGGCGGTGGCGGGTTTGTCTGTGGCGCGGGTCGGGGTATTGTCCGAGTCGGTATCTTTGCGAAAGAGAATCCCGATTGAGCTGCTGTCGGGTTTCTTGTCGGTCGGGTACTCATGAAGGCTTCATTGTCCAGTCGGTTTTCGTCGCACTTCATGGCGGTAGCGTACCAGCCTTCGGGGTCGCTATCCCCAGGTCGGCCAAGTGCCATCATTGCAATCTGAGACTGGATTGCTGGGCTGAGTCCCTTCCGATACTTTACTACAATGGTGAGACCTTCTTTGTAGCCCGCCTTGTCGACCAAATCCCGAAATTCATCGGTGTACTCATCTACCGACCGATTTCCCTGGTGGTAGAGCGCGGTTTCCAGTCGGGTCATGGCCTTTTGCGCTTCGCCTTGGACGTAGAAGTTTTCCGCGAAGTCGTATTTGAAGTCATCCCATGCAATGTACCGTGGTTTGCCATGCTGTTCCTTGTACCGGAGTGCTCTGTCCGCGAAGAGGTATGCCCGACCTGTTTGCATGAATGTGAACGCCCATCGCACGCCCGCCAACTGGTCCTCAAATTGGTGCGGTACCAATTTGATGTAGAGCTCGCACGCTTGGATGAACGCGCGGCCTTTGGTGCGGGACCCGTCAAAGGTCGGGGGTAGAGCTGGGTGGAGAGAGGATGGTTTGAGTCGGGTTTCCGCCTGAAACACCTGTACTTGACAGTCCCCCACATGTCCGCGTGGAGTCCGCGCGGACAACACGGACAACGCGGACTGTCCTAGGACAGTACTCGGACTTTACTAGGACGGTACTAGGATGGTACTGTTAGGGCAACTTCGCCGAGTTACCGACCAAGGAAATTCCGAGGGAGGGAGACCGAGTGAGGGAGACCCGAGTCGGGAATTCAAGTCGGACTGGTGGAGGGAATCCTAAGTTAATCTATTCGTTGTATGGTACACATACTACATACCTGGTGGAGGGAATCCTAAGAGAATACTCTAAGGGTCCTCCAGCCAGCTCATACATGTTATATACGACGTTCCTACATTAACTACACGTTCCCGGAACGGTACGACGACACGCGTTGTCGGTAGAGGATCACGTGGGCGCGCCATCGTGATCCCGACAAGTTGCGCGTACGTTCGGGAACGACGGGGCGGGGTCGGTAATGAGTGCGGTGGTAAACGAAGGTGGTATAGCGAGTGTGTGAGTCGGGTTTGACTCGGGGTGGTAGTCGGTAGTGACGAGTCGGTAAATGAGGAGTCGGGGAGTGGGGGTTCGGTAACGTGAGCGTTCGCGAACGTTCGTGCGGTCGGGAACCTTGTCGGGTTCGGAAAGGTGAGTCGGACAAGTGAAAAGGAAGTCGGTAAGGGGGTTCCCCTTACAGGTACTCAGACTTTACTAGGATGGTACTTGGACTGTGCTCGGACTTTACTAGGACTGTACTCGGACTGTACTCGGACTTTACTAGGACCAGCTCATATTTTGAAGATTTTACAGTCATTTAATTTTACTTACTACATTCATATGGTATTCAAAACAAAATATTACTCATCCAGATACTCTACATCTTCTTCTGCAGTTATGGGCTGTTCATCTGCTTCCTGATCCTCATCTTCATCCTCCTCAATTTGTTGCACCTGAGGGGGTGAATCCTTATTTCCCTGCCTTTCAATTACATATCTTGTGTGATAAAACAGCATAGCATGCAAGAACCAATCAAAGTCACTAGGTTTCATTCTTTTAAGGATGGAATCAAAGCCCCCCATCCATGCATTTAGTTGTTCAAACAAATCATCATGTTCACTTATCTATATATTCTATATCTTTCTCTAAAGCTGTACTCCACAGTCCCTCATGGGTCCACATTAACTATCTTGGATTGGATTGAATTTGTTATAATATTGAGTATCTCAAAATAATATAAAGAGGCCAACATATCAATCCAAGTTGATTGACTCATAAATATTAAACATAATCTAGTCTTTAGTTCTTTGGCTTTATTCTAACCTCTCTATATCTATTATACTTTACCAGTAACTCTTGCTTGATTATATTTCATTGATGTGTTATTTAATGATGATTTAAGGGGTGACTTGGAGTAAGGTTTCCAGGGAGATATATACAAAATTTGACACAAGTCCCAGCAAAGTCCGAGTACAGTCCGAGCACAGTCTGAGCAAAGTCCGAGCAAAGTCCGAGTTACTGTCCGAGTACTGTCCGAGTACAAAGTCCACGAGGTCCGTCCTAATTAGGTCCGAGGTCCGAGCTATTTTACATGGAGTCCGCGCGGAGTTTATGCGGACAAGCTCGGACTTTCACTTTTCTGGCCTTTTTTGGCTGTAAAGTCCACAAGGACAGCTCGGACCAGCTCGGACTTCACACGGACAGTGTAAGGGGAACCCCCTTACCGACTCCCATTTTCACTTTTCCGAACTCGGTACCACTCCCGACTCAATTCCCGAACGTACGAACGTTCGCAAACGTTCACTTTACCGACCGTGTACTTACCGACAACATTACCGACTGTACAATTACCGACTACCTTACCACCCCCACCCCGAGTCAAACCCGACTCACGCACTCATTTACACTACACTCGTTTATCTTCACGCTCCCTTCACCGACCCTCTCTCACCGCTCCCCGACCGATGCGCGACTTGTTGGGAATCTAGGGACACGCCCACGTGATCCTTTACCGACAACGCGTGTCGTCGTACCGTACCGGGAACGTGCAATTAATGTAGTATCTCGTATATAGACATAGACCACTAGCTGAGGGACCCTTAGAGTATTCTCTTAGGATCCCCTCCGCTAGGTATGTAGTATGTGTACTATACTGTGAATACATTACTTAGGATCCCCTCCGCTAGCCCGACTTAAGAACCCGACTTCCGTCAGTCGGTTTCCACTTGGTCGTACGCACGCGGGGTTGCCCTTACAGACAGAGCTCGGACTCCGCACGGACTCCGCGCGGATTATGTGGCTAAGTGTAAAGACCTCCAACCTACGCGGAATTAATGGGACAAGTATGGAATGCGACAGTGGTGGAGGCGCAGATTGAGGCAGCGGAAGTTAAGTTTTATTGGGAACACACTGCGAAGATGACGCGTAAACTATATGAAGCATTGTCTTTACTTGGGGCGTTCATAGACTTAGACTGGGAGTCAGACTAGTTTACTCGTTAAATTGAGGATTATAATATTACTCACTTGTGCAGATCTGTGGGTAATTACAGGCCAACGGACTGAGGAGTGTCGTGAGTGTCGTGAGCATGTTCGGTGCTCATGATTGAAGTAGGCATGTACTAGGAATTGCGCACATTGTAAGCCTAACTTGCATAGATCATAAATAGAATATACCACGTTACACCTACCGGGTCAACTTCATCAATGAGTGGGGGACACACTTGCCAGTTCCAAGGGAATTTTGCTGAGCCAGGTAGAATCTAGAACAATCGCGTTGAGAAATGAGCTACCACTTGAAAAAAGGTATCACAGAAAAGACTGACCTTGATATATCCATGGAGCCGGGAGGGGAAACAATTGTTGCGCACAACATTGAGGCTTTTGGATGATTGTACTGGGTATGATGTAGATAACGGGTGCACATTCTCTATAACTTAAATCAACTACTTGTCGTATCGTGAATAATATGCAAGTTCACGCACCTCAATAAAGCAATCACCTCCGGCATCTATTTTATCTTCCAAATGTCAGTCGTGCGTCGAGATACGATGACCGACCAAATTCTATATTGAGTGATTCGTCAATATGTGAAATATTACATATTGTTTAAGTATACAACTAAGTTCGCCGGCCGATGTAAAGATAAAAATCGTATGAATTAAAAATTTTGTTCTTGTCGAAGTAATGTGTACTAGAGATTCTATGGATTGTAAATAAGGAAACTGCATGGAACGTGAACGAAACTTATCTTACTGTGGACAAACGATCAGCTTATTGTATACCCCCTACCTGTGTATGTGCCATAGTTAACAGGTCGACTTATTTTAACTGCAATTCCATTAAAGCTAGTCTGATTTGAAAGACAACCTTGATACTTACCCCAAGCCATCTATGATTATAACACTGTTTCTCGACATACTTGTGCGAGTGTTGCTTTGAGACATTTCCGTAGACCAGATCCAACCTGATTGCTTTGAGACCTAAGGCACTAGGTTACTACAGTCCCGAATGCTTGGTTCTGACTCACCGTTGCGAATCGTGCGTCCTGAGATCTCCATTGCACAGTCAATGCAGCGGGGGCGAGGTATAGGTTGAAACCGGGTCGGAGCCGGAAACAAAAATGCTCCAACACTTACATCATCTTGTCAAACAAAAGATTTTCCCAACATTGCGTCACCTGTCAAATCCATTGGATTTCACCAACAATCACTACATTCGTCATACATACTTAAGGGATACTGTCAGGGCAACTCCGGCAGAGTGCGCACGAACTTAGAAAGAGCGGGACGACGCTGATGGAGGGGATCCTAAGTTAGATGTATTAATAACAGTATGTAACAACATACCTGATGGAGGGGATCCTAAGAGAATACTCTAAGGATCCTCCATCAGGGGGAATGAGCTATATACCTAATTCTACATTAACTACACGTTCCCGGTGCGGTACGACGACACGCGTTGGACTAGCGAAGGTCATGTGACCGTGCCCTTGATAGTCCGAACGAATGCGAAGTCCACCGGCGAACTGCGCGCGAAGTAACGAGTGGGGGTGCCTGGGGGCGTATGTAACGAGTGTGCGATCTAACGAATGTAAGTACGGCGATGAGTGGTAAGTATCGGGGTAAGGGATCGTAAATCGGTAGAGTAGAGGGCGCGAGCGTAAGTGCGCGCGAAGTAAGCCTAGGTTGGCGCGAAGTAAGGAGGAAATGGGGTTCCCCTTACAGATACCTCAACTGCCATATCTGCCCCTCCCATAGCCTAATACGCCCTGTATAATCCACAAAACTCTGCATACAAGTGTTTCTCACATAGTTAGTCTGTTTTAGAACATCGTGCAATGAGATCATTATCAACAACGGATGACTCTTATTATGGAGGTTAATTAGGTGGCGCTGGCTATGATCTGTAATCTCCATTAGTAGCACTCCTTTGTCTAGAAATGAATGAGGCACAAATATCAATTGCATAAAATTTAACCTTTCAGAGTTATGACAATTTCGAAGCTAGGGTAACTACTAAACTAAGGATAAAAAACATCTAGAGTAGAGTAACACCATAAACTAATTAATGGTTGGAGTTGGAGCAATCAAGATTCAGGAATATCAATTTAACCTTCATCAGAGTTGTGAAAAATTCGAAGCTAGGGTAACCACTAAACTAAGGATGGAAGACAGAGGGTAACACCATAAACTAATTGATGGTTGGAGTTGGAGTAATCAAGATTCAGGAGACCCTTCATTACCTGCAACAAGTGCCCTCAATTTTGCAATGAATGCATCCTTACCAATTACCCCATCTGCATCCGGAGATTCCAGAGCAGCCTGTACCTCAGCAAGGGTAGCTTGGACGGCGTGGTGTTTCTTATTGGCCTGGTCGAGTTCAATGGAAAGCTCAACAGCTTCCTGGCGTCGTGAACTTATAAGAGCCGAGGTTATTGTGTTGAACTGGTTTTGGATGACCGTCAACTCTTTTTTTGCGTCGCGTTGGAGCCGAGGGGAGGCATAATTTGTATAGCCCTTGGCGCCGTTGACATGTTGGCCTCCTAAAAAAATCCACGCCCCCGTTTCCTTGGACAGATTTTCAGCCTATTGACTTGCTGTCAGTCGAAGTCCAAATCTATAATATGTAATAAGGACTTACCCGAATAATAAGATCCCGCATTCCACGATGAAATCTTTTGCCAGCCTCGCACGCGTCCGGCTGCACGGGACGGAGTGGCTTTGTGCGAACAATAGCTAGCGAGGGAGAAACTTGAGATATAAAAATTAGGGACAATAACATATGTACGTACTGTATTGCGCATTTCCCTGCTTAGCGCCCTCGACGAGGCCATAAAGAGGATTACTAGCCGTAATTCTAGTACGCTTAGGATCAGGTGAAGCCGCGTCGAATGAGTCAGAGGCAGCAGCAGGTGTAGATCCTGTGAGTGATGAGAATCCAATAGGTTCCGATGTCGTTGAAACGGCGGGACGTGCTGGTGGCGTTGATGGTAGGGAAGGATCTACTAATGACGTGCCCGATGGTCTCACTTCGGCTGTATCTTTTCCAGGAGAGGCCTGTAATAAACCGTTGGGAGGTGCCTGCAATATTAAAATCAGAGGCTAGGAAGTTGGCGCAGTAAAAAAGGGTCACAAAAATTTACCATGCTGAAAGCAAACGGGTTAACAACCGGGGGCAGAGGTAAACCTGCCGGAGGTGCCCCCAATGATCTCGCTTTGTATCCGCCTTGTCCAGAATGAGTCTGTGGTACGCCGTTGTGGACAATCTGTAATTTTCAAGGTCAGAAGTGATCTTTAGTTGCAAAAAAAAAGTACCGTTTTGGAGACAAACGGGTCGATCTCCGAGAGCAAAGGTAAACCTGCTGGGAGCACACCCGATGATCTCGCTTCGTATCCGCCTTGTCCAGGGTGAGTCTGCGGTATGCCGTTGTGGACAAGCTGTAATTTCAAGGTCAGAAGCGATCTTTAGTTGCCAAAAAAATGTACCGTTTTGGAGACAAACGGGTCGATCCCCGAGAGCAAAGGTAAACCCACTGGGGATATCCCCGACGATCCTGTGCCATGCGCACCTTGCTTGGAACGGGGACGCAATATATCATTCGGATAGACCTGCAATCAGAAAGTCAGATGCAAAAGTGGGAGTCAAAAGTTACTTACAGGCTTGAAAGTAAACGGATAGGCCATAGAATTGCTATGCTGCACAGGTAAATCATCAATTGGGGCAACTAAAAATCAAAATTGACACGTACGATTTGCGTCATTGACAAGGGGGTGGGAGTTGACATTGCGGAATTAGACAGATCCACAGGGGGGACCTGCATCAAGGACGAAGGACCGGGCCTGAACAGAGGGCTAGAGAGCAGTGGAGGAGGACTTGAAGGGGGTAAGGGACTTGAGGACGGTAGGGGGCTGGAGGGCATAAGAGACTTAGTCTGTCAAAATGATAAGTTCGTTACTATGGGTCGGTTATGGCTGGAGACTCACCTTCAAGTAATCCCGTCCCGTAGTCGTGTGAACGCACTGACTGCGTAGAGGGTTGTGGGGACATTTTCAACATCTTCGAGGCGCGGGAGCTGCACGTTTGTGCGCGGCAGCAAAAGTAGCTTGCTTCGTGGATGGCGTTCGTACTCTTTTCTCCTTGATGGGTGTATGGGGGGCCATGGGTAACGGGAGGTTTAGATTGACGATTATATACCTATTTTGTTGTCCGGAATGCTATCCGAGGGTGAATTTGACCAGGAACTTTGCTTGTTAGGCCCTAGATCGGGGAGGTTACTGATTTAGGGTTAGTAAAACGAGACGGATTACTTACATGATCCAATTGAGAGAAGCCTTGTGTACTTGGAAATTTTGCAAGTCCCCGCGCCCTCTGTCCGAACTTGCCATGTCAGTCTCTCCCGAGCCCAAGTTAATCGTGGTCAACACCCCCCTGGACTCACCTGAGGGAAGTTTTCCTACCTTGCAACTGTCCCACCCGTTTCCCGACGACGACTCCAGTCCTCAAAAGCGGACACGAAAGCCCTTGGCGCGACAGAGGAAGCGACAGCGGACTGACCGTATGCCGGAATTCGTGCAGAAGTCCTACCCATCAAGCGAACTCATCGCTGAAGATCCGGTGGCCACACATGTCCATAGTGCTGAGGCTGAAGATTTGGATGTGCCCAATGACGGCGACGTGGACTCCAACTCTGAAAATGAGCTTGAGGTCATGACAAGTAACGAAACTGACTACTCAGCTGCGGTCCTGGACGAAAGGGCGGGCTTTTACCCAATTACACGCGAGCTCTTTGTTGTTCAAGGTTGGGATAAGAAACGTTCAAGCATCACGGTAAGCGTTCCTACAACAGACCGAGAAAACCTGTTATAACAGTGGGGCATTTAGGATTCTTGGTTCCACTTACAACGCTCGGGAATTGGACAAGGCACCTATTATGGTTGTACTTGCCCTCGCGACTGGTTTAGAGAGCCTTGCGTCCACGAACTCTTCCTAAGAAATAATTGGGAGAAGTTCTCGTACCTAAATGAAGCCGAATGGGATACAAAAGGTAAGTCTCAATCCTTTCAATTAGAAAATAACAACTCACCAAGAAAAGATGGTCGTTGACAAGCATGGGTCTGCCCCATGCTTGTAAAACCCAAGTACCGACCTCTTTCACCGTTTCCCGACTCATCCTCTTTATTACCGACTTACTTACTTTATTTACCGACTTTAGTGCATATTCCCGACTTCACTTCGTATTCCCGACTTCGTTTCCCGACTTCGTTTACCGACTCAACGTTCCGAAATCCGACTTTGATCACATGAACACTATACCCATTGAGTCTCCATTCCATACTTACTCCATATATACTACTCCTTTATGTTACCCCTTGAAACAGGTACTACTTTCTGTTTGGTTTTGTTTCTAGAATTAGTTGTACCTATTTTCCGACTTAGTTATAAAAATTTTACATAGGGTTTTCCTGTAACAACTTACTACCCAACTGCTACCCACCTAATACACCCCACTTCTCCTCTCTACTTCGTCTCTGAGCTGGACTTTGGTGACAGCCCTTCCTAAGTGGAAATCCTCACACTTTCTAGGAGAGGAACTGTTCTGAGTAGGACTTATGTTCTAACACACTCAGAGCGTACTCGCTATCGTCATATTGGAGCCCACCGCGAGGGATTTTCATTTTATAGGGCCACGTCATCAATTTCCGACTCCTTTTTCATCTTTCCATTCGTTTCCGAATCCTTTTACAGTGTTCACGACGTTTACCGACTTCATTTCTCTTCATTCTCCGACTTCGTTTTCTGCGAAAAGACCGACTTCGAACTCGGTATTTTGAATCTGACAACGTTTAGCCCTTTAAGTAGAACATGGCATATTCTTCATTCTATCCCCCTCCTTTACAATACTTTATTCCACAAATTCCGACTCCTTTCATTCCACATAATCCAACTCCACACCTTACTTCACAAAACCCGACTTCTTTCTTTCCACAAAACCCGACTCCGCACCTTTTTCCACAAAATCCGACTCCGTACTACTCCATTCCTTCCCCGCTCTGCTCTCCTCAAGTATCTACACCACAGTACCATGCCAGTCCATCGTTCGGAATCTCTTCATATTATCCTTCCACACTTTTTCCGAACTTCAACCGTACGACCGCAGATTTACCGAGGTTCTTTCGGGATTATGAGAACTTTGCGGATTCAGTTCGTTTTACCGACCAGCAGAGAAAGGACAACATCATCTATCATCTTGACATGTATGAAGCGGTCAGATGGGCACAAGTACCCGAGTTTTCCGACCCCAGGCAGTCCTATATCAGTTTCAAGATGTCCATTGCCTCCCTCTACGTTTCCGCCGACTCTGCTCACCATTCCCAGCTCCAGGAACTCGAGGATCTTGTCGGAGAAGTATCCCGACAAGGTATTGTAGGTATTAGAGACTTTACCGACTTCTACGAACGCTATGGGAACGTAGTCGAACAACTTGAACAGAGGGACCGAATCAGTAAACGCAAAATCCATCAGAAGTTTTTAGCAGCACTTCCAGCCCAACTTGCGGACAAAATCCGATTCAGGTTATGTGTCACCCCGCCGTTCTTGCGCGCTGATGATTACGTCGATTTAGAACGTCTTATTCTTGTCGGACTCGAGTCACTCGAAGAACAGTGCAGTACCCCTTCCATTCCCCATCCTGTCCGAACGACTCTACCCCCGTCCCACGATTCGGATTTTACGAACTCGGTACCCCGCATGAATGTCCAGTCAGAAACCGTTCGGAAAACCGTCAGCCAGCCCTCAGTATCAGTCGGAAAACTTCCCAACAACACTTTCACTTCATCTGAACGCGTCAACGTCCATCAGAACACGTTCCCGACAACAGTACAGTACGCTCCAGTCCAGAACGACCCAGTGCCTTTAGTACCTCCAGGCCTGGAAAAGAGACCACCATTCACACTTCCTACATCTCCAGCACTCTCCCAGATGACCCCAGCGTACGGTTTACAGTCCAATGAAGTCCCAGTCACGGTCCGACAAGTTGTTCCCCCCATGTCCATCCCCACTCCAGTAGACAGCGAAATACCGACTCTAGTCAAGTCGGATTCTGCGTTTTCTGTACCAATGCACTCTCTGCCGGAAAGACCGACCACGAACGCCTTCCCCCATCTGACACCCCAGTCCCCAGACGTTCATACCATAGACCAGTTACCGACTCGTTCCGTATCCCCAGCACCCAGTCCCAGCATCGTTCAGACTTCCCCCACAGCGGGTGGAAGTACAGCTTCAGTTTCCGACAGTTTCCCTTCCGTTACCGAACTCAAATGAGAGTTATCGACTGCATCAAGCAGTATTTTAGAGATTACAACTACGCCGTGCCGTAGTGTTCGAGTACCGACTGCGCAGAGCAGTATTTTGACGAGACCGACTACGCCATGTCGTAGTATCAGTATCCCGACTGCTACAGTGCGCAGTACATCTTTCCGAATCCATTCTAATCATTGTATCACAGAAAAACCGACTTATATTGCAACGAAGAACATTCGACGCGCACTCCAGACTGCACTATGCTATCTGGAATCGTTCCCAAATCTTTTCAACATCAGTATTCACCGTTCCAAGTTCACCCAAAAGCCGACTCAGACCATCGTTCCGTTCGGAAACGCTAGTCCCAATCGCCATTGTGACAGGAGTTCGAGGATACATCAGTTGTATAAGGTACTGCGCAGGACCCGACCACGTCCGAAACCACCAGACATCTTGCTCATATTTACCGACTTGGGTTTTTACGATACCCGATGACAAGCACAGCGTTGCGCTATGCGTGTCAACCGCTCATTATACGACTTCCGCGCACCTCTCCACTTTCCGCGTACTTCCGCACCTATGGGAAGTATCCTCCGCCGCACCACACTCACACAACGTACGACACGCGCGGGCGCGGAGGTTCCACCTTTCGCACGACACCCGCTCTACCTCTCGCGCCGACACTCATCCCTGAGACCCTTCGCGGGCTCTTCACTCTCCATTCCAACACTCTACCGACATCAGGGTCGCTCGTACTACCATCTATTAAGGTACTCCGGGCTATTTCTCCGTAATCCCCTTCGGGGAAAGTCCGCTCGGTCCGCTCCCGACTCGGCTCCGCTCATCTAGCTGACGGTGCCTGATTGTCCAGTTATCTCCGGAGGTGCACATGAAACGGAGGGGACCTCCGCTCTTTTGATATTTTTCGTCTAAATCCTCTTTTTCTCTGTAGTATAGTCGCGCCATATTCCTCCACTTCATATATATCCATTTACGGACTCATCCCCAGTAGTACAGTCTCCCAGTAGTATAAAAACACTGCACTTTTGTAACTTAATGAAGAGAAATCGTTCTCCCCTCGTTTCCGCGTTCACTTCTCTATAGGACAATCGTGTCCTCTTTTAATAAGTCGTTCGTCGTCTTCCGCACTTAAGCACGTAGCGCGGATTCTCTAGAAAAGCTCTTGCATATTTCCGCGCATCGTTCCGACGAGCAAAGATCATAGCATCTTCAATTTCTAAGTGATATCGTCTTGCGGATACTACGTTGTGAGCACACAGATCGAAGACACAGTACAGACCCGCTTCGCGGCAGTTACGCAGTCCTAGAACTAGGTCTCCGCTTCCGCGCACTTGACCACTGCACGCACTTCACTCTCTTTTAGTTCCGCTTTCGTAGTTTCACACCGCAGTTCCTCGCGGATACTTACTATACTCTTTGTTGGATACTTGCTGACTCCGCCGCTCCTAGGAAACCTCCTCTTTACATATCTTACGAGGAGAGCGTCGGGTGTAGTTAACTAACTTAACAAATGCTCGGCCGTACTCGGTATCGTCATATTGGAGCCCACCGCGAGGGGTTTCCATCATTGAAGGCGAGCAGCACCCTCCCACAGATTATACACTCCGTGAGGAAGTCCTCCGCGCCGTTGGAGATCCACTCTGCCGCTGCTCAGTTCGTACATGTAAGGGCAACCCTGCGCGCGTACGACCAAGTGGAAACCGACTGACGGAAGTCGGGTTTTAACTGGGTTCGGAAGTCGGGTTCTTAAGTCGGGCTAGCGGGGGGATCCTAAGTAATGTATTCACAGTATAGTACACATACTACGTACCTAGCGGGGGGATCCTAAGAGAATACTCTAAGGGTCCTCCAGCTAGTGTTCTATGTCTATATACGAGATACTACATTAACTACACGTTCCCGGTGCGGTACGACGACACGCGTTGTCGGTAACGGATCATGTGGGCGTGTCCCTGGATTCCCGACAAGTCGCGCATCAGTCGGGGAGCGGTAAGGGAGTGTCGGTGAAAGGAGTGTGATGGTAAACGAATGTAATGTAAGTGAGTGCGTGAGTCGGGTTTGACTCGGGGTGGGTCGGTAAGGTAGTCGGTAAGTACATGGTCGGTAATGCGGTCGGTAAATGGAAGGGTTGTCGGACGAACGTTCGCGAACGTTCGTACGTTCGGGAATTGAGTCGGGAATGGTAAAGGAGGTCGGAAATGTGAAAATGGAAGTCGGTAAGGGGGTTCCCCTTACATTACCCCCCCTCTAGGATTGCACGACCTCGTGCAATGGTCGGAAAGGGATGGAGTCGAATTGAGCCCGCTGAAGTCGTCGAGGAGCCTGAGGGTTTGCCTTGTGGAACTTGGCAACAATGTCATCTGCATGAACATTGTCGGCCGGTTCCCAAGAGTTGTGTTCATACCCGTATCCTTTCCAGGCTACGAGATAAAACAACTTCCCCCGACTGACCCGACTGTTCAGTATATCTCTCACTTCGTACTCTTCCTCTCCGTCCACTAGTACGGGTGGTGGGACGGTAGTCGGCTTTCGTCCAGGGATCGGGTCGGCGGGTGCTGGTAAGAGTTTCACGACGTGGAAGACTGGATGTACGCGCGCCATCGACCTGGGTAGCTTTAGTCGGTAAGCGTGCGTACCTATCCGCTCGGTGATCGGGTACGGTCCCACATAGCGGTGGGCCAGTTTCCGAGTGGGTCTTTGGATCGGAATGTCCGTGGAATCCACGTATACTAAATTGCCGACTTCGTACTCGGGGGTCGGTCGGTGTTTGCGATTATAGTATCGCGCCATGTCGTCCTTCGATTTGGCCAGGGCCGACCGTGCTTCCTCTAGCGCGGATTTCATTCGTTCGGTGAACTCCCCGACTGTCTCTAGTCGGGTTTCCGTGGCCTGTGGTTCGAATCCCATTCGGGGGTGACGTCCCGTGTCGAGGAAGAAGGGTGTCTGCTGCGTCGCCGAGTGGACATGGTTGTTGTACTGAAACTCGGCGAGTGGGAGGAGGTCTGACCAGTTGTCCTGTCGTTCACCGACAAACAGTCGGAGATACTGCTCGAGTTCTTGGTTGACTCGTTCGGTTTGTCCGTCAGTTTGCGGGTGATAGGCTGTGGACGACGTCAACTTAATCCCGAGTAGTCGGTAAAGTTCCTGGGTGAACTCGGCCACGAATTGTGGTCCCCTATCGGACACTACCGCGTTCGGTAATCCATGGTGCTTCCAGATTTCCTTCAAGTACAGGCGTGCGGCTCCCAGAGCTGTAACCGTGGTGTGAGTCGGGATGAAGTGGGATCTCTTTGCTACCGACTCTACCACTACCATTACCGCGTCGAATCCGTCTGACTCGGGTAGCGCGCCGACGAAGTCTACGCTGATGATCTCCCAGCGGGACTCGGGGATTTCGAGTGGCTTCAGCTCTCCGATTGGTAGTTGGCGCTGTATCTTCGTCCGTAGACATAGGTCGCAGGTCCGACAGTATTGTCCTATGTAGCGCGACATCTGTGGCCACCAGTAGTTTCGGGAAATTAGTTCCAATGTTTTCCACCGACCTGCGTGTCCCGCTACTCGGGTATCGTGGTGTTGCTGAACAATGCGTCTTCTTAAGTCGGCAAAGTTGGGGACGTAAACCCGACCCCGGAAATAGAGTACTTCCTGCTCCTCCCGCCACTCAGCGCTATGGACCGACTTGCCTTTTCCCAGTCGGAGCTTTCGTGCAGCTTCTGCTACCGAATCTTCTTGGTGTCCACCTCGATTTCCGCGTCGGATATCCTTCATAATATCCTTCTCTTCGCCTTCCGCCTTGATTCCTTCTAACGCGCGTACCATGAACAATTCGGGCTTGAGTAGTACAATGTCTTTATTGTCCTCTGCGCCGTCCGAATGGTCGGCGCGTCTAGATAGCGCGTCGGGCTTGCCCATACTTTGTCCAGGTTTGTGGTGCAACGAGAAGTCGAATCGGGAAAGATATAACGACCAGCGAGCTTGTCGGCGATTGAGTTTCTGGGCTGACCGGAAGTACTCCAGATTCTTGTGGTCAGTCCAGACCTCAAATGGGTGTCGGGATCCCTCCAGGAAGTGCCTCCATTCCTCCAGGGACCGAATGATCGCTAACATCTCCTTGTCGTGAATCTCGTAATTCCTCTCGACTGCGTTCAGGCTCTTGGACATGAATGCTACCGGGTGCCATTTATCATCTTCCCGACTTAGTTGAGAGAGTACCGCACCTGTTGCAAAATCCGACGAGTCGGCTTCTACGCGGTAAGGTCGGTCGTCGTCGGGAAATACCAACACAGGTCGGGAAGCCACTCTAGCCTTCAGTTCGTCAAATGCCGACTGTTCGACCTCGCCCCATTTCCACACTGAGTCCTTGCGCGTGAGATCGAAGAGTGCCCGAGCATGATGTGAGAATCCTTCAATGAACCGACGATAGAAGTTCGTGAACCCGAGGAAGGACTGCACTTCCTTCTTGCTGGTCGGGGTTGGCCACTCGACGATCCCGCTAACCTTGACGGGGTCCATCTCCGTCTTGCCCTCCGAAATGATAAGTCCCAAGTACTCGATTTTCTCTTGCTCGAACTCGCATTTGTCCAGTTTGAGGAATAATTTGTGCTCCCGACAACGTTTCAATACTTCCCGAGTGATTTGTCGGTGTTCTTCTCGGGTTTTCGTATAGATGAGAATGTCGTCGATGTATACGCAGACCACTCCTGCTACGATGAGGTCCTGGAATATTGCGTTCATCATCGTCTGGAACGTTGCGGGTGAGTTGGTGAGGCCGAAGAACATTACCAACGGCTCGAATAGTCCCCGATTCGTTCGGAATGCCGCCTTCCATTCATCTCCCTCCTTTATCCGAACGTTGTTGTAACCCCATCGTACGTCGAGCTTGGTGAAGTACTTAGCTCCCCGTAGTTGGTTGATGAGTTCGGAGATGAGGGGGAGGGGGTACGCATTCTTGATCGTCATCGCGTTGAGCACTCGGTAATCTTGTACAGGTCGGAGTGAGCCATCCTTCTTCTTGATGAAGAAGAATGGCGCAGCCATGGGTGATTTAGATGGGCGAATGCGCCCCGACGACAGATTCTCTTCCAGGAACTTGTCGAGTTCTTCCTGTTCCGTTACCGACAAGGGATATACCTTGCATGACCGAGCTTTCGAATCGGGAATGAGTTCTATGGCGTGGTCCCAGGGCCTCTTGTCGGGAAGCGCGTCGAATGAGGTTTTCGAGAACACATCTTCAAACTCGTGCAGGTACTCGGGTGCTGTTTCGCGGAACGTCTTGGTTGGTCGGGAGTTGCGATGGAAAGCCTCCGCAAGTCGCTGCGAAATGTTCGGGATCGCGCGACACATCTCTTGTGGGCCTTTCGCGGTGTTTTCCGACTTGTCGGGCGGGTGCATAGTCACGGCGAAGATGCGGTCTCCTTCCTCGAGCAGTTCGGAGAGGGGGTTCGAATCTTCTGCGTCCAATTCGGACTCGTCTTCCTCGTCCAAACCCGCGGTCGGGAATTGTCCTGTGCGACATGCATTCACTCGTTCCTCGATCTTCCGCCTTTCCTTGGTTTCCGCCTTGACCTCTTCGGTGCACACCCGACACTGGGCTGGACACCGACTGAGTTTTACCTCATTCGTCGTCCAGTCTATCTCCGGGTTGTGCTGTCTGAGCCAGGTGTAGCCCAGTATGAGGTCGTGAGTGTTGATCTGCGTTACCGCGAAGGTGGTGCGTTCCGAGTGTCCCTTGTATCTAAGTACCAATTCGACAACTTCCCGAATGGATCCCGACTCGTTTGGGGTTCCATCGACGTTGTATACCGGGATCGGACGTTGCAGTTTTCGGGTAGCAATTCGGTGTTTGTCCACAAACCGTTGTTGGATGAACATCCCCGTTGCTCCCGAGTCGAGGAGTCCACTCACTCCGAACGTCTCTCCGGTGTCGGTAGTTTGTAGTTCTACCTTCAGATTGAGTGACCGTGGTCCTGGGGTTGCAGCTACCTTGTAGACCTTGGGTAGTCTGCGCTCCCAGCGTGGTATCCGCATACTCCGAACTGACTCTGGGGGTAGGGAATGTTCGGGTTCTGCCTCTGATTCGGGCGCGGTCTCGGGTAGTTCTTCGACGGTGAGGCTTTCGAATCGGTTTTGGGTTGGCTTTTGGTTCGGGGGAGGTGTTTTCACATTTCCCGACCGGCGTGGTGTCTGTGTTCCCGTCTCCCGACTAGTCGGTTTTGGTGTCGTCGGCGGCGGGGACGTAGGTTGGTCAGATCCCGACTCGAGCTTCGCGGCGAATGGTGGTTCCTGCGTCTTGGGTGTGGATTCAGGTTCCGTACTTGCGAATGCCTCATTGTCCATCCGGAGTTCGTCCCATCTGAGGGCGGCGGTGTACCATGCTCGGGGGTCGTCGTCGTTTGGTCTTCCCAGAGGCATGGTCGCAATCTGCGACTGGATGGTCGGGTTGAGTCCTTTCCTATACTTTACCACCACGGTGGTCCCTTCTTTGTATTCCGACTTGTCGATGAGTTCCCGGAATTCGTCGGTGTACTCGTCCACTGAACGGTCGCCCTGATGGTAACTGTTCGTTTCCAGTCGGATTCGTGCGCGTTGGGCCTCTCCTTGAGTGTAGAAGCTTAGTGCAAAGTCGGCCTTGAATTCCTCCCAGGTTTCGTACATGGGTGCGCCGACCTTCTCCTCGAAGCGTAGCGCGCGGTCGGTAAAATTGTACGCGCGTCCCGCTTGCATGAAGGTGAAGGCCCATTGCACTTGGGCATTCTGATCTTCAAACTGGTGGGGTACTAGCTTGATGTAGAGTTCACAGGACTGGATGAATGCTCTGCCGCGCTCTCGTGCGCCGTCAAAGGGCTGTGGCGGGGCTGGGCGGAGTGTCGACTGATTTACCGATCGGGGTGTTGGTATCGCTGTTGTTACATGGGGTGTCGCTAGAGTCAGTGATGGTACATCGGTGTGTGGTGAGGGGTTTCCGACTCGATCCAACAACGTCCGAAGGGTGTGTTTGAGTTTTTGGAGGTCCTCCGACCTTGTGGTGAGTAGTCGTCGTAGTTCTTCGAGTTCGGACTCCATGCGTTCCATTTGACTGGGTTCGGACATCTTACTGCTCGTGTTCCTACGTTTAACTGACTCGGGATGAGGGGCAGATTGTGCGATACGGGTTTAGGAGTTGACGGCTCGTTATTACCGTCCGTGCAATCTGAGGCCTCGGGTGGTGAGAGTATTCTAATGTAAGGGCAACCCCGCGCGCGTACGACCAAGTGGAAACCGACTGACGGAAGTCGGGTTTTAACTGGGTTCGGAAGTCGGGTTCTTAAGTCGGGCTAGCGGGGGGATCCTAAGTAATGTATTCACAGTATAGTACACATACTACGTACCTAGCGGGGGGATCCTAAGAGAATACTCTAAGGGTCCTCCAGCTAGTGTTCTATGTCTATATACGAGATACTACATTAACTACACGTTCCCGGTGCGGTACGACGACACGCGTTGTCGGTAACGGATCACGTGGGCGTGTCCCTGGATTCCCGACAAGTCGCGCATCAGTCGGGGAGCGGTAAGGGAGTGTCGGTGAAAGGAGTGTGATGGTAAACGAATGTAATGTAAGTGAGTGCGTGAGTCGGGTTTGACTCGGGGTGGGTCGGTAAGGTAGTCGGTAAGTACATGGTCGGTAATGCGGTCGGTAAATGGAAGGGTTGTCGGACGAACGTTCGGGAATTGAGTCGGGAATGGTAAAGGAGGTCGGAAATGTGAAAATGGAAGTCGGTAAGGGGGTTCCCCTTACAGTACAAGCTTTACACCAGTCGCCGCTGTTGTCCGCGCCCGTGACAGCACACTACTTTCACAACTTGAGTTATCTATCCCTCCGCTTCGAACGCTGACGACGCCAGATCCCTCCGAGACATCGGACTGGTCCCCAGACGAGCTCCTCAGCTTGGTGGACACCCCGGAACGAATCTCCTACCTATCCCTTCCTCCACTCTTTCCTTCTACTTCATCCTCTCTTTTATCATCATTCACTATGTCTACCCCAGGTGGCACACCTTCGCCAGGCGGTCCGCCTCAGCCATTCTTCGGCGCAGCACCCGGCGCTGCCGCCGCCCCAGTACCAGCACAAGCACCAGCACCAGCACCGGCACCTGCGCAGGCCGCCGCGCAACAGCAACCACAACAACACCACCATGGGCTCACTTACATGCCCGCGCGCACCAACTCCAACGCGCCGCAGTTTGACAACAAGCCGCAGAACCTCAAACGGTTCTATCAAGACTTCGAGCACCTCGCAAACCTTGTAGGACTCACCGATGCGCAAAAGAAGGAGCACATTGTGCGGTATGTCGATACATATACTTCTATATTATGGCAGAGAGACCCCACATTCACGGATGCCAACGCGGACTTTGACGCGTTTAAAACTGCAATCGCGCTCCTCTATCCGGGCGCGGATCTTGAGGACGCTTACCGCTTTTCCGACGTAGACCAGTTAGTCGCTGCCTGGCGCGCAGCGGGAGTCCGCACCATGACGGACTTTGGAGAATTCTATAGGAATTTCAAGGGTATGGTTGACCACCTACAGGTTAAAGGGCGCATCGGAAAGCGCGAGATCCAAGAACGCTTCCTCGGAGGTTTACCAATCGAAACCGCCAGTAAGATCCATCTCCGCCTGCAAATCCAGCACCCGGACCGACACGTCGACGAGCCCTACTCCCTTGAAGAGTTATTCAAGACTGGCACAACGGTAATCAGCGGAACCTCCGCTCTTGACGCGCATAATCCCTTTGCGTTTGCTGCTGCCTACATGCCACAGCCCGCCGCTCCAGCAGCCCCCGCTGTCGCTCCGCCAGTTCCACCTCCCGCGCCGTATCAGCCATACCAACCGTTTCAACCTTATCAAAGCACGACGTTTCAACCTTATCAAAGCACGTACGGAAACACCTTCATTGTTCCGCCTCCAGAAGCTGCACCCGCCGCGCCTGACGCTTACCAACTCTTGCCGCGCGCGCCTGGTATCAAGTTGGAGGATCCCAACTTAGTGTTATTAAATTCGTTAAGTGCCACAGTTCTGTCCCTACAACAGCAGCTGCAGCAAATTCAACAGAAGCCCGCGCAAAACAACTCCAACAACAACAGCAACAACAACAATCAGCAGCGCGCCCGCTTCAATTGCAACTTCTGCGGACTCGAAGGACATGGTATCCGCACCTGTAACGTCGCCTTCCGCTACATCAATGAGAACCGCGTCCGCCGCGAGAATAACAGGTTAGTAATGCCTGACGGATCGCAGATTCCGCGCGCTGGGCAAGGCGAAACCCTCCAGCAGTGCGTTGATCGAATCCAACCGCAACCCGCAGGACAAGCTCCGCCTCAGCGCACCGCCGCTATGCTGGAGATAGTGTCCCCCGCAGTCGTCGAAGCTCAGATAGCTCACACTGCGCAGGTAAATATGCAGGTACAGGATTTAGACGAAGAAGACATGAATCAGGATGACGCGATGGAGATCGCCGCTTTAGAAGCCAGCCTCTTCGAGCTCAGGAAGAACGCGCGCCCTAAGGCCCGCTTCGATGGAGTTAACATGCCAGCGCGCCCTCGAGGTAAACAAGCGGAAACTAACAAGAATACACCTGCGGCAGCTGCTCCCGCTCCACCAACAGTTCCTCCACAACCTGCTCCTGTCCAACAATCTTCCGCGTCTGCTTCCACCGCTGTATCTCTTTCCCGCGACGATCCCAAGCAGAAGGACGAACCTAGCTTCCGCTATGCTGCCCCCATCGAAGACAAAGACATCGGAACTAGACTCTACAACCGCCTCCTCGACGCGCCTGTCACCGTCACAGCGCGGGAGATCCTCGCCACCTCCCCTGAAGTCCGCAAACAAATGAAGGAAGCCACCACCACGCGGAAAATTCCTACTGGCACAAAGACCGCCACCGCCTACGTCACTACTGACGTCCGCCAAGTCTTCCAACAGTCCCTCGTATCAGGGCAAGTCAACGAGCGCCTCGTCGTCGCTAAGGAGTCATGCGCGCTCCGCTCCATCACCCCCATCGTCGAGGGTCTTCACGAAGTTGAGTGCATCTTAGATCCTGGTTCCGAGATTGTCGCGATGTCTGAAGCGGTCTGGAGGACCATCAACAGACCCCTCAACCCCGACTATCGCATTTCCTTGCAGTCCGCCAACTGCTCCAAGGATTTATCAAACGGAATCGTCGAGAATCTTGAGTTAGACATAGGCGGAGTTAAGCTCTATGTACAGGCCCACGTCGTTGTCAGGGCAACTCCGGCGGAGTGCGCGCGAACTAAGTAGAGCAAGACGACACTGAGGAGGGGATCCTAAGTATTGTCTATTAATGTACAGTATGTAACTACGCACCTGAGGAGGGGATCCTAAGAGAATACTCTAAGGAGCCTCCTTCAGGGGGGGGAGTGCTATATACCTAGTACTACATTAAAGACACGTTCCCGGTGCGGTACGACGACACGCGTTGGGCTAGCGAAGGTCACGTGACCGTTCCCTGGCTAGTCCGAACAAGTGCGAAGTCCTGCGGCGAACTGCGCGCGAACTAAGGAATGGGGGTGCGTGTGGGCGTAGGTAATGAATGCGTGGTGTAGCGAATGTAAGTGAGCGAGCGCGAAGTAAGCAAGGAGACTGTATCGTAAGTCGGCGGAATAACTGAGTCGTGGGGTCGGCGAAGTGAGAGTCGCGAAGTAAGAATCGCGAAGTAAGGATCGGCGAAGTAAGGGAGAAATGGAGTTCCCCTTACATTACCCCCCTTCTAGGTTCGCGTGTCTTCACGCCGGTGTTGGAATGGGATCTGTGCGAATTGGACACGTTGTACAAGTCGTGGTGCGCTGGGGTTGCGTCTGTAGAACTCGGCGACCAGCTCGTCTGCGTTCACCTTGTCGGCGGGTTCCCAGGAGTTCTGCTCGTAACTGTAGCCTTTCCAGGCGATCAGGTACTGCAGCTTGTTCCTGTAAATCCGGCTATCCATGATCTCCTGTACTTCGTAATGTACCTCGCCATCGACCAGGGTGGGTTCTGGGACTTCGGTGACTCTCCGCCCGGGTATTGGGTCGTGCAGCGCGGGTAAGAGTTTGACGACATGGAAGACCGGGTGGATGCGCGACAGCGTTGGCGGGAGCTTGAGGCGGTAGGCGTGCGATCCCACCTTGGCTTCGATGGGGTAGGGCCCGATGTAGCGATGAGCGAGTTTCTGCGAAGGTCGAGTGATGCGAATGTCGCGCGAGTCCAGGTACATCCAATCTCCCACTTGGTAGTCGGGTGTTGGCTTCCTCTTGCGATTGTAGTACTGCGCCATCTCGTCTTTCGCCTTGGCTAGCGCGGAGCGAGCTTCCTCGAGGGTGTCCTTCATTTGGTCGCGGAATTCATTTGCGGTTTCCAACCGGGATGGTGCGGTCTGTGGTTCGAAGCCCATGCGCGGGTGTCGGCCGGTGTCCAGGAAGAACGGCGAGTGTTGTGTCGAGGAGTGGACATGGTTATTGTATTGGAATTCGGCGAGCGGTAGAAGGTCGACCCAGTTGTCCTGTCGCTCGCTGACGAATAACCGGAGATACTGTTCCAGTTCTTGGTTAACTCGCTCGGTCTGTCCATCTGTCTGTGGGTGGTATGCCGTGGACGCTGTGAGTTTAATATCAAGCATGCGATATAACTCCCTTGTGAATTCCGCCACGAACTGTACCCCCCGATCTGAGACCATAGCCTTCGGTAAACCGTGCAGCTTCCACACATGTTGGAGGTAAAGCCTCGCCGATCCAAGCGCGGTGATTGTTGTTGTGGTTGGGATGAAGTGCGCGCGTTTACCGACCGTGTCCACCACTACCATGATCGCATCATGCCCTTGCGACTCAGGTAGTTCCACGATAAAGTCCACGCTCGCTACATCCCATCGCCCTTCCGGAATCGGTAGCGGTTTGAGTTCGCCGATTGGTAGCTGACGTTGCGCCTTGGTTCGGAGGCATAGATCGCATGTCTTGCAGTATTCGCCGATGTAACGCGACATTTGCGGCCACCAGTAGTTGCGCGATACCAGTTCCAGTGTCTTCCATCGTCCGGCGTGTCCTGCAATTCGCGAGTCGTGGTGCTGCGCAACTATGCGTCTGCGAAGGTCAGCATGCTTTGGGACGTAGATGCGATCGCGGAAATACAACAACTCCTGTGCTTCTCTCCACTCTGCGCTCCGAACCGATTTCCCTGTGGACTTCTTCAACTCCTGCGCCGCCTTCACCACCGCTTCCTCTTGATGTCCCTCTCGATTACCTCTCCGAATGTCTCGCAGGATGTCCCTTTCCTCTCCTTCCACGACCATTCCTTCCAACGCGCGGATTGTGAACAACTCCGGTTTTAGCAGTACTAAATCGCGATTGTCTTCGCTTCCATCGCTGTGGTCCGCTCGGCGCGATAGCGCGTCTGGCTTACCCATAGTTCGTCCGGGCTTGTGATGCAGCGAGAAGTTGAATCGGGAGAGGTACAGTGACCACCTGGCCTGTCTCCGATTCAGCTTCTGGGACGTCCGGAAGTATTCGAGGTTCTTGTGGTCCGTCCAGATCTCGAAGTCGTGTCGCGCGCCTTCGAGGAAATGTCGCCATTCTTCAAGTGCGCGAATGATGGCCAGCATTTCCTTGTCGTGTATCTCGTAATTTCGCTCGACCGCTGAAAGGGGTATTCTACTCTTAAGTGTATAAAATCAAAGATATGATCTCACACTACTCCTCTAATACACACAAAAAGGCAGAAGTACGCCTGTAAGTTCGTGGGTACGGATATAGAAATATCACTGGATTTGACTTCAAAAGGATTAGTTACTCGTGCGTGGAGGTAACAATCTTTCAGAACGGTTTGTTATATTAAACCGGGTGTGTGGGTGTGGGTGTGTGTAGCTTTGTTACTCTCAACGAGATAACTTGACTAAGTGCGCGCGCGCGTGCGTGTGTATAACACTGGGGTAGAAACAGGACTATGCCAAATAGCCTAGATCTCAAATACAATTAACAAGGTCTTGCCGTTACAAGGAAGGACTCCAACTGAGTCGTCTCGTCAACGGGGCTTGTCACGAATACCAAATTCTGACAAGTCTTTAATCAAAGTTCTTACCGTTACGAGGAAGGATTCCAACTGAACCGTCTCGTCAACGGGGCCTATCACGAATACCAAATTCTGAAAGGTCTTTAATTAAATACCAGCAATCTGGATTTCTATCCAAGTTCTTAGGTTCTTAGTTCGGTCAAGTTTCTGAAGTGATCACTACTCTTATATTCAAATGCTACTGCAAGTGAAGAGGTGGATTCCCTTGCTCTTCCTTACAGGTTTGGTGGGTTTATATACAGTTTAGAGAGTAAAGTAACAAATAAAGAACAAATAATTAGAAATGCCGATACGGAATTGTACTGCCCACGTGCGCGTGCGTGTGAGTCAGCTTTTGAGTGCCAAGAGTGTTGAACTCCTGGTTATACTGATAGGATTTGTTAATCCTAAGGTCTAGGTGTTACAATTTTACTGTTAAACAGTATGTTATTTTTAGTGCACGCTTACGCGTGGCTGACTAAGTGTAGTCGGTACACTTAATTTGGAAACGTCGGTGATCGTTCCACTAGTTCGGTTCCGGTTACTTCTCGTTTAGTCACCGGTCTCGTCCTATTATTAAAATTTTCATATTATCAATACTATTGTTCGCGAACGCTCCCGAACTGTCGTATGATAATAATTCTTTTGGGTACCAGCACAGTTCCGTTTACACGGGGCTGAGTCATTGCCAAGTCCAATCTGGTCTGCGGGGTGCTACCCGTTTGGTTCGTCTTCTGAGTGGACAAGTTGTGATAGAACGTCATAGGTCACGTGGTCACGTGCACAGGTACGCGCACGCGTGTGTCTATTATTGGCGATTCTTAAGTCATAACCGGGCATACATAGGAGGCTCTAATGTACAGATACCATCATATGTGTCCACTGTACTTAGTAGTGTAGTGTGCAATGATTGTTCTAACTTGTTTTGACTACAAGGGCGAAGATAATCCCTATTAGTCCTCGCACGTCCGCGTGTACGGCTGCAATACGATTATGTAATCGTAAATTGAAGAATTACAGGCCTGGGTGGTTGCACACCCTATCATCTCCCCCCAAGGATAATAATGACTGCCCTCAGTCAATTGGCAAGGATTGATGTACACGGAATTCTATTCTTAGCACTTTCAGATTTCCAGATTGGGCAACCGTCGGTGAACGGAGGCAGATTTTCGGCAAATGCCGAGCCTCGAGGCTCTTCAACGGCGCGCATTAAACTGTTCTGGTATTGTTGCGCGTGCGTGCATATGTTTGCACAACAATAGCATACCCGATATGGTATGTTCTTTCTATGTCGAATAGCAAAAGAAGCTATGTTTGACATATCTCGAGCTTAAGTCCTCGATTGGTATGATCGATACCGAATTGGGATTTTTCAAACTCAGCGGCATAGGTCCATATATACCGCATAGTTTTTCTAGTTTTCTTTCTTCATTGACGCGTACTCGCACTGTTCAACGGCGCGCGTACACATTTCTTTCATTCTAAACCGCACTATGTCATCTCCTCACTCTTCTCGTATGTCTACGCCGTCATTTGAGCCGGACTTTTCGACACTTCCCCCAATTTTTAAGGACTTTGCCGAGGTCCAATTCCCCGTAGAGTGTCCTGATTACGACGAAGTCATGGAGGCTTATGGGGTGGTGCAAGCATTACTTTTAACTGCCGAGACAGTTCCTCGCTCGGAGTTACTGCCTGTTGTGACCCGGTTGGCCGACGCGCTCGTGAGTTCCCTTTTTGTCTCTTTCCCCTGGACGATTCTGAAACCCATACTTTTTACAGCCTATTCTGTACCAGACTCTCTGGTTTGCCAAGGTATTACCTGACGACGCTGTCGTGACGCGCATCCGCCGTGTCACAGGCTACCTGTCGGCACTCCCTGCTGGTTCCATTCCCAACTCATGGACTGAGTGGATGTACCCTCCCAATTTGGTGAGCATTTCGTCCTTCCTTCTCGTTTCTTTCAGAGTTAAATCGTACATTTTGTCGTTCTTTCAGAATTCTCCCGCACGCACGTCCATGTCCGCTCGCGCGTCTCCTCCCACCACAGATGAGGACTACGGTGCCGATGGTTTCGTTGTGACGCCGGAGCCTTCGCCTCCCCGTGTCTCGAGAACACTTTTCAGTCATGTCGAGGTCTCCGCCCCCCCATCTCGTGCTACTAGTCGTGCAATATCTGTAGTTTCTTCCCCACCTGCCGTGTCTGCGCGTACACTCCGTTATCGCAAGCGGCATGCTCTTTCAGATGATCCGGACGCCAACTACGTGCCTGAGGGGGAACGCCCTAAAAAGAAACTGCGCGCGGACGGCCTTCCGAAGGGTGCCCTAGCAGCCCGTCCTTTGGTTAAGCCTCTTCCTGCACTGGCTCGACCCGCTCCCGCTGCTTCCGCTATTGTCCCGGCTGAGAGCGTGGTGGAAGGAGTCCAACTGACTCCTTTCACGCGTTTCCCTTGTTTTAATTGTATTATCCGGTACGGAGGCAAGGTGAGCGTAGAGTGTTCTTGGGATGCGCGTTCCGATAAGTGCGATCCTTGCGCCAAACGGCAACTTCAATGCCCTGGCTCCTGGACCTCAGAGCGGCTTGTGGCCATCAGCGGCCATCTTCACGAGTCGTCTCGCTTCTGTTCTTCTCGTAAGTGTAGTGGCTCTTTCTTTTCTTTTTCTAATTCTTTCTGTTCCTAGATCTTAACGACTTAGTTCAGGGACTGATGCGAGACATCAGGATGGTTCAGTCTGTGCAAGGGACCTTGGCCGAAGCTTTCAAGTCGTTAGCCGTGTCCCTGCGTAACGTCGTTGAGTTCATTTCCACTCTTGACCGTACTCCACATGCACCTAGCGTCGAGACGGTCCTTGGGAGTACCTATGACGGGCGCCGCTTACGCGCGTTTGTCACCACTCTTGAGGCCGCTCTGGCTATTTTGGAGGAGGTCGAGGATGAGTAAGGTTTTCTTTCTTTTTCATTAGTTCATCATCTTGTCATAGTCCCTTGGACTTTAAACCATTTTACTAATAACTTTGTCTTTCTTATGTACATACATTTTGTTATAGTGATCTCCTTGTAGTATAGTTCTTATTACTATACCTTTCTAATCACATTTAAATGTATATAGTATATTTATAGTCCTAATAGTAATGGACTTCGTCTCTGTCTTTCAGTGTGTGACTTAAGTGATTGCTTTTATTACTAAGTCAAAATTGTCTTGTAAAATGAATTCACACTTTACACATTCTCTCCCCCCAAGGATAAGATTGGTGCCCTCACCATCAAGTCCTAGTGGTTTGGTTCGCAAAGTTTGCGCGTGCGCGTGAATTTTCCGACACTCGGACGAGCATATGAAATTCAGTTATTTTTATCAAGTACCTCCACAGTTCTTATGTGTAAGCACTGAGTTATGAAATAACAGATACGCGTACTTCCTTGAAAATTTTCAGAGTTCATGCCAAGGTTTTCAGTGTTATCGATGGTGTCTTATCAAGATCTGGGATTTCCTCTTTTTCGTATAAGAGGGCTTAAGTTTTTCTGTCAACTCAGAAAAACATAAGTCCCACACCCGAGTACACTTATCTCTCGTTACTTGTCATGTCTACTCTGCCTGCTCCTTTCAACGACATCCAGTCTAGTCTGGTTTCCTTTGGTGCTATACCACTTGGAGGTCCAGGGAATCTTTCCGCAAAGACTGCTGTTACTCTGTTAGACAGCCTTGTTGACCAACTGGTGCGTCTATTATAATTTTACTACACACGCTCGCGCGCGTGTGTAATAATTTCTTTCGTCTATTGATTTCCTTATGATAGGTCGATCAATTAGAGTCTGAGGCCATGAAGAATAATCGTTTCTGTCAGGACATTGCTTATCAACTTCGCATTGTATACCAAGGTCTTCGTGCCAAGGTGGACTTTATTTGTGAAAAGCATCCTAAGTACGAGAAGCTTCAGGCCCTCATTCAGACTATTACTGCCTATCGTCGAGGCCCTGCTCCTGCTGTAGCTGCTGCTATCAACGCGGCTAGTGCTCCTCAAGTCACTACTGCTCCTCCAGTTTCAACTGGTGGTGTTCCTGTTACCCCAGCTCCTTCGTCTAAGAATGGATTAATAGCCTTAGGCAAGAAGCCAGTAAGTGTCTTTGATCTTCTTTCTAGTCTTGTCTGATATTCAACACCCACGCGCGCGTGTGTAGGTTAAGAAACCTAGGGCACGTCCTGTTCCCAAGTCAAAACCTGACATCGGCACTATTACCGATGAAGAAGTTGAATTTATTGAAGATCCTACTTCTAACCACGTTCCGCGCACACTGGTGAGTGTAATCAATATTTTTCTCGTTATTCAGTTTCGGACGAAATGCCAAGTTTATTGATCAACTGTTGAACACCTTGTGTCCTGTGGGCCCTGATGACGGTGTTCCCACAATCTTGTCATATACTTATGGCTTGTTCAAGCATAAGCAAGTCCGTTGTCTTTTATTTCTTCTGTTGTGTTTTGATAAGTCAATGATCGTTACTGACTTATTCAATTTCTTCTAGGCCATTTCGACTAAGGAACCTCTGAATCTTGCAGAGGCTCTACCTATCGAGACGCGCGGATCTAAAAAGAGACGCTTACGCGGACGCTCGTTCACTCATGAGGAGGCCCTTATGATTCGCTGTAAGTCCCTTATTTTAATCCATGTGTATTAATTTCGTTATTAATACTTGTTTCTTTCAGCGTCCGCGGATGACATTATTGAGACTGAAGAGACACGCGCGTTAATAAACCGCTGTCGTGAAGTCTTAAACTCTCCAACTCATATGTTCCCGGACTCCGTCTATCACAGTAAAGCCCTTATTCAATTGAAGGCACACATTGCTCAGCAAGAGGCACTCATCCAAGTCTACCTCGCTAATCGTGAGTCCAGTATTGAAGTCTTCAAAACTATGGGTGGACGTATCTTTATCCCTGACTCTGTAATGGAGACTAGTTCAGCTCAGTCTTCCGTTACTGAAGTCGGTTCTTCCTCTGGCACTGCAGTTGTTGAGGATACTATTATGGAGGAGTAGAACTAGTCTGTAGTTCGTCTCAATAGCTTCTTAGCTAGGTAATATGCCCCATACGCATTGTCCTGTCATTACTGCAGTCTGTCTTTACAATCGTCAAACACACGCGCGCGCGTGTCTATACTTTCAGCTCGCGCGTGGTCTAAGTTTTCTGGGTTCATTCCAAGGCTCTTCTTGTGAGTTAATTGATTCAGTATCAGAGCCTGAATCGTCTTGATCCCCCAGTTTGCTTCCCAACTTTTTGTTATTAAAGTTGTAGTCTCTATCATGTATTTCACGCTCGCCGGTGTATATACCGTCTTCTAATGCTTTCAGAGTCTTTTCTGAACAGTCAATAAGTTCGTGAATATTACTTGGTAGTTCAATTTCTTTCCGCGCAAAGTATGGTATTACTCGAAACGCTGCCACTTTCTCCTGAAAGACGGAGCCATCCATTTCGGCTAAGATGTAAGCACCACCTTTGTTTCTACTGATCACTATCATAGGTCCTAGATATCTTTCGTACATCTTCCTATTCAAATGATCCTTGATTTGACTATTCCGCATAAGGACAAGACTACCCGGTGGAAAGTTGTAGTTTCTAATGGTAGCTTTGTGTTCCTCGGCGTACTTAATAAGTCTCTGTCTCTTTTCCTGGGACACGCGCACGCGCATGTCTTCAACATGTTCAATATGTTTGGCCAGTGCGCGTGCGCGTAAACCAATAAGTTCTTCTGTTGTCAATGTTCGTCCTGGTATCTTGACTAACCATGTGGCCTCGACTACATCCAAAGGCATGATTGGGTGGGCTCCTGTTATCATGAAGAACGGCGAGCACCCAAAGCCTTTTCTGATTGTAATTCTGTCTGCCCAAAGTACATGATAGAAGAAGAAGTACCACTTGTCTTGGTATTTACCTGCTGCCTTAGATAGAGACGCGCGGATATCACCATGTGGTCTTTCTATCTTTCCTTGTGCTTGTGAATTGTACGCGGAAATTCTAATTCCTTTGATTCCCCACTTCTTCTCAAGCCAGTCAAGTACTGCAACATATTGCTTTCCATTGTCTGTTACTATTTCAATAAGGCAACCCCATCTGCATATGATGTCTTCAAACAGCCATTGAGCTATTGCCTTAGCAGTTTCCTTCTTCAGCGGACGCCCTTCTACCCAAGAAGATAATGAACATCTTCCGTGTACAATATATTCATGTCCCATTGACTTAGGTGACATGTGCATAGTGTCAACATGTAACTTTTGAAATATTGAGGGTGTATGCGTTTCCACTGGTGGAATTCTTAATAGTAACTTTTGTCTTTCTTGACATACATGACATGACTTAAGAAACCATTTGATATCTGCCTGGCATTCTGGCCACCAAAATCTCTTTGATATTAAGTCATGGGTAGCATATAGACCTTTGTGTCCAACACTATCATGAGAGGCTCTCATCATGTACATTCTTCTGTCTTTGTTTACTACAAGCTTGTGCATGGTATCTTGACCTTTTCTGTAAAGTCTGCCTTCTTCATCTACAAAGAAGTTGGCTGCTTGTCTAGTAAATCTTTCAAAAGCCTTATCCGACATATCTCCTGGTCTAAAAGAAGGGTTCAACAACCATTCTTTTATTTGAGGTAGTAAGTCATCTTGGATTCTAGCTGTCTTGGTTCTTTGTTCTTCTGGATAAGGTTCTGACTCGTCAGGATCAGACCTAAAGCTTTCTTCTGGTAACACGGACGTGTTAACTAATTGTTCATAGAACATTTTCTGTTGATGTCCTACTTTTCCAGTGCCCATGTGTCTTTTGATTTCATTAATAAAATCCGTTTCAAAAGTTTGCGCGTGCGCGCACTCTTCTGCAAAGTCTGATGGGTCTTTGGCAAGTGTCTGCATGTATCCAGTTCGGTTATCAATGTCTCCCATGAAGTCATCAAGTTCAAGAGGGTCATCAAATCCTTCTTCTGGATTAATGAAGTCCACTAGTCCAACTGGATCATCCAAGTCTGCATCTGGACTAGGTATTTCCGGGTCTCCAGGTTTCTTGTCTCGTCTGGATAAGCCATCTGGTCCAAATGTTCTTCCTGATTTGTGTACCAGTGTAAAGTGATACAACAAGATCTCGTCTATCCATCTGTTGATAGTAGCATTAGGTCCCATACTCGGATTGGTTAACATTCCTTTGATGTACTTTGCGTCTGTTTCAACGACTAAGTTTCTGACACCAAATAACCAATATGAACATGCATCTAGTGCCCTACGTAAACCATAGAGTTCTCTCTTAGGTTGTGAAAATCTAGACTCGCGCGCGTTGAGAGTTATAGAATCAAAACGCGCGTAGTATTTCTTTGAGTCATCTTCAGGGTCTACTTGATAGATGTAAAATCCCACTGCTTTCCATGAAGTATCCACAGCTAGCACTACTGGTGTAGGCCATTCTGGTCTTATAGGCATAAGTGCAGGACATGTCTTTACTGCCTCTATCAAGATTTCTTGTGATTCTTCTTGTTCAGGTCCCCAGACCCAAGGTTCATCCGTGCGCGTCAACTTTTGTATTGGGTTTGCTTTCTTTGCAAAGTCTTTGATGAAATTCCTAAGTACACCAACTGTCCCAAGGAATGCTCTAACATCACTGACATCTTTGCAAGGTCCCCATCGTTCAATGACACCAACTCTGTCCGTTGAAGGTTTCCTGCCTTCATAGGTACATCTATGTCCCACTACAATGATTTCTTCCGCGCAAAGTACTGACTTGAACCCGGAAAAGGTTGCATGTGAATACTTTATGTGTTGTAACACGCGGTTCAAATTTTGTAAGTGTTCCCAGACAAAACGTCTAATGCCTGTGTCTGGATCCTGACCCTTTAGTACTTCATACCCACCATTGGGTAGTTCATATCTAGACGCGGGTCCGCGTATACCAACATCATCAATGTAAGGAATTGTGACATGTGGTATTTCGTCTTTCAAAATAAATGTAACGTCGTCATGAAATATAGGCACAGAGTTTGTCCAACCCATTGGTAAACTCGTCAGTCTAAGCGCGCCAAAGGGTGTCTGAAATGTTGTCAAGTCTCTGGAAGATTCAGCTAAGGGTCTTTCATCATACCCTACATAGAGATCTAACATGCCTCCACAAGCTCTGCCTGCAAAGTGTGCTGCTATTTCCTCTGTAGCTGGTGGTAAACCCGAGTGTGCAATAGTCACTGCATTCAATGGTTCTAGACTATGTACAATTCTGAGTTTGCCTCCCCCTTTTCTTACAACTGTGAACCATCTTGATCTATAAGATGAATTCGAAGGTTCATAAACTTTTGCAGCCATTTTAGTTTTAATGACTTCGCACACGTCCTTGTAAATCCCTGGTGGAATTTTATGGTTTCTTTCTGTCCAAGGCTTGTGTGGTACAGTAGGCATCTCAACTGGAGGAAAGAAGTCTGTTCTAAAACTTCCGCGCTCGCTGTCCGTCCACGCAAATGCTTTGTCGTGTGCTAATACCAATTGATGTATTAGGTCCATTTCTCGTCTTCTGAGAAAGTTCAAATCGTGTACTTTCTCAAATGCTTCCATTCTTTCTTGAGTGTATCTACCAGCTGGTACGAAGTCAGGTGGGTTCTCTGGTAAGACTGGTAGGTCTTTCAAAGGGTCCCCAATGATGTTTCTTACAATCCTGAATTTGTCTGGTAGATCCGTGTACACGGGTCTGACTTTCAAGTGCACTGGTTTATATTTCTTGCCTGCAAACACTTCACGAGTTTCTGACTCATGTCGCAAGGGTTTATCCCAGTCTGAGGCTTCATAGACCCCATATTTGAGTGTCTGTAATGTCTTTCCGTCTATTTCTATTTCTTCCGCGCGCGTGCGTGTATTTATAGCTTCAACTGTCATTGAAGTAGTAAGGTATCTGTCAAATAGCTTACTGTCTTCAACATTGTCTTTTGTACTCTGTTGAATATACAAATCTCTAACTTCACGCGCGTGGAAACTTTCTTTCTGGTAAGGTGTCCAAATGTTCTCGATTTCGACCTCATTGTTCTCGTTGAAGTAGAATTGTACGGCTAACTCTTGTTGATCGCTCAATTCATCGAGGACCGAAAATCCTGATCAACTTTCTTCTTTCCGAGGACGCTCTTAGATCTACCCTTTTCAAAAGTACTCAAGGTACACCTCTTTCCTGTGTTAGGGTCTGTGATAGTCACTAGTTGACCACCATCCTCATAATTTTGTACTGTACTCTTGGTAAGAGTGTCAAATGGTCTACCAAGTAGCACATCGTACGCGGGGTTCTTGATAATATGCACTTGTAGGTAGATAGTAATATCATTGAACCTAAAGGGTACATTTCTAGCCAGTCCGACCATTTTCTCAACCTGTTTGTTGGCACTTTGCATAAATATCTTTATGTCAGGGTCCCAAGCAATCTTAAGGTCTATGGCGATGTCCTTGTCCATTGATACTATTTGGGATCCCCCATCTAGTACACATTCACCGGTATTCATACCATTGATCACTGGAAATATAGTCCTTAGAGAGTTCGATTCTTTGGCTACATAGATCTCTGGCATGTCTTCTCCTTTATAATCTTGAAGGAATGCTAACACTGGATCATCACAGATGACCGCGCCCGCGGGAATGTCTCCGTTCCTCTCTGTAGAGATCATTATCTGCGCCTCAGGCAAAGTGTTAATATCAATTGCTGTGTTAGACAATTGATAATTATCATCCTCTTCATAGTCGTCATTATTATCATCATACAAGTCCGCGTATTCACCAAGGTCGTGTAGAAGTGCTTCTTCAAAAGCATCTTCAACTTCTTTCTCTACTTCCTTGATTCTGCGCTTAGTGACATTTTTCTTGACTTGTTCCCTCACACCAGGTGAGATGTCCATCAAGTCACGCGTGGTTACAGTAACCGGACTGTTCATGATTCTGGAGACTACTTCATGTTCTCCTCTTTCTGTCTGTACTGGGGCCCTTGTCCTGTAAGCTGGTGCTTTGGGTACCATCGGAATAGGTATCTTAGCATTGCTTACTGCAGGAACTGGACTTTTCCAATTCTCACGCGGAGGCTTGAGTGCAGGTACTTGAACGTACGGCAGCTCACGCGCGCGCGCGGTTTTGCTTTTGTCACTAGGAGTAACAAATTCTACTTTCTTATCTTTCTTTTTCTTTGGAGGAGGAGGAACGTCCTCCTCTTCATCCTCATCTGATTCATTATCCTTATCTGCTTCCACTTCCGCGGGTTCAGGTTCAAGTCTTTTGTCCTCTGGTTTCTTAGCTCGGCTAGGCCCCTGTTTTGCCTGTGTATTGCCAGCCGTCCCCATCATTGGACTCTTTAAAAACCCTGGTCAGGGTTCATACCCGACCTAGTGGCTGCAAAGTTATCCCTAGTTAATATTGTAGGGACTCTATTACTTCCACTTGTATCCGCGCGAAGTTCGTTGTTCTGATAGTTAGGGTTTCCTCTGGTCTGTTGTATGTAATCGAGCGCTTGCTTGAACGAATCAAACATATCATCCACGGGCGCGTGTGCTTGCGTGTACACGGGCGCTTCATGGTTGAACATTTGTTCAAGCAGGTTATTCTCAGCAGAGTTCAAAGCGGCTGCCTGAGATTCCACTCTTTCATACCAACTTCCATTTGTTCGTCTAACTTGAGAGCCGTCTGCGAGTGCAAATTTTCCACCAACTAACTTGAGTTTTCCGGAATCTAGTTGTTGTTGTTTCCGCGGGCACGCAGCTACTACATGACCCTCCTCATTGCAATAGAAACACGTCCCAAGTCCTCCCGTAGTGGGTCTTGGAGCTGGTCTAGGTACTGCATTATTCTGAGTATAGTTCTGCTGCGGTGCACTTGTTGTGGACGCGCTCATGGTTTGTCTTACTGTCTTGACAAGTTGGTCAAAGTCTGCTGTAGACTTTTTACTCTGAGCCACCATCATATCCTTGATGTTGACTACGTCTTGTCTTATCTGCTCCATCTCTTGCTTGACTATATGATTGTCTCGAGATGATGTGTTAGTTGCCCGTCCGGAATAAGTATAATTTTGTTCCGTGGACGTGAGGCTAGAGGTATTTCCAGAAATACTCAAAGCTACCCTAATTACATCATCCAAATCATAGGGGTCATCGTTTCTTCTTTCATTTTGGTTGGCCTGCTGAAGGGGTCTATATTCACTTCCTAATCTCGTGAAGACAGCCTCTCTGAAGCTTGCGTGTAAACAATTCAGGAATTTATTGACCAACTCTCTATTTGAGATAATCACAGGGACTATGCCTCTAAGCTTCTTAGCTTCGGCCATGAACTCCCTCTTGAATTTTAAAAGGAGAGTTTGATCTTTACTCCCGATTCCGTTGTAATTACTGCAAACTACATCCAACTTTGTTACAGAACCGCCTGCAATGTCCACTGCTTCCGGGTAACTCGCAACTAGTTCTTTCCGGAAATTGGGGCTCCAGATGAAAGGGGTATTCTACTCTTAAGTGTATAAAATCAAAGATATGATCTCACACTACTCCTCTAATACACACAAAAAGGCAGAAGTACGCCTGTAAGTTCGTGGGTACGGATATAGAAATATCACTGGATTTGACTTCAAAAGGATTAGTTACTCGTGCGTGGAGGTAACAATCTTTCAGAACGGTTTGTTATATTAAACCGGGTGTGTGGGTGTGGGTGTGTGTAGCTTTGTTACTCTCAACGAGATAACTTGACTAAGTGCGCGCGCGCGTGCGTGTGTATAACACTGGGGTAGAAACAGGACTATGCCAAATAGCCTAGATCTCAAATACAATTAACAAGGTCTTGCCGTTACAAGGAAGGACTCCAACTGAGTCGTCTCGTCAACGGGGCTTGTCACGAATACCAAATTCTGACAAGTCTTTAATCAAAGTTCTTACCGTTACGAGGAAGGATTCCAACTGAACCGTCTCGTCAACGGGGCCTATCACGAATACCAAATTCTGAAAGGTCTTTAATTAAATACCAGCAATCTGGATTTCTATCCAAGTTCTTAGGTTCTTAGTTCGGTCAAGTTTCTGAAGTGATCACTACTCTTATATTCAAATGCTACTGCAAGTGAAGAGGTGGATTCCCTTGCTCTTCCTTACAGGTTTGGTGGGTTTATATACAGTTTAGAGAGTAAAGTAACAAATAAAGAACAAATAATTAGAAATGCCGATACGGAATTGTACTGCCCACGTGCGCGTGCGTGTGAGTCAGCTTTTGAGTGCCAAGAGTGTTGAACTCCTGGTTATACTGATAGGATTTGTTAATCCTAAGGTCTAGGTGTTACAATTTTACTGTTAAACAGTATGTTATTTTTAGTGCACGCTTACGCGTGGCTGACTAAGTGTAGTCGGTACACTTAATTTGGAAACGTCGGTGATCGTTCCACTAGTTCGGTTCCGGTTACTTCTCGTTTAGTCACCGGTCTCGTCCTATTATTAAAATTTTCATATTATCAATACTATTGTTCGCGAACGCTCCCGAACTGTCGTATGATAATAATTCTTTTGGGTACCAGCACAGTTCCGTTTACACGGGGCTGAGTCATTGCCAAGTCCAATCTGGTCTGCGGGGTGCTACCCGTTTGGTTCGTCTTCTGAGTGGACAAGTTGTGATAGAACGTCATAGGTCACGTGGTCACGTGCACAGGTACGCGCACGCGTGTGTCTATTATTGGCGATTCTTAAGTCATAACCGGGCATACATAGGAGGCTCTAATGTACAGATACCATCATATGTGTCCACTGTACTTAGTAGTGTAGTGTGCAATGATTGTTCTAACTTGTTTTGACTACAAGGGCGAAGATAATCCCTATTAGTCCTCGCACGTCCGCGTGTACGGCTGCAATACGATTATGTAATCGTAAATTGAAGAATTACAGGCCTGGGTGGTTGCACACCCTATCACCGCGTTGAGACTCTTCGACGAGAACGCGATCGGGTGCCACTTGTCATCTTCCGGGCTGAGTTGCGAAAGTACTGCGCCGGTCGCGAAATCCGAACTATCTGCCTCGACTCTAAATGGCCGGTTGTCGTCTGCGAACATCAATACTGGTTTGGACGACACCGCTTCCTTCAGCCCTTCGAATGCCTGCTGCTCCGACTCACCCCACTTCCAAGGCACGTCTTTACCGGTGAGATCGAATAATGGCCGCGCGATGTGAGAAAAATCGCGAATGAACCGCCGATAGAAGTTCGTGAAGCCCAAGAAGGACTGCACTTGCTTCTTGTTCGTGGGCGTTGGCCATTCAGCGACTCCTGCGACCTTGACCGGGTCCATTTCCGCCTGTCCCTCTGAGATAATGAGGCCCAAGTACTCAATTCGCGTTTGCTCAAATTCGCACTTGTCCAGTCGCAGGTACAGTTTATGTTCGCGAAGTCGCTGGAGAACTAACCTCGTAATTCGGCGATGTTCGGCGAGTGTCTTTGTGTAGATTAGAATATCGTCAATGTAGACACATACCACTCCTTCCATGATGAGATCGTGGAATATCTCATTCATCATGGTCTGGAATGTTGCCGGCGAGTTAGTCAGACCAAAGAACATTACCAAAGGCTCGAACATTCCGCGATTTGTGCGAAATGCGGCCTTCCACTCATCACCTTCCTTAATTCGGACGTTGTTGTACCCCCAGCGAACGTCGAATTTGGAGAAGTACTTCGCTCCCCGAAGATTGTTGACGAGGTCGGAGATGAGTGGGAGAGGGTATTTGTTCTTGATCGTCAGCGAGTTGAGAACGCGATAATCCTGTACCGGGCGGAGCGAACCATCTTTCTTCTTAATGAAGAAGAATGGGGAGGCCATTGGCGACTTAGAGGGGCGAATTCGACCTGAGGCGAGGTTCTCCTCTAAGAACTTGTCCAGCTCCGCTTGTTCGGCGACTGAGAGCGGGTAGACCTTGCACGATTTCTGTAAGGGGAACCCCCTTACCGACTCCCGTTTTCCACCTTCCCGACCCCCGTATCATTCCCGACTCAATTCCCGAACGTACGAACGTTCGCGAACGATCGGCCGACAACCACTCCCTCACCGACCTAATTTACCGACTATGTACAATTACCGACTACCTCACCGCCCCCACCCCGAGTCAAACCCGACTCACACATTCGTTTACACTACATTCGTTTATCACCACACTCCCTTCACCGACACTCTCTCACCGCTCCCCGACTGACGCGCGACTTGTCGGGAATCTAGGGACACGCCCACGTGATCCTTTACCGACAACGCGTGTCGTCGTACCGCACCGGGAACGTGTAGTTAATGTAGTACCTCGTATATAGACATCGACCACTAGCTGGAGGACCCTTAGAGTATTCTCTTAGGATCCCCTCCGCTAGGTATGTAGCATGTGTACTATACAGTGAATACATAACTTAGGATCCCCTCCGCTAGCCCGACCTAAGAACCCGACCTCCGAACTCAGCTAAAACCCGACTTCCTCCAGTCGGTCTCTACTCGGTCGTACGCTCGCGGGGTTGCCCTTACATTAGAATACTCTCACCACCCGAGGCCTTAGATCGCACGGACGGAAATAACGAGCCGCCAACTCCCAAACCCGCGCCGCGCAATCTACCCCTCATCCCGAGTCAGTTAAACGTAGGAATACGAGCAATAAGATGTCCGACCCCAATCAAACGGAACGCATGGAATCTGAGCTCGAGGAACTACGGCGACTACTCACCACAAGGTCGGAGGACCTCCAAAAACTCAAACACACCCTTCGGATGTTGTTGGATCGAGTCGGAAACCCCTCACCACACACCGATGTACCACTACCGACTCTAGCGACACCCCATGTAACAACAGCGATACCCACACCCCAATCGGTAAATCAGTCGGCACTCCGTCCCGCCCCGCCACAGCCCTTTGACGGCGCACGAGAACGCGGTAGAGCGTTCATCCAATCCTGCGAACTCTACATCAAACTGGCACCCCACCAGTTCGAAGATCAGAATGCCCGAGTGCAGTGGGCCTTCACCTTCATGCAAACGGGACGCGCATACAACTTTACCGACCGCGCACTCCGTTTCGAAGAAACGGTTGGCGCGCCGAGGTATGAAACCTGGGAAGACTTCAAGGCCGACTTTGCGCTAAGCTTCTACACCCAAGGAGAGGCCCAACGCGCACGAGTCCGACTGGAAACTAGCAGTTACCATCAGGGTGACCGCTCGGTGGATGAATACACCGACGAGTTTCAAGATCTCATCGACAAGTCGGAGTACAGAGAAGGAACCACTGTGGTAGTGAAGTATAGGAAGGGACTCCACCCGACCATCCAGTCGCAGATTGCGACCATGCCCCTGGGAAGACCGAACGACGACGACCCCCGAGCATGGTACGCCGCCGCCCTTCGATGGGACGAACTTCGAATGGACAACGAGGCCTTCGCGAGCACAGAACCTGAGTCCCCACCTAGGACACAGGAACCACTACCAATCGTCCAGTGTGAATCGGGACCTGACCAATCCGCTCTCCCACCGCCACCAACACCAAAACCGACAAGTCGGGAAACGGGGATACAGACACTACCCCAGTCGGGAAAGACAAAAACACCCCCTTCGAGTCGAAAATCGAGCGGCAACCGATTCGAAAGCCTCACCGTCGAAGAGCCAGCAGAACCCGAACCCATACCCGAACCAGAGTCGAAACCCGAACGACCCCCACCCCAAGAGTCGATTCGGAACTTACGGGTTCCACAATGGGAACGCAGACTACCCAAAAACTATAAGGTAGCTGCCACCCCGGGACCGCGATCACTCAACCTAAAGGTAGAGCTCCAAACTACCGACACAGGAGAAACGTTCGGAGTAACGGGGTTACTCGACTCGGGAGCGACGGGGATATTCATCCACAAGCAGTTCGTGGACAAACACCGACTGACCACTCGGAAACTACAACGACCCGTTCCGGTGTACAATGTGGATGGAACTCTGAACGAGTCGGGATCCATTCGGGAAATCGTAGAACTGGTACTCAGATACAAAGGTCACTCGGAACGCACCACCTTCGCAGTAACGCAACTCGGGACTCACGACCTCATACTCGGCTACACTTGGCTCAGACAGCACAACCCGGAGATAGACTGGTCAACGAATGAGGTAAAACTCAGTCGGTGTCCAGCCCAGTGTCGGGTATGCACCGAAGAGATCAAGGCGGAAACCAAAGAGAAACAGAAAACCGAAGCCCGAGTGAATGCGTGTCGAGCAGGACCTCTCCCAACAACAGTAGTAGACGCGGAGGAAGAACCTGAAACCGACTCGGAAAACCCGAACCCCCTGTCCGAACTGTTGGAAGAGGGAGACCGCATCTTTGCAGTGACGCTACACCCACCCGACCGGTCGGAAAATATGACCAAAGGCCCACAAGAGATGTGTCGTGCAATCCCGAACATCTCGCAACGACTCGCTGAGGCCTTCCATCGTAATTCCCGACCGACCAAGACGTTCCACGAGTTAGCACCCGAATACGTACATGAGTTCGAAGACGTGTTCTCCAAGACCTCTTTTGACGCACTTCCCGACAAGAGACCTTGGGACCATGCCATAGAACTCATCCCCGACTCGAAAGCACGGTCATGCAAGGTGTACCCCTTGTCGGTAACGGAACAGGAGGAGCTCGACAAGTTTTTGGAGGAAAACCTGTCGTCGGGACGCATTCGCCCGTCGAAGTCACCCATGGCCGCCCCCTTTTTCTTCATTAAGAAGAAAGATGGCTCACTCCGACCTGTACAGGATTACCGAGTCCTCAATGCAATGACGATCAAGAACGCGTACCCACTCCCTCTCATTTCCGAACTTATCAACCAACTACGGGGAGCCAAATACTTCACCAAGCTCGACGTGCGATGGGGTTACAACAATGTTCGGATAAAAGAAGGAGATGAGTGGAAGGCGGCGTTCCGAATGAATCGAGGACTGTTCGAACCGCTGGTAATGTTCTTCGGCCTCACGAACTCCCCTGCAACGTTCCAGACAATGATGAATGAGATATTCCAAGACCTCATTACAGCGGGAGTAGTCTGCGTGTACATCGACGACATCCTCATCTACACGAAAACCCGAGAAGAACACCGACAAATCACTCGGGAAGTACTGAAACGTTGTCGGGAACACAAGCTATTCCTCAAATTGGACAAGTGCGAGTTCGAACAGGAGAAAATTGAGTACTTGGGACTTATCATCTCGGAGGGCAAGACGGAAATGGACCCTGTCAAGGTCAGCGGGATTGTGGACTGGCCAATCCCGACTAACAAAAAGGAAGTACAATCCTTCCTCGGGTTCACTAACTTCTACCGTCGGTTTATTGAAGGTTTCTCCCATCACGCCCGCGCACTCTTCGATCTCACGCGCAAAGACTCGGTATGGAAGTGGGGTGAGACCGAACAGTCGGCATTTGACGAACTGAAGGCTAAAGTGGCCTCCCGACCTGTGTTGGTATTTCCCGATGACGACCGACCTTACCGCGTAGAGGCCGACTCGTCGGATTTTGCAACAGGTGCGGTACTCTCTCAACTAAGTCGGGAAGACGATAAGTGGCACCCGGTAGCATTCCTGTCAAAGAGCCTGAACGCAGTCGAGAGGAACTACGAGATTCACGACAAGGAGATGTTAGCGATCATTCGATCCCTCGAGGAGTGGAGACACTTCCTAGAGGGAGCCCGACACCCATTCGAGGTCTGGACGGACCACAAGAACCTGGAGTACTTTCGGGCGGCCCAGAAACTCAATCGCCGACAAGCTCGTTGGTCGCTGTACCTTTCCCGATTCGATTTCTCGTTACACCACAAACCGGGACGAAGTATGGGCAAACCCGACGCCCTCTCTAGAAGAGCAGACCACTCGGACGGCACAGAGGACAACAAGGACGTCGTACTCCTTAAACCCGAGTTGTTCACCGTACGCGCATTGGAAGGAATTAGGGTGGAAGGCGAGGAAAAAGAGATCATGAGGGATATCCGACGCGGAAATCGAGGCGGGCACCAGGAAGACTCAGTAGCAGAGGCAGCACGTAAACTCCGACTAGGGAAAGGCAAGTCGGTACACAGCGCCGAGTGGCGGGAGGATCAAGAAGTACTCTACTTTCGAGGTCGGGTTTACGTTCCCAACTTCGCCGACCTAAGAAGGCGCATCGTCCAACAACACCACGACACCCGAGTAGCGGGACACGCCGGACGATGGAAGACATTGGAACTAATCTCCCGAAACTATTGGTGGCCGCAGATGTCGCGTTACATTGGGCAATACTGTCGGACATGCGACCTATGCCTACGGACAAAGATACAGCGTCAACTACCAATCGGAGAACTAAAGCCGCTCGAAATTCCCGAGTCGCGTTGGGAGACAATCAGTGTAGACTTCGTTGGAGCGCTACCCGAATCGGACGGATTTGACGCGGTAATGGTAGTGGTGGAGTCGGTCGCAAAAAGGTCTCACTTCATCCCGACTCACACCACGGTTACAGCATTAGGGGCCGCACGCCTGTATTTGAAGGAAATTTGGAAACACCACGGATTACCGAACGCAGTGGTGTCCGACCGAGGACCGCAATTCGTGGCTGAGTTCACCCAGGAACTCTACCGACTACTCGGAATCAAACTAACGTCGTCCACAGCCTACCACCCACAGACGGACGGACAGACCGAGCGAGTCAACCAAGAACTCGAGCAGTACCTACGACTGTTCGTCGGTGAACGGCAAGACAATTGGGCGGACCTTCTCCCACTCGCCGAGTTCCAGTACAACAATCATGTTCACTCGGCGACGCAACAGACGCCCTTCTTCCTCGACACAGGACGTCACCCCCGAATGGGATTTGAACCGCAGACCACGGAAACCCGACTAGAGACGGTCGGGGAGTTCACCGAACGAATGAAGTCCGCGTTAGAAGAGGCACGGTCGGCACTAGCTAAATCAAAAGACGACATGGCTCGGTACTACAACCGTCGACACCGACCAACTCCCGAATACGAAGTCGGCGATTTGGTATACGTGGACTCCACTGACATCCCAATCCAAAGGCCAACTCGGAAACTGGCCCACCGCTATGTGGGACCATACCCGATCACCGAGAAGATAGGTACGCATGCCTACCGACTAAAATTACCCAGGTCGATGGCGCGCGTACACCCGGTCTTCCACGTCGTGAAACTTCTACCAGCACCCGCCGACCCAATTCCGGGACAGAAACCGACCACGGTCCCGCCACCCGTGCTAGTGGATGGAGAGGAGGAGTACGAAGTGAGAGATATACTGAACAGTCGGGTTAGTCGGGGGAAGTTGTTTTATCTCGTAGCCTGGAAGGGCTACGGGTATGAACACAACTCTTGGGAACCGGCCGACAATGTTCACGCAGATGAAATTGTCGCCAAGTTCCACAAGGCAAACCCTCAGGCACCCCGACGACTTCAGCGTGCTCAATTTGACTCTATACCTTTTCGACCATTACACGAGGTCGTGCAATCCTAGAGGGGGGGTAATGTAAGGGGAACCCCCTTACCGACTCCCGTTTTCCACCTTCCCGACCCCCGTATCATTCCCGACTCAATTCCCGAACGTACGAACGTTCGCGAACGATCGGCCGACAACCACTCCCTCACCGACCTAATTTACCGACTATGTACAATTACCGACTACCTCACCGCCCCCACCCCGAGTCAAACCCGACTCACACATTCGTTTACACTACATTCGTTTATCACCACACTCCCTTCACCGACACTCTCTCACCGCTCCCCGACTGACGCGCGACTTGTCGGGAATCTAGGGACACGCCCACGTGATCCTTTACCGACAACGCGTGTCGTCGTACCGCACCGGGAACGTGTAGTTAATGTAGTACCTCGTATATAGACATCGACCACTAGCTGGAGGACCCTTAGAGTATTCTCTTAGGATCCCCTCCGCTAGGTATGTAGCATGTGTACTATACAGTGAATACATAACTTAGGATCCCCTCCGCTAGCCCGACCTAAGAACCCGACCTCCGAACTCAGCTAAAACCCGACTTCCTCCAGTCGGTCTCTACTCGGTCGTACGCTCGCGGGGTTGCCCTTACAATTTCCCTTCCGCATCGCGAACTAGTTCGATCGCGTGGTCCCAAGGTCGGCGATCCGGGAGAGCGTCGAAGGAGGTCTTGGAGAACACATCCTCAAATTCGTGAACGTGAGTCGGCGCTAGATCGAAGAACGTCTTGGGTTGCGCATTGCGATCAAAGGAGTCGGCAATTTGCTGGGACGCGTTCTTGCGAGCCTCCGTCTGGATCTTCTCCGCTAGGCGCTGCGAGATGGTCTGAGTCGTCCGAATCTCTTCTGGTGCCTTCTGAAATTGTCCTGGTTCGCCGATGTTGACTACGAAGATATGGTCGCCCTCTTCGATGCAATCTTCAAGGGCGATATCTCCTTCATACTCAGAATCGGGAACCTCTCCAATTTCTGTTTCTGGTTCGGGCATGGGTCCTGCGCGACAGGCGTTGATGCGGGCCTCCGATTTACGCTTCTCTGCTTTCTCCGACTTAACCTCGTTCGCGCAGGTGCGGCATTTGTCCGGACAGCGACTCATCTTTACCTCGTTGGTCTGCCAGTTGATCTCTGGGTTGTGCTCCTGCAGCCAAGTGTAGCCCAGTATCAGGTCCTGCTTCCCTAGGCTGGTGACTGCGAAGTGCGTGCGCTCTGAATGACCGTTGTACCGTAGGATGAGATCTACAATCTCCGAAATAGATCCATTCTCATTTGGAGTACCGTCGACGTTGAATACCGGGATAGCGCGGACTAATTTGCGCGAAGTGAGTCTGTTCTTCCGCACGAACTCCGAGTCGATGAACAGTCCTGTGGCGCCCGAGTCGACCAGACTGTTGGTCGCGAACTTCTCACCAGTGTCGGTCGTTTGGAGTTCAATCTTAAGCCTCAGTGACCGAACGCTTGGGGTGGCTGCGACTACGAATCGTTTGGGTAGAGTTCGCTCCCATCGAGGGATCCGGGTGCGCGTTGACTTAGGGGCCGGGGGGGTGTTTTGTACGACTTCTGTAGTAACTTCGGGTGTTTCGGAAATGTCAATTGTATTCTCCACTTCTAAACACGCGAATTTATTTACAGATGACAGCGAGGGCGTACTGTTCACTCGCTGTCCGCTACAAAATCCTCCTGTGTCGTCGCAAACGGCTCCTCCACCGTTGCGGGCTCGACCCTCGAATCCATCATCGCGAAGATGTGTAGTGCGAACTCCTGTTGCTCCTCTGTCGACATGAATCGCGTATCGTAGCGGAGGGGGCAGTCTTTCCGGAAGTGGCCCGGTTGTTTACATCGGTGACAGGTCTCGATGTTTCCCCGTGCTCTTCGCATCGCGTCTACATCCATGGGAACGGGTGGAGGGAGAGCGGGAGGTGGCGGTGGTGGTGGCGCCATTCGTTGGAGAGTTGGCGCTGAGAAGTGCGCGGGTGCGCGAAACGCTGAGGTGACACGTGCGGGAGGTGCGCGCGTCGTCGGTTTAGTACTCAAGAACGCCTCGTTGGTGAGGCGGTTTTCGTCGCACTTCATCGCCGCTGCGTACCATTGTTCGGGCTGGTCGTCCGCCGGTCGTCCCACTGCCATTGTCGCGATCTGTGATTGAATCTCCCCGCTCAGCCCCTTCCGATACTTCACCACAATTGTCAGACCCTCCTTGTATCCTGACTTGTCAATGAGATCCCTGAACTCATCTGTGTAGTCGTCCACCGATCGCGATCCCTGGTGGTAGCTGCTCGTCTCTAGCCGCGTGATCGCCCGCTGCGCTTCGCTCTGCACGAAGAAGTTGATCGCGAAGTCGGCGCGGAATAGGTCCCAAGTCGCGTACTTCGGTTTCCCCGTGGCAGTCTGGTGTCGCATGGCCCGGTCCGCGAACAAATACGCCCGGCCTTTCTTCATGAAGGTGTATGCCCACCGTACCTGCGTTACTTCATCTGCGAACTGATGTGGTACAAGATTTATATACAGTTCGCACGCGTTGATAAACGCGCGCCCTCGTTCGCGCGATCCATCGAAGTCGTCGGGGAGCGATGGCCGAAGTGCGGACGGTCGTCCCGAATTAACGTGGGTCGCGGGGGGAGGTGTTGGTACATTATTTACGGAGGTGCTGGGTGCGGGGGTATTGACCGGGGGAGGGGGAGCCGTGGTTTGGAGCGCGATCAGCGCCTGAAGGTTGTCTGAGAGCTTCTTAAGTAGCTCGGCTTGTTCCTCAATCTTCCTATTGAGTTCTCCTACATCTCGCTCGACGTTGTCCACCCGCTGTTCGGCGTCCATCGGTCGGAGCAGGAATTCCACTTCTAGTTCGGATGAGGGTGGAGAGGGCGATTCTCGCGCGGTCTTGACGGAATCTGTATCGGAGCTGATGGTTTCTACCGATCGGAATTTCGCAATGGCTGCGGCGAGGTCGCGGTCTCTGCTGGTGAGAGTATTCTACTGTCAGGGCAACTCCGGCGGAGTGCGCGCGAACTAAGTAGAGCAAGACGACGCTGAGGAGGGGATCCTAAGTATTGTCTATTAATGTACAGTATGTAACTACGCACCTGAGGAGGGGATCCTAAGAGAATACTCTAAGGAGCCTCCTTCAGGGGGGAGAGTGCTATATACCTAGTACTACATTAAAGACACGTTCCCGGTGCGGTACGACGACACGCGTTGGGCTAGCGAAGGTCACGTGACCGTTCCCTGGCTAGTCCGAACAAGTGCGAAGTCCTGCGGCGAACTGCGCGCGAACTAAGGAATGGGGGTGCGTGTGGGCGTAGGTAATGAATGCGTGGTGTAGCGAATGTAAGTGAGTGAGCGCGAAGTAAGCAAGGAGACTGTATCGTAAGTCGGCGGAATAACTGAGTCGTGGGGTCGGCGAAGTGAGAGTCGCGAAGTAAGAATCGCGAAGTAAGGATCGGCGAAGTAAGGGAGAAATGGAGTTCCCCTTACAGTCGTTCGCGATCCCGCCTATGACATCCTCCTTGGCCGCCCCTTTGACGTGCTCACCGCGGCGCAAGTCAAGAATTCGACTAGCGGGGACCAGACCATCACTCTCTATTGTCCCAATACCGACAAAGCCGTCACCATCGCCACTACTCCGCGCGGAAAGCCTCGCTTTCGCAACCCGCCGCCTGAGGAAATATCCCGCTCAGTAAATTTTTAACAATCGATGATTTGGGCGATCCAGAGGCTCAAGGAGAGGTCCCACTAGTAATTTCCGCTTTCAATCTCGCACCTAATGTTGATTACTCTTCCCTTCCTTCCCATTTTGATACCACTAGTATACCAGGCTATGCCATTTCCATTCGTTCCGCCTCTTTAGTAGATTCCGATACCCCCGCTCCAAGTTCCGCACCATCGTCCGCGTCCATTTCTACACCAACACAATCTTTTGATACAAAATCCGCTACGTTCCCTTCTTCATACTCTACTACATATACCCCCAGTAATAGTTTGATTATCGATTCAGTTTCTCCTTATTCCGCGTCCCTGCCTTCAGTCAACGAGTCATCTTCATCGAGCGCGGCAACCGGGCCCACCAATTTATCATCAGACTCTCAGCATTCCGCATCGAATGAGGCAATCGGGCCCATCACTCCATCGTCGTTTTCTGAGCCATCCGTGCGCTCCTCCGACTCTCGACTTGTGCTCGCCGCGAAGCGCAAGTATAAACCAGTAGCGAAGAAGGTCAAACCAGTTGGCGCAACCTTACCCGAGGACTTCCGCATAGTCCGCAACATCATCGGCGATCCCCTCGCATCTATGCCTACCCTTTCCCCCATTACTACCGACTTCACACCTACCGGCCGCTACGACCAAGCGGGTTTCGACATCATTGAGAAGAATCATCCACCCGGCTTCCTCACTGCGGAAGAACGCCGCTTCATGCACAACTTCATGATGATTAACGAAGACGGATTCGCGTGGAATGAGAAGCAGAAAGGTTCGTTCCGCAAGGATTTCTTTCCGCCCGTCCGCATGGCAGTCGAAGAACACATACCATGGGTACTGAAGAACATGCCCATTCCGCCGGGTATTTACAACGACGTACTTGACATTGTGCGCGAGAAGATTTCAGCCGGAGTTTACGAACAATCGAACTCGTCGTACCGCTCCCGATGGTTTACAGTACTCCGCAAGGGAGGCGGAAAGTTACGTATCGTTCATGATTTACAACCTTTGAACGCAGTGACCATTCGCGACGCAGGACTTCTGCCTTACACTGAGCAACTCGCAGAATCGTGCGGAGGACGCGGTTGCTACGGACTCCTCGATCTCTTTGTAGGTTACGACGAGCGATCCCTCGCCATTGAATCCCGCGACCTCACCACTTTCCAAACACCTCTTGGTACCTTCCGCCTCACTTCCGTTCCTATGGGATGGGCCAACTCTGTTCCCATTTTTCACGGCGACGTCACCTACGTACTTCAAGACGAGATCCCTGATGTCACCATTCCCTTCATCGACGACGCGCCGGTCAAAGGTCCGCTGACGCGCTACGAACTCCCAGACGGTGGATACGAAGTTATTCCAGAAAATCCGGGCATCCGCCGCTTCGTGTGGGAGCACTTCCAGAACCTCAACCGCATCGTTCAACGCATCCGCTACGTCCATTGCACTTGGTCAGGTCCCAAGGCCTTCCTCTGCGTTCCCGAAACACTCGTCGTAGGCCACATGTGCTGCTACGAGGGACGCCGCGCCGCTGACAGTAAGGTTGACAAAATCCGCGACTGGGGTCCATGCAAGAACCTCTCCGATGTTCGCGCGTTCCTAGGAACTGCGGGATTGATGCGTATTTTTATTAAAAACTTCTCAACCATTGCGCGGCCACTGACTCGTCTTACGCGGAAGAACATAGACTTTGTCTTTGGCCCCGAAGAAATCGCTGCGCAAGAAGAACTCAAGGCTGCCATCATCCATTCCCCCGCTATTCGCGGAATCGACTACTCTTCCCTCCGCACTGTCTATCTGTCCGTCGACACCTCCTACATCGCCATTGGATACGTCCTCGCGCAACAAATGCCCGATTCCGAAACCAAGCGGTATCCCAGCCGCTTCGGTTCCATCCTCCTCAACGAGCGCGAAGCTAAGTACTCCCAGCCTAAACTCGAGCTTTACGGACTTTTCCGCGCTCTCCGCGCGGTTTGTTTATTCATCATAGGCGTCAAGAACCTCACCGTTGAAGTTGACGCAAAGTACATCAAGGGGATGCTCAACAATCCAGACATCCAGCCCAACGCAACGATTAACCGTTGGATCGCGGGTATCCTCCTTTTCAATTTTAAACTCGTTCATGTTCCCGGTGTCACTCACGGTCCAGACGGACTCTCCCGCAGGCCAGCGCAGCCTGACGATCCTGAACCCGAAGAGGATGACTATGAAGATTGGATTGACCGCGCGTACGGTTTTATGCACATCATCAACGGAGTCCCCTCTCAGCGCGATACAAAGACTTGCGTTTCCTTCATCACCCTCAAAACCCCCGCAGCGGAATCTGCCTGCTTCACCCGACCTTCTTTCGACCCTTCATTCCCTTCCCGCTTCATCTTTACCAGCACCATTGACATCTTCCCCGACTTCACGCCCATCACCACCGCCGAAGAAGACGAAATCATTATTCCGCGCACCGACAAGCAAAACGCCGCTGACAACCGCCTCAACCTCGTCGTCAAGTTCCTTCAAGACCCGCAACCGCCTGCGGAGATCTCAGAGCGGGACCTCAAAAGGTTCCTCCGCTATGCGCAACAGTTCTTTTTCAAGGGTAACGTATTATGGCGTAAGAATTTCCATGGTTTTCATAAAGTTGTCATTCCTCCGCCTCGCCGCCTGGGTACTATCACTCAGGCGCATGATTCTGTTGGGCACCGCGGGATTTATCCCACGCGGTCGCATTTGCTCGAGCGCTTTTGGTGGCCTCAGCTGCAAGCCGATGTCAAGTGGTTTGTAGGTTCTTGCCACATCTGCCAAACCCGACAGAAGCTGAAGATTAACATTCCGCCGGTTGTTGCAATGCCCGCGCCGCTCTTTCAGAAGGTCTACATAGACACCATGATGCTTCCGCGCGCGGGTGGCTTCAGCTACGTGATACATGCCCGCTGTTCTCTATCTTCTTATTCCGAAGCGCGAATGCTTCGGGAAGAGAATCACAAAACAATTGCTAACTTCATTTACCAAGATATCATTTGCAGATGGGGCTCCCTCCGAGAGATTGTCACTGACAACGGAAAGCCCTTCGTCAAGGCCGCGCAACATCTCGCGGATCAGTACAAGATCAACCATATCACCATCTCCGGCTACAACTCCCGCGCCAACGGTCTCGTCGAGCGGAAGCACTTCGACTTCCGCGAAGTTCTCATCAAGATTGCAGGAGGTGATCAGAGCAAATGGGTCAACGGGTTTTATTCCGCTCTTTGGTCTGAACGAGTTACTCTGACCCGCACACTTGGGTATAGCCCTTACTTCGCTGCGCATGGTATTCACCCTATTCTTCCATTTGACATTGACGAAGCCACCTACCTTCTTCCGCCACCCGACGCACTTCTCACTCCTGAGGATCTCATAGCTCGTCGCGCCCGCCAGTTGCAGCGTCGCAAAGAAGATTTGGAAGACCTCCGCCAACGAGTTTACCGCGCCCGCCAACGCCATATGCACCGCTTCTCTGTAGAGCACGCCGCCAAAATCAAAGACTTCAACTTTGCGCGCGGAGCCCTCGTACTCATCCACAACACGATGGTAGAGAAATCCCTCAACCGCAAAATGAGGCCCAGATACCTGGGACCTTTCGTTGTCCTATCCCGCAATCGAGGTGGTGCGTACATCTTGGCTGATCTTGACGCAACAGTCCTCGCCGCTCCAGTTGGTGCTTTCTGCGTCATCCCGTACTATGCGCGGACCTCCATTCCGCTCCACGACCTATTCGAAAAACTCGACATTTCACGCGCGGAACTCCGCCGTCGCGAGAACCTCGAAGACAAAGATGAGGAATTTGTCGATACCGACTTTGTTGACGATGAAAACACCGAAGATTGATGCGCGCACCCTGTATCTAGCATTCGACCCGCGGTTCAAATGCTAGTCCAGGGGAGGGGAGTGTGCGCGCACTCCGCCCTATATACCCATTTCACTTTTGCTAAGTTTCACTTTCATCTAATTCGATTTCATTTACGGACACACCTATATACCACAGACTTGCATATATAATCTCCTAATCCTCCGCTCCAAGTTACACAAAAACCTTCCACACCCGCCTTCTGCGCGCGGAGACCACGCGGAGGATTCAATTTTTCGAAATTCTGCCCAAGTCCACCACCCCTTTACATCCCATTTTACTTACACATGTTTTACACTCCATGGAACAGACTTCATACCTACACATTTAAGTTTTATCCTTTTCCCTCACTTCGAATGTTTTACTTCACACTTATAGATCAAGAAATGCGCGTATATGGCGCGGAATCCCCAAGTATATACATTACAAAATTTTAAAACAGGCCGCGCGCTGCATGACCTGCCTAGCCACCGTCTAGTCTTCTACGCCCCATCTTTTTCCGATCCATCTCTACTCCGCGTCCCTCTCTCCATCTCCTTTCCCGTCCTGTGCCTTGGTAAATGCTGCCAGCTGGTCCTCAAGGAAAGCCAACTGGGCCTGCTGGACGGCGATCTCAGCCCGCAGTCTCCGGACCTCACCCGCTACGACCTCCGCTTGATCGTCATCCTCAAAATCCAACACCTTCGACAGGCGAGCGGGTAACTTCGACTTAGACTTGGCGACGGGCGCGGCTTTCGATACTGCCCTGCGTGCGGACATCACTGGCAGTTGCTGCTTGGCACGGCGTGGACGCGTCGACCCCTCCACCTTCTCAGTCGGCTTCTCCGTTGACGAGCATCTAGATGCTCTAGGCATGTAATCTCACTGATTAGATCATTCCCCCTTCATTTGATTAGATTACATTTCGATGTTTTCTATTTTTAGTGTACCTGTGTCTGGAGGTCACATGTTAGGTATGGGATATTCCGGACTTTATAGGGTAGTTTTAGGCGTAGTTTTACATATTATAACATACCTTTACCTTCCTGGGATCTACTTTATCTTCCTCTCCCTCTAATACACCCTTTTCACCACACATCAGGAAAACACATCTGAGCTTGACAAAACTTGAACGCACTTTGTTTGGCTTGAGAACGCTTTTGTCCATATTTTCAAGTTCATTCAAGTGATTTGCTTGCCTACTTGAGATACTTGAGCTTGCTTGGAAAAAAAATGTCAAGTAGTTTCAAGCTATGTCTTGAACTTGAAATCGCTTGAAATCAATTGAAATCACTTGAAGCTACTTGAAAGAAAGACTCCAAGCATTCCTAAGTCCCTAAGTGAGATAAGTAATAAGATTATATAACAAGCAATAAGAGCTGGAAGCCCAAAAAAGGGGTTTAAGCCTGTCAAGCACTCGAAGTGATTTAGGCATTCAGAGTTGCAAAAGGGCTGGCAAGGGCCAGCAAGATTCTCAAGTTGACGACAAGATAGCAAGTGATAAAACTGTTATTAAGCATCTTAACATAAGTCTAACATAAACTAAATAACGGGGAGTGGGGGTTAATCATTAATAGCTGTATGGGTATCTAGTAAAATTAGATTGTAGGTAGCCGCGCCGATGCAAAAATCTAAGAGTCCTCATCGTCTGACTCGTCCGAATCCGATGCGTTGAGCAAACGCCGGCTGTCTGACATGTTCGTAAGGGAATCCGAGCCTGATACCTGATCCGCGAGCTTGGGTGACAATCGACTAACTTCCTTCATAAACCTGGCCCATTTCTCGTTTGTCATGTTTCTTCGGACGTCGGACAACCAAGTGTCAGTCGCTTGACCCCAGTTGTGTTCGCTGAATGCGTATGGCATTGTGGACATCTCGCCGTTATCGTTTAGGACAGGTAAAAATTTCGTTTTCTTGCTGTAATCAATGATACTGCCGTCGATCCAAAGTTTTAGTGCTCGCTCGATCTAAAAATGAATGAGAAAAATTTTTTATGTAGATTTGGTACTTACTGCGGCACAAGTAAGAGCCAGCGCGATCCATGGGTGGCCGGGCTCGGCAAATGTAAAGTCTTTTAAGTTGTACGAACCTCGGATATGTCGTATATAAGTTGTGAATGTTTGAATGACAAGGGGCCCCTCAAAACTTGACTGTCTTACGCGCTATATAAGAGCAATTAAAATGAGTAGAATGAGTGTAGATATTGAAGATAATACGCACCTTTGATTTCCCTTTTATTTGCTGAAACTCGCCGTAGAGAAATGTAAACTGGTCATAGAGTTCGCGCACATATTCTTCACGCATCTTGACAATTTTTGGGTCGTCGTTGTTGATCTTCTTTGGGTCCCGAAATTGTGCCAGAAAAGCCGTGTTGAGATTGGTGAGGGCTGATGAGCCGATGAGGTTCCGCGTCGACTGTAATTTCTTGTTGATCTGGTATGGTATGGATGAGCATTGGTAGAAAAGGGTAAATAGTCACGCACGAGCTCCCATATGTTTGATTTCGGGACAATCTTGGGTTCATTGTGGTTGCCGAGTGCCCAGTCGCGAAGTTTGTTGAGTATCTCGAGCTGGGTGTTGTTGATTCTCCAAGCGTTGTCCCCCGAAAAGAAGAACTGAATGAAGGGTTTTTCAACCCCTTCTTCCCAGGTGTGGCGAGACGACGGGGCTCCAAGGGTGCTTCGCGTTACTGCTTTCTTTTGAGGCTGGGATGAGTCAGTGGTCTTCTCCACTTTCACGAGATCCTAGACAACATATGTATGAGGAAAAAAAAGCGTTTGTTAATGGTACATACCACGCTGGAAACTCGCAAGTTTGAACCCTTGGCCGGGCTTGTTCGTAAGGCCTCCCGCTCCAACGTGTCATCCTCGTTGTCGGAAAGCCCGCCAAAGGTGACATGTGTCACAATGTTGGTGTAGGCATTTTTCTTGGGCGCGGCCGTTTTGCTGGTATGTTTTCCGGAGATGCCAATGATTCCAGTAGCTGTGGTGCGATGTGGGACATGCCTCAGGTCGATTGAGAGAGGTGTGGGTTGGTTGTGATCATTGTTCTTGTGGGATTCTTGAGAGGTCGTTGGCTTTGGTGCGGCACGCTTGCTGGTGGGGTTTGGAACATGTTGTGATTTGGCCGGGCTGTGGGGTTTCAACGTGGTTCTGGGTACAGGGTTGGGCTGACAACTTACTTGGGGGTATTCGTGGCATCTCGGGTTGATGAGTGTGGCGTTGGCAGCTGATGTGATGGAGGGTGAGTTCAACGGATTGCATCAATCACGCGGACTTACCCTTTCGGACACAATAGGCAACTTCCGGTTTACTTCGACTTCCCTTCGGAACACCCTCCCTTTCTTTTCCTTCTCACCAACGCTGCGTTCTCGACTTGTGCTGTCTGTTTTCAAGGTAGGTCCTTTGCGTTTTTCCTTCCGTCCCTTGAGTGGGCTTTCATAAGTGTAATCGTCTTCAGGATCCTCCATATCCGAGGAATCAAATTCATTCCTCTCCGGGGTCAAACTCGAGCGCAGTCCCGGTTGTTTGGCCTTAGGAGTCAAGTCTTCTTGGTCAGTATCACACAGGTCCATTGGCTCACCCGGATTTTTAACCACAGGAAGACTTTTGACAGAAGATGCAGTGCCTTGACGAGTAGTTTCGTTCACGAAACTCTCTGAAGGTATGTCAATTTTATATCAAGATATTATCATTTTTTACACTAACCAGTCCTTTGTAGCTGTTTTGGCTTGGATCGAGAACTGTCACCGTGAGTCCCACCTCCATCAATCCTGTCCATCAACCCCCTGTCGTCAACAGCACCAACAGTCAATTGCATTTCTAATCATTCAATGTGAGTACTTATCCCGAAATTCAACAATTGTACCAACTTACTCGGTTTAGTTTTGGCCTTTGGTGTCGACCCTTCTGATCCTGCCGGGTCCGAACCATCATCCAACTTTGCTCGTTTCGAAGCCGGTCCTCCAGTAAGTCCCTCCGTATCCGTGTTGTCGTTCTCAGCCACCTCATCAATGACCATAGATTTACCAGAAATTCTTCGGCCCGTGGTGTTTGATTTTATTGACGTCCCACCAGATTTATCCTTTGTAGGCTTGGGTCGCTTTTGGCCACTTGTACTTCTTGGGTTCCTGTTCTTGTTTGGGTCTAGAAATTCCGTAAGGTTTGACCCACTTGTTAGTGAAACTTAGAGATTGCTTGAGTGAATCTCTTACCAATGCTACGTTGACGGGGGTACTGAGCTTCATCTTCAATATGGTCAACCTGCATTTGGTTTTCGTACTCAGCAACATTTTGAGCAAATTTCGCTAGTGACTCCTTCTGTAATTCTTTGTTATGTTTGTTTTTGGCTTTTTTGAGTTTTTCGGCAGCAATTTCCTCTGTAGAGCGTCGAGTGTTACAGACCTCCATTTGAATACGACCTGGGTGAGGATTGGTGGACCGTAATGTCCGACGAGGCGGTGGTGGGGTTGAATTATTTGACATGGTAGCGAGGTACTTTGATGATGTAGCACAAGTTTGACTTGTACATGTGTCACGATCAGACCCTGTTATAATTTTGGCCATGTGACAACACTGCCACTGACTACGGTGGTGATTGCTTTGCATTTATAAAGCCAGACCCACCAACTAGTAACCATCCCCCCCCCTCGAGCCACTACCTATCTAAATGTCCTCACAGCTTACAGGTACCTTCCACCAATCTTCGGATTCCAGAACATGGTTTCCATGTACTGTTGAAGGCTGCACAAAAAGACTTAAGTCTATAAGTGGAAGAACAAGGCATATTGATACAGTTCATGGATTAGCAGGTCATAATCATTCAGCCCATACTCAACAACCCAATACACAGGATTATAGCATGTCTGCACTGGATGATACATTCATCCAACATGATGACTCTAGTTCTGACCAATCAAGCCCAGATGAACTTGAAGAACTTCATTCACATTCATCTGACTTCAATCCTGGGTCTTTGGAACCAGATGGCATGGACATCAGTTATCCATCTTCTCCACAGATATTTCCTTTTTATGACTCAGAGGCTGGATTATACCATGGGTCTGATCAGCAATCATCAACACATGAAAATTTATCTGGAACTGACTCTGGATCTGGAGTCTTCTTGGGATCACAGGCAACCCATGATATTACATCTGAATATCACCCCCTTATGACTGGTATGCACAAATACAATCCCTTCTAAACATGAATACTAAGTGTTATAGCCAAACCATGTGATAAACATGGCAATTTTATAGACAATGGAATACTTCCTGACCCTCCTGAACCATGCTATGAAAATGACTGGACACCATATGACTCCCGTGTACAATTTGAGACAGCCAAATTTTTATACCAGCAAAATCAAATGTCAGCTGGGCAGATTGACTATCTATTGGAACTTTGGCAGGCTTCACTTGCACAGTACAATGGCTTTGCACCCTTTTCCAATCATAAAGACCTTTATGATACCATTGATTCTACAACTTTGGGTGGAGTTCCCTGGCAGAGCTTTACATTAAGCTACAATGGTACAAAGCCTGAGGAAGACATTCCTATGTATATGGAAGCAACATATACTATTCATTACAGGGACCCCCAACAACTTATCCTTGAAATGCTGGATACTCCTTCATTTGCCAATCATTTTGATTATATACCTATCCAGAATTTTACATCTGAAGGAGTTCGTCAGTATGAAAATTTCATGTCTGGAAACTGGGTATGGAAACAAGCTGTATGTTTTTTGACCAAATATTAAAAGTTTGTTACTAATTCTGATGTATCATTAGAATATTATTACAAAGGACCCTAGAACAATTGGATCAATGTTTGTTCCACTTATACTGGGAAGTGACAAAACAACTGTATCAGTTGCAACTGGACACAATGAATACTGGCCTCTGTACATGTCTATTGGTAATATTCATAACAATATTCGTCGTGCACATGGAAGTGGCCTTGTTCTTGTTGGTTTTTTGGCAATTGTGAAAAGTAAGCAATATTTATATATACATCTTGCAATATTAATCAATTTTAAATCTAGGTAATAAAACACATACTGAGACTGCCGAATTTCTGCAGTTTCGCCGACAGCTTTACCATACATCATTGTCTCATATTTTTGCATCCATTAAACCAGGCATGACAGAACCAAAGGTTGTACGGTGCCCTGATGGTCATTTTCGCCGTGCTATTTGGGGTCTTGGGCCTTATATTGCTGACTATCCAGAACAAGTGCTTTTAGCAGCTGTAATCCAAAGATGGTGTCCAAAGTAAAGTATTCAGATTTTTATATTTTGATATACTAAAAGCCTTTTTATTCAAAGATGTAGGGCTCCACCAGATAACTTGGATAATCCTAGTGCCATTCATGAGCAACGCACAAGAGCACATACAGAACTTCTTGCAACTACATTGGAATTAAATATGTTATCTGAAAGTTATGGTATTGTTGGCAATGTTATTGTGAGTACCCTTGATTTATGATATAACAATCATAATGATATTATTAATTAGCCTTTCACCAATGATTTTCCTCGTGCTGACATCTATGAAATAATTTCTCCAGATCTCCTTCATCAAGTCATCAAAGGTACATTCAAAGACCATCTTGTAGCTTGGGTTGGCAAATACATCTCCCTCACCAATTCAACTGCTAGAGCTAAGCAGATAATGGATGATATTGATCGTCGGTAAGTTGTTGTCTTTTTTCCTAAAGTATTTAAAGTATTTTAATAATAATTTCACCAGAATTGCTATTGCCCCTCCTTTTGCAGGTTTACGTCGTTTTCATGAAGGAAGGAATTTTAAACAGTGGACAGGAGATGATTCCAAAGCCCTTATGAAGGTATGAAACCATAAATATACATACTGTTTTCTGCACTTATACACTGTAGCTTTATCTACCAGCACTCCATGGTTATGTGCACTCTGATATCATTCGCACTTTTCAGGCATTTTTGGAGTTCTACTATATTGCACGATGCAATGTGATTACTGAGAATGATCTCAGTAAACTTGAAGATGCTCTATCACGTTTTCACAGATACCGGACAATATTCCAAACCTCAGGTGTTCGGCCTACTGGTTTTTCCCTTCCACGACAACATGCTCTTTCTCACTATCCCTCACATATCCGACAGTTTGCAGCACCCAATGGGCTTTGTTCATCAATCACAGAGTCAAAACATATTCATGCTGTGAAAGAGCCATGGCGAAGGTCCAATAAGAACCAGCCATTGGAACAGATGTTACTTTCAAATCAGCGCTTAGATAAATTAACAGCAGCTCATCAAGACTTTGCACAGCGTGGTATGCTCAGAGGAAATATTTTAGAGGGTATAATGGGTTCTCTTGGTATGCTTTCTTGTTACATATCATCTTATAACTTGCCAATCAATCTCAACAGCTGAACTTGATTCTAATTCTTCCAGCAATTTTGAAAATACTGAGACAACAGTTCCTGCACTGTATCAAGATGATGAAGATATTCAGGACTCAATTGTCAATGACTCTAATGTACTTTCTGAGGTCAAACTTGCCTCCACAGTTAGTATGTAATTTTATTGACTTCAAATTAGATCTGCTTTAACCCAAATTAGGACATCGTTGGAACATATCAACAGCTATCCAAGAACTTGGTCTCCCAGATTTTCTTGATCTTATTCGCCGTTTTCTATATGATCAAGTCAACCCAAATGCCCAAATATCATCTTCACAGGTTTCAATCCATGCTTGTCCTACATTCAACCGCCGAGTTACTGTCTTTTATTCTGCCACTGCAACCTTTCATGCTCCAAGTGATCCAAGTGGTATTCAAAATATGCATCGGGAGTTCATTCGCTCAACTCCTTCTTGGAAAAATGGCAGAGCTCGCCATGATACTGTTTTTATCAACTCTGACCCTGACACTGGTATAAATGGTTTAGAAGTGGCACGTATTTTTTTGCTTTTTTCCATTATACATGACAATATCAGATATCCCTGTGCTCTTATCCAATGGTTCTCTGTGATTGGAGATGAACCTGATCAAGACACTGGCCTATGGATTGTTAAACCAGATGTCATGGATGATAATAGCCCTTACTTGGCTGTGGTTCATTTGGACTGCATTTATCGAGCTGCCCATCTTTTTCCTATCTGTGATCCCTCAACACCCATTCAGCTTTCAGACACAATGCATGATACACTTGATATATATGATACTTTTTATGTCAACAAATTTATTGATCACCATGCATTTAGTATTATTGCATAGTAATCTGTTGCTTGTGTTTGTAGCTATATAAAGAGATTACACAATATAATAGCTTGTGGCTTAAGGTTCATCAATGTCACCTGTCCAAGCAGATTTAAAACATGGTGATTAGTAAGGAATGTCACCTGTCCAGGCAGGTTTAGAACATACTGATTAAGGAATGTCACCTGTCCAGGCAGGTTTAGAACATACTGATTAAGGAATGTCACCTGTCCAGGCAGGTTTGAAGCATGCTACTTAAGGCATAATCAATCAATATCACCTGTCCAAGCAAATCTAAGGTGTCAAAAGTACATCCAAATGTGTCAAGTATACTTAAATTGATATAAGTAAAACTCAATGTTTCCAAGTTTACCAAGAAAATCAAGTATGTCAAGTAATTTAGAAGTGACCAAGTACTCAAGAGCTTCAAAGTAGCTCAAAGAGCTCTCTAAGTAGATCATGTTTCTCAAGCAAGTTCTAAGGAATGTCAAGTATACTAAGAGTTATATTATTTCTCAACCATATTAGGATAGACCAAATTTACAAAGGATAGCTAGATGTTCCACTTTTTCACATAGCCTTCATGCAGCATGGTGAATCTAGCCTATCTTGACCTACTGGAGCAATAATATAACCACTTGGTAAGCTTGATCATCTTGGTATACTTGACATTCCTTTGAACTTGCTTGAGAAACATGATCTACTTAGAGAGCTCTTTGAGCTACTTTGAAGCTCTTGAGTACTTGGTCACTTCTAAATTACTTGACATACTTGATTTTCTTGGTAAACTTGGAAACATTGAGTTTTACTTATATCAATTTAAGTATACTTGACACATTTGGATGTACTTTTGACACCTTAGATTTGCTTGGGCTCAAGTAATCTCAAGCACAGAAGTTCTACAAGTTAGTCAAGTACTCTCAAGTCCGTGTGTGTTTTCCTGATGCATTTATCACAATCCTGCAGTCCCTGGCCCCTCAGTGAACTTTCCACCAGTTCACACCCTTCAACCGAACTCTAGGTTGTCATTTTGGAGCCCACCGCGAGGGGTTCATACTACAGGTTGTGTACACTCTTTTAAATCGTCTCAGCAGCTGTGTACAGCCGCTTTGCCTCTTTAAAATTTTCTACAGGTCCCAGGACTTTGTCTGGACACTCAGGACCCATTCTAGACGATTTTAGACGCACTTTGGACGCCTTTCACCGTCGCCTTTTGTCCCCATCATTCCCCACTCATTTTGCGATCCTCAGCATGCTCCCAGCCTCGTCTTACACCCCCTTCCATGATCAGCTTGTCCAGTTCCATGGGGAGACTTTAGCAAAGTTCTTTGTCAGTAATGGAGCTCCTGGTGTGTCCACAGCCGAGTCTTTTCAGTCTTTCATCCCACAGTTTATGTCTTCCACCACCTATTTTCGCTTCAGAGGTATTCTGGACCAGGAGGACCAGTGCATCATACTCCTTCAATCCCTCAGCCCAAGCGTCATGCAGGAGGTCCTAGATGCCTTCAAACGACATGTGGATCACTCAGAATTCGACTCCCTCATTATCCAGCTCCTCAAAGCATGTCAAATTGTTTTCTATGATACAAAGCGGATCTATCCCTCTCAAGCACATCGTCTACCTTCCCCCCCATCGTTTGAGGCGTTCCCCAGCGTTCCCAGTCGTCCCCCATCGTTTGGAATGCCTGCAGGTAGTCCCTGTGTGGTCCCTGACACAGCCCCTTTAGACAAGTCCGAAAAATTTTTAGTAAAAATTTATCCTAGGGTTTCAGGGTTTGGTACACGAGTCCAGGACACCATTCCACTTGTAGACGACATATCCCATGATCCCCGAGCTCCCCCTCCATTCCAGGCGTTCCCAGACGATCCCTGCATGTCCCAGAGCCCCCTCACACCTTGTACTGGCAATATCTCAGCCCAGAGTTATCCAATCGCTTCAGGACTTGAAAACGGCGTTCAGAGCACTATTCCCCTTGTAGACGACGTACCCGACACTCCACGCGTTGCCCCCTCGTCTCAGGCGTTCCCTGGCGATCCCTTTATGTCTAAAAATAGCCCCAGACTTTGCCTTGAGGATATTTCGGCCCATGCTCTTCCGGTCATTTCGGCACTTGATACACGCGTTCAGGACACCATTCCCATTGTAAACGACGCTTCCCTTGATCCCCATGCTTCCCCCTCGCTCCAAGCGTTCCCTAGCGGCCCCAGGACGCCTTTTTCAGTCCCACAAGTGGTTCCCTCAGTGTGGGACCCTGTGGATGATTTTCTCGATGGATACTACCTGGATATTGACGAAATAACACCCCAGGTACCACCCTCTGTCATCAGCGATGCAACAACCGAGTCAGCGACTCTCCAGTACCTCCAGGACGAGTTTACACCATACCAAGGCACCAGAGGCCATTTATCCGAACCAGATCCGTCAGGAACCATTCCCAGTCGTCCCCTATCGTCTCCCAGCCGTCTAACTCGTCCCCCATCGTACTCACCAACAGTGTGTGAGTTTAGTCGTCCAGAATCGCATCAGACACCGCAGAGGTGTATCCCAGTTCGTCCCCCAGCATATATTCCATTTGAGCGCATCCCAGTCGTCCAGAATCGTCCCAGAACCGCGTTTGAACACTCTGTAGCAGGCCTGAATGCTCAGGACCATTCCCCTGCATGCTACCATCACAATTTCGCATATTTTGGACTCAAGGCAGTTCCCCACCTTTCCCTCTCGTCTCAGGACCATTTAGATCGTCTAGTACCCCCCTTTACACTCGTTTACATCCCCCATCACCGCTTCCAGTCCTTCATTGAATTTTGTCACCTTCAGGACAGCCATTCCCACCTTTATGATACAACATTCACTTCCAAGCCACCAGATGCTATTCCCACATTACCTGGTTAGTTTCTATGGTCCTTCTTCGTCGTTTAATCCCCCCACTTCCATTCTCCCATCCCCTCATTCATTTGTTTCATCCAATTTCGTTTTATCTCTATTTTTAGACTTTACCTCTTTTACCCCCTCCACACTTCGCTTTTTGATATTCCACTTCGTTCATTTGATTTCCCACTTCCCCTTCATCACATTACTTCGTCGAAACACCCCCCAGATTTTTTTTTCCATTCATTTACCTTTGCTCCAGTCTCACCAATCATCTTTTGGATGTATTGGTGTTCCTTTCACTACCAGATTGACTGGGGACAGTCAATATCTAGTCCAGGGGAGATGACGAGCATCTAGATGCTCTAGGCATGTAATCTCACTGATTAGATCATTCCCCCTTCATTTGATTAGATTACATTTCGATGTTTTCTATTTTTAGTGTACCTGTGTCTGGAGGTCACATGTTAGGTATGGGATATTCCGGACTTTATAGGGTAGTTTTAGGTGTAGTTTTACATATTATAACATACCTTTACCTTCCTGGGATCTACTTTATCTTCCTCTCCCTCTAATACACCCTTTTCACCACATTTATCACAATCCTGCAGTCCCTGGCCCCTCAGTGAACTTTCCACCAGTTCACACCCTTCAACCGAACTCTAGGTTGTCACCGTCTTCACCCGCTTGGTAGGCGGCTCCTCTTGTTCCTCGCCGTCGCTTTCTACGACGATGGGTGTCTCCTCCGCCACGGCTTTGCGTTTCCCCTTTCCAGCCTCCTTCTGCGAACCCGCATCGTTTTCCGCCCCCTGGACGGTATCCTCCCTAACCTGCTCCTTCTCCCTTTCCTCGTCAACCACAAACGCCCCCAACGCATCGACTACGTCACCCTGAACAGCGGTCGGGAAACGACGCCGCTCCCTCCCCTTCGGACCACAGCCCTGCTTGCGCTGAGCACAGTGGTGGCAAGGGCGGGTGAGAGTGGTGCCTGTGCACGAAATACCCACCTTCGCACAAAGGGGGCAGGGTGTATCAAAAATCTGTAACAAACCGAAAAAGTCAGTATCTACAAGCTTACCCGACAAAGAATGTGCTTTGTCGTCAAACTTCACTACACGCTCCAGCATCTTCGCGAAGGCGGCGGTGATCTCACCGGATACCGCCTCGCCTACCATCCCCCGTCTTGTTTTACCCGCGCCCTGTAAGAAGGAGCCGAGCTCCTGGTAAGTCTGAAGATCGACACGCGAACGGAGAGGAGCTAGAACCTCTACGATCGCGCGTCGCGGAGGTGTACTAGGCACAGGGTCTGCCTGCGCGACCGATGCCGCTCCCTCTGCGTCCGCCGCCGCTGTAGCCACCACCCCCTCGATAATTCCCTTGCCGCCCGCTACTCGACGCTCTTCTTCTACTTCCCCGACCTCCTCTGTTGGCTTCGACCCCTCCTCGCGAATCTTCCCCGCTGCTCGTGCTTCACCCGTCTCCACTGCCTCCCGAACTCGCGACGTCAGCCTCGCCAGGTCCAGGTGAGGGGTCCCCGCACTAGATCGCACGGCCAAGGGCGAACCGCCGACACCAGGGGCCACCGACGGCGTTCGGGGTTCGACGGTCATTCCTCTATGATCGAGCCACCGTTCGTACACGGTGTGGATCTCCCGCCAGTCCTGTTGGATCCAGTCCTCGATAAAGTCGTCCAGGGCGGCGCTGTACTCCGCAACGGGCGCGGGCAGTTCGACGTCATCGTCGTCCAAGGCAACTAAAAGGGACTACCAAGCAAAATATTAGATACGTCAAAACATACTACACTACTACAAAAACTCACCTTTGTATGTGCCAGGCGCCTGGCAAAGGTCTTCGCCTGCGCGGCATCTTTCACCCCCTTCCCTATCCTCGGTATTTCACGTTTAAGCACCTCGCGAACGGCTCGGATGTACTCCTTTTGGTCGTAGGAAGTCGTGGAGGCGACGGAAGACATCGTTTTATAAGGAGTTAGCGGTGGGAGCGGTCCGGCAGTGACGTTGATGGGGGGAAGGTAGAGGTTGAAGTTGAAAAATTTTCGCTAAGTCCGTTGACAGAAAACGAACCAACACGTGATCGCGCTTCTTCGGGGCCTGCCGTGGCCACGCGCGTCCAAGAATAGCTTTCGATCGAACTCCAAGAATAGCTTCACGATCGAATTCGAAGCTTGTTTCTCGCGGATCACGGAGCGGGAAGATCGATGACATCCCGCCGATCATGACGTCAAAATCTAAATTTATTCTCCCCCGCCGCTAAGTTTCCGCTCCCCGCATGTACTATACTCATTTTACTTTACTCTAGATACCCTCTCGTTTATTATCTCTGTGCATCCCCGCGCTTTGAACCTCCACTATCCGCACTTTTCGTATACCCTACCATTTTTCCCCACCCTTCCCGCGTCCCCTTTCCGTCATGGCTGTGCCTCCGCGCGTTGTCCTCTACAAGGTGCAACGCGCTCCACCACTCTGCGCCGCTTGCGATCCCGCCGTCTCTCCGATCGTTGTCCGCCTCTCCACTCACGCGCCTTCCTCCTTTTGGAAGGGAGTCTTGTTCGTTGACCGTACCTATGCCTCTTCCGCGCAACCGTATCGATGGATCCCTTCTCGCTCTTTGCTGAGTCCATCCAGTTTCATCTCTTCGATTTCGGTTGACTGTGGACAGTCAAATTTTAGTCCAGGGGAGATGACAAGCACAGCGTTGCGCTATGCGTGTCAACCGCTCATTATACGACTTCCGCGCACCTCTCCACTTTCCGCGTACTTCCGCACCTATGGGAAGTATCCTCCGCCGCACCACACTCACACAACGTACGACACGCGCGGGCGCGGAGGTTCCACCTTTCGCACGACACCCGCTCTACCTCTCGCGCCGACACTCATCCCTGAGACCCTTCGCGGGCTCTTCACTCTCCATTCCAACACTCTACTGACATCAGGGTCGCTCGTACTACCATCTATTAAGGTACTCCGGGCTATTTCTCCGTAATCCCCTTCGGGGAAAGTCCGCTCGGTCCGCTCCCGACTCGGCTCCGCTCATCTAGCTGACGGTGCCTGATTGTCCAGTTATCTCCGGAGGTGCACATGAAACGGAGGGGACCTCCGCTCTTTTGATATTTTTCGTCTAAATCCTCTTTTTCTCTGTAGTATAGTCGCGCCATATTCCTCCACTTCATATATATCCATTTACGGACTCATCCCCAGTAGTACAGTCTCCCAGTAGTATAAAAACACTGCACTTTTGTAACTTAATGAAGAGAAATTGTTCTCCCCTCGTTTCCGCGTTCACTTCTCTATAGGACAATCGTGTCCTCTTTTAATAAGTCGTTCGTCGTCTTCCGCACTTAAGCACGTAGCGCGGATTCTCTAGAAAAGCTCTTGCATATTTCCGCGCATCGTTCCGACGAGCAAAGATCATAGCATCTTCAATTTCTAAGTGATATCGTCTTGCGGATACTACGTTGTGAGCACACAGATCGAAGACACAGTACAGACCCGCTTCGCGGCAGTTACGCAGTCCTAGAACTAGGTCTCCGCTTCCGCGCACTTGACCACTGCATGCACTTCACTCTCTTTTAGTTCCGCTTTCGTAGTTTCACACCGCGGTTCCTCGCGGATACTTACTATACTCTTTGTTGGATACTTGCTGACTCCGCCGCTCCTAGGAAACCTCCTCTTTACATATCTTACGAGGAGAGCGTCGGGTGTAGTTAACTAACTTAACAAACGCTCGGCCGTACTCGGTATCGTCACCGACTACATTTACTACTAGTAACTCGGTTTTTAGTCCTTTCATTGCGTACATATCATCCCCCTTTTGTTTTGATCATTTGTCATTTTTCAGCTTCAATTTTTTCCGACAAAACCCGACTTAGGCCGACTCCCCAGCTGACTGGGGACAGTCAGTATTTAGTCCAGGGGAGGAGCTCGTCGAAACCTCTACATTTCTTACAAACGGACACCATACGCACATTATTGTTCTTCGTAATGTATTACTTCTTTTTGTTCTATTCACAATTCACTTGATTACAACTTGATCACTCTTTCCAGTATTTCCGACTTACTTCATTTTAAATCTATGCAAAAGACAATTACTTATCACCCTTGTCCATATCTTATCTTACCATCTTGACTATCCTTCATTTTACTATACATTTTCCTACACACTCCAATTCATTCATCCCTCAGAACAAGTACTCAATTTCTATTATAGATGCAGCAATTAATATTTACAACGGAAAGCCGACAAGAAAAGACCGACAAGAAAAGACCGACAAGAAAAGCCCGAACTCGACCAAGTCCTCACTCAGCACCATCCATCTTTTCCAACCACGCCAGCATCTTCTCGCTAGACGCTACCCGAGCCTGGAGAAGTCCTATCTCACCCTTCCATTGCAAAAGATCCCGTCGAAGTGTGTTGATTTGCGCTGAACGAAGCCCGAGTTTATTGTCCGCGTCCAAGGCGTCCATCACATCAGCAGGGAGGCCCGAGCTGCCTTGCCTAGTCGCACTCGGATTCTTCTTCACCCGCAGCGTTACCTTGCGAGGCGTAGGCGGTGGTTGCGATGTCCCCGCTGCGTCGTCTTCCGCGTCAATCTCGATGACATCCGCGTCATCTCCCACCTTTTTCCGCCACCGTTTCAGCCCTCGTCTTACCTTTCCCCTTCCCGTCCGACTTCTTCTCCATCTTCACCTTCTTTTCCTTTGTCTTCCCCCTCCCCTTTCCAGTCTTCTCCCTATGCGAGCAGCTTTTCTTCATCCGCACGCAGTAGAAGCATGTCATCGTCTTCGTAGGGCCGAAGCATCTCGAGATCCCGGTCGTCGCGCACCAGTCGCAGAGAGAAGGGTAGTCCTTTGAGAATTGAATTTAGCTAAGTAAAACGAGAAGTGTGAATGAGGAAAATTTACCTTATGGTCCTCCTTCCGACAGTCCAGGAGGTACCCAAGTAAATCCTTACGGAATTCGTCAGACTTCTTCTCCAGGCATTCCGCCGTGAACCATTCCCGCTCCCCCGTTTTCGACTCAGTCCCCTTCGTTTCCACCGCCGTCGTACGAACAGACTCACGAGAGCCTGACGATGGAGCAGGTACCTCCACCACGGCCTTCCGAAGTCGTTTCCGTGGCTCTTCGGGAGGATTTGACGTGTTCCGTTTGCGTGTAGCGCGAGCGGGGGGTTCCTCCGTGTCCTCGTCCTCGTCTTCCGTATCTGGGACCGTGGCCTTACTTCGAATACGCGAGCTGCGTGTCGTACGAGGGGCACGGTCGTGTTCCGGGTCCACCGAGCTCGAAGGGGCGTCATCCCCATCCAAGTCTTCGTCCCGAGCCTTTCCTCCGTCGTCAGTCCCCGAGCCCTCATCTTCATCGTCGACCTCCTCCTCCTCATCCTCCTCAGCCTCTTTCCCTTTGCCCTTCTGCATCGATCCCCGCGTCAGCCTTTTCCCGTCCTCCGCCGTTGCAGTTTCCACCTCGCCTGCCAATTCCGTCGTCTGTCCCGCAGCCCACCATTCACCTCGTTCCACCGCCAATCGTACCACAGGACTCAACCCCTCGAGAGGAGGTGGTCCTCCACCGCAGGGGGTGTCCTCTGACGCGTTCCGAACCCCATCCATCGGCTCCCCTTCATCACCCGTCGTTCCGAGCACTTTAGACCCGTCCCGCACCGTCGTACCACTCGCCGGTTCTCTCGAACTCGAGCCTTCGTGCGTTTGAGGGGCCGCCGCCGATTCCGAACGAGCTTTGACGTTTTCCTGCCCCCACCGCGCGTCAGATTCATCTGTAAACGATAAACAATGAAATCAACTCACCTGTACCGCCCCCGGAACGTTTACGAGTCGTTTTGGAACTCGTCCGGGCTGCCAAATCGTAAGCCACTCCTTCCAGACGGGAGAGATGTCGGCCCAGTCCTTGCGTATGTGTGCAGCGATCCACACATGGAACTTGTCGATTGAGGCCGCCAGGTCATCCTCGAGCTGCGTTTTTGACCGAATCAGACTATCAATAATTGCCTAGACAACTCGAAATCAGCGTTTAAGAACATTTTGGAAACGAAACGTACTGTAAGGGCAACCCCGCGTGCGCACGACCAAGTGGAAACCGACTGACGGAAGTCGGGTTTTAACTGAATTCGGAGGTCGGATTCTTAAGTCGGGCTAGCGGAGGGGGTCCTAAGTAATGTATTCACTGTATAGTACACATGCTACATACCTAGCGGAGGGGGTCCTAAGAGAATACTCTAAGGGTCCTCCAGCTAGTGGTTGATGTCTATATACGAGGTACTACATTAACTACACGTTCCCGGTACGGTACGACGACACGCGTTGTCGGTAAAGGATCACGTGGGCGTGTCCCTAGATTCCCGACAAGTCGCGCAGCAGTCGGGGAGCGGTGAGAGAGTGTCGGTGAAGGGAGCGTGGTGATAAACAAATGTAGTGTAAATGAATGCGTGAGTCGGGTTTGACTCGGGGTGGGGGCGGTAAGGTAGTCGGTAATTGTACAGTCGGTAATGTTGTCGGTGAATACATGGTCGGTAAAGTGAGCGTTCGCGAACGTTCGTACGTTCGGGAATTGAGTCGGGAATGGTGACGGGGTCGGGAATGTGAAAAATGGGAGTCGGTAAGGGGGTTCCCCTTACATTACCCCCCCTCTAGGGTTGCACGACCTCGTGCAATGGTCAGAAAGGGATGGAGTCGAATTGAGCCCGCTGAAGTCGTCGAGGAGCCTGAGGGTTTGCCTTGTGGAACTTGGCGACAATGTCATCTGCATGAACGTTGTCGGCCGGTTCCCAAGAGTTGTGTTCATACCCGTAGCCCTTCCAGGCTACGAGATAAAACAACTTCCCCCGACTAACCCGACTGTTCAGTATATCTCTCACTTCATACTCTTCCTCTCCGTCCACTAGTACGGGTGGTGGGACGGTGGTCGGCTTTCGTCCAGGGATTGGGTCGGTGGGCGCTGGCAGGAGTTTCACGACGTGGAAGACTGGGTGTATGCGTGCCATGGACCTGGGTAGTTTGAGTCGGTACGCGTGCGTACCTATTCTTTCGGTGATCGGGTACGGTCCCACATGGCGGTGGGCCAGTTTCCGAGTTGGTCTTTGGATTGGAATGTCAGTGGCGTCCACATATACTAAATCGCCGACCTTGTATTCGGGAGTTGGTCGGTGTCGGCGATTGTAGTACCGCGTCATGTCGTCCTTTGACTTGGCTAGTGCCGCCCGTGCTTCCTCTAGTGTGGACTTCATCCGATCGGTGAACTCCCCGACTGTCTCTAGTCGGGTTTCCCTGGCCTGTGGCTCGAATCCCATTCGGGGGTGACGTCCCGTATCGAGAAAGAAGGGCGTCTGTTGCGTTGCCGAGTGAACGTGGTTGTTGTACTGGAATTCAGCGAGCGGGAGGAGGTCCGACCAATTGTCTTGCCGTTCACCGACAAACAGTCGAAGGTATTGCTCGAGTTCTTGGTTGACTCGTTCGGTTTGTCCGTCGGTCTGTGGGTGATAGGCCGTGGACGACGTCAACTTGATTCCGAGTAGTCGGTAAAGTTCTTGAGTGAACTCGGCCACGAATTGGGGTCCCCTGTCCGACACAACTGCGTTCGGTAATCCATGGTGCTTCCAGATTTCTTTCAAATACAGGCGGGCGGCCCCCAGTGCTGTGACCGTGGTGTGAGTCGGGATGAAGTGAGACCTCTTTGCGACCGACTCCACCACTACCATTACCGCGTCAAATCCGTCTGATTCGGGTAGCGCTCCCACGAAGTCTACACTGATTGTCTCCCAACGCGACTCGGGAATTTCTAGTGGCTTCAATTCTCCGATCGGTAGTTGGCGTTGTATCTTCGTCCGTAGACATAGATCGCATGTTCGACAATACTGTCCTATGTAGCGCGACATCTGTGGCCACCAGTAGTTTCGGGATACCAATTCCAGTGTCTTCCATCGTCCGGCGTGTCCGGCTATTCGTGTGTCGTGGTGTTGTTGAACGATGCGCCTTCTTAGGTCGGCGAAATTGGGAACGTAAACCCGACCTCGGAAATAGAGTACTTCTTGGTCTTCCCGCCACTCAGCGCTGTGTACCGACTTGCCTTTTCCCAGTCGGAGTTTTCGTGCGGCCTCTGCTACCGAATCCTCCTGGTGCCCGCTTCTGTTCCCGCGTCGGATATCCTTCATAATTTCCTTTTCCTCGCCTTCCGCCCTAATTCCTTCCAATGCGCGTATGGTGAACAACTCGGGTTTGAGAAGTACAATGTCCTTATTGTCTTCGGCGCCATCCGAGTGGTCGGCGCGTCTAGATAACGCGTCGGGTTTACCCATACTTCGTCCAGGTTTGTGGTGCAACGAGAAATCGAATCGGGAAAGGTACAGCGACCAACGAGCTTGTCGGCGATTAAGTTTCTGGGCAGACCGGAAGTACTCCAGGTTTTTGTGGTCGGTCCAGACTTCGAACGGGTGTCGGGCTCCCTCCAGAAAGTGCCTCCATTCCTTGAGGGACCGGATGATCGCTAACATCTCCTTGTCATGGATTTCGTAATTCCTCTCGACTGCGTTCAGGCTCTTGGACAGGAATGCTACTGGGTGCCACTTATCGTCTTCCCGACTCAATTGGGAGAGCACCGCGCCTGTTGCAAAATCCGACGAGTCGGCTTCTACGCGATAAGGTCGGTCGTCGTCGGGAAACACCAGCACAGGCCGGGAGGCCACTTTAGCCTTCAGTTCGTCGAATGCCGACTGTTCGGTTTCACCCCACTTCCATACCGAGTCCTTGCGCGTGAGGTCGAAGAGTGCCCGAGCATGATGTGAGAAGCCTTCGATGAACCGGCGGTAAAAGTTCGTGAACCCGAGGAAGGATTGTACTTCCTTCTTGTTGGTCGGGGTCGGCCATTCAACGATCCCGCTGACCTTGACTGGGTCCATCTCCGTCTTGCCTTCCGAAATAATGAGTCCCAAATACTCAATCTTTTCCTGTTCAAACTCGCATTTGTCCAGTTTGAGGAATAGCTTGTGTTCCCGACAACGTTGATAGGGTGTGCAACCACCCAGGCCTGTAATTCTTCAATTTACGATTACATAATCGTATTACAGCCGTACACGCGGACGTGTGAGGACTAATAGGGATTATCTTCGCCCTTGTAGTCAAAACAAGTTAGAATGATCATTGCACACTACACTACTAAGTACAGTGGACACATACAATGGTATCTGTACATTAGAGCCTCCTATGTATGCCCGGTTACGACTTAAGAATCGCCAATAATAGACACACGCGCGCGCGTACCTGTGCACGTGACCACGTGACGTATGACGTTCTATCACAACTTGTCCACTCAGAAGACGAACCAAACGGGTAGCACCCCGCAGACCAGATTGGACTTGGCAATGACTCAGCCCCGTGTAAACGGAACTGTGCTGGTACCCAAAAGAATTATTATCATACGACAGTTCGGGAGCGTTCGCGAACAATACTATTGTATTGATAATATGAAAATTTTAATAATAGGACGAGACCGGTGACTAAACGAGAAGTAACCGGAACCGAACTAGTGGAACGATCACCGACGTTTCCAAATTAAGTGTACCGACTACACTTAGTCAGCCACGCGTAAGCGTGCACTAAAAATAACATACTGTTTAACAGTAAAATTGTAACACCTAGACCTTAGGATTAACAAATCCTATCGGTATAACCAGGAGTTCAACACTCTTGGCACTCAAAAGCTGACTCACACGCACGCGCACGTGGGCAGTACAACTCCGTATCGGCATTTCTAATTATTTGTTCTTTATTTGTTACTTTACTCTCTAAACTGTATATAAACCCACCAAACCTGTAAGGAAGAGCAAGGGAATCCACCTCTTCACTTGCAGTAGCATCTGAATATAAGAGTAGTGATCACTTCAGAAACTTGACCGAACTAAGAACCTAAGAACTTGAATAGAAATCCAGATTGCTGGTATTTAATTAAAGACCTTTCAGAATTTGGTATTCGTGATAGGCCCCGTTGACGAGACGATTCAGTTAGAATCCTTCCTCGTAACGGTAAGAACTTTGATTAAAGACTTGTCAGAATTTGGTATTCGTGACAAGCCCCGTTGACGAGACGACTCAGTTGGAGTCCTTCCTTGTAACGGCAAGACCTTGTTAATTGTATTTGAGATCTAGGCTATTTGGCATAGTCCTGTTTCTACCCCAGTGTTATACACACGCACGCGCGCGCGCACTTAGTCGAGTTATCTCGTTGAGAGTAACAAAGCTACACACACCCACACCCACACACCCGGTTTAATATAACAAACCGTTCTGAAAGATTGTTACCTCCACGCACGAGTAACTAATCTTTTGAAGTCAAATCCAGTGATATTTCTATATCCGTACCCACGAACTTACAGGCGTACTTCTGCCTTTTTGTGTGTATTAGAGGAGTAGTGTGAGATCATATCTTTGATTTTATACACTTAAGAGTAGAATACCCCTTTCATCTGGAGCCCACCGCGAGGGTACAGATTTGATTTTGAAAGAAAGAAATACCTTGCACGGATTACCACGGGCATTGATTTATATCAGGTCCGCGTAACAACAAGTCAAACTGAGTTGGGGAAAACCTCCAACTAGAAACAGTCAGACTTTCAGAACTAACACTGAACAAGTCGTCAGTGGCCCTTCCGCACCTAAGAAGCGAACCACTAGAAATTCTGCACAAGCCGGGTTAGAGCCAGAATTACCCCCAACTACACGACCTAAGAAAACCACTCAGAGTATCCCCGCGAGCAGTACTTCACGCGCGCGCGGAACACCAGTAGCTGGTCCATCTAGACAAGTCGTTAGACAGGAGCAAAGACCGGCTCAAACCAACAGAGTTTTTAAGGGACCTACTAAGGGCAAAGGAAAGGGAAAAGCAGTATCCAAAGGCCAAGCGAACTCGTCCAGCCTCCGGATTACTACACAAAGATCAATGGATCAATTAGAACAACTACAACTCGGAGGGCAAGCACCTCAACAAGTCCCACCGGGACCTGTACAAAATAACCACGGGCAAGGACAACAAGTCCAAGCTCAGAATCATCAGACAAGGAATTGTTTGCCTTCACCAGAAAGTAGAGACGCTCCAAAGTTCCGCGGAGACGAGCCTGAAAATTTGTTAAGGTTCCTCAGTCGATACGAAAAACTTCTGGACCAAGTTGGCATCAGGGATGATTATACTAAGAAAGAAGAAATTATGCAATACGCGGACGCGCAGACTGAGTCTGAGTGGCGCGCATTGCCCGCCTATGAAAATGGAAGCTATGCCAATTTCCGGAAAGAACTAGTTGCGAGTTACCCGGAAGCAGTAGACATCGCAGGCGGTTCTGTAACGAAGTTGGATGTAGTTTGCAGTAATTACAACGGAATCGGGAGTAAAGATCAAACTCTCCTTTTAAAATTCAAGAGGGAGTTCATGGCCGAAGCTAAGAAGCTTAGAGGCATAGTCCCTGTGATTATCTCAAATAGAGAGCTGGTCAATAAATTCCTGAATTGTTTACACGCCAGCTTCAGGGAGGCTGTCTTCACGAGATTAGGAAGTGAATATAGGCCCCCTCAGCAAGCCAACCAAAATGAAAGAAGAAACGATGACCCCTATGATCTGGATGATGTGATTAGGGTAGCTTTGAGTATTTCTGGAAATACCTCTAGCCTCACGTCCACGGAACAAAATTATACTTATTCCGGACGGACAACTAACACATCATCACGAGACAATCATATAGTCAAGCAAGAGATGGAACAGATAAGACAAGACGTAGTCAACATCAAGGATATGATGGTGGCTCAGAGTAAAAAGTCTACAGCAGACTTTGACCAACTTGTCAAGACAGTAAGACAGACCATGAGTGCGTCCACAACAAGTGCACCGCAGCAGAGCTATACTCAGAATAATGCAGTACCTAGACCAGCTCCAAGACCCACTACGGGAGGACTTGGGACGTGTTTCTATTGCAATGAGGAGGGTCATGTAGTGGCTGCGTGCCCGCGGAAACAACAACAACTTGATTCCAGAAAACTCAAGTTAGTTGGTGGGAAGTTTGCACTCGCAGACGGCTCTCAAGTTAGAAGAACCAATGGAAGTTGGTATGAAAGAGTGGAATCTCAGGCAGCCGCTTTGAACTCGGCTGAGAATAACATGCTTGAACAAATGTTCAACCATGAAGCGCCCGTGTACACGCAAGCACACGCGCCCGTGGATGATATGTTTGATTCGTTCAAGCAAGCGCTCGATTATATACAACAGACCAGAGGAAACCCTAACTATCAGAACAACGAACTTCGCGCGGATACAAGTGGAAGTAATAGAGTCCCTACAATATTAACTAGGGATAACTTTGCAGCCACTAGGTCGGGTATGAACCCTGACCAGGGTTTTTAAAGAGTCCAATGATGGGGACGGCTGGCAATACACAGGCAAAACAGGGGCCTAGCCGAGCTAAGAAACCAGAGGACAAAAGACTTGAACCTGAACCCGTGGAAGTGGAAGAAGATAAGGATAATGAATCAGATGAAGATGAAGAGGAGGACGTTCCTCCCCCTCCTAAGAAAAAGAAAGATAAGAAAGTAGAATTTGTTACTCCTAGTGACAAAAGCAAAACCGCGCGCGCGCGTGAACTGCCGTACGTTCAAGTACCCGCACTCAAGCCTCCGCGTGAGAATTGGAAAAGTCCAGTTCCTGCAGTAAGCAATGCTAAGATACCTATTCCGATGGTACCCAAAGCACCAGCTTACAGGACTAGGGCCCCAGTTCAGACAGAAAGAGGAGAACATGAAGTAGTCTCCAGAATCATGAACAGTCCGGTTACTGTAACCACGCGTGACTTGATGGACATCTCACCTGGTGTGAGGGAACAAGTCAAGAAAAATGTCACTAAGCGCAGAATCAAGGAAGTAGAGAAGGAAGTTGAAGATGCTTTTGAAGAAGCACTTCTACACGACCTTGGTGAATACGCGGACTTGTATGATGATAATAATGACGACTATGAAGAGGATGATAATTATCAATTGTCTAACACAGCAATTGATATTAACACTTTGCCTGAGGCGCAGATAATGATCTCTACAGAAAGGAACGGAGACATTCCCGCGGGCGCGGTCATCTGTGATGACCCAGTGTTAGCATTCCTTCAAGATTATAAAGGAGAAGACATGCCAGAGATCTATGTAGCCAAAGAATCGAACTCTCTAAGGACTATATTTCCAGTGATCAATGGTATGAATACCGGTGAATGTGTACTAGATGGGGGATCCCAAATAGTATCAATGGACAAGGACATCGCCATAGACCTTAAGATTGCTTGGGACCCTGACATAAAGATATTTATGCAAAGTGCCAACAAACAGGTTGAGAAAACGGTCGGTCTGGCTAGAAATGTACCTTTCAGGTTCAATGATATTACTATCTACCTACAAGTGCATATTATCAAGAACCCCGCGTACGATGTGCTACTTGGTAGACCATTTGACACTCTTACCAAGAGTACCGTACAAAATTATGAGGATGGTGGTCAACTAGTGACTATCACAGACCCTAACACAGGAAAGAGGTGTACCTTGAGTACTTTTGAAAAGGGTAGATCTAAGAGCATCCTCGGAAAGAAGAAAGTTGATCAGGATTTTCGGTCCTCGATGAATTGAGCGATCAACAAGAGTTAGCCGTACAATTCTACTTCAACGAGAACAATGAGGTCGAAATCGAGAACATTTGGACACCTTACCAAAAAGAAAGTTTCCACGCGCGTGAAGTTAGAGACTTGTATATTCAACAGAGTACAAAAGACAACATTGAGGATAGTAAGCTATTTGACAAGTACCTTACTACTTCAATGACAGTTGAAGCTATAAATACACGCACGCGCGCGGACGGAATAGAAATAGACGGAAAGACATTACAGACACTCAAGTATGGGGTCTATGAAGCCTCAGACTGGGATAATACCTTGCAACATGAGTCAGAAATTCGGGAAGTGTTTGCAGGCAAGAAATATAAACCAGTGCACTTGAAAGTCAGACCCGTGTACACGGATCTACCAGACAAATTCAGGATTGTAAGAAACATCATTGGGGACCCTTTGAAAGACCTACCAGTCTTACCAGAGAACCCACCTGACTTTGTACCAGCTGGTAGATACACTCAAGAAAGAATGGAAGCATTTGAGAAAGTACATGATTTGAACTTTCTCAGAAGACGAGAAATGGACCTAATACATCAATTGGTATTAGCACACGACAAAGCATTTGCATGGACAGACAGCGAGCGCGGAAGTTTTAGAACAGACTTCTTTCCTCCAGTTGAGATGCCTACTGTACCACACAAGCCTTGGACAGAAAGAAACCATAAAATTCCACCAGGGATTTACAAGGACGTGTGCGAAGTCATTAAAACTAAAATGGCTGCAAAAGTCTATGAACCTTCGAATTCATCTTATAGATCAAGATGGTTCACAGTTGTAAGAAAAGGGGGAGGCAAACTCAGAATTGTACATAGTCTAGAACCTTTGAATGCAGTGACTATTGCACACTCGGGTTTACCACCAGCTACAGAGGAAATAGCAGCACACTTTGCAGGCAGAGCTTGTGGAGGCATGTTAGATCTCTATGTAGGGTATGATGAAAGACCCTTAGCTGAATCTTCCAGAGACTTGACAACATTTCAGACACCCTTTGGCGCGCTTAGACTGACAAGTTTACCAATGGGTTGGACAAACTCAGTACCTATATTTCATGACGACGTTACATTTATTTTGAAAGATGAAATACCACATGTCACAATTCCTTACATTGATGATGTTGGTATACGCGGACCCGCGTCTAGATATGAACTACCCAATGGTGGGTATGAAGTACTAAAGGGTCAGGATCCAGACACAGGCATTAGACGCTTTGTCTGGGAACACTTACAAAATTTGAACCGCGTGTTACAACACATTAAGTATTCACATGCAACCTTTTCTGGGTTCAAGTCAGTACTTTGCGCGGAGGAAATCATTGTAGTGGGACATAGATGTACCTATGAAGGCAGGAAACCTTCAACGGACAGAGTTGGCGTCATTGAACGTTGGGGACCTTGCAAAGATGTCAGTGATGTTAGAGCATTCCTTGGGACAGTTGGTGTACTTAGGAATTTCATCAAAGACTTTGCAAAGAAAGCAAACCCAATACAAAAGTTGACGCGCACGGATGAACCTTGGGTCTGGGGACCTGAACAAGAAGAATCACAAGAAATCTTGATAGAAGCTGTAAAGACATGTCCTGCACTGATGCCTATAAGACCAGAATGGCCTACACCAGTAGTGCTAGCTGTGGATACTTCATGGAAAGCAGTGGGATTTTACATCTATCAAGTAGACCCTGAAGATGACTCAAAGAAATACTACGCGCGTTTTGACTCTATAACTCTCAACGCGCGCGAGTCTAGATTTTCACAACCTAAGAGAGAACTCTATGGTTTACGTAGGGCACTAGATGCATGTTCATATTGGTTATTTGGTGTCAGAAACTTAGTCGTTGAAACAGACGCAAAGTACATCAAAGGAATGTTAACCAATCCGAGTATGGGACCTAATGCTACTATCAACAGATGGATAGACGAAATCTTGCTGTATCACTTCACACTGGTACACAAATCAGGAAGAACATTTGGACCAGATGGTTTATCCAGAAGAGACAAGAAACCTGGAGACCCGGAAATACCTAGTCCAGATGCAGACTTAGATGATCCAGTTGGACTAGTGGACTTCATTAATCCAGAAGAAGGATTTGATGACCCTCTTGAACTTGATGACTTCATGGGAGACATTGATAACCGAACTGGATACATGCAGACACTTGCCAAGGACCCATCAGACTTTGCAGAAGAATGCGCGCACGCGCAAACTTTTGAGACGGATTTTATTAATGAAATCAAAAGACACATGGGCACTGGAAAAGTAGGACATCAACAGAAAATGTTCTATGAACAATTAGTTAACACGTCCGTGTTACCAGAAGAAAGCTTTAGGTCTGATCCTGACGAGTCAGAACCTTATCCAGAAGAACAAAGAACCAAGACAGCTAGAATCCAAGATGACTTACTACCTCAAATAAAAGAATGGTTGTTGAACCCTTCTTTTAGACCAGGGGATATGTCTGATAAGGCTTTTGAAAGATTTACTAGACAAGCAGCCAACTTCTTTGTAGATGAAGAAGGCAGACTTTACAGAAAAGGTCAAGATACTATGCACAAGCTTGTAGTAAATAAAGACAGAAGAATGTACATGATGAGAGCTTCTCATGATAGTGTTGGACACAAAGGTCTATATGCTACCCATGACTTAATATCAAAGAGATTTTGGTGGCCAGAATGCCAGGCTGATATCAAATGGTTTCTTAAGTCATGTCATGTATGTCAAGAAAGACAAAAGTTACTATTAAGAATTCCACCAGTGGAAACGCATACACCCTCAATATTTCAAAAGTTACATGTTGATACTATGCACATGTCACCTAAGTCAATGGGACATGAATATATTGTACACGGAAGATGTTCATTATCTTCTTGGGTAGAAGGGCGTCCGCTGAAGAAAGAAACTGCTAAGGCAATAGCTCAATGGCTGTTTGAAGACATCATATGCAGATGGGGTTGCCTTATTGAAATAGTAACAGACAATGGAAAGCAATATGTTGCAGTACTTGACTGGCTTGAGAAGAAATGGGGAATCAAAGGAATTAGAATTTCCGCGTACAATTCACAAGCACAAGGAAAGATAGAAAGACCACATGGTGATATCCGCGCGTCTCTATCTAAGGCAGCGGGTAAGTACCAAGACAAGTGGTACTTCTTCTTCTACCATGTACTTTGGGCAGACAGAATTACAATCAGAAAAGGCTTTGGGTGCTCGCCGTTCTTCATGATAACAGGAGCCCACCCAATCATGCCTTTGGATGTAGTCGAGGCCACATGGTTAGTCAAGATACCAGGACGAACATTGACAACAGAAGAACTTATTGGTTTACGCGCACGCGCACTGGCCAAACATATTGAACATGTTGAAGACATGCGCGCGCGTGTGTCCCAGGAAAAGAGACAAAGACTTATTAAGTACGCTGAGGAACACAAAGCTACCATTAGAAACTACAATTTTCCACCGGGTAGTCTTGTCCTCATGCGGAATAGTCAAATCAAAGATCACTTGAATAGGAAGATGTACGAAAGATATCTAGGACCTATGATAGTGATCAGTAGAAACAAAGGTGGTGCTTACATCTTAGCCGAAATGGATGGTTCTGTCTTTCAGGAGAAAGTGGCAGCATTTCGAGTAATACCATACTTTGCGCGGAAAGAAATTGAACTACCAAGTAACATGCACGAGCTTATTGACTGTTCAGAAAAGACTCTGAAAGCATTAGAAGACGGTATATACACCGGCGAGCGTGAAATACATGATAGAGACTACAACTTTAATAACAAAAAGTTGGGAAGCAAACTGGGGGATCAAGACGATTCAGGCTCTGATACTGAATCAATTAACTCACAAGAAGAGCCTTGGAATGAACCCAGAAAACTTAGACCACGCGCCAGCTGAATGTATAGACACGCGCGCGCGTGTGTTTGACGATTGTAAAGACAGACTACAGTAATGACAGGACAATGCGTATGGGGCATATTACCTAGCTAAGAAGCTACAGAGACAAACTACAGACTAGTTTTACTCCTCCATAATGGTATCCTCAACAACTGCAGTGCCCGTGGAAGAACCGACTTCAGTAACCGAGGACTGAGAAGAACCAGTCTCCATTACAGAGTCAGGGACGAAGATACGTCCACCCATAGTTTTGAAGACTTCAATACTGGACTCACGATTAGCGAGGTAGACTTGGATGAGTGCCTCTTGCTGAGCAATGTGTGCCTTCAATTGAATAAGGGCTTTACTGTGATAGACGGAGTCCGGGAACATATGAGTTGGAGAATTCAAGACTTCACGACAGCGGTTTATTAACGCGCGTGTCTCTTCGGTCTCGATAATGTCGTCCGCGGACGCTGAAAGAAACAAGTATTAATAACGAAATTAATACACATGGATTAAAGTAAGAGACTTACAACGAATCATAAGGGCCTCCTCATGAGTGAACGAGCGTCCGCGTAAGCGTCTCTTTTTAGATCCGCGCGTCTCGATAGGAAGAGCCTCTGCGAGATTCAGAGGTTCCTTAGTCGAAATGGCCTAGAAGAAATTGAATAAGTCAGTCACGATCCTTGCTTATCAAGACACCAGAAGAAAGAAAAGACAACGGACTTGCTTATGCTTGAACAAGCCATAAGTATATGACAAGATTGTGGGAACACCGTCATCAGGACCCACAGGACACAAGGTGTTCAACAGTTGATCAATAAACTTGACATTTCGTCCGAAACTGAATGACAAGAAGGATATTGATTACACTCACCAGTGTGCGCGGGACGTGGTTAGAAGTAGGATCTTCGATGAATTCGACTTCTTCATCGGTAATAGTGCCGATGTCAGGTTTTGACTTGGGAACAGGACGTGCCCTAGTTTTCTTAACCTACACGCGCACGCGTGGGTGTTGAACATCAGGCAAGACTAGAAAGAAAATTATAGACACTCACTGGCTTCTTGCCTAAGGCTATTAATCCATTCTTAGACGAAGGGACTGGAGTAACAGGAACACCACCAGTGGAAGCTGGGGTAGCAGTAGTGACTTGAGGAGCACTAGCCGTGTTGATAGCAGCAGCTACAGCAGGAGCAGGGCCTCGACGATAGGCAGTGATAGTCTGAATGAGGGCTTGAAGCTTCTCGTACTTAGGATGCTTTTCACAAATAAAGTCCACCTTGGCACGGAGACCTTGGTATACAATGCGAAGTTGATAAGCAATATCCTGACAGAAACGATTATTCTTCATAGCCTCAGACTCTAATTGATCGACCTATTATAAGGAAATCAATAGACGAAAGAAATTATTACACACGCGCGCGCGCGTGTGTAGTAAATTGTAATAGACGCACCAGTTGGTCAACCAGACTGTCTAACAGAGTAACAGCAGTCTTTGCGGAAAGATTCCCTGGACCTCCAAGTGGTATAGCACCAAAGGAAACCAGACTAGACTGGATGTCGTTGAAAGGAACAGGCAGAGTAGACATGACAAGTGACGAGAGATAAGTGTACTCGGGTGTGGGACTTATGTTTTTCTGAGTTGACAGAAAAACTTAAGCCCTCTTATACGAAAAAGAGGAAGTCCCAGATCATGATAAGACACCATCGATAACACTGAAAACCTTGGCATGAACTCTGAAAATTTTCAAGGAAGTACGCGTATCTGTTATTTCATAACTCAGTGCTTACACATAAGAACTGTGGAGGTACTTGATAAAAATAACTGAATTTCATATGCTCGTCCGAGTATCGGAAAATTCGCGCGCACGCGCGGATTTTGCGAACCAAACCACTAGGACTTGATGGTGAGGGCACCAGTCTTATCCTTGGGGGGAGAGAATGTGTAAAGTGTGAATTCATTTTACAAGACAATCGTGACTTAGTAATAAAAGCAATCACTTAAGTCACACACAAAGAAAGACCAGAAATGAAGTCCATTACAGTAGGACTATAAATTATACTATATACATTTTAGATGTGATTATACTAGGTATAGTAATAAGAACTATACTACAAAAATATCACTATAACAAAATGTATGTACAAGAAAGACAGCTTAATATTAGAATGATTTAAAGTCCAAGGGACTATGACAATGACAAAAGAACAAAAATGAAAGAAACCCTACTTCCGCGCGGACATGGAGGCAGACAGGTTAGAAACAAACTTGCGAAGACGACGAGCCTTCGCAGTATCCTTCAATACCGTCTCCACGGACGAGGGGCCCTTCTCTTGGTCAAACCGCTCGACAAAGCCACTCACTTTCCGTAAGGAAACGGAAAGTGAGTTGAGCGCAATATCAAGCGAGCTTTGAATAGACTCCACTTGTTTGATATTGCGCAACAGCTCGTCAACCTGTGCGCCAAGTTCTAAATATAAAAGAGTTAGTAAAATTTTAGAGAAAGATAGAATGGAAGACTCACCCGCTGAGCAAAATTGGGCTGACTCGTGCAAGTGCGCACGGATCGCGTCCATTCGCTCGCCATCCCATGAGCCAGGACACTGGAGCCCACGAGACTTACATGGATCGCAGATGTCGGGGCGAACCTCCCAGGTGCACGGAAGCGCGGCCTCCCCACCAAAGCGAACCGTGCAATTGAAACACGGTAGTCGAAGTGAAGGAAGGGGGCGCGGAAGCGCGAGCTCGTCGTCCTCAGGGACAGCGACAGGCGGCGGCGGCATCGAGAGCGGCGGGATGGGAGTGACAATGGGACGGGCACCTCTAAGGGCACCCTTGGGCTTGCCATCCGCGCGGACGCGTTGTTTCTTGGGCGGTGGTCCTTCAGGGACGTAATCGGGGTCCTTTTGTGAGTCGTCGTCACTGTGCCGCTTGAGGTATCGCATCTCGCGTGCGGAGAGCGCTGTGGGGATCGATGTGGAAGGTCCGGCGACTGGAGGAACGGGCGGTGCAGTTGGCGCGGAAGGAAGGTGGAGGTCAGATAATGACGACCGGGGCGACCTTGTGGGCGTGGACGAATTTGAGTCCCCAGACCCGTCGAGCTCTATGAAACCGGTGGCGCCATAAGATTCGTCTGTGGTGGCTGGCGAAGCCGCGCGTACGGGCGAAGGAACGAACTGAGAACATGAAAACCAAGTCAGATACAGTGAAGAAAAGAATGAAAGACAAACACGTACCGGGAGGGGCGGATACATCCACTCGCTCCACGCGCCTGGGACTGAACCAGCTGGCAAAGAATACAAATAGCCAGTGACCCGACGAATTCGAGTCACAATGGCGTCGTCTGGGAGTAATTGCGCCAGCCAGAGCGTCTGGTAGAAGATGGGCTTGGGGTAGACAACCTCAGGTTTAGAAAAAGAACGGTCAGAGGCAAACTCACCAAGGCGTCGGCTAACTCCCTAGCCACTGGTAAAAGGTCTGAACGAGGAACAACCTCTGCAGTCAGCAGGAGCGCTTGCACGGGCTCGTACGCTTCCATAACCTCTTCAAAGCCGGGACGTTCGACAGGGAAGTCGACTTCTGAAAAATCCCTGAAGATTGGAGGGAGTGTTGTGAGGTCGGGAGCGAACCGAACGCGCGAGCTGGAGGCGGCAGTGCGAGAACTGGAGGCAGTGACAGAAAGAGACATGGTTACGATTAGAAAGAAGAAGATGCGTGTACGTGCGCCGTTAAACAGTGCAAGTACGCGTGGATATGAAGAAAAACTTAGAGAGAAACTAGGCGGTATATATGGACCTATGCCGCTGAGTTTGAAAAATCCCGATTCGGTATCGATCATACCAATCGAGGACTTAAGCTCGAGATATGTCAAACATAGCTTCTTTGGCTATTCGACATAGAAAGAACATACCATATCGGGTATGCTATTGTTGTGCAAACATACGCACGCACGCGCAACAATACCAGAACAGTTTAATGCGCGCCGTTGAAGAGCCTCAAGGCTCGGCATTTGCCGAAAATCTGCCTCCGTTCACCGACGGTTGCCCAATCTGGAAATCTGAAAGTGCTAAGAATAGAATTTCGTGTACATCAATCCTTGCCAATTGACTGAGGGCAGTCATTATTATCCTTGGGGGGAGATGATAGGGTGTGCAACCACCCAGGCCTGTAATTCTTCAATTTACGATTACATAATCATATTACAGCCGTACACGCGGACGTGTGAGGACTAATAGGGATTATCTTCGCCCTTGTAGTCAAAACAAGTTAGAATGATCATTGCACACTACACTACTAAGTACAGTGGACACATACAATGGTATCTGTACATTAGAGCCTCCTATGTATGCCCGGTTACGACTTAAGAATCGCCAATAATAGACACACGCGCGCGCGTACCTGTGCACGTGACCACGTGACGTATGACGTTCTATCACAACTTGTCCACTCAGAAGACGAACCAAACGGGTAGCACCCCGCAGACCAGATTGGACTTGGCAATGACTCAGCCCCGTGTAAACGGAACTGTGCTGGTACCCAAAAGAATTATTATCATACGACAGTTCGGGAGCGTTCGCGAACAATACTATTGTATTGATAATATGAAAATTTTAATAATAGGACGAGACCGGTGACTAAACGAGAAGTAACCGGAACCGAACTAGTGGAACGATCACCGACGTTTCCAAATTAAGTGTACCGACTACACTTAGTCAGCCACGCGTAAGCGTGCACTAAAAATAACATACTGTTTAACAGTAAAATTGTAACACCTAGACCTTAGGATTAACAAATCCTATCGGTATAACCAGGAGTTCAACACTCTTGGCACTCAAAAGCTGACTCACACGCACGCGCACGTGGGCAGTACAACTCCGTATCGGCATTTCTAATTATTTGTTCTTTATTTGTTACTTTACTCTCTAAACTGTATATAAACCCACCAAACCTGTAAGGAAGAGCAAGGGAATCCACCTCTTCACTTGCAGTAGCATCTGAATATAAGAGTAGTGATCACTTCAGAAACTTGACCGAACTAAGAACCTAAGAACTTGAATAGAAATCCAGATTGCTGGTATTTAATTAAAGACCTTTCAGAATTTGGTATTCGTGATAGGCCCCGTTGACGAGACGATTCAGTTAGAATCCTTCCTCGTAACGGTAAGAACTTTGATTAAAGACTTGTCAGAATTTGGTATTCGTGACAAGCCCCGTTGACGAGACGACTCAGTTGGAGTCCTTCCTTGTAACGGCAAGACCTTGTTAATTGTATTTGAGATCGGGCTATTTGGCATAGTCCTGTTTCTACCCCAGTGTTATACACACGCACGTGCGCGCGCACTTAGTCGAGTTATCTCGTTGAGAGTAACAAAGCTACACACACCCACACCCACACACCCGGTTTAATATAACAAACCGTTCTGAAAGATTGTTACCTCCACGCACGAGTAACTAATCTTTTGAAGTCAAATCCAGTGATATTTCTATATCCGTACCCACGAACTTACAGGCGTACTTCTGCCTTTTTGTGTGTATTAGAGGAGTAGTGTGAGATCATATCTTTGATTTTATACACTTAAGAGTAGAATACCCCTTTCAACGTTTCAGTACTTCCCGAGTGATTTGTCGGTGTTCTTCTCAGGTTTTCGTGTAGATGAGGATGTCGTCGATGTACACGCAGACTACTCCCGCTGTAATGAGGTCTTGGAATATCTCATTCATCATTGTCTGGAACGTTGCAGGGGAGTTCGTGAGGCCGAAGAACATTACCAGCGGTTCGAACAGTCCTCGATTCGTTCGGAACGCCGCCTTCCACTCGTCGCCTTCTTTTATCCGAACGTTGTTGTAACCCCATCGTACGTCGAGTTTAGTGAAGTACTTGGCTCCCCGTAGTTGGTTGATGAGTTCGGAAATGAGGGGGAGTGGGTACGCGTTCTTGATTGTCATTGCGTTGAGCACTCGGTAATCTTGTACAGGTCGGAGTGAGCCGTCTTTCTTCTTGATGAAGAAAAAGGGCGCGGCCATGGGTGATTTTGACGGGCGTATACGTCCCAACGACAGATTCTCCTCCAGGAACTTGTCGAGTTCCTCCTGTTCCGTTACCGACAAGGGGTACACCTTGCATGACCGAGCTTTCGAGTCGGGAATGAGTTCTATGGCGTGGTCCCAAGGTCTCTTGTCGGGAAGTGCGTCAAATGAGGTTTTGGAGAACACGTCTTCGAATTCATGCACGTATTCGGGTGCCAGCTCGTGGAACGTCTTAGTCGGTCGGGAGTTACGGTGAAAGGCCTCAGCGAGTCGTTGTGAAATGTTCGGGATTGCACGACACATCTCTTGGGGGCCTTTAGTCGTATTTTCCGACCGGTCGGGTGGGTGTAGCGTTACTGCAAAGATGCGGTCTCCTTCTTCTAGCAGTTCGGATAGGGGGTTCAGGCTTTCCGCGTCGGTCTCAGGTTCTTCCTCCGCGTCCACTTTCGTTGTCGGGAAAGGTCCTGTTCGACACGCATTCACTCGGGCTTCGGTCCGTTGTTTCTCCTTGGTTTCCGCCTTGACCTCTTCGGTGCACACCCGACACTGGGCTGGGCACCGACTGAGTTTTACCTCATTCGTCGTCCAGTCTATCTCCGGGTTGTGCTGCCTGAGCCAGGTGTAGCCAAGTATGAGGTTGTGAGTCCCGAGTTGCGTTACTGCGAGGGTGGTGCGTTCCGAGTGGCCTTTGTATCTGAGTACCAGTTCTACGACTTCCCGAATGGATCCCGACTCGTTTAGAGTTCCATCCACATTGTACACCGGGACGGGTCGTTGCAGTTTCCGAGTGGTCAGTCGGTGTTTGTCCACGAACTGCTTGTGGATGAATATCCCCGTCGCTCCCGAGTCGAGTAACCCCGTTACTCCGAACGTTTCTCCTGTGTCGGTAGTTTGGAGCTCTACCTTTAGGTTGAGTGACCGCGGTCCTGGGGTGGCAGCTACCTTATAGTTTTTGGGTAGTCTGCGTTCCCATCGTGGAACCCGTAAGTTCCGAATCGACTCTTGGGGTGGGGGTCGTTCGGGTTTCGACTCTGGTTCGGGTATGAGTTCGGGTTCTGCTGGCTCTTCGACGATGAGGCTTTCGAATCGGTTGCCACTCGATTTTCGACTCGAGGGGGGTGTTTTTGTCTTTCCCAACTGGGGTAGTGTCTGTATCCCCGTTTCCCGACTTGTGGGATTTTGCATTGGTGGTGGTGGGAGTGTGGACTGGTCCATTTCTGACTCGTGCTTTGCGCTTTGTGTTAGTTCGGGTGCTGTCGGTGACGACTCAATTTCCGTGCTCGCAAATGCTTCATTGTCCATCCGAAGTTCGTCGTATCTGATGGTGGCGGCGTACCATGCGAGGGGGTCATTGTCCTTTGGTCTTCCCAGTGGCATGGTTGCAATCAGCGACTGGATGGTTGGATTGAGTCCTCTCCTGTACTTCACAACCACGGTGATCCCTTCTCTGTATTCCGACTTGTCGATGAGTTCCCGAAACTCGTCGGTGTATTTGTCCACCGAACGGTCACCCTGATGGTAACTGTTCGTTTCAAGTCGGATTCGCGCACGTTGGGCTTCTCCTTGGATATAGAAGCTTAGTGCAAAGTCGGACTTGAAGTCCTTCCAGGTTTCGTACATCGGTGCGCCGATCTTCTCTTCAAAGCGAAGTGCTCGGTCGGTAAAGTTGTATGCGCGTCCCGTTTGCATGAAGGTGAAGGCCCACTGTACCTGAGCGTTTTGGTCTTCAAACTGGTGGGGTACTAGTTTGATGTAGAGTTCACAGGACTGTATGAACGCTCGGCCGCGTTCTCGTGTACCATCGAAGGGTTGTGGTGGGGCCGGACGAATTGCCGACTGATTTACCGACAAGGGTTTAGGTATCGCTGGTGTTACATGGGGTGTCGCTGGGGTCGGTGATGGTACATCGGTGTGTGGTGAGGGGTTTCCGACTCGATCCAGCAACGCCCGAATGGTGTGTTTGAGTTTTTGGAGGTCCTCCGACCTTGTGGTGAGTAGCTGTTGTAGTCTTTCGAGTTCGGACTCCACGCGTTCCATTCGACTGGGTTCGGACATCTTACTGCTCGTGTTTCTACTTTTAACTAACTCGGGGTGAGGGGTAGATTGCGCGATACGGGTTTTGGGAGTTGGCGGCTCGTTATTGCCGTTCGTGCGATCTAAGGCCTCAGGTGGTGAGAGTATTCTAATGTAAGGGCAACCCCGCGTGCGCACGACCAAGTGGAAACCGACTGACGGAAGTCGGGTTTTAACTGAATTCGGAGGTCGGATTCTTAAGTCGGGCTAGCGGAGGGGGTCCTAAGTAATGTATTCACTGTATAGTACACATGCTACATACCTAGCGGAGGGGGTCCTAAGAGAATACTCTAAGGGTCCTCCAGCTAGTGGTTGATGTCTATATACGAGGTACTACATTAACTACACGTTCCCGGTACGGTACGACGACACGCGTTGTCGGTAAAGGATCACGTGGGCGTGTCCCTAGATTCCCGACAAGTCGCGCAGCAGTCGGGGAGCGGTGAGAGAGTGTCGGTGAAGGGAGCGTGGTGATAAACAAATGTAGTGTAAATGAATGCGTGAGTCGGGTTTGACTCGGGGTGGGGGCGGTAAGGTAGTCGGTAATTGTACAGTCGGTAATGTTGTCGGTGAATACATGGTCGGTAAAGTGAGCGTTCGCGAACGTTCGTACGTTCGGGAATTGAGTCGGGAATGGTGACGGGGTCGGGAATGTGAAAAATGGGAGTCGGTAAGGGGGTTCCCCTTACACGTACCTTTTGCTCGGATATTTGCCCAGCCAGCCTCAGACACTCTGCCTCATCCCCCCCAACTTCTTCCAACTCATCAAAAATCTCGTCAAGGAACTCCCGAAGTACGGGGAGTACGCTCGCGGCGGTCAAGCTTGTTGTAGAAGACATACGATTCGAGTTTTGAAGAGTCGAGAGGGGTGGCCGGTCGTGGAGAGGAACGCGTCGAGAGGTAGTGAGGAAGAGATATCAGAAATTACAAGTGCGTCACTTGAACACGCGCACACGTGATGGCCTCGGCAGTCGCCGTAGGTGCATCAGCGCGTGACTACAATTTTAGATTTTTGTACAAGTCCAATCCGAATCCCGACTACATTTGCCGACTCCACCACCCCAATTCCCGAACACATTTACCAAGTCACCCCGCGTCATTTCCCGACAACATTTACCGACTTCACAACCCAGTTTTACCGACTTCGTCGCATCATTCCCCGACAATGTTTTACCGAGTTCATCACCACATTTTCCCGAGTTCATCACATCATTTCCCGAGTCTATTTTACTGACTTCGCCGCCCAAATTTTTTCCGACACCCAACTTCGTTCCAGCATCAATCACTCCTTAAGTGAGGTTGATGCCTCAACTTTCATTCGGAAATCTCGACGATCACCCTTCAGGCGAAATCCTCTCTATTTCCGCGTTCTCGGATTGACTGAGGACAGTCAATATTTAGTCCAGGGGAGATGACAAGCATGGGTCTGCCCCATGCTTGTAAAACCCAAGTACTGACCTCTTTCACCGTTTCCCGACTCATCCTCTTTATTACCGACTTACTTACTTTATTTACCGACTTTAGTGCATATTCCCGACTTCACTTCGTATTCCCGACTTCGTTTCCCGACTTCGTTTACCGACTCAACGTTCCGAAATCCGACTTTGATCACATGAACACTATACCCATTGAGTCTCCATTCCATACTTACTCCATATATACTACTCCTTTATGTTACCCCTTGAAACAGGTACTACTTTCTGTTTGGTTTTGTTTCTAGAATTAGTTGTACCTATTTTCCGACTTAGTTATAAAAATTTTACATAGGGTTTTCCTGTAACAACTTACTACCCAACTGCTACCCACCTAATACACCCCACTTCTCCTCTCTACTTCGTCTCTGAGCTGGACTTTGGTGACAGCCCTTCCTAAGTGGAAATCCTCACACTTTCTAGGAGAGGAACTGTTCTGAGTAGGACTTATGTTCTAACACACTCAGAGCGTACTCGCTATCGTCATCGTGTTGTCATGTTCAGCCGCCAGTCAACCCTCGACGATCACTCCAACGTCATCTTGACGAGTATTTTCACTGTTGCCGGGCACACCGACAGCCTAAACTCCCGAGCATTTGTGACCCACATCGGAACCCCGTCAGGAGATGTGTAAGGGCAACCCCGCGTGCGTACGACCAAGTGGAAACCGACTGACGGAAGTCGGGTTTTAACTGAGTTCGGAAGTCGGGTTCTTAGGTCGGGCTAGCGGAGGGGATCCTAAGTAATGTATTCACAGTATAGTACACATACTACATACCTAGCGGAGGGGATCCTAAGAGAATACTCTAAGGGTCCCTCAGCTAGTGGTCTATGTCTATATACGAGATACTACATTAATTGCACGTTCCCGGTACGGTACGACGACACGCGTTGTTGGTAAAGGATCACGTGGGCGTGTCCCTAGATTCCCAACAAGTCGCGCATCGGTCGGGGAGCGGTGAGAGAGGGTCGGTGAAGGGAGCGTGAAGATAAACGAGTGTAGTGTAAATGAGTGCGTGAGTCGGGTTTGACTCGGGGTGGGGGTGGTAAGGTAGTCGGTAATTGTACAGTCGGTAATGTTGTCGGTAAGTACATGGTCGGTAAAGTGAACGTTTGCGAACGTTCGTACGTTCGGGAATTGAGTCGGGAGTGGTACCGAGTTCGGAAAAGTGAAAACGGGAGTCGGTAAGGGGGTTCCCCTTACATTACCCCCCCTCTAGGGTTGCACGACCTCGTGCAATGGTCGGAAAGGGATGGAGTCGAATTGAGCCCGCTGAAGTCGTCGAGGAGCCTGAGGGTTTGCCTTGTGGTAAAGTGAACGTTTGCGAACGTTCGTACGTTCGGGAATTGAGTCGGGAGTGGTACCGAGTTCGGAAAAGTGAAAACGGGAGTCGGTAAGGGGGTTCCCCTTACAATTGGGATTTCCTTGGATCAATTTTTGGAGGTGGTCACGCGCGTTGTTGATATGTCTGCAAGTCGGCTGGTTCCTATCCTTTGTGCACTTCCAACTTCCATCTTGTAAGGGGAACCCCCTTACCGACTCCCGTTTTCACTTTTCCGAACTCGGTACCACTCCCGACTCAATTCCCGAACGTACGAACGTTCGCAAACGTTCACTTTACCGACCATGTACTTACCGACAACATTACCGACTGTACAATTACCGACTACCTTACCACCCCCACCCCGAGTCAAACCCGACTCACGCACTCATTTACACTACACTCGTTTATCTTCACGCTCCCTTCACCGACCCTCTCTCACCGCTCCCCGACCGATGCGCGACTTGTTGGGAATCTAGGGACACGCCCACGTGATCCTTTACCAACAACGCGTGTCGTCGTACCGTACCGGGAACGTGCAATTAATGTAGTATCTCGTATATAGACATAGACCACTAGCTGAGGGACCCTTAGAGTATTCTCTTAGGATCCCCTCCGCTAGGTATGTAGTATGTGTACTATACTGTGAATACATTACTTAGAATCCCCTCCGCTAGCCCGACTTAAGAACCCGACTTCCGTCAGTCGGTTTCCACTTGGTCGTACGCACGCGGGGTTGCCCTTACACCAATGCCATCGACGCAAATAACCCCCAGCCTTGGGCCCCCCTTCGTGCGTTCCCTCTACCTCGTCTCATGATAATGCTAACATTTTTTCTAGCCTTGAAAAACTTCGTCGAGGGCACAGACAAGGCTGTATCATATCTACCCATACTCCCACCTAGTTGGGCTTCACTCAACACCGACCGCCCCTTATACGCACGCCCTAAACCCGTCATAACACCTCCTGGGCTACTTTTTCTCGATGCTAACTCGAGCTCTCCCTGTTCCTGCCATGCGAAGTTTGACCCATCTCGACCCATCCTTACACAATCATGCACTGTTTACACTTTGATGAAGGCCCTGCCGTCGACCATCCAGGTACAACCCTGCCCCACCTGCCCAGCAGTACATCGGCATTACATAGGTCCAGACTGTCGCGAGCTGGGCATCTTCAATCTGAATAATAATAAACTTTTTACACATGATTTGCTTGATGAGTACACCAGTGCCTACACATCATCCGAGACCCCATTCGTAGCCTGGGTATCAGTTTTGTCACGGCGTTACGATATCCATCACTCAGAGCCTCCCTTTGTTGGTGTAGATATATTTCGAAATGCTTGGTTTGCGTATTCGCTCCTCCAGGATTTCGGCGATGATATGAGATGTCCCAAATGTGGGCCAAACCCAGAGGATGTTATCTGGGATGGTGTCACACTTGCATTCAGCAAAAAGCACATTCTGACTTCATTACGACCACCCACAACCCCTGATGACAACTCTATCATACGGCCCTATGTCCAGTACTATCCTCGCCAACAGCTCATTCCCAGTGCATCGTTACGGGTACTCCTTCGAAAGGCAATGTGTGGACCAAAGCTGCCTGATCTTATCAATGACAAAGTGGAACCACATGTCCAAGCTGCTGCTGCTTCAACAGGCTTGAGCTTCATTACACTCCTTGAGCAAGTTGAAACCTTATTGAAAGCAGAAAATAATGGTGCTGCTGAGATATTTGTTCAGCATTTTGGAGCAACAAAGCAGATTCAGAACTATGTGCCTCCAATTGCATTTCAACAGTTGTTTATACAGGTACTTGATATTATTTGAAATGTATGATAAATTTGCTGAAATTCTGTAGTTAGCTGCAGAAGAATCAGTGCTGCAACTTGCAAATCATACAGCTCTTTATGACTTGTATTGTTTCATTACCTCCCCTACACCAACCAATGCCAGCCAATTGGTATCAATCCCAGCAATCCATGATATTTTGAAGCTGGAACAAGTTAAGGATGGGGGGGAATATGAACCCTCAACTTTATCCCTTTGCTGGTGGATCTATAATCGTGGCAGGACTGTGCTTCAAGACCTTCAAAATCGTGTTACCACACCTCTTGAAGTTAAAACAGGTTCACATGATGAGGACTGGAGATCAGTGAGTGGCTCTCTAGCTTTTTAGATTGTCTGAATTAAAATCTTTTTCAAGACTGGATGTATCTATAGCATGCCTCAAATCCGATCTCGTCCAATTTATCCAAGGCTGGCCCATGACCAAAAGAATGATTCTGGAGGTAATCGTGGAGCCAAATGCTCAAAGTATTATCTCAAATATGGGAAAAATGAACTAACAGGTGGTATTATGGGTGCTTGGTGCACCCATAGCATTTGTTATGGTTTCCACTGCATTCCACATGGTGAAGGCCACAATGATGTTTTTTCTGCAATGGTAACAAGATGGCCTAAACCACCGAAGCGAGTTATCTATGACTTTGCTTGTGCTCTTGGACCATACTGCTTGCTGCGGGAACCAGAGTTCTTTCAGGACACTCTCTTTGTTGTGGACAACTTTCATGCAAAGGGACACACCAAATGTGCTCCAGCTGCCTTTCTATCAAGTTATTCAAGGCTTGATCCACGTCTAGTGGATCTGAATTCCAGTGTTGCTGAATGTGGAAATGGAGGACTAACTCGAATTCGCAAATCAGTTAGTTATATGTCACAGGTGCATGCTATGCAGTATACAAGGGTATTTATTGCAATATGGAATAGGAATAAAATTCTGAAGATGACAAAACACAAGAAATAGTAAAGTAGTAGATAAGATTAACTATACAAATACAATACTCTTGTTTAAAGTTAAACCACAGAACCTCAAAGATATTGATTATTTTACAACACCACCTACATATATCCCCTGTGGTATTTTAGATATGACAGGGAGTTGATGGGATGTAGATACCACCAGAGGTTGTTGACGGTCAGTTCCCAAAACCACAAAAATAGTGGTTGTTCTACAACACCACCTACATATATCCCCAGGTAGGTAAGCTACAGTGTAGCGTATGACACGGGCTAGATACACATACAATGTAGTCGTATCGCACGGTCCGCACGGGCTCACTCCCAGTAGGGCAGACAATGTATCAACTTACGTAATAACATGTATATGATACGAGGCGGATACGATCCGCCCGGGCTCCTTTTGAATGTAATGTGGCTGCAATAACATGTATGTTGTACGAGACTCACACCGTCCGCACGGACGATAGTATACCACGCGTAGTTTCATGTAACACCACACGATGTGCACACGACCCGGGCGGATGGATATGTAGTCTCATACCAACCGGGCGGACAGGATAAGTACACACAATGTATCCGTGTGGGGCATATGGATACCGTCCGCGCGGACTCCATAAATCGACCACACCGGCGAATGCACGGCGTGCGAGGGAGGACATTTGAAGATCATAGGGGTGCCGAATAGAGGCAGCAGAAGGGTTGAATGTCACAATGCTGTAAAAGGACATACCAAGTGATTTGACGCAAGTTTAATACTATACACATGGCTTTGAAGTCATTTGTGTACATGCAACCCTAAATAAATACATCACGATTTACGCTAAACTCGGAGCGGCATGCCAGGGTGACCATGGCACCCGGCGTGCCGTTCCACCGGTGGCGTAGTCAGTAGTCAACCTGTCCGTAGTGTAAAAGAGTTGAGATGGAAGAAATGGGGATGATAGGAATCAATGGATATTACCTCATTGTAGAGTTGTTATCGTGACTAGAGATTTCCCAATCATTCAGAGGGAGATGCCGTGAATTGTACGGGAGGATCGACACCACCTATTTCCCGTAGGTCATTTTTAATGGCCCGTAGGGCTTTCTGAGTATCCGCTTGAGCTTTAAGTCTCTGAACCTCCGCCATATAAAGTCGGTGAGCGGCATCTTTGTAACTGAGTCCAAGCTGTTCTTGCAATGCCTTGACTTCGGCGTGCAATGCTAGGGCTTCAGCATCTGTATGACCCTGTATAAATATTGTAGTTAACATGTATGTTTGAATGAATTTGAATCTTACCGGATTCAAAGGGACCATAACGGAGCCCTCAGCCAGCATAACACCGGACTCCGGCAATGGAGGAAACGGCTATAGGGGAATGAGAACAACAGATATGAATAGATAGCAGAGTACAGAAAGCTTACCCCTCTGCTGTTAGAGAGACCGGTCATTTGATCACGCATGCTTTGAGCTGCTGTATCATGCTCAAGGGCTGGTATCATATACTCAGGAGTGATGGCATGCTGCTCATTCACAAGGAACGTCGGCACCAATATAGGAGTGCCATCGGAGCTGATGACTTTTGCATAACCATGGGGGACATTTTTGGAGGTCATAGTGATTGAATATCAAGAAAAGAGTTGTATCATTTTATGTTCTTATCATGAGAGATGTACCTGATCAAGATCATCTGACCCTTACTGCCTGGCACAACGGGGTCCGGGGATGGGACACCGGGTGTAAAGTCCCGGGGTCTCGCTTGGCCGGAAAATGGCCCACGTGCAAGAAAGGAACCGAAAAGCGGAGATCTAAATAAGCTCCGGTCATGTGATGTTGAAAAAAAAGATAATAACGCGTCGCGGCCTGGACACTGACTACTGCCGCCAATCGCACCACAAATCCTTGCCTCTCTTGCTCTAAAACACGCCCGAATGCATCCCCAAACCTCCAAAAAGGCTACTCGCGAAGACCTGCAGGCTTTCGACGCTGAAATCGCGAGGGTGATGACGGCCAACAGTCTTCAAAATGAATTCCGTAGATTGAGGTCACAGGCAATCAAAATGAAGGGGCTTTTCTTGTCAGGTGAAGTGGATGGGTTAAAATGGTTTGTAGTTACCTTCATCGACGTAATGTTCCGGGACCGAGCGATGAGCGATGAACAAGTGGTGGCCCGCATTATGGAGAAATGGGAGGACTTCCAAACTAAGAAGCAGGGGACAGAAGGGCAGGAGGAGGAAAGAAGGACAAAAAGGACTGCAGAGGGTCGAGGGACAGAACCAACGCGGCGCGAGGAAGGGCGCTCCGCACGGCCATCGCCTCAAGAAGTCTCCGCGAGGCCCACCACAACCGGCCGAAGTCTACATGGAGAGTTTATCGGAGGTCCCGCTATGCCTTCGGGCCAACGCAGGGATCGCGCAAACCTACCACCAAGCTCTCCTCCTGTGAGAAGACCCGATCCACAGGGACGGACAGCCGTCGCTTTCGCGCAGGACACTGTTATGCGATCCCCTTCCCCAGAAGACGCCGATGGAAGACGCTTGCCAACCATCCACATTAGAAAGATCCCCGTTCCCGCACCACGCCCCCCACCAATCATTATAAAAAGGACCCCCGCACCCCCCGCCCCTCGCCGGCAGCCAAGACAAGAAAATGCGGAGGCAGGACCCTCGCGTATCCCAGCCAGGAATCCACCAGGAGGAGAGAAACAACCGTCGGCCCGCCACCCCTCTATTCCCACTTTCACAGCTCTCAACGAGGACAGCCCGGACGAGGACCGCAGCGGAGCGTACGCCAACCCCGGCACGCCGTCATCTGATGAAGAAGACGAGCTTCCCGAGCAAGTGGTCGAGGCAAAGGGAGTACGTGTTGCAAAACACAGCGGCGTCCTTTACAAGCCGCCCTGTCGTCTCTGCGTCAAGCGCGGCGTTCCGTGCGAACGGCAACGAAGTACGACAGGAACCGTCGCCGGTGGGGCATGCATTACGTGTCACGAGAAGAAAAACGGGTGTACCTGGAGCCACATAAGGGAGGATGAAGATCCACCATCTGACTACGAAGACGAAGGAAACGTAACGGACGAACCACCAACGAGGACAAAAAAAACGGCGGCGGCGAAAAAGCGCCAACCAGCCAGGCGTGCCAAGCGGCATGCCGGGGTTCAAGACGGTAACCAGTCGGGATATGAGATGGAGGGACGGCGCGCGGCTGTCCGTGAGGGAAAAAGTGAGTGACAAGACCTGTACTGATCGATAGAAATAACAACGCTATTGTAGAAAAAACACGTAATGTTGAAGAAAGGGTTCCAGCAAGATCCAACGACTCCACGCAAGAAACCCGGGCTCGGAGTGGGGATGATGGTATGGCATCCTTGCTGGCCATTATAGCCTCGTCAACCCAGAGGATCGAGGAGGCAATGGATCGCCTCAGTCGCCGGATCGAGACGATTGAAGATTTTTGCCTGGAGGCTGGAGAGGTAACCGGCGTCCCGTGGGCGGGGGTGCGGGATCGGTGCACCCCGGCACCCCGGCACCCGACCCAGTTATATCATCACAGAGTTCCGTGGATCAGTAATGAGGTAGTCGAGCAATGGGTCAACCGAAACGGTGCCGACGAGGACTCAGAGGACATCGCCGCGCGCATAAGGATGCAATTGGATCGGTCAGCAATGGCAGCGGAAGCCGGAAGGTTGACATTGTTAGGGGAAATGGAGTTGGAAGCGCGGAAGGCCAAGTTGGAGGCGGAAGAGGGGCGTTGGGAATACGAGTCACCCCGGCAGCCATCTCCGTTGCCTATGGAGATTGATGGCACCGAGCCAAGGGTTGGGGAGAAAGGGGAAACGGAAAAAAGAGAGGAAGCCTCGACCGTTGCGCCAGTAACCCATCTAAACGAAGGTGTGGCACAAGTGCGACCTCCAGAGCCAAGCGCGGGACGACAGATCCCTCCGGAGGCAAGCCCGGTTACGACTGACACGGCGCCAATGCCTGTACCGCCAGCGACCGATGGAACTCAGTTAGCAGAAGAAGCGGGCCATTCCACTCTAGTGGGAGATGGATATGCTTCAAGCGACGAAAACCCTCGCTCACCGCCATCCGTCGTCGTACTCGACATGCCCGTGGTCCCGCAGGTCAATGCCGCCCCACCTGGTACTCCGGACATCCGTCCAATAAATGCCGCTCCTGTTATAACCCCATCACCGCCTGTTTTACACCCGCCCACATCGCCCCGGCTTGTTCCAGAATCCGATGCAGTTGTCACAGTCCCGACCCACAAACGAATGCTCAGCTCGGATGATATCGACCCCCCCCAGGAGAAAAAGCAAAAAACAATCGAACAATAATTAGCAGAAGTATATAGTGTAGGAGTAGTAGCGATACGAAAAACATGTGGATTTCTCTGGTACTATTTTTCGTGTATACGCATCATGAATTATATTGGAATTGTGAACATCCCGGGGAGAACGGATATTGAGACCTCCCCGGCACACCCTGTAAGGGGAACCCCCTTACCGACTCCCATTTTTCACATTCCCGACCCCGTCACCATTCCCGACTCAATTCCCGAACGTACGAACGTTCGCGAACGCTCACTTTACCGACCATGTATTTACCGACAACATTACCGACTGTACAATTACCGACTACCTTACCGCCCCCACCCCGAGTCAAACCCGACTCACGCATTCATTCACACTACATTCGTTTATCACCACGCTCCCTTCACCGACACTCTCTCACCGCTCCCCGACTGCCGCGCGACTTGTCGGGAATCTAGGGACACGCCCACGTGATCCCTTACCGACAACACGTGTCGTCGTACCGTACCGGGAACGTGTAGTTAATGTAGTACCTCGTATATAGACATCGACCACTAGCTGGAGGACCCTTAGAGTATTCTCTTAGGATCCCCTCCGCTAGGTATGTAGCATGTGTACTATACAGTGAATACATTACTTAGGATCCCCTCCGCTAGCCCGACTTAAGAATCCGACCTCCGAATTCAGTTAAAACCCGACTTCCGTCAGTCGGCTTCCACTTGGTCGTGCGCACGCGGGGTTGCCCTTACATTAGAATACTCTCACCACCCGAGGCCTTAGATCGCACGAACGGCAATAACGAGCCGCCAACTCCCAAAACCCGTATCGCGCAATCTACCCCTCACCCTGAGTTAGTTAAAAGTAGAAACACGAGCAGTAAGATGTCCGACCCCAGTCGAATGGAACGCGTGGAGTCCGAACTCGAAAGACTACAACAGCTACTCACCACAAGGTCGGAGGACCTCCAAAAACTCAAACACACCATTCGGGCGTTGCTGGATCGAGTCGGAAACCCCTCACCACACACCGATGTACCATCACCGACCCCAGCGACACCCCATGTAACACCAGCGATACCTAAACCCCTGTCGGTAAATCAGTCGGCAATTCGTCCGGCCCCACCACAACCCTTCGATGGTACACGAGAACGCGGCCGAGCGTTCATACAGTCCTGTGAACTCTACATCAAACTAGTACCCCACCAGTTTGAAGACCAAAACGCTCAGGTACAGTGGGCCTTCACCTTCATGCAAACGGGACGCGCATACAACTTTACCGACCGAGCACTTCGCTTTGAAGAGAAGATCGGCGCACCGATGTACGAGACCTGGAAGGACTTCAAGTCCGACTTTGCACTAAGCTTCTATATCCAAGGAGAAGCCCAACGTGCGCGAATCCGACTTGAAACGAACAGTTACCACCAGGGTGACCGTTCGGTGGACGAATACACCGACGAGTTTCGGGAACTCATCGACAAGTCGGAATACAGGGAAGGGATCACCGTGGTTGTGAAGTACAGGAGAGGACTCAATCCAACCATCCAGTCGCTGATTGCAACCATGCCATTGGGAAGACCAAAGGACAATGACCCCCTCGCATGGTACGCCGCCGCCATCAGATACGACGAACTTCGGATGGACAATGAAGCATTTGCAAGCACGGAAATCGAGTCGTCACCGACAGCATCCGAACTAACACAAAGCGCAAAGCACGAGTCGGAAATGGACCAGTCCACACTCCCACCACTACCAGTGCAAAATCCGACAAGTCGGGAAACGGGGATACAGACACTACCCCAGTCGGGAAAGACAAAAACACCCCCCTCGAGTCGAAAATCGAGCGGCAACCGATTCGAAAGCCTCACCGTCGAAGAGCCAGCAGAACCCGAACCCATACCCGAACCAGAGTCGAAACCCGAACGACCCCCACCCCAAGAGTCGATTCGGAACTTACGGGTTCCACGATGGGAACGCAGACTACCCAAAAACTATAAGGTAGCTGCCACCCCAGGACCGCGGTCACTCAACCTAAAGGTAGAGCTCCAAACTACCGACACAGGAGAAACGTTCGGAGTAACGGGGTTACTCGACTCGGGAGCGACGGGGATATTCATCCACAAGCAGTTCGTGGACAAACACCGACTGACCACTCGGAAACTGCAACGACCCGTCCCGGTGTACAATGTGGATGGAACTCTAAACGAGTCGGGATCCATTCGGGAAGTCGTAGAACTGGTACTCAGATACAAAGGCCACTCGGAACGCACCACCCTCGCAGTAACGCAACTCGGGACTCACAACCTCATACTTGGCTACACCTGGCTCAGGCAGCACAACCCGGAGATAGACTGGACGACGAATGAGGTAAAACTCAGTCGGTGCCCAGCCCAGTGTCGGGTGTGCACCGAAGAGGTCAAGGCGGAAACCAAGGAGAAACAACGGACCGAAGCCCGAGTGAATGCGTGTCGAACAGGACCTTTCCCGACAACGAAAGTGGACGCGGAGGAAGAACCTGAGACCGACGCGGAAAGCCTGAACCCCCTATCCGAACTGCTAGAAGAAGGAGACCGCATCTTTGCAGTAACGCTACACCCACCCGACCGGTCGGAAAATACGACTAAAGGCCCCCAAGAGATGTGTCGTGCAATCCCGAACATTTCACAACGACTCGCTGAGGCCTTTCACCGTAACTCCCGACCGACTAAGACGTTCCACGAGCTGGCACCCGAATACGTGCATGAATTCGAAGACGTGTTCTCCAAAACCTCATTTGACGCACTTCCCGACAAGAGACCTTGGGACCACGCCATAGAACTCATTCCCGACTCGAAAGCTCGGTCATGCAAGGTGTACCCCTTGTCGGTAACGGAACAGGAGGAACTCGACAAGTTCCTGGAAGAGAATCTGTCGTCGGGACGTATACGCCCGTCAAAATCACCTATGGCCGCACCCTTTTTCTTCATCAAGAAGAAAGACGGCTCACTCCGACCTGTACAAGATTACCGAGTACTCAACGCGATGACGATCAAGAACGCGTACCCACTCCCCCTCATTTCCGAACTCATCAACCAACTACGGGGAGCCAAGTACTTCACTAAACTCGACGTACGATGGGGTTACAACAACGTTCGGATAAAAGAAGGCGACGAGTGGAAGGCGGCGTTCCGAACGAATCGAGGACTGTTCGAACCGCTGGTAATGTTCTTCGGCCTCACGAACTCCCCTGCAACGTTCCAGACAATGATGAATGAGATATTCCAAGACCTCATTACAGCGGGAGTAGTCTGCGTGTACATCGACGACATCCTCATCTACACGAAAACCCGAGAAGAACACCGACAAATCACGCGGGAAGTACTGAAACGTTGTCGGGAACACAAGCTATTCCTCAAGCTGGACAAATGCGAGTTTGAACAGGAAAAGATTGAGTATTTGGGACTCATTATTTCGGAAGGCAAGACGGAGATGGACCCAGTCAAGGTCAGCGGGATCGTTGAATGGCCGACCCCGACCAACAAGAAGGAAGTACAATCCTTCCTCGGGTTCACGAACTTTTACCGCCGGTTCATCGAAGGCTTCTCACATCATGCTCGGGCACTCTTCGACCTCACGCGCAAGGACTCGGTATGGAAGTGGGGTGAAACCGAACAGTCGGCATTCGACGAACTGAAGGCTAAAGTGGCCTCCCGGCCTGTGCTGGTGTTTCCCGACGACGACCGACCTTATCGCGTAGAAGCCGACTCGTCGGATTTTGCAACAGGCGCGGTGCTCTCCCAATTGAGTCGGGAAGACGATAAGTGGCACCCAGTAGCATTCCTGTCCAAGAGCCTGAACGCAGTCGAGAGGAATTACGAAATCCATGACAAGGAGATGTTAGCGATCATTCGGTCCCTCGAGGAATGGAGGCACTTTCTGGAGGGAGCCCGACACCCGTTCGAAGTCTGGACCGACCACAAAAACCTGGAGTACTTCCGATCTGCCCAGAAACTTAATCGCCGACAAGCTCGTTGGTCGCTGTACCTCTCCCGATTCGATTTCTCGTTGCACCACAAACCTGGACGAAGTATGGGTAAACCCAACGCGTTATCTAGACGCGCCGAAGACAATAAGGACATTGTACTTCTCAAACCCGAGTTGTTCACCATACGCGCATTGGAAGGAATTAGGGCGGAAGGCGAGGAAAAGGAAATTATGAAGGATATCCGACGCGGGAACAGAGGCGGGCACCAGGAGGATTTGGTAGCAGAGGCCGCACGAAAACTCCGACTAGGAAAAGGCAAGTCGGTACACAGCGCTGAGTGGCGGGAAGACCAAGAAGTACTCTATTTCCGAGGTCGGGTTTACGTTCCCAATTTCGCCGACCTAAGAAGGCGCATTGTTCAACAACACCACGACACACGAATAGCCGGACACGCCGGACGATGGAAGACACTGGAATTGGTATCCCGAAACTACTGGTGGCCACAGATGTCGCGCTACATAGGACAGTATTGTCGGACATGCGATCTATGTCTACGGACGAAGATACAACGCCAACTACCGATCGGGGAATTGAAGCCACTAGAAATTCCCGAGTCGCGTTGGGAGACAATCAGTGTAGACTTCGTGGGAGCGCTACCCGAATCAGACGGATTTGACGCGGTGATGGTAGTGGTGGAGTCGGTCGCAAAGAGGTCTCACTTCATCCCGACTCACACCACGGTTACAGCACTGGGGGCCGCCCGCCTGTATTTGAAAGAAATCTGGAAGCACCATGGATTACCGAACGCAGTTGTGTCGGACAGGGGACCCCAATTTGTGGCCGAGTTCACTCAAGAACTTTACCGACTACTCGGAATCAAGTTGACGTCGTCCACGGCCTATCACCCACAGACCGACGGACAAACCGAACGAGTCAACCAAGAACTCGAGCAGTACCTTCGACTGTTTGTCGGTGAACGGCAAGACGATTGGTCGGACCTCCTCCCGCTCGCTGAATTCCAGTACAACAACCACGTTCACTCGGCAACGCAACAGACGCCCTTCTTTCTCGACACGGGACGTCACCCCCGAATGGGATTCGAGCCACAGGCCAGGGAAACCCGACTAGAGACAGTCGGGGAGTTCACCGATCGGATGAAGTCCACACTAGAGGAAGCACGGGCGGCACTAGCCAAGTCAAAGGATGACATGACGCGGTACTACAATCGCCGACACCGACCAACTCCCGAATACAAGGTCGGCGATTTAGTATATGTGGACGCCACTGACATTCCAATCCAAAGACCAACTCGGAAACTGGCCCACCGCCATGTGGGACCGTACCCGATCACCGAAAGAATAGGTACGCACGCGTACCGACTCAAATTACCCAGGTCCATGGCACGCATACACCCAGTCTTCCACGTCGTGAAACTCCTGCCAGCGCCCACCGACCCAATCCCTGGACGAAAGCCGACCACCGTTCCACCACCCGTACTAGTGGACGGAGAGGAAGAGTATGAAGTGAGAGATATACTGAACAGTCGGGTTAGTCGGGGGAAGTTGTTTTATCTCGTAGCCTGGAAGGGCTACGGGTATGAACACAACTCTTGGGAACCGGCCGACAACGTTCATGCAGATGACATTGTCGCCAAGTTCCACAAGGCAAACCCTCAGGCTCCTCGACGACTTCAGCGGGCTCAATTCGACTCCATCCCTTTCCGACCATTGCACGAGGTCGTGCAACCCTAGAGGGGGGGTAATGTAAGGGGAACCCCCTTACCGACTCCCATTTTTCGCATTCCCGACCCCGTCACCATTCCCGACTCAATTCCCGAACGTACGAACGTTCGCGAACGCTCACTTTACCGACCATGTATTTACCGACAACATTACCGACTGTACAATTACCGACTACCTTACCGCCCCCACCCCGAGTCAAACCCGACTCACGCATTCATTCACACTACATTCGTTTATCACCACGCTCCCTTCACCGACACTCTCTCACCGCTCCCCGACTGCTGTGCGACTTGTCGGGAATCTAGGGACACGCCCACGTGATCCCTTACCGACAACGCGTGTCGTCGTACCGTACCGGGAACGTGTAGTTAATGTAGTACCTCGTATATAGACATCGACCACTAGCTGGAGGACCCTTAGAGTATTCTCTTAGGATCCCCTCCGCTAGGTATGTAGCATGTGTACTATACAGTGAATACATTACTTAGGATCCTGTCAGGGCAACTCCGGCGGAGTGCGCGCGAACTAAGTAGAGCGAGACGACGCTGAGGAGGGGATCCTAAGTATATGTATTAATGTATCAGTATGTAACTACGCACCTGAGGAGGGGATCCTAAGAGAATACTCTAAGGAGCCTCCATCAGGGGGGGTGGGCTATATACCTAAAACTACATTAACTACACGTTCCCGGTGCGGTACGACGACACGCGTTGGACTAGCGAAGGTCACGTGACCGTGCCCTTGATAGTCCGAACGAGTGCGAAGTCCACCGGCGAACTGCGCGCGAAGTAACGAACGGGGTGCGTAGTGAGCGTACGTAACGAGTGTGCGATCTAAAGAGTGTAAGTACGGCGAGCGAGCAACGAGCTGCGAAGTAAGAATCGCGAGTCGGCGGGATAGCGAGTGCGAGCGGAACTGCGCGCGAAGTAAGGTCGGACCGGCGCGAAGTAAGGGAGAAATGGAGTTCCCCTTACATTACCCCCCTTCTAGGTTCGCGTGTCTTCACGCCGGCGTTGGAATGGGATCTGCGCAAATTGGACACGTTGTACGAGTCGCGGCGCGCCGGGGTTGCGTCTGTAGAACTCGGCGACCAGCTCGTCTGCGTTCACCTTGTCGGCGGGTTCCCAGGAGTTCTGCTCGTAACTGTAGCCTTTCCAGGCGATCAGGTACTGCAGTTTGTTCCTGTAAATCCGGCTGTCCATGATCTCCTGTACTTCATAATGTACCTCGCCATCGACCAGGGCGGGTTCTGGGACTTCGGTGACTCTCCGCCCGGGTATTGGGTCGTGCGGCGCGGGTAGGAGTTTGACGACGTGGAAGACCGGGTGAATGCGCGACAGCGACGGCGGGAGTTTGAGTCGGTAAGCGTGCGATCCAACCTTGGCTTCGATCGGGTAGGGTCCGATGTAACGGTGGGCCAGTTTCTGCGAAGGTCGCGTAATACGAATGTCGCGCGAATCCAGGTACATCCGATCTCCCACTTGGTAGTCGGGCGTTGGCTTCCTCTTGCGATTGTAATACTGCGTCATCTCGTCTTTGGCCTTGGCTAGTGCAGAGCGAGCTTCCTCGAGGGTGTCCTTCATTCGGTCGCGGAATTCATTCGCGGTTTCCAACCGAGATGGTGCGGTCTGTGGTTCGAAGCCCATGCGCGGATGTCGGCCGGTGTCCAGGAAGAACGGCGAGTGTTGTGTCGAGGAGTGGATGTGGTTGTTGTACTGGAATTCGGCGAGCGGTAAGAGGTCGACCCAGTTGTCCTGCCGTTCGCTGACGAATAACCGGAGATACTGTTCTAGCTCTTGGTTAACTCGCTCGGTCTGTCCGTCTGTCTGCGGGTGGTATGCTGTTGATGCGGTGAGCTTGATATCCAACATGCGATACAACTCCTTTGTAAATTCCGCTACGAACTGTACTCCCCGATCGGAAACCATTGCCTTTGGTAAACCGTGCAGCTTCCACACGTGCTGGAGGTAAAGCCTCGCCGATCCAAGCGCTGTGATCGTCGTCGTGGTTGGGATGAAGTGCGCACGTTTACCCACCGTGTCCACCACTACCATGATCGCATCATGCCCTTGCGACTCAGGTAGTTCCACGATAAAGTCCACGCTCGCTACATCCCATCGGCCTTCCGGAATCGGTAGTGGCTTAAGTTCGCCGATTGGGAGTTGACGCTGAGCCTTCGTTCGGAGACAGAGGTCGCAAGTCTTGCAGTATTCGCCGATGTAGCGCGACATTTGCGGCCACCAGTAGTTGCGCGATACCAGTTCCAGTGTCTTCCAGCGTCCGGCGTGTCCCGCAATTCGCGAGTCGTGGTGTTGCGCAACTATGCGTCTGCGAAGGTCAGCATGCTTTGGGACGTAGATGCGATCGCGGAAATACAACAACTCCTGTACTTCTCTCCACTCTGCACTGCGAACCGACTTCCCCGCTGTCTTCTTCAACTCCTGCGCCGCCTTCACCACTGCTTCCTCCTGATGTCCCTCGCGATTGCCTCTCCGAATGTCTCGCAGGATGTCCCTTTCCTCTCCTTCCACAACCATTCCTTCCAACGCGCGAATTGTGAAGAGCTCCGGTTTGAGCAGTACTAAATCGCGATTGTCTTCGCTCCCGTCGCTGTGGTCCGCTCTGCGAGATAGCGCGTCTGGCTTACCCATGGTTCGCCCCGGCTTGTGATGCAGCGAGAAGTTGAATCGGGAGAGGTACAGCGACCACCTGGCCTGTCTCCGATTTAGCTTCTGGGACGTCCGGAAGTATTCGAGGTTCTTGTGGTCCGTCCAGATCTCGAAGTCGTGTCGTGCGCCTTCGAGGAAGTGTCGCCATTCTTCAAGTGCGCGAATGATGGCCAGCATTTCCTTGTCATGTATCTCGTAATTTCGCTCGACCGCATTGAGACTCTTCGACGAGAACGCGATCGGGTGCCACTTGTCGTCTTCCGGGCTGAGTTGCGAAAGTACTGCGCCGGTCGCGAAGTCCGAACTATCTGCTTCGACTCTAAATGGCCGGTTGTCGTCTGCGAACATCAGTACTGGTTTGGACGACACCGCCTCCTTCAGCCCTTCAAATGCCTGCTGCTCCGACTCACCCCACTTCCAAGGCACGTCTTTACCGGTGAGATCGAACAAAGGTCGCGCGATGTGGGAGAAATCGCGAATGAACCGCCGATAGAAGTTCGTGAATCCTAGGAAGGATTGCACTTGCTTCTTGTTCGTGGGTGTTGGCCATTCCGCAACTCCTGCGACCTTAACCGGGTCCATTTCTGCCTTACCCTCCGAGATAATGAGGCCCAAGTACTCGATTCGCGTTTGCTCAAATTCGCACTTGTCGAGTCGCAGGTACAGTTTATGTTCGCGAAGTCGCTGGAGCACTAACCTCGTAATTCGGTGATGTTCGGCGAGTGTCTTCGTGTAGATTAGAATATCATCGATGTAGACACATACCACTCCTTCCATGATGAGATCGTGGAAGATCTCGTTCATCATGGTTTGGAACGTTGCCGGCGAATTAGTGAGACCAAAGAACATTACCAGTGGTTCGAACATTCCGCGATTTGTGCGAAATGCGGCCTTCCACTCATCGCCTTCTTTAATTCGGACGTTGTTGTACCCCCAGCGAACGTCGAATTTGGAGAAGTACTTCGCTCCCCGAAGATTGTTGACGAGGTCGGAGATGAGTGGGAGGGGGTATTTGTTCTTGATCGTCAGCGAGTTGAGAACGCGATAATCCTGCACCGGGCGCAGCGAACCGTCTTTCTTCTTAATGAAGAAGAATGGGGAGGCCATGGGCGATTTGGATGGGCGAATCCGACCGGAAGCGAGGTTCTCCTCCAGAAACTTGTCCAGCTCCGCTTGCTCGGCCACTGAGAGCGGGTAGACCTTGCACGATTTCCCTTCGGCGTCGCGAACCAATTCGATCGCGTGGTCCCAAGGTCGGCGATCTGGGAGAGCGTCGAAGGAGGTCTTGGAGAACACATCCTCGAATTCGTGAATGTGAGTCGGCGCTAGATCGAAGAATGTCTTGGGCTGCGCATTGCGATCGAAGGAGTCCGCGATCTGTTGAGATGCATTCTTGCGGGCCTCCGTTTGGATCTTCTCCGCTAGTCGCTGCGAGATGGTTTGAGTCGTCCGAATCTCCTCCGGTGCCTTCTGAAATTGTCCTGGTTCGCCGATGTTGACCACGAAGATACGGTCGCCCTCTTCGATGCAATCTTCAAGGGCGATATCTCCTTCGTGCTCAGAGTCGGGAACCTCTCCAATTTCTGTTTCTGGTTCGGGCATGGGTCCTGCGCGACAGGCGTTGATGCGGGCCTCCGATTTACGCTTCTCAATCCTCTCCGACTTAACCTCGTTTGCGCAGGTACGGCATTTGTCCGGGCAACGACTCATCTTCACCTCGTTCGTCTGCCAGTTGATCTCCGGGTTGTGCTCCTGTAGCCAAGTGTACCCCAGTATGAGATCTTGTTTCCCCAGACTTGTGACCGCGAAGTGGGTGCGCTCCGAATGACCATTGTACCGTAAGATGAGGTCTACAATCTCCGAAATAGACCCGTTCTCGTTCGGGGTACCGTCGACGTTGAACACTGGGATGGCGCGAACTAACTTGCGCGAAGTGAGTCTGTTCTTCCGCACGAACTCCGAGTCAATGAACAGTCCTGTGGCGCCTGAGTCGACCAGACTGTTGGTCGCGAACTTCTCACCAGTGTCGGTCGTTTGGAGTTCGATTTTAAGCCTCAGTGACCGAACGCTCGGGGTGGCTGCGACTACGAATCGTTTGGGTAGAGTTCGCTCCCATCGAGGAATTCGGGTGCGCGTTGACTTAGGGGCCGGGGGGGTGTTTTGTACGACTTCTGTAGTAACTTCGGGTGTTTCGGAAATGTCAATTGTATTCTCCACTTCTAAACACGCGAATTTATTTACAGATGACAGCGAGGGCGTACTGTTCACTCGCTGTCCGCTACAAAATCCTCCTGCGTCGTCGCAAACGGCTCCTCCACCGTTGCGGGCTCGACCCTCGAATCCATCATCGCGAAGATGTGTAGTGCGAACTCCTGTTGCTCCTCTGTCGACATGAATCGCGTATCGTAGCGGAGGGGGCAGTCTTTCCGGAAGTGGCCCGGTTGTTTACATCGGTGACAGGTCTCGATGTTTCCCCGTGCTCTTCGCATCGCGTCTACATCCATGGGGACGGGTGGAGGAAGGGCAGGAGGTGGCGGTGGTGGTGGTGGCGCCATTCGTTGGAGAGTTGGCGCTGAGAAGTGCGGGGGTGCACGAAACGCTGAGGTGACACGTGCGGGAGGTGCGCGCGTCGTCGGTTTAGTACTCAAGAACGCCTCGTTGGTAAGGCGGTTTTCGTCGCACTTCATCGCCGCTGTGTACCATTGTTCGGGCTGGTCATCCGCCGGTCGTCCCACTGCCATTGTCGCGATCTGCGATTGAATCTCCCCGCTCAGTCCCTTCCGATACTTCACCACAATTGTCAGACCCTCCTTGTACCCTGACTTGTCGATGAGATCCCTGAACTCATCTGTGTAGTCGTCCACCGATCGCGATCCCTGGTGGTAGCTGCTCGTTTCCAGCCGCGTGATCGCCCGTTGCGCTTCGCTCTGCACGAAGAAGTTGACCGCGAAGTCGGCGCGGAATAGGTCCCAAGTCGCGTACTTCGGTTTCCCCGTGGCGGTCTGGTGTCGCATGGCTCGGTCCGCGAACAAATACGCCCGGCCTTTCTTCATGAAGGTGTACGCCCACCGTACCTGCGTTACTTCATCTGCGAACTGATGTGGTACAAGATTTATATACAGTTCGCATGCATTGATAAATGCACGCCCTCGTTCGCGCGATCCGTCAAAGTCGTCGGGGAGCGATGGCCGAAGTGCGGACGGTCGTCCCGGGTTGACGTGGGTCGCGGGGGGAGGTGTTGATACATTATTTACAGAGGGGCTGGGTGCGGGGGTATTGACCGGGGAAGGGGAAGCCACGGTTTGGAGCGCGATCAGCGCCTGGAGGTTGTCTGAGAGCTTCTTAAGCAGCTCGGCTTGTTCCTCGATCTTCCTATTGAGTTCTCCTACATCTCGCTCGACGTTGTCCACCCGCTGTTCGGCGTCCATCGGTCGGAGCAGGAATTCCACTTCTAGTTCGGATGAGGGTGGAGAGGGCGACTCTCGCGCGGTCTTGACGGAATCTGTATCGGAGCTGATGGTTTCTACCGATCGGAATTTCGCAATGGCTGCGGCGAGGTCGCGGTCTCTGTTGGTGAGAGTATTCTACTGTCAGGGCAACTCCGGCGGAGTGCGCGCGAACTAAGTAGAGCGAGACGACGCTGAGGAGGGGATCCTAAGTATATGTATTAATGTATCAGTATGTAACTACGCACCTGAGGAGGGGATCCTAAGAGAATACTCTAAGGAGCCTCCATCAGGGGGGGTGGGCTATATACCTAAAACTACATTAACTACACGTTCCCGGTGCGGTACGACGACACGCGTTGGACTAGCGAAGGTCACGTGACCGTGCCCTTGATAGTCCGAACGAGTGCGAAGTCCACCGGCGAACTGCGCGCGAAGTAACGAACGGGGTGCGTAGTGAGCGTACGTAACGAGTGTGCGATCTAAAGAGTGTAAGTACGGCGAGCGAGCAACGAGCTGCGAAGTAAGAATCGCGAGTCGGCGGGATAGCGAGTGCGAGCGGAACTGCGCGCGAAGTAAGGTCGGACCGGCGCGAAGTAAGGGAGAAATGGAGTTCCCCTTACAGATCCCCTCCGCTAGCCCGACTTAAGAATCCGACCTCCGAATTCAGTTAAAACCCAACTTCCGTCAGTCGGCTTCCACTTGGTCGTGCGCACGCGGGGTTGCCCTTACACACCCGTACTCCGGCGTCCCAATTGCCAATCCAAAATCGAATTAACAGTTGTCTCATTGGGTGCGGATCATACATGCTATCATTGCAAAAGTACTCAACATTTAACAGAAGCAAGACCAAGATACAACTACTCGCTGCCAGGGTCTCTGTGACACTGGCATGCCGGTGCTGTGAATACCCGGCACGCCGTGCATCACTAGGCAACACGTTTCCTTGGTTGCCTCACACGCTTCGACAGACCCATGTACTGGGCCGCCTCCTGCGCTGCAAGATCATCCGAATTTTTGGTCTGACGGGCCCGTTTCGCCGGTGGTTCATTTCTTGCCTTGGTCGAATGATGGGTGGTACTTGACTGTGAGCTTGGACGTGCAGTGTCAGGATGACCTCGCTTCCACCGTACCATTTCTGCTAAATCGACTCTCCTCTCCGGCGGCGTAGTTGTTGGCATTTCCCGGGACATTGCGTTAAAATTGGACTGATTTGGAATGTTCAAGCCCTGAGGGAGACCATCTACAACATCAGGCGTAGGGGAATTGTGGGCAGAAAGCACCTGACGCTGCCCGGAATTCGCATCTAATCTCCTTACGGCTGGCCTAGCACGGAGGATGGGATCAATGTTCTCATCCGGCGTGCCGGTACTGTCTGACCTAACAGAAGCAGGGATTTTGATATGGACAGGAATTCTATACTGCGGATCACCGTCACTGGGCCCATTGATGGGCGTTTGAACTGGGAAACCCAATGTGACCAAGGTCTGCATCTCCTCAAACCCAATGATGCGATACTCGGTCCGTTCCTGATTATTAATGGGTGGGTCTACAGATGGTGGATTTTGCGGTGGAGTTTCATCGCGCTCCCTCTGAGGCTCCATACCTGCGCTTGGCTGTTCACTGGTATTCGTGCCGCTGTTGATACCGGCATCCGCCGGAGCGCTGGGGTCGCTGGCATCCGCTCCTCCGGTGCGTTTCTGTCTGTGTCCCGGCCCCCTTTTAGCCTTCCTTCTGGGGATGACCGCAGCTGGTGTGGTGGTGATTGGCGCTGGGTGACCCCCATCATCCAACAATTCATCTGGATATCTAGCATTGACCCTTTTTCCATTCCCACAATACTGCTTAAACCTGAATGCGTTGTGCACACCAACGGATAACTGTCGATTATAGATATGATCCAAGATCTTAACAACATTGGTCTTCGACATGTTGTGGGGATCCTCTATCCGAATGCCCCCTGGTATATATTGTTTCGCAATGTAACGATCCTGATCTTCCTTGAGCTTCTTATAAGATATCTGACTTGAGTTGCCGTTAGTCATCAGTCCTGCCGGCGTGCCGTACACTTAGTCATAATGAATATTTCAACATTAAATGTACCCACTGAGATGAAATCCAAAATAGCCTCGAAGTAGGACCGCGAGTTCGTCTTTTTTGACACTTTCGAATGGTGTGGGACGGGTGATTTCTGGCCACTCATCATCCAAGATAACCTCCGGGGCTGTATTTGGGCCCGGCGCGGGGATGATCCCGGAGCTGATGCCCCGCTCACGGAGTTTTGTGACATACTCCAGGAGCCGCCTCTGGAAATCTTCAACAATGTCGGGTTCAATGTCCTGGAAGGTAGGTTCTTTAAGCCCCATGTTGGCAGCAATTTGGTCATTTCTGTTTTGGAGTTGATATCTTTTCGTTGCAAACCACATAACCTTGACGTACATTTCAATTACGGTCTTCCCGGTATTTGTTCGATATGCCAAAATGGTGAAGGTCGAGATTCCTAACTCAGCGTATTCATTTTTGGCCCACGCCTTGGTCCGTGAAAGCCCTGACTTTCTGGCTATCCTAGGATGCTTATCAGTTCCGGACCCCCGGCGCCCCGGCGTGCCTCGACTCACTCGTTCTTTTTCTGTTCACTGAGACCTTTCTCCCTAATGGCAGCCATGCGCTCAAAAATCTTCTCTTGTTCCTCCGCCGTCATTGATTTCCAGAGGTTCTCCGCGCCCGTGTTTCTCTTCTGGAACATGTCATTATAGTCTGGCTCCCGGCCGACGACTAGGGCAATTTCGTCCCGGATCCTGTCCGGGTGCTCCGCCCACAGGACATCGTTCCGATTCAGCCTTTTCACCGTCGCACATATGTCATCCTTGTTGGGGCCTCGCCAATTGTTGCGAATCCAGATGATTAACATCTAATACACATAAATTTAGATGGGAAACCGTAGTGGGCTGCAATTGAGTTGACCTGGGTTTTTTCGTTTGCCTCTACATCTGACAGGGTACCCTGGCTGATGTCGTTCCAAAACTTTATCATCGCTGGAAAAATTTCTGACTTCATGAATTGGCTTCGAGCCGTTGTGTCGGGCTGATCATAATACTTTGACTTGAAGGCGTCTAGGACCTGTCGTTCCTCTCGGCTGTACAGGCAATCCTTTCTGACCTTTTTCATAGTTTGGTCCTCCTCGTCCATGCTGTCGAGGTGGGGGAAATGTGGACAAAATAAAATATATTTCTATGCCGACAACCATATTTCAAATTGAAATTTTCCTGATGGAGGCATTATAAGAGTTCCATATGGTATGCAATATCGGGCGATTCTATCACCTATCGAGGAACACTGCCAAGAGGTTTTGCAGAGGTTTCCCGACGGTCGGATCCCGGACCACTGCCATATCCGGCATGCCAGCCACCGGATCAGATTGAAATTTGTGCGTTCTCCGTATCATTCCGCTCCAATCCCTCATTCGGAGATCCCATGATAGTCCAAACCAGGCACCTGCGCATTTCGTTCTTTGATCAGAACGCTCAACTGACTGTCCCGTAGTGTTAAATGTGTAGCAAATCTATATTTAAATCCTATTCATCATGCCCCTTCAGCCTATTATTCAAAAGCGCAAGCGGCGTCGCATTGAACAAGATGATGATGTCGCTTCCAAGGCTGCCGTATTGCAAAGGGATACTGTGAGAACAAAATCAGGAAAGTTGGTAGAAAAAATCACTGAAATGCCCGTGCGTGCACCACTAAACGGTGACCAAACCAAGAGGTCTGCAGCATGGCTCGCTTTTTATGGAGAGCCGGACAACGCAAACAGCCTGTTGGGCGGGAACGACTTTAATCCACTAGGCGGGGATGAGGTCTCACAGACAGCACAAACATCAAAGCATGCCAGTGGAAATTCAGCCCCTAAGGTAAATGGGTATTGAGCATACACAATCAAATCTAAAAGAAAATAGGATCAGACATATTACGCCGAGCAATACAAGATTCGCATTTCGGGGTTCCTTCAGGCCCTCTTAACTCGGGAAGCATTGGCGGGTAAAATCTGTGAGCAATGTGGAATCAAACAGGGAAGGTGGAAGTGTCGACATTGCACCAAGCAACGTGTAATGTGTCGTGGCTGTATGAGACGTACCCATCAAGACAATCCTTTGCATTACATTCAATTTTGGACCGGTACATACTTTCGCGACGCTGCATTATGGGAAGTTGGAGTATACATCTTAGTCAGGCACTCTGTTGGCCAACCAGTATGCAATTCTCTCAAATTTCAGGTCGAAACGCTGGAGGCCTTCCAGAAGATCCGCGATCAAAAGGAGGAGGATCAACTTTCTCGACTGGCGTTTGAAACCTCAATACCTTCGGATATGGGTTCTGACTCCTGCAATGACTATGCAGATCCCACGAGCATGAACGCCGGTTTGGCCGAAGGTAACAAGCGTCGCGCATTGTCTCATCAAAGACTAACACGCTCTGTTTCATGGATGGTACAGAAACTGACTATGAAGACCCGGAACAGTGTAGCAGAGCAGAACAAACCGTAACTGGCCTCCATCCATATTTGCCAACTCCGAATGCCCCGGCCAACGGACCCCCGGGGATTGGCCCGGATGATACTTCGAGGCCTGGCGAACACTCCGACAATGGACGACCGCGGCACGATGGCCTCAATAACGAATATGTACGCATTGTTCACTCGAATGGGATCCACCATCTTGCGTTGGTGTTTTGCCTATGTCACGGCCAGGCCTCACTTCCAAATGATCTCATGTATGAGGGTTATATACCAACCAGTTTCGAACATGTCCGCACACTGTTTACCATACAAGTCCTCGATCATTACAGGTTATGTCGCTTGGAGCTGAATTCATCAGGTTACCAGTACTTTCAACTTCTACGGCGCCTCACTTCCCCAATGAACCCTGCAGAGGTGATTAATCTTTATCACGAGCTACGGAGGCTATCTAGACTCTGGCGATGGACCAAAAAGTTAAAATGGGCGGGCTTCGGGCACGGCAAGCCGGACCCCCAGAAACCGGAGGCCGGCGAGCTTGGAATCTTCTGCCCGGCGTGCCCTCAACCGGGCATCAATCTTCCTCCCAATTGGAAATCAGATCCTAAACGGTAATATATGTTTATGACTTTCACATTATTGCGTTCATTACCTATTATTAGATGGGTTTACCGGCCAATATGGACTGCAGACGGTAACTTCAAGGCAGATCATGTCCGGCAACGCGGCGGCCCGGAGGATGATATATGGCTTTCCGATGGCGGGGGTATGATCCCCAATAGAAACGAATACAGTGATTTTTTGGATACCGCCAGAGAGCGAAGACCAGTGAGTCCATGGAGATCCCATAAAATGTTTACTGACTTAGTGAAGACAGCTCCATGTGAACACCGGTTTCGTGCCATCCAAGATGCCCTTCTAGCTTCAAAGGCATGTGATATCACTGGCATAGTCGGCATTGCTTGTGCTCGACATGGTTGCTTTGCCCCAAACAGTATAACCAACTTGTTTAGAGGTGAACAACAAAAGAATGTGGATTGGGCGTTCTTGCAGGCTCTCAAGACGTGTCGCGTTGATCCTGATCAAGGAATACTGATGATTTATGACATTATGTGCCAGTATAATATTCATCTCCGGTGGCGACTGGAAGATCACCTGCCGGACAATTTGGAAGTTGTCCCGGGCATCGGTCTGTTTCATGTCCACATGCATAAGGAAGAGTGTATGTTCCGATATGCAACATCGTTCATACAGGGAGCGGGAGTCGTTGCTGGAGAAATTCTAGAATCACTGTGGTCACATTTAAATCCAGCGACCAAAGCAATGAGAACAGCAACGCTGGCACATCGCGCAGAAATGTTGGATGATCATATCAGCGATTCAAATCACAAAAAGCATCTTAATATTGGTGAGTCATTGATCGGATGTGTCTTCTACGTTGTTAAATGTGTCCCTAGTCAGAGCTTTGTGTGAGAGGTTCCGGGAGGCAACGGAGATGTCCGCACATGCCCGGACATATTTCCAGAAGATGACCAATGCTATTTCAGATGAAGATCACCAAACCTGGGAAAGAGACATTCAGGAAGCCGAACATCAGCGAAAATCAAACCCAGCGGCAATGGATATACTTGGCACCCGAATTCAACGAGGCCGGACTCATGTAAATATTGGTGATGAGACCACAACCGACACTGACAGTGAAGAAAGCTCGGATGGAGTGGGCGATTGGATAAAAATCACGGCACATGATGTCACGTCAGGGTCCCCTGTTTGAGACGCCATGTTCGTATTGCCATAAATAGAGATGTTATGTAATCATGCTTGTTTCTATATCAGACAATACAATCAGCTCTCAAACAGCATTCACAGAACCATGTCAAACCTTTTCAATCTTTTTGATCCTATGATTGTGCACAGTGATGGTGCCATCGCACAGGATCGTATCAAAATGCAGCAGGTAGTACATTATTGCGAGTCCAGATTTCGGGCAATTCTACCCTCAATCACAACGGCAAGGGCATCGACAAAGGCCACCTATCAAAGCAATCTGTTCTTGGAATTGGTATGTTCCTCTCAAATGCTCTCATCATCACAAACAACCATTGATCGTATCTTTTTGGGACAGGATTTCGTGCTGTCATGCATTGGTTTGGCCGCGGCAAATGGGTGGATAATCCATACGCCGGTTTTGATCCGCTCTTTGGCTGCAGCCCGGACCCTAACAAATCGGGAACAGGAGCAATTTCAATTCTCTGCAGATTTTCAGGCCATGCTTGATGCCAGTACTGAACTTGGAGATCCATGTAGTGTTGTGGAATCATATTCTATGCAATGGTGGAAAGGTCGGGGTGGTGGCGCTCAGGCGGGCCGGATATTGAATCGTGTGACTGTGTCTGCCGCGCTTCAACATCATATTCAAAAGCACCCTGATTGGCCAGCGGCATCCGGGAAACTGACGGAGTCTTTTTCACTCCCGGGGCTCCGCTCCGACCCAATGACCCGAGTCGCCGCGGTGGAATCGGGTCTTTTACATCTCATCCGGCGAGTGGATGGCTTAGACATCTTTCACCAGCACCAAATGAATGTCACTATGCGACGTGCCTCAGGCTTTCATGAACTATACGAAGCGGCTCTTCTGAAGGAAACTGAAACCGATTTCGGTGACAGTGTTCCCACCCTAAGAAAGGACAGTACCACCGCCGCTGCTATGCGTGGGATAGCGGAAGAAGAATTTACAAAGCTCCTGTCCGCCCCATTACTCAAGTGGACTGCGGGCATCGACCTCACAGAAGATGATGTCAAGGCCATGGTTGTCCGGCCTCCCGGACGCCCGGGTGAGCGGCAGCATTCAGGGTATGATCTTACTCTGCCCAGTGGATCGCAAAGTGGTCAATATAGCACAGAAGCGTCTACGGCTAGCAGTCCAGATGATCGTCCCATGTCTATCACAGAACTCAGCCTCTTGCAATCCCCCGTCGTAACTCGGACTGTTCTGGCGTCCCGGCGCCCTACGAATCATCCCTCCTTATTTGAGCCACCCGCCCCGGAGACCAACCATAGCCCTCCGGCGTTTCTGCCTCATGCACGTCCGGATTTGCAGATTGGGCAGAACATCCCATCAGATGATGACGGTTCAGATTACCATTTTGACACTCTGGCGTCTCTGCCTCATTCGCTGCCAAGTCTCAAAATTGGCAAAAATATCCCATCAGTTGACGATGACCCCGAGCAACAACTTGTCCCTCCAGCGTCTTTGCCGGACACCTCTTTGGGCTTTAGAATTGGCCAAAACATCCCATCAGATGAGGACGATTCCGACCAAAATCCCGGCCTGTCTCACACTCTTCCGGGCCTTAACATTGGTCACAATATCCCATCAGATGACACTGACTCCGATCGCAATGTCGGCCCTCCGGGGTCCCGGGACGCCCTTCTTCCGGCCCGTAATATTGGCCAAAACATCCCATCAGATGAGGACGATTCCGACCAAAATCCCGGCATCCCGGTGTTCCTCACTCATAGGCATCCGGGTCACAGTATTGGGCAAAATATTCCATCAGATGATACTGACTCCGATCGCAATGTCGGCGCTCTGGAGTCCCGGGATGCCCTCCCTCCGGGTCGTAATATTGGGCAAAATATCCCATCAGATGAGGATGACTCCGACAATAATGTTTGCCCTCCAACGTCCCGGCTATCTCCCCCTCCTATGCATAAAATTGGCAAAAACATCCCATCCGATGACGACGACCTTGATCCCGAATCTGGTAACGCGGCGTCTTCGTCGCTCATTCCTGCGGGCTTCAGAATCGGTCAAAATATTCCATCAGAAGACGAGGCCGATGATGGGGATTTCTCCCGGTATTTAGTCTCCGAATCTCGTGCGGGCCGACATGTGGGTAACCCCAAACTCATATCTGCTGATGATCAAGGACATACCCGTCGTTTGTTGTCCGACATTGAGTATGATTTCGATGACTATATAGGCGGTCCTAACGAGTACATCGACGTTCCACCTGACCCCGACTCACACCGGAAGTCCGTATCTTCGTATAAAAAATATTTCCCGTCTCCCACTCGGTCCTAACTTTACGATGCACACTGAATGATAGGAAAGACCTGCTCTTCCAATGGTTCTATTACTATTTCTGTCATTTATTCTATTTCTGGCATGACCCTCCGCGCTTCAAAGGTGACCACTAAAAATGTATTAGTTATCTCTTTGTTACATATAATACATCTGTTCCACTCCGCTGTGCTCAGTCATTGTATCCTACACAGCTGTTGTCCTGGAATCCTTCAATGGTTCTGCAATATTCTCCCCGGTTGTTCCTGACCGGCATGCAGTGCTCACACCGGTGTAGTTTAGTCACCATAACATCCATCCTTACAATTAGGTAGCGTCCACTCAGTCCTCTAATCCCCATTCCTTCCGTTCCAACTTCTATACCCCACACACAGGTTAATCATGCCTGCGGTGCAAGGGCACGCCGTCCGATCCCAGCACAAGTGGTGATGTATTTATATACGGTGGCATCTACAGAAATGCTTTCAAACCCATGCGTCCTATCTTTTCATGTATTCTTTTACAATAGTGGGACTTTCAATCCTTGTGCTGTCTCCCCACGGCCTCCGTATGATCCTGGCATGCCGTGCCTACCCCGCCGTAGTTGGCCGTGCATGCGTCCGCGCGGATGGTATCCATATGCCCCACACGGATACATTGTGTGTACTTATCCTGTCCGCCCGGTTGGTATGAGACTACATATCCATCCGCCCGGGTCGTGTGCACATCGTGTGGTGTTACATGAAACTACGCGTGGTATACTATCGTCCGTGCGGACGGTGTGAGTCTCGTACAACATACATGTTATTGCAGCCACATTACATTCAAAAGGAGCCCGGGCGGATCGTATCCGCCTCGTATCATATACATGTTATTACGTAAGTTGATACATTGTCTGCCCTACTGGGAGTGAGCCCGTGCGGACCGTGCGATACGACTACATTGTATGTGTATCTAGCCCGTGTCATACGCTACACTGTAGCTTACATATGTGATATCCCCTGTGGTATTTTAGATATGACAGGGAGTTGATGGGATGTAGATACCACCAGAGGTTGTTGATGGTCAGTTCCCAAAACCACAAAAATAGTGGTTGTTCTACAACACCACCTACATATATCCCCTGTGGTATTTTAGATATGACAGGGAGTTGATGGGATGTAGATACCACCAGAGGTTGTTGACGGTCAGTTCCCAAAACCACAAAAATATTGGTTGTTCTACAACACCACCTACATATATCTGCTGTGGTATTTTAGGGAGTTGATGGGATGTAGATACCACCAGAGGTTGTCGACGGTCAGTTCCCAAAACCACAAAAATAGTGGTTGTTCTACAACACCACCTACATATATCCCCTGTGGTATTTTAGGTATGACAGGGAGTTGATGGGATGTAGATACCACCAGAGGTTGTCGATGGTCAATTCCCAAAACCACAAAAATATTGGTTGTTCTACAACACCACCTACATATATCTGCTGTGGTATTTTAGATATGACAGGGAGTTGATGGGATGTAGATACCACCAGAGGTTGTCGACGGTCAGTTCCCAAAACCACAAAGATATTGGTTGTTCTGCAACAGCACCCCTGCATTGCCTCTGTGGTATATCAGACATGACAGGAGAGTTGATGGAATGTGGATACCACCAGGGACCATCCCAAGCTAACCCCCATAACCACAAAGCCATGTGTTGTTTTGAAATACCACACCACATGCATGTCAACAGTCACCAGTATGCACCTCTATATCCAAATTATGTATCTACAACATGATGTAATTCCCTTTCAATAGTATAAGCTTTCAGATACCACTCTCCAATCCTCCTTGTCACATTTTAAATAATACCCCCATGTCAGTCCCTCACAACCACAGGGAAGGCACAGCTGGCTGACCCCAAAATCGTGGGAAGCTGTACCCACTTTTAGATCAATTCTTGTGACCACTGGTAACGACCTGTCATGTGCTGGTTAACTCAAACTTCAGAATCTTCTGGCCTCAGGACAATATCGGCAAAGGTACTTGGTGCTCACCACGAGCTTCAGCCTGTGACAACCGTCTCATCGTTCTAACGTACTGGCCGGACATATGAATCATGATAACTTTATTCCTGCCCTAACTGATTATGGAGAAGCTAGCTCTAACTCGACATTGTTGAGAGATCTACTAAACAAACGTGGCTCGGATAAATTGGATTCTGGGTTTCTGTTTTGCCCCGCGAACGCATGACACGAATCTCGATGGTTCGAAATTCCTTACGTTCTACATATGGTAGAGAAACAGAACCAATTAACCTGTTTGCATACCCGGCCTATCACTTCGGTTACACTTGATAAATCTTCAACCAACCTTCTATTCATTATCCTAGGAACCGGGGCCTAAAGAGCACACTCATTTCTATTCCGAACCACGACGGGAATTTTGGGAAGTTAAGATCAAATTTGGATGATCTTTTCGAATCTGTCTGGCATTCCAAAGAGACTTAGTGGAACAAAGGGCGGGCACTGTGGGTATCGTGGATGGGACCCGAAGAGTGGTCGAATATCTCAGCCCCTTAAAACTCACATTCAAGGCGTATAGTGGTGTTGCCGACCACCTGCGGACGGCGGTAATTCTGGAGTGCGCTTTTTCAACAGTAATTTCCTGGTCTAGCCTCATTACGCTTGGGGTCTTCCACGAAATCGGATGCGCCACATGGGCGCTAAAACTTAATACAGGGTTATTTTTTCGATGTATATGGGACCCTACTCACCCTAGCGCATATAAAGTCTGTAGAAACTAGGAACTATGCTCCTCACTGACCGGTTCTCGTCATGCTTAAAGCAGCTGCAGTACTCTCTCTCTCCCTTTTCTGTCAACTTGCTCTAGTGGCCGGAAGGTTCGTCAGCGTCAAGAATGGAGCCTTCTCCTTGAACGATAGGTCAGTTTTCATTCTTAAGAGTGTCGCGATAACTCATCATCCTTTCAGCCCCTTGTATTTCTATGGGACAAACGTCTTCTGGCTTAGCACATTAGATGACAATGAATTGGAAGCTGCATTTACTAAAGCCTCTGCGTCAGGCGTCAAGGTCGTGCGGACCTGGGCCTTTGACGATGTTACGAAACAACCTTCTTCAGGCAACTACTTCCAGGTGAGTATTTCACTTATGTTTTGAACTGATTTTCTGACTTTTTTTCTGCAGGTCCTACGTGACGGAATGTCCATAATCAATACAGGAACCAATGGGCTCCAAAGGTTGGACAAGATTGTTGCCACAGCCGAGAAGTATGATATTAAACTGCTCCTTACCCTGACGAACAACTGGAACCCTGAACGGTCTAACCCCGATGGGGGTGATACTCGGGAAGACCTGCCACGAGGATACCTTTCTAATGACTACGGTGGGTTCATAGTGGGATAAATGCTCCGTACTCTCGATAACTGAGTATTTACTAGGCGGAATGGACGTTTATGTCCGTGAATACGGCAAAACCAAGACTCATGACGAATTTTATACGAATCCGAAGATCATCAAGGCATTCAAGCATTATGTCTCCGCTGTTGTTTCTCGCTATGCCGACAATGCGACGGTTTTCGGGTGGGAGATAGCCAACGATCCCCGCTGCAGCTCGACCCTTCCTGCATCTTCGACCTGTAATACCACTACAATCACGACATGGGTAGAACACATGGGTTCGTTTCCTTCTATTCTTTGCACGGAAGTTCTGAATGCTACGACAGCGAAATACATTAAGAGCTTGGACAAGAAACACTTGGTCACTGCAGGGTATGCTGTTCTTTTCTGCTGGCGATTCTCGGACTCAGTGTATTACTTCTAGCGATAACGGTTTCTACTGCACTGCTCCCACTTGTTCCAAGAAGTTTGTAAAGAAAGGGACCAAAAGCCCGCTTACTGGTATGGCATTCGATGGGTCATCTGGTGTTGATACCGAAGACATCATGAGCATTCCCTCCATTGATTTTGGGTCTTTGTATGCTTCACCATTAACTCTTTGTAGGGCAGGATCATGCTAATAATTTTCTATTAGCCAACTTTTACCTGATCAAAATTCGTACTTCCCGGACCCCACATCTAATACCACCATCAATGCTATCGCAGCGGGTAACAAATGGGTAGCATGCACTCCAATTCGGCGAATCTGTATGTATTATCATTATTATCTGTCATCTTTCTGACGATCATTTTTAGGATTGGAAAGCCAACTGTCATGACTGCTTTCGCCTTGTTGTCACAAGAGAACTGGCCATTCTACGCTCCCTTCGAATCAACTCCCTGTCATATCTAAAATACCACAGCAGATATATGTAGGTGGTGTTGTAGAACAACCAATATTTTTGTGGTTTTGGGAATTGACCATCGACAACCTCTGGTGGTATCTACATCCCATCAACTCCCTGTCATACCTAAAATACCACAGGGGATATATGTAGGTGGTGTTGTAGAACAACCACTATTTTTGTGGTTTTGGGAACTGACCGTCGACAACCTCTGGTGGTATCTACATCCCATCAACTCCCTAAAATACCACAGCAGATATATGTAGGTGGTGTTGTAGAACAACCAATATTTTTGTGGTTTTGGGAACTGACCGTCAACAACCTCTGGTGGTATCTACATCCCATCAACTCCCTGTCATATCTAAAATACCACAGGGGATATATGTAGGTGGTGTTGTAGAACAACCACTATTTTTGTGGTTTTGGGAACTGACCATCAACAACCTCTGGTGGTATCTACATCCCATCAACTCCCTGTCATATCTAAAATACCACAGGGGATATCACATATGTAAGCTACAGTGTAGCGTATGACACGGGCTAGATACACATACAATGTAGTCGTATCGCACGGTCCGCACGGGCTCACTCCCAGTAGGGCAGACAATGTATCAACTTACGTAATAACATGTATATGATACGAGGCGGATACGATCCGCCCGGGCTCCTTTTGAATGTAATGTGGCTGCAATAACATGTATGTTGTACGAGACTCACACCGTCCGCACGGACGATAGTATACCACGCGTAGTTTCATGTAACACCACACGATGTGCACACGACCCGGGCGGATGGATATGTAGTCTCATACCAACCGGGCGGACAGGATAAGTACACACAATGTATCCGTGTGGGGCATATGGATACCATCCGCGCGGACGCATGCACGGCCAACTACGGCGGGGTAGGCACGGCATGCCAGGATCATACGGAGGCCGTGGGGAGACAGCACAAGGATTGAAAGTCCCACTATTGTAAAAGAATACATGAAAAGATAGGACGCATGGGTTTGAAAGCATTTCTGTAGATGCCACCGTATATAAATACATCACCACTTGTGCTGGGATCGGACGGCGTGCCCTTGCACCGCAGGCATGATTAACCTGTGTGTGGGGTATAGAAGTTGGAACGGAAGGAATGGGGATTAGAGGACTGAGTGGACGCTACCTAATTGTAAGGATGGATGTTATGGTGACTAAACTACACCGGTGTGAGCACTGCATGCCGGTCAGGAACAACCGGGGAGAATATTGCAGAACCATTGAAGGATTCCAGGACAACAGCTGTGTAGGATACAATGACTGAGCACAGCGGAGTGGAACAGATGTATTATATGTAACAAAGAGATAACTAATACATTTTTAGTGGTCACCTTTGAAGCGCGGAGGGTCATGCCAGAAATAGAATAAATGACAGAAATAGTAATAGAACCATTGGAAGAGCAGGTCTTTCCTATCATTCAGTGTGCATCGTAAAGTTAGGACCGAGTGGGAGACGGGAAATATTTTTTATACGAAGATACGGACTTCCGGTGTGAGTCGGGGTCAGGTGGAACGTCGATGTACTCGTTAGGACCGCCTATATAGTCATCGAAATCATACTCAATGTCGGACAACAAACGACGGGTATGTCCTTGATCATCAGCAGATATGAGTTTGGGGTTACCCACATGTCGGCCCGCACGAGATTCGGAGACTAAATACCGGGAGAAATCCCCATCATCGGCCTCGTCTTCTGATGGAATATTTTGACCGATTCTGAAGCCCGCAGGAATGAGCGACGAAGACGCCGCGTTACCAGATTCGGGATCAAGGTCGTCGTCATCGGATGGGATGTTTTTGCCAATTTTATGCATAGGAGGGGGAGATAGCCGGGACGTTGGAGGGCAAACATTATTGTCGGAGTCATCCTCATCTGATGGGATATTTTGCCCAATATTACGACCCGGAGGGAGGGCATCCCGGGACTCCAGAGCGCCGACATTGCGATCGGAGTCAGTATCATCTGATGGAATATTTTGCCCAATACTGTGACCCGGATGCCTATGAGTGAGGAACACCGGGATGCCGGGATTTTGGTCGGAATCGTCCTCATCTGATGGGATGTTTTGGCCAATATTACGGGCCGGAAGAAGGGCGTCCCGGGACCCCGGAGGGCCGACATTGCGATCGGAGTCAGTGTCATCTGATGGGATATTGTGACCAATGTTAAGGCCCGGAAGAGTGTGAGACAGGCCGGGATTTTGGTCGGAATCGTCCTCATCTGATGGGATGTTTTGGCCAATTCTAAAGCCCAAAGAGGTGTCCGGCAAAGACGCTGGAGGGACAAGTTGTTGCTCGGGGTCATCGTCAACTGATGGGATATTTTTGCCAATTTTGAGACTTGGCAGCGAATGAGGCAGAGACGCCAGAGTGTCAAAATGGTAATCTGAACCGTCATCATCTGATGGGATGTTCTGCCCAATCTGCAAATCCGGACGTGCATGAGGCAGAAACGCCGGAGGGCTATGGTTGGTCTCCGGGGCGGGTGGCTCAAATAAGGAGGGATGATTCGTAGGGCGCCGGGACGCCAGAACAGTCCGAGTTACGACGGGGGATTGCAAGAGGCTGAGTTCTGTGATAGACATGGGACGATCATCTGGACTGCTAGCCGTAGACGCTTCTGTGCTATATTGACCACTTTGCGATCCACTGGGCAGAGTAAGATCATACCCTGAATGCTGCCGCTCACCCGGGCGTCCGGGAGGCCGGACAACCATGGCCTTGACATCATCTTCTGTGAGGTCGATGCCCGCAGTCCACTTGAGTAATGGGGCGGACAGGAGCTTTGTAAATTCTTCTTCCGCTATCCCACGCATAGCAGCGGCGGTGGTACTGTCCTTTCTTAGGGTGGGAACACTGTCACCGAAATCGGTTTCAGTTTCCTTCAGAAGAGCCGCTTCGTATAGTTCATGAAAGCCTGAGGCACGTCGCATAGTGACATTCATTTGGTGCTGGTGAAAGATGTCTAAGCCATCCACTCGCCGGATGAGATGTAAAAGACCCGATTCCACCGCGGCGACTCGGGTCATTGGGTCGGAGCGGAGCCCCGGGAGTGAAAAAGACTCCGTCAGTTTCCCGGATGCCGCTGGCCAATCAGGGTGCTTTTGAATATGATGTTGAAGCGCGGCAGACACAGTCACACGATTCAATATCCGGCCCGCCTGAGCGCCACCACCCCGACCTTTCCACCATTGCATAGAATATGATTCCACAACACTACATGGATCTCCAAGTTCAGTACTGGCATCAAGCATGGCCTGAAAATCTGCAGAGAATTGAAATTGCTCCTGTTCCCGATTTGTTAGGGTCCGGGCTGCAGCCAAAGAGCGGATCAAAACCGGCGTATGGATTATCCACCCATTTGCCGCGGCCAAACCAATGCATGACAGCACGAAATCCTGTCCCAAAAAGATACGATCAATGGTTGTTTGTGATGATGAGAGCATTTGAGAGGAACATACCAATTCCAAGAACAGATTGCTTTGATAGGTGGCCTTTGTCGATGCCCTTGCCGTTGTGATTGAGGGTAGAATTGCCCGAAATCTGGACTCGCAATAATGTACTACCTGCTGCATTTTGATACGATCCTGTGCGATGGCACCATCACTGTGCACAATCATAGGATCAAAAAGATTGAAAAGGTTTGACATGGTTCTGTGAATGCTGTTTGAGAGCTGATTGTATTGTCTGATATAGAAACAAGCATGATTACATAACATCTCTATTTATGGATCAATCAACCTTCACCCCAGGAGGCCCACCAGGAAGTAAGAACACTCCTAACTCACCAGGGATTTTATATTGACCACATTGTACCAGCTGGTGGCCTTTCGGCATCGCAACATGATTACACACTAACGGCGTGGGCTTCCTGTAAGCTTAGCTTCGATGATACCACCAATTTGGACTTGCCTGATTTTTTTCTTCTGTAGCTTCACTATCCGGAAATGTTGGTGGAGCAATGGAATTCCAAGTAAGTAATTTTACCGTACTGCACATGACGCTTTTGACCATTATTTAAACAGTGGCTTACGGGTGGTTTATCCACAAGCGCAACGAAAAGTAAGCGAGCCCCTGGTGACGTAGGGTAAGCTTTTCTTATTCTATATTACGGCGCACCGACTTACCATGACTGATTAGCTATAATACCCCGAACTCGATAAGTGTTAGCTTGTTCGGTATCAAGACAGATGAACCTGCTCCTGAGGCTCCTCCTACTACTCCCCCTGCCGATCCTTCCACCCCTCCCCCAACCGATCCCGCTACTCCTCCCCCTACTGATCCTGCTGCTCCCCCTGCCGCCCCAGTCTCATGATTCTTATATGTTTCTTACCTTCTAGTACCTACCATCGCTAGTTTATATCAGTAGAATATATTAGTATGTTCTGTTAGATTGCTTTGATCCTACCGATAGCACTTAGAAGTAGATAAATACATACTCTTCTCATTGATGGAATTAAATTACGTCGTGCGGTATGAGTTAGTCGGTTTCTGAAATCTGAATGCTCTCTGCGCACAAATCTAGCTAACATTTCGACTTCCATGAAATTACAAGCCATCGCAAACTTATAAATGGCAATATATCGGAATACCATCTATATAACATCGTCATCACACATGAGAAAGGTGGAAGGGGACTGGTAGTAAATATAGAACCCATTGGTTCAGAATTATTAAAACATTAATTAATGAGGTCGTCTATAATCTATTATAATCATTAGCGTAACATTTCCTACAATTTCTCTCGATCATCTCCTTCCAACACCACTCCAGAGTCAAGACCTTTCGGACTCATACCCACAAGCGCCAAGCCCATCAATTTCCTAGGACTCATATCTCGAACCGAACTTCCATCCTTCGTACTCCCTCTTCCCCGTTCCGGCGCCTCCTCCCTCCTTCTGGTAGTCGAAATCGTCCGCTCACGCTCCCTCCCTCTCCGACTCATGGCCATCTCAATCTCACTCTCCCTCGCGCGCTGTTCTGCAGCGGCTCTACTCATGCGCCTGCCCGTCCCTCCTACATGTGTTCCGTAGCTCCTTAGGGTTTTGACAATCATTGCGAAGTATACCATTCCCAGAACAAATACAGCGGTCACTGCGATTCGTGGGCCAAGAGATGCGCGTGCATTCAGGCGCCGAGGTTCCTCTGGATCGAGTTCGGAGCCGGTACGCCAGAGGAATGAGAGGATGGAAACGATGAAGAGTACCATTGACCTGCCGAGTGCTCGTATTAGTAAACTGCCAATTATTTTTGTCGGGTAATTACCAGGCTAGCCAGACGGCAGGCATTGCAAGAAAGACCCACACGTTCCACCAGATAAGGGTATTCGTTTTCCGAGCTTCCTGGGAGAAGGTCAGCAAGAGGTAGAATATAGTAAAAACTAAATGTACCTCTGCCCATTTCGAAGCACGATACATACTCCGCATCGTCCCAAACCGGACAATATACACGCAACCATACGACAAACTCATCAAAGCACACACCAGTGATAACAAGGCAGCGCTTCTCGTCACTGGATCCCCCTCGGCACTAGGTATTTGAAACATAGTCAAAATTGCGCTGACCGATAGCTGTTCAAATTTATTCCAAGAAAGCATGCAGTCAGTACTTACGAAAGGAGTAGGGCAGAAACAACGTTCAAGGTTTTCCATTCCCGGAGAAGAGAATCTATAAAAGCTTCCCATGAAAGCTTGAAACGGATTAAGGCAGGGGAGACTAGAGGCGGGGTCCACTCCTCGGGGAATGGTAAAGGAACATGAGCGGCGGAAGAGGCTGCCGCAGCACCGATATGTGCAGTAAGGCCAATACCAGCAGCCATGGTGGGTGAGAGTGTCCTAGGGGGGTGTTCAGGCGTGTTCCGAACGTCGTTTGAATCAATAGTTCCGACATGAACGGGCTCAGACGCCGGGGAAGACATAAAGGTATTATTACCGTTGGTATCTATCATTCGCTGTATGTCAGGTCGACTGACCTCTGCATCTTCGAAGATCCTCGCGACGCGGGAGAAATACATGGCTGGAAGACGTAACAGGAGGTTGAGGTAAATTTGGCGAGGGAGTGTGTCAGAAAGGAATGCATGTGTATGCTGCATAAATGGTTTGGTAGAAGACACCGCCGCACAGGCATTACATGTACTCCCATGTTCCAAATCATGGTGCGTGTGTTCGACAAGAGATGAGATACGGGGAAAGCGAAATTGAGTCCTGGGCTTAAAAGGGTCCACTGGCACGAAAGGTTCCTCCGCAGTACGGTGGCCACGATGGAGACCGGCAGACCATTGTTGGAACATACGGAGAGGAGACGCGGCACGCGAACGGGAATTTGACGGTGATCGAGAACCAAGATTCGGTGAATCAGTCTCCTTTTGAGATTCACGATGACTGACGTATGCTGCTGACCGTAAGGCAGGAGATGGGATCGTGGGGTCGCTCCCTCTGTTCTTACGTGGGATTTCTGGAGGGAGTGGTTTAGTAATTATTGAATGGAAATGTGGACGCGCATTTACTTACGTTGTCGGGTGGTCGTAGGTGCAGATCCACGCTCACTTTCGAATGATACTCGCTTCGGGGGGGTTTCGTCATCAATCCGGGGGAAGTCGCGCTGGAGGTAAGGTGGGAGTGGAGGTTGTGAATTGTATTCCATACGGTACCCAACGGTGGGGATTCGAGCTCAGCAGTGGCAAATGATGGAAGAGATGTAGATGCATCTAGACTGCGACGAAAGCCCCGTATTTTGCTACTTGTCGTGATTGTTGGGGAACGGAGGTGTTTATTTAAATTTGGAGAGTTCATTGAGGCGGTCGGGAGTGCAGAAAGTTTATCAGATGAAGTTTGCTTCGATGAAGAGGTGGCATGGGAGTCTAAAGATTATGATTTAGTTTATTTCATGCGCATATAAGAAGTATTTCACACCTGGACTAGTAGTCATAGACGAGTTCATAAGATTATCTTCTTTCAACTTGAGTCTCCACACATATAAAAAATACGAGAAAATTACCTTCATTTTGCCCACCCTCCTTATTCAAAAAACCCGACCCCGATTGCGAGCGTGTTTCTTGCGCTGTCCTTGGGAATGGAATAGGTTGTTGGCCTATATCAGAGGAAAGTACGACGTGAGGTATGTCCTGTAATCTACTCATTATTATTTGCGTTGCTCGGTGTTGAGGCGGCTGTTTGGATTCAGGGGAATCGTTCAAATCATCTCAGCCCTTATAGTGTGTAATGTGGGGCTCCTTGTGGACATTCGAGGCTACTCGACAAACTGGGATATCCCAGGAAATCTAGTCAAAGCGGGAGAATGACCAAGTCACACTGTAACAGCTATTGATCAGGTGATCGGTAATTAGTGCATGATGTGACTGATCGTGACTCCATAACGGGCCCTCGGGGCACCTGAAGGGTCCGTGGCGTATTGGTGTTGCAACCGTGGATATCTGCCGCCAATGTAAGAACGGAGCGGATGAGGGAATTTGATAAGTGTGTGATGATTACCTGGTCACACAAATATCATTATTACGGCAAAGACTAACTCTTGATTCTTCCCTCAATAATCCAGATAGTAATAGGAAAGCGATGACTGGCAGGAGTCAAGATAAAGAGGGAGTCGACAATTCGGGGACAAGGGATGTACTATGTAACCGGGTTCGTCTCCAAAGCAATTCCCTTCTTCGTAGGTCAAGGATTAGACCCGTTTTTCTAATTTGGTTAATGTGGTGCTTACTGAAATGGGGAGAACTGCAGAATCCAGCGGGAAAAACATCAGGATTACCGGCATTCTGATTCCTATTTTCAATTTATTCTGCTTCAATAAAAATCTCCACGTATCCCGTCGTTGAAAATATTTAGGACAAACGCCAAAAATCCGAGTTATGGAACGCACGCGGAATACGCAGATGGTATTGGTTAAAACAGGAAAATATAAGATAGCCTTGAGCTACTGGACATAAAAACCACAATTATGGCAAAAGTTAGAGATATAATACAGATGATGGACGAAAAACAACGGGGTGACTGAGGGAGCGGCTGCTATCCTCTCCATACGATAGAGCCTGCGTCAATTAGATGGCCTTTTTTATCAAAGTTCACACCTTCACTCTGCAGGATGTCGAGTTTTTGATTACAACGCGTTCCGGTTTTATGGTCTTTGCCCCATTCGCCAAAGAAGCCACCAACGAAGAAATTGGAGGCAATAACTCGGTGGCACGGAACATAAGGTGCAAATGGATTTGTCCTCAAGGCGTTCCCAACTTCGTAGGTCAAGAGTTAGCCCTGTTGTCCTGGTCTAGTTGACGTTATGCTAATGCTTACCAGAGCGGGGAGAACCGCCAACGGCGGCAGAAACGTCTTTATATGTCGTTACTTTTCCACGGGGGATAGAGAGTGTGAAATCATATACGTCCCATTGATGTGGTGTTATTCCCTGAGATGGAAGTTAACGCGTTCTGTTTTGGTGATTCTAAACAATAAACAGGGACCAGACCTTCCCTGACTTGGTACGAAATGTCTTTCGTTCTGAAGCATCGGTTGGGAAGTGTATTTCGATAGACGAAGTTGGATCCTGTGTAGATATGGCGACGCGAATGGGGGCAATCGGTTTGTCTGGAGGGGTTGAGCTGGTTGTGCGGGTCACGCCCGTCGCGGCCTTGTACGAGAAGCGATGTTTGTCGAGTCTGATAGCAGGCATAGTAACCCAATGTAGAGCTCTAATAGTTAAGATCTGGTACTCGACACTATACGATGACAGTGTACGCTGTCGCCTGCGAGACACTGTAGTGGGCCGTGGCTACACCTGAAATGACAAACGAGTTCTCATCAAACCCGAGGGCCGAACTCCGACCGGAGCCGTTATGACAATTACCACGTGCTTATATAGGTTCCGACTTCCGAGTGGCATACATAGACTTGTTTGACTGATCAAGGATTTTTCGGTTCGTTCGTAAACAATGTTACTTCACCGCCAGATGCTTAAGCATGTGAGTAAATAATCTTTCACCTGCACCCGAACATTGCTCACCTCATTTCACATCCACATTCCCTGCAGCCCAACCTTATAAACCAAAAGAATGTGCGTATTATCGCCCTGGAAATCCGAACAAAGCGAAAGCCGAAAACATGGTTCATGGAATAAAGATTCAAGGTGATGAAGAGCACATCCCAACATATCTGACAGACAGTTGGATCACCCCAATGTTCTAATGTACTTGCCACGACCTGGAGAGGCCATCCCACTCTGGGACGCTGCTCACTTGATCTTGATGTCACCTATGGATTTGTGGGTACCTCGGTGCGTTTCCTTTCGCCTCTTTTCTGCTAGCAGTGTGATAACGGCGTCTTTCCTCTATCAGCTTGAGTGTGAACGTGGCGAATCTGCACTATTGCCAAGCTTTGTACTAATGATTCATCGTTAGTTTGGCTAGTCGAAAATTTAACGCGCATATATTCCGAAGCTATCTAATTTTTCGATGTAGGATGGGTTCCCGTAAATAACACCTTCATCCAACGCTCTCAATCCTCATACTCTCCTGAACCGGGTGCCCTATGTCCTCTATGCGACCTTACCTCACAGAGCCTGTTTGCGCCCCCCAAATTCCAATATTTGGTCTTACCTTTACTGGGAGCTTCCTCCATCATATGCACTATCTTCTCCTACTCTCCCCGCCCTACCACAAGCCTCCATCATCGCAGTTGTTCCTTGTCTTTCCTTGCAGGAGTAGTGATGCACTATGCACAATGGAAAGTCATTTATAATATCGCCATTGGCGTGCACGATACTTTTGGTAGAAAATGCAAAATACGTCTCTAGGAAGCCGTTGATTATTCAGAGGTGGGGCGTATTTTACAAATTTCTGGGTGATGTTGGCATTCCTCCTCACTGTACTGCCATATTACTCCAACTACTCCACATGCACACACACTATCCTCTTTCATTGCCTTCACAAGGTAGTCTAACCTCCAAATCTCTACGCATATAGCCTTACGACCGACCTTCTCAAGCTCGCAAACGCATTCAATATAAGTGAGAAATAAAAGTCGAAGACAATGCATCCAAAACTAATGATCAGCATGTCGTTGTTTATTATTATATAGACTCACGCTGAATTAGATTTTAGGGTGCCCAATTCAACATGTTTTGTGGATGCTCGTGGAGCCATGAAACACCCCACGGAATACGTAAGCCTTCACGGAGTGGTATTACTATCACCCACTCTTATTTTGGGTTTGAACTAATTTTGAACGGTGTTCCAATTCCATCTTGACTCGGATCGTCAAGTGTGAACAGCTCGAGTGCCTCACATTGCACGAACATTAAAAACACGCAAATCTCATGTGCAACCTAGAATCATCGTGATCGATTATTGTCGCTTCAATTAGCCGCCCAACTGTCAACTTGTTCTTCGCCTCCATCATAAACGGCATATCCTTTCCCGTTTATCACGTTGAGAGCTCATGGCAAAAACGAGGATGGATGGCCTGTAGGCCCCGATCTTTAGATTCTCATGTTTTGGCTACCATCTAAATACTGTTTGCTTTGAACTCTCGTTGTTCTTTTCAAGAACACACCCCAGTTATGTCGCTCGCCAAGCCATCTCTTGTTAGACCTCTATCCGATCTATCCACGACGGAAACTCTTGGTCCGAATTCACCTGCAGCCCTTCCATCTAGTCAGTACCAAACACCACAACCTCTCAAAGATCCGCAAGTATCTTCTGCTCCGGGCGAGGAGCACCCCCAAAATTCTCTCAATGCAAATACGACCGGTTTGTCTCCCCCACCGCGACCTTCAATGATGAGCCTTGCGTTCGGCCCATGGCGTCCGCACTACTCACCCTCACTCAAATTTGTCTTTGCCATCGTTATTATGATAGTTTGGCCATGGATTTTTTATGGCGTTGTAAAGCAGCAGAACGGTATCGTGATGAACCAAAAGCTGACTGACATTGCGCGGAAACATCCAGAAGATGTCGACTACTTCGTGACTGCTATTGCTAGCGCCATTACCTTCCTGATAGGTTATCTATTCCAATTTTCGGTAACAAGGCTAGCTCAGAAATGGGTAGTGTTCGAAAAGACAGACATTTTTCGTGTTCATTCTTCTCGGCACTCAAAAACCGGACGTTTATTTGGTCATTGGACGCCCTACCTTATGTCTTCGAATCGGCAACTAGATTTGGCCTAGTCTTCACAGTTGTCCTTTATATCAGTTCTTTTGTTCTGGTCACGCCCGGCCTTACAGCCCTTTTGCATCCACAAGTATTTGTTCGCAATATAGACCTCGCAAGTACTGAAATTCCGAGTTCGAAGTATTGAGAAATCGGTATTACCTGCATTGACGTTTTGAAATTGACCGCCAACGTTGCGGTGATTGCCGGTCGGATTTTCAATTAGTTCCGCATTCCGATCCGTATCGGTCCGGACGTTTACGTGCTCCGATCCAATCAAACATTTCATTTGAACCGTGTAGCTCTCGTCTACCGTAAGATGTAGTGAATGTCATGAACTCCTGGTTTGTTCCTATGAGTTTGTGTCTGCTCCTCACGTTATGTTGTTTGAGCTGACTAACAATTTGTTACTTATAGACAGAAATCTACAGATTTTTGTGAACAATATTCCGTATAAATATCAGCTAAAGGGCTTAGTTTATTACGGGGACCATCATTTCACAGTTCGTATCATCACGTCGTCCGGAATGGTGTGGTTCCATGATGGCATGGTCACAGGCTCGCAGATGGTGTATGAAGGGATGCTGGATTTGACAATTAATCATCCAAGTCTGGTATGTGGTAATAGGGTTGCGATTGTAGCTTTATACATTTGGGTTGACGCGAAAAACCCTACGAACTCGGATTTGCCGTGCTTGCAACGGCCCACACCAACCAGTCGACTTTTCATCCAATACCCCTGATTGTGTTGACTGGTTCAACAACAGTACGGTTCTCCTTCTAGATTGTAACTGGTTGGTGAGTTATCAAACCTATAATCAAATTAACTGGTTTACATTTTTGTGAAGGCATTCAAGGAGTCCAAATACACGACTTGTTTCGGAGAGAATCAAATGGTAGACGCTTTGGAGTCCGGCCGCAATAACGTATTTCGAACCCGTTACGTTTACTACCAATGCCTCTGATATTTCCGCCCATAGATCTTGTCATTATCCTCAAATGATTCAGAAAGCATCACATTCACACAGCTCGACGGTGCTCATTTTCTAGGACCTTTGAAAGGTGTCATGCCAATTGGTCCGAATGGACTTTCCGCATTCGGTAATCTGGCATCGCAGTGGCCACGCACAGCATCTATTATTCCAAACTCGTACAACTATACCCTGCATCTTCAAGGTCTAAGGAATAACGTCAATTGTCGTTATGATACACAAAGTTCAATTGGGCTTATCCCAACAAACCCCCCATCCCGCGTCTCGCTATTTCATGGCTCCTGCCCCCCTGGTCGGAATGTTTTATCGAATCCAGTCTATCCCGTATATATTGACACACTAACCAACAATTCTCTCGGATACTGGGCGTGTCTCCCTCCGACACCTACCGTCCCCGAATCTTACGAGCTGTATTTCCGCGGAGATGGAACATATGGGAGCATGACTGGAAACATGTCCTGTACTGTTTCGTCAGCTCAATCAGCTGTGTTCCCTGTGGAATATAGAAATGGAACCAACCTTTTCATTGTTAAAGAAGCTTTAAATTCATCCATATTGCCGATATCTCCCGCGCTTATGCGAGGTGCAATCAACGCCCTAGGACATGTTGTTTGGGGAGCCCAACAATCCGAGGCCAACTTTGTAGCCGAGTCTGTCATTCCATTCGGAGTGAAATCTTTTGGGCTAGAACCACTTAATCGCAACGAGAAATTTCTACAACTCTATGAAGCGATGATTCAAGGCCTGTTAGACTATCAGGTACATATGCCCAATATTTTGTTCTCTCAAGTGGTTACTAATTATTTCGTTAGTTGACGTACATTCGGTTATTGTACTCTGCAGGTGGTGTCCAACGGACATCGACATTGGATTCTTGTACGCGTTCTATCAATGGCAGTTTGCAATTCCCTGTAATGGGCTGGAGAGTCACGAAGAAGATTGGGGCATACATGATCCCAATAACGCTAATAACCGCGACCTCACTGGTGTTCATACTCATTGCGATGTTTACTGTCCAAAAATTACCAACTTTCGATCCGACCAACCCCATATCTCTCATCGTGGCCGCATCCGGAAGAGACTTCCATACCGATATGAAGCCCATCAATGACCCTGAGGCTACTGCGGCATGGAAATACCAACTACAATATAACGAGGAAGAGGGGAGATTTGTCCCAAGAGGTCAGTTACCTTTTCCCATCGATTTCTACGTTCAGTCCTGATGGTGATCATATTTTGGAAGCGAGGTCTTGAAACGGTATTTGACGTTCGGGAGGCATCGATGGCGTCGGCGGCCTGTAAGATGTAGCGTTCCAGAGTTATGTTCTGTATGTCATGTCAGTCGTCACCTGTACAAGAAGTCGTGTGTAATTTTTATATATCCTTGTTGATATCCCTTGCGGGGGTGCCATGTGAAATGAGGGACCACGCCCACCTCGTTCGGAGCCCAATTTTTTCTCAGGACGAATTTTATAGCTCGTAGCCGTGCTTCACGCAATCATACCCTGAGAGGTTTATTCCTAATTGTGGTTGTAAAAGCTGGGACGGGTCTGAGGTTGTACGTGCTTCGCTGCAACGGTCCTTCCCGACCAAATTTTCGGCAGAGCGACTAGCTGAATGTCATTTATTAGAACAATAGAAAGTAGAGAGTTGTCATACCATTGGTGTCAATCCACGGACAAAGACGTAATTTCCGAGCCCAGGGAAATGAATGATATTTGTCGGGAGTTTATTCGGGTCGAGTTGATGAGGGGTGTATCATCCCAAAGCTTTCTGAGGCGCTGTAGCCTGTCGGAGTTGATGTCTGCACACACACCTGCCGCACATGTTAGGTATAGGGAGATTTAAGGAAATGGTTCGATGTCCGAGGTAGTAAACGCTTATGTGATGATCACGAAGCAGGGGTTGCGCGTGGGCATAAAAAGAAAGAGTATAAGAGCCGAAAGCAATCGGAGGTGAGGGCGTTCCACGTTCATCTCCTTCATGTCATATTGGGCTTACCGCACATAAACACAGCTTGGGCGATCATCTCGACATATTTGTGGAAGATGAAATTCTTGCGTTTCTCCACGGTGACAATATAGTATTAGTTTACCTGGCAGCACGAGAGCCCGAAAGAGGTTATAGTGGAAACGGGTAATTACCATTGTTGGCATTGTGTAAGGGCGACTCTTCCGCAGTCGCGCGCGCCAGGTATATCTCCCGCGAGTTCGCGCGGAGTCTTACAAGGAGAGCGGAAAGCTGTTGAGGGGATCCAAAGTAAGTATATTGAATGTAAAACTATATACGACGCCTTACCTGTTGAGGGGATCCAAAGAGAATAGTCTAAGGATCCCTCAACGAGGCAGGCGACACTATATACCTAAAGATACATTAACTACACGTTTCCGGTCTCCTACGAATCGTAAATGAAGGTGCGACGAAGTGGTAGTCGTCGGCTAGTCATAAGCGGGTAGGCGGGCGCGTGGATTACGCGAGTGATGCGCTGATGCGCGGAGTGATGGTCGACGGTACCGTAAGCGGAGAGTGCGCGTAAGGCGCGGGTAGAGTGCGCAGAGCGCGGAAGTAATGGAGGTGCACCTAAGTGCGGGTAGATGCGCGAATGCGCGGAGGCAATGATGGCGAATGCGCAGAGCGCGGAAAGGATGAACGAGAGGCGGAAATGGGGTTCCCCTTACATTACCCCCCCTCTAGGCTGACGCGTCCTCGTGTCACGGTTGGTGTGCAGGAGGTCGTAGTAGACCCGTGCGATGCGGCGTGGGGCTCCGGGATTCTTGCGGTGGAACTCCGCTACTAGTTCGTCCGCATGAACCTTGTCGGCGGGTTCCCAAGAGTTCTGTTCGTATGAGTAGCCCTTCCAGGCCACTAAGTACTGCAACTTGCGGCGGTGCATCCGGCTGTCGATGATCTCCTCGACCTCGTACTCTACTTCACCGTCCACCAGGACGGGGTCGGGTGGAGGGACGGCGTGTCGTCCCGCAATTGGATCTGCTGGTGCGGGGAGGAGCTTGACAATGTGGAAGACGGGGTGGACCCGCGCGAGGGACTGCGGCAGCTTGAGCTTGTAGGCGTGGGTTCCGACTCGCGCTATGATCTTGTATGGGCCCAGATAGCGATGCGCCAGCTTATGCGAAGGGCGGGAGATGGAAATGTCTCGTCCGTCTAGGAACATCATGTCCCCAACCTTGTACTCCGGCGTGGGTCGGCGACGGCGGTTGTAGTACGTGGCCATGTCTTCCTTCGCCTTGGTGAGCGCGGAACGTGCTTCTTCCAAGGTGTCCTTCATCCGCTTCGCGAACTCGTTGACGGTTTCTAGACGGGATGATTCTGCCGTTGGTTCGAATCCCATGCGCGGGTGGCGTCCCGTGTCGAGGTAGAACGGCGAATGTTGTGTGGACGAATGGACGTGGTTGTTGTACTGGAATTCCGCTAGCGGAAGGAGATCAGTCCAGTTGTCCTGTCGTTCACTCACAAACAGTCGCAGGTACTGTTCCAGTTCCTGGTTGACCCGTTCCGTCTGTCCGTCTGTCTGCGGATGGTACGCCGTAGACGCCGCGAGCTTGATGCCTAACAGTCAGTACAGGTCCCGCGTGAATTCCGCGACGAACTGTGGTCCGCGATCCGACACCATTGACTTCGGAAGGCCGTGCAGTTTCCAGACGTGGTGGAGGTACAGCCGCGCTGCTCCCAGTGCGGTGATCGTCGTGTGCGTCGGAATGAAGTGCGCGCGCTTGGCGACCGAGTCGACAACCACCATGATCGCATCGTGAGTCTGGGATTGTGGCAGTTCTACGATGAAATCGACACTGACCACATCCCAGCGCTCTTCCGGGACCGCGAGCGGATGGAGTTCACCTATGGGTAGTTGTCGCTGCGCCTTGGTCCGGAGACACAAATCGCAGGTCTTACAATACTGGCCGATGTAGCGAGACATCTGTGGCCAGTAGTAATTCCGCGAAACTAACTCCAAGGTTTTCCATCGCCCCGCGTGTCCCGCAATTCGCGTGTCATGGTGTTGCTCGACGATCCGCCTGCGCAACTCCGCATCCTGTGGCACGTAGATTCTTCCGCGGAAGTAGAGTATATCCTGTTCCTCTTTCCACTCTGCGCTGCGTACCGAGTTCCCGCGCGACTTCTTCAGCCCTTTCACCGCCTCTGTCACCGCATCCTCAAACTTCCCCAGTCGGTTTCCGCGACGAATTTCCCGCAAAATGTCCCGCTCTTCCCCCTCCAGAGTAAGCCCTTCCAGGGCGTGGATGGTGAACAGCTCCGGTTTCAACAAGGTGATATCCTTGTTGTCATCCGATCCGTCTGCGTGATCTGCGCGGCGGGAGAGTGCGTCTGGCTTTCCCATGCTGCGTCCCGGTTTGTGGTGGAGCGTGAAGTCGAAGCGCGACAGGTAAAGTGACCAACGTGCTTGACGACGGTTGAGCTTCTGTGCGACGCGGAAATACTCGAGATTCTTGTGATCTGTCCAGATCTCGAATGAGTGTCGCGCGCCCTCGAGGAAGTGCCTCCATTCCTCGAGTGCGCGGATGATTGCTAGCATTTCCTTGTCGTGAATCTCGTAATTCCGCTCCACCGCGCTCAGACTCTTTGAGTAGAAAGCCACCGGGTGCCATTTGTCGTCTTCCGCCGAGAGTTGGGAGAGGACCGCTCCTGTTGCGAAGTCTGAGCTGTCTGCCTCGACGCGGAAGGGTCGGTTGTCGTCCGCGAACGTCAGGATGGGCCGCGACGCAATCGCCTTCTTGAGGTCGTCGAACGCCGTCTGTTCCGCCTCGCCCCACTTCCACACCGCGTCCTTTCCCGTGAGATCGAACAGTGGCCGCGCGTGATGCGAGAAATCCTTGATGAACCGCCTGTAGAAGTTGGTGAAGCCCAGGAAGGACTGCACCTCCTTCTTGTTCGTCGGCGCGGGCCACTGCGTCACTCCCTCCACCTTCACCGGGTCCATCTCCGTCTTTCCTTCCGACACGATCAACCCCAGGTACTCGATCCGCGTTTGTTCAAACTCACATTTATCCAATCGCAGGAAGAGCTTGTTCTCGCGAAGGCGTTTCATGACTTCGCGCGCGACCCGTTGATGTTCTGCGCGCGTCTTCGTGTAGATCAGGATGTCATCGATGTACACGCAAACCACGCCTTCCATGATGAGGTCTTGGAAGATGTCGTTCATCATGGTTTGGAATGTCGCGGGACTGTTGGTCAGGCCGAAGAACATTACCAAGGGCTCGAAGAGTCCGCGATTTGTGCGGAACGCCGCCTTCCATTCGTCGCCGTGCTTGATGCGGACGTTGTTGTATCCCCAGCGGACGTCCAGCTTCGTGAAGTATCGCGCTCCGCGAAGTTGGTTGATCAGGTCCGAAATGAGTGGTAGAGGATACTTGTTCTTAATCGTCATCGCATTGAGCACGCGGTAGTCCTGGACCGGGCGGAGGGTGCCGTCCTTCTTTTTAATGAAGAAGAATGGCGCGGCCATTGGAGACTTGGACGGGCGGATACGACCTGATGCCAAGTTCTCCTCGAGGAACTTGTCAAGTTCCGCCTGTTCCGCTACCGAAAGCAGGTACACCTTGCAGGATTTGTTGGTTGCGTCCGGGGTAAGTTCGATGGCATGGTCCCACGTTCGTCTCTCCGGGAGTTCGTCGAAGGAGGTCTTGGAGAAGACATCTTCGAACTCGTGCAGGTACTCCGGTGCGCATTCGCGGAAGGTCTTGGGCAGATCGTTCTTGTGGAAGGCTTCCGCGAGTCGTTGCGAAACGTTGGCGCGGATTTGTTCGTACTCCGTCGGGGCTTCCGCAAACACTCCCAGTCTCTGCTCCGCCTGTTGCCTCCTCCGTGCCTCTTCCGGTTCCAACAATCGCACTGCGAAGATCCTGTCACCCTCCTCCAATTCCCAGTCCTCCTCGCTTCCTCCACTCTCTCTCTCCGCCTCTTCCTCCGCTGTCTCCACTTCGGTCTCAGTCTCCGGCCAAGGTCCCGCGCGACAAGTCCGCACTTGTTCTGCGTGTTTCCGCGTTTCCTTTCGCTCTGCGCGGATTTCCTCTGTGCAGGTCTTGCACGCGTCGGGACACCTCGACATCTTCACCTCTCCCGTGGTCCAGTCTACCTCTGGGTTGTGCTTGGTGAGCCAGGTGTAGCCAAGGATCATGTCCTCCTTTCCGATGGTAGTGACCGCGAATTGGGTGCGCTCCGCATGGCCTTTGTACCGCAGGATCAGATCCACCATGTGCGTGATCTGTCCGCCTTCGTTGGGAGTGCCATCGACGTTAAACACTGGAATGGGCCGGGTCAGCGCGCGGGTGGTGAGGCGGTGTTTCTCCACGAAGCGCGCGTGAACGAAAGAACTGGATGCTCCAGAGTCCAGCAATGCTTTGGTGCCAAACTGTTCTCCGGTGTCAGTGGTTTGGACTTCGATGGTCAAGCGGAGGGAGCGGTCACTGGGCGTAGCGGCTACCGTGAGCTGTCTGGGTAGTCGCTTTTCCCACTTGGGCACTCGCGGGCGGCGGGGGGGGGTGGTTTCTGCGATTTTGCGCGGTGTTTCTTGTACGTCTGACGGGGCGGGTAGAGTCGACTTTTCTGTATTCACAATGTCCATTGCTAAACAGTCGTATCTACTGCCCGTAGACACCGGGGGCGTACTGTTCACCCGGTGTGGCGTACAAAATCCGCTTCGCCGTCCTCCGCCACTTCCTTCTCCTCTTCTTCCTCCCTTGCATCCTCAGTCTCCGCCGCTCGCATCTCTGCCTTCCGCGCGTCCAGTCGTGCCAGTGCCGCTTGCATCGCGTCCTCGAGTTCGTCTGTTGACATGAAGCGCGCGTCGAAGGTGCGCGGGCAGTCCTTCTTCATGTGCCCCGGAACTCCGCATCGGTAGCATAGCGGCGGTCTCTGTTGTGGTCCCCGGAGGGCGTCAATGTCCATTGGGACGGGGGCGGGGAGTGAGCGAGCTGGGGCTGGAGGTGCGACAGGCGCAGCGGGTTGACTGCGCGCAAAGGGGAACTGGGTAACGGGGAACGTCACCGATTTCGGAATCACCGATGTGGTGCGCAAGGGCGGGTTCCGTGCGTGGCCTTTGGTCTGCTGGAAGGCCGCGTTGGCGATGCGGTTTTGGTCGCACATGCTGGCTGCGCGATACCATTCCTCCGGTTTGTCATCTGCCGGCCTTCCTTGCGTCATCATCGCTACCTGGTTCTGGATGTGCGACGACAGTCCCTTGCGATACTTCACCACGATGGTGAGGCCCTCCGTGTATCCCGCCTTCTCCACCAGCTCCTGGAATTCATCATTGTAGTCGTCCACCGCGCGGGTTCCTTGGTGGTACAGCTCTGTCTCCAGTCGCATCAATGCCAACTGCGTCTCCCCCTGGATGAAGAATTTTTCCTCGAAGTCCGTGCGGAATAGCGTCCAAGTCGCGTAACGCGCGTGTCCCTGTTTGGCCTCGTACTCAAGTGCGCGGCTCGCAAAGGTGTATGCGCGGCCGGTCTTCATGTACGAGAGCGCCCACTTCACCTTCATCTCCTCGTACGGAAACTGATCCCGTACTAAACTGATGTACAACTCGCACGAGTTGAGGAATGCGCGCCCGTTCTCTCGTTTGCCGTCGAAGTCGTTGGGTACGGCGGGGCGTACCGCCGGTCGTTTCCCCGTTGACACGACTGGGGTCGGCGGGCGTGTGACGGGAGCGGGAGCGGGGGCGGGCGCAGGTGCGGGTGATGGTGTTACAGGTGTTTGTACAGGGGGGCCATAGCGGCTGTGAGGGTCCGAGTCAATCTCGCGAGGGTCTGCTGGATGTCGAGAAGGGCTTGGGATTGGTGCCCGAGCTGTTGTTCCAACGCGGTCACCTTCTCGTGCAGGGATTCGTCCGCTTGGATATCCTCCATTGCGGAAGAGGTGTGTGTTGGTTCGGCAGGCATCGGATGTGGGGAGGGGGGTTCTGGTGCAGTCACTGCGTCACTGGATTCGTCGGAGGCACTGTCCGCTCGAAACCTTCCGGGGATCTGTACCGTGAATCGGCCTCCACTGGGGAGACTATTCTTCTGTAAGGGCGACTCTTCCGCAGTCGCGCGCGCCAGGTATATCTCCCGCGAGTTCGCGCGGAGTCTTACAAGGAGAGCGGAAAGCTGTTGAGGGGATCCAAAGTAAGTATATTGAATGTAAAACTATATACGACGCCTTACCTGTTGAGGGGATCCAAAGAGAATAGTCTAAGGATCCCTCAACGAGGCAGGCGACACTATATACCTAAAGATACATTAACTACACGTTTCCGGTCTCCTACGAATCGTAAATGAAGGTGCGACGAAGTGGTAGTCGTCGGCTAGTCATAAGCGGGTAGGCGGGCGCGTGGATTACGCGAGTGATGCGCTGATGCGCGGAGTGATGGTCGACGGTACCGTAAGCGGAGAGTGCGCGTAAGGCGCGGGTAGAGTGCGCAGAGCGCGGAAGTAATGGAGGTGCACCTAAGTGCGGGTAGATGCGCGAATGCGCGGAGGCAATGATGGCGAATGCGCAGAGCGCGGAAAGGATGAACGAGAGGCGGAAATGGGGTTCCCCTTACACATTGGTGCAGATTCATCAATTAATTGCCCCACGGCCTCAGGCTTCCGATGCACCGGTTTGTTGCCTAGGCTATTGAACTGACGCCCAGGATAGGTATTAGGCCCATATTCCAAAGTGGTAATTTGTATGAATATGGTCGTCTCCAAGTCCCGTCCCGAATCTAGAAGTCCCGAATTCTTGAATCGGAAGGTTTGCTGTAAGCTCGTATTCTGCTTTCCATATTTTTCATGAGGAATAGTAGGCAATATCCACGATTACGGTACAACGACAATCAAAATCGTTGGTCTTTCTTATGCATACCAGCATCATATTGGCATAAAAAGGGATTGATGATTAGTAGTTGCCTTTAATTTCGAAGCTGGACAGGAATGGTGCAAAGGAGACTTGATGGGTGAGAGTTAAACACGAGTGCTGGACGTTTCAGAGCACATATTCCTATATTTGATGAAGCCATTGGCAGCTAGCCAAAAGACTAGCTCGAAAACCCAATTTGTCGCAGTCGTATTCCATAAGGAGTCCAAGCGTTTAAATTTTACTATCCTTCATTTTGGCAGCTTGACAACTTGCGCTTGCCTCTTCCTCCTGAGTCCCACAATTGAATAGTTCACCGTTGTCTTTCCGGACCGGAGACTTTGATGTTGTGGTCGACCGCACTTCCGACTTTTGAGTGAAATTGAAGTGAGATATAAAATTTGTCTAGCGAACATGGCCGGTGGGGAGCGAGAGGCAGAGAGGACGAGATGAACAACGCCTTGTAATGAACAATGCCGCTTCAGAAAGTCTTTTTGATGATTTTGAAATTCGCCGTTCATACATTCCACGTGACGTAAACAATTCAAAAATGGGGTAAGGTTTGAATAGCCGGCTGTTACTAATGGGCACGGTGTTTGGGCCAAACATGGGTACAGCTAGTCATATAATATGGGTCCAGCCGGCTGTTCCACTGTGGTTGTAGTCTCCATGAACTTCATTGGGATCATTGATAAATATTTCCTACATATATCTCTATAGTACAATATAATAGCATTCCCAACTTGTATTGAATAGGTAGTCTCATGCAATATAAAAGGTATTGGTGTTTTTATTGTGGTTTGGATGTTCAACAGATGATTAAATAGGGTGGTTTAACAAGGTGTCAAATTATTTTGTAGTATTCATAGGTAATAATTATACCTCTGGTGTGGTTTGAGTGCCCAGCAACTACAGTTGTGTATGCATATGAACCACATGTGGGGATCAGAGGTAGTCTAACAATATGTCGGAGTTTTGTGTAGTATCTAGAAGTAACAATAATGCCTATATTGTGGTCTGGGCATCCAACAGCAATCATGCATCATTCTAAACCACACCCAAGTGCTGAGGGTGGTCTCATAATATGTCAGAGTCTTGTGTAGTCTCCAAAGGTGCCACTAATATCTCCACCGTGGTTTAGGCACCCAACAACTATGTTATATACTCTTATACACTACATTCAAGGGTTGTGGGTGGTCCAACAGTGTGTCAGAATATCCTGTAGTATTCAGATTTAAAAGTGGGACCTCCCTTGTGGTTTAGACACCCAACAACTGTTGGTGTGTATTATTATAAACCACACACAAGGATTGGAGATGGTCTGATAATATGTCAAAGCATTGTGTAGTACCTGGAGGTAACAATGATGCTTGGATTGTGGTTTGGCTACTTAACAACTGTAGGTGTGGACTCTATAAACCACACCCATGTGCTGAGGGTGGTCTGACAATGTGTCAGAATTGTGTGTAGTCCCTGGAGGTGACAATAGTACCTCTATTGTGGTTTGTATGCCTAACACCTATGGTTGTGTATTCCTATAAACCACACATGAGGGTTGTGGGTGGTCCAACAGTATGTCAGAATGCTCTGTGGTATTCAGATATAACAGCAATACCTCTGTTGTGGTTCAGGTGGCCAACAACTATGTTTGTGCATTCTGATAAACCACACACGAGGGTTGTGGGTGGTCCAACAGTACGTCAGAATATTTGGTGGTATTCAGATGCAACAGCAATACCTCTGTTGTGGGTCAGGTGGCCAACAACTATTTTTGTGCATTCTGATAAACCACGTGTGAGTGTTGTGGGTGGTCCAACAGTATGTCAGAATATTCAGTGGTATTCAAATGTAACAGCAATACTTCTGTTGTGGTTCAGGTGGCCAACAACTATGTTTGTGTATTCCCATAAACCACACACAAGGGCTAGGGGTGGTCTGATAGCATGTCAGAATATTCAGTGGTATTCAGATGTAACAGCAATACTTCTGTTGTGGTTTTGGTATCCAACAACTATGTTTGTGCATTCTGATAAACCACACACAAAGGTTGGGGATGGTCTAACAACGTGTCAAAGCATTGTGTAGTATCTGGAGGTAACTGTAAGGGGATCACCTATTTGATCTAATCTAGCCATCACAATCACCTGGGATCTATTGCATTTCTAATGTGCCCCATTGGCTATGGTGACACTCTATGATCTGATGTGCCCAACACCCCTGCCTCTTCTTGATTGTAGTTACTGATGGACAGATGCAGCCTCAAGTGAGGCTATATGGGTTGTTTGCCCAGCAGTGGGAACACAGGGTCTCTACCTGTAGCCTGCAGCCCCCTACTGTCTTTGACTTACACCTCCCCTGACACTAACAATGATACCTCTCTTGTGGTTTGTACACTCAACACCTGTGGTTGTGCATTTCTATAAACCACACACAAGGGCTAGAGGTGGTCTGACAATATGTTAGAGTTTTGTGTAGTTTCTCGAGGTAACAATGATGCCTAGATTGTGGTCTGGGTGCCCAATAACTATAGTTGTGTACTCTCATCAACCACATACAAAGATAGATTGAGGGATGTTGTATCATAAGGATTGACATTTTTTGAGATGATATTTAAAAGATAAAACACAGAAACTTTCATCCAGGGTGGAACCTACCATATATAACAAATGAAAATGAAGATGATTGAAGCACAAGGGGCTAGATAAAAAAAAAATCTCTGAGGTCACTTTTGATTAGCTATCTTCATGCCCAGTGTCACATGTGTATGTCATCTGTTTTATGTGGTCTCTAGAAGTGACAATAATACTTCTATTGTGGGTTGTATGCCCAGCAGCCCAACACCCATGGTTGTGCATTCCTATAAACCACACACAAGGGCTAGGGGTGGTCTGAGAATGTGTCAAAATATTGTGTAGTACCTGGAGGTAACAATGATACCTCACTTGTGGTTTGTATGTCCAACACCTGTGTTTGTGTATTCCCATAAACCACACACAAGGGCTAGGGGTGGTCTGACAGCATGTCAGAATATTTGGTGGTATTCAGATGTAACAGCAATACTTCTGTTGTGGTTCAGGTGGCCAACAACCATTTTTGTGCATTCTGATAAACCACACACGAGGGTTGTGGGTGGTCCAACAGTATGTCAGAATATTCAGTGGTATTCAGATGTAACAGCAATACCTCTGTTGTGGGTCAGGTGGCCAACAACTATTTTTGTGCATTCTGATAAACCACACACGAGGGTTGTGGGTGGTCCAACAGTACGTCAGAATATTCTGTGGTATTCAGATGTAACAGCAATACCTCTGTTGTGGGTCAGGTGGCCAACAACTATTTTTGTGCATTCTGATAAACCACGTGTGAGCATTGTGGGTGGTCCAACAGTATGTCAGAATATTCAGTGGTATTCAAATGTAACAGCAATACTTCTGTTGTGGTTTTGGTACCCAACAACTATGTTTGTGTATTCTGATAAACCACACACAAAGGTTGGAGGTGGTCTAACAATCTGTCAAAACATTGTGTAGTATCTGGAAGTAACAATGATACCTTACTTGTGGTTTATATACTCAACAATTGTGGTTGTGCACAATTATAAACCACACCTAAGTACTGTGGGTGGTCTGAGAATATATTAGAATTTTTTGTAGTATCTGGAGGTAACAATGATGTCTTGATTGTGGTCCGGGTGCCCAATACCTATAGTTGTGTGCTCATGTGAACCACACCCAAGTGCTGAGGGAGGTTTGACAATATGTCAGTCTAGTGTAGTATCTGAAGATAACAGTGTGTAGTATCTGAAGGTAACAATGATACCCCTCTTCTGGTTTGTCTCCCCATATATTTCCTACAATATCTCAGATGTAACATTAATACTACTGCATGAATGCAAACCTGTGGTTTTGGCTCCCCACATATATTTTGGAAGTTCACACATTCTACAGAAGGATTAGATTTGCTGTATTGTAGCCTGTATAGAGGTATAGCCATTCAATACAACCACAAGGGAGGAGCTGTGTGGTATAGCAGGATTGATGTCCAATCCCTGTTATTTTCTATCCAGTACAGTATCTTGGGTGTAGGACCTTGACTACCACACAGACACAAATCTGTGGCTTTAACCATTCACACAAATTTTGGTAGTCCATAAGCACCATACACAGATTAGATTTGTGGTACTGCCATCCACATAAAGTTGCAACTAATTAATACAACCACAGGGCAGAGGCTGTGTGGTATTGCAGAACTGACATCCAGCCCCTGTGACTTTTTATTCACTACAGTATCTCAGATATAGGGCCTGTGCTCCAAACACATGCAATGTGTGGTTTTGGTCACCCACACATTTTGGTAGTTCAAAAATACCACAGGCAGATAATGTCAGTAGTATCATGGTTAGCTCATCTACACTTTTGTAGTACTCAGATCATAATGTAGAGTGAGGATGTTGGTCATTCAAATTTGTTTTGTACTTGGAAGTATATCTCTATCTAACCTCTCTTCTTTTTTCCTTCATCCTTTGAATCTTGTTCCTATTCCATATTGAAATGAATATTTTGGTATACTGTACTGCCCGTGTTTGTGACATATAGCTCACAGACTTGCGAATGCGAGCTAGTCCTCCATTCCCACATTCTGCAGCACTGGAGTTTAAGTTTGCCAAACGTGGATCAACCCTTGAGTAGCTTGCCAAAAATGATGCTGAGCTACACTTTGAATGACCCATGGAATGGAAGTCATCAACCACAAAAAGAGTATCAGCAAAGAAGTCAGGTTCCCGTAGGAGGCAATAAGGTCCAAGGGCACAGGCAAAATCATAAATAACTCGCTTTGGAGGTTCAGGCCAGCGGGTCACCATTGCTGAGAAAACATCATTTCGGCCTTCACCATTGGGTATGCAGTGAAAGCCATAGCAAATGCTATGAGTGCACCAAGCACCCATAATCCCACCTGTCAATTGCTGTACTCCATACTGAGAATAATATTTTGAACATTTTGAACCTCGGCTTCCTCCTGAATCATTTTTTTGATCATGAGTCAATCTTGGATAAGCTGGACGAGAACGAATTTGAGGCATGCTATATAAGCATCCTGTCTGTTGCTTTCCTTAGTGAGTATTTCTAGCCATCAAATGACATCACATACTGATCTCCAATCCTCTTGGTCAGTTTCAGACTTGACTGGGATGGGTGATTTGGCTTGATTCTGGAGCTTTTGAAGTACATCCATTCCACGAGTATAGACCCACTGGCATAGTGCTAGTATTGAGGAATTGTAATGTCCTCCTTTCTCTAGCTGTAAGATATCATAGATTGCAGGAATAACTACCAGCCGGCTTGCATTGGTTGGAGTTGGGGAAGTAATGAAAGAGAGTAGCTCATTAAGAGCAATCCGATTGGCAAGTTGCAACACTGATTCCTCAGCAGCTAACTACAAATAGTCAGAAAATATTATAATATACAGTTGTGATACTGGAATCAACTCAACATACCTCTGAGAATAGGCGCTTGAATGCCTTGGGAGGAATGTGTCGACGAGCTCTACTTGAAACTCCAAAATGCTCAACAAATATATTTGCTATTCCATCATTCTCTATCCTCAACATCTTTTCCACCTCATCAAGAAATTCTGAGAACTCTAACTCTTCACGAGATGCAGCAGTTACAAGTGTAATAGCTTGTGCAGTACCTCCCAATTCACCAGTAAAATTCACAAGCTCAGGTCCATTGATGGCTTTCCGCAACAGCTTCCTCAGATTGGCATCAGGTATAAGCTGCTGACGTGGACTATACCGAACATCAGGTCGGGAGATTGAATCTGGATCAAGAGAGGTAGGTGGCCGCATGGAAGTCAACAGGTGCTTTTTGCTGAACACGAGCGTAACTCCATCCCAAATAACATCTTCAGGGCTTGGTCCACACTCAGGACATCTCATATCACCTTCAAAGTCTTGGAGGCGCGAGAAGGCGAACCACCCCCTACGGAAAGTGCGATCATTCACAAAAGGAGCAGGGGAACAATAGTCATTATAGCGTCGGGATACTACTAATGTCCAAGCCACGAATGGGGTCTCGGATGCGGTAAAACAACTCGTGTAGTCATCAAGTAGGTCATGCGAAAAAATTTTGTTATTGTCGAGATTGAATATACCCAGCTCACGGCAGTCCGGACCTATATATTGTCGATGTATTGCTGGACAGGTGGGGCAGGGTTGTACTTGAATTGTTGAGGGCAAAGCTTTGGTGACCGTGTAAATAAAGCATTTCCGCGTAATAATGGGACGAGACGGGTCAAATTTCGATTGGCAAGCACAGTTTGATCTTGAGTTGGTGTCGAGAGGAATTATCTCCGGAGCCACCTCAATGGGGACCGGGCGCTCGTACAGGATCCGATCACTATCGAGAGTGGCCCACTTTGGTGGTAAGATAGTCCGATAGGATATACCTCTATCCAAGCCTTCGTCGTAGTCCTTCATTACTACGAGGGAAATGTCAGGGAGATTCAATGACAACGGAAGTAAAAAAAACCTACCTCGAATGGACGGTACAGGGAAACACTGTGTGTCGGTTGCGTTGGGATCTCTCTGAACGAGCCTTTGAAGGTGATCTCTTGCTTCGTTGATATGCCTGCAGCCAGCCTGATTTTTATCCTTCGTGCACTTCCAAGTTCCATCTCCTGACGTTGTTCCTATGTGAGTGACAATGGCGCGACTGTTCAAGCCGTCGAGCGTTGAGGTGAGGCCGGTGACTGAAAAGAGACTTGTTGCAGCAAAGGGTGAGTCGTCATTGTCTTCGGAAGATTGACGGCTGAACAACACAACGCGATCATCTATCGTGGTTATGATGAATAATTGGAACGTCAAATAATATGAGGGACTCGCCTTCAGTGTCCCAGTCAGGTTCATTCAGGTGAGCAAACTTGTCATCACAATTATCCTCGAGGATTTTTTTATGCACACAAATGTCCATCACATCGCGGATGCAGGTGCAAGCAAAATGTGCATCCTTACCGATGCAAACACGTTGAAGGTGAAACCATGAGTCCTGCGGAGGGTGCGTCAGGTCCGTTCCTCTGAACAATGTAAGAAGTACTTACCGTAACACACAATCGCTTTCTGTCCCAGCCTTGCACAACGAAGAGTGTTCGGGATATAGGGTAGAAGCCTGCCCTCTCGTCCACCACCGCAGCTGCGTACGCAGCGTCAAGATCCGCATCACGTGCCAAGTTTGAGGGCTCGACATGGCTCTCAATGTCCAGGTCATGTTTGGGCCCGACATTACCAGATTCTGAAGGTGTCACCTCGCGGCCGACTTCCAGGGAAGACACGGCTTCGATAATGGGCACCGGTAAGTCTGGAATACTATCTGAGGTCTCAGCTATCTTCCTTTTTTTTTCTTTTAGTTGTTGACTTTCGTCGACGTTTCTGCGGAGTCGAGTCGATCAGAGGCCGCTCGAACGTAAAGCCTCCCCCTTCAGGTGAGTCCGGAGGTGTGTCCACAACGATTAGCTCGGGCTCTGGCGATGCCATAGTTGATTTTGGTGTGGACAGTGGGGGAAGTTCACTTATGCAAACTACCCTTGCTCCGAAACAATTCAAGGTATCCCTCCAAATCCCAGAATATACTACTATTAACCCTTAGATTTACATGATTTGTAGACCGATTTATCTATTGTTTCAATCCCCGTCCATAGGAACTATAAATCATCCACCGATCTGCCAGGTATCCGCACTTGTATCGTATCCAATGACCTCCCGTCGTACGCCTGTCAAGAAAAAAACGGCTTCCCTAGCCAAATCCAAGCCCCCCATCATCGGAGGAAATAAGGGCAAAGTCACATCGGCACGGCGGTGTCAGAAATGCCCTTCCAAACCCTTCCGTCACCAATGCGTTCATACAAAAGCGGGGAGGGCTCATCTGGAGGTAAGTCCACATTAGTCAACGGTCCAATATGGGGTTAATGGTCCTTTAGCAACTCAATTCTCTTCCGCCATCCAGCCCCCCGCCGCCCAGTTCGCCTACGACTGCTTTTAGTCCTTTGACGTTTAGCTCGCCCGTCACTGGATTCACAAGTCCGCCAAACTCAATAGTTACGACCCCTACTCCATTGTCGGCTCCTCTCGTGAGGCTCTCTTCGCGTACCTACGACTCGCTAATCTCATGTTTCGGTTGCAGTACAGTCGTCCGATAATCGATCCATTTTTGCTCGCGGTGACAAGCCTAGCCCTGCGCTAGGCATGTTATTGCTCTTTCAATCGTATTTCGCGCTCACAGTATACTCGAATCCTACTCTCATTCGCGCGCACTCACACGACCCACTTCGTGCGCAACCACCCATCTCTCCCTCTTACCTCGCGTCCTCGTACCGCGCGACGTTTATACACGTTTTACTTCGCGGTTCTTTCGTCTACTTCGGACGCGTTGGACTTGGTTCACTTCGCGCGACTCAATTCGGTTCAGTCTCAGGGTCCTCGGGAAGGCCACACCGCACACATTCGTGCAAGTCCCTTCGTCTCATCAACCCTGACCCGCTTCTAGTCAAGGATCGACGTTCAGGTTTTCATTCTATTTTAGTAATCTCCGCTCTACGTAGGAAACAGGTGCACCAGATTATCATGTAGGTATCCTTTAGTTCGCCGTTGCGCGAAGTACAACGTAAATTAGCAGTGTGTATCTTGACTCGCATACCCTCTATCTTACCCTACATCTCCATTTAGTTCCAGGTAGTTTAGTATAAAAACCTCTGTACTTCACTACTAGAGAATTAGAATCCTTTACCCTCCTCTTCTCAGTTTACACTCGCTCTCAAACGCTCTAGTGCATACCTTCTGAGTTCACATCTGTTTCGACTTAGTGACCCGAAGTCCGCGCAAACCTGTATACGTTTCGTTCGCGAACTACAGGGTAGCACCTTTAAAACGTGGTCTTTTAAGCTCGTAACTTTGTGCGTAGAGTATTTCGAACCTTGAAGACTGCATATTAGTTGCGCACCGCGCACTTTGTGTCCTTCTCACATCGAACTCGCAACTCGTTGGGTTTGTCAGTCACTGAACGTACTCTCTTTACTTCGCGCGTGTTTACGCATTCTCCCTTGGTAATTCTCCGAACTCCGAACCGTGCACTGATATCTTCGTTCTCCCCTTTTTGATATAGAAAACATCCCTCACTTTCTAGGAGAGGACCTGCGAGATAGGAACGCGCATTTAGTTCTCACATCTCGCACGGACTCGTTACTGTCAATTTGGAGCCCACCGCGAGGGTTTTCTAATCATTTCAGGCGAAGAATCAGTCACACCAACTCGGACTTTACGAGAAGAAATCCACAGGATTGTATCCGATCCAGTTAACTCTCCGCAACGTCGCGAATCGCGAACATCACAAACTCATCCACATTCAGTAGTTCGTTCGCGCGATCGAACCATCTATTCGCAACTTGAGTTTTCTATTCCGTCTTTACACACCCTGACGACCCCTGATCCTTCGCAAGACTCAGACTGGTCTACAGACAAGACGATCACGCCGATCGAATCATCTCCGCCTCTCAACATCTCTGACATTTCAACCCCGTCATCCATATCCCCATTTTCGACCTCTCCTTTCATCACCCCCTCATTTACCCCAGTCATGCCTCCATTCGGAAAATCCAACGCCGACGCTCCAAAACAGGAACCGGAAGGGTCGTATTCGGGTGCCGGATATCTCTCATCCCTGCACATGCCGGAAGCTACAGCAGCGTACTTCTCGGGAAGCGTTCCAAATCTGCCTGAAGCACAGATTCCAATGCCTCAATCTCCGCGATCACCCAGTCCTCCGCTTCCTCCAACCACCCCTGCAGCTGCAAACAATGCATCGGGATCGCAGCCAGCCACTTTCAACGTGTTCAGACGACCCGCACTCGCGCAACAAGCGGTTCCACGGGTAACTCAGCACGTGGCAGGATATCCAGCTTACATGCCCACGCGAACTAGTTCCACCGCTCCGCAGTTCGATGGGCAGGCACACTCCCTTAAACGATTCTTCCAAGACTTCGAGCACCTTGCTCAACTAGTTGGACTGAGTAACCAACAGAAAAAGCAAGACATCCTCCGCTACATCGATGTTCCGAGTGCGTTACTCTGGCAGAGGGAACCAGAATATGCGGATACGTCAAAAACCTTTGATGAGTTTAAAATTGCGATCGCTGAACTTTACCCGGGATCCTCAATCGAGGATGCCTACCGTTTCACAGACCTTGACGAGCTCATTGTCAACACGCAGGCACAGGGAATCCGATCTACGGGGAGTTTCGGCGCGTATTATCGCACGTTCAAAGGTATCGTCGATCAACTCATCAGCAAAGATCGCATTGGAAAACGGGAGATTCAAGACAAGTTCCTTAGAGGGTTACCTTCGGACATCGCGGCAAAAACAATATTCCGCCTGCAGATTCGATTCCCCAACCAACACGTCGACGAACCTTTTCCCCTGTCCGAATTATACAAAGCTGGACTTAGCGCAGTTGACGGAACATCAGCGATCGACGCAGGAAACCCCTTCTCTCTCGCGGCGGCCTTTATGCCCGCAAACCCGTTCAACGCTGCGGGCGCTGTGGGTCAGCAATTCCAACAACCCAATCCTGCGCCACAACCAGTTCAGATCCCATTCAACAACCCCTACCTTGCGCACATTGTACCTCCTGCGAATGCTAGACCTCCCATGGCAATCTATCAACAACCAGCTGCCCAAATGTATCAAGCACCTCCTGCGCAGAACGCCCCAGCACCTGCCCCAGCACCAGCTGCGCCAGAAGCCTACCAGCTGTTACCTCGTGCACCAGGAATCGTCGCGGCTGATCTAAATACGTTTGCAACCACCATTGCCACCACCATGCGGAACGAGTTCGCAACGTCTATCCGAAATGAACTCCTGCCGTTCCTGCAACAACAACAGCAACAACAACAACGAGGCGGCAATTACAACTACAATGCGCAACAGAACCGATTCGCCTGTAACTTCTGCGGACAAGACGGACACGGCATTCGCAACTGCAACACAGTTCAGCGCTACATCAATGAGAACCGCCTTCGTCGGGAAAACAATCGAATTGTCATGAACGATGGATCTCCCCTTCCGCGTAGCAACCCTGGAGAAACTCTACTTCAGTGCGTCGATCGCGTTCTCCAGGAAGCCAATGCTGCCCCCCAGCGTACTGTTGCGATGTTAGAAATCGTATCCCCGGAGGTAGAACCAAACACAGTCGCGCAGGTCAACATGAATGAGCTAGTAGATGATGAGGAGGCCCTGAGGGAAGAACAAGCGGAAATCGCAGCGGCTGAGGCATACGTTTTAGAACTCAAGCGCAAGTCGCGAATTAAGTTTGATGGCGTGCAGATCTCTCAAAATAAGGGAAAAGCCCGCGATCCACCTCCAGCAACATCCAACGCGACACAATCTGGTAACGCAAGCTCATCCACCACTCAACCATCCCCCATATCATCGTCACAACCAACCAAAGCTGTTTATCCCCCTGGGGTTCAAGTTACCAAAGATGAGCCACAGCCAAAGGAAGAAGTCAACTATCGCTACGCAGCTCCGATCGAAGACAGAGCAGCCGGAACCAAACTGTACGATCGTATCCTAGATGCTCAAGTCACCGTTACTGCGCGCGAGATACTCGCATCATCGCCCGAAGTTCGGAAACAGATGAAGGAAGCAACTACGACGCGAAAAGTTCCTCCCTACATTAAGACGGCACCAGCTTATGTCACCACCGATACTCGCCAGGTTTTCCAACAGTCACTTGCCACGCACCAAGTTAATGAACTCCTCGTCGTCGCAAAAGAATCCTGCGCACTCCGCGCCATCAGTCCTCTCGTCGAGGGACTTCATGAGATCGAAGCTATCTTAGATCCGGGATCAGAGGTCGTCGCCATGTCAGAGGCAGTCTGGTTAACACTCAATCGTGCTCTCAACCCCGACGTCCGTATCTCCTTACAAGCGGCGAACTGTACCAAAGATCTCTCCAAGGGTATCGTCGAGAATTTAGAACTCGAGATAGGCGGAATCAAATTCTACCTCCAAGCGCACGTCATTCGCGAGCCAGCATACGACATCCTTTTAGGCCGCCCCTTTGATGTTCTCACAGCTTCGCAGGTCAAGAATTCGACGAATGGAGATCAAGTCATCACGCTTTACGATCCCAACTCGGAGAAAGTCACCACTGTTCCAACCTTCAGGCGAGGCAAGCCGCGATTCAAGATTCCCCCTCCTACTCCGGAGCAACACGATTTACCAATGGCAGCAATCGGAAATTTTTGAGTATCGAGGATTTGAGTGACCCCGACGCTCAAGGAGAGATCCCATTCGTAGTTTCCGCGTATAAGCTTTCACACACCACTCGTTTATCTTCCATTCCTTCTATTTACGATACCCACTCTATTCCAGGTTATGCTATTTCGATCCGCTCCGCTTCTCTTACAGATTCTACTCGTTCTACTACCTACTCCGAGGTCGCAAACCCCGCGATCTATACCCAATTCGCTACGTCCCTAAATTCTACTATTGACTCCACTACATATACACTCCCCAGTAATAGTGCACCCCAATCCGATTTAGTTTCAAACTACTCCTCGTCCGATTTCCCTCAAGTTCCAGCAACAGGCCACGCGAAGTACGAGTGGACCGAGTCCGCTAAATCCAAGTCAGCTTATCAGTCCGTGCCTGCATCGAGTCAGGTATCCGTGCCTGCATCGCGCCAGGTAGTCTCAGAAGTTATCGTGCCTGCATCGAGCCAGGTAGTCGTGCCCGCATCGCGCCGGGTAGTCGTGCCTGCATTAGGCCAGGTAGAGTCTCAAGTATCAAAGGCTGCCGCAAACCAGACCTTTCCCAAACGCACCGCACTCGCTGTCAAACGGAAATACAAGCCAGTTGCGAAGAAAGTCAAACCAGTCCCCGCGACTTTGCCAGAGGACTTTCGCATCGTCCGAAACATTCGAGGGGATCCACTTGCATCCACTCCCATCCTTTCCCCATTTACATCCGACTTCACTCCTACCGGTCGTTATGGCGAAGATGGCTACAACATCATTGAAAAGAACCACCCTCCCGGATTTCTTACTTCGGAAGAACGACGATTCATGCACAACTTTATGATGGTCAACAACGATGGGTTTGCATGGAACGAGTCGCAAAAGGGCTCATTTCGCAAGGACTTCTTTCCCCCAGTTCGAATGGCCATTACCGAACACGTACCTTGGGCGCTCAAAAACATCCCCATTCCGCCAGGCATCTACAACGACGTCCTCGACATTGTACGTGAAAAGATCGCGGCGGGTGTATATGAGCAATCGAATTCATCCTATCGTTCAAAATGGTTTACCGTACTTCGCAAAGGCGGAGGCAAGTTGCGAATTGTCCACGATCTTCAACCACTCAACGCAGTCACAATCCGCGACTCAGGAATGCCACCGTACACCGAACAGCTCGCAGAGTCGTGCGGGGCTCGCGCGTGCTATGGACTTCTAGATCTATTCGTAGGATATGATGAACGAGCACTGGCAGTGGAGTCTCGCGATCTCACAACATTCCAGACCCCTCTAGGAACGTTCCGACTCACCTCAGTACCAATGGGATGGGCTAACTCGGTCCCTATCTTTCACGGCGATGTAACACATGTTCTACAAGACGAGATCCCAGAAATCACAATTCCATTCATCGATGATGCACCGATCAAAGGACCACCCACACGTTACGAACTTCCAGATGGATCATATGAAACTCACCCAGACAATCCGGGCATTCGTCGTTTCGTTTGGGAACACTTTCAAAATCTCAATCGTATCGTCCAGCGCATTCGTTATGTCCATTGTACCTGGTCCGGTCCTAAGGCCTTCCTCTGCGTCCCCGAAACTCTTATTGTCGGACATCGGTGTACGTACGAAGGAAGACAAGCAGTAGAAAGTAAAGTTGCCAAGATTCGCGATTGGGGCCCTTGTACCAATCTCTCTGATGTCCGAGCCTTCCTAGGCACTGCTGGCCTCATGCGCATTTTTATCAAAGACTTCGCGACCATAGCTCGACCTCTCACTCGGCTTACGCGCAAGGACACCGAATTCGTTTTTGGGCCCGAAGAAAGAGCATCCCAGGAAGCCCTCAAGCACGCGATCATTCATTCCCCCGCAATTCGCACTCTCGACTACACCAGTGATCGACCCGTCTACCTAGCAGTGGACACCTCTTACATCGCGATTGGCTATGTGCTTGCGCAACAACGTCCCGACTCACAGACACAAAGATACCCCAGCAGATTTGGGTCAATTCTCCTCAACGAACGCGAAGCAAAGTATTCACAACCGAAGCTTGAGCTATATGGGTTATTTCGCGCACTACGCGCAACGCGACTCTATATCATAGGAGTAAAAAATCTCATCGTAGAGGTTGACGCGAAATATATCAAAGGCATGCTGAACAATCCGGACATTCAACCGAACGCCACTATCAACCGATGGATCGCAGGAATTCTTTTATTTGATTTCAAGCTCGTCCATGTTCCAGGAGTCACACACGGACCAGATGGACTTTCTCGCCGAATTGCGCAACCTGACGATCCTCCTCCGGAGGATGACGACTTTGAAGATTGGATCGATCGCGCGTATGGATTCATGCATCTCATCAACGGAGTCCCAGTCACGCACAACGCAAAGACCTATATTTCGCTCATCACACTCAAGACATCGGACAATGATGCCTTCCGCTTCACTCGCACGCCATCCTCCTCATTCGCAGAATATCGATCCACCTTCACCGACACCATAGAAACGTTCCCTGATTTCACCCCTCCACCACCTCCTCCAGCAGACGAAATAGTCATTCCACGAAGTAAAGAACAGGACGACTCCGATTCGCGCCTCAACACCATTGTCGCCTTCCTCCAAGATACCCAGCGACCTTCCGGCATGAATGATCAAGACTTCAAGAGACTAATTCGATATGCGCAACTCTTTTTCTTCAAGGGTAAAGTATTATGGCGTAAGGACGTTCATGGTTTTCATAAAGTAGTTATTCCTCCAAATCGTCGCTTGGCCTTGATAATCCAAGCGCACGACTTTGTGGGGCATCGCGGTATTTATCCGACGAAAGCTCACCTCATTGAGCGTTTCTGGTGGCCTCACCTTCGAGCGAACGTCAAGTGGTTTGTGGATTCTTGCCACATCTGCCAAACCCGACAGACGCGAAAGATTAATATTCCGCCCGTAGTCGCGATGCCTGCTCCGCTGTTTCGCAAGGTGTACATCGACACAATGATGATGCCTAGTGCGGGAGGATTCCGCTACGTCGTACATGCCCGTTGTTCTCTTTCTTCTTATCCAGAAGCTCGCATGCTCCGTACTGAAAACCACGAAACTTTAGCTGACTTTATTTTTCAAGATATTATTTGTAGGTGGGGCGCCCTCTCCGAAATAGTCACGGACAATGGGGGACCTTTCGTCAAGGCGGCGTCCGAGCTTGCAAACCGACATAAGCTTCGACATATCACTATTTCGGGATACAACGCGCAGGCCAATGGTCCAGTGGAGCGCAAGCACTGGGACCTTCGACAGGTTCTCTACAAGATTGCAGATGGAGTTGAGAAGAAGTGGTTTCGCGGGTTTTATTCGGCACTTTGGGCAGAACGCATTACACCAACACGCACCTTAGGATACAGTCCCTACTTCGCGGCGCATGGTATTCATCCTATTTTACCGTTCGATATTGACGAAGCAACATACCTCCTTCCTCCTCCCGACTCTATCCTCACACCCGAAGATCTCATCGTTCGTCGTGCTCGCCAACTTCAGCGTCGTCAATCCGATCTTGAAGATCTCCGTCAGCGCGTGTTTAAAGCGCGCCAACAGCACATGCACCGATTCTCATCACAGCACTCTACCAAGATCAAGGATTTCAACTTCGCGCGTGGGGCACTCGTCTTAATACGTAACACACAGATCGAAAAGTCCCTCAATCGCAAAATGAAACCTCGCTACCTCGGGCCATATATAGTCGTCTCCCGCAACCGTGGAGGAGCCTACATTCTGGCAGAATTGGACGGAACAGTCCTGGCATCTCCGGTGGGAGCTTTTCGAGTAATTCCTTACTACGCGCGCACTTCAATCCCTCTGGCCGACATATTCGACAAAATCGACATATCTCGTGCGGAACTGCGGCGTAGAGAAGATTCAGACGAGGTTGATGAAGAATACAATGGAGCTGATTTCCCCGATTTCACCGATGACGATAACCATGATTAGTTATTCCTATGGTCTCTTTCATTTCCTACCCTTACTCACCTTATACTTTGTTTCTCATCATTTTGCGCACTTACTAGATTTCATTCTACTCGTGCCTTCTTCCTGGGGACAGTCAGTATTCAGTCCAGGGGAGGAGGCCATTTGCTTTATTTCTTTTCTCACCCTCATCTCAAATAGTTTACTTTACTTCGCGACTCTTTCTTTTATCCCACTAGACAAAAATCGGACTTTTGCGCTATTCTATTGCGCGCGACTCAAGATAGATACAACGATATATATAAAAACCCTCTCTCTACTTCTTCGCAGCGGCGTCCAAATCGGCCTTTTGGGATCGGAGCGTTGCAAGCATGGCAAGGTGAACATCCACCAACGTCTCGAGACGCTGAATCTCGTCCCCCAGGTGTTTAGCCTGCATCCCGGCAACTCCGCGCGCGTTTGAAAGATCCAACGTCGGAACGTCAGTACGAGGAACTGAACGAGAGGGCCCGGCCACTTTCATCGCATCCTTCTTGAAAGTCCTGGCGGTCGCGGACATCACAGGTAACTTCACGTCGGCGCCGCTACGACTCTTGCGGGGGGATTCGGACTCCTACGAACGGGGGTTCATCCTTTACGATCGCTGCGACCTTCTTCGCGGGCGGAATGACGATCTTCGGCGGGATCTCCTCAATTTCATCTGAGCTCCCTTCATCCTCATCCTCCTCACAAGCCTCGACCTCCCTCGTTTTCCCCTTCACGGCTCCTTCTACCTCCACACTCTCATCATCCACCTCGAACCCTTCCAATACGTCGAGTTCGTCCCCCTCCTTTGCGTCCGGAAACCGCGGTGCGGAGGCTTGGACTTTGTCGACGCATATCTTGCGTTTAAATGCGCACCCATGGCACTTGGTTTCCCCCTTCGCTCCGACGCAGATCTTGAGGTTAGAACCGCGACACCCCTCGCAACGATGTTCGTAGACCTGTTAAAATTAATCCAAAGAAGAGAATCTACAAGTAAAAACAACGAACCACGTCTGACAGCTGCGTGGACTCCTTCAAGTACCCAGCATACGCCTTTGTCACCCCTCGACCCTTCCTCCGCTTCACGTCTTGTCTCCCCTCATCCTCTTTCGCCGCAGTTTTTCGTTTCTTGCCTGCTGACTTGGCTACCGGTTTCGAAGTCGTAGGCGTTGTGTCCCGCGGGGCCGCAGCAGAGGAAGCCTCTACTCGAGTTGTTTTTGGCCTCGCAACAAGAACTATACCATCAAACAACACACCTTTCTTCTTGAAAACAGGACGAGGTTTGGGTCTCGTCGGGGTTTCCACTGGCTCATCATCATCATCCCCCTCACTTTCCACCACCGCTTTACTCTTTACCCTCGCGCTGCCTTTCTTCCCCGCGACCTGTGGCGTCTCATTCACTATAACTTCCCCCTCTCGCACTACCGTCGTCGCCGTGTCTTCTGGCCTGAAAACCTCTGAATCGCGTCTTTTCGACGGAGCTGGTGAAGGTACCGCCGGGGGAGCCTTCAGCTCGCGTTCAGGGGTCCCGTTCTTGTCCAACCAGTCCTGATAAGGGACGGCGACTGTCGCCCACTCGTACCGGATGTTCCGCCGGATGAAAGCGTCGAGGCGGTCGACGAACCCCTTCGTAGGCTCCTCAAACTCGTGCTTAAGGCGACGTAAGCGGTCAATTTCTCCCTAAACAAAGAAAACACAAATTAGCCAAGATCAAATAACCTTGGATGCAATCAGAAATGCGGAAATAAACAACCGATGTCCTGACGATCCCAGGACAAAAACGGGCTTTGAGCCGTTGAAGGAAACGAGCACGATAGAAAATTCTACAAACATGGTTACTCACCTGCGCGCGTGCGAAGCGCTTCGCGAACTTGAGGCCATCCTCAACACTCAAAACAACGGGAAGGTCGTCGATTCGAGCAAGCTGGGGCTGGAGGATCTCATCAAGGTAGCCCAACGTCGTTTGGAGGTCCGAAACAGGAGTACTAGCAGATGAGGAAGACATTTTTAGATCGGATCACGAAGGGACGGGCGTTTACTCGGTGATGAAAAGGGAGTTTGGGGATGAGAGAGAAAAAGGAACGGGTGAGAAATTGCCTACGTTGACTTTCAGGAACCAACCAAGCACATGATCGCAACGTGTTTCCCCTTTGGGCTTTGGCCATGCGTCAATGATCGACACTTCTTCCGCGACACGGAGCTTCCGCCGGATCAAATCTATTTTTGTTGTCTTCATCAGAATCTGCCAAGTCCCACTCCGAATCATCGCCTCCGCATTACGGTTCTTACTTCGCAAGCACCTCCTGGCTTACGTCGCGACTACCCTCTACCAACATCCCCTACCGCTCACATGTGATTGTAAGAACCTGACATACGGGAATCTGCCACCATCGTCGCATCCAATGTTTTACCCTAGCTCGGTTGGCTCCGCTGCGGTACCCTCCAAAGTCGCTAGCTTTTCTAAGAATTCCACCCAGAAACGTTTTCACCGACATCCGATTGACTGCGGACAGTCAATATTACAGTCCAGGGGAGGTGACAAGCCTAGCCCTGCGCTAGGCATGTTATTGCTCTTTCAATCGTATTTCGCGCTCACAGTATACTCGAATCCTACTCTCATTCGCGCGCACTCACACGACCCACTTCGTGCGCAACCACCCATCTCTCCCTCTTACCTCGCGTCCTCGTACCGCGCGACGTTTATACACGTTTTACTTCGCGGTTCTTTCGTCTACTTCGGACGCGTTGGACTTGGTTCACTTCGCGCGACTCAATTCGGTTCAGTCTCAGGGTCCTCGGGAAGGCCACACCGCACACATTCGTGCAAGTCCCTTCGTCTCATCAACCCTGACCCGCTTCTAGTCAAGGATCGACGTTCAGGTTTTCATTCTATTTTAGTAATCTCCGCTCTACGTAGGAAACAGGTGCACCAGATTATCATGTAGGTATCCTTTAGTTCGCCGTTGCGCGAAGTACAACGTAAATTAGCAGTGTGTATCTTGACTCGCATACCCTCTATCTTACCCTACATCTCCATTTAGTTCCAGGTAGTTTAGTATAAAAACCTCTGTACTTCACTACTAGAGAATTAGAATCCTTTACCCTCCTCTTCTCAGTTTACACTCGCTCTCAAACGCTCTAGTGCATACCTTCTGAGTTCACATCTGTTTCGACTTAGTGACCCGAAGTCCGCGCAAACCTGTATACGTTTCGTTCGCGAACTACAGGGTAGCACCTTTAAAACGTGGTCTTTTAAGCTCGTAACTTTGTGCGTAGAGTATTTCGAACCTTGAAGACTGCATATTAGTTGCGCACCGCGCACTTTGTGTCCTTCTCACATCGAACTCGCAACTCGTTGGGTTTGTCAGTCACTGAACGTACTCTCTTTACTTCGCGCGTGTTTACGCATTCTCCCTTGGTAATTCTCCGAACTCCGAACCGTGCACTGATATCTTCGTTCTCCCCTTTTTGATATAGAAAACATCCCTCACTTTCTAGGAGAGGACCTGCGAGATAGGAACGCGCATTTAGTTCTCACATCTCGCACGGACTCGTTACTGTCAGCGGCGGTGAGTACTTTTGTAAATATCAAATATTCTTGAGCCTAAGGAGAAAGTGTAGCCACATCCCGGAGGTATATCCGAGGCCAACGTTGCCCATGCCCCATTTGACCCGAGGTCATCGGCGATCGTTGAGGTTTATGATCCCCGCGATACGATGTCCGCTCCCTCCGCTCCGTCTACTCCTTTGCCCGCAACAGGACCGTCAGCTTTGCGCTCTTCACAAACTGGGTCTTCGCGCGTCAGGATCAGTGGTGCCAATGCCATTCATGGTCTTGTTGAGGGTGCCAAGCAGGGTAATAAGCCATACGGTTAGTTCTTTGTGTCACCATTCATTGATGTTTTAACTCATTTTAGTCTTAGCTGTTGTTCGCACCAAACAGCTCCGTCCCCCTCAAACAGACGGCCGATTAGCTGGCAAAAGGTTTTACCGTGGAATGCAAGACTTGATCATTCGGGTAAGCCACTACTCTCAGTTATGATTCCTTTGTAACTCGGTAATATTACTAGGCCGAGAACTTATCCAAAGAAACTGGTGCATGGATATATTTGGCAGGTCAGCATGTCAATGGCACCAATGGTTACACAAGCTATGCATCGCCCCGGCTCCGACGTGATGCAAAGGATGAATTAACTAACATCCAGAACCAATTCAACTCAATGACAACTGCACTCATTACCTCCCGGCGCCGTGAGGCTGTGGAGTTGTCCTTTGCTCTTCAAAAGGCTAATGAGGAACGTCAGGCAGCTCAAGAAGCACTAACTAGATTCAAATCTGCCTTAGATACATCTGACCTTACTACAACCCTCACCAAAGATGCCTTCATTGCAAAGCTCAGGGAACTTGCTGCATCTGGCGAAGATTCCTCTTAAATTTAGTTTAGTTTTTTTTTTTACAAATGTTCCACATGTCCTGTTAGGCACAAGACTGTCAACACTCTATTAGTTAATTACAATACACCATTCCATTCCTTTTCTTCGGCACCATTGAACACCAAACAATCTAAACACTAATTGAGACGAAATACCCTAATTGTAAGTGGTCTGACATCCTGAACACTAATTGAGACACCTACCAAGGGAGATTGTGAAGCTCTTTCATATTGGAATAATGTCGGGATATTGCAGTGTCAGGCTTCAATACTGGATTGCATATCTGCCTCAACTGCTTCAGGGTATGTGGTGTTGAATGGGTTGATGACACTACCTTCTGTATCTAAGATAAATTGAACTATTATTCGCACTCCAACCCCTAGATTGAATCTCCTGCGGCGGTGGAGATCTAGTGTCGAGTTAAATGAGAGGTGTCGGAGACCTTGAGGCGTTGCGTGCTCAGAGTCAGGCTCGCGAAGCGCGTGACTCATGGTAACGCGCGCGGCGTCGTTTCCCTTTCCAATGCCCATTCCACTCGAGTGAGCCAGTTTGCTCGTCCACATTCAGGCCGGAACTCAATATGTCACTTCTTGTGGTCGATCCCAAAGTGGCATTACAAGTCTCAAAGCAATCGGGGTAGGGATCGGAGCTCTCTCAAGGTCTCAAAGCGCGACTTGCCAAGGCTTCAAGCTTCAAGAGTCAAATCGTCACTTAGGCTTCAAGACTCCCCTACTGGAAGTTAGAATATTATCTATTAGAGAAATTTGACTAACTAGTTACAGGAATAATGTCTATCTAATTACAGGGTGTTTGAAGGATGATAACGAGAGTAAAACTCGTTGAAAGCCATCGTCACGAAGATTCCCGAGGATTGTGTTGTTTTTCTTCGAGGTAACTTAGATCTCCATCCGATAATGCTATACTGATATTTCGCGCAATAGTAATCTACTCCGAATCCCAGCCCGTGTGTTCACCGAGTATAGATAGCGCATCACAGAGCGTGGACATCATCTGCGATGTCCGTTTCCAGCAAGTGTTTACTTCCCTCGACTTGACTACTTTTGCCCGAACCGTTGCCTCCCATACATGCTGCATCAAGACTCTGTACTGCATCCCGAGTTCTACCTGCTCCCTTATTTCCTTTTCATATTCTCCATCAGCAGCAATGTTTGACCAGTTCTTTACTCCCCCCCAACGCCCAAGCCAAAGGTCAAGGTCTTCGCCCAGGGACTGAATTCGGTACTCAACGGTGTCCCCTTTGTTACACTGCCAGTATTCTGACTGGTATCGTTTCAAGAAGGTTGTGTCAATACTCAATGGTCCACCCTTTACCGATGCATCCGAATCATATTCATCTTCGCTCAGGCTATCACTGTCACTGTCGCCCGCCGCACACCCAGACCAACTAGAATCAGAATCATCCGAAAGACTGCCGGCAACACGCGCCCCATAGCTCTTATTATCAGTCACCATCACCAGATTATTATCTGTTGATACTCTCTGTTTCCGGGCGGCTTCGATTCTTTCTCGGCGCTTTGCTTTTCCTACATTGTGATAATATTCGAGGGCTTTCGCCCTTTGTTTTTCCTGGGTTCTTGTTGGTATCAGCCTGGGCACTTTGAGTTGCCAGATCGTAAATACTTACCTTTGATAATATCTATTATGTTTGCTGAGCTTCACCTCATCGGTCATCGCTGCTTTATCCATCAGCTAGGACAACTTCGGCTCTCCTTCTCAAGAAGGGAAGGCCTCGCACTTGGGGTCGAAGCAAGCGATTAACAAACACGAAGTCCGGTCCTCGACTGTCAGGCACGGTGTGTACACGAACGCCGGTTTATATCTTTTTTCTTCAGAGTTGGCAGTTCTCCGTCCACCCTAATCGGAGTCATAATGGTACGATCCCTTATCCCAAGTAAAGAATGAAGATTTACGATCTACTCCACAGCCTAACGAGACCGCGGCGATCTCGATCTTCCATACTGTTAGGGCAACCCCGACTGATGACCGACTAAGGGGATCTCGAGGGAGGAATACCGAGTGAGGGAATCCGAGTCGGGAAACTAAGTCGGACTGGTGGAGGAGATCCTAAGTTAATATATTCACTTGTATAGTACATATCCTACGTACCTGGTGGAGGAGATCCTAAGAGAATACTCTAAGGGTCCTCCAGCCAGCTCATACATGTTATATACGCAGTTCCTACATTAACTACACGTTCCCGGAACGGTACGACGACACGCGTTGTCGGTAATGGGTCACGTGGACGCGCCGCCGTGATCCCGACAAGTCGTGCGTGTGTTCGGGGACGTTAACGAGAGTCGGTAAAGTGAAGGTGGTAGTAACGATAGTGGTGTAAATGGATGTGTGAGTCGGGTTGACTCGGGGTGGTGGTCGGTAATATGGAATCGGTAAGTAGGGAGTCGGTAATTGTGAAGTCGGTAACTGAGCGTTCGCGAACGTTCGTGAACCTTGTCGGGTTCGGAAAGGTTGGTCGGGAAAGTGAAGAAGAGGTCGGTAAGGGGGTTCCCCTTACACATACAGCGTGAGGGGTTGAACTCAGCCACTACAAAATGCATACCAACGAAACTGTGGTCCCGTGGATCAACAAAATTCGACGGACACACCATCGAGCACCAATACTGAGTAAGCATATTATTGCATTTTTTCTATTGACCAAGTCCCCTTCTACCGTAGAAATGAAAACCCGGTCGTCACGTTTACCAACCAACGCACCGCCTACTGGTACTGGTAAGTACTACTAAGTTCCCCTGGGTGTGTCCTGTCATGTATTTACCACCACCCGCTGTAGTCAAAAAAACTAAGCGGTCCCTCGGTCCATCAAACGGTAAAGGTGAACCGCCGAACATCAGTAAGTAATAGCGCATTGTCTTTTGTCGGTCTCACCATCAAGTACTCATTGCCTACCAAAGACGCGGAGGCCAAATCATTACAGAACGAAACGCCACATCCAACCCCGAATGGAACTGGTGTATCTTCGATCCCAAATGGTAAGTTGAGTTAATGTCCTTTGTGTTAAAATACTTAACGCCCATCATAGATAACTCAAGCCATACACAAAACCCTAAGGGAGGGGCAAACGCTATTGTTCAGAATGGTAAGCTTTTTGTTTGCTTTACTCTACCTAGACTGACAGTACTAGGGCTCCCTGAAATTCGCCAGCAAATTGGTGAAACCAATGAGCTGCGCAAGGCCCTTAATGATATGGTAATTACTATGAAGTCTGCCCTTCTGAAGACAAGCGGAACGAAAAGTAATCAAACTACCGGCGATTCAAAAGGTCTGAAAAATGGCATTGATTTATGATATTATTTTTACAAGAACCACCACAGCCGTCGTTGATCACGCGAGGCGCCAGGCAAATGAAGTCAGCGAACTGCGAAGACAGGTTGAAGCTATTTTGAAGGACTTAGAGACCGTCCTCTTACACCATATCAATGGATTGCCCCCGGTTTCCTTTAATCTTGCAGACTCCAAGGCGGCGCTCAATGCTGTGAAGACACGCTATATTGAGATACGAGATACCTATAACCAACCTCCCACAATCACACAGGAACGGGGTGTGGGGGATCCAGTGCCTGAGAAGAAGGAACCGGCTGAAGGCAATGGCGAGAATAGTCCGAGAGCGCCAAGCCGTGAAAAGAATAAGGAACCCGCCATAAAATCCACAGCAGCTAGCGCCGTGAACAGTTCAAAGGCACCTAGCCGTGAACGGAACAAAGGCCTGGCTACGAAACCCACCGCGGCCAAGGCAGTACGCACGAAGTCTGCGGGGGCTGAAGCCCATGCTCAGGACAGCTCGGGAGCGCCGAAACATGAACAGAATGAAGATGTAACCATGAGGCCCGCGACAGCCAAAGCAGCAGGCACGAAGCCAGCGGGTACTAAAGCCAGCGCTGAGAAAAGCTCGAAACCGCGGAGCCGTGAAGGGAACAAAGACCTGGCCACGAAGTCTACGGCAGCCGAGGCAGCACGCGTGAAGTCAACGGGGGCTCTCGTTCCAAACACCAGAGCAAAGAGGAGCCGGGCAAGAGAGGATAACGAACCACCCCAGAGTTCAAAACCTGCGAGCAAGAAACAGAAGGCGCGTCTCGAACGCGAGGAGTCCGTGTTGAGCAGTGATCTTACGCCCGTTGTGAGCGATGACGACGAGACCAATATGGGCCTCAATCCACCCACTAGTACCGCATTGTAAGGGCAACCTCGGCACACGTACGACTAAGTGGAAACCGACTGGGGGAGGTCGGGTTTTAGCTGACTCGGAGGTCGGGTTTCTTAAGTCGGGCTGACGAGGGGGATCCTAAGTAAATGTATTCACCATATACTACACATGTACGTACCTGACGAGGGGGATCCTAAGAGAATACTCTAAGGGTCCTCGCCTTCGTCAGTTGTGTCTATATACTGGTACTACATTAAGTACACGTTCCCGGAGCGGTACGACGACACGCGTTGTCGGTAAAGGATCACGTGGGCGTGTCCCTAGGTTCCCGACAAGTCGCGCATCAGTCGGGGAGCGGTAAAGGAGTGTTGGGGAAGTGAGTGTGGTGGTAACGAACGTAGTGTAAGTGAGCGTGTGAGTCGGGCTTGACTCGGGGTGGGGTCGGTACGGTGGTCGGTAAATACATAGTCGGTAACGGGGTCGGTAAATGGGGGTTTGTCGGGTGAGCGTTCGCGAACGTTCGTACTTTCGGGAACTGAGTCGGGAGTGGTAAGGAAGTCGGGAAAGTGAAAGCGGGAGTCGGTAAGGGTGTTCCCCTTACACGCATCGGCTGCAAGCACACCAGCACCAGCAGTTCAAGCAGTCCCGGACGCACCTGGAACCACATCCAGTAGTGTGCAGGTTGGAGTTGAAGTTGGAATAATCACAGGACCTGGCGAGGGAGAAATAAACTGCAACGATATTGAGATGGAAGATGGAACAGTAGTCGAAGGAGTTATCATACCTCCAACCCAACTCGTAGACGCTCTCAGGGACTTCCTCTCCCATGAAAATTCCCCGGCATCTCGCGAGATTAATTTTGATATGGCTCATGACATAGTTGAAGATCGGGCTAGCAACACTTCCAATAACAAAGTGGGTGATGATGGGGACGACAGTACATTGGATGACGAGGACAGCAGCACATCCAATGACGAGGACAGCAGCACATCCAATGACGAGGACGACAACGCGTTTGGTGACGAGGTCAGTTTGTCAGAAGAAGAGGGAGATGAGGGGAGCGACGCCGGCGATGGTGCATTGCAGCTCGCCGTTCCCAGCGACATCGATGATCTCCGCGAGCATCTTGTCGCTCACAAGCTCCATGCCAAGAAAGAAACGACAGACCCAGTGGCAAAGCCCGGGGCAAAATCCAAGGAGAAAGCCAAAGTAACCGCGAGAGGTGCGTCATGCCTAAGGCAGCATGTATTACCCCATTGACTTGTGGATGTTAGAAAGTTTGCGCTCGAAATGGGAAGCTTTAACTGAGAAACAACAGGATGAAAAACAACGTAATGAGACAATTCAATCATCATTTATATTGGTTCTAACTAGATGCTTTTGTACAGGTGTTGCCAAGGAACATATTCGCGAATTCTTGCGAAACCCCTCGACCTATCGTATTCCTGTGAAAACTCGCGCTATGATTCGCGAGATCGCTGAATTTTGCCCTTCGGCATGTCAGTCGACCCGCGCGCTTGCCCTACATGTCCTCGAAAATAAATACCACAACCTATTCTGCATTTTTCATCAGAAAATGGACAAAGCAGGCCGGATCCACGATCGCGCAGCAGACGGACCATTTCTTGTGACAGGAACACCGTTTTCTCGCCTCGCAAATAATAAGCCATCCAAAAAAGGTCCCAAAAAGCCATTGGTCGAGCGCCGCGCAGATTACTTACACTGTGGGTGTTCCGAGGATGAAGCTCTCTTGGATTTTTTTTGGTGGAAAATGGCCGAGGCAACGTCACCAGTAACTGACGAAACTGAAGGTTGGCTTGACCATCGAAAGCTGGACCCCCGAACTCGTACCTTGATATTTAACTTCTTTGTTACATGGACCAACATGGAAGTTGACGACATTTTTACTGGTTACCCCCTCAAGTCTACATTTCAGGCTCAAATGGCACGTCTCGATAAGAAAATTGCCAGGTTACAAGCGGCAAGAGAGGAAGCGGTCGAGGAGGAAGATAGACGGATCGAGCAGGAAAAACAGGAGGAAATCGAGAGGGAATGGAAGGCAGCAGCCAAGGAGGCCGCTCGTAAAAAAGAAAAACGCAACAAACTTCGTCACGCCATTTGATCCCCATCCTTAGTGTTTTATTGAAACGCGCCCCACATAGGATTTTAAATTTGATTTTACTTCCCCTCCCCTTTCCCCCGCCGTACCCCGGCCTCAAATGTATATATATCTTGTGACATATTCAATTTCTACAGTCGTCTCTTATCTCCGTATTCACGTGACATCACAGTATTAATGAGACGCGTCGCGCAACATGTTCAGTGATCATACCTAGCCTACTCAAAAAATACACTCGAACTAGTACAGCGGATATCTTTATTAAACATGTACGTATTAGGTGTATTGGGACCATGTTTACGAGCCCAACCATCCGATATATAGCTACGGAAAATCATCAGACTAGTCGAATTTATTATGAACTCAAACTCGAGATCGAGCCTCCATGAACATATACCCCATTCTAAAAATCAATCTTTACCCTCGTCTCAGCCGACGCCGCCCCAATATACCCCGCGGCCCCCCCCGGTTGAGGCCCCAGTTAACCTATCAGACTCGAAACCCGTTCCTCTCGAAAGACAATCCTCTAATGTTCACAATGCCTCCAACGACCAGGCATTCGCACACAAGGGGGATTCCTCAGACACATTGGCGCCGGCCCTGGCTCACTCGGGGAGGCGGGGAATGCGCGAAGGGATAAAAGCAATATCGGAGAACGAGCACGAAGAGAGCCTATGGAGACAAGTGAGGGCACACAAGGAGTGGGAAAGGAAGGCAGTGCAGAGAGTCGAGAAGTTTGAGGAGAAGATCGCGGCACTGAAGAGAGAGAGGATGAAGATACAGGCAGAATTAACGGCCTTGAACGAGGAGGAAAAGGAAGGTAGCTCGGACCACTAAAAAAGGCTTGTTTGATATGTAAACCCACACATTCCCCCACACCCTATAACTCAAAAGATTATTGAAGTGAAAAATTACTGGTAGTCCATCGAAACCCACGAAAATGGTTGGTTCAGCCATGGGGTGTCCCGAATACAATACAATTCATTGTCAGACTACCTACCAAGCCACAGGGATTGTATGTACAGGACTAGAATGAGCAAGTCCCGATGTATTCCGGGCGGTCTCCACTAGTCTTGCCCCGGCCCCTCAAGTCGCTTGGTACCTCGGCATAACCAGCGGTAAGCAAAACTACTTCCTTTTACTAGCCCCGTAAACAGACAGCAGGAGGTCGACATGAAAATCACACTCGACGCTTGAAGCACGGGGAGGACGCCTGTGGTATGAGCAAAATGGCCGTGGTGGGTTAGGACGGTTGCATCGAAATCCAGGGAGAAGGTTCATGGTCTGAGTGTCAAGTATGTCGCCACTATGGTTACGGTGCGCGTTAGTGTCGTGGCCAGTTTGAGGGTGGATATGGGGTGGCAGGCGAGAGGTAGCGTCGTTATTGGAGTACGAAATTGCTTGGGAGTCAGGATGATGGATTGAAGCAGTGGGACCATGGTTGTCGAGTGAGTGGTTGCAGTGATAGAAGGGCAGTCATAGAGTGGGTTTACAGCATTCTATGATTGGATGTACTGCGGATAGTTGGACACGTGAAACGCCCCCAAATCGTGACCCAGTCAGGGGAAAATTACTAAGCATTCTGGGTAATGCCCATGCCGGTCGTGCTCTTTGAGGTTCACTTGACTTACATAAGGCAAAAATGGGACTTATATTGTCAAAGTAGCTTGTTATCATATGTGGTGTGTAAGGCTATGCAAATTGAGTGTTAAACATCCAGACCACAATAGAAGAATCATTATTACCTCCAAAAACTACATAAAACACAAGAGAAATATCACTGTTATCTTCAGATACTACACTAGACTGACATATTGTCAAACCTCCCTCAGCACTTGGGTGTGGTTCACATGAGCACACAACTATAGGTATTGGGCACCCGGACCACAATCAAGACATCATTGTTACCTCCAGATACTACAAAAAATTCTAATATATTCTCAGACCACCCACAGTACTTAGGTGTGGTTTATAATTGTGCACAACCACAATTGTTGAGTATATAAACCACAAGTAAGGTATCATTGTTACTTCCAGATACTACACAATGTTTTGACAGATTGTTAGACCACCTCCAACCTTTGTGTGTGTGTTTATCAGAATACACAAACATAGTTGTTGGGTACCAAAACCACAACAGAAGTATTGCTGTTACATTTGAATACCACTGAATATTCTGACATACTGTTGGACCACCCACAATGCTCACACGTGGTTTATCAGAATGCACAAAAATAGTTGTTGGCCACCTGACCCACAACAGAGGTATTGCTGTTACATCTGAATACCACAGAATATTCTGACGTACTGTTGGACCACCCACAACCCTCGTGTGTGGTTTATCAGAATGCACAAAAATAGTTGTTGGCCACCTGACCCACAACAGAGGTATTGCTGTTACATCTGAATACCACTGAATATTCTGACATACTGTTGGACCACCCACAACCCTCGTGTGTGGTTTATCAGAATGCACAAAAATGGTTGTTGGCCACCTGAACCACAACAGAAGTATTGCTGTTACATCTGAATACCACCAAATATTCTGACATGCTGTCAGACCACCCCTAGCCCTTGTGTGTGGTTTATGGGAATACACAAACACAGGTGTTGGACATACAAACCACAAGTGAGGTATCATTGTTACCTCCAGGTACTACACAATGTTTTGACACATTCTCAGACCACCCCTAGCCCTTGTGTGTGGTTTATAGGAATGCACAACCATGGGTGTTGGGCTGCTGGGCATACAACCCACAATAGAAGTATTATTGTCACTTCTAGAGACCACATAAAACAGATGACATACACATGTGACACTGGGCGTGAAGATAGCTAATCAAAAGTGACCTCAGAGATTTTTTTTTTCTAGCCCCTTGTGCTTCAATCATCTTCATTTTCATTTGTTATATATGGTAGGTTCCACCCTGGATGAAAGTTTCTGTGTTTTATCTTTTAAATATCATCTCAAAAAATGTCAATCCTTATGATACAACATCCCTCAATCTATCTTTGTATGTGGTTGATGAGAGTACACAACTATAGTTATTGGGCACCCAGACCACAATCTAGGCATCATTGTTACCTCGAGAAACTACACAAAACTCTAACATATTGTCAGACCACCTCTAGCCCTTGTGTGTGGTTTATAGAAATGCACAACCACAGGTGTTGAGTGTACAAACCACAAGAGAGGTATCATTGTTAGTGTCAGGGGAGGTGTAAGTCAAAGACAGTAGGGGGCTGCAGGCTACAGGTAGAGACCCTGTGTTCCCACTGCTGGGCAAACAACCCATATAGCCTCACTTGAGGCTGCATCTGTCCATCAGTAACTACAATCAAGAAGAGGCAGGGGTGTTGGGCACATCAGATCATAGAGTGTCACCATAGCCAATGGGGCACATTAGAAATGCAATAGATCCCAGGTGATTGTGATGGCTAGATTAGATCAAATAGGTGATCCCCTTACAGTTACCTCCAGATACTACACAATGCTTTGACACGTTGTTAGACCATCCCCAACCTTTGTGTGTGGTTTATCAGAATGCACAAACATAGTTGTTGGATACCAAAACCACAACAGAAGTATTGCTGTTACATCTGAATACCACTGAATATTCTGACATGCTATCAGACCACCCCTAGCCCTTGTGTGTGGTTTATGGGAATACACAAACATAGTTGTTGGCCACCTGAACCACAACAGAAGTATTGCTGTTACATTTGAATACCACTGAATATTCTGACATACTGTTGGACCACCCACAACACTCACACGTGGTTTATCAGAATGCACAAAAATAGTTGTTGGCCACCTGACCCACAACAGAGGTATTGCTGTTGCATCTGAATACCACCAAATATTCTGACGTACTGTTGGACCACCCACAACCCTCGTGTGTGGTTTATCAGAATGCACAAACATAGTTGTTGGCCACCTGAACCACAACAGAGGTATTGCTGTTATATCTGAATACCACAGAGCATTCTGACATACTGTTGGACCACCCACAACCCTCATGTGTGGTTTATAGGAATACACAACCATAGGTGTTAGGCATACAAACCACAATAGAGGTACTATTGTCACCTCCAGGGACTACACACAATTCTGACACATTGTCAGACCACCCTCAGCACATGGGTGTGGTTTATAGAGTCCACACCTACAGTTGTTAAGTAGCCAAACCACAATCCAAGCATCATTGTTACCTCCAGGTACTACACAATGCTTTGACATATTATCAGACCATCTCCAATCCTTGTGTGTGGTTTATAATAATACACACCAACAGTTGTTGGGTGTCTAAACCACAAGGGAGGTCCCACTTTTAAATCTGAATACTACAGGATATTCTGACACACTGTTGGACCACCCACAACCCTTGAATGTAGTGTATAAGAGTATATAACATAGTTGTTGGGTGCCTAAACCACGGTGGAGATATTAGTGGCACCTTTGGAGACTACACAAGACTCTGACATATTATGAGACCACCCTCAGCACTTGGGTGTGGTTTAGAATGATGCATGATTGCTGTTGGATGCCCAGACCACAATATAGGCATTATTGTTACTTCTAGATACTACACAAAACTCCGACATATTGTTAGACTACCTCTGATCCCCACATGTGGTTCATATGCATACACAACTGTAGTTGCTGGGCACTCAAACCACACCAGAGGTATAATTATTACCTATGAATACTACAAAATAATTTGACACCTTGTTAAACCACCCTATTTAATCATCTGTTGAACATCCAAACCACAATAAAAACACCAATACCTTTTATATTGCATGAGACTACCTATTCAATACAAGTTGGGAATGCTATTATATTGTACTATAGAGATATATGTAGGAAATATTTATCAATGATCCCAATGAAGTTCATGGAGACTACAACCACAGTGGAACAGCCGGCTGGACCCATATTATATGACTAGCTGTACCCATGTTTGGCCCAAACACCGTGCCCATTAGTAACAGCCGGCTATTCAGCCGTTATCCGTCAAAAATCGCGTTTGGACCAGGCACGCACCGCCGCACATTGCACAAAACCTTTTCGTTCTTGCCTCTTTCTTTACGTGGAATTTTGCATGATGGACATATACGGTGTATTGAATTCTCATAGGTTTTTATCACACATTTAAGATTTTTTTGATATATCGAGCTTTTTGATCGAGAACGGCCTTGTTGCCAACAAGGCCGTTCTCGATCAAAAAGCTGTACGCAGTGCTGAGATCGGGGAAAGACTAGAGCCGTCGGCGGCGTGTTTTACTGTTTTATGCCTTGTCAATGGCAAGAGTTCTAGGATAAGTATCTGGGCTCACGACTCATCATGGTACATAACACAGCCTTTTATGAGAACCGCTTATTGTGGCATTCCTTGAAGATAGAAGATCAGTGTGGGGACATCAAGCCTCGAGGAGGGTAAGGGGTCAATGACGATAAAGTTTACCAGACTTCAGAGCGTCTTTCATACAAGGTCACCTGTCAGAATCAATCATGAATAGGTTGCCTATTCAAGTTTACAAGGTTATGCTTGAGTGGTTTCAGTCTCGTTTTTGTGGAAGTTTTCGATTTCAAGTTGGAGAAGAGCCGATCTTAGATGGAATGGAATTACTTCCGTTGAGCGTAAATCATAAATATATTCAACGATCATCAAAACAATGTCAATTCCTAAGACTAGTGGAGGAACCAAAACAAACTACAAATTATTGTCTCTGTCAAACTGGATAAATGCTAGGAATCGAGGAATATTCATGGCAATCATGAGGCAGAGGTGGCAGGGGGAGTAGCAGTGTCAGCGGGAGTAGTGGTGTCAGCGGAAGTGGTTGGGGGAGGAGTAGTGGGTGGAGCAGGAGCAGGTTCGTCGGTCTTGATACCAAACAAGCTAACACTCAGCGAATTCGGAGTGTTATAACTGTCGTTCATAATAAGTCGAGGTTCATTGGATTGAGGTGGAACACATACCCTGCGTCACCTGGGGCCCGCTTGCTGTTCATGGAGTTTGTCGATAAACCCCCCGTAAGCCACTATCCCGGCGAGGAAAGTCAAGATATGTAAACAATATTACGAAGGTTTACTTGCCTGGAATTCCATCGCTCCACCCACATTCCCAGACAGTGAAGCTAGAGGCACAGTCAATAAACATGTACACTAACAAATCATAATGACACTCACAGATAGCCCACGCGGTTAGTGTATAGTCATGTTGCGATGCTGAAATACCACCAGCTAGTCAAGGAATTATTGGTCATATTTACTGACAATAAGATCGAAATGCTCTTACTTCCTGCTGGGCCTCCCGGAGTGAGGGTTGATTGATCAAAGGGAGCATAGAATGCCCAGTTGTTCTGTGACAATAATGCAAAAGCAGTCATAACACTCGGTTTTCCAATCCTGCGAGGCAATTGTCAGAAAGGCGATACGTAATAATGATAATGTATACAAGTTTGCAGAATTGGAGTGCGTCGCTATCCATTCGTTACCCTCAGCAATGGCATTGATGGTTGTATTAGCTGTGCGATCGGGGAAATAGGCGACTTGGTCAGGGAAGAGTTGGCTATATAGTAGATAATTAGTAACGCCATAGTCCACAAAACAGAGTGGACAGTTTTGACGCACAAAGAACCAAAGTCAATGGATGGAATGCTCATGATATCTTCGGTATCTACACCAGATGACCCATCGAATGCCACGCCAGCAAGCGGGCTTTTGGTACTCTTCTTAGCGAACTGTTTGGGGCAAGTAGGAGCATTACAGTAGAAGCCATTATCGCTAGAATGTAGGGAGTCAGCGTAAGAATACCTCGAAAAAGAGACATGTACCCTGCCGTCACCAAGTGTGTCTTATCTAAACTCTTTATATGTGTTGCTAAGGTTCAATTCAGAACTTATCCCATAGAATATGCGGCAGAAAATGTACCTATATCATTCACCCAATTTGTGATTGTAGTCGTGGTGCAAGTTGACGATGCGGGGAGGGTTGAGCTACAGCGAGGATCGTTGGCTATTTCCCAGCCGAATACCGTCGGGTTGTTTGCATAACGAGAAACAACAACGGAAACGTAATGTTTGAAGGCACTGATGATCTTGGGGTTCGTGTAAAATTCATCGTGGTTTTTGGTTTTGCTATACGCTCGGACGTAGGCGTCCATTCCACCTGAAAAGTACTCGATCATCAAGGATTGGCCATTAATCTAATCGTGACCGTACCATAATCATTAGAAAGATAACCTCGTGGCAGATCTTCAGCCGTATTGCCCCCATCGGGATTGGACCGCTCAGGATTCCAGTTGTTCGTAAGGGTCAGCAACAACTTAATGTCAAACTTCTCGGCCATACGGACAATTTTGTCTAGCCTTTGGAGCCCATTGTGTCCTGTGTTAATTATAGACATCCCGTTGTGTAGGACCTACAACAATTGTAAAAAGATTTCTGGTATAAACGAAAGACCTACTTGGAAGTAATTTCCTGATGAGGGTTGCTTCATGACGTCGTCAAAAGCCCAAGTGCGAACGACCTTTACACCCGATGCTGAGACTTTAGCAAATGCGGCTTTCAGGTCATCGTCCTGAAGAGTGGTGAGCCAGAAGATATTTGTCCCATAAAAATAGAAGGGGCTAAATGGAGAGACGATAAGTTAATGCGGGTGTCACATGGACGAACGCTGACCTATTTTTCAGGGAGAATACTCCGTTCTTGATACTGACAAAGTTTCCGAACACTGAAACACAATGAAGGCAAAGTGAGAGGTAAAAAAGTACAGCTACTTTGAACATGGTAGGAATTGGTCGCTGAGTAGCGTCTTCCTTGAATTGTGGAGATGCTATATATGTGAGAGTGGGAGTCCCATATCCACCGAGAATGAGGTCCTGCGCTTGATCTTGCAATTGGCGCCCAGATCTATCGATCCCTTCAACTTGTCATGATGGAATCAAATTTCGCCGAAGTTAAGCAACGAGGCCAGAGCAAGATTATGTTGACATGTGGGTCTGAAGAGCATATGCCCAAGCTATATCGTTTTCAATCGGTATACATGTTAGGAAGTTCAACTCGAAATGCTCCCAAAGAACAAAATTAATTAAACTTTGATTTGGACCGGGAACTTCCGGTATCGGCGCTCGTCAGAAAACCTCGCCTGAAACTAGTAACCGTACTTACAGCCGCGGACCACAAGGCGTTCTTCACGGCGCAATAAGAGGTGTGTAGTAGGATTTGACTGATCTTTAGATCACTCTTGGAATGTAAACTCCTCCGGAAGAAACAATCCCAACCGCTCAGTTTGAAAGGCCGCCCGCCAGGTGCGAGTAAGTGATATGGTCAGAACTTAAAGCCACGCGTTTCGTAGATTTTAGAGCATGCACACCTCACATTGCACCCTAGAATTATTTTGGCCTGGTTCTGCCTTCCGGCGCCTCTACCAATGTCACACCAGTTAGCCGCCCTAACTGTCAATCTCTTCTTCTCATCTATTCCTTGATATATCCTCTTTCGTTCGCCGCCTGGACGACTCATGGAAGAAACGAGGATAAGGGTATTGGTACCGATGTTTGGGCCCTCCCTTTGTCAATATGTAAATACCCTCATTCGAACTCCAGTCATCTTTATCCCCAGGACGCCCCTAGGATGTCGCTTGCTAAACCAGCTCTCACTCGGCCGGTGTCTGATGCAACCGTCACAGAGACACTTGACGGAAACATTGTTCCAATCCCAACCCTGAAATCTGGCCAAAATCTGGCATCCCAACCTCCTCTTGGCCCACAGGCGCCTTCCGCCTCAAGTGAGAAGCTTCCACCGCCCTCGTCCGATGATAATACAGTGAAATCCACACGTCCTCCCCGACCTTCTATGATGAACCTTGTCTTTGGCTCATGGCGCCCACATTATTCACCTTCCCTAAAGTTTGTCTTCGCTATCATCATCATGATAGTCTGGCCATGGGTATTTTATGGCGTTGTAAAGCAGAAGGGTGGTATCGTGATGAGTCAGAATCTGACTGATATTGCACGGAAACACCCAGAAGATGTCGACTATTTTGTAACTGCAATCGCTAGCGCCATTGCCTTCCTTATCGGCTACTTGTTTCAAGTTTCGGTAACAAGATTAGCTCAGAAGTGGGTGGTGTTTGAAGAGACAGACATTTTTCGTCTTTCTTTTTTTTCAGCCCTTAAAAATCGGACGTTTGTCTGGTCTTTGGGATCGCTACCTTCTGTTTTCAAATCGGCAACTAGATTTGGTCTAGTCTTCACCGTGATCCTATATATTGTCACTTTTGTTTTGGTCACACCTGGACTCACAGCTCTCCTGCACCCGCAGTTGCTGGATCGCAGTGCCAGCCTCAACGGTATCGAGATCGACTTTTCATCCAGTGCCCCTGATTGTGCCAATTGGTTTGACAACAATTCGGTTCTTCTTTCGGCTTGTGACTGGTCGGTAAGGCTTCAAGTATATCCAACACTAAACTCGTCTCTAATTCTCGCTATAGACATTTAATGGCTTTAAATACACCACTTGCTTTGCAGAGAATCAGATGGTTGATGCCCTGGAATCTGGCCGCAATAATGTATTTCAACCTCGCTACGTTTACTACCCACCTCTGATATATTTTATCCATAGATCTTGTCATTATCTTCAAATGATTCAGAAAGTATCACATTTACGCAACTCAATGGTGCCCATTTCTTGGGACCGCTCAAGGGTGTGATGCCACTTGGTCCCAATGGACTTTCCGCATTCGATGATCTGGCTTCGCAGTGGCCGGCTGAGGCGTTCATGATTCCCAACTCTTACAACTATACCCTTCACCTCCAAGGCCTGAAAAGTAACGTCAGCTGCCGCTATGATACGAGAAGTCCAGTTACTCTTACGCCAACCCCGGCCACCCCCCTCGTCTCGCTATTTGGGGGTTCTTGCCCTCCTGGACAGAAGGTCTTGCTGGATCCAGTCTACCCAGTATTCGTGGATAGCAAAAAAAACAACTCTTTTGGATATTGGGCGTGTCTTTCTTCACCTCCTACCCCAGTCGAATCCTATGAGTTATATTTCCGGGGAGATGGAGTATATCAGGACATGACTGGAAATATGACCTGTACCGTTTCGTCAGCGCAATCGGCCGTATTCCCTGTGGAATATCGAAATGGAACTAACTTGTTCATCGTCAACAATGCTTCAGGCCTATCCGTATCGCCTATATCCCCTGCACTTATGAGAGGTGCACTGAACTCTTTAGGACATGTTGTGTGGGGAGCCCAACAATTCGAGGCCAACTTCGTGGCAGAGTCTGTCATTACATTCGGAGTGAAATCTTTTGGACTCGAACCATTTGATCGAAGCGAGAAGTTTCTACGAATCTACGAGGCTATGATTCAAGGCCTCCTCGACTACCAGGTGCCTACGGCCAACATTCTATTTTTTTAGGCAGTTACTGACTAATTTATTAGTTGACATATATCCGGCTATTGTACTCAGCGGGCGGCGTCCCGCGGACTTCGACACTCGATTCCTGTACGCGTTCCATCAACGGCACTCTACAATATTCTGTAATGGGCTGGAAAGTTACAAAGAAAATTGGGGCATACATGATTCCAATGACCTTAGTAACATCGACATCCTTGGTCCTCATACTCATCGCGATGTTTACCATCAAAAAGCTACCAACTTTTGATCCGACCAACCCCATCTCTCTCATCGTCGCTGCGTCGGGAAGAGATTTATATACTGACATGGAGCGTATTAACGATCCTGAGGGCACCATGGCTTGGAAATATCAATTGCAGTATAACGAGACGCAGGGAAGGTTTGTCTCAAGAGGTCATTATCTATGAACACGCTCAGTCTCGATGGTGAGCGAGGTCCTGAAACCATAGTCGAATACCAATCTACTGATTACCCGAAGGAAGGAACGTTTTATGCTTGAATTTTTTTTTATCACCCGTTTGCTCGAATAGGGTTTTTACGATCGATAGTGTCTCAGTCATAGCTTGTAACAATAAATATTGCCTGTACAAGTAGTTCGTGATCTAAATCTATTCTCAACGCAAATTCTATCAGAAACTTGTAGCGCGTGTTTCATCGCACGCCTCACCTTCTATATCGCAGTCTAAATTGTTTGTATTGTAATGTAAGTACTGACCGCACCTTGGGCCTTACGTGCGACGTCGTCATATTCTATATCAGAATTGAAAAAATGGTTTAGTCGTCTCATAGATTTTATGTATTTACCTGAAAAGGATCCACGGTGTTGCTTGCGCCGCGTGGGGTAGGTATGGAGATAGAGGGCTTTGTTTCATCGAGGTATTTGCGAGAAAGGCAGTTCCAATGAGGCAGTCACAATCATAGACGCCCACCTGTCTTATAGGAATAAAGATCGCAGTATATTTGGATCCACGCCTCTCGATCAGACTTGCGACCGCGAGAAAAAGAACTACCTCCGGTGTGCGCTTCAAATGGACGACTAGTTGTGGAAAATCCCCAGAAGGCCCGCAGTGAACGGGCATGTCGCATATTTTACCTGTGTCAGTTCATTTCCGAGTCGAGGTGAAAGAACGATCCTGTTCCACGATCTTTATTGGAGCTGCGGCGACCAAGAGAGAACGAATAGTAATCTTATACTAGTCCCACAGCTTCTCCTCGATATTGCCCCTCGGGTGCCAAAAAGGCATGTTGTAAATAATAGGGCAATGGTCCGGTACCCAAATAACCATCATTCCTTAATGGTTGTGTGTGAGCGAAAGCTGAGGAAAGGTTGGGGGTAGGCAAAGACCAATCGGAAATGAGGGCATCTCACTGCATCGATTATTTTCCCTCATGCCTGTTTAGGGCTCTTTCCACAAGGGGTATTAAGCGCTTATTTTGATGTATTCTTCTGTAAAATAAAATATTTGTGTCATTCTGCGCTGGAATTGCGGTGCTAAGTTATTCGACTGCGCGAGGACATCCAAATGAGTACCCGGGCTGGGTTGAAGGTTAATAATTTGGACGGAAGTTCCTAACCAAGCGATCGGAAACATGAGGCGGCCGAAAGGAGGTTATTTTTAGAGTCAATAAGTGGGATAGTTGAACGGTTCAAGTTCATAGAGTTAAATAGACGGGGAAGGTTCGGACCCGACATCAGTGATAAGGATAGAAGAAATCCCGTGAAGGATATTCGAATGGTTTGTATGTTGAACACGATTTTCATTCCCTAAATGGGACATAGGGAATCAAGAAGTTTGAAACGATCGAGAGTTTTATACTTTAAGTTCCCCATATTTCTAGTAAGAAGCAAACGGGACTGGGACAGTAATATTAAATAAACGGAGACAAGGCTGAGCACAACTATGCTTACTGTGTTGATGGTGGCATCCGGCATTACCGAGTCATTTCCTGCGCGCAGCACCGGCGGTGGAAGTCGGAAATTGGAGTGTTGGCGCTATGAAGCGAGTGCTGAGAGCTGCAAAGTTTTTTTGAGTAGGAAATAAAGAGAGATGCGGTGTACGCATAACGCTTGATAACGTTACAGGGAATTGATCAACAAACAAACGTAGAAGGGGCGACGAGCATATTGATATAACCTTTGACCATGAAACTTTGCGATCCAACAGCTTTTGTGTGGTCTGGATGGTATTTGATGGCCCCATTTATCGTTACAATGATTTATCATGTATTTTGATTTAAAATGTAGAAAACCGCGGGACCACCCTAGTCCTGTCAGTCGCTTTCATTGCGATGAAAAATTGTATCGGAACACATTAGAATTTGAGGTCTATATCAACAAATGGAAGAAGTGAGCGACGATAAAAAAGATTATAGACTCAACAGGCACAGTTGAACTTAAAGCGTGACCAAAGCGTGACCGAGAGTCCGAGACTCAGGAACTGTTCCCATGATCCATTCGCAATTTGTTGATCATCGATTGGGCTTGCGATTGACCTGCATATATTATTTCTTCTGACATTTGAGCACCAGAAACATCGAGTACTCTTGGTCGGCATTGGGTGAGGATATAGGTTTAGAAGGTAAACCATAATGAAGGAGCAACTTCCAACTTACCATACCGTAATAAAGTTCTCACAAATCATACATAGTACTGATGCGATATGTGATGGGATTGTACAAACAAAAATATTTATATGACGGCGTACAGTATGTGTAGGGAGTTTATAGGTACAGATCGGGGGGGGGGGGGGGGAAGCATAAGTACCACGATAAAAGAAAATAGTGGTTGAATGAAGATAATAGTTTCTTCAACCTCGAAATGATTTTTTCTAGACGCAACCCAACCTGGATATTTGTCACCTCAGCATCAACCCAATTGAAACCTGAGAAGGCGTAGTCCGTATCGCTATGACCTATCACCGCGCGTAGGGGTGGAAGTTGTGTTGGCCCCGCTGGCCCGTCCTTTGAGGCCCGACGCTTGCACCTCCCATCGGCCCAGTGGGTGTTGGACCACCGTTCCCACCTCGCGGACCTCTTGGAATATTCGGGTTCATAGCTCCTGCACCTCCGGCCATCATTCCCCCTGCACCACCTCGGCCCATCCCACCCATCCCCGTCCCCATTCCCATACCCATTCCAGTCCCCATGCCCATACCCATACCAGGCCGCATCCCTCCCGCAAATGCAGGACCACCCATGCCCATCATCGGGTTCATTGCACCCCCCATCGCACCCATCATCGCAGGGTTCATCTGGCCCCCGGCTCCGGTCATCTGGAACATACGCGTGTATAGTGCAGCAAGAGCTTGAGGATCGAAAGGTGCGTTCCCGGCGGCGTTACCTGCACCGACACCTGCTCCAGCAAAATTGGCCTGTTGGGTGGGGAATCGACCACTAGCCTGTACGAAATCGCCACCACCACCACCGCCACCATCTTCACCCGGGTAGCTGTCTCGTTGGTACCGGGGCTGTGCGAGTTTAACGTCGATCTAAAAATGATAGAGTTTAAGGAAAATCAAAAGACCATAAGATATTTTAGGTGAGACACACTAATTTGCCGTCAATTTCAAGATTTCCAAAACCAAGGAAGGGTTGTACATTCGTGTCTTCAAATGACACAAAACCGAAGCCTTTGCTTCTGCCTGTCTCACGATCCAACATAACAGTGGAATCGATAACTTTCCCGAATTGGGAAAAAAATTCACGCATAGATTCTGAGGTGACACTCCCGGCGAGGCCGCCGATAAATAATTTTGTTGCACGTTGGTGCTCTTGGCGAGGAATGGCCCGCTTAGGGTCAATCTGAATCGTCGCGGTGAATAAATGGCAATCAGATTCAGAGGCAGGCTGACTTACAATCTTACCATCCAGGAAATGTTCCCGGACCATAACGGCGTTCACACTTGCAGGGTCTTCAAAGGTCAGAAATGCAAAGCATCGTGAACGACCTGCAGCATCACGCATAATGGTACAAGCGTCGACCTTCCCAAACTGGGTAAAATAATCTCGCAGAGCCTCTAGAATAAGGGTTGAGTGGAATGTAGACGACAAACTAGACAACATATATATACCATCCGTCGTATCCCAGTTTAAACCGCCAATGAACATTTTGCTGTAGATCGATGATGTACGAGGTGGAAGAGGTCACATAAAAAAAGCAAGAATCTTATTAGTATCGGTATGCTAGACAGATTTGTTATGACAAGGAGGATAGAATGAAAAGACGCTACTGTGGGTGTTTAGCCTAGCCTAGACGTAGAGAAGGCAGCAGATACGCTAGAGCTAGCTTAGACGATGCGACTGACTACGCGAGAGTCATCTACAGATCCAAGTTAAGGTATCCAACAGGCAACAAATGCCCTCAGTAGACGCCTAGGGGGTGTGTGATAAGTATTGGTCATGTGAATTCTCACCCTTCGTCTTTCATCTCTGACGGTCGCACTGTGCGTTCGTTCACTGGTATACTCTGATAACCACCATCACTTCTAGCAGCGGTAGTTTCCCTATACTCAGCTGGTTGTGGCTGTTCGTATGTTGGAATTTGCTGTGTTGCGGGTTGCACGTATGAAGGTGTTGCGGCGGGAGTCGATGTCGTTGGCACAATATATTGGCTGATTCCATTTGTATCTGTTGTTGCTGTTGGAATTGGTTTTGGTGCATTTTCTTCGACGGGGGTCGGAGCCGGTCGTGCTTCAGTTGGAGTTGGCTCCACCGGCGATTGCGTGTCTTTTTCCTCGGGAACCTGGTCATTGAAGTCAGTCTCATCATTGCCGTAGAGGTCTATAACAGTAGTTTCAGTAGTTTTCCAACAGGGAATTATGGAACTTAAAGCTTACCGCCGTACAAATCTGCGTCGAGGTCAGACATGGTGGTGCAAGAAAGAGTGCCAATTTTCGCTGAACAGTCATCACTTATGTCAGCTTCTGTCACGTGTTCCTCAGCTCCGGTGCCGCGGGCCCGGAAGGAACTTTAGGAGGCTACGTCCGAATTCCGATGGCATCCCTCCATTCCAGTCCATACCTTAGACGGATTGACCTCAAAATTTAAGGCACCATCTTGTAAGAATGACAAGAAACACGCTATACCCATTTGACGCGTGGTCACCTCCCCTATTGTTACTGATATGCCGCAAAATATAGATGAAGCTATCATCGCGCCGTATGGCACCTGGGAGTCATTGATCGAAGCGAAGGCCGTCTCCGAAAAGGTTGTTCTGCTGCTCAAATTTCGCGGAGCAGTGGACTCATTGTGTTTGGATTTATCATAGTCAGTATCTCAAGAAGATATTTTGATCGATCCAGTACTATCGACACTGTACCACATCGAGTCACGTCCAGAACAGAACGGGAGGAATGTTGTTGTTGATTCGAGGAGCGGGAGAGAAATCATCGGGACTGAATGGGATATAAGAACAGGGGTTCACGAATACGGTGGTGCTGCTGCTGGTAAGTTCTACTCTTCGTGATAAAAATCATCATTCAACTCCCGATAATACAGTTGTCCACGATAAGGTCCTCATTTTCTCCAATTTCGCAGACGGACAAGTCTATACGGCAAACGTGTGTGGAGAATCGAACCCGAAGAGAATAACATCTAATCCAGTACACCGTTTTGCCGATTTCGCTGTACACCCACATCATCCCTATCTGATAATCTGCATCTTAGAGGACCATACCCACGATGCAACGTCGGCGGAAATTATTAGTAGTCTCGTTGTCATCGATACACGTCAAGATGCTTCACATACCGTGACCCCTCTTTTATCAGGAGCTGACTTCTATTCAAGCCCACGTTTCAATCATGATGGAAGCATTCTGGCTTGGTGTCAATGGAATCATCCTGATATGCCCTGGCATGGGTGCGTTACTTACCTCATTATACATCATAAAATTTATTCACCATCTCCTAGTTCACAAATTTTTATTACCAGTGTTCAGGTATCTGCGAATAGAATTATACTCTCCTCTGAGGGGATACCAATTACTCGACTAGCCGGTGAACCCGGTGCCATCAGTGCCGTGCAACCGACCTGGTTGGACGCTCACACTTTGATATTCTTCAATGATTGCTCGGGGTACCAAAACCCTTGGATATCCAAACTGGATCCAGAGTCAAGCGACACTAAATCCTTTTCTGTCGACACCAGACCCCTCCTCCTCCATGGCGTAAACCAGGACTTTGTCGACCCTGCATGGTGGCTTGGTGGCTCAAACGTCGCTGTCCTCAACAGTGATCACATTTTATTATCGGGTTCAAAGGATGGGCGACATTGGCTATATATCGTCACTCTCGATGGTACCATCACTACAGTCAAATGTCCATATGTTCAAATCACACATCTGCGCAGAATATCCGACCACTCTGTTGCTTTCCTTGGTACAAAGGTCGATGAAGCGCGTGCCCTAATATTATGTTCATTCGATGACTCATTCAATCCGAATTATACAACAATTAAAACCTCCCAACCTGAAAAACAACCCTCATCCACGGACTACTCATCTTGGATCTCCGTTCCTCGACCGATCACTTTGATAACAGATTCATCTCTGATGAGGAATGGAGACGAAAGCCCAAGGATTGTACACGTCCTTTACTTTGCCCCCAAAAACCCTGCCTACCTAGGTCCTCCAGACGACAAGCCCTGTGCAATCCTCAACATCCATGGTGGCCCAACATCATGTGAATCGCAAGGCCTTGACATGCAAAAGCAGTATTTCACCAGCCGGGGCTGGGCTTGGTATGGTCCTTCACCCAGGTTGAAGAAAAACTTGATATGACGTCGTTCCAGGATCGACGTCAACTATGGAGGATCTTCTAATTATGGACGTCAATATAGGTAACACATTATCGTAACCGACGCCTTTTTGTTAAATAAAAAATAGTGAGAGGATCATGGGGAATTGGGGCATCGCAGACGTCGAAGACTGCACTTTTGCCGTGAAAGAATTAGCTTCTGCAAAATACTCTCTCATAGACCCTGATCGCGTGGTGATTCGAGGACGGTCTGCAGGAGGGTATGCTCTCAACTCCGTCTCCATTTTAGCCCCAGCTGAAACAATGTCAATGGAGGTTTACTACTTTGTGCACTCTAGGTCAATCAAATACTCCGAAGCAGATCTTTGCTGCAGGGACGTCGATATACGGGGTGACAGACCTCCAAAGCCTGGCGAAAGGGATTCACAAATTTCAAGCCTGGTATGTTCCCCGTCTCCTCGGGGGCACATACGCAGAAATACCCGAGGTTTATCGAGCCCGTTCGCCCATTTTCCATGCACAGAATATCAAAGTCCCACTTCTAGTAGGTCTCGAAATGATCCACGGAAGATCACCATCTGATCTCTTCTAGATATTACACGGCTCTGCAGACACGATCGTGCCGATAGAACAAGCAGAAGCCATTGTTAATGCTATCAAAGAACAAGATGGTGAGGCAGAGTATGTGGTTTTTGAGGGCGAGGGACACAGCTGGCGTGAAGCTAAACATATAGAATATGCTCTACAAAAGGAAGCATCATTCTATTCTAGAGTTTTGGGGCTGAAAGGTTGTAAGGCATAATCCGGAGCTATCTCATTGAAAGACCGGTCATGTAAACACAGCGTCACAGATGAGAGCGGCAGAGATAGTGAATTAATGACTCTCCACTTATGGAACGCCATGATGTATAGAGCTGGTGGGGGTTTTGGAACTGTCAACAGCATCGCAGGCTGCACATCACGATTGAACAGTCATTGTGATAAGTGATGTATCAATAAACCAGCACTGTTTTCTGTGCACGAACCCAATGAACTCGATCAGAACTTGAGCTTAAATATGCCGTGATCAGTTTCTCGTCAACACAAAGATGACCAGTGTCCATAGATGCTCGTTGGAAAACCGTTCACCGGCCGCACCCTTTTTAGGACCTCTTCTCGTGTGTGTCGAATACACGTTCTTAATGCCAGGCTGTCAGCAGCACTAACCATACTCAGAACTTTACTGCGACATGCTGTGATACTATATATACACCATCTCTATTCATTCATTATCCGATTTTTTTCCATTCTTCCTATGCGAGCATGCCATTTTTCAAAAGATCACAAAAACTCAAGCCGTCCACAAACAAAAACGAAGCAAAAGATACTTCGACGAACAACGACATTATTATCATGTAGCTATATATCTACAATAATCTAGATACGTGTTCTCATGTGTAATATTAGAGTTTTCGGTCCAGCTGGGGCGGGGAAAAGCACAGTAAGCTTGAACCATACCTTTCAAGTTTTTATTCAACTTTCCCAGTTTATTAACATTGCGACCAGAGGTAACGAAGCTCCAATTTCCCATGACCTCAGTAAACGCGTAGACAAAATACAACCTATAAAGTGCACTTATCCGGGAGATAAACAAGGTCGGCACGTAATCTTTGTCGAAGCCCCATCGTTTGAGAGGGGGTATGGCGTTGAAGTTGCACAGCAGATTTCCGGGTGGATGCATAAAACGTGAGTATCCGGCGGAAACGATGAATTGCCCACTTCTGTTGGCTTACCGCTTGGGAAGATATGGCCAGAGTAATTTTATTGCAGGAATTCTTTATCTACATCCGATATCTTCCCTCAGGATGCCAGAAATTCCATTATCAGACTTGAGAATTTTTCAGCAATTGTGCGGGAGTTACCTCGCTTTAAGAAAGGTTCTCCTTATCATAACTTTTTGGGGGTCGGAGAGACAGCTTGAAGCCACAGTTCGCGACGATCAGCTTCTGAATGAATACTGGAAGCCAATGAGTGACAAAGGATCCTCCGTGGTGTACTTCGAAGACTCGGTGGAGTCCGCGTGGTTAATCGTCAGCTGTCTTCTAGAAGACAGTGATACTAAGAGAAAGAGAAAGCAGACGGTCCCTATTTCGTACGTGTTCGATCTAATGTGTATGTAAGCTCCCAACCTGAAACGCAGAAAGTCTTGTCAGTGTAGAAGATACACAGTGGGCACCAGCACCGGCGGTGGAACACAATGTAATTAGCTCGTCCACGAGAACAAGAAAGCAGAACATAATGAACCCACAAATTATTGGCACCGAAGCTCGTAGAAACGAAAAAAATTTAAATGTAGAGCTTGCCGGTGACATCAAATCCGACAAGGATCCTTCCCAAATTGTTTCAAAACTCGAGAGCCTCTTCGAGAACCTTGACCGTTACAAGGCCTTTTTAAATCATCCCAGGTCACAGTCCCAATCGCAAGATTTACTTGACCTGTTTCAACGGGTGAGCACCAAGCCCCATTTATCCTTTCTAATCGTGTGCCCAAACCTCTTGTTCTCCACCAGTTACTTGAAGATTCTAGTCTCAAACCCCGCTTTCAACGTAACCTTATAGTTGCAACGCAGAGGCTATCGAAGGCCACCGATCTTTACCCAACGTGTTATGACTTGGAGGGTGTGGAACTAAACAGCGACGACCCTGTGGCTTCGGGTGGCTTTGCAGACATCTACACAGGCTATATCGAGGGCCTAGGTGTCTGCCTGAAAGTCGTCCGATTATATCAAAAGTCCCAGGTTGAATATGTTATGAGGGTGAGTCGTTGGATGTTTACGTTCTTTATTTTGTCCGATAAAAGCTTTTTTCATAGAGCCTCTATAGGGAAGCTATTATTTGGAGGCAGCTATCTCATCCTAACCTTCTGCCATTTTATGGACTTTATCGTTTTCGAAATCGAGCATGCATGGTGTCACCTTGGATCGATGGCGGGGAGATCAGCATGTACTTAGAGCGCAACCCCAACGCGAATCGTGTACTGCTTGTGAGCACCTTGTCAGTTTTTGCATAGAACAGGAGACCTGACTAGGAATACCCCCACATTAATACAGGCATTAGACACCGCGAAAGGAATGTCTTATCTCCATGCAAATGGTATCGTCCATGGCGATTTGAAAGGGGTGTGTAGTCGTTTGTTAATGACGTTGTTTAGTTGAATAAATGTGAATCCTAGCCAAATATTCTTGTAGACATTTACGGGAGAGCTCAATTGGCTGACTTCGGTCTTTCAGCGGTGACCGACCCTACGATCCTGAAATGGACAACTCATTCCACAGCGGCTTCTAAAGGGGGTTCGACGCGCTGGCAAGCCCCCGAACTCTTTGACACTGAAGATGAAAATAATGATGGATCCGTCCGAAACAGTCAGGCAAGCGATATTTATGCATGGGCTTGTGTTTGTTACGAGGTGAAGTTGTTCACCCATCACATCAGGATCTTGATTTACGTGTTCCTAGATATTCACTGGTTCACTACCCTATTTTGAATGTCCCAACGAGTTTACAGTCGTATTGCGTGTTCGTCTTGGGAAACGACCGCAGCGCCCAAATCCGACGAATGTTTCCTGGAAAGAATGGGGGTTGACGGAAGATATTTGGACACTCAAGGAAGATTGCTGGAAGACGGATCCCTCGAAGCGACCATCTGCGGACGGCATCGTCAATAGACTTTCAAGTATATCACCGAGTGATTTTAGACGCACCGGGACAGAGGGGAAGACCTCTCCGGTATTGTCTCGTGCTTGCCAACGACCTTACCCTTCTGCTGCTTTGTTGGCTACAATGGTTTGAGGCTCTGGAGGTATCCTGTCGCTGGCGTGATAGCGCAATATTAACGGTATTGTACTCTGAGGAATTAGTTTTCTAATTTATTGGTGTTCCGTGAACTGAAGGGCCCCCTTGCTGTGGTCGTCAAGAAAGAGCGCTTTTCAATGTACTACAATAAAAAATTTTCAATGCATGTTGGCATTAAATATGTAAAGACTGAATACTTATGTGTCGAAGACTCGAACCTCTGGGATACTGACTCTTGAGCGATCAAACGTTCGCAAGTCAAGAAGGTTGAATAATGGTGAGTAGAATGGGAAATCGCGGAGATTCGAAAGACCTCAAGTCTGATTTCTCGAGGTTGGACGAAAATAGAGTTCTTTTTACGTAATTATTGTTTGATTTATGGACGGGGAGGCCGGAACCGGAAGCTGAAGGAACCCTATCTTCCGTGATCGCGTAAAAAATTCTCGCAAGGTCCGAGATTGTTGGAGGCCCGTTAGAGCCTAGAGGTCGGTTACAACTCAAGGGGTGAGTCATAACCTAACCACAAACTAACTTATACCTTCCCAACATCAATACAAGAGCTGAAAGATGGGTCTGACATTCCACCACGTCGAAAACAATGAAGTTGTCGTTGGTATCTTGGGTGATTGTAATAAAGCTGTTGTGATTTCCGTCCAAACTAACAATTAAATATCTCTAAAGCTCTTCAAGGCGCTTTTGTAGAGCATCAGGCCATGATTCAGGAACTTTCTTTCAAAAAGAAAGTTTCTGTTATCCTAGTCAAAACCGTCGAAGACTTGGATCGATGCGATGCACTTATTATCCCGGGTGGAGGTGAGAAGATCAAATCTATATTGTAAAACGCCCCTAAACTCCCACAGAGTCAACAACTATCGCCTTATTGGCACGCCTAGCAGGCCTTCTAGAACCATTAAGGAATTTTGTCAAAGTCAAACCTGTCTGGGGTACATGTGCAGGAGCAATATTGCTCTCACAGGCGATTGAAGGCACAAAGAAAGGCGGACAGGAGATTTTGGGTGGTATCTCAATCACTATAGCGAGGAATGGATGGGGATCCCAGGTAAGTCACGGGCCGAGGGCCCGAGTTGATGATGAATACGCTAATCACCCGCCTCCATAGGTCGAATCATTCGAAGCGGACTTGGAAGTCGAGGGCCTCCGAGACTCCCAAACTCCTTTTACAGGGATTTTCATTCGGGCTCCTGTTGTCCTCGCATTGACCCCATCGCCAGCAGATCCGCCCATTCAAGTGATAGCACGTCTTGCACCCGACCTCCTACCGCCCTCCCTCTCGTCTTTGGATCAAACTGATCCCAAGACAATTGTTGCTCTACGTCAAGGGCTACACTTCCTCACAACCTTCCACCCTGAATTGACTCATGACGCTCGCTTCCACGAATACTTCATAAGGGAATGTGTGCTGGCTCGTGCGGAGTGAGCCATGCGATAGCTCCAACTTGCGTGCCTGTGTTTATGTATTCAACATGAGCATAGTGCTTCGATTAAATAGCCACGGGATTAATGCGATAATAGACGTGGAAAGATTTATGTATATGTAAGTTTTTTTATACCCTTGTTGTTTACCCCAGCGATAGACATAGAGCCTTAGTACTTTATAAACTATCCTTATTATCCATTATCTTCAGAGTCATACAAGCTTTTGATGAGCACAGGTAATCGTCTCTTTATTCTACTTCGCTTAAATAGCTGAGATTCCGCGGCTCTCAAAATAGACGCGCGCCGCAAGTATCTCCGCTTATCACCACGTTGCGCACATGAATAGCCTCTTATCATGTGAACGAGAAGCACCCTCGGTTGGCAATAATAACTCTAAGCATCACAGCGACAGCCAGGGGTTGACACGTAGTGCCGGAATAATGCATGATCGCGTTCTCAAAATCCGGGGTTCGCACATTTATATAGCTGAGGCGTAACACGGAACATGGTAAGGCTTTTCACCCACGCCAGGTATCCTTTCCCTCTCGCCATGTTCTCCCAGCTTTGCCTGGCGCTCCTTGCAGCGACGAGCGTTTTCTCGGGAATAGATGCACGACAGATTCGCAAGGGTGAAATACATTCGCGTCAGGTCGAGGCTGCGAAACGCTGGAAAACTAGTGGGCAGGTCTTGAAGCGTGCCACACCCCAGAACATCACTTTCAAGAACCCCAAAGCCTCTCGTGTGTCATCTCTTAATGTACAAGGAGGTTTTCACTAATTCGGATGCTTCGTTAGAATTTTATGTTGATGGGACGACTATCCCTGAAGTGGATTTCGATATCGGTCCTAGTTGGTCGGGGTTAATGCCCATCAGTGCAGACAAGAATGAAACTAGAAAGGTAACGTCATGATTCAACAAACTTCTTGTACTTGCGAAGATTGATTATTCCGCATAGCTATTTTTCTGGTTCTTCCCTCCTGGCCCAGAAGGCAGTTTAGATGATCTTGTTTTCTGGTATGCTTATACAATGTTCTCCGAGTTCTGACAATTCATCGGATCGATCAGGACAAATGGTGGCCCTGGCTGTTCGTCGCTAGAAGGATTACTACAAGAGAATGGGGTAAGTCTAAATTTAGCACAATGCCCATTACCACACAACCTAATACTAACCACGATCTAGCCATTCCAATGGGGTGTTGGACAGGCAAAACCAGTGCAGAACGAATTCAGTTGGACTAATTTGTCAAGTGTTCTTTGGGTGGAGCAACCCGTGGGTACTGGGTTCTCCCAGGGAACTCCGAACATTCGGGTAGGTAATCTTGGCATATCTCATCATGATATCCGCTTAATGAGATACATACATTTAGAACGAGGATGATCTTGCTGCACAGCTTGTGGGGTTCATGCAGCAGTTCCTGGAAGTGTTCTCAGAGTTGAAGAATAAGAATTTGTATGTGACTGGTGAAAGTGTACGTCCTGCGGCTCTATCTTCCGTGTTTTATATCTTAGTCGCTGATGATGTTGACAGTATGCTGGAAGCTATGTCCCATGTACGTAGTTTGGACAGTCCTCCATGATCAATACTGAGTCTGACCATTTTCCCTAGACATTGCCAACTACATCTACACCCACCCCACACAGCTCGCTCTGAACTTACAAGGAATTTGGATCGCTGATCGTATGCAATGTTATAAAATAGCCCAACCTCAGTTATCTAACATGATATATAGCCGTCCTGGGCTGGGACGTCGTCCAAGAACAAATCCCAGCAGTGTCCTTCGTACACAAATACGAGAACGTCTTTGCTTTCAAGTAACGCCCCTCCCCCCTTTCATTTCTCGCAAAATCTCACAAACCCTCCCTATCGTAGTAAGACTTTCATGGCTCAACTCGACAAGCTGGCGGTCACCTGCAACTACACAGGGTACATGGAGAAACATGTAACGTATCCCCCGAAGGGTCTCCTTCCTTTGCCCGGAAGGTCTACGAGCGCGGAGAGGGGTTGTGATTTATGGGATGTCATCTTCGACGCTGCGTTCCAAATCAACCCTGCATTCAACATCTACCGTATCTTCGATACTTACCCGGTTCTTTGGGACGTGCTTGGTTTCCCGTGAGTCGTCCCCATGCTCCTGTCATACCAAAACATTCATACTGACCGGGATTGGATTTCGCATGATACAGAGGCTCATTCCCACAAGTCCAACTCGCGCCTCTCTACTTCGATAGAGAGGATGTGAAGAAGGCTATTCACGCTCCGACTAATGTCAACTGGGCAGAATGCTCCGATATCGATGTGTTCCCTCACGGGGATGCCAGTCTCCCGTCCTCGTTCACTGTTCTGCCGAATGTGATTGAGAAGAGCAACAGGACTGTTATAATTCACGGTTTGGCAGATTTCATTTTGATCGCGGAGGGGTGAGCGTTCCTCTTCCCTGTGGTTAGTTGTTGTTACTAACATTCTATATCTAGAGCGAGGATTGTCATTCAAAAGTTAGTTCAATCATCTTAGTGAGTTTATCGTACTAATCAAGCCAATCCCTTACCATAGTATGACATGTCAGTTTCTTTCGTTTTCTTTCATTGAACTCCTACTGACTTGATAAATTCGAATAGGGGCTGGAAAGCAAGGATTCCAAACCCCCATCGCTAACGACAGCTTCTTAGTGGACGGTGTTGGTGCCCTTGGTAATGCGCACACCGAACGAGGCTTGACGTACCTTGAAGTTGCACTTAGCGGACACATGTACGTTTTCCCTCTTGTGTATATAATCCCTAGTTGCTGATCGATTTCCGAAGGGTCCCACAATACTCCCCTGTGGTATGTGGACTCCTCAACACCTATGGTAAATTTGTAGACTAATAACTTTTGCACAGGCTGCTTTCCAAAGCATGCAATACCTCATGGGATTCAGGGATACTCCCTAGATGCATAGAATTCACTTATATGTCAAGTAACAATCAGTCTGCATTTGTATTCCCATCATGTATATATAAATACTCTGACACAATGAAAAGAAAGCTTCTTGATACAAAAACATCTAAGTAGAATCTACATAAACACAACGTTCCCAATCTAATACCTCACCATGATCTGTAACGCCCTGGATATAAAAGCGAGCTTTCGCGTTCCCCAGTTTATGCCCGTGTCCATGTCCATGCAAAGGCAACGTCTCATGCACAGAAAAACTATTCCGTTTCCCATCCAGACCCGTCGTCCCTATCCACGCCGCCTCCTCCGGCTGCCCAACCTTCCCATCATGGGAATACCATAGCCTATACACGTTAAAATACAGGAACGTGGGAAACCATCTATCGGAGGGCTGGGTGATCCACGCCGGGAGGGGATCGTCTGGTGTTGTGATGTTGATGCCGGCAAGAGGGGGGAAAGACGTGCCGACTTCCCAAGTAAGGGTGCCGGATAGCTTATTTGCATTTCTGGAGCCGGTGAAGTCGGCCCAGAGCATGTGGGGGTTGTGGGACGTGGCGGGGTTAGGTGTAAAGGGGTATACGTTGAGTTGGCCGAGGAGGATGGAGAAGTTGAGAGGAAGGGAGGGGTCGTCCATGATCACGGTAACGATGAGTCCAACTGCGCCTTTGACGGATCCGGTAACGTCTCCACGTTCAGCTACAAACCTTAAACTAAGTTTCATCCATCCGCCTTGAAGCTGAGTATCATTGATATCAACTGCACTCGCCCCAATAAGTTCTTTACTCTCCGAACCGCCCGTGGACTTTGCGGAAAGTGCAATATCGAACTCCACTGTTTCTGGACCATCGATCCTGTAAACCAAAATTGCGTCATATGATTGCCCTGGAGTGATGCTCAAGGATTGCACAGGCAGCCAGAAGCATCTATACATGGCGTTTTCGCCGCCGGGTTCGGGGAAAGACAAGTTGAGTTTCAAAGCACTCCCGCCGTTCCACGCATCGTCCATGGTTATGGTCGACGTGACATTCGGAAGTGGGTTTTCCTGCTGCGTCGCCTCGTCATCCCATGCCAACTTGGGTCGTGGCCATACGAGGTCACCAACTGAACATTGCTTATCGACGTCCGTCCATCCGTCTTTGCTCACAAATACCTTGGCACCGTTCACGAACCACGCACGGCCTACCCCAGGACTGAAAGTCGTATGTAATGGAAGGATAGCAGGATCAGGGGGTGTATATTGCGAGAAGAATGAAGAAATGGGGCGAAACTCGCCATGTGGACACGGGGGTTCACCTTTCCTCCTGGGTGCCTCGGGGACATTGACAGTGCCGGAGGTGGGACCGGCCCATAACGTGCTCTCGTACAACCACCATTTCTGCCAATCCCACCCTGGTTTGTCCTGCTCGCTTTCCCATGTCCAAGCTTGCCCGAAGAGCGCAACGCTGAGTCCCAGAGAGTCAGGTGAGATGTGGTCGAGGGCCCGGTAACACCCTAGGCCACCACCACCGTGGCACCCTCGTCCCCATACATCTACACCTACATAGATGTCGCTGAGTAACTTCTTTAGGATGCCGGGTTGGGTGTTTGGGGTGTGGCCTATTAGCCCGGCATCGAGGGACATGAAGTACTCTGCCGTACGGGTTGGGTGGTTGGATGGCCACTGTGGAGTGATTCGTGAGGGTATGTCGTATAGGTGAGAATTGAGGACATACTGTGTAATTGGTGAAAAAACCGGTTGAGGAGAGGAAGAATGGAAGATTCAGGCTGTTGAGTCTATCTTGCCATGCCAGCTGTCCGGTGACAACGACACTGTCGTACCTAAGAACCAAGTTCTAGTTATTAGTTGAGTAATATATAAAAAGACAAACCATATAGTTTCTCCATGACTCCCCACTTTAGCAAGAATTTCATTCTGTAGTAGAGTGATCCATGCTGCAAGGGCTCGTGTTTGCTCGACGCCGCCACGGAGGGGGTTCTCAAAATTCAAAAGGTACCCATCGAAGCCTCGTTGGTATGCGAGGTCCGCTAAGACTCTCGCGTAATGAGGTGACAAGGGGAAAGGCGACTTCGATGTAGTTGACTTTGCCGGGCCGTTTATTGATTTTGGTAAACCTCCAATCAAAAGGCGTAGCGAGTCTTCTTCGCCTCCATCGTGCGTTTCAAAGATCCTGTTACATAATAAAACATGAGACAAACTACAGATGTAATGAGAGTTGAGTTGGTACGTACAGAGTACCTAACATCTTCACGCCTTGACGATGGGCGGCTGTGATCCATCCTGGGGGAGGGACCGTCACTCGATGATGCGAGAAACTATTGGTGGGTGAATTAGTGGAGGTCATCATGATCGGTCATTATGACCCACTAGATGAAGGTATTGCAACTTGACCAGAAGTTGAAAGTGTACGAAAGCGCTGTTGTGCTTTCTGTGTATCCACCCTGAAAGTTATTTCAACATGACGACATTCGACACGAGGGGTGAAATGATCGCCACCTTGTAGTCATGGCACACCTGTATATGAATAATCGTTAGCCATATTCTCGTGGCATTTGAGTTATTTTCAAGCACCAAAAGCTTTCCTTTCATTGAATCATTATTTGATGGTGATCGAGGTGAATATTCCAGGATTCCATCGAGTTTTTTCGGAGGATTTGCGGCCCATTCATCCAAAGCACTTAACCTAGAGAAATAGGGTGCATGTACATCGGATCCCGCGATAATCGATTGTTTGTCTAAAGGCATACTAAGAGATTAGATGAGAGATGGAGCTCCCCATTTGGCAGGTGGTAAAAAGTGACTCGAACTTTACATTGTGGGAGCCAGTCGAGTCAGAAGATAAATAAGGCTTGCAGGCACGGGAATTAAAGATTTGACAGGAACACCATATAGATAACCAATTAGAGAATATCTATGACGATCATTGTAAGGATTATAATTGAAGTTGAATGTATTCTGGCATTCGTTGGTTTATCATTGTAGAATATAAACCAAAATTTGGTGGATTATCCCTTCGTTGACTGTGGGAAATTTAGTTCGGTGGCCATTTCCTGAACCGTGACAGTCGACGGCAGCGCATTTCTTTTGGTTCCTCCCAATTTCTTACCATGTCAGAGGCGGTAGACCAAGAGTATTCTAACGAATTTACGGGAGACCAGACACAACCGACAGCCGAGATACTCAATGCACTGAACAACCTGAAGTCTGAGCCACCACCTGAAGTACCAACACCCACCGAATACGACGCATTGACCGCACAAACGAAAGAAAAGCCACATAATCCGGAAATATGGAGACGGCTTATTGATGTTGCTGAGAACACGGGTGAAATTGAAAAGATTCGAGCCGCGTTCGATGCGCTCCTTCAACAATATCCGAACACTGTGTGTGACACAAGCGCTTCCTTGACCCTCCGTTGATTATTTTTCAGTCCTCGGCACAAATTGCATACATCAGTCATTTTCTCAACGACTCCTCAACATTTGGAGAAGCAGAAGACCTGTTCAAAAAATTTCTGAGAACATCACCATCCGTCGATTTATGGAAGTTTTATTTGATTTATGTCCGGTGAGATATATGCTTCGAAATCGTATTTTAGGTGCGTAACTAAACCTCAACTAGTCGCGTGAACGCAGGTCCAGCGACGCGTGATACTGTCCGAAAGTCCTATGAGTTTGCTTTAAACCACGTTGGGCAGGATAAAGATAGTGGTGAAATATGGAGAGATTATATTCAATTTATCCGGGCAGGCGAGGTGAGTAACACCCCATTCGTTTCTCTCAATATATACTTAAAATAGTTACAGACAACGACGACATGGGAGGAACAGCAAAAGATGGATGCTCTTCGAAAAATATATCATCGCGCAGTCCAAATTCCACTGGATAATGTCGAGGGCCTCTGGCAAGAACTTGAGACTTTTGAAACAAACTTAAACCGAATCACGGCCAAGAAATTCATGGCAGATCTTTCGCCTGCGCATATGCAAGCACGGACGACCCTCCGCCAACTCACTAACCACCTCAACGCCCTCTATCCCCCTACTCCCCCCACCCCTGCAGGTGGTAGGTCCGACATATTCCTCCCATCCCTCCCCACTTTTAACGCCTCGGAAAGGACCCTTATCGGAAAATGGAAAGCGTACTTGAAGTGGGAAGAAAGTAATCCACTGGAGATTGAGGAGAAGGACAAATCGGTGTTGATATCACGTATTCAGGGTGTCTATAGGAAAGCCGTGATCCGCATGCGTTATTACACAGAGATTTGGTATGTACTTGTAGTAGCCATCTTGCCTCCTGTTTGACGTCTTTTCCAGGTTTATGGCGTACACGTGGACAAATTCCATCGGCAAACCTGACGAGGCAATGGCAATTCTAAAAGCGGGAATGGAAGCTAACCCATCTAGGTGTGTTGAAATTTTACTACCCTTCTGACTCCACCTGATTAGAGTTTTGTAGTTTCCTGTTGACTTTCGTTTATGTTGAAGCCCAAGAAGCAAGAAAAGAATTTGCCGATGTTCACGCCACCTTCGACAAGTTCCTTAGTGCTCTCCGAGTTGAATTGGAGGTGCTGGAGCAAACTTCCAAGTCAGCCAACGCGTCGTTTTCCTCGACTGGTTCCGAACCCGGTGCGGGAGCTGCGAATAACCCTGGCTTGAATTTCGTAGAAGCAGGCCTCAACTCAAATAATTCATCATTCAATACGCAGGTGTCGGAGGAAAAACCACCTAAGACGTCAGAATTGTCGGAGAGGCGAACAGAGTATGGGCTGGCATATATTGTGTATATGCGCTTTGGGCGAAGGGCAGAGGGCGTGAAATCGTCACGGAGTATTTTTGGGAAAGCAAGGAAGGATCGGTGGGCACCCTGGGAAGTCTATGAAGCTGCGGGTAGGTTTTTTCTTTAGGTTCTACCTTTGTAGGTGCTTATGTATTTACCCTCCCTCAGCATTGATGGAGTACCACTGCTCGGACGATAAATCCGTCGCGAGTCGTATTTTTGAAAAAGGTTTGGACCTCTTTGGCGATGAAGTTGAGTTTGTTCTAAGGTATCTGGGGTTCCTCATCTCCGTCAACGATGAGAACAGTACGTACCGCGTCTTATGATTCCTTTACCATTCTTGGCTCATCTCTCCACAGACGCTAGAGCACTCTTTGAGCGAGTCATCACGACTTTCACACCCGAACGGGCACGACCACTCTGGGAACGTTGGGCAAGGTACGAGTACCAATACGGGGATCTCGAAGCGGCACAGAAACTCGAAAAACGCATTGCAGAGGCCTATCCTTCTGGTGAGTGTTTCCTTTGAACTATTTCTCCGATACCTTCATACAAAATCCCTATAATTGTAGACCCACCTATCAAACTTTTCGCTCAGCGACACATGTACCTAGGCCTCGACGCCATCGCTGCACGTGATCTCGGATTTGCCATGGCCCGCAAAGGCGTCAACGGATCCTCAGGGATCAATGGGAGGTCTGAAACCCAACTATCCCTCGCTTCAGCTTCAGCGTCTACATCTGCTGCAGTCGCACCTGCCTCTGCCATCAACCCAAACAAACGTCCCTCATCGCCCGATTACCGGAAGCGAGAGGAAAGAAATGTCGGAGGTGGTGGGGGAGGAAGTGGGACAGAATACGGCCAGGGCCATAAGCGTCCGCGGGGTTTGTCGCCTGCTGTGAGAGAGCGTGATAGGGAAGGGAGATGGGATGGTCCCCCTCGTCGGAGGTTCTCTCCGCCTCCACCTGCTTGGGAACGCGAAAATAGGGACAGACCTCCACTTCCTCCACCACGCGTGCACGAAAGGGAGGAAGAAAAACCGCGAATACCCGTCATACCTCCAGTGATAACATGGTTTATTGGGGAACTTCCCACCGCTTCTTCGTTTGATGGTAAGTTGTGTGTTGACTTGTCATCGATGGAGCGACTGCTAATGTAATTTTCTTCATTAAGGACCCGTCTTCCGGACAGAGGATCTAATGAACTTATTCAGGAACGCCGTGATACCTAGTAGTGGGAGGGCCAAGTCGCCCCCACCTCCCCCACCACGCAGTGGTGAGCGCCTTTGTAGTTCCACGAACATCATACTAATTCACTTGCAGGAGGTCGACCACCCCCAGATTATGGGCCGTATCAGGGTCCAGGTGGCGGACGCGGGGGACGACGGTACTAATATCACGTCTGGGAGGAGACGAGGTGGGTCTCCAAAATACACCCGCGCGATACGCCCTATTCGTTTGTAAATGTTGAGGCTTCAAGCTTGAGAGGTTTCTTTTTGGTCAAGGCAAGGAGCGAGGGGGAGGAAGGAGAGGATGTGTTACCTTCTCAGGCGTATATAATGAACGATAAGGGAACGGCAAAAAGTACGGTCTTCACTGGCGACTCTTCATCTTTACGGTGTTTTGGAGCTTAAAGTGATACCTGTTATATTAACTTGTACCTTTTCTTCCCCGTCCTGCCCGCTCAGCGAAGCAATACTAGGACACGGGGTGGTAGGAATTGTTTGCTAATATAAAGTATAAAGCATTGGTTTATTGTATTGATTCATTAGGAATAAGTGAGAATTGAGAGATACAAGTAGGGGGTTGGTACAAACACAAAGATCGATGAAAGAAACAGAATGAACGAATGGAGAAAGAGGGGAAAAGATATAAGGAGTCAAGCCATACATAAATATATTGTCATAAGATGAGAGGGGAGGGGGAGATTCTATAAGCTAAGGAGACATGGATGAGTTAATAAACTCTGACACGAAATCTTGGACCACAGTTTGAAGTTCCCGAACGAGCTCGTCACGATCCCAATCGCTCCGGTGCCGCCACACAGCCCCTAAGCATGTTGCGCGCAGCTGCTCGAGCTCTTCGACAGTGAGGGCGACCGTATCATCGCGAAGTTTTCGTTGGAGGTCTGCGACGAGACCTTCATCGAGGTGGAAATCCGGAAGCGGAGTCGGCGTCCGTTCGATGATCATCGGTACTGGAGAGGGAGATTTCTCTTTCTCTTTCTCTTTCTCCTTCTCTTGCTCGTTCTCCTTATCAGCCTCGGGTGACAGGGGTTTGGGCGTGCTGGGGAGGATAGGAGTATAAGACGAGGACTGCTTAGTCGGTACTGGGGCCACTATGGGGTTTGAGAAGAATGGACTGGAGGGGTCGATGATGGGCATTGCTGGTTGAGAGTGGATAATACCATTCATGGTAGGAAGTGGACTGGGCATATTCGGAGTGATATCGCTATAATTAGCTGCGGGCGGCAGAGGGTTAAGCAGGTCCTCATTGAAGCCACGCCGGGGAGGAGGATCAACATCTGCCACCATATGCGTATCAACATCATTTAGAAGTGAAGGCGGGTCCAAGCTCTGTATAGGTTCAACAAGGGGAGCAAACCGTATGGTAGGTCGCAACGGCGTGAGAGCACCAACGATATCCAGGGGATCATTATCAGGACCGTCCACGACCATCTTAACCCGCTTCGCATCCCTATTCTCCCCATTCTCTTCCTCGGACACGTGGACATCACTCGCAGCCTCATTCGACCGCTGGCGCTTCAGCCTCCTCTCCAACTGCACAGGGTCCGTGATCCCCAGCTCAGGCTGTTGCCCATTATTCCTCGCACTCCGTCTCGCAACGAGCGGTTGTCCATTCTGCGCCTGATCCCCCTCGTCCTGGCTCTTTGCCTTTGCCTTCTTATGCTCTTCCCTTCTCTTCCTCTCCCTGACAGCCATCCGATCGCACTCCATCCGGAACTGCGGGTCGAACTCTTGGATGCTGACCTGCGTTGCAGTGTACATGGCTTGGGCTTTATATAGCCTATCGAGATCCTCGTGTGACCGGACGTCAGCGTTGTGCACCATCTTCCCGACGTCGTCGAGGAAGTCTTGTGGTGTTAGATACCGCCCGCGGTATAGCTCGGTATGCATCCGCTCGAGATCCATGTCGTATAGGGGAGGTAGTTGCAAGACGGCTTGTTGGAGGTGGACGATGCCGTTGGGGAGACCATTCACGGCTGGTTGTTCGACCACCTGTTCGCCTTCTGTTATCTCGATAACTCCATTGACATCAACTACCGGTTGCTCCACCGGTATTGGGGCAGGTTCCACCAGTGCATTCAGTGTTTGTGCCTCTTCCTCAAAGTTGTATTCCTCCTATATAACCAAAAAATGAATAATATCCGCGGTAAAGGCGATAAAATACATACTGTGGCACGCTTGGTAAACCTCTTAAACTTCCTCTTCAACTCCGTCAAAATTGGCCCAAGGCGATACTTAAGCAACGTGATAACTTTCTGGTCATTCTCCTCCTGTACCGCAAGTTCCGCCGCAGTTGGCTGACGAGGTTCCAACGGAGGAGCGATAGGGAGTTCTTCAAGAATCCTCTTCTTCCTCTTCACACCATCTGCAAACTGATTTGGTGGTCTTCGAATATCCTTGATCAACTGCTCGAAGAATGCCGCACGTCGATCCGCAGAGGGCGATAACAACTCGATACGGTTATCTTTTGAGGGCCCAAACCAGGATTTGACATCGTGTGGAAGTTCCGAGAAGTTGCCATCGACGATGGCGAGTAGCAAGATGGGGTCGGTTGGGGCGAGGGTGTCGAGCATGGCGCGGACGGTAGAGCGGGATGTCTCTGAGACTGCGGCACACCACCCGATCAGGGATGGGATGTAGACAACAGATGGTTGATGCCGTTTGGCCTCTACGAACAGTTGGACGATCGCGGCTTCGGCCGTCTATGTATGTAGTCAATACTTGGATGATAGTTGGCGAGACGTTGCTTACCCGTGTAGAATCACTCATAAGTGTCCCGAGCTCCAGACTCTGTACGTGATATCCCTCTAGATGGTGAAGTGCGGCGGCTCCAACGTACGTTTGTCCCATGCCGACTTGTCCGTGTAGTATCACACGCGGTCGGTATACGCGTAATGTTTGCATGGCTGTAAAATTTTTGTCAACACAGGTGCATCGGGGGGAGGGAAAGGAAAATATACATTGCATTAGCATTTCGCGTTCTAACGCGCCTTCTTCGCCATCATCATCTTCAAACTGTGCCTCTTCCAAAGCAGTAAGTTTCTTCTCGATGGGCATTACACGACCAATAACAGTCTTGACCTGCTCGAGTGTCTCTGCCAACAACGGCGCAAACTGAGTCGGTAGGGGCGTTGCGACAGAGGACGATGACCTCGCAGACGACGGTACCAATTCTATCAAATATTTAGCACACAAGAACAAAATTGACCGAATCAAATGAAAAAGTAAACACACTTTTGATAGAAATCATAAAATCTCGCAACCCAACCCCGATCGTTTCAGGCTTGAGCAACAGTCTATCATTCGACTGATATATCTGTGGGTATCTTCTTTGAACAGCGTTCAGCGCAGCTTCCGTACATAGTGCCTGTCGATCAGATATCATGAACAACCACGCATATATAAAGTTCAAGTTGAGAAGAACACACCCTCAAATCGGCACCCCCGTAGCCCTTAGTAAGTTTAGCCAAGCCATTCAATCTCTCCTTCCCTGCGGGACCTTCACTCTCCCCCCACCCCTCCCATCCTTTCGTCATGATCCCCAGGATCTTCTCCCTCGCTTCTAAACCCGGCAGCCCAAAATAAAACTCCCGATCGAACCTCCCGGGTCTCCTCAACGCCGGGTCGATAGCATCCGGTCTATTCGTCGCACCGATAACGATTACCTGTCCCCGTCCATCCATGCCGTCCATCAGTGCAAGCAATGTGCTCACAATAGACGCATGTATCTGATCCTGTTTCGACGACCTCACTGGTGCGAGCCCGTCGATTTCGTCGAAGAAGATGATGGAGGGCTGGCACGATCGTGCCTCCTCGAACAGCAACCGGAGTTGTCGTTCGGCCTCTCCAACCCACTTGGAAAGACAGTCGGCACCTTTGCGCATGAAGAAAGCTGGGGCGCATATATTAGGTAAAGCAGCTGCAAATAGGCATGTACTCACAGATTGATTTCCCATTTGACCGACAACTAGCGGCAAGTGCACGAGCAAGCAGAGTTTTTCCGGTACCTGGCGGTCCATGGAAGAGGACACCACGAGGAGGAGTGACATTAAAACGCTGAAAGACTTCGGGGTACAGAAGGGGAAGGAGCGTCATTTCCTTTAACGAATGGATGTCTGATGTCGTTTGTAAGATGAGTTTGTCCCTTGGAAAAAAAATCAACAAAGCATACGATCGTCCAAACCGCCTACTTCATCAAACGTGACATTCACATTCACTCCAAGAGGGTCAGCATCAGCAAGAGCTGTCAATCGGTCAGTTCGACTCCCCCAGGTCATTTACAGTATCTGACCTGAATCACCGATCTTGCCCAAATTAGAGGGTGTCCCCCCCGCGGCCAGGTCACCTGGAAGCATCGCACCAGCACCTGCACCAGCTACACCCCCAGCACCAAACCCTCCAACAGCGCCGAAAGGCTTACGTGGTGTTCTTGTCGGATGATCCGAGTCCTGCCCATGTTAAATCAGCCTCAAAAACATTGAGGAAGGACTGGATAGGATGCTTACCGAGTCATCACCACCCATACCCATCCATCTCCCAAGTTCTGCACCATTTGCACTCCAACCCAGACTGCGACCTTTGGGTGCCCTGTGGCCTCCATGAAATCCGTTCCTTCCATTACGGCCACCAGCGGGCTTGGGTGGGGGTTTGGCCATCTCTTCGAGTGGGGGAGGGATGGCATAATTGATCTTCTGCCTTTGTCGTAATGCGTACGGCTTCCCGTCACCTTCCTCCTCAGGCTCCGGTTCCGGCTCAGGTTCAGGTTCCAGATCCGACGACGTACGGGGCGCATCATCTATCGAGCCGTCGGCATCAGCGGACGCGCCAGAAGATGTATTGGCAACATAGTCCTCCTCGTGAGAATCGCGCGCGGCGGTACGCCGGGCAAAGCGACGAGCACGCTGGGATGGTCCATTGGGGCGGGGTTTAGAGGCAGCGCCATTTGGAGCACTTTGTTGTGATTGTTGCTTCCTGGTTCGGTTTCGGGTGGGGTAGCGGCCGTTCCCATTGACTTTGTCCTCCTCGTCGCTAACGATAAAATCGGCAAGCTGGCGACTACGAGTGCGTCGAGGGTATCGTCGAATACCCTGCCCGTCTTCGTCGTCATCGTCTGCGTCGTGTGAGTGGCGAGAATTGCTTTTGGGAGGTGGATCGTTGAGGAAAAGATCCTCAGCAGGGATGCCATCATCTTCGCTATTACTCTCTGTGTACTTCTTTTTTTGTATTCTCCGCCCCCTCTGCGACGTCCCATAGACTATAGGTGGCTCGTCCTCCTCCATTCCATCGTTTGTAGGCGGTGCTTCCATTGATTTTTCGCTCCCATGATACTCGGAGCCGGAGGGGCCGCCACTGTCTGAAGCTGTACGGTGTCTACCTGAGCGGCGAAGACCTGCAGCCATAGGAGGGATCGTAATAGTGGGTTTTGTCTCGTTAAATTCTGGCAAGGGTCCAAAATTGAAAGTTGACTGGGAATATCGAGATGGAAATTCCGGGTAAGGATTGTTCATTAAAGGAGGTAACTAGCCAACTACCGTCGACCCCTGCAAGAATACTTTGTATCTTCCTAGATATGAAAAAGAGATAGGAAGAATGGAGAAAAGACGGTAAATTGGCTGATAAAGACAAGGAAATCGGGACTTTTCAGTGCCGCAACAGAGTCCTGTCATCTTTGTTTCGCAAATGTGGCAGTGCTTGTTTGTTGTTTGGTCTTGTTGCCGATCTGCCTTGCTGCATGCGCTTCTCCTCCCTCAAACCCTCACCCTACCGAATCTCTACCGCAACTAGCCCATGAAAAAATCATTCCCAAATGCCATCCTAAAGTTCCTCTTTTATGCATAAAAGACCAGGTCGACTTGGTTGTCGGTCGTTCCGGAGCGTAGAATACAGAAAAAGCAGAGAAAAGCAGAGAAAGTAGGGGGAACCTGTCGATATCGTCGTAAATGATAATGGACGTTTGAAACAAGGGGGTTTTCAGAACCTTGCAGCACCTTTTGTCGTCGACAATATCCACGTAGATTTGTGACGAACAAGTCACATACGTGACATCAGTGTTACAGTGATGTTACTTGTCACTCCAGAGCCACTCCAGACCACACCCCAAACCGCTCTTATCTTATTCTATTTTGAACAGAGTGGCTAGTGGCTGGTTGTTACTGATACTCACGGCATCACGCGCTCGTCGTTTTATAGCGCCCGAGCTTCTCTTAATGTATTCGACGAGGACTCAGGAAAGGCGGTCTCGCCGCCCATTCCTTACCGAGTGGTAGCTAGGCCGACGGTTAGTGCGTGCCGCCTCTACAAATATCTCTTAGTGCACCCAGCGGAACGCGCAACGTCAATCGTTCCCTCGCCACCCTCACAAAGCCAAGGTCCACTTCCAAACAGGCACTACCCCTGTAAGGCTATACAGAAACGCCACTCAAAGTATATATTCGCACTTTGTGTATGCTAGCGTGTGTATTAAGTGCACAGGCGCCTATATGCGCGCTAGTCACCCTATTGAAATCAAACAACTCCCTTTGGAAGGACCAGGTAGGAAGGCGCTCCACATTCCACCTTGTCCAAGATTCAATATTCAAGTCCCATCCGACTGGATTCTGTAATTTATATAATCACAGAAATTGTCAGGCCCTACCTCACATAGTACCAAACACAACTATATCTCTGGAAAGAACAATCAACATCTCCCAAGCCGCAAATTCTGGCTCCCCAATCTCATGATCCAAAACTAGTTATGCCCTCTAGCGCCGCACTATTCGCTTAATCCGTAACCTGGACCACAACATGTCCCTGGTCCATATGGGACTTTTTTAGATTTCCCCCTCGCATACAATTCCTTGGACGACGTCGGGTCCCTTACCTCATAATCACCAACGCCACCCGTTGTGAGGGTCTCAAAAGAGCCGCGCCACCGCCATAAAGTGTCCACGCAGGGACCACTGCCAGCTCGTCCTGGAATAACACAAAGAGTGTGCAATAACTTCTCTGGTGGTTCCCCAGAACGAGCAAGAATGCACGAGATCCATGAACAAGAATATGTCGAACCAGCAAGGAGGTGCTCGAGGAAACCACACCCAGGATCATCCCTCCAAAAAAGGTTGTGGATGAAGAAAAACCAGGATACAACCTCCGACGGTTCCCGCAACTTAGGGCATGAAGTCGCGGTTTGCTGCTCCCGGGTCGGACCCGTAACGAAATCTCGAACACCTTCCGTTGGCACGTGGTGGATCCGAGAAAAGAAAGGGCTCACCGAAAATGAAATATCTAACCCACGAATAATACCGACTAATACCCAGGTCACCAAAGAAAGCGATGCTGTCCAACATCGATTATATGCGCCTTTTCCGTATTCCCTACTCAAGACGATTGCATACAGACCATACAATGACTATAGGCCTCTGAAGAAACTTCTTCTTTCGCTAAATGGACCCTTCCTTCGTACAATCCCCCGGACTGATTTTCGAAGCTTCCACCACAAAATATTGCTTCACTTACTCCGTTCTTTCCTTGCTCTCCGAATAAACCAACGGGGAGGGTTTGGGTATTTCCTCCCGCTATATTGGATCCACCGACGCGTTGGGGATGTCTATTTGCTTGAGCCAAGGAGGATATCTAGTCCAACGCTGTTTAAATCTGCCTGTTGATCGGCTCCAAAAATTGTAACGACCACTCATAGTCCATATCGCGGGCACCGAACCTAAAAAATACAGGATTTGGAAGTCATTCTTTGTTCGCTGACGGAACCCTTTTCGAAGTGTATGCTTCCCAGATTTTCCAGCCGCCCGTACTACCAATCCAAAAACGTCCGAGTCTGCATCAACACCTAAATTCTCTCGTACAAGGACCCTCGGTACGGGGGAAACTTCATTGGATTTCTCAGCTTTGTGCGAGTACTACGCCACTTGATCGTAGTTTATGAGTGGCGGTTTTTTTTAGCTTGTCAGTATGAGTCTTCGACAAAATCTCAGCGAGGACGGAGAATGGACGCAGATCTAGGCGAGGGATAAATCAGCATCACAATTACCCGAGATCACAATACAAGCTAACTTTAAATAGCTATAGAAATGTAGCAAGATCCTCAATGTTTGTGCCAGCCTATATGGGTCCACCGGGACAGGGTCACAAGAAATATATTCAAGCATACTGCACTCCTTTACTACTTCGAAAACTCGAACAGTTAAGCCGCTTTTGCTACTGCCTGGGTCAATTAGCGGGCTTGGACAACTTGGCCTCCGGGACCGTTCCTGGCAACAAATAAACCCAACCTGAACGTCGCTTATATTACCCCATCACGCATCCAGAAAACTTCGATCGGTGGGCGAACCTGCAGGATAATTCAGTTTCCTGAACTTTCCAACAACACCCTGCAACTGCATCCGCACGTGGGCCCCTCCACACCCCTGGTGGAGTTGTGGCCCACGAACGCCCTATTAAATGTATTAGTAACCGTGAAAATTTTACCCATTCCTGCAACTTCTCTTCGACGCCTTGACCTTCACTCCAACTCGTCCCGACGACATCCCCTCACCGCCCCACTCACACTTGCCCGACCCCATTCCGTTCTTTTCACCCCGTTCCACCTAATCCTTTGTGATTCGCGATGTGGAATGTGTTTGAGTACGTCGTACCGTGTCCTCGAATGCGTTTATCAAAATCAGATCGTGGCCATTGACTGATACGCGGCCCTAGACTCACGTTATTCTCATCGTGGTTCAACCTTTGCTTGTATAGTATCGAGCTGGCTCTAGTCTGCTTGTATTTCCACTGTTTCTCAAAGGATGTGCGGTGGATCCAGTGTATGGTTGTCACCATGCTGATTTCTGATACCGTGGGCACTGTGGCTTCGTGTAGCACAACATGGACTGTAAGCTCTCGTTATTTTTCTCAGTGCATATACCCGCTTATTCTTGATTCAGTTCCTCATTACAGATGCGAGTTCGTGTCCTGTGGATTACTCTGTCGATTTTTCGGTTAATGAGCTTGGACATTAGTGGCCCCGCTCACGCGTCCCTTGTGGACAATGCCGACACTGATAATAACTTCAGCCATGACTGCTACGATGGAAGAACTCTTTCTCATATACAGGATATTCTCGTTGTATGTCGACTATTCTTGCATCCCCTAATGAACCGACCTTAGGTTCCCCAATCGTAGATCCAAAACGACGCTTGTATCGGGGTTCTTGGCACTACTAGTTGTCACACACGTCAGTTTTTAGTATCGTAAATTTGTTGCTAAAGTCCTGATCTTGTGGATGTAGGCGGTTTTCGAACTCATTTCCGCAGGGTATATTATCCGTGATTGGAGTTATGGGGTTGACTTTGGCACCACAGCGACCAAGTAAGGATTAAAACATTCGTTCCCCCCATGTTTACTTACTATCATGTTAAAGAATAGCATACTGTGTTGAGGTTTCTGTGAATATTTTAATTCCTATCGCACTCATGTGGCGACTACATAAAGTCGACTCAACCTTCGAATCCACACGAAAGTTCGTAGTCGAAACTTTATTGCAACACATCTCCAACTGACTTCAATCATCAAGTCTGTTACGCCAAGTTTTTCTCCTGGCTTTCTCATCCGGTTGCATAGTTGGATTCGTCGGCATTGCATTCCTCACTTTGTTCTGGATGAGGAGATACGGTAAACCGTTCTGGCCCCACGAACAGCTTGGGCTTTCATACTAATGGTTTCTTTCCTAGAATTCATCATCATATCTTATTCTTACGGGCGTATCTACACGATCACCGTAATCATGAACTTACTCGCGCGAAGGGGAGGTGTTTCTGGAAAAGGTGTACCTTCGAATGGCGGGAACATTTCACGGATGTTTGGTCAGTCTTGGTTTTATACCTTTTCGGCATGGGGATACTTACATCTGTTCTCTAGATGTCAACTTTTCCACTCAAATAGAGTCCATTGCGCCTAATAATGTATGTAATGATCTTGTTGTACCCATCGCTGGCCATGCCTGACAGACACACAGGCCACGACCCCACACATCTCGAGCACCCACCCCGAGACCAGGGAAAATAAGAAACTCGTATCACAGCAATCCGATGAAACCTTGCAAATGGTGTAGTCAACGAACATACAAGAGACATGTTATTTAATATACTCGTCCACCCAGTCGGTTAGATGGCCCGGACATTAATTTATCCAGGAGCAGTGCGCATCTACTCATTATTGGTTTCCCTCGTTCTTTCGTATTTCCGACAGGAATTGTAGAATATTTATTGGGGCTAATCCCTCTACTAAGCTTAAATCAATTCGTTGTATATGTATCATCCGTCTAATAGGACGACTTGGACTTCTTTATCTCTCGGCATCATCAGTAACTCGGCATCAAAACCAACCTAGTGGTGTATTAATTTGCTGCTATAAGACTACGATCTGGACATCAGCTACCTTCTTTTGACGTTTTGCCGACCTGAGTGTTCCGTTTAGGGCTTCAACTGAGAGGACCTTTAGTATCATGCACCAGTCAGAGGAGATGATGTTACACTTACGCGAGTTTGCCGTCTTTTCGAAGAGAATGCCGTATGATATGGAAGTATTTCCGTCAGTGTTGGTGCTTCCGAATTCCTTGATCGCGCCTAGTGGACGAGTACTTAAGTCAGGACTCAGCCAAATATGTAGGACTCGACAATCAATCACTTATTAGAACTTGCATTTCATGTGAGGTATTCATGGTAGTACTTGTTGGATGTAACACTGGGCACCGATCTGATTACAATCTGATTCCATCTCATTAGTATTTGTTGCTATTAGAGGTCAAAGGCGGAGAATAGGGCCCCGACAGGATGGTCGTGCCGCGATCGTGCAAAAAGTTCATATAGATTCTTAATGGATTCCGATTTATTTGCGTAGCCTGAGGTCTAGTTTAATGATAAAGAACAATGAGTGGAGAGGCTACAAGATTTGTGATACACGACATGGCATGAGGCCCAATAAGAATTGTCCGTGACGGGATATCTTACAAGTGTGGTGATAAGAGTTTAGTCCGATGAATGCATACTTTAAAAGTTCAGACCAGTGCCTGCTGAACATAGAATTTCTTTGAAGCCAATAAAAGACGAGCCTGCTCGTCGATCCATAATTTCTCAACTTGAGATTTGACATTAAGTCTAACATCGTGCTTGACGCGTTTGATGGTGATAGTAAAAGCAGCGGAGATAGGTCGGTGGTCAGAAACGTTAGCTTCGTAGCGCTGATAGTGTAGTTGCTGCACGCGATCTGGAATACGGGATTTCCACAACACGCGATCGCACCACGCTGGGGATCGTCGTTTCTCCGAGGTATCGTACTCGTTTGTTCGTGGATCGTATTTATATGTTGGGGGGAAAGTCAACGGACCTTCTGAAAATCCACGGAACCGACAGCCGCGATTGAACTTGATTTCCCGTAAGAGCTGATCGTGATTTAGCAAGGAAGCGAGGTCGTCGGAACGGATGGCGGAAATGATTGCGTCTCTACGATAGTCAATGCGATAGTTCATATCTCCGTTGACCTTCAAGAGTGTAAGCCAGGGTACTATTTGAGATAGTAAAACTCACGAAAACTATCTCATGGTCCAGAACCATCGACCCATCACCTCCTCCAACATACGCCACGGGGTGATCTGTCTCAGGGAAGACAGAATTCGCCTCGAGAATTGCAGCGACGTCTGCATTGCGTTGTCGCACAGCGTTTTGCCCTGCTCCGAGATGCACATTGATGAGACATATTGACGAATCCTCGATTACCATACGTGCAACGATGCCTCCCTACAGACATAGATTAGTTTATATATAATGGTATTGGGGGTAAAGTACGTGCCTTATTGCCATACCTCCCACCCATTCCTCTTTTAATCGTGGTTATCGCAACATCACCGAGTTTATGTCGCTCCGTTTGTTTGACAAATATACAGCTGAACAGACCGACGAGACTTTCTGTTTGCAAAACGATATATTGATCTTCCGGTAGCATTTGGCGCATCGCCAGAACTAGCCGATCATGCCATCGTCTATATGCGCCAGTAACTTTCTCGGAAAGCCCACCATCTTCCGACTTCTTCTTGTTCCCGAGAAGAACGTTCTTGGCGACCATTTTGCGACTTTCTAGGTCTATCACTTCCTGGAAGCCGAACGACACAATGTCAGGAGACTCTGTACTATGAAGTGCCTCGCTTAGGAAGTTGATGTTTGCTGGGGCCCCAGTCAAAGAATCTGGTTTCGCAGAATCACAGTTCCAGGAGATGAGAAGGATTGACATATTTCGGAAGGTACTGAATGCCGTCTCCCGTTTGAGAAGTTCCTCGTCTATCAGAATAAAGCGCATATAAACAAAGTATCTGCAAAGAATGTGGGACAGAAACATGAAACTTACCAACCCAGTCTACGCCAAGTAGTCCGTCCCATAGCCTCAACAGTTCATCCCTTCCTAGACTGACAACACTTAGGCGCCCGGTTTTGTCGATTCCATAATGATCGACCATCAACTTCAGCACAGGTAGGCCAGGGTGTGCCATCCAACAATTCGTAACGATCCATGGTTTGTGGCTCACGTCATAAGCCGTTATCAAACCACTTCTCCCTCCCGCCCAAAGTCGATCATTAACACCCTCCAAGCATAATACGTCTGAAGCAGATACTTTCATGACCTCTATACATCTGGGCAGGCCATCATCTGCGGTCATTAGCCACACAGTCACGAAGCCTGCCTCGTGTCCAACATAGACATACTCAGGCTGTGATGGGACCATCGTTACTGAAGTAACCGCTCCAACGGCTTCCGTGGGCAACAACGTCCTTGGTACGCTTCCAGGGGTAAAAATGTCATATAACCGGATGATTGGAGTTTTCATCGCTGTGCCGATGACTTGTTGATCATTACGAGCAGCTGTCCATAATTGAGTCCCTACGAGTTTCACAAAGTCCTGCTTATCGGCGATACGCATCACTTTGGGTTGGGTATATCCCAAGGATATATCTTCGGTGTCGCTGTCTGGAGCGAAGATGAGACATTTTCCAGAGTCATCCAGAGTCATCATCATGCGTCCATATCTGAATATATGCGTCACTGGGTGAATGTGCGCAGCGAATTTCGAGCCTACGACGGAGGCCGACCGAACGTCAATTTCAACAATGTGACCATCCTTGGTACCGATCCAGAGCAAGAAACCGCGATCTGCCTTCTTTAATGAGGGACGAAACTCCATACTTGTAACCTTGATGTCCTTGGCTCCAATAGTTTTCGTATCGATTGCATGAATCGGGATATCAGAGACAGCTATGTCATAAACCTTCAGATGGTTATTATGAGAAACGACCACGGTAGTCCCCGCGACACAAGCATGACCTGAAAATGCATGAACATTGATCTTGGGTTCCGGAAAGCCTTCACGAAATGACAATAGGGGCGGACGCCGTGAAGATCGACTGCTGTCCGGTAATGAATCGACACCCTGACTCTTTGAATCATCTTCATCTCCAGAGTCCTCATCCGACGAAGGTGAAGGAGGCCGTCTCACTGGTGGGAGTTTGTCCCCAAGTGCAATTGTACGAGTAGGTGGTGGTGGGAGTCTATTAGAACCAAAATTCTTGCGTTCCCCGATTGGGGATGGGACAGACACATCCGGGGGTCCACTCTGTGCTGGTATCCCAAGAGGAGGCCTTACAGGAAGACGTGGAGGAGCAGTAGGAATATCACTCCCTTGGGGAGCTGTACAGCGTCTGGAAGGTAATGGAGGAGCTAATGTGGTACTGGAACTACTGGGTGAAGAGTGCAGGGATGATTCAAACATGTTTGGTGAAACGGAGGGACGGGTCCGTGGCGGAGGGCGTGGAGGGAGAAGTGCAGAAGAACGAGATGATTTGGAGAGCGAAGAGAGGTCACTCTCGCTCGATGCCTGGCTTGATTCACCAAGACTACTAGAAGACCCTTCATGTGTATGCGGTTTGACATTTCTTCTCGCTGGAAGGGCCGGTGCTGAGGAAGTAACCTGAGATGGTGCTTCAACACTGCTATCGTCATCCGAGAACGGGCTAGATGTGGTGAGACGTTGGCCAAGTTGAACATATTCATCGGGGCTTTGTGATAATACTTCTTCAACAGGTCGAGTCAACCGGGATGGAAGAATTGGTTTAGGAGATGCAAAGCTGGGAAGATTGATTTCTGGTTGAGTGGAATATGTTGTAGAGCTTGGACGGGCAGGTTGGGGTCTAGGAGATTTTGGTGATCCGGCATTACTAAACGGTGGACGCCTGTAATCAGGGGCCGTAGAGAGTAAGGCATGTCTGAATCGGAACGTACAATTTATTTCTTAGAGATGATACGGACTGGGGCGAAGCGTCATCACCATCGTTGTTGATTAACGGTATATTCGAACTGCTTAGTCTAGGGCTTGCAAGGAAGTTATTTGGTGCTCCTGGTGGAATGGGAACCGGACGAAGTAGTGGCGAAGATGGTGGCAAAAGGGGTGAAGAGGATGGTCCTTTAGACCCGCGAGAAGGAGGGGGAGGTGGTGGCCTCTTGGTGCCCGCTTTAAGATCCGAGGATGACGAAGACGAACGAAGATGATGGATTTCATGATGAGAATCCGAGAAGGTACTCGAGGATGCTCGCGGCCGAGGGCTTAACAATCCGCCGGGAGAAAGACGCTCACTGTGGCTCCCGTTTGGGGAAGTCTCTTGCGCAAGTTGCTCAAACTTCGACCTGAGGCTCCTCACCGCAGGAGGAGGACCTGTGTCTATTTCGCCCTCGTTTTCCATGGTATATGCGCGATTGGACTTGAATGGTCGCGTGAGCGCAAGCCTCCATAATTAACGAATTCAAACATGAACGACAATATAGAGCTTCATTGAAACTTACCTTTCCTTGTTTCGTCACCCCTTAACGACGAGAGCCTCTCTATCCCCCCAGCGAAGTACTTAATTAATCCTTCTCGTCGAGAATGTGGTCGAGATTTGAGCTTGAGATGGCGTTGATCTAAGTATGCAAGTAGTCAAGTTGGCAGATTACATAAATCTTCAAGGATCACACAAATATTATGTAGCCGAACAAAACTAAAGTAAACATCGGTCCCTTCAACCCATTGATCATGACGAATTCACAAAGCCAACAAAAAACGCTGAACTTCCATTGAAGGTCGCAGGCCCACATGTTCAGCATATTGCATTAAATGCTTATGATTTTTGGTGTGTGAACCTCCATTTAACCTCCATTCTAAAATAGGATCTACTGTCAACTGAATCCTGATCCTTGTTTTGAAATCGTGGAAAGTTCAAGTTAACCCATAGTCAGCCGACACGCGTACCGGAACGAAGGTGACGATTATTGAATGACGTTATGGCTGTTCCCGCGCATCTCTTTCCTTCTTCGCCTTTATGTGTAAAAAACGACAGTGGGTATGCTCCACAATTCCCATGGTTTAGTCTAGGAGACGCTAGATGTTCCCTTCCATCAATCAAGAACCGAGAACATGTTGCAGAATATGCCCACGACACGATCGTTTTGCTTATATTAAATAAAAAAAAGAAGGCGGTGAGGGATCGCGTGCATTGGTCTCCAGTTGATCATAGACTGCTGACCTCGGACGCAATATGTTCACTCCACATCTTGCAGGTCGTTGATAGGATATTTGCGTATCTAAATCAGACATAGGCTTCCGAATCACCTTCGAATCCTAAATCTGTGTCAATCCACGTCATCCACGACTCCTATCTCAAATTTATACCAACAAACATAACATTTTACCCGCATACATTGACATAATCGAAGGTCCAAGATAAAAATATAAAATGATACTTATGAAATATTTCTTCCATAATGACGCTGTTGACATAGACTTTGACACGGCCTAACAGAGCTATAAAACTGAACAATTGTTGTTCACACCTCCACAATGGCTCGCTCTACCACTCTCAGGTTATTAGCGGCTCTCACAGGGGTTTTTCTCGTTCAAGCTGCGTTGCCCGCCTGTCCAGACACCAGCCAAGCTGAATTTGATTATGTGGTAGTTGGCGCCGGCGCGGGAGGTGGTCCACTCGCCGCGCGTCTTGCCGAAAACGGGTTTTCAGGTATTCTGCTATCTTCGTGGGCTTCCCATCAGATTGCTTATCTCTCTATCCAGTACTTGTTGTTGATGCAGGACAAGATGTAAATACCATCAATACCACAATACCGGTATATTTTGGTCGTGCCGTGGAGGGTTCGTTTGAATTACGGCACGCATGAATCTTCAGCCAACTCACATTGTTCCTTTCAAGATCCAAAAATAGAACTTAATTATACCCTTGATGAATACCCTGACGGCTTTAAATTTCAAAGAGATGATGCTTGGTGAGAATCTATATTGACAGACAACATCCACTAATAAAATATATCAGGTATCCGCGGTCTCAAGGTCTTGGGGGATCCACAGTAGGGCGATCTTCTGTCGATACATTATTAAACACTGAAGAACAAGGGTATAGATCCATAACGCGCTAATTAACATCATAGCAAATACCAAACAGGATTTTGATGGACTCGCCGCTACGTTCAACGATCCAACTTGGTCACGTTCCAACATGCAAAACTACTTCAAAAAAATAGAACGTAACCTTTATCTCCTACCATTATTGAATCCAGATCACGGGTTCAACGGATGGCTTAAGACTAACGTTAACCCTATCCTGGATATTCTCGATCCCAGGTTTCTTGGTGAGTTTGGTTATTTATATCTTCACCGGTGCGGTGCTGATGTGTACCTAGACCTCCAAGTCGTCGATGTGTTTGCCGCATTGGCAATCAGCGATCTTCCCGTCCTTGACCTAAATACACGAGCGGGGGATGGCGCCGCTGGTGTCAATTCCCCAAGCTTTACAATTAGTGAAGAACATACTCGCTCATCGGTTTACCAACGGTTACACGATGTGCATAACGCACATCCGGGTCAATTACAGTTTTCCGTGAACACTTTGGCTACCAAAATATTGATGTGCGAAACCCAAAGCGGAGGCCCGAAAGCTTATGGGGTAACTATCGCCCCGGGTGCAAGCTTGCCAATAGCAAGTGCATTCACGGGGAAAGTAGACCTTGATTTGAAGAATATTACTGTTAAGCGTGAAGTCATTGTTAGCGCGGGTACATTTCAAAGTCCTCAACTTGTGAGTATTAGGTTTTTTTTTATGCTTCAAAATGATTTCCGATTTACCTGTACGTTCACTCGTAGTTAATGGTACGGAAATTCGGATTTCGGATTGAACTCCACTAATGGCTTACTAGTTATCTGGGATCGGCGATACAAAGCAACTGAGTGCGCACGGAATTGATACAGTGGTGAACCTACCTGGTGTCGGAGCGAACCTTCAGGGTATAATCATCAGTTATAGGTTGCATATAGCACAGCTGAGACACGTCTTCCTCAGACCACGATGAAGTATCTGTCATTTGGAAACTGAAAACCAACTACTCCTTGTTCAATGGGTGTACCTTCGGATCTGATCCTTCACAAGACCCATGCCTCGACTGGTGGGAGAATGTAGGTCACACAAACCTCTACGCATTCGGCACATCATTCGATGCCATCACCACAAAATCCTCGCCCGATCTCCCGGCACCAAATGTCATAACCTACTTTGCTCCGGCCTTTTTCCGTGGATTCTTTAGAGGTGAACCATTTGAAAAATCTTATTATCCATATTAACAGTCTATCTGCATCTTGAATAGGATTCGCCCAGGAAATCGCGGATCACCACGATGCACTCACGGCCACCATCCTCAAGGGCCATCCTTCCTCCAGGGGGACAGTCCAACTCACAGGGTCACACCCCCAAGATAAGCTAAACATCCAAAAGATGCACTTCCAAGGCCCTGAGGGGCCCCGAGACGTAGCCGATCTGCGGGACGCCATCAGGCGTGCTCGTTCCATTGTGGATGTTTCGACGATTGCGCTTTACATCGATTCAGAAACCTTGCCAGGTTCTCAAGCTCAGTCCGATGAAGATATTGATACGTATGTTTATGAGAATGTCTTCGGTGCGCAATGCAATAGTTTGTGCTTCACAAGATTTGATGGATGGTGGCCCCTTGTTATAGGACATCATGCTTGTTGTACAAACGCCATTGGGCCAGATGACGGTATGTCCTTGGGTTCCTGATGTAAATTGCCTTTTCATTTAATTGGGACTTTTCAGATGTAAATGCGGTTTTGGACAGCGATTTCAGAGTGCGTGGTGTTGCGAATTTGCGGGTAGTGGATGCAAGTTCATGGCCTAACGTTCCTGGATATTTCATCACGACTCCTACTTATATGGTCCGTTCGGCTTCGATTGTTCTTCTGCATTATCAGTGACCCAAAAACTTCTTATCAGATATCTGAAAAAGCGGCCGATGCAATCATCAGTAGCGCACGCGGGTAATGGTAATTTTGGAAGCATCAAATCGAGACCCCTTGCCTGGGAAGTTATGTTTCCAGAATCCGCTTGGGGGCGGGTTTTGTATTCCTAGGCTTCGGATCGAGTCCCTGCAAACCCATTATGGCTGACTTATGAATGTGATAAATTGTTGTAAACGTGTCTTCGATATACCATGGGCCTGGGGACCTCCGTAAAATCAGTTGGAGGGAGCAGCTTTTTTGGAATCTTCACGAGTCTCGAGAGAATTGTACAAAGCTGACCAAACACGTTTTTTTTGCCGCTATTCGGGCCCCTTGCGCTCACTTATGAAAAGTACCGTAACGATTTCAGTACCAACCCCGAAGAGCCCAGACTTTCCATCAGACTGTAAAGGCATAATATAACGATTCCTTATATTTCGCAAATCTTCCATGATTACGGGGATTTTCATACCCAAACCAAGACTCCACTACTGATTATCATCACATGAAGTTGCAAGATTTTTAGAATTGACAACTCAACTCGTTGTCAACGTCAGTGGCCACTGACCACCGCCCATATCAGGTGAACCGGCCCCAGGACCATCATTGTAGAACGATTCCGGTACGGTTATATCTTAATTGTTCTCCTTCCGAACGTATGATGGTATCAAAATAGTGAGGATGCTCCACGATTCCCATGATTCGACATACGGATTGTCATCTATCGATCAAGAACATAAAGGAACGTGTTCATACCCCGTTCACAATTGCTAATATGGACCCCCAAATAGGAGAGAGGAACGGGCTCGCGCTTCGGCCACCGATTTTTTTGTAAGCCGATGACCCCGGGAGTATTATACTTATTTTATAACATTCGAAAAAGAATCCTAGATTCCTAGTCAAGAGTTCGCATACTGGACGCCTTCGAATTCGCGTCACCAGCCTGGAATGATTATCCTTAACGGGGTTTCTTAGTCACCTTCGACTCTCTAAAACCGTAACAACACGCGTCATCCATCACTTCTTTCCTGAATTTGTGCCAGCAAACAGGGGATCTTACTCATACTTAGCGCATCAACGAAGAAACCTCGCCATATGTCTCTCGCTATAACTTTGAGATACCTCCATAATGTCGTTGCTGACAGAGATTCTGATATGGATTGATTAAAGATATAAAGCTCGGTGGAGGATCCTCGTTTACACCTCGAGAATGGGTAAATTTACCTCGCTCAATTTATTTGCTGCTCTCGCATGGGCTTTCCTGGTCGAAGCCGCTCTACCTTCATGTCCGAACACTAGCCAAGCTGAATTCGATTATGTGGTGGTTGGCGCTGGAGCTGGTGGTGGTCCGCTTGCCGCACGTCTCGCTGAAAATGGGTTCTCAGGTATCTCCTAATCTGCATAGGTGCTGTGTCAAATATATTTATTGCCTTCTACCAGTACTTGTTGTTGAGGCTGGACAAAACGTGGATAACGTCAATACAACCATACCCCTTTATTTCGGTCGAGCTGTCGATGGTTTGCCGATTTTTAGCACACACATCTCAACTTATTCAACCCTTTCCAAGACCCGAAATTAGCACTTAACTATACGTTTGATGAATATCCAAGTGGTTTTAGGTTTCAAAACAATGATGCTTGGTAAGAACTCGCCTCGATCAATGACTTAATCTGATCGAAATGTCAGGTACCCTAGAGGCCAAGGCCTCGGAGGATCTACGGTAAAGCAGTATCACATCGACGTATCATTGGTCCCTAAACAAAAGCCAGACGCACAACGCATTAATCAACATTATAGCCAATACTCAGCAGGATTTTGATGGTCTTGCCTCTACCTTCAACGATTCGACCTGGTCGCGTTCCAACATGCAAAATTATTTCAAGAAAATTGAACGTAATCTCTATCTATCACCATCATCAAGCCCTGATCACGGTTTCGACGGATGGCTCAAAACAAACGTCAATCCCAGCCCAGACGTCATCAATCCAAAGTTTCTTGGTAAGTCTGCTCAGTCCTACCTCACCACTATAGTTTTGACAACATTCACATAGACCAGCAGATCGCTGATGTCGTTACTGCATTGGCCACAAGTGATGTCGCAGTCCCCGACCTCAATATACCCGCTGGCGACAGCGCTGCAGGCGTGAATGGCCCAAGCTTCACAACGGACGAAAATTATACCCGCGCGTCCGTTCATTCAAGATTGCTCGATGTACAGAATGTCCAGGCCAGCCGATTACACATTTCTTTGAATACACTGGCCACCAAGGTGTTGATGTGTAAAGACAGAAATGGGCGCCCGAAGGCTTATGGGGTTACTATCGCTCCCGGCGCAAGTTTGCCGATAGCAAATTCGTTTCATGGGAAAACAAACCTTAGATTGACGAATGTTATAGTAAGACGCGAGGTTATTGTGAGTGCGGGTGTATTTCAGAGTCCTCAACTTGTGAGTGCTGGTTTTCGATTCTTGCACGGTTACCCCTTCTAACCCATCCTTATGTTCGTTCGTAGTTAATGGTATGTAGATTTAAGCTTTGCATGATACTGGGTTGAAGCCTCCTCAAGCTCTCCGGGATCGGCGATACCAGACAACTGCGAGCTCACGGAATCGATACAGTAGTGAACTTGCCTGGAGTGGGAACAAATCTTCAGGGTACGGGCAACAATCCCGATTTATACGCAGCAAGCCTAAAATTCATCCTCCCTAGATCACGATGAGGTCTGCGTCGTGTGGAAAATGAAAAGTAATTACTCGATCTTTGAAGGCTGTACTTTCGGATCCGACCCTTCAAAGGACGCGTGCCTCAACTGGTGGGAGAATATAGGTCACACAAACCTCTACGTGTTCGGCCCGACGTTCGATGCCATCACTTCAAAATCCTCGCCCAATCTTCCAGCACCGGATGTCCTGACGTATTATGCTCCAGCATTTTTCCGTGGATTTTTTAGAGGTAAGTTAAGAAAATATTGCTGTTCACAATAACAGCTCACCTGTATCTACTACCATCTCCTAAGGATTTCCTCAAGAACTCGCAGAGAATCATAATGCACTCTCAGCAACTATCCTCAAAGCCCATCCTTCCTCTAAGGGAACAGTTCGGCTCACAGGGTCGCACCCTCAAGATAAGCTAAACATCCAAAAGATGCATTTCCAAAGCCCCGAAGGCCCTCGGGACGTAGCCGATCTACGCGATGCCATCAAGCGCGCTCGTTCTTTTGTGGAAAATTCGATAATTGCACCTCACCTCCAATCAGAATTTTTTCCAGGCTCCCAGGTGCAGTCCGATGAAGAGATTGACACATTTGTGTACGAGAACATCTTTGGTACGTAACACAACATTCTGCGTGTCACATACTTTGATAGATAGTGGTCCCTCGTTTATAGGACACCATGCTTGCTGTACAAACTCCATTGGGGCCGATGACGGTATGTTCTCTGATTCTTAATGTAAATCGCCTTTTTCACCCAGATGAACCCTTTCAGATGTCAATGCGGTCCTGGACGGGGACTTCAAAGTTCGTGGTGTTGCGAATTTGCGAGTGGTGGATGCGAGTGCATGGCCGAACGTTCCCGGATTCTTCGTTACGACACCTACCTATATGGTATGTTGCCATGTCCCTTCCTTCCATTGTTCCTTTACATCGTCATGACCCCAATTTAAATTTTTTTATTAGATATCCGAAAAGGCAGCGGATGTCATCTTGGCCGCTGCCGATAAGGGTACACGTGGATGATTGTAACCTGGATGGCGTCAAACCTGGATTGTCGCCTGGGAAATTGTGTAAGTTCTCGCCGATTAGACACAGACTTATACTTGGAATCTGCCACTCTGGTTCTTACGATTTATGACTCATGAATACGATAATATATCATGAATATACCCTTTAAACACTTATGAGTTTCGGGCTTTAATTAAATTGTTTTGAGGGAGTATGTGCTTTTTCTCTGGTTGCCGGGGGACCCACACCTTCCTGGTTTGGATAACATTCCCGACACAGCCACATGTTCCGACCCTAGATCATTGCAAGCACTCCACGGAGAGCCCTATATATTCCCATGCGTACGGCTGTTTTTTGATCAGTTATTTCGAGGTTCATCTGGGTGGATACTTTATGATTGTACATACATTTTTACGAAATCTCTTCTCCTACGCTTGTTGTCACGGGTACTAGCTTGGACAGGCGTTAAAAATTAAAATAAATACCCCATACCCACTCCTGTCGTGAGGTCCTACCGGAACCTGGGCTTCTAGCAGGTCAATGGATCTTCTATCATGATTCAATATCATGGCTTGGGAGGTAAGGCTTGGAAGATCAAGGCGGCAAACAGCGGGCCGGCGGCCCATAGCCAGAGGTCCCCAAAACTCGAATAGTTGACCCGCCACAAAACCTGAGAGACGTGGAGGCCGGACGCGAAAGCCTATTTTTGACGTAAACTAAGACGATTTAGATGAGTCGTCCTTATACCCTCGCCTCGTAAATGATACATCATTGGCATTTTTCGCCCAAAAGGTCCTGCTGGCGGGCTGTGGCCGGAATATGAATCAGGGGAGATAGCTATAAATTGATCGCTCGGCGGTTTTACTAAGCGAACATCACTTTCTTAAAGACCATCACACGGAATCGTAGGGCATGCTCGTCTCTTTTTCTTAAGCCCCGAATACATCTTTTCAGCCAGCCAAAATCGCCCTTATGTCGAAGGAGAAGCCATTTCCTGGGTTACTGAGCGCCCCACGTATAACAACCTTGTTCGCATCATTACTCGTGGCACTTAGTTCTGGTTCAAACTATGTGTGTTTCGATTCTTCATGTCTTGTATTCTGATCACTCACTCTAGAAGATAGGTTTACTCAGGTGAACCCATAGAGTTGAGCGGCATCGCTCACGCTTCCATTCATCAGTGAACTAACGACTTTTTAGCATATGCACCGCAACTCGGCGCTCGACTTCAAATATCCCATACCCGGTTGAACATTGTTGGCTTAGCAGGAAACAGTGAGCGAGCCCTTTGCGAGTTTACCATCTCTAACAAATTTTCTAGTCGGTGTTTACAGCACTGGCCCCTTTTGGGGCAGGATCGTTGACACACGGGGCCCCCGCATCCTTCTCATATCTGCCTTCATCTTCCTTTTGATAGGCTATTCTGGCATGAGACATATTTATGACGCCGGCGTCTCTGATTCTGCGACAACAATATCGACATTCACATTCTGTCTTCTCGTGTTTTGTAATTACCTTACGGGGGCTGGAGGAAATGGAGGCTTAGCGAGTTCAGTCAATGCTACAGCAAGGTCTTTTCCGGATAAAGCGGTGCGTAGTCATTTGGGCGTCTCATTATCTGAAACTCGATCTAACACTAAGTCTAGCGTGCCACAACCACTGGCATCGTAATCTCGGGCTTTGGTCTTTCGGCATTCCTATTCTCAACAATATCGAATATCGCCTTCGCCGGGAATACATCATCATTTTTGCTCTTGCTTTCGGTAGGCACTGCGGTGCCTATGCTCCTTGGGCTCTTCCTGGTTCGCCCTATCCCACTTCCTCCAACGGATTCCGTCAATGTTTTGGAAGATGCCACCGAGTTCTCGATTGACGACGCAGATTTGAATGGTGGTGGTAGTGATCGGGCACGTCTCTTGGACAACGATGAACTTGACAACAGACATCCTCAGAACCTGTATGTCCGATCGAACGACCGTGTCAGTCATGACCCTCAACGCCACTTATTCATACAGAATCGCCCCTGATTCACGTCGCCTGTCACGGCGTTCAGCTTTGCGGGAGGGTCTCACCCCAAATGTTTTCGGCCGTAAGCTTTGGACAAGCAGTGATTTCTGGCTAATCTTCAGTATCTTGTCGATGCGTATGTTCCTCATAACTATTGTGATGATCGAAAACTCATTATAATACCCAGTGAGCGGAACGGGTTTGATGTGTAGGTCTTTCCGCTGAGCTCGACTCTCGCGAGCTGCAATCTTAATCATGCTTAGATATCAACAACGTTGGTTCCATGTCACAAGCCCTATTTGCTAAGGGTAACCCTGCTTATGACCCTATCGAGGCTGCTCGATGGCAGGCAGACCAAGTGTCCGTTATCAGTCTGATGAACTTTTCCGGCCGAATATGCATAGGTTACTCCTTCCTCGTCTCCGGAGCGATACCACGCTAACCATATTGTTTCAGGTCTAGTGTCGGATTTCGCCAAAAGCAGGTTCGATTTCCCTCGATCCTACTTGATTGTGCTCGTTGCGTTCCTTGTCTTCATCTCGCAAGTCACCGCTGCGAATATCGACAACATCCGACAACTTTGGATGGCCAGTGCACTTCTTGGTCTCGGGTATGGGAGCGTTTTTTCATTGCTTCCTCAAGTGATCATCGAGTGGTTCGGTATTCGTACGTCATCAACATCTCCCTCCATAATACCTATTTTAAATTATAGTCCAAACCCCTTGCAGTACATTTCTCCGAAAATTGGGGCTACCTCTCACTTTCGCCAATGTTTGCGGGGAATCTATTCTCCGTCGCCTTCGGGCGGAATATGGACGCACACGAAACCCCTGCCACGGAATCTGGTCTAGTTGCCGGCAACTCCTCGCCACAGTGTCTGCAAGGGAGGCTGTGTTACGTCGAAATGCTCTACGTGACCATGGGGGCTTGTCTACTCTCCATGGGGCTTGGCGTCTGGGCGGCATGGAGAGACAAGAAGAAATTCGCGGCCGCTCGACCGGCAAGATATGTATCGATCTCATAGATAATGTTGTAGTTCCACCCATCTTGGTTTAGTCTTTGTTGGCGTTTGAGTATCGGACTTGAGGCTGGACCGGTTGGAATATGTAATGATCTTTTTTAGATTTTTCTGGAGACGGAGGATACCCAGATTTGTTCATGCGACGATATAGTGCCTACATGAATCTCATGTGGCTTGACGACTATTTAAATACACAACCCTCATGGTACCGGCTACATGTGCTATCAACGACTCATGATCGAGACTTTAATTATAGCAAGGTACTTCAAGCTTGCTTAGTGCAGAGATTGTATATGGGGATAGTCGCATGCTTATGATGATATTGAGTATCTGTGGAAGGATCTCTCTTATTACCGAGAGTTGGGAAGGGTTTGTACGTACACAATACATTGAGTGATCTGTGCGTCAATCTGGAAAGCTCCTGACATATCCGTCCCAAATCGATGGATGTCAACTATCGGTCATTTCAATTTATATCCGTTCCGATGTGGTGTCTTAGTATTAGGTAAATACTAGATAAGACAAGTAGGTATCCATGGGGGTACACTACGAGTCGTCACAAACTTTGAGGAAACGCTTGTGCGTTTCCAAGTAAGAATCGTCGAACAGGAATATCAGACTTAGGTGGGAAAAGGATATATCCCGGAATCCGAGAGGTAGTAAACCTTAATTTCCTGCTCTAAGACCACAAGCGCTTCGACTGTCTGCGCAAGCGTCCTCAACTTAAAGGGCATTTACAGAGCAAAGTTCGAAGATAGGATAAACAAATTTATAATTCCTAGTTACTTCAACTAGAGATTCAAAGTGAGATGCCATTCGTACAATACATACTGCAGATAACTCGAGCTAACTAGTCTGGGGTCTGAAGCCGAAATCAAGTAAAGATACACTATTTAAATGTCTGATTGTCCTATTCATATCTGAATCACGTTTGCGCACTGGTCTTGACATTGAATGAATCCTGCTTCTCTCGATCACTGGACTGGGCAAAGAGACGACCAGTGCGCAGCTTGACTTCATGAAGCCAACCATCGGTGTTCGCTTCCGAAATCGTGTGAGGGCTGAATATATTCCTCGGGCGAGGGAATTTCCGATTACCAACGAGCTGATTGGCAGCGCTGATGACGGCGCGGCATTTCGAGGTCGAGACGCCCGATGATATGCCGACGCCCCAAACCTTCCCGGAGCCCGGCCCCCCAGAGGCATCAGCAATGGACATCTCGATAAAGGTCGCTATTTTTGCATGGGAAGGATTTTCGGCGTTGATCGTCTGGGAAGTGGAATCGCAGATGTTCAGTTCCAGGTTAAGGTCGACTCGCAGTGACTCTAGAATAGCAAGCACGGGACCAAGGCCATCACCCTGAACGGTACGTCGTATCCCGTCTACAGAAAGGTCTCCTTCAAAGCGCAATAAGCTACCAACATCATCACTTTGAATTAGATTTTGGGGATCGTCGGAGTAGTCCGATACAGGGGAGGACGGTTCGCGTGATGATGGTGAGAGGGGAAAGAGGCGGAAGGAGTGCAAGAAGAGCCGCCCGATGGGCTTCGAATCTAAACAATATGTTTGCTTGAATGCAGTTATAATCAATGCAGCTGTCATCTCCTTTCCAATCCGTTCGCTCTTCTCCTGAACGACCTTATAAAAGGCGATCTGCATCCGCCTTGGGAGATCGAGGAGCATTTCCTGTTTGATCATATATGCAGTCCCGGCCTTTCCGCTTTGACTGCTCACTCTAATAAGGTTTTCGTAGCCGTATCCGAGGTCTTTTGGGTCGAGGGGAATGTATGGCATCGACCAATGCTTAATTCCTTTACCAGAGCGATCTACTTCAGCCCACCTCAATGCTTGTGCGTCAAGGCCTTTCTTGATTGCGTCCTGGTGGGTCCCTGCAAATGCGGAAAAGACCAGCTGCCCAGCATAGGGGTAACGGACGGGGATTTCCATCTCGTTGCATTTACACACAAGTGCGACGGTTTCAGCAAGACGAGAGAAATCAAGGTTCGGGGAGACGCCTTGAGAATACATGTTGAGGGCTAAAGTGATTAGGTCGACGTTTCCTGTTCGTTCCCCGTTGCCCAATAGGCAGCCTTCGATACGATCACCACCTGCAAGAAGACCTAACTCTGCTGCTGCGACGGCAGTTCCTAAGTGTAATGTAAATCATTTGACTGGAGAATAATAAAATGACTCGTACCTCGGTCATTGTGGGGGTGGATGCTGATGATAACAGAGTCGCGCTGGTTGATATGTGTGCTGAAATATTCTACCTAACAAGATATAAGCCAACTGATTACCTGGTGATGAATAGTATAAACTTACCATATCGGCATAATGGTTACTTGGAGCGCATTCTACAGTTGCAGCCAGGTTAAATATCATTTTCTCATCGGGGGTAGCTTTTCCCCATGTCTCAAGAACTTGATTACCAAGGTCAACCGCGAACTCTACTTCTGTCTGAGAAAACGTCTCAAGGCAGTAATTAAGTGTAAAACGAGTCCCTAGATAGGCATGAGTCGTCAAAGAGATATGCAAAGGGGAACTTCCGTACCCGAACGAGCCGTTTCCTCTTCTGTGAGCTTTTTGACTAATTTGACAGCGTTAAGTGTCAATTCAATAGTCTGTTCTTTGGTATTACGGAATACGACCTCGCGAAAAACGGGTGAAACAGCGTTATAAAGGTGTATGATTGCATGTCTGGTCCCAGCAAGGGAGTCGATTGATCGCTTGATGAGATCAGGGCGAGCAGGGGTGATAACCTGAAGGAAAAAACTATGAGCCATAGCCATGACTAGAACTGGAGGATACTGACTTGTAGCGAAACATCATCGGGGACCTCCCGATTCTCGATGATCGACCTCACAAATTGAAATTCTTGTTCTGATGCGGACGGATAAGCCACTTCAATTTGCTTGAATCCACATCTGACAATTTCTCTAAACACCGCGAGTTTCAGAAACCATATTACCGAATTCATCACAACAAACCTAAAGAGGTCCAATTTGGTCGCGTTGCTCATAGGGTTGACCAAAGCTTGGTTACCATCCCGAAGATCTGTTGACAACCATGTTGGTGCAATGGTCGTCCTCCGGTTGGGCCACTGTCGAATATAATTTGAGGGGAATGGCACGGCAGTGTATGGCAAGTATTTCTTGGATGGATCAGAGCTATCAAAAGATATTTGAATACGTGCCAAAGCAACTGAGTTGTCACTTACAGCATAGGCATGATATTTTTGAAAAAGAAAGGGGTCGTTGTTCGTAAAGTTAATTCTGAGGATGATCAAGAAACGAGAATTGGGTGGTCTTAAGTAGTAAAGTGGCGTCCATTTCGGGCGAAGAATCCTCACTGGAGTTGTATTGTTTCTCACAAATTTTGAATGTTTTCGATGTGGTTTGGAGTTTTTCATGCGCGGAAGAGTGCATAGCTTATCCGAAGAAACTTCTTTGTAACTATGCACTTGCCCCTGGCCGTTCCGGGACTGGGCAGATGACTCGGACGAATTCAAACGTTTCCCGTCAGAGCAACATCGTCACAGGGGATTCGTGAGACTAAAATCCAAGATGAAAAGTCGAAGGAGAGATCCAGGAGTCTGTATAACGCACCGCCTTCACGGATTTGGTTTCGTTGAATCTCTCCGATCTTTAAGCTTTATCCCACAGGTGCCATAACGAACCCGTCCAACGGCGGACACCGTGCCAAGCCGATGATGTATATTTTTACATTCTGAAGATGCACGGCCTTTTCGGCAGCAACTACACACTCTAGAGAGATATTATTCGATCATGCGAAGTTTGATGCTATGTTAGGTGCTGGCAGGTCTCCACGTGCGGAACTTGTCGACGAATCATAGGCAGTAATCCCGCATGTATGTGAATATGGATAATGTTGACCGAGGGGCGCTGATCATCAACCAAGGGCTAGCCGTTGACTAATATCTACATATGGCGTTAGGGTGCATTCAGGGGAGTTCAAACTCAACAACGTACTTACCGTCATATCAGGAAAAGAAAAAGAATCCCCGAGTCAATCCTGCGGTATTATTGACCTCTTCATATAGAATTTCTTCAAGCATCGGGTGCAGATATAAGAAAGCGATAAACAGTAAGCATTTACTTGAAACTTGCCTCTCAATGTTAGCCGTGAAAGGACAATCCAAGTTACCAAAAACCACCTTATGTACCCGTAGAAATCGGATTACGTAACCCTCCATCATTGGCAAGTTCCGAATCCTATTCAGCTTGCTGTCCAAAGTTCAATTCCAGGATTTTGGCTAAAGCTACACATCCTGGGATAGCTCGCAAGTTGTCCTACTCGGATTTTATTCGACATCCTGAAAGCACACAAGTCCGAGGGCTAACTAGCTCCTCAGCGGGTGAAAAAATCCCCTAAACAAGTAATTTTCGCTCTCGCGATTCTAACGCGCTCCTCCGTTGTTTCCACAGTAGCTTCCCAGATTTTCTGAAACAGTGTGAATTCTGCAGCCTTGTTGTGTTCAATAACGAATCTCGCAAATTCTACTCCTTCTCTTGGCATGAGTTTCGAAGATAGGGCATACGGTCATCGATTTGCGTCGGACATTCGTTCGAAATTTCGAAATGGGAGATGGTACAATTTTGGGTTCTACACACTTTTAACTAGGTTTCGCCGTTCTTAGTCTGGTAAACTACAACTCTCAGCTTCTCCCTCTCATCTCAGAATACAATGGTATCTAGAACACCCTCTTACACCTCTGAAACACAAGTCTCCACGTCCGGTATGTGCTCTCCTTATCTAAATTCTAATATTAACTATGCACAGGCCATACCATAACCTCAAGAGACACCCCATTGTTTCCCGAGGTTAACAAAGCTCAAAACACCTCTGACTACGATGCAACCACCTCCCGGTCCCATCATACTTCTCCCACTGTCAGCGTAGGTGCTCAAATAAATGACAAAGAATCAAGTGAGAGCCTTGACACGGAAAATATCATCGGATGGGATGGCCCCGATGACCCTACGAATCCAAGGAATTGGACGAAAGGTTGTCGGTGGGTCGTGACACTCGTTGTCAGCTTGTTCACTTTCATTAGGTTTGACAATCCAACCTTCGAATTTTTCTTAGGCTTACCATGTGTGGAGCCCCGTCGCATCGTCCATATCGTCCCCAGCATTGCAGATTATTTCAAAAGACCTTGGAATCCCCGCAGGATCGATCTTAGAGAACATGTCATTGTCTATATTTGTCCTTGCCTACGCCATTGGGGTACGCGGTCTAATTGCACCCATGTGATTTTACCTTTCCTCACTGGCTATTTTGGTAGCCTTTGATCTGGGGTCCACTTTCCGAGTTGTATGGACGGCTTTTAATTCTTCAAATCTCTAACATCTTTTTTTTGAGTAAGCTTCATCATGTTGTTTGTATCTCTATTTACTGAGATGGCTAGTTTTTAATACTGCATGCGCGTTCGCCAGAACACCCACCCAGATGCTGGTCTTCCGGTTCCTTGCGGGGTTTGGTGGCGCGGCGCCTCAATCACTAGGTGGGGGAATTGTTGGGGATCTCTGGTCACCTGAGGAAAGAGGTATGGCTATGAGCCTATATTCATTAGCGCCTTTAGTCGGTCCCTCAACGGGTCCATTGGTCGGTGGGTGGATTGCAGAACGCGTCCAGTGGCAATGGGTTTTCTGGAGCGTCAGTATCTTTGATGGAATCTTGCAAATTTGTGGATTTGTAAGTGATCTTGCCCGAGGACATGCGTTCCCTAAATAGCTTTCACAGATATTTCTCCGTGAAACATACCCACCAGAACTATTAAAAAGAAAGGCCAGGGCGATGCGGAAAGCAACGGGCAATTCGACTTTGCGATCAGTATTTGAACACCCTGGAAGACATTGGACCACTGTTATGGCGCATGGGATGGTCAAACCTGTTGTATTCCTCGCGACGGAACCCATCGTTCAGGCGGTCGCTTTATATATGGCTATCTTATACGGCGTACTCTACCTCAGTTTAACAAGTCAGTTTTACTTCGCGCCTTCCCTTAGTAAATTTTTGTTTCTCAATAACGTTTTTAGCCTTCGTAAAGGTTTACACCAATCAATACGGGGAAACTAGGGGCATAGCAGGGGTACATTACCTAGCTATAGCATTGGGATCCACAGGTCGATTTCCTCATTCCTTGTCCGCGGAAACTCGTCTCATGTTCTAACTGTGCAGTCGGTGGTCAAGTTGGGGCTCGCGTCTTGAATACCGTTTATCGTAAATTGAAAGCTAAGAACGGTGGAGTTGGAACTCCAGAGATGAGGTACTATGGAATTCATTTTCATGATAGTGTAGGAATTCATACGGTCCAATAGGTTACCCCTTCTTATGGTATCTGCAACAACACTCCCCATTGGCCTCTTAATCTATGGTTGGTCAGCGAATGCGCGGGTTTTCTGGTTTGTTCCTGGTAGGCACACAGTACATACTCAAGTTGCTCCCATCCTGACACTCCCGAATAGATTTAGGAGTTTTTATCTTCTCAATTGGGATAGGTAGTAACCCTTTCATCAGTTAGTGGGCCCACCAGGCTAACATTTTTTTAGGTGGAAACTGGACTTGCATTCAAACCTATCTTGTGGGTCTTGAACGCGATATTTCCGGCTGACAAAAATTCATATGGCACTCCAGGTCGATAATTACGCCCTCCACGCCGCAAGCGCTATTGCCGGGGTCGCATCTTTTCGTGCATTCGCAGGCTTCGGATTCCCCCTTTTCGCAGATAAGATGTATGGCACTCTAGGCAATGGTACGTCCAGAAGCAGATGTTTGTCTATCGCCTCGGAGTTACTGAATCCTCTTACAGGGTGGGGGAACACGATCCTTGCACTCATCTGCCTCGTCATCGGGTGCCCGTTGCCGTTTGTATTTTACAGGTACGGGCCTAAGCTGCGCGCGCTAAGCAAATCAGCTTCCGTGGAAGTTGCGTTGTAGATAGTACACGCTAGACACATGTGAAATAATTTGTCGTTTCGTGAGGTGCGATTCTGGGCTGGGCGACAGGCGACGGGTTAAATCAATAGAGTACAAAGGCAAGATAAAAACAAAAAAACCTAACTAGTCCATCTTACCATACATCGAAAGGATATCTCATCCCAACCAGACAAATGGAAATCAGCCCGAGCCCGGTATCTCTCTGACATAGGTGTGAATGTGGCCCAGATCTTGGGACAAACCTTTCAGATTAAGCACCGATGACGAGGCCAAGGGGAGGTAATGAACCGAATACTATCCAATCAAAAAAACGACCGCGAGAATGGGTCTGGATAGGTCTGAATGAGTACGTACTCCTTCGTGGCGTCGTCGGCCGGTGGTGCTTACGAGTAAATTCTCGCTTGCACCGCACCGCGTGGAAAAATTCCACCGAAGGGGTATGAATCAGAAACCGCAAAAGGCAATTTGCACCTTCCCAAAGCAAAGGGAACGCAAGACGATTTTCGCTGTGAGAGAGTCTTCTCGGTTACCGATATGTTGGTGTATTCCTACAAACCATGGTTGCAAGGGCCTACAAATTTGATCGGTTGTGGATCATTCTCTCTAAGAATGACATCAACAATCTATTCTGTCATAATACGATCATATAAAATAATACTTCCTTAGTTTAGGCTATAATTTTTTCAGGTGGATCGGCATCCTAGTTGCTGGATACTGTGGCACAGAAGTTGTAGAAAAACTCCGGGTCATAGTCAAGGAATTTAGGGTAACGGCTTTAGGTTTAGAACCCACCACGATAAGAAATCATGCTCGAATCTGGAATCTGGAGGTTTCTAATTCACACGAGGCCCTTCGGGCCGGCGGTGGCAGCGGCAATGAAAGATAGTGATCAGCTCAATATCGATTTGCACAGTACATACTGTGAGAATAGCCAAGACAAAGTCCTGATCGGAGGGCAGGAACAGGAAGACTCCAAGTCGAATGGATCATAATGTTGTCATCAAGACTCAAGAGGCCGTGTGTTTTGTACTTCGCACCTTCTCTCCAATCCAATGTTCTCTATCCCAGCAATGGTAGCAATGAGTGAAAATTTACACGCTTTCCTGTTCGATCCTCTCGATCGAAATGGGCTGTCTCCGCGGGAAGCTTTGGATTAGACACCGTGGACGGGAACGATGATTTGCTCCACACCTTGGCGTGTTGGTTTTGTTACTGAAATTGAAAAATATACCATTGTCCGCAGCCACCTCGAAAATTTGCTTGGCTTCATTCTCAGTGAATGTTGCTACTCACTTGTAGACGTGGCCGTGGTATTGTATCCTGGAATGATCTTGAATGCTTCTCCCAATATATCCCACCATTGACGCCTCCTCCGTGTATCTAGGGCCGCGGATGAAAATACCCTCTACTCCAATCGAAAGCCATTGCCAAGTTTGCCAGCAGAAGATAGAATGCTTAAAACTTTAGACGACGTGGAGTGTTGGCCGGGAGAAATTAACATTGTCGTGCTGTTTAATGATCTTCCAGAACATATGAAGAGAGAGTAGGTGGAGACTTTAGGTGTGTGAAGAACGTGTGAAGAAGTGGGACTATTCAGCGCTTCAGTTTTTGGTCTGTTACAGATTTTGGTCCTTGACTTTCGGATGGTGCGAGCAAGATTTAGTCTGATTAAACGTCAACGGCGAAAGCCTGCCATGGAACTCGTTCCTATCTTGAGTCCGGATTGATGCGATGGACATTACATCTATTCACCCACAAGATGTCCTCCGAGGTGACTGAGTCCAAGTAGTGCGACACGGCGAACGTAGTTGAACCACGGTTGATTAGGATTCACGCCAAAAGGAAGTCCGTACCTGACGAGCCTGAGAGAATTTCTTTCTATTCCCCTCGCTCCCAAACATTTCACGAGGCACGGTATGGAGACCTAGCGTGGATCGAACCATTCTTGAGAATGTAGCAAGAGTGATAAGTGAGGGGGTGAGAGTGTTAAAAATGATATATCGGAATTAGAATTGAGATTTTCACTAGAACTCGTATTCAACAACTTCCAAGTTCTAGCAGTTATCTATCAGTAAACGAGCTGTCCTGTGCTTACATATTAGACGGGTCTTACAACCACTGCAGTATTTCACGAAGGGCTCGACTCACAAGTTTGAAGTTCTCAAATTTTACAAGGAATAGCCCGTTGAAAGTAAAGAGAAGAAGGTGAGGCTTGTTAATCGCACCCACACTGCTGTGTGAACGGTGAATATGATGGCTGTTGTAAATAGGTCCAAATAAACTCGGACCAGGCCCGGATAAATATCCCATTTGAAGATTCGAGTGCTTACGTAGACTCGTGACCACTCCCTCAGACACAGTTGGCGACTTTCCGCCCCATGCACGTGACGCCCGAAAAGGAAATTTTTCTCCCATTGTGTCTTTCGCCCCAATTTAGAGGGACGAGGCCATGCCAAGGTTATAATGTTGGCCAATAATGTAGCCAAGGTAATGACTTAAGAAATTTGGTCCCAATCACTGGTAATCATTGAATATAACACTTAGGAATTGGACTTAAAATTAATGTGTTAGATACAGAGGTTTGGGGAGGTATGACATTAATAATATAGTTGAGGGGGGAGGTGCAATACTAAAACCCCAGAATCTATCCTATACTGCAGTCAATGGCCAAATTTCGCGATGATTCCAACTTGGCATTGAGCAAAGCTGAGTTTCAGATCTCATCTAACATTTGTTCCATATCGAGACGCTTATCTAATCTTACATAACTGCTTGCCTCATTAGGGAGTCACGTGTATGGGGCGGAAACTCAAAACCTCTCAGACACGGGATGAAAGAGACGATCCCTGTGGAGGGACTGGTGAAGCTGAGTTTAAATTAGTAGGGTACGTCAACATGATCGAAATTTTCTAAAAAGGATGTTCAAGTCTACTATTTATGGTAATGAGCCAAAACGGGGATACGTCACGTTGTCATTTGGAGGGCGCGCCGTGTCAACAGCAACTTCGTCTACCATGCATCCCGACTCACTGATTGAGAAAAAAAATGAAAATACAATACTTCCGACACGACACATATCTCTGAAAATACAAGCCCATAAGCAAGAATGCCTTTTACTTACATTGACCAGCAGAATAAACACAGTGACGCTTAACCTAATACTCCAATGCTGTTATAACATACAACAAACCATATTTTTTTTCTAATTTTTTTGATACCCCAAGAGTATTAACATTATGAGAAACACAAAGGCTCTGTGAGCTCAAGGTTGCAGCGAGCTAGCTGATCATGATAGGAGAAAAAAGTTTTATATTTTCATTCTTCATGAACATGAGCGCTGAGCTCCAAACGATGGACATGACAATAACATTATTCTTAGCATGATAACGTGACCTATCCCCGTTTGGCTCATTACCATAAACAGTAGACTTGAACATCCTTTTTGGAAATTTTCGATCATGTTGGCGTACCCTACTAATTTAAACTCAGTTTTACCGGTCCCTCAACGAAAGCATCGTCGTTTCATCTTGAGTCAGAGGGAACGGTCACCGGTCTAGTGCTTACGAGGAAATTGGAATGTGCAGAGGTCGATATCATTAAATTTATTCAAGGGTACAAAATCAATGGAAGTAAGGGTATCTCGTGCCAAATGCGATGTAAATGTCTCTAATGCTTCATCTAAATATTATACTGTTGGAAGAAATGGTAAGAAATATATGATACGGCTGAATACAATTATCATCCTTCATTCGAATCATTTGATAATAACTAGAGTATGAGTCGAGGACCACTGTATTACCAGAGGAGGCGGCTCGTACGCGACATGGCTCGCCGAAGCCAACTGCTATCACTTGTTGTAGAATGTGCGGGCTGAGAAACAATCACATTTATAGGTAATGGAAGCTCTCGAGTCCCAACTAGTTGATTGGCGGCGCTAATGATAGCACGACACATGGATGTTGCACCTTGTGAGGATATGCCAATGCCCCAGGCGTCCGCCAAACCGGGTTTTCCGGGAGGTTCGCCACGCAGAGACATTTTTATAAAGGCCGCCTCCTTCGAATGTGTTGAGTTATTGGTATCAATGATCTGGGTTGAGAATTCATGGATCGTCAACTCTAACCCAAGGTCAGCTCTTAGTGCTTCCAGGACGGCGGACATCAAGTCGTGACCGTCTCCTCGGATTGTCCGTTGTTCGCCGTTTACTATAACCTCTCCTTCAAAGTGCAAAACATCTTCTCTGGGGGCCGAAGGACGCGAGTCATCCGAATGATCCGAAAGGCGGGGAAATAGCTCAGAGGACAGTGGGGCTGGGGAGTTTAAGTGATGGGAATGCAGAAAGAGCTTGCCAATAGGTTTGGAATCCAAGGAATATGTCTGCTTAAACGCCGAAGTAATCAATCCCGCCGTCATCTCTTTCCCAGTTCGCTCGCTCTCCTCCTGGACGATTTTGTGGAATGCGACCTGTATTTGTCGAGGGAGATCCACCATCATTGTCTGTTTTATCACATATGCGGCTCCAGCTTTCCCACTCTGACTGCTTACCCTAATCAAATTCTCATATCCATAACCAAGATCCTTTGGATCAAGAGGGATGTAGGGCATCGCCCAGTATTTAATTCCTTCACCAGAGCGATCGACGTCGGCCCATCTCACGGCTTGTGCGTCGAGGCCTTTCTTGATTGCATCCTGGTGGGTACCCGCGAACGCAGAGAAGACTAGCTGCCCAGCATAAGGGTAGCGGGTGGGAAGGGACATCTCATTACACCGACAAACGAGCGCCACTGTTTCGGCGAGCCTGGAAAAATCGAGGCCAGGGGAAACACCTTGGGAATACATGTTGAGGGCGAGAGTGATGAGATCGACATTTCCGGTCCTTTCCCCATTACCCAGGAGACATCCTTCGATACGATCGCCGCCGGCAAGAAGGCCTAGCTCTGCTGCCGCAACGGCGGTGCCTATTCAAATAAAAATAAGTGGGTTAGGAAGCTGACAAAATTCGCACCTCTGTCATTATGAGGATGTATACTCAGAGTAACGCAATCACGCTGATTAATATGTGCACTGAAATACTCGACCTATATGATTATGAACCAACCAGATGAGATCGTAATCGCAACAATAATTAACATCACTTACCATATCTGCATAATGGTTACTAGGAGCACACTCAACGGTCGCAGCCAAATTAAATATCACTTTATCGTCGGGAGTAGCCTTGTCCCAAGTGTCGAGGACTTTATTCCCAAGATCGACTGCGAACTCGATTTCAGTTTGGGAAAATGTCTCGAAGCAATAATTTAGGGTAAAACGCGTTCCTATGGATTCCGTGAGTTATTGATGATGTGAAGCTCTGTTCTCGGAAATTCTCGGTACCTGATCGAGCTGTCTCTTCTTCTGTTAACTTTTTGACAAGTTTGACCGCACTAAGGGTTAGCTCGATAGTCTGTTCCTTCGTGTTACGAAACACTACTTCACGAAAGATGGGTGAAACTGCATTGTAAAGGTGAATGATAGCGTGCCGAGTCCCAGCCAAAGAATCGATTGATCGTTTGATAAGATCAGGGCGGGCAGGAGTAATGATCTAATGAGTGTTGTGAGCGTGAGTGTGTTCAAAGTCGATAACACTCACTTGTAATGATACATCATCAGGAACTTCGCCGTTCTGGATGATTGATCTCACGAATTGAAATTCTTGTTCCGAAGCAGAGGGGTATGCTACCTCTATTTGCTTGAAACCAACCTTAACGAGCTCCCTATTATGCCGTTATTGAACATGTATCAAGACTCCATGTGTAACAACAGACCTAAAGAGCTCCAGTTTGATGGTATTGCTCATCGGGTTTACCAACGCTTGATTGCCATCCCGAAGGTCAGTTGAGAGCCACGTGGGTGCAACGGTAGTCCTTCGGTTGGGCCATTGGCGGATGTAGTTTGGAGGAAATGGTACAGCTGTATAGGGCAGATATTTCTTCGATGGATCCGTGCTGTCGGTGAAGGTTTAGTGGGAGTATATTTCACACAACAGCTACCTACAGCATAAGGATGAGCTTTCGGTGGTGGAGATCAAGTTGAGGATGGTGGATAGTGACGAAGAGAGATCTCCTGGCGGGCTTTATATAGGGATCACATAATTTCTGTTGCAAAACTTAGCCGGCTATGAGATTTCTCATAAGACAGATGTCACTTTACCGATACGATTGAGAGAGCTGCACTCCCTGAGGTAAAATAAGGTGTACGCCAAGAGCTCTTATCCGAAAATAGAACCCGAAATGACGGGTTGGTCCTTGTTGGTCCTATTAATCCCTACTTCCCGTATCAATATGTGATGAGTGATTAAGATAAGTCTTCATAGGTATCCTATTTCCCCACTACGATGCGTATACCGCCAAAACCTTGAACAAACCAACCCGGCATAACTTCAACTTGAGGCGGGATGTTGTTCCAACCGCCTATGTACAATGCACTCCACAGCGACAAGTTCGGCTCCATTATTGGTCGGCACACTCTAGAACCGGTGCCAAGACAACGACCGTTTTTTTTCTGAGGCGAACGAGAAGGGGAACACCCAAGTTTAGTTGATGATGACATGGCGGCGAAGCCAACCGGTGGCGTCTCATTTTGGTTTCGATTGCGGAGCTGTTTAGCGTATTTTCCATATCTACCGTCGGCTGAAAGCACATTGAACAAGCGGTAGTATAGGGTGGTGTTGAAAATCTAGAGTGACAGGATTGATAGTGTCAAGGCCAACGTTGGCAAATCCATGAAGCAAGGGCATGAATAGCTTTGAACAAAAAAGATGGTGATGAACAAGAAAATTAACGTTCATTAATCATTGCCAAGACTTGACTGAGGATTGAATAAAGGCCTAAACGCTTACGTATGCCAAGATTCTCAAGTCAAACAAAGCCGAGTCGATCTTCAATTCTGCAACGTTTCCTCTTCGCACTATACGAGTTCATAAAACCCTACTGAAAAAAAAGTTGGAGGGTTCCTTTCAAAGATGAAAACCGAGTAAGGTCATAGCTAAATGAATGAACGAGGTGGCGTCCCAAGCTCAAAAATTCCTATTTTTGGTCAATAATCCCATGGCATACCAATGAACACAATCGACTGCGTACTCAGGATACGTCGGGCATTCCGTAATAGCTATGAACTTGGGATAATTCATCTCGATACACGTTCCATACCAAGCATTCTTTCCAGACAGGTTTTTCGGCTCTCTTCTATCCGTCGGTCGAGATATCGGGAATGTTTCGTAAAAATAGCGCAAATTTCACTACTCGGAGGGTATTTAGCGAAGCTAGTTGAAACTTATTTTACTGTCCAAGTGGAGTCAACCTCCAAACGGGATTGGTTCACAGCTATTTCGAACCAATCGACATAAAAACAAGACACTGGAATTCTCATCCCTTGGTGCAGCGCGATTACTATAATGTCGCAACTACCGTCCGCTCATTTCCCCCAAATATCAATTCCTGTTTCAAGTAAGAAGTTACATTTACTCTCAAGTTGGGTGAAAAAGTCAATGCATTCACAACAGATAAAATTTTCATCTCAACGACGATCCCATCACCTTCCCAAGATGCAGAAAAGTCCTCACATCTTCAAGGCTATGAAACAGCAACTCCTAGTCTGCGAACATACGATACATCTCCAACTGCTAGTGTAAATAACTCTTCTGCCGAACTTGACAAATTCTCGGAGCACGACCGCAATGCCGAAGTTGAAACTATTATCGGGTGGGAGGGTCCTGGAGATCCTATGAATCCACGAAACTGGCCAAAAGGTCAACGGTGGGGAGTGACGCTTGTTGTTAGCTTATTCACTTTCATCAGGTTGGGTAATATTGTTCGTTCAACATCTGAGTCTAACCCCATACATACAGTCCTGTCGCATCGTCCATTTCATCCCCATCATTATCCATGATCTCGAAAGATCTAGGGATTCCTCCAGGATCCATCCTGGAAAACATGTCATTATCTATATTTGTCCTTGCATACGCTCTTGGGGTATGTTTTAAGTACTGTTTCTTGAATATCACCACTAATGATCTTAGCCATTGATCTGGGGCCCACTGTCTGAATTGTATGGCCGATTGGTAATACTCCAAATTTCGAACATCTGGTTTTTAAGTAAGTTTTCATAGGTCTAATATCCCTCCTTTTGATCAAACGAGTCTAGTCTTCAATACATTATGCTCCTTTGCGAAAACGCCCACTCAGATGCTCCTATTTCGGTTCCTTGCAGGCTTTGGTGGTGCGGCACCTCAGTCTCTAGGTGGGGGCGTAGTTGGTGACCTCTGGTCACCTGAGGAACGGGGAATGGCTATGAGTGTATACTCATTAGCACCTCTTGTAGGCCCTTCAACTGGTCCGCTTGTCGGTGGTTGGATTGCCGAGCGTGTCCAATGGCAATGGGTATTTTGGAGTGTGAGTATCGCAGATGGTATTCTACAAATCGCAGGAGTTGTAAGTCAGCATCTAACCATTTAATTCTCTCATCCTCAAAACCGACTCTTAGATATTCCTTCGCGAAACCTACACACCAGAGTTGCTGAAAAGAAAGGCGCGTCTCCTCCGCAAAACCACGGGCAATTCGAATATCCGCTCCTCATTTGAGCGTCCTGATCGACACTGGACCGCGGTCATGGCGCGTGGAATCATCAAACCTATTGTATTCCTTGGGACGGAACCTATCGTCCAGGTTTTTGCCCTATACATGGCCGTTCTATATGGTGTGCTCTACCTGAGTTTAACTAGTTAGTTTTTACGTCAGCTTAGACCGAAGAGCTTTCTTATCCAGCCCGTTTTCAGCTTTCGTTAAGGTTTATACAGATTTGTACGGCCAAACACGAGGGATTGCAGGTTTACACTACCTAGCGATAGCGCTGGGTTCTACAGGTATGCTTTTGTTCAACCATTGCTTATCTTGCTCACTGGCTGTTCAGTTGGTGGGCAGGTCGGCTCACATGTTCTAAACTCGGTGTATCGTAAATTGAAAGCTAGAAATGGTGGGGTAGCAACTCCAGAAATGAGGTGATGAATTTCGTTTTACTTGCTTTCACTACCTGGCCAATCCAAAGTAACAGATTACCTCTTCTCATGGCATCCGCGACGACACTTCCCATTGGCCTGTTGATTTATGGATGGACTGCCAACTCGCGGGTTTTTTGGTTCGTTCCTGGTGAGCTTACATAGTATATCAGCGTTCGACAACAAAGAGTAACATTTGCAAATAGATTTAGGAGTTTTTATTTTTTCTATTGGCATCGGTGTTTATTATCCACTTTCCTCAACTCGGGATTAAGCTGACGTCTCCTAGGCGGGAACTGGACTTGTATCCAAACATATCTCGTGAGTTCTCTCCGTTTTACCTGGTATCACCTAGATTCTTATCAACTCAGGTCGATAATTATGCCCTTTACGCCGCAAGCGCAATTGCGGCAGTTTCATCATTTAGAGCCTTTGCAGGTTTCTCCTTCCCTCTTTTCGCGGATAGAATGTATGGTACATTAGGCTACGGTGCGTTTCTCGTCTCATCAATGGTGTGATTTCCATTTGTAGACTAACGGCTATAATGTCAGGTTGGGGCAATTCGGTTCTTGCTTTGATCTGCCTTATAATTGGGTGTCCAGCACCATTTATATTTTACAAGTATGGTCCTAAGCTGCGTGCATTGAGCAAGGCGGCTTCTGTGGAACATGAACCATAAATAAATCATTAGTTTTTAGACATTTTGTAATAGAAAGTCGAGGAAGAAACTTCATGCCTGACCTGATATCTCGCTCTTTCAAAATTGTTTGACTTCAACCAAGTTTGTTATGCTCTGATGTCAGGCTAGAAACCTCTATGTTTGTGTTTGAAAACGAAGTTTATCGAATTCACGGATACCTCAAGTTAATTGCATGAAGGCTGATATAAATCAAGTAACTGAAAGATTAGATACAGTCAAAAACCTATGAGTATGCAATGTATGTCAAGCTAAAGGGTGCAATAATACAGTATGAAGGCTGATGATATGTGAGAGAGGCGGGAAAGTAACATTGAGAAGCGGGAAAGGCAATCCCAGACGGCTGGGTATCGGAATAGGTGTTTTCGGCACGCTTCAAAAGGGTAACGACAGCCTGTTACCACTTTCCTAGAAATGAATCTGGGAGCGAGATATGAGCAGCAATGTAGCTGTTAAATAAATAGATGGGCGATTCAATGGTACGGGCCAAAAGGGAAACGATGGGGTGGCTGTGTTTTGTGAATCGGGTCGGGAAGAACAAGGGACAAGGCGAGAAAATATTGCCGACATGACCAAGACCCAACCAGTTGATATATCAGCCTTTGAAGGCAGCATAAAAGTGTTGATAGATCGAAATGGTGCTTCTGACCAGAGGTAGTTGATGTATCAAAATGCCAGCTATGACCGAGAGCACATACTCCCTTAAAACAACTTAATTAAAGCCCGAAACTCCTAGGTATTTAAAGGGTATATTTTCAGAATATATTATCGTATCCATGAGTCATAATAGGTTTAATCGTAAGAACCAGAGCGCCAGAGTCCAAGAATAAATTTGTGTCTGATCGGAAACTCACACAATTTCCCAGGTTACAATCATCCACGTGTACCCTTACCGGCAGCGGCCAAGATGACATCCGCTGCCTTTTCTGATATCTAATAAGAAAAAAAAATTGGAGTCACGACGATGTAAAGGAACAATGGAAGGAAGGGACACGGTAACATACCATATAGGTAGGTGTCGTAACGAAGAATCCAGGAACATTCGGCCATGCACTCGCATCCACCACCCGCAAATTCGCAACACCACGAACTTTGAAGTCCCCGTCCAGGACCGCATTGACATCTGAAAGGGTTCATCTGGGTGAAAAAGGCGATTTACATTAAGAATCAGAGAACATACCGTCATCGGCTCCAATGGAGTTTGTGCAGCAAGCATGATGTCCTATAAACGAGGGGCCACTATCTATCAGATTATGTGACACACAGAATGTTGTGTTACGTACCGAAGACGTTCTCGTACACATATGTGTCAATATCTTCATCGGATTGCGCCTGGGAGCCTGGCAAAGTTTCTGATTGGAGGTGAGGCGCAATTGTCGAATTTTCCACAAAAGAACGAGCGCGCTTGATGGCATCGCGTAGATCGGCTACGTCCTGAGGGCCTTCGGGACCTTGGAAATGCATCTTTTGGATGTTCAGCTTATCTTGAGGGTGCGACCCAGTGAGTTGAACTGTTCCCTTAGAGGAGGGATGGGCTTTCAGAATGGTTGCTGTGAGCGCATCATGATTATCTGCGATTTCTTGAGCAAATCCTTAGGAGATGGTAGTAAATACAGGTGAGCTGCGGTTGTGAATGGCGAAATTTCTTTAACAACTTACCTCTAAAGAATCCACGGAAAAATGCGGGAGCATAATAGGTCAGGACATTCGGCGCTGGAAGATCGGGCGACGATTTTGTAGTGATGGCATCGAAAGTCGGGCCGAACACGTAGAGGTTTGTGTGACCTATATTCTCCCACCAGTTGAGGCACGCATCGTTTAAAGGGTCGGATCCGAAAGTACAGCCTTCAAAGATCGAGTAATTACTTTTCATTTTCCACACGACGCAGACCTCATCGTGATCTAGGGAGGATGAATTTTAGGCCTGCTGCGTATAAATCGGGATTGTTGCCCGTACCCTGAAGATTTGTTCCCACTCCAGGCAAGTTCACTACTGTATCGATTCCGTGAGCTCGCAGTTGTCTGGTATCGCCAATCCCGGAGAGCTTGGAGAAACTTCAGCCCAGTTTCACGCAAAGCTTAAAGCTGCATACCATTAACTACATACGAATGAACATAAGGGTGGATTAGAAGGGATTATCGCACAAGAATCGAACCCCAGCACTCACAAGTTGAGGACTCTGAAACACACCCGCACTGACAATAACCTCGCGTCTTACTATAACATTCGTCAATCTAAGGTTTGTTTTCCCATTGAACGAATTTGCTATCGGCAGACTTGCGCCCGGAGCGATAGTTACCCCATAAGCCTTCGGGCGCCCGTCCCTATCTTCACACATCAACACCTTGGTGGCCAGTGTATTCAAAGAAATGTGCAATCGGCTGGCCTGGGCATTCTGTACGTCGAGCAGTCTTGAATGAACGGACGCGCGGGTATGGTTTTCATCCATTGTGAAGCTTGGGCCATTCACACCCGCAGCATTGTCGCCAGCGGGTATATTGAGGTCGGAGACTGCGACATCACTTGTGGCCAATGCAGTAACGACATCAACGATCTGCAGGTCTAAGTGAATGTTGTCAAAACTATAGTGATGAGGGTAGGATCAAGCGGGCTTACCAAGAAACTTTGGGTCAATGACGTCTGGGCTGGGATTGACATTTGTTTTGAGCCATCCGTCGAAACCGTGATCAGGGCTTGATGATGGTGATAGATAGAGATTACGTTCAATTTTCTTGAAATAATTTTGCATGTTGGAACGTGACCAGCTCGAATCGTTGAAAGTAGTAGCAAGACCGTCAAAATCCTGCTGGGTATTGGCTATAATGTTGATTAATGCGTTGTGTGTCTGGAGTTTTGTTTAGAGACTAGTGATACATCGATGTGATACCGCTTCACCGTAGATCCTCCAATGCCTTGGGCTCTGGGGTACCTGATATTTCGATTAGATTAAGTCCATTTATCGAGGCAACTTCCTACCAAGCATCATCTCTTTGAAACCTAAAACCACTTGGATATTCGTCAAACGTATAGTTAAGTTCTAATTTTGGGTCTTGGAAAGGGTCGAATAAGCTGAGATGTGCGTGCTAAAAATCGGCAAACCTTCGACTGCACGACCGAAATATAGGGGTATGGTTGTATTGACGTTATCCACGTTTTGTCCAGCCTCAACAATAAGTACTGGTAGAAGGCAATAAATATATTTGATGCAGAACCTATGAAGAACAGAAGACACCTGAGAACCCATTTTCAGCGAGACGTGCGGCAAGCGGACCACCACCAGCTCCAGCGCCAACCACCACATAATCGAATTCAGCTTGGCTGGTGTTTGGACAGGCAGGTAGAGCGGCTTCGACCAGGAAAGCCCATGCGAGAGCAGCGAATAAATCGAACAAGGGAATTCTACCCATTCTTGAAGTGTGAATGAGGTTCTTCCACCGAGCTTTATATCTCTAATCAACACCATATCAGAATCTGTGTCAGCAACGACATTATGGAGGTATTTCGAGCTTGAAGTGAGAGACATATGGTGAGCTTTCTTCGTTGAAGTGCTAAGTATGAGTAAAATCTCCTGTTTGCCGGTACAATTTCAAGAACGAGGCGATGGAATACACGGGTTGGTACGGTTTTAGAAAGTCCAAGGTGACCAAGAAATCCCATTAAGGATAATCATCCCAGGCTGGTGACGTGAATTCGAAGGCGTCCAGTATGCGAACTCTTGACTAGGAATCTGGGATCCTTTTTCGAATATTATAGAGTAAGTATAATACTTCCGGGGTCACCGGCTCACAAAAAAATCGGAGGCCGAAGCGCGAGCCTGTTCCTCTCTTCCCTATTTGGGGGTCCATATTAGCAATTGTGGGCGGGTTATGAACACGTTCCTATATGTTCTCGACCAATAGAAGAGAATCAGAAGTCGAATCATGGGAATTGTGGAGAATTCTCACCATTTTGATACCATCATACGTTCGGAAGTAAAAGAATTAAGATATAACCGTACCGGAACCGTTCTACAATGTTCGTCCTGGGACCTGTTTACCTTGTATGGGCGGTGGCCAGTGACTACTGATGTTGGCAAGGAGTTAAACTGCTAACCCTGAAGGCCCTGCAGCTTCATAAGAGGGTTAATCATTAGTGGATTCTTGGTTTAGGCACGAACATCCACATGTTCAAAGACATCAGCACTAGAAATCATGGAAGATTTGTGAAATACAAGGAATTGTTACGTTACACTCGTCCAGTCTGATGGAAGGTCAGGGCCTTTTGGTGTTGGCGTTGAAACTGTTATCGTATTTTTCATGCATGAGTGAACGTAAGGAGCCCGAATCGCGGTAAAAAAAAACGTGTTTGGTCAGCTTTGTTCCGAGTTCGAAGTATTGAGAACGAGGTTTTATTCCTGGGCAAAACGTGGGAATTTCTTCGCACTGTCGTTGTAGTCGTGGGAAATTTTTAACGGCTGTGCTTTCCTTTATTTATACCTATATCTTTATATATTGCGATTAATCGATAGACGCGACTGACTCCGTATTAATTCGTGTTTTTTCAATATATATATATATTGGCAACTACTGTTCTAGACTATAAACATATCACATGCACGTGGTTGCGTTATTGGATGCGCGTATTGAAGGAATTAAGGGCGATAGATATTCTCAACAATCATATATTCATCAAAACATCATACGATTTACTTTTATTTACAAATTGGAGCAGACTCTACGTGCCTAGAATTGGCTTATAAATTAAATGTAACCGTCAAAAAATGGCTTAATGTTAGAATATCAAATGAAATGCTTACTTACAGTTGAGTTGAAAATTGGGTCGAGAGTTGATTGGCGCCTTCCTCAATGTCCATGCGGACTCTTTTCTCCTCGACTCCATTTCCTTGTGCCGTTTCTGATGGGAGTCCGTACCCCACCCGTCGCTTGATGCTAAGTAATTGCTTGGGGGCTGCTGGCTGTTGACGTTGAGCGCTTTTCATCTTGGACGCGGTCTGCTCCGCGTGGCCAACGGTAAGTATGGTATCTCATCCTGGCGTATTTCACTAACCTGTGCAAACGTTCCATCTAGGAGGGCAATTGAATGCAAATTCGTAATCATCTTGTACTGCTCCCCTTTGAGTGGGACGACTATGAATGACACTTGAAGCTCAACGATATCCCCAATCCGAAACACTTGAGGCGATGCATTTGTAAAACTTAAATCCATTGTCAATTAGTATTTTATAGGTTTCATCAGTATGCATGCTTACTTTCTCTGCCCCTTGCTATCAACTCGGCTTGTGAAATAAAGTACTTTATTTTCTTCCGTTTGGATGCTATCTGATTCAAGCGCCATGTTTTCAAGAATACGTTTCGGATCAACGGATGCCTCGAAAACCTGGTGTTCCTGTCCAGGTGCGTCCTTCTTGGGCACCATGTAACGATTGGATGCATCCATCCCCGCAAAATTCCCAATACCAGGTGAACTAGATGACGACCATGATCCTAGCTGGCCATCCGGGAAGCTTCTGTCGAATAGGCCGTATATTTCTGTTGATGCTGCCAAGACCTTGTCAAACGTCGCGGTCCCGATTCCTGAAATGGTGACACTTTGCTGCAGGTACTTGTAGCGCCCAGGGGTTATACTATGCTCATCTGGTAAGTGCCGCTTCATGTCAATTGCATATTATCACACACCGTGGGCGTTGGAGGATAGGGGGGAGATCCTTCGCCGTTATAAGGCCGCGCACATTGAATATCATTTCTTCCTCAGCCCCTTCACCCCCTCGCAAGAGGCGCCAAGTGGTTGGATGTTCCACTCGAGTCACTCTGACTCCATCTAACCCTTGCGCGTCCTGATCACTGTCTTAGTACACTCGTTACTATTTTTTTTAGTAAATCTCACCTCCAAGATGCTTGAGAGGTAAACGTTGTTACTCATTTCGCCGCATAATTTCTCCAGCGTCTCTTGAACAGACAGAATGTTGGGGTCCATGGTATGAGTCTATGTCTGACATTGGGACCACCGCACTTTTGGTATTATAACAGTCATCCCTGCGACCAAACGTCCTATCATGATTTCCCATTCTGTCTAGTTATTAGCTATGTATGTACTAATCTTGTGGGCTCCTAATTTACGGCTAGTGCTTTCCAAATCAATGATCTGTTCTTACCCCTTTCCTGGCATGGCGCGCTCAAATAAATGTCGTTTCTGCCAGCAATCTATACATATATGCTCGTCCTATGGTGCATAATTGCCTATTTGCATTTCAACTGGTCATTTGGTGGTATACGGTCCGCGTGCTTTGGTGTGCCTCATTTCATTCCCTTTTTCATCCGTTGTAACCTCTTTACCTATTCTGGAATCTCAAATGCACAACCGGACTCCTTCACCCACCCTTCCCTTTTAAATTACAATGCATTTCAGCAGCAAATACTTCGTGTTGAAATAAACAGCCTTTTTCCGCTTCTCTGACCCCTCCTATAGGTACGTACATAGTGCTTCTGTTGTGCCCTGTGTAGCAGCTCAGGGGCTGGTAATGTGCTTCGGTGAAGCTGCTGCTTCTTGGCAAGGCTCGTGCTAATGATCATCGTTGCACCGTTCTTCTTAACATCCACAGGTGTCATACCCCTACATCGCCGCGGACTACAACATCATCTACATCTGACAAGGAGCTTGCCACTGCGCTCGCTTCGCACATGTATGGGATTTCGAAACACATCTCAGGTTCCTCAATGAACAATCAATGGCTACACAGCCGGCGCATTGTCTATACCGTGCTGTTCTGCACTTGATCCACCCTAATGTCTGACTTCTATTATGGTTGAACTGTTGAGTTGGACATCATCTGATAATTTGCTATCCCCTCTATGGCCGTTAATACCCTATCTCAGACGGTCTTTTTTTTTTTTTTTTTTTTTTCAGCTAAATAATAGTCCTATGGCCTATAAGATCAACTTTCATCCGGGTCAGACAAACCACAACTTACACCCCATATATACGTACTCGAACTATCAACACTCCAGCTACACAAAAATCTCTAACTATGCCACGCTCTCCAAAGAAAGCAAGGTATGCCGGCAAATTGCAGGAATCTATCTCATTTCTAACTAGCCCTAGCCCGGCCAAAAAGCCTGTCTCGAAAAAAGAGTTGTACGTCATATTTTATTCGGCCTCTTTCTTTTCTCATTGTTTGACCACTAAAACAAGGTCCTCCGATTTGCTTAGCAGGTACCCCACCCCGGCTTCAATTAAATATAACAGATTCACATTTTATCACATCTAGCTTCATTGAACATCCAGCTTTAACCACTAGTCGCCCGTTGGACCAACCCGCGTATGCATCCTTTTCCCTCAACCGTTTTGATTTTTGACCGCCCGCGTTTATTTGCTTTCGTCCGCAGTACGCCTAATACCTCGCCTATGAAGCGCAAGAAGGCCGTTGTTATTTCCGACGACGACTCAAGCGAAATGTAAGTCTGTATGATGCTTTCTCTCTTCAAATTTAACGAATGTTTACCTAGTGAGGTGGTTAAAGGTCCCACTTCTTCTCCCAAGAAAGCGAGGGCTGCAACTCCTCCTCCTGGATCAGATGAGTTTCACAACCTCCCGCCTGTTTCATTTGCGTAAGTTGTTGTGCCTTACTATCCATATAGATTTGTCAATTTTTATCTAGTAAATCCGTGGCGGGAAAAGTGTCTGAAAACACTAACGTGGCCTTTGGATCCACCCGACCTGTGTGAGTTCTCATGATATATTTGTCTTTTCGTTATAATATATTCATTATGATTGTTAGTCGCACCCGGTCCAAAACAGAAAAAGGCACTTATTATGCCGAGCACACCGCATCTAAGACTTCAAGGAATAAATCATCATCCGTCAGATCAAATACCTTCAAGGGTGACTCTACCAATGACACCAGCTTACTGGATTCGCCATTCACTCTGTAAGCCTGATTGCCACTGTGGGTTCGCTTCGTTGCTTAATTCTCTTAGGAATGTAAATGCCTTGCCATCTATCAAGCATGGTGACGCAGGCGGGGCTTTTTATGGGGATACTGAAGCTGTTTCGTACGTTTACTACCTTCATTCCTATCCTCACCTCATTTACACTCAATATTCAGTTTAAGGCCTGCTGCCTCTAAGTGCTCTAAGACTAAAATCACCGTCAAGCAAGAGCCTGTCTCAGAAGACGATTTGCCTGAAGTCTCTCAGTAAGTAATACGTGTATTGATTCTTGGTAAACACTTATCTCCTCGTCCAGATTACTACTATCTTCTCCAGTCAAAAGAAAAGCAGCTTTTGCTAACCCTACTTCCCCAAAAAAAAGGTGCGCTCGATTAATGTTAAATATCTTTCAGTTATGAATACCAACAATTCTCCAGTTCTCCTTTGCTCAGTTTATTTAAGCTTGAAGCTAAAGATGAGCAACGTAACGCTTCAGATCATTCTGCCAGTAATTCCGATGATTATTTGGCCACCGATGACGACGGATCGATTGGTTATCAGTGAGTTTGCATTACAATATCACCTACTGTTTCCCTATGAATTTATAATCATTCAGATCAGACCAGGCTCCTGCATGCAAAAAGTCAGATGACATATCCGTAGACAGTGCCTCAGACAAGGAAATGTTGGTTTTTATATTCTGTGACCCTGCCATGTAATATTCTAAACGTATCCCTTTTCTTCGCTCAATAGGTCCGATGAAGACGACGACGCCCCTGATGGTATTAGTGACAATCCCGATGACGTCACCTCAACGGCACATTTTGAACCGTCCATGCGTAAGATCTATCAAGGGCTCCCTTGCCTGGAGTAAGCGTCACTTTTCATTCCTTTACGCCCTAACTTTATCTTCTATGAAGTGAATTGAGGCCAATTGATCCCTACGGAAAGGCCTTGACCAAGTCTGCTCGCATCTCTATATCCAAGACCATTGAAACCCTGAAGAAAACCTACGCTGAGTAAATCCCAGCTTTATTTTTTGACGAAAGCTATGAAAGCTGACCAAGTGCTTAGCTCGTTGATGGCTGGGATCCTTTTTACACAATCAAACTATTTTGTCAACTTCTCAAGGATCAACCCCAATATTGTAAGGGGAACCCCATTTCGAAGGCCAACGTCGAACTTCGAACTTCGCCTTCGACGTCGAACTTCGACACGCGCGCTTCGAACTTCGACACGCGCACTTCGACGCGCGCGCGGACTTGACACGCGACCTCTAAGCGATGTATACCACCATTTGTACACCCTGTGCCACGTAGTAACAATAGCGTACCACTCCCATTGTAGTATAGAGTATATAGACTCCGAGGCTAGATGGGGATCCTTAGACTATTCTCTTTGGATCCCCTCTAGGTAAGGAGATCGGACTTGTATCCTAAGTTATTAATATATTTACTTTGGATCCCCTCTAGTTCGCACTTCGAAGTTCGACCTTCGCAGATCGTAAGTTCGACGTTCAACTTCAACCTCGCTCAGTTCGAACCTTTCGACTTCGCCGACCTAGGGTTGCCCTTACAGTAGAATAGTCTCCCCCCCACAGGACCGGGATTCACTTCGCCCAAAATAGCGGGATTCATAGCACCCTTGACAGAAGGCTCTGACTCCGAATCCGCTAACACAGCACGCGAATCCCCTTCCTCCACGTCGAGCCTACTCGAAGTCGAAGCACTGGTACGCCCCGAGATGGATACGAATCGATCGGACCAAATCGAAAACGACCTTGCGAACCTTCAACATCAGGAAAAATACTTTTGCCCTGGGAAATCTACACGTGATAGAAGGCATCACAGGGCATCACAGGGCTCAACAGGGCATTACAGGGAGCTCCCAGGGCTCTCCCAGGAATTGATGGGATTTTGATAGCATCACAGGGCATCACAGGGCATCACAGGGCGCTCCCAGGGCGCTCCCAGGAATTGCTAGAGCTTTAACAAAGTCACAGGGCATCACAGGGCATCACAGAGTACCCCAAAGGAATTCATGGAATTTAAAAAAACCTGAGGGCATCACAGGGCATCACAGGGTACCCCAAAGAAATCAATGAAATTTAAGCAAACCTGAGGGCATCACAAGGCGTCACAAGGCGTCAAAGGGAACTCCAACAGAATTAAAAAACCCCAGAGTGTCAAAAAGCGTCAGAGGGCACTCCAGGGGCTGTAGTGTACATAAACAACTTTTTATAAGCATTTGTGATCATCAGCAACCATCAGCGACGGTTTGTGTGGGCAATTCTCAAATATAAAGTATAAAACAATATCAAAGAGTATATTATTCCCTTAAATAAATGGATTACATATGTATTTATGTTATAAATCTACCAAATCGTCTGATAAGAATACAAATTCAGCCAATTATTAACGTAGAAAGTTGAAGCTTGATCAAGGACATTAGACGATGTCCAAGATGCCTCTTCAGCTTCATTGGTCCGGAATTTGGGAATTAACATGCAGCTTTGACGTATATTGGTAAGAGGGATAATTGAGCCAGGGGAAATACCGTTTGCGTCTCTAGTTCCCTTTTTGACCACATACATACCATGCCTCTCAGTTTCTTTAGAAGATTTAAACTGGGAATACCACTCAACGTAAACAAGAGGCTCCTTTGGCCATATGGCAGGAGTATTTGTTACGCCCACCCCCAAATTCAGGGTAGTGGGCAATTTGAATATGACCTTGACCCTACCCACCTGAGTCCCTAGGATAAATGATAAATTATTGACGTGAACGGAAGAATTAATTGACAAATACCTTCAACTCCTGTTGATTCTGCTGAATTTTTTCTCAGAGCAATAATAGTATCAAAGCGTCCTGTTGGAAGTCCTGCTGAGATGGGAATTGCCTTTATAATATTGTCTTCCTCAACATCATCGTGTAGACTTGGAGGGTGAAACTTGAATTGAGTAAAAACGTCCACCTTACTGAATGGTAGAGAATGGATTTGGACATTACGGCTGGACATTCTTGGTTGCAGGAAGTTGTTCAGAAATGCTTTGAGATGTTGACTGAATCCAGGCGCATCATGGCTAGTTTGGATTGATGAAATTAATTTATTCGGATACTTGGGATATTTGGCGATTGAGATTGGTATTTGTGTTTGATGTTCGGGAGGCGGTGAGGAATCGTCAAAAAAGGTCTTTTCAAATAAAACAATTTTCTCCTGTCTCGACAGCCATGTAACCATTTGAGGAAACACATCGTGATGGTTGGAAGCGCGCCAACCTTCCTTGGCAAAGTCTATGTGGAGACGTTCAAATGTCTCTGAGTTGTAGTTTTCGGTGGTCCCAAACATCCGGATAGAGGATGTATAGTAACCAAGAGAATGGAATTTGGGGATGTTAAAATCTTCACGAATTCCAGTGTCATTGGTAAAGTACGAACGTGTTTTTTCCCATACTTGAAGAGACTCATCCATGTATCGCAAGGTGGTGTCGTCATGAGTAGTATACTGTGCCAGATAAATAAAATCAAGAATTGATTTTACGGCCGAGACCCCCTTTTCTGGGAGAGCGCCGATTAAGCAACCTAAAAGAATTCTTGCCATATTTTTGTGTTCAGAGCCTGAAATCTGTGAGAGGCCTGAAATTCCATTCTTGAAATGACGTAGACCATATCCAGGAGGAAGGGTTCGTATTCGCCGATCAAGCTCAGAGGCGGACATAGCTTTTTTACACCAACTGATCAAGTGTTTGAAGACCCCTTGGTAAAGTTGATGTAGAATATCTGGCGTCATAGATATATGGATATTGGTTAATGGGAAATCCAACCAAAAGGGGGAATAAATAGTTCCTGATAGATTAACGGCTTTGCACTTATCCAAATACTGACTTTTGGACGTAGATGTCTTGAGTGCTGTCTCCAAAGCTTCAAGGGTCCACTGGGGTGTACGGAGAGGATTTAGACCAATGTATTGGAGATTGGCTTCATCTGATTGACATTTAGGACATGTGCCATATTTGTTACCTGCCACTAGGCATTGTTCTGGGTAATCTGCGACATAGCAGGCAAGGATAGGATAAACACGTCGAACTCTTCCACTGGCATTAGCCATTAGAACGCCTTCTTTGCCTGCCTGGATCAAAGGGGACAAAATGAGTCGCATTGACTCATGGAATAAGCGATGAGCTTGTGAACGCCTGTCTTGCTGACTTGTTTTTTTTCGGGATATTTTATCAACTGAAAGATAGGCAATAAGAATACAGGCGTGTTGGGATGGTTTCCTTCGCATGAGTTTAGGGATATTTCCAATAGTAAGATAGACCGGATAGGCCTGTAGTCCGCCAGAAAATTGAGTGAGGTTGGTTTTGTCGGTTGCAATGATAACAGGAGCAACTGTAGCACCAGATGGTAAAAGACTCTGGATTGAGTGCCACCATTTTCCCGTCCACATCTCTGAATAGATACGCTGCTCCTTCTTTTCATCAGAAAACACTTTCCGAGGTGCATAAACCATGTGTTCTGATAGGATGGGGTCGACCCAAAGGCTTTCAATGGCTGAAATAACGTCTCGATGCCGGATAATGTATTTTTCATCCGGGCGATCTTTGAATGATAACGTTCTTGTCCTCCATTCTCCGGCTTTGTCAGGAATAGAGTCAATCTTCTTGTACAGTGCCCTTGAATTATGGAACGAAAGACCTAAACTTTCAACAACCTTTAAACAGAGATTATTAATTAATTCAATAAAAGATAAAAGAAAAAATCATACTCCAGGTATACTGAGGAAGCGATCCAGTGCATTTTGCCCAGGTCCATCTTTTACAGCCCATTTAGCTACTCTCCAATCAAGCTCTGATACAAATGGAGCAAAGGATTGGGGTAGATCTGAGTCGCCTGTTCCCATTTGGGAGTCCCCATCCTTATCGATGGTAAAATGCCGTCTCCATTTCTCTGCCCATGTGAGATATGTATCCGTTACAACTCTTCCTGCTGAAGGATAAATTTCTTCAAAACGCTGATCGTTATCATCATCAAGCCTGTGGTTGTTTTGTTGGTGGCGGCTTTGGGCAGTTGTTGAAGGGCCAGGCCCAGCTATGCCTTCGACATCAGGATTGATTGAGGGAATAAAATATGTTGGTTCGCCTTCATCCTCATAATTAATCGCTTCCTCCGGTGGTAACTCGCTGTCAATCAATGTCTCCTCAGTCTCTTCCGTATCCTCTGCCAAGATTTCAAGCTGATTTGGTAAGAGGTTGTGATCGTTTTCAAAGGACAAATTGGCAAATCCCTCTTGACTAAACCATTGACAGCTTTTTGCAGTTGCCAAGTGGCAGTTCATACCCCTCTCTGAGCGAAATAACTTGCCACAAGCAGGGCATGTAAAATCTGAAAAGTTCATCTTGATCTTGATATGATTGGATTGATGGGGAGGAGACGAGAGTATCCTAACGTAATAATAAGATGCGCTCATATCAGTTAGATGGGATAATTTACAAGAGGGGATAAGTCCTTACATAGACTGAATGCGAACCTAACGCTGCCTGGTTCCTGGCTAAAAAGAAAGGAATCAAATCAGTCAGATGATTCTAGCCAGGGTCTTAAGGCGCTCACCTTAAACTAAGGACCCCGGGTGGTTGCGTGAATAAAATTAGTTCAAATCATTTGTATTGGACTTGACAATTTTGTGAGGTGAAATTCAATCAAAGAGCAATTAATACAGCGGTTATTTGCATTAAAAATCATTATATGAGGGGGGGGGAATGAAGGGAGGGGAATTTACAGTATTGTACTCAAATTGATAAGTATGTAAATGTAAACATCTATCTTTGCTTGCTTGCCCGGTTCCTGAGATCTTTCATGATTTTATCACCTACATCCCGCTGCGGTTTGGGTTCGTCACATACGCATAAATGTGCGGCAGGGAGGTCAAATTGCTCTGGTGAAAGAACTTGTGGACCATTGTCAATGCCTTCCACAACAGCTAACATCACGACCGGTTTCATCAAATCATCAAACCGGTGGAAGATGCGCTGAACATATTTGCCTGTATGTTCACCCTTGATAACGACAAGTAGGCCGTTATCTCTTGCATAGTCAGGATTTTTTGGGGTGATTGTTTCTGGTGGGATGTAAATTGATTGATTGCGGAGCGTTCTGTGAATGGAAAGATTTCCACTTGTTTCCACCAGATAAACTATAATTTCTTGGAGTGATTTTTTTCCACCCGTCCAAATGGCCTTCATCTTTTTCCCTAGGAGAAGGGGATTGAGCAAATCGTGTTGTGAGGGAGGTGGCAGGGAACTGGGCTGGGAAGAGGGGTGAAGTGGAGTTTGGGACGATGGATTCCATGCTGGAGTGTGCATAGGTGAAAAATTTGGGAGGGGAGTACCGGTTGATGTTGTTGCAATGGAGGGGAGGGGATATTGTACTGTTGGAAGGGGCCTGGGAGGCAATACCAAGGTGCTCAGGCGATTGTGATTTTTTGGTTCAAAAATTTTCCAGTTTGGGCCCTTGGGTCGTTCAAAGTCAAATAATTTTAACAAACGACTGGTAGATGGATTAGTGGATAGTTCAGAAAATATGTAGTGTAATTTACTCAGCGTGTATGACATGGTCATAGTCGATTGTTTCTGTGTGGTTGGGACGGGATGGAATGAAATCCGTATATTGAATCGTGACCTTCAATCCGCTTTCTGTATCATGTCCACAAATAACGTCCTTGACAACTGCTTTACGTCCCTTCATTTCATGTTGAACGTTGTTGTTTATGACTAGTTCCCCCACCCACGGCACCCTGCCACCAGAAGGTACCTTCTGGCGTTGATCCTCATCTTGGCCTTTGAGTATCAGGGGTGTTGGGGCAAGGCGAACTGTATTAGCATGAACCCCCTGCAATGTCTACAATAGATAGTCAGCATCTGAATATGCAATAAGATATTTTTCGTACTTCTTCATTGTTGGTAATAATGTCCAACCGCCCTCTTTGTATACCTGTGATCAAACCACTTTTGTCCTTGTGTGACCCATGAACCACTTCAACCAAGTCCCCAATTGAGAAAAACTTTTGTATATTGTACCAAGGTGCCTTTATCAAACCTCCATCACGGATAAGATTGACCTCAGCAAAGAGATCTCCTATGCTAATGATTGTGCCCAAGTTTCCATGTGTGAAGACCAAGACTGTTTCTCCTTCGGTGAAAACCCATTCGGTGGGACAAGGAAAGTTGGTGAGTTTGGGGTGGCCAGATTGCATAAATAATGATAAGACTGCTGTTTGGATTCGATAAGCCGGAGTTACAGAGCTAAAGTCATACTCGTTGATTATAAGGCCATGCTGATAGCGATGCCCAAGAAAGTGATAATAGCCGTCTTTTCTCAAGGTAGGTGGTTTTTTACTTCCGAAGGAGAGAGTGGCCAAATGTGGATTGAATAAAGCAGGTAGGGAGCGAGAGGTTCGTTTCCTTTTTCCAGAAGAGGTGGATTGGAGCTGGGTGGAAGGTAGTTCTAGTCGGGGAATTAAGAGAACTGAGACACCACCCCAAGGCTCAAAGCCTGTTGAGAACCCAATATCACCTTTGTATGTGCCTTTGGTGATTTTAACCCAGCTATTGTCTTCTGGGATAGTCGAATCGGTCATGGTTAAAAGAGCATGATAGTCCGTGAAATCAATGGGATTTCTTTCAACATCAGGGTACTTGTGGAATAAGCCAGGTGACCGCTTTAAGAGATCTGTAACAGGCTTGTCCATTTTACCTTCAACATAAATATAGCCCCGTATTGATGGGCCAAGAGTAAATGCTGAGCGTATTTCATGGTCCTCTTTAGTCATTTGAGCAATGAAGAGCAGCGCTTCTTCCTCAATACCTTTCTAGATACCAAGTTAGATGAGTTGTCAAGATTGTTGGGAGGAAAAAACATACACGACAGCGAATACGCCATAGAGGATAATCCTCTTCAGTTATTTGCCTGGACTCGGAAGAATGCCTGGACTCAGAATTCTCTTGATGGGGAGATCCTCTTGATTGTCTTGATCCTAGCCTCTTCCAGTGATTCAAAAGCTTCTCCCATCCTTCGTTTCCTTCATTCACATCTTCCCACCTGACGTAATTGGTAGAGGGGCCTGCAGAACCACTAGGTTCCCCAGATTCCTCATCAGATGAGTCATTAATGAAATTTTCTATAGTTTTGTTATCATCAAATTCAGTAATAGACAATAGTTATAAGAGTGCATACCATCAATGGGATCCATGTCGTCATCACTTATCTCATTTTCATCAACTCTGGCTTCATCATCGATGAACTGACGAACAAAGTTGCGCTGAAGGCTTCTTTGACTCATAGCTACTAGAAATAGGTATGTTAATATGTAAGGAGTGGATGTAATGTAAGTAGGGAATCTACGTCGTTTTGGCTTCCAATATTGGTGGGGAGCTCTGTCATTTTCAGGGTTATGTTCAGGTACAGGGTCCAGAGGCCCTGGCCAGTGTCTGTCCGATCATGATGATCCCTTTTTGTTCAGGCACAGGGTCCCAAGTCCCTGGCCAGCCTCTGAGTGATCAATTTGCCTTGGATAACAACATTGTAATCTGCTGGATAATTTTATGTACAATTCACCCGTGAAATTTTTTGGATATTAATAAATATATTGATAAATTAATAATATACATGATAATACACTAAATATATAATAGGTAAATGGGGCAGGGGAATAGGGCAGGAGGAGGTGTGTCATACAGGAGGGGTGGGGGCAGGAGAGGGTTATGATGGTGTAGTGGAACGCAGGGGCATCCGTTGTGGTGGGGATTAGGTGCGTTTGGAGGCATCCGTTGGGTCGAAGTGGTGGTGATGGGGGTTTAAGGGGTGTCTGTAGGGCGGAGGTGGTGGCTGGCGAGGTGTGGCGGCGTTGGCGTTGGCGTTGATGTGGGGCCAGGGGTGTCGGTTCAGTTGAAGTGGTCGTGGTGGGGGGTTTTGTAGCCATTTGGAGGCGTCCGGGGGCATCTGTGGGGTCAAGTGGCGGTGTAGGGCGGAGGTGGTGTCGTTGGCGTTGGCGGTGGTGTCGTTGGTGTTGGCGTTGGCGGTGTTGGCGTTGATGTAGTGGCCGTGGTGGGGGGGTTTTGTGGCCGTTTGAAGGCGTCCGGGGGGTGTTTGTTGGGTCAAAGTGGTCGTGGTGTCGTTTTGGTGGTGTCGTTTTGGTGGTGTCGTTGGCGTTGGCGTTGGTGGTGGCGGCGTTGGTGGTGTTGTTGGCGTTGGTGGTGTTGGCGTTGACGTTGATGTGGTGGCCAGGGGTGTCGGTTGAGTTGAAGTGGCCGTGGTGGGGGGGTTTTGTGGCCGTTTGAAGGCGTCCGGGGGGTGTTTGTTGGGTCAAAGTGGCCGTGGGGTCGTTTTGGTGGTGTCGTTGGCGTTGGCGTTGGCGTTAGCGTTGATTTCGGTGGTGAGGGAAGGGGAACGGAGGAGGGGACGGAGGAGGGGACGGAAGAGGAACGGAGGGGGGATGGTTGTGGTTGAGAAAGAAGAAAGAACCGTGAGAATACATCATGATGCCAGGGATATTCCCGAGAAACTTTGGTTTGGACCTCGGGCATCACGTGCGATGCCCGAGGTCGGTGTCAACCTATGTCGACGCCACGGTCTCGAAACGTAATTATGTAATACCGGTTATGCCGGGAAGTGATGCCGGGCCCCATCCGGCTATACCCGGTATATCCCCCGAGGTCAAACTCCGAAAATACCGGGGCAGTTCCAAAACGAGATTGCCGGTATCACTTCCCGGTATAACCGGATGATCGTTTCCAAAAAGAGACCTCGGGCATCACACGTGATGCCCGAGGTCCAAACCAAAGTTTCTCGGGAATATCCCTGGCATCATGATGTATTCTCACGGTTCTTTCTTCTTTCTCAACCACAACCATCCCCCCTCCGTTCCTCTTCCGTCCCCTCCTCCGTCCCCTCCTCCGTTCCCCTTCCCTCACCACCGAAATCAACGCTAACGCCAACGCCAACGCCAACGACACCACCAAAACGACCCCACGGCCACTTTGACCCAACAAACACCCCCGGACGCCTTCAAACGGCCACAAAACCCCCCACCACGGCCACTTCAACTCAACCGACACCCCTGGCCACCACATCAACGCCAACGACACCACCGCCAACGCCAACGCCAACGACACCACGTCCGCCCTACACCGCCACTTGACCCAACAAACACCCCCGGACGCCTCCAAACGGCCACAAAACCCCCCCCACCACGGCCACTACATCAACGCCAACACCGCCAACACCGCCAACGCCAACGCCAAAACCACCAACGCCAACAACACCACCAACGCCGCCACCACCAACGCCAACGCCAACGACACCACCAAAACGACACCACGACCACTTTGACCCAACAAACACCCCCGGACGCCTTCAAACGGCCACAAAACCCCCCACCACGGCCACTACATCAACGCCAACACCGCCAACACCGCCAACGCCAACACCAACGACACCACCGCCAACGCCAACGACACCACCTCCGCCCTACACCGCCACTTGACCCAACAAACACCCCCCGGACGCCTCCAAACGGCCACAAAACCCCCCCACCACGGCCACTACATCAACGCCAACACCGCCAACACCGCCAACGCCAACACCAACGACACCACCGCCAACGCCAACGACACCACCTCCGCCCTACACCGCCACTTGACCCCACAGACGCCCCCGGACGCCTCCAAACGGCTACAAAACCCCCCACCACGGCCATTTCAACTGAACCGACACCCCTGGCCACCACATCAATGCCAACGCCGCCACACCTCGCCAGCCACCATCTCCGCCCTACAGACACCCCCCAAACCCCCACCATCGCCACTTCTACCGAATGGACGCCCCCCGGACGCTTCCACATGCATTCCAAGCCCCCCCCCCCCCATTTCTCCTACCCCGCCCTATACATATATTATATTATTATATTATATTTTATTATATTATCATGTATTTTAACTATTTATCAATATATTTATCAACATCCAAATCTTTTTCTCTGTGTGAATGCAACTGAGCACATTCAATGATGTCATTAGAGATATGGTTGCATTGTTGAGGTCATTGACTGATCACCTGGAGGCTGGCCAGGGACTTAGGACCCTGTACCTGAACAAAAAGGGACCATCATGATCGGACAGACACTGGCCAGGGCCTCTGGACCCTGTACCTGAACATAACCCTGAAAATGACAGAGCTCCCCACCAATATTGGAAGCCAAAACGACGTAGATTCCCTACTTACATTACATCCACTCCTTATATCCACTTCTTATTTATAAACATACCTAATGTCTATCACACTCTCAGATTCAGAAGCCCAACTCATTCTTCATTTTTTTAAACTTATTCCCTCTAAAGCACTTTATATTGAACAGGTTATTGCCGTCATACAGAACATAGAGCGACAATTATGCCGTCTTCCCCCACCTTTATCCATCCCCAGATCAACTTCATGGGGATCACAGTCTACACTGGCATCAGGGAGTATTGGAGGGGATTCCAATTCTTCCCAAAAACGTCAACATCCTTCATCTCCAAACAGGCGTTATCAGCGTTTGAGAGTAGAAGGTCCTCAGGACCAAGGAAATTTGGTGAGTCAAAACTTGTATAACTTCCACATTGATTGACATTACCATTATATAGGATTCACATGAAGATCAATATCAAGCTTGCTCTTCCAACGATTTCCGCTTTCACCCCCAGGCAGGTATAGCCCAACATCCAGGCCCAGTTAACAAACCGCCTTGTGCTAGAGGTGGAGGTCGTAGGCCTAGGCATGCTGTACAGGCTGGTGCAGCAACAGTTGATGCTGAGGCAGAAGTCTATGATAGATCTGTTGCAAGACGTCGTAACGGCAACAATGATGATGAGAATGAGGGTGAAGATGAGGATGATGATGGGCCAGCCCACTCAGGATGGGTTGCGACTGAAGAACAACAAAAGCAAAGACTACGTACTGGTGGTTCATCAATTATGAATTCTTTAACCACTATTGTTGATGTTGATGATATTGTCGCTTCTATGAAGAATTTCTTCTCAGGGAAATACTGGGAGGAAAACGTGGACCTTTTCAGAGTCAACTCCTTAGAATCTATTGCAGAACGCTGTCATGCTTCTGACAAGGGGGAGAAAGGATATTTATTCGTCTCAATGCTCCACTACATCAATCTTACTTTCAGGGTAGAGTCGTATGTTTCTCAAGTCTTTTCAATTTTCACCAATCATTAATTATTTTAATTTGTAGATGTCGTAAATCATTTAAGCTACGGTCCAACCAGGCAGTATTTAAGAAAGCATTACCTGAAAAGAAAAAATATACGACAAGAACTTTAAATCGGTGGGTAGCTGCAGGGACTAAGTTTGCCTCATTAGCAGGTGCAGGTACAATTCGCCTTTCCTTTTTATCCTAGACACCGGTGATTGAAAGCTATGCCACAGGTTCAATTTATCTGCTGATGATCCTTGCATTTGCTGGGAAAAAAAGCGAAATCATTGATGCTGCTGCTGATGTCATTGGCAACCTGGCATCAATCATACGTTTTCCTCAACAAGGTATGTGACAAGCCAATAATTATTTGACTTTCTCTAATATGCTGTGAATATTCCAGATAATCCAGTTGGCCAACTGGTTATTGATATTTTAATTCCAGCAATCGCACAATTAAGACAAAAGCTCCCTTGTCGATTTAGCACAATGTTCTCACCAACCTTACTACATGAACTACGATTGAATAGTGAATTGTCATGTCATGATCTTCCATCATCCGATATTTTCTTTGATGCATTGGCTTCTAAGTACGTCTTCTGTTTCAGTCTCAAATTTAACTCTTATTTATTTTTTTTCAGCGATTTTGTCTCCCTTAGATGTGAAAGATCATGGCAAAGCTGTTATCAGAATTGCGATCTTTTCAGTTCAGATGCAAGCTACTCGTTAACAAATTTTTCACAGAACATGTTGATGTCGATTCCACATCCCCCAACATCCATTCCCTCTCCAATGTCTGAACCTGACGATTTACCAAGATTTGAGGAGCCCAGTGCTTTGGACACACCCAATATGAATAATCAGAATGACGTTATTATTATCAACACTAACTTTGATCCCCAATCATCTTTGCATTCATTTCCCATACGGAACAAGTCAAAAGAGGAGCAGTTCTATTGGACAGAAGGTGAGAGGGCTAAAGCTGAAAACGCAATAGATCCTCATGATTTGGAACACCTCAAACACTTGGTAAGTCAACATTGACTTTTAAAAACAGCTTACTTGAATTGTATAGATCGCCCAACAATATACTGCTAATGGTATTAAAGCTGACCCCAATTCTTATTTGAAAATCTCCCCTTCATTATTTCCAAAGTAAGTTGTTCGTGTTATTCCATATTTTGATGACACCCACTGATACTATATCTAGTAATTCACTTCGATTAAATGACTGTAAAGGAGATCTTATGGCTCTGATATGTCCTACAATGCCTGAACCAATCAGACGCAACCTTCTAAGCTATCTGGATCTTGCTTTTCCAGGTTGCATCAAGCGAATCAATTCTCAAGCTGAGGGCATTCATAATGAATTCACTAGCTTTCATTTCTGTTGGTATAACCGCTACTCCAATAAAGTGAGACTAATTTGAATTCACTTTCCGGCTTACTTAGTCACTTAATTAGGGGACTGGAGCACCTCCAAACGTTCATCCTATATATCTTACAAAGACAGGGAAAAAAGCTCCCAATCTCAATCAGCTGATTCCGCGAATGTCCAGGGAGACAGCAGAGTTTCCTGACCAATATAAGAAGCTTCAGGAGTCGTTAGAGTCTCTATTTGAATGGCAGAGAACAATTGTCTGTGTCACATTATACTCTAGTATTGACGCTTTTACTGATAGAATTCTAGTTAACAAGGCTTCTACCCAATCATGTGAAAACTCTTGAACAATGGGCTGATATCATGCCAGGCAACAGCGTATCTCCAGCTTACCCATTTGGAGGATTTGTAGTCAACCTCAATGCCGCAACCCGGGGACATCGAGATTGGGGTGATAAAGATATCTGCATGGTAATACCTATTACAGATTGTTTGGGTGGTGCACTTTGCTTGTTGGAGCCTGGCTGGAGATTGGAACTGGGAAATGGCGACATGGCAGTATTTATTTCGGCCAAAACAACGCACTTCAATCTCCATTTTGAAGGCCAGAGAGCATCGTTGGTCTTTCACAGTGATCGTGCAGGGGATGATTGGATTGAAAATAGAAACAATTGGGCAGATAATGAGTATTTTGTTAGTACACAGTTAGAGGCTTGTTAGTGGACTTAGAATTATTCCTGGTTGGACGATCACAATTAAGCGAAAGACCAAACAAACACATGGCAAGTTTATTATTTTGAACCAACTATTACAAGTTCTTCTACTCTTTGCCACGCTTAGTTTTTAAATTCCCCTAAACCTCTACACAACCACCCTAACACCTTTTTTTTTATCCAATTCTAACAATGGCCACTGGAACTCGTGCTGCTTCTCAAAGGGCCAACAAAGAAGCCCCCCGTAATGGTAATAAGACTACCCAAAAAGGAAAGGGCAAGGGAAAGGCGGCCAGCAACCCTCAACTTTCCACATTGGGATCTTCTTCGTCCACACCTCGGACACCTAGGACACCTCAGACCCCTCAAGGGCCCCAATCACCGGAAGGCCTATCAGCGGGTAGAAGTCAATTTCATTTGCCAGCACATCTTCATTCACTGATAATATCCCATGTAGTATCCCAGAAAAGGAAGTCCAGGAGGGCAGCGGTTGATGATGATGATGATGAGGATGAAGAAGATCGACCTTCCACTTCCAAGCGTCCCCGACTTGACTTGGAGGAGGCCATGTTTGCGGACAGCCTGGGAAGGGGCTCATCATATAACCAGGACCAAGGTCAGAACCCATATGATGATTTACCAGGAAATTTCAACAGATATTCTGAACGACGGGGGTTGAGAATGGCAGGAATATGCTTGGCGACGAGGACGAGTCAGAGGAAGATGAAGAGGAAGAGGAAGTAGTTGACCAAGACCTTGACGAAGACATTGATGGGTATTCGAAAAATAATGTGCGTAATAATTTTTTTCAGTCCAGGATTATTACTTATATAGTATATATAGATGATGACAACAGATGATGATATGGAGCCGTCGAGGTCCAAGGGGGTCACCAGGGCAAGTCTGAAGGGCAAAATTGTCGCAAAAGACTTCACTCCTCAAATCCTCGCCATCGCCACAAAAGCTAAATTCATCCTTCGCAAAGCAGTTGCCTTGGACCCATTCGTTCCCATCAGGAGGCTGGACGCCAAAGCCACCTACCTTTGGACCATACTCAAGGAGGCGGTCCAGGACAACCCGGTCCTGGAAAAGGTTTTGAAGAACACCAAGGAGCAAGAGATATATATTATCATGAAATATGTAAGTATGAGTTGTTAATTTGTCTATTTATTTACTGAATTGTATTTAGGTATGGTACGCTCGAGGGAGCCTTCTGGGCTCGCTCATATACAAGGCAAGAAAGCTAGTTCCTGCCATCTATGGGGTTACAGGACTGGGATACTCCGCGGATGAGATGCGCAAAAAGGTAGCTTGGCTGGAGACCGATGGGAACTTCAAATTTGGGGGTATGTCCTGGAATGGCACTGCGGAAGTAAGTCATGTTATTTATTATTCTCTTCAAAGATGACACTAATTATAAATTAATATAGTCTTCAACGGTTGACAAGGGGGACCCATTTGGCCATCCGGCCTTTGGATGTATCATCCGGGACCAATGGTTCTCAAACAGCAAGAGCGACATGTTGATCTTCCAGGAGATGGTTGACCAAGGGACTCTTTTTGACTCGATCCTGATTCTGGTGATCTGCGCGGTAAGTTTTTGTATTTCATCATTTAACTTTCCAACTAAAACCCCCCTCAGGTTGAACATGCTTTACATGAATATTCTAACGGTTTCAAAACCCAAAATGAATTTTCCACGGATACGGTTCAATATAGGTAACTACTCATATCAGAAATTGTATATAAATTCTAAATCTGTTTTAGATACGCACATCATCTTAGATCATGGGAGGTGGCCAAAAAAGAGGGGCCAAGATGGGCCACAGGTAAACTCCGCAAACTTTATCGTCAACTTCTGTACGTATTCCTCACAAACTCATTTTATATGTTATACTAACATCCTCTACAGAAAAGATTCCAATCAAGAACACATGCTTGAAGGACAAACGGAAGCGTTGAAGGATCTGAAAGGGGTGGACTTTGCCCTTCTGGAGGCACTGGCGTCGCAGGAGGAGGAGGCCTGAGGGGGGTCGTGTTGCATCATGTTGGGTTGGATGGCGTCTTGTCATGCCTCATCGAGTCCCATCGTGTCGCATTTGTAATTTTTTTTTCATTTACTGTATTGCTTTATTATATAGTATAATGGATTAATTTTTTACTGCGCCAATGATTTTATGAAATGTGGTCCCAAATGTGCTTTTAAGCTCTCTTCCAAGCATTCTAGGAGCACCCCCAAAGAGCCCCCTATGTTCAGTTGCATTTTTTGTGTTCCTAAGGATACTCTCAGAGCACTCTCAGAGCACCCCCAAAGAGCCCTCCAGGCTGGCTTGCATTTTTCATATTCCCAAGGATACTCTCAGAGCACTCTCAGAGCACCCCCAAAGAGCCCTCCAGGCTGACTTGCATTTTTCATATTCCCAAGTATACTCTCAGAGCACTCCCAGAGCACCCCCAAAGAGCCCTCCAGGATAACTTGCATTTTCTGTTTTCCCAAGGTTACCCCCAGAGCATCCCCAGAGCTCCCACAGAGATTCCCCAAAGCGCCCTCAAGGCTTGGTTGTATTTTCTATTTTCCCAAGAGCACCCTCAGAGCATCCCAAGAGCTTCCCTGAAGAGCCCTCAGGGCTTGGTTACATTCTTTGTTTTCCCAAGGGTACCCTCAGAGATGCCCCGGAGATGCCCCAGGAAAACGCTCAGATTTGATTTTTCCCTGGGATGCCCTGGGGTGCCCTGGGGGTGCCCCCAGGGTGCTTGTGGGAAAAAAAGAATGATGACCTTACTTTGGGGCTACCCTGACACCCTTGGCGCCCTGGCTGCCATGTGATGCCCTGTGATGCCCCAGGGGTGCCACAGGGCACCATAAGGCTTTAGTGTTTTTTCCTGATGAACAGAGGTTCGACACCCAGTCCGAACAACTACGCCTCCTGGCCGAGAAGTTCGATCGACTCCTGGAAATAGTTGTACCACAAGCAGCCCCCGCCCCTGTAACACCACCACCCGCAGCAGCAGCACGCCCCGCACCCGCTGCGCCTCCGCCGCGACCTTCATCGCTTCGACCATCGCTCCCCGACGATTTCGACGGCAACCGCGAGCGAGGGCGTGCATTCATCAATGCATGCGAACTGTACATAAATCTTGTACCACATCAATTCGCAAACGAGGTTACGCAAGTACGATGGGCGTACACGTTCATGAAGAAGGGACGCGCCTACCTATTCACTGATCGCGCACTTCGATTCGAGACGCGCGAAGGTCGTCCGAAGTACCTAACATGGGTCGAGTTCCGGGAGGACTTCGCCATCAACTTCTTCGTCCAGAGCGAAGCGCAGGCCGCCATCACACGCCTCGAAACCAGTGCGTACCACCAAGGGTCGAGAACGGTCGATGACTACACAGACGAATTCCGCGACCTCGTCGACAAATCGGGATACAAGGAGGGACTCACCCTCGTCGTCAAGTATCGAAAGGGACTGAACCCCGACATCCAGTCCGCCATTGCGACAATGACGACAGGTCGACCAGGAGATGACCAACCCGAGGAATGGTACAGGGCTGCCATCAAGTGCGACGAGAACCGCCTCACGAACGAAGCGTTTCTCAGTACGAAACCTTCGACCCGTTCGAACCCCGCACCAGTTCGAACTAACAATTCGATGTTTCGTACTTCAACTACGTTCGCCGCCCCAACCATGCAAAGGACGACTCCGATCCCAGCCCCCGTCGTCCCCGCCTTACCCCCACCGGTTCCCATGGACGTCGACGCAGTTCGAAGACCTCGAGCGAACATCACGACCTGCTACAGGTGTGGTAAGACAGGCCACCTGCGAAGAGAATGCCCCCAACGTTACGACACGAGGTTCATGACGACAGAGGAACGCACGGAGTTCGCACAAGACATCTTCGCCATGCTCGACGCCCAGCCAGGCCAGGAACCAGAGGTCGAAGTAGTAGAAGATAAGGAGGAGGATTTTGCGACCAGCAGCGGGTGAACAGTACGCCCCCGCTGCGATCTGTAAATAGGTTCGAACACTTAGAGGTAGAAACAATAAACGAAACTTCGACCACTATCGAACCCATTACAGAAGTCGTACCCACTATCCCGACTCCCCCCTCAACAACTTCGACGCGCAAAAGGGTGCCCAAATGGGAACGCAACTTGCCCAAGCGCTACATCGTCGCCGCTACACCAAGCGCACGATCCCTCAAGTTGCGAGTCGAACTCCAAACAACGGACACGGGTGAAAACATTTCGACCGACTGCCTTGTCGACTGCGGAGCTACAGGACTCTTCATCGACACTGATTTCGTAGCGCGACGACGACTTACGACGCGCGCGCTGGTTCGCCCCATCCCCGTGTACAATGTCGATGGCACGCTCAATGAACACGGGTCGATCACGCAAGTTGTCGACCTCATCCTTCGGTACAAAGGTCATTCGGAACGCACCCAGTTCGCCGTCACAAACCTGGGCAAGCAGGAAGTCATTCTAGGCTACACATGGCTTCGCGAACACAACCCCGAAATCGATTGGCAGACGAACGAAGTGAAAATGAGTCGATGCCCGGCCAAGTGCAACACCTGTGTCGCAGAAATCAAGGCAGAGACGGTCGAACGGCGAAAGAAGGAGGCGCGCATCAACGCCTGTCGAACAGGACCCATGCCGGAGGTCGACGACGAAGTCGAAGGTGACGACGAAGTGACAGACGAGTTCGAAGAAGGCGATCGCATCTTCGTCGTCCAGTTTCGTGAAACGGAGGACATTCGAGCCACACAGAATATCTCGCAACGACTTGCCGAAGCATTCCACAAAAACTCGCAAGTCAAACCCTTTCGAGATCTGGCCCCTCAGCACATTCACGACTTCGAAGATGTATTTTCGAAGACGTCTTTCGACGCCCTCCCCGATCGACGACCTTGGGACCACGCGATCGAACTGGTAAAGGACGCCGAAAGCAAGTCATGCAAGGTGTACCCACTCTCAGTCACTGAACAGGCCGAACTCGACAAGTTCTTGGAGGAGAACCTCAGCTCAGGACGAATTCGACCTTCAAAATCGCCCATGGCTTCGCCCTTCTTCTTCATCAAAAAGAAGGATGGTTCGCTTCGACCAGTGCAAGACTATCGAGTGCTCAATTCGTTCACAGTGAAGAACAAGTACCCCTTGCCACTCATTTCGGACCTCGTCAACCAACTGCGCGGAGCGAAGTACTTTACGAAGCTCGACGTTCGATGGGGCTACAACAATGTACGCATCAAGGAAGGCGACGAGTGGAAGGCAGCGTTTCGAACCAACCGCGGACTCTTCGAACCACTAGTCATGTTCTTCGGCCTTACGAACTCTCCAGCGACCTTCCAGACGATGATGAACGACATCTTCCACGACCTCATCATGGAAGGCGTGGTCTGCGTGTACATCGACGACATCCTCATCTACACCAAGACCATTGCGGAGCATCGTCGAATCACGCGCCTGGTGCTACAACGGCTTCGAGAACACAAGCTGTACCTCCGCCTCGACAAATGCGAGTTCGAACAGACACAGATCGAGTACCTTGGTCTCATCATCTCGGAAGGCAAGGTCGAAATGGACCCCGTCAAGGTCGCCGGAGTTGCGGACTGGCCCGTACCTACGAACAAGAAGCAAGTACAGTCGTTCTTAGGCTTTACGAACTTCTACAGGCGGTTCATTCGAGACTTCTTGCACTTCGCTCGGCCTCTCTTCGACCTCACGGGAAAAGACGCCACCTGGAAATGGGGCGAAGCGGAGCAGACAGCTTTCGACGACCTCAAGCGCGCAGTAGTCTCGAAGCCGGTGCTCATGTTCGCGGACGACAGTCGACCCTTCCGAGTTGAAGCAGACAGTTCGGACTTCGCCACAGGTGCGGTGCTTTCACAACTGAACCCCGAGGACGACAAATGGCACCCAGTCGCATTCATGTCGAAGAGCCTAAGCCCGGTCGAACGCAATTACGAGATCCACGACAAGGAGATGCTCGCCATTGTACGCGCGTTGGAAGAGTGGAGGCACTTCCTCGAAGGGGCTCGACACGAGTTCGAAATCTGGACGGATCACAAAAACCTCGAGTACTTTCGAACGGCCCAGAAACTGAATCGTCGACAAGCTCGATGGTCCCTCTACTTGTCGAGGTTCGACTTCACACTGCACCACAAACCAGGTCGAAGCATGGGAAAGCCTGACGCACTATCTCGACGTGCGGACCACGACAACGGCGGCGAAGACAATCGCGATGTGGTACTCCTCAAACCCGAACTGTTCGCCATCCGCGCACTTGAAGGGGTAGTCGCGGAAGGGGAAGAACGCGACATCCTACGAGACATTCGACGAGGAAATCGGGAAGGACACCAGGAGGATGCAGTGGCCCTTGCGGCGAAGGAACTCAAGAGGTCGAAAGGGAAGTCAGTTCGAAGTGCGGAATGGCGAGAGTCCCAGGACCTCCTTCACTTCCGGGATCGAATCTACGTCCCTCGAAACGCGGATCTTCGACGTCGGATTGTTGCGCAGCACCACGACACACGCATTGCTGGGCATGCTGGACGATGGAAGACCCTCGAGCTGGTTTCGCGAAACTACTGGTGGCCACAGATGTCGCGCTACATCGGAGAGTACTGCAAGACCTGCGATCTCTGCCTTCGAACCAAAGTGCAACGACAAATGCCAATGGGCGAACTCAAACCACTCCCCATTCCAGAAGGTCGATGGGACGTCGCCAGCGTGGACTTCATTGTCGAACTCCCGCAGTCCGAAGGCTTCGACGCAATCATGGTCGTCGTCGACTCGGTAGGAAAGCGAGCACACTTCATACCGACGACTACGACGGTCACGGCTCTGGGATCCGCACGATTGTATTTACAACATGTGTGGAAGTTACATGGTCTACCGAAGGCAATGGTATCGGATCGAGGCGTACAGTTCGTCGCAGAGTTCACCCGCGAACTCTATCGACTCCTGGACATCAAACTAACGGCTTCGACTGCGTACCACCCCCAGACCGACGGACAAACGGAGCGAGTCAATCAGGAATTGGAACAGTACCTTCGACTCTTCGTCAACGAACGGCAGAACAACTGGGCGGACCTCCTTCCACTGGCGGAGTTCCAGTACAACAACCATGTCCACGCTTCGACACAGCAGTCACCGTTCTACCTCGACACCGGCCGACACCCACGTATGGGCTTCGAACCTCAGACGGCACCTTCGAGGCTCGAAACAGTGAACGAATTCCGTGATCGAATGGAGAACGCATTGTCCGAAGCTCGATCGGCACTGGCGAAGTCGAAGGAAGACATGGCGCAGTACTACAATCGACGTCGAAGGCCGACACCGGAGTACCAAGTGGGCGACATGATGTTCCTCGACTCTCGCGACATCCACATCACTCGACCTTCGCACAAACTGGCCCACCGGTACCTGGGACCATACAAGATCGAAGCAAAAGTGGGTTCGCATGCCTATCGCCTGAAACTACCGAGTTCGTTGTCGAAGATCCACCCGGTATTCCACATCGTGAAACTACTCCCTGCACCTCGCGACCCGATCGAAGGACGTCGACCCACCGCCGTGCCAGAGCCCGAACTGATCGACGGCGAAGAACACTACGAAGTCGAAGAAATCATGGACAGTCGAATACATCGTCGCAAACTGCAGTATCTAGTGTCATGGAAAGGCTACAGTTACGAACACAACTCCTGGGAACCCGCAGACCAGATCCAGGCCGACGAATGCATCGCCGACTTCCACCGCTTGAATCCAGGCGCGCCACGACAGATTCGCAGTGTTCAGTTCGCCCAGATTCCGTTCCAGCCGATGCGCGAGGGCGCGCACACCTAGAGGGGGGGTAATGTAAGGGGAACCCCATTTCGAAGGCCAACGTTGAACTTCGAACTTCGCCTTCGACGTCGAACTTCGACACGCGCGCTTCGAACTTCGACACGCGCACTTCGACGCGCGCGCGGACTTGACACGCGACCTCTAAGCGATGTATACCACCATTTGTACACCCTGTGCCACGTAGTAACAATAGCGTACCACTCCCATTGTAGTATAGAGTATATAGACTCCGAGGCTAGATGGGGATCCTTAGACTATTCTCTTTGGATCCCCTCTAGGTAAGGAGATTGGACTTGTATCCTAAGTTATTAATATATTTACTTTGGATCCCCTCTAGTTCGCACTTTGAAGTTCGACCTTCGCAGATCGTAAGTTCGACGTTCGACTTCGACCTCGCTCAGTTCGAACCTTTCGACTTCGCCGACCTAGGGTTGCCCTTACAAATATCTTGCGCAATGACAAATCGTGTATTTGAATGGCTCGTGCTGATAACACCGCTGCGGTTGGTATGTACACTGGCGTGTGCATGCGTGGTACAATCTTGGATGTAGATTTAAGTGGCCCCCCTCAAAACCCGTATGATGTTCACGGAATCACGGTGGCCGGGTCAAATCAGGATACTAGGCGCTATATGGCCGTGATTGGTGCTGTTTTAGGGTACCACCGAATTGTAGGGCCCATGACAGAGAAGGGCCTATCTTTCTACACTAGAGGTGAGGGGAAAGATGGTAACTTTCCATCGAGCGTAGGGAGGAACGTCAACTTCCCATCGAGCATAGGTTAGTTTCTGAATTCATAATTTTTGCACTTGCTCAGTGTCCACTACTTTTCAGTTATTCCTGACGATATTGGGGGCTCCAGCGCCTTGCCCTTCATTACAAGTGTACCCATCTCTGTTCCGGATAGTGGCATGCGCACTTTCCCTATGTCCAGGTCCTTTGACGACCGCAGTAAGCTTGAATTATCATCGTTTTTTTTTGATAAATCTATTGAGTATGGTTTTTGCAGTTCCTGTTTATGATGGTCGGGAGGGTCATGGTCAGAAATTTAACTTCACCGATGACGATTTCAAAGACCTTGCATCCTGGCCCCTGTAAGGGGAACCCCATTTCGAAGGCCAACGTCGAACTTCGAACTTCGACTTCGACGTCGAACGTCGACGCACGCGCTTCGAACTCCGACACGCACACTTCGCACTTCGACGCGCGACCTCCAAGCGATGTATATCACTGTTTGTACACTCTGTGCCACGTAGCGACAATAGTGTACCACTCCCATTGTAGTATAGAGTATATAGACTCCGAGGCTAGATGGGGATCCTTAGACTATTCTCTTTGGATCCCCTCTAGGTAAGGAGATCGGACTTGTATCTTAAGTTATTAATATATTTACTTTGGATCCCCTCTAGTTCGCACTTCGAAGTTCGACCTTCGCAGATCGTAAGTTCGACGTTCGACTTCGACCTCGCTCAGTTCGACCCCTTCGACTTCGCCGACCTAGGGTTGCCCTTACAGTAGAATAGTCTCACCCACAGGACCGGGATTCACTTCGCCCAAATAGCGGGATTTACAGCACCCTTGACGGAAGGCTCTGACTCCGAATCCGCTAATACAGCACGCGAATCCCCTTCCTCCACATCGAGCCTACTTGAAGTTGAAGCATTGGTGTGCCCCGAGATGGATATGAACCAATCAGACCAAATCGAAAACGACCTTGTGAACCTTCAACAGAAGTTCGACACACAGTCCGAACAACTACGCCTCCTGGCCGAGAAGTTCGATCGACTCCTGAAAATAATTGTACCACAAGCGGCCCCCGCCCCTGTAACACCACCATTCGCAGCAGCAGCATGCCCCGCACCCGCTGCGCCTCCGCCGCGACCCTCGTCGCTTCGACCATCGCTCCCCGACGATTTCGATGGCAACCGCGAGCGAGGGCGTGCATTCATCAATGCATGCGAACTGTACATAAATCTTGTACCATATCAATTCGCAAACGAGGTTACGCAAGTGCGATGGGCGTACACGTTCATGAAGAAGGGACGCGCCTACCTATTCACGGATCGCGCACTTCGGTTTGAGACGCGCGAAGGTCGACCGAAGTACTTAACGTGGGTTGAGTTCCGGGAGGACTTCGCCACCAACTTCTTTGTCCAAAGCGAAGCGCAGGCCGCCATCACACGCCTCGAAACCAGTGCGTACCACCAAGGGTCGAGAACGGTTGACGACTACACGGACGAATTCCGCGACCTCGTCGACAAGTCGGGATACAAGGAGGGACTCACCCTCGTCGTCAAGTATCGAAAGGGGCTGAACCCCGACATCCAGTCCGCCATTGCGACGATGACGACAGGTCGACCGGGAGATGACCAACCCGAAGAATGGTACAGAGCCGCCATCAAGTGCGATGAGAACCGCCTCACAAACGAAGCGTTTCTCAGTACGAAACCTTCGAACCGTTCGAATCCCGCACCGGTTCGAACTAACAATTCAATGTTTCGCACTTCGACCACATTCGCCGCCCTACCAGCTCCCATGGACGTTGACACTGTTCAAAGACCCCGGGCGAACATCACGACCTGCTACAGGTGTGGTGAGACAGGACACCTGCGAAGGGAGTGTCCCCAACGTTACGACACAAGGTACATGACAACAGAGGAACGCGCGGAGTTCGCACAGGACATCGTTGCCATGCTCAATGCCCAGCCAGGCCAGGAACCAGAGGTCGAAGAAGTAGAAGAAAAGGAGGAGGATTTTGCGACCAACAGCGAGAACAGTACGCCCCCGCTGCGATCTGTAAATAGGTTCGAACATCTAGAGGTAGAAACAATAAACGAAACTTCGACCACTATCGAACCCATTACAGAAGTCGTACCCACTATCCCGATTCCCCCCTCAACAACTTCGACGCGCAAAAGGGTGCCCAAATGGGAACGCAACTTGCCCAAGCGCTACATCGTCGCCGCTACACCAAGCGCACGATCCCTCAAGTTGCGAGTCGAACTCCAAACAACGGACACGGGCGAAAACATGTCGACCGACTGCCTTGTCGACTGCGGAGCTACAGGACTCTTCATCGACACTGATTTCGTAGCGCGACGACGACTTACGACGCGCGCGCTGGTTCGCCCCATTCCCGTGTACAATGTTGATGGAACGCTCAATGAACACGGTTCGATCACACAAGTCGTCGACCTCATCCTTCGATACAAAGGCCATTCGGAACGCACCCAGTTCGCAGTCACGAACTTGGGCAAGCAGGAAGTCATTCTAGGCTACACATGGCTTCGCGAGCACAACCCTGAAATCGATTGGCAGACGAACGAAGTGAAAATGAGTCGATGCCCAGCCAAGTGCAACACCTGTGTCGCAGAAATCAAGGCAGAGACGGTCGAACGGCGAAAGAAGGAGGCGCGCATCAACGCCTGTCGAACAGGACCCATGCCGGAGGTCGACGACGAAGTCGAAGGTGACGACGAAGTGACAGACGAGTTCGAAGAAGGCGATCGCATCTTCGTCGTCCAGTTTCGTGAAACGGAGGACATTCGAGCCACACAGAATATCTCGCAACGACTTGCCGAAGCATTCCACAAAAACTCGCAAGTCAAACCCTTCCGAGATCTGGCCCCTCAGCACATCCACGACTTCGAAGATGTATTTTCGAAGACGTCCTTCGACGCCCTCCCCGATCGACGACCTTGGGACCACGCGATCGAACTGGTAAAGGACGAGACGCAGATCGAGTACCTTGGTCTCATCATCTCGGAAGGCAAGGTCGAAATGGACCCCGTCAAGGTCGCCGGAGTTGCGGACTGGCCTGTACCTACGAACAAGAAGCAAGTACAGTCATTCTTGGGCTTTACAAACTTCTACAGGCGGTTCATTCGAGACTTCTCGCACTTCGCTCGGCCTCTCTTCGACCTCACGGGAAAGGACGCCACCTGGAAATGGGGCGAAGCGGAGCAGACAGCCTTCGACGACCTCAAGCGCGCAGTAGTCTCGAAGCCGGTACTCATGTTCGCGGACGACAGTCGACCCTTCCGAGTTGAAGCAGACAGTTCGGACTTCGCCACAGGTGCGGTGCTTTCGCAACTGAACCCCGAGGACGACAAATGGCACCCAGTCGCATTCATGTCGAAAAGCCTAAGCCCGGTCGAACGCAATTACGAGATCCACGACAAGGAAATGCTCGCCATTGTACGTGCGTTGGAAGAGTGGAGGCACTTCCTCGAAGGGGCTCGACACGAATTCGAGATCTGGACGGATCATAAAAACCTCGAGTACTTTCGAACGGCCCAGAAACTGAATCGTCGACAAGCTCGATGGTCCCTCTACTTGTCGAGGTTCGACTTCACACTGCACCACAAACCAGGTCGAAGCATGGGAAAGCCTGACGCACTATCTCGACGTGCGGACCACGACAATGGCGGCGAAGACAATCGCGATGTGGTACTCCTCAAACCCGAACTGTTCGCCATCCGCGCGCTTGAAGGGATAGTTGCGGAAGGTGAAGAACGCGACATCCTACAAGACATTCGACGGGGTAATCGTGAGGGACACCAAGAGGACGCTGTCGCCCTTGCTGCAAAAGAACTCAAAAGGTCGAAAGGGAAGTCAGTTCGAAGTGCAGAATGGCGAGAGTCTCAGGACCTCCTTCACTTTCGGGATCGAATCTACGTCCCTCGAAACGCAGACCTTCGACGTCGGATTGTTGCGCAGCACCACGACACACGCATTGCTGGGCATGCTGGACGATGGAAGACCCTCGAACTGGTTTCGCGAAACTACTGGTGGCCACAGATGTCGCGCTACATCGGAGAGTACTGCAAGACCTGCGATCTCTGCCTTCGAACCAAAGCGCAACGACAAATGCCAATGGGCGAACTCAAGCCACTCCCCATTCCAGAAGGTCGATGGGACGTCGCCAGCGTGGACTTCATTGTCGAACTCCCGCAGTCCGATGGCTTCGACGCAATCATGGTCGTTGTCGACTCGGTAGGAAAGCGAGCGCACTTCATACCAACGACTACGACGGTCACAGCTCTGGGATCCGCACGACTGTATTTACAACATGTGTGGAAGTTACACGGTCTACCTAAGGCAATGGTATCGGATTGGGGCGTACAGTTCGTCGCAGAGTTCACGCGCGAACTCTATCGACTTCTCGACATCAAACTAACTGCGTCGACCGCGTACCACCCCCAGACCGATGGACAAACGGAGCGAGTCAACCAGGAGTTGGAACAGTACCTTCGACTCTTCGTCAACGAACGACAGAACAACTGGGCGGACCTCCTTCCACTGGCGGAGTTCCAGTACAACAACCATGTCCACGCTTCGACACAGCAGTCACCGTTCTACCTCGACACCGGCCGACACCCACGTATGGGCTTCGAACCTCAGACGGCACCTTCGAGGCTCGAAACAGTGAACGAGTTCCGTGATCGAATGGAGAACGCATTGTCCGAAGCTCGATCGGCACTAGCGAAGTCGAAGGAAGACATGGCGCAGTACTACAATCGACGTCGAAGGCCAACACCGGAGTACCAAGTGGGCGACATGATGTTCCTCGACTCTCACAACATCCACATCACTCGACCTTCGCACAAACTGGCCCACCGATACCTGGGACCATACAAGATCGAAGCAAAAGTGGGTTCGCATGCCTATCGCCTGAAACTACCAAGTTCGTTGTCGAAGATCCACCCGGTATTCCACATTGTGAAACTGCTCCCTGCGCCTCGCGACCCAATCGAAGGACGTCGACCCACTGCCGTGCCAGAGCCCGAACTGATCGACGGCGAAGAACACTACGAAGTCGAAGAAATCATGGACAGTCGAATACACCGTCGCAAACTGCAGTACCTAGTGTCATGGAAGGGCTACAGTTACGAACACAACTCCTGGGAACCTGCAGACCAGATCCAGGCCGACGAATGTATCGCCGACTTCCACCGCTTGAATCCAGGCGCACCACGACAGATTCGCAGTGTTCAGTTCGCCCAGATTCCGTTCCAGCCGATGCGCGAGGGCGCGCACACCTAGAGGGGGGGTAATGTAAGGGGAACCCCATTTCGAAGGCCAACGTCGAACTTCGAACTTCGACTTCGACGTCGAACGTCGACGGCGAACGTCGACGCACGCGCTTCGAACTCCGACACGCACACTTCGCACTTCGACGCGCGACCTCCAAGCGATGTATATCACTGTTTGTACACTCTGTGCCACGTAGCGACAATAGTGTACCACTCCCATTGTAGTATAGAGTATATAGACTCCGAGGCTAGATGGGGATCCTTAGACTATTCTCTTTGGATCCCCTCTAGGTAAGGAGATCGGACTTGTATCTTAAGTTATTAATATATTTACTTTGGATCCCCTCTAGTTCGCACTTCGAAGTTCGACCTTCGCAGATCGTAAGTTCGACGTTCGACTTCGACCTCGCTCAGTTCGACCCCTTCGACTTCGCCGACCTAGGGTTGCCCTTACAGCCCCTTTATCGAAGAGGTAATGGTGAAGTAGAGGTTGGCACCATTGTATCTGTCGGACACACAGTTAGTACTTATCAAGGAGGCGGGGGTGGGTTGTTTCTCTCCACCAACATCCATTTTGTAATGGTTCTCGGAAAGCCTACCTTGAGTCTCTAAAATTGTTGATTGATCCTTTGTACACCTACATCAGTATTATTGAATGAAATTTGCCGCGTGTTGTTCACATTGTCTCGATCGGCTCTGGAATAGCTCTGGGAACACAAAATTACATGCTTCATGGCACGAGTTTTTTTTTATGGCAATAAATTGGGCGTTGATTATTTGTTTATGGGACGCACATGTCAATAAGACAAAAAGACTGGATTTGTTAAACGTGTAGATAGAATACATGCAAACTGGGTCAATGGTACGAATTATCAGGTAGGCTACTAGTAGCTGCTGGTGCGACAACGTTTGGCTAGGGCTGTAATGGACGTCCGTTAATGGGTAGCCGCTTATACTTATCAAACATAAAACCTACGTTCGTCCGAATCACTTTCGCTTTTGTCACTTGCTCGTTGAGTGGTCCTAACTGAAGGTCCACTCGCCTCGCCGCCTTTATTCGTGCCAAAATTGAAGGCAATTCCGGGAAGGGTCAGTGCAGGCAAGGGCCGACTCCCTGGGGTGTCGTACCCAAGCCATATATCATCAGCATATGTGAATCCGTCTTTCTCTGCGCAATATCAAGCAAGTTATGTCATTTTAACATAAGGTTACTTTGGCAGTATGCACTTACGCTCAGGTTCAGTTGGTTTGTCTTTCTGGCGTACACCCCATGATTCGCCTGCCCATGCAAATGACTTGTAATCTTTGCATAGATTAAAGGCCTCCAAAAGCTCTGAGCTTCCAACAAGATAATGTTGCATGGCCAAATATACGGCCCCAAACGTGCAATCCAGGTTGTCCGCATAGATGTGGCGATTGATAGCTTCGGCTTTGTAGGCAAGGAGGCATTTGGCTTGTTGAGCAAGGTACGGCCGCACTAGCTTGGCCATGGCATCCACCGGCAGACCATTACCATCCACCAATTCATAGTTCGAAAAAATTACTTCGATAAGATTTCGAGATATTTCCCGACCAGATATGATGGAGTGTTGTTCCCGGTTATGGATTTCAGCTCCGGCGCCGTACATTTTGGAATTTATAATGTATGACAGCTCCATGATGTTGTGCAATGACAGCACATCTAATATGCCTTCAAATCTTTCGATATCTGGCACGTGCTCCAAGTGGTTTCCTGTTTTATTGGGTTGGGTTAAAGTGATCAATATCTAAATTATTGTAATTAGATGATTGACTGTGGGCTTACCATAGCTAAGCGGCCGATCAGATGCGCAGCGTGCGCTAATAATTTCAGCATACATAGCCATCAGCTTCCGTAAGAGCAACCTAGAGTCCATAACATGTTCTGTATTGGTCGCAGCCAATGTTGCAACGAACGTGTGGAAAATTCCATAGCAGGTGTCCCTTATGGTTGAGGTGGCATAAAAATGCCCGCCATGGCAAATAGCGTGATCTGGGGTATAAACCGCGTGGGGGGTATTGGGCCTCATTATCCTATGGCCAATATTTCAAAAATAAAATCATTAGCATTGAATCGGTTACATACAGAAGGGTTCCTGGCGTAAGGTAAACAGCTTCAATGTCCCAGCGTTCTGCGTTATTTTTTTCAACTTGATAATCCCCATCCTCTGGAATAAGCATGTTTTGTTCCGAAAATTGAATGGAGTGGCCTTGCGATTTTGGTCGAGCCACGAACCACACTTTGGACCCGACCATACAGTCTACGTAAGTCCCGAAGCTGTCAGCATCTATATGCCAAGCATGATATGCCCCAGACGTTGCGGCGAGGCCCCATCAAGTGCTTGTTGACGGATACTGCTCCCATTTTTTTGCAGTTTTGAACATTTTAATCCACGCCTTGACGTCGGATGTGAACGATTGTGAGGGTGGGTTAGCGAACGGCATGGGAAAATCTAAAGAGTTAAGGATCTTCCCGCCTGGCGTGTTTGCTGAGTTGTGCATATCAATCAGCGTGCCAGACGCTTGACGAACGTTGTAGTCATCGTCAATAGGTATAGAATGATCTATTAAATAAGTTGAGTTATTTTTGCATTGGGTGTGTGTGTTCAAATAATTACCATGGATGACGATTGGCCTGTCTAAAGGTGCTAATGTTTCAAGGCTGCTGAGATCGTAATCATAACCCGGGTTTTCCCCAATCACTACTATGTGATGGCTGGACAGGATTGCCTGAATATCTTTATCCTTCATGCGCACAAATTCCCGGTGCGTCAGCGTGTGGAAAATAGATAATGTCGGGTTCACAATGTGAGGGGGCTTTCCACCCACGTATAATTTCTCAACAGCGTCCATCATAGAGTTAAACCATTGGGCGTCTTCTATTCTCTGTTGACCTCTTAATATTGTTTTGAATGGAGTCATAATATTGTCACTCACATAAAATAGAGCTTCGTGTAATTGCAGCTCTGATCCATCAACAGGAAAGAGGCGATATTGTTTGGACGGGCAACCTCGCTACATGCAGAACTTGGGCTTGAGATTGTTCTCTAAAATCAATAATTGTTTTACTACCTCAGGATTCTCTTCTTCCTTCAGTTCTGGTATGTCAAAACCGTCCTTCATTTTACGCATTGGTTTATATTCGTAGATCCCAGTGATGAAGTGGACGTACCTCGTTGTCCGAAACGATTATGACTTCATGATAGGGCATGACAGTGTCAAGTCCAAAAGAGGGGCTGCGCTTCTTGGTGGCTGCGATTGGCATTTGCCCCTTTCCCTTTCGTTTTCGAGTTCTTTTTTCCGCCTGTAAAGGTATTGATGCTTCATATCGTGCAGTGAGGTGTTTTGTTTTTGGGGTGCGTTGTGAGCGTCGGGCCTCTGGGTTAACGTTCAAGTGTAAGGGGAACCCCCTTACCGATTCTCGTTTTCACCTCTCCCGACTTCTGCACCATCCCCGACTCAATTCCCGAACGCACAAACGTTCGCAAACGCTCACCTTACCGACCGTGTACTTACCGACCACATTACCGACTGTACGATTACCGACTACCTTACCGCCCCACCCCGAGTCAAACCCGACTCACGCACTCCTTTACATCCCATTCGTTTACCCAGACGCTCACTTCGCCGACACTCCCTCACCGCTCCCCGACTGGTGCACGACTTGTCGGGAATCAAGGGACACGCCCACATGACCCTTTACCGACAATGCGTGTCGTCGTATCGCACCGGGAACGTGTAATTAATGCAGCACCTGTATATAGACACTACTGACGAAGGCGAGGACCCTTAGAGTATTCTCTTAGGATCCCCCTCGTCAGGTACGTACATGTGTAGTATACTGTGAATACATTTTACTTAGGATCCCCCTCGTCAGCCCGACTTAAGAAACCCGACCTCCGAGTCAGCTAAAACCCGACCTCCTCCAGTCGGTTCCCACTTAGTCGTACGCGTGCCGAGGTTGCCCTTACATTAGAATACTCTCACCACCTGAGGCCTTGGATCGCACGGACGGAATCAACGAGCCGCCAACTCCCAAACCCGCACCGCGCAATCCACCCCTCAACCCAAGTTAGTTAAACGTAGAAACCCAAGCTGTAAGATGTCTGACACCAGCCGAATGGGACGCCTAGAATCCGAACTCGAATATCTACGGCAACTACTCGCCACAAGGTCGGAGGACCTCCAAAAACTCACCCACACCCTTCGGACGCTGTTGGATTGAGTCGGAAACCCCTCACCACACACCGATGTACCACCACCGACTCCAGCGACACCCAATGTAACAACAGCGATACCCACTCCTCGGTCGGTAAACCAGTTGACACTGCGCCCAGCCCCGCCACAACCCTTTGACGGCGCACGAGAACGCGGCAGAGCATTCATCCAGTCCTGCGAACTCTATATCAAGTTAGTACCCCACCAATTCGAAGACCAGAACGCCCGAGTACAGTGGGCCTTCACATTCATGCAAACCGGACGCACGTACAATTTTACCGACCGCGCACTCCGCTTCGAAGAAACCGTGGGTACACCAATGTACGAAACTTGGGAAGATTTCAAGGCCGACTTTACGTTAAGCTTCTACATGCAAGGGGAGGCTCAACGAGCCCGCATCCGACTGGAAACGAACAGTTACCACCAGGGTGACCGCTTGGTGGACGAATACACTGACGAGTTTCGGGAACTCATCGACAAGTCGGAATACAGGGAAGGCCTCACGATAGTCGTGAAGTACAGGAAGGGACTCAACCCGACCATTCAGACGCAAATCGCAACCATGCCTTCGGGACGATGAAAGGGGTATTCTACTCTTAAGCATATAAAATCAAAGATATGATCTCACACTACTCCTCTAATACACACAAAAAGGCAGAAGTACGCCTGTAAGTTCGTGGGTACGGATATAGAAATATCACTGGATTTGACTTCAAAAGATTAGTTACTCGTGCGTGGAGGTAACAATCTTTCAGAACGGTTCGTTATATTAAACCGGGTGTGTGGGTGTGGGTGTGTGTAGCTTTGTTACTCTCAAAGAGCTAACTCGACTAAGTGCGCGCGTGCGTGCGTGTGTATAACACTGGGGTAGAAACAGGACTATGCCAAATAGCCTAGATCTCAAATACAATTAACAAGGTCTTGCCGTTACAAGGAAGGACTCCGACTGAGTCGTCTCGTCAACGGGGCTTGTCACGAATACCAAATTCTGACAAGTCTTTAATCAAAGTTCTTACCGTTACGAGGAAGGATTCTACTGAATCGTCTCGCCAACGGGGCCTATCACGAATACCAAATTCTGAAAGGTCTTTAATTAAATACCAGCAATCTGGATTTTCTATTCAAGTTCTTAGGTTCTTAGTTCGGTCAAGTTTCTGAAGTGATCACTACTCTTATATTCAAATGCTACTGCAAGTGAAGAGGTGGATTCCCTTGCTCTTCCTTACAGGTTTGGTGGGTTTATATACAGTTTAGAGAGTAAAATAACAAATAAAGAACAAATAATTAGAAATGCCGATACGGAATTGTACTGCCCACGTGCGCGTGCGTGTGAGTCAGCTTTTGAGTGCCAAGAGTGTTGAACTCCTGGTTATACCGATAGGATTTGTTAATCCTAAGGTCTAGGTGTTTACAATTTTCTTGCTAAATAGTATAGCATTTTGGGTGCACGCTTGCGCGTGGCTGACTAAGTGTAGTCGGTACACTTAATTTGGAAACGTCGGTGATCGTTCCACTAGTTCGGTTCCGGTTACTTCTCGTTTAGTCACCGGTCTCGTCCTATTATTAAAATTTTCATATTATCAATACTATTGTTCGCGAACGCTCCCGAACTGTCGTACGATAATAATTCTTTTGGGTACCAGCACAGTTCCGTTTACACGGGGCTGAGTCATTGCCAAGTCCAATCTGGTCTGCGGGGTGCTACCCGTTTGGTTCGTCTTCTGAGTGGACAAGTTGTGATAGAATGTCATAGGTCACGTGGTCACGTGCACAGGTACGCGCGCGCGTGTGTCTATTATTGGCGATTCTTAAGTCGTAACCGGGCATACATAGGAGGCTCTAATGTACAGATACCATCGTATGTGTCCACTGTACTTGGTAGTGTAGTGTGCAATGATTGTTCTAACTTGTTTTGACTACAAGGGCGAAGATAGTCCCTATTAGTCCTCACACGTCCGCGTGTACGGCTGTAATATGATTATGTAATCGTAAATTGAAGAATTACAGGCCTGGGTGGTTGCACACCCTATCAACGACCCAGTGATGACGACCCCCAAGCATGGTACGCCATCGCCCTCAGGTATGACGAACTTCGCCTGGACAATGAAGCATTCGCGAGCACTGAGCCTGCATCACCGACTCGGGTAGAAGAGCCACCGCCGGTCACCGAACCCAAGGAGGAACTCAGCCTCCCTTCGTCCCAGAGACCGACTACGCCAATCCCGACAACGCAGCCGCCGCAGAAACAGAAACCGACAAGTCGGGAAATGGGGACACAAACACCGCCTCAGTCGGAAATCGCTCCAACACCAATCCCAAGTCAAAAGTCAAACCACAATCGATTTGCGAGTCTTCGCGTCGAGGAGCCGCGCGAATCTGAACCCACCTCGAAGCCCCAGGACCTCGTACCCCCAGCCGTAATACGAAGTATGCGAGTCCCCCGATGGGAACGCAAACTCCCCAAGAACTATCAAGTAGCGGCCGTACCGGGACCGCGCTCACTCAACTTGAAGGTGGAACTACAGACTACCGACATGGGCGAGACGTTTGGAGTGACAGCGCTCCTCGATTCGGGAGCAACGGGGATGTTCATCCACAAACACTATGTGGAGAAACACCGGATCGCTACAAGGCAACTGCAACGCGCCATCCCCGTGTACAATGTCGACGGGACTCCGAACGAGTCGGGTTCCATCCGAGAAACAGTAGAGCTCGTCCTTAGGTACAAAGGACACTCGGAACGTACGGTTTTCGCGGTAACGCAACTGGGAACCCACGACCTCATCCTCGGCTACACTTGGCTCAAGGAACACAACCCGGAGATAGACTGGACCACGAACGAGGTAAAACTCAGTCGGTGCCCAGCCCAGTGTCGGGTGTGTAACGAAGAACTCAAGGCGGAAACCAAGGAAAGGCGGAAGACCGAAGAGCGAGTGAATGCATGTCGCGCAGGACAATTCCCGACCACGGGTTTGGACGAGGAAGACGAATCCGAATTGGACGCGGAGGACTCGAACCCCCTCTCCGAACTGCTCGAGGAAGGGGACCGCATCTTTGCAGTGACAATGCATCCACCCGACAAGTCGGAAATCACCACAAAAGGCCCACAAGAAATGTGCCGCGCGATCCCGAACATTTCGCAGCAACTTGCGGAGGCCTTCCATCGCAATTCCCGACCAGCCAAGACGTTTCGCGAAACGGCACCCAAGTACCTGCATGAGTTCGAAGATGTGTTCTCAAAAACCTTGTTTGACGCGCTGCCCAACAAAAGACCCTGGGATCACGCCATTGAACTCATCCCCGACTCGAAGGCCCGATCATGCAAGGTGTATCCCTTGTCGGTAACGGAACAAGAGGAGCTCGACAAGTTCTTGGAGGAGAACTTGTCGTCGGGACGCATTCGCCCATCGAAGTCACCCATGGCCGCGCCCTTCTTCTTTATCAAAAAGAAAGATGGCTCACTCCGACCCGTACAGGACTACCGAGTACTCAACGCGATGACAATCAAGAACACGTACCCACTTCCCCTCATCTCCGAACTCATTAACCAACTACGCAGCGCCAAGTATTTCACCAAACTTGACGTCCGATGGGGGTACAACAATGTTTGGATAAAGGAGGGAGATGAGTGGAAGGCCGCGTTCCGAACCAACCGGGGGCTGTTTGAACCGCTGGTAATGTTCTTCGGATTGACGAACTCCCCTGCCACGTTTCAGACGATGATGAACGAAATATTCCAGGATCTCATCACGGCAGGCGTAGTTTGCGTGTACATCGACGACATTCTCATCTACACCAAAACCCGAGCGGAACACCAGCAAATCACTCGGGAAGTCCTCAAGCGCTGTCGGGAAAACAAGCTATTCCTAAAGCTTGACAAATGCGAGTTCGAACAAGAACGGATTGAGTACCTGGGACTGATCATCTCAGAGGGTAAAACGGAGATGGACCCAGTCAAGGTCAGCGGGATTGTAGAGTGGCCGACTCCGACCAGCAAAAAGGAAGTACAGTCATTCCTCGGATTCACCAACTTTTACCGTCGGTTTATTGAAGGGTTCTCTCATCATGCACGTGCACTCTTTGACCTCACGCGCAAGGACTCGGTATGGAAATGGAGCGAGGTGGAACAGGCGGCCTTCGACGAATTGAAGGCGCGGGTGGCTTCCCGACCGGTACTGGTATTCCCCGACGATGACCGACCATTTCGCGTAGAGGCCGACTCGTCGGATTTCGCAACAGGAGCGGTACTATCCCAACTCAGTCGGGAAGACAATAAATGGCACCCTGTAGCTTTCATGTCAAAAAGTCTGAACGCGGTCGAAAGAAATTACGAGATCCACAACAAGGAAATGCTGGCAATCATTCGGGCACTCGAAGAGTGGAGACACTTCCTGGAAGGAGCCCGACAGCCGTTCGAAATTTGGACCGACCACAAGAACTTGGAATACTTCAGATCGGCTCAAAAGCTCAATCGCCGACAAGCTCGATGGTCGTTGTACCTTTCCCGGTTCGACTTCTCGCTACACCACAAACCGGGACGAAGTATGGGCAAACCCGACGCACTATCTAGACGCGCTGACCACTCGAACGGCGCGGAAGATAACAAGGACATCGTACTCCTCAAACCCGAGTTGTTCACCATACGCGCGCTAGAAGGGATTAGGACGGAAGGCGAGGAGAGGGACATCATGAAGGATATCCGACAAGGAAATCGAGGCGGACACCAGGAGGACTCAGTAGCGGGTGCTGCGAAGAAACTCCGACAAGGGAAAGGCAAGTCGGTACACAGCGCAGAGTGGCGAGAGGAACAAGAGGTACTGTATTTCCGCGGTCGGATTTACGTCCCCAACTTCGCTGACCTCCGCCGACGCATTGTGGAACAACACCACGACACTCGAGTGGCGGGACACGCCGGGAGATGGAAAACATTAGAATTGGTGTCGCGCAACTACTGGTGGCCACAGATGTCGCGGTATATCGGTCAGTACTGTCGGACTTGCGATCTCTGCTTGAGGACAAAGATACAACGCCAATTACCAATCGGCGAACTACACCCGCTGGAAGTCCCGACCTCACGATGGGAAATGATCAGTGTGGACTTCATCGGCGCGCTACCCGAGTCAGAAGGCTTCGACGCCGTAATGGTAGTAATAGAGTCGGTCGCCAAGCGATCCCACTTCATCCCGACTCACACTACCGTCACCGCACTGGGAGCCGCGCGGATGTACCTCAAGGAAGTCTGGAAACATCACGGATTACCGAATGCAGTGGTGTCGGACAGAGGACCCCAATTCGTAGCAGAATTCATGCAGGAACTCTACCGACTACTCGGGATCAAGCTGACGTCGTCCACGGCCTACCACCCGCAGACGGATGGACAAACCGAGCGCGTGAACCAAGAACTCGAGCAATACCTGCGGCTGTTCGTAAGCGAAAGGCAGAACAACTGGAACGAACTTCTACCCCTCGCAGAATTCCAGTATAACAACCATGTTCACGCCTCCACCCAGCACACGCCCTTCTTCCTTGACACTGGCCGACACCCGCGCATGGGGTTCGAACCTCAAGCAACAGAAACCCGACTCGAAACGGTCGGAGAATTTACCAACGAATGAAGTCCACTCTGGAAGAAGCACGATCCGCGTTGGCCAAGTCCAAGGACGACATGGCGCGATACTACAACCGCAGACATCGACCGACACCCGATTACAAGGTCGGCGACATGATGTATTTGGATTCCACCGACATCCCAATTAGTCGGCCGACGAGGAAACTCGCTCACCGGTACGTGGGACCCTACCCAATCACTGAGAAGATAGGCACACACGCGTACCGACTGAAACTACCGAGGTCCATGTCGCGCATCCACCCAGTATTCCACGTCGTGAAACTACTGCCCGCGCCCGCCGACCCGATTCCAGGAAGAACCCCGACCACCGTCCCACCGCCCGTACTAGTGGACGGAGAGGAAGAGTACGAAGTGGGAGATATACGGGATAGTCGGATTATCCGGGGGAAGTTGCACTACCTAGTGTCCTGGAAGGGATATGGGTACGAGCACAACTCTTGGGAACCCGCTGAGAATGTTCATGCAGATGAACTGGTCAGCGAGTTCCACAAGGCAAACCCTCGAGCACCCCGACGACTCCCACGTGCCCAATTCGACACAATTCCTTTCCGACCATTGCGCGAGGTCGCACAACCCTAGAGGGGGGGTAATGTAAGGGGAACCCCCTTACCGATTCTCGTTTTCACCTCTCCCGACTTCTGCACCATCCCCGACTCAATTCCCGAACGCACGAACGTTCGCAAACGCTCACCTTACCGACCGTGTACTTACCGACCACATTACCGACTGTACGATTACCGACTACCTTACCGCCCCACCCCGAGTCAAACCCGGCTCACGCACTCCTTTACATCCCATTCGTTTACCCAGACGCTCACTTCGCCAACACTCCCTCACCGCTCCCCGACTGGTGCACGACTTGTCGGGAATCAAGGGACACGCCCACGTGACCCTTTACCGACAATGCATGTCGTCGTATCGCACCGGGAACGTGTAATTAATGCAGCACCTGTATATAGACACTACTGACGAAGGCGAGGACCCTTAGAGTATTCTCTTAGGATCCCCCTCGTCAGGTACGTACATGTGTAGTATACTGTGAATACATTTTACTTAGGATCCCCCTCATCAGCCCGACTTAAGAAACCCGACCTCCGAGTCAGCTAAAACCCGACCTCCTCCAGTCGGTTCCCACTTAGTCGTACGCGTGCCGAGGTTGCCCTTACATCAAGGGTGTACCCCTGGTGGTCAATTCTAAGTCTTTGGGATTGATATTAGTTATCACGGTAGACGCGCCGGTCCATCCGACCGTTTAATATTGGACTCACCTTGGCCTGCACTTTCTTCATTGTTTTGTGCTTGGCCATTATCTTCTAAGCGTCTGACACATCCATCCTCTCTTTCCTCCTCCATCCCTTCTGCATTAATATTCCTCCCTTTATCTTTCCCTGTGTGGTGGCTTCTATCCCCATGCGTGCCGCTGTCATCCATGCCCGTCTCTTCATCCTTTTCTTCTTCACTCTCGCCGTCCTTGCCCTGATCTTTTCGTTGGCTTTCATCGTCGGCTTGGTTATCCTGCTCCGTTCCATTCATTGACGCCACATTTTCCGCCCCCGATGGGCCGTTCATGCCCACGTCTGAGCGGTCGTTGACCTCCGGGGATTTGTCGAGCATCTGGGTGGTGGGATCTACCAATGGTCCATGGGCTCAGTCGTTTTTTTAATGCAAATTAGAAGCGGAGCTCACCCTTTTCCATTGATGAGGTAGCATTGTTTGGGTTGCTAACGACCCCCCCGCTTTCTTCTTCTTCTTCTTCTTCCTCTTCCTCCTCCTCCTCCTCTTCCTCCAGGTGCGTGAGCCTATCTTTGTCAACTTGCATGGCCCCCTCCAACGTGGATTGTGTTGCCATATGGGTTAAGGAAGAGCTGGCAACATCAGATGGTGGTATATTGCCACCTTCACTGAACCACCCCAGCGCCTGACGGTCCACTGATCTACCTAAAGCTTTAGCTATGGTTGATAGGGTCTCCTTGAGGGTGAGTCGAAGATTTATGCCCCCCGTTGCATGACTCCAAACAATGTTCCATACTTGAAGTTCAATATTCCGGATGAGTTCGGGGCAATAGCCCCCCAGGCAGTCCCACACCTGCAAAAGTTAGTAAAAAGTAAGTAGCTTGACTGGATTAAATAGTAGGTGTTACCTCGCATAGCTTATCCTCGGAAACACTGTGAATGACCAGGGACATATTTGTAAGAAGGCATATGGGCGAAATTGTCAAGGCGGCATGCAGCGGGTAACGTAGATTGGGCATAGATAAGTGCATCATGGCTTTATCAATCATGAAATGGGAGCTTGGTGGGTTTTGTCTAGAAATGAAAACGGTTAATGTTGATGATGTCATTCAAACCACCATACCTTTTCAAGCTCTCGATGAATGAATTTTTGTCCTTGGGAAAATCAACATGACCCTGCGGCATAGCATTAATTAATTGGGGATAACACGGCAGTCACATTGGACCTATTACCTCAAGTAGATACCTCAGGTGCATAGAGGCCGTTTCCATGTTTGATAATATCTTGTGGATGCGTACGTTGCGACCGTTTTGATGTATGTTGAATAGGTGATGGCACGTAGGGGAGAGTCCATCGCCTGGCGCATTCCAATCCACCCCATCCCCCTTGAATGCTTCATCGGCCTTGACGATAACTTTGGACCAATGCTTTAAAGGAGCGTAGGGCTGGTCAATGATACTGTCAGCTAACGCGTCAAGGAAATGACCTTCAAGTTTTTACCAGGTGTTTTTGGGTGGCAACAAATGCCCGTCTGACGCCGGCGTTTTCTTGGTTGATGGGCCCTGAATTTTGCCAGGAAACGGTGTCGAGAAGTAAATAGTTGATGGTCGACAACCCGAACTGTGACCTTTGCTCGCGGCTATACACCGACTGGAGCGGAAAAAGGCTTCCCGTTGGGTCGCATGCTGTTGGCGTGGGAGGGAAAAGTATGGTTCGGAGGTGTACCGGGGCGCTAACTTCAGCGTCTATAACTGCCAACCGAAATTTCTAGAGTTTAGGGTCAGTCGCGTAGGTGAAAGTATGACAATGAGTTTAAAACCTACTTGGATTTCACTGGGAAGATCCTTAGGGCTCAGGGTACGTGGAGTTAGAGTTTTCCAAGGGAGCATTTGAAAGAGAGGTGCCTCGCGTATACAAACATCAGGGTTGGCAGCCATGTTGGGTCAAAGAAGGGGTATGCGGACGATTCGGACCCTGGGTCACGCGTGTCTTGGAAAGTCTGAGTTGGCAATTCTTTAGTTGATTGTTGTTCTTTGTTTAATTTCGATGACTTGAGAGTTCTAACCCTAATGGCAGCGCACCAGATCAAACGTAAACTGGCGCGTCACCCAATCAGACATGGTCATGTTGCCAATGTTGATTTCAATATTGAATTCACAGTCACGTTGCCAATGTTGAACTCTGTGCACCTCCACCACCTCGATATCTTTTTCCATCCACACGTCCACCATGCTTCTCCATCGGCATTTCCTGGCTGGTCTCATAGTATATGCCTCATTGATTGCATCTGTCTTCCTCACGGGCCGCTTAACCTTCTTGGCTGCCAACCATCGTACGCTCTGTGCTCCAATGTTAGTAACATTCGTACGGCCCCATAAGAAAACTCACCAATACAAAACTCTAGAAATTCTGAACAACCAACATTTCTACCCGTTTATATAAACTATGGGGGAAGTCTCAGAATAAAGGCAAGTTATCCCATAACTACTCAGAATGCTTACTCTAATACGCGTTGCATCTCCCAGCCACCCCAAGGCCAAGCACCGGCCTTTGTTACCGACGCCATTGCCCCGGCGGTGACTGATATATACTGGCTACAAGTTAGCCTTGGGTTACCTTATGAGCCCATCCAAACCCGTCCTCTCCATGATGCCCCTAGCGGGTGCTTCAAAGATCCAAGATGTCCGCTCATCTTGGATCTATCCAAACCCGTCAATTACCTTATTGGTATAATTATACCCCGTATCCAATCATTCAGCCTGCGAATATGTGGCATGGCTCGTTGAATTTTTTGTTCGCGGTTCTCCGAAATTCTATCCCTTTATATCCAGAAAAATAAAAATTTATTACTCTTGTTGCATTGCCTTGTGCAAAAACCTCATACACTCATTGCAACTATTGTGTCTTTCAAATTTAACCGTACGCTAATGCTCAAACACGATTATCTTCAGGGATTACGCAAAACTTTATCAGAAATTCATGTTGCTTCTACCAGATATCATCGGTTAGCGCGGCGCGTCAATAATAACGCTATCTTCCTGGAGCATTTACACCACCGCGGCTTCTTAATGCGTAATATGTCTGACATTACCTGGCTTGTGATATGTATTCGTCTTGTTGATTTATGCACTTTTTTTATACATGCCACAAACCTTCACCTCCCCCTGACCACGTCAACTTTTTACAGTTTAAATGAAGGCGTATCTCTTTTAAATCATGGACTCCCTAAGCCCAATTTAACACACGTGTCTGAAATAATGCCCCATTCACGCGTATCAGGTGGGGGCGCGTCTCACCCATTTACTAATCAAGATGTAGAACCCTATACGCGCATGGGCTTCGAAAACATTATGCCCAATCGCTCCTTCAAATACATTGACCATGTTGAAAATCGTAACCTACAATCATACCCCCCAAGCAAGGGTTTTGTTCATTCACAGACACCGCTACACATCCTTGTTCGTGGGCTTCCAGTCACCACAACAATTAGAATAGCCCGCATGCACTTTATAACCATCGGCACGCATATTAAAAAAAAAAACATGTACCCCTTCTTTGAAAATCATGCATGCATATCATGTAACCTTTTCACTACGGTGTTTTACCCATCTGAGGACCGGACAATCAAAGCACGAGATCGTATGAAGATGAAATACACGCCTGTGTCTGCTCGTGCCGCAGATGCAGCTGACGATAAATTGCCTGTGATCAACCCTTTGGGACAAGCTGATCCTGAATTCCCACCTCAGCCACCAACCCAAACCCTTGAGCAGAAAATTATCAGGGAATTTTGTGACGAGTCTTTGGCATCCAATCTAGAAGAAGCGGTGACAAGCCCAGCTTTGGGCTGAGCATGTAGAACGCTCATTTGATTAGATTAGATATGATTACGACTTACTGATTAGATATTTCGATCTTTATCTATATTTAGATTACATACCTCGGACTCCTGTATCCTTTTATGGTACACTTAGGGTACATCAGGGGTCATGTAGGGGTATTTAAACTGTACCAATTTCGCCTTCATCAATAATAACACCTTTCCTTTCACCTTCACAGTCAATCTTCAGTTTCTGCTCACTACATTATGTTTCTTTAATCATCTACATTCCTTCACACTTCTCCATCATTCTACCCATGTTTACTGGCCTTCTGGATCGTCTACCATCGCCTCATCCACACTTGGAGCCCCCACTCACTACCTTTCATGGAAGTGAACCCCTGGTCTGACTGTCTGACACAGTCAGCACCACCAAGAACTTGTCAAAATGGAGCCCACCGCGAGGGGTTCTAAGTCAAATGAAGGCCTTGGTTCGTCTCTAGACCCCCAGAAACATGCCCACAACATGAGTCATTCATTTTTCCATTCTTATTCATCATTTTCCCTTGATGTGGATGCTTTCAGGACCTTTGCTCAGGTTCCACACACTCCAGCCTTGCAGGCAGGGTTTTCAGGCGTTCCCTGACGCATCTAGACCATTCTGAAGATCCCCCATTTGTCTGTAGCAAGCCAGGACCCTTCCCCATCATTTTAGCGAATTCCATGCGACTCTCTAGCACCCCTATCGCGTCCAGCAGTCCCCCTTCTTTCCCATTGTTTTTGTAGCGTTTAGGCACTCCCAGGACTCGTCTCAGACGTTCCAGACGATCCCCAGACCCCCCGACGAAATTGCAGGTCCAAGCGTTCCGTCCAGGCGTTCTTACACGACTCAGGAGGACCCTTACTACCCCTGGGCACCCCCCAACCTTTCCAGACCAGTCCACACATCGTCTCATGCACCATAGATCCATATCAGGTCCCTGAGGCAGTGCGGACCTTTGTAAAATTTTCCTGACCCCTGTAAAAATTTTCTGACACTCTGGAATGATGCCTACACAGCCTGTGACCCCTCCTGACGTTCCTGACCACCCTGGACCACCACCATCTTGTTCCCACTCTTCCCATCGTCTCCAGCCGTCGCCTATCACCTCAGAACGCCGTCTAGAGCCTACAAAATTTTCCCCAAGGGAGGGGATGCCTCCAAGCGTTCCCAAACGCGTTTTAGCACTACAGAGACGCTTCCAGTACTCCAGGACAGTCCCCCACATGCACCACTTGTGCTGGGACTCAGTTACACTATTTTAGACGACAGGTACGACGCCCAGACGCCGTTTGACGCCACAGGGACTTCCCCTCATCTCAGGATCTTCAAACGCGTTCAGTACACGTTCCAGGACGCCCTTTTACGCCCCTGAACGCCGTTCTGACCATCAGGAACTTAGAGGACCTCCAGCCTTGTGGTAGACGATCAGAAACGACCCCCCAGTGACCCAGACAACGCTCCACATCACCCCTTATCCCAGACGCGATCCCCCATCGTCTAATCGACCCCATTGCCTCCTGTTACACGTCTAGTACCCCCCTGATCATTCTCAGTTTCCCCCAAACGAAGTTATGTCATGAAAAATTGGATTTTAGCCATCCCTTGAAGCAGGCAACCACCAGTACCTTTGGGCATCATTCCTACATGCTGAAACACATCGTCACACATCCCTAGCGCCGTCTTAGGCTTCCCAAACGAGGGGAGCACCCACATTCAAAGTCTACACCCAGAAACACCTGAAGCGAAGTACAGAGACCATTGACACCCCCCAGAATCGTTCAGTTTCGTTTAGTATCGCATCCGTCGTCAGCCTTCGCCAGCCAGAGCCGTGCCTCTCGGTTGGGGGCCTCCTGTATCACCAGTGTATTTTTACAGGTCATAATCTCTCAAAAAGTCGAAATTCTTCGGTGGACCACTTTTAGCGTCGTCAGACACGTCTTAGGACCCTCAGTATCGATTCCCTAGCCTCCCTGGAGTGTCCCATCCATCCAGGTCTTGTCCCTATTGCGCTTTTTCATTATTTTACATCATCACTTCCCAGTTCTGACACTTAGACATGTTTTTACATTACAGACACTTGGTATTCAGTCCCAGGGACCCCTAGCGTTCGTTCTACACTCCATTCGTCACCTTTCACCGTCTACAGTACGCCCTTTGTTCATCCCAATTCGCTTTTATCCCTTTACTTCACAATTTCGACTTGGGTCTATTTTTAGATTTTACCTCTTTTACCTCCTACCCACTTCGCTTTTTGACATTCCACTTCGCTCTTTTCATTTCCCACATCCCCTTCATCATGGTACTTCGTTTGAGCCCCCCCAGATTTTTTTTCAGTCACTTTATCTTCACATCATTCATTCCAATCACCCTTTAGGCACTTGTCACTCATTCTGCTCATTCCTTGGTTACAGATTGACTGGGGACAGTCAATAGCTAGTCCAGGGGAGATGACAAGCCCAGCTTTGGGCTGAGCATGTAGAACGCTCATTTGATTAGATTAGATATGATTACGACTTACTGATTAGATATTTCGATCTTTATCTATATTTAGATTACATACCTCGGACTCCTGTATCCTTTTATGGTACACTTAGGGTACATCAGGGGTCATGTAGGGGTATTTAAACTGTACCAATTTCGCCTTCATCAATAATAACACCTTTCCTTTCACCTTCACAGTCAATCTTCAGTTTCTGCTCACTACATTATGTTTCTTTAATCATCTACATTCCTTCACACTTCTCCATCATTCTACCCATGTTTACTGGCCTTCTGGATCGTCTACCATCGCCTCATCCACACTTGGAGCCCCCACTCACTACCTTTCATGGAAGTGAACCCCTGGTCTGACTGTCTGACACAGTCAGCACCACCAAGAACTTGTCAGCGGGGTGCGCTGTTTGTGGCCAACTGACCCCTCTATCAGATTTGAGCCGTCTCAAAGGCGTAAAGAAGCTGCTACATGTGCTTGTTTCCCCAGGGACTACTAGACTGGAAAGAAAGAAATCATCTGACCCAATTCGTGAATACAAAGGCCCTGTGCTTGATTATCAGTGTGATAAGATATGCAATAATTGCCGAACAAAGTTGTGAGGGGGGAAAATACCTCCCAATTCCTTGGCTACTGGGCTTTGGTTGGGAGAGGTCCCAAAGGAACTATTGCGCCTGAATTTTGTTGAGAGAATACTGGTTTCTCGCGTGTGGCATAATTGTTGCTTTGCTAGGGTGTCTTCAGGCATGAAAAAGATGATATCGCATGTTGTTGCTTTTGAGTCACCCATGCCAAAAATTTATTCCAGCCTCCCGCCCCCTATAGCTGAGCTTGACCAAGTCCTAGCCGTGTTGTTCACCGGCCCCGCCAAGCCAACACCAGATGACCTCAAACGAACACCTCTGTTGGTTAGGAGAAATGTTGTTGCATGGGCACTGGAATGGCTGAGGTTAAACCATCCGGGATACAAAGATGTTGATATATCATATGAAAATTTGAATGAATATCCGGAGGATATGCCTCCTGTTTCCATCGAGTATCGTCAGTCAATGACCAACAAAGTACCTGAAGGCACGAGCGTTTTTGACGACGAGGTAGACGATGGTGCTGAAGATGGCGACTGCCCATTTGTGGTACATGGATTGACTGGGGAACAGCTCGAAGCTAAGACAGTTGATGCTTTGAAGGGTATAGCGCTAAAGCATTGGAACAACAACCGTGGCGTGCTATCCATTGGGCGCTCAGATAAGCTAGAGTCTATATATAATAACCCAGATCTTTACCCTCAGATGTTTCCATGGTTATTCCCTTATGGTTTAGGAGGGATTGGGGCTGGAAAGTTATCAGATGCAGCACATAAACGTCATTTGCTCATGTATCATGATAAGAGGTTCCAAAAAGACCCAAATTTTCCATTTGTTGCCTTCAGTCATGAGCAAATAAAGCGGACCACCACGGGCAGCTATTTGTTGACCGAGAAACAAAAATTTCATGAAATAACACAACGGCTTCTTAGCTTGGACCAAGGTGTTTTGGCTGACCTAGCAAAACGGTTATCAGAGGGGGAATCAGTAAAAAGTGTAACAGAAGAAGAGCAAAATTGTTTTCAAGTAATTCGTGATCTTGATCAAATGAGTGGTAAAGTCCAGGGGTCAATCACCAGTAAGAAATACATGCGGAATGAGCTTTGGTCTCTAATGGGTCACTTGGGCGCCCCCTTATGGTATATTACTCTGTCACCCGCCGATAACAGACACCCAGTGAGTCTTTACTTTGCGGATACCAAAGAAACTTTCCAACCTCATATTAGAACATCTGATGAACGCTTTCGCTTAATTGCCTCCAATCCGGTGGCAGGCGCCCGATTCTTCCATTTTATGGTGGAAGCATTCATCAAGCACGTATTGGGGGTTAAAAACGGCCACCAAGGATTATTTGGTGAAACGTCAGCATATTATGGGACTGTTGAGCAACAAGGGAGGCTCACTCTACACATACACCTTCTCCTTTGGATCAGAGGATGCCTTTCCCCTGATGAAATCAAGCGTAGAATATTGGACCCTAATTCTGAATTTCAACGAAAATTAGTGGAGTATTTGGAAGGTGTACATAAGGGCGAGTTTATTGATGCCTCTCAAGAAGAAGTGCAAGCCCGAGTTTTACACGCCGAGAAACAGACAGGGTATGCAGACCCAACAGAGACACTCCCGACACCCCCCCCTGTGCCTTGCAGTGCAAAGTGTGGTAAATGTAAACCTTGCAATGATTTGGTTGAGTGGGAGAATGATTATGCGTTCGAAACCAATGACATTGTATTTAAAACAAATGTTCATACCTGTGGGTCAAATTTGAAAAAGGATGGATCTCAAGACCTCCGTCGCAACTGGGTTGGTTGCCTCGATAACGTCTACCAAAAATGCAAGGCACGGTTTCCCCGCCCTGTATACAATTCAACGGAAGTTGATCCAGCCATGGGTTGTCTGAATATCAAGAAAGGGGAAAAATGGATCAATACCTATAACCCGGTAATTTCCTACTTATTCCGATGCAACACTGATATCACAAGTCTTCGGTCGGGGACCGCTATTAAGGGCGTATTGCTCTATGTGTCAAATTATGTCACTAAGCCTGCACTAAAAACACACGTCATTTTCGACACTGTGCGTTCCATGTTTCAGAAGAATGCGGAGATGATTAGTGGTACAAAAACTCAGCAGGAGAAAGCCCGTGGCTTAATGACCAAGATTGTCAACGCCTTGAGTGCCAAAATGGAGATGGGTGCCCCTATGGTGTGTATGTATTTATTAGGCAACCCGGATCACTACACCAGCCACTCTTTCCGACCATTTTACTGGACATCCTACGTGAATGAAGTCAGATCGGCATGGGATGAAAAACCTGTGGATGGGACATCTGATAAGATCATCATAATGAAGAAGAGAGGACGGGTAATTGGATTATCGCAGGTATACGACTACACCTTTCGTCCCATGGCTCTGAATAACATGTCCTTGTACGAGTTTATATCACGTTGCTCCCGTGAAAAGTCACCGGCAAAAATACGTACAGGTAAAAATGGAAAATCTAAAAACAAAATCGAGGACATAGAATCCCAAGATTTGCGGAATATTTTGCCCCAAATACATACCACTAATGAAGTAAAAGATGAAAATGGTTCAGACACTATAAATCTAGCGTTTACATCGGGTCACCCACTATGCGACACCCACTCTATTCGGTGTGTTGGCCTCGATAAAGCTGGTGTTCCTAATTTTATTGGACCTACCCTCCCTCGCTGTGATTCAGGTGACCGTGAACAATATTGTCTGACAATGCTAACCTTATTTAAACCTTGGAGGTCTGGGCTTGATCTGAAATCGCCCGGTATATCGTGGGATGAAACCTTTGTCAGTCATCCTTTCACAGCCAATCAACTGACGTTAATGCAGAATTTCAACTTGCGTTATGAATGCCTTGATGCAAGGGACGATTTTCATGCCCAGATGAAAAAGGGAGCAGTACTGATGCCATCATGGGCAGGAGAGCATGACCAGCTTAAGGCGTTAGATCAATCCATGGATTTCTATCTAGGAGAGCACGGAAATGATCCTGCTAGTAATGATTTTGTAATTGGTACAACTATTGGTCACATTCATGCACTGCGTCAATCAAACATGTCTGCTATGTGTGAAATCATGAAGCGATTAGGATGGGACAAACCAGATCCCAGCCTCCTTCCTGAACAGCTTGATCTGAATCCCACAGCACCTAAAGATTTGCGTTCAGGAGCTGAATGGAAAGCTGCAATGATGTTGAAGCGATCCGAAATTATAGATGATAGAATGCTCAATATCCCACCAGGAGCATCTTCTAGTTCTGGTAACTACCCCATTTCAAATGACGTAAAGGTAGTCAATAAAGAATTTCTGAAGAATACATTTGTATCAGAAAGTTGGGGAGGGGTTATTAGTCAGATATCTACTACGTTTGAACTAAATAAAGAGCAAGAAAGGGCATTCCGTATTGTTGCAAATCATGCATCCGATCCATGCTCAGATCAGTTGAAGATGTACATCGGAGGCATGGGAGGAACCGGTAAGACACAGGTTTTAAAAGCACTTATGGAATTTTTCAAACAAAAGAAAGAGGTCCACAGATTTATGGTGGTTGCTCCCACTGGTAGTGCGGCTGCTCTATTAGGGGGGTCTACATATCATTACGCATTTGGAATATTTGATGGTTCGGGTGGGTTTACCAGTGCAAGGATGGCACAGGTAAAGTCTCGACTTATGGGTGTTGATTATGTATTTCTTGACGAGGTTTCTATGTTATCATGTCGCGATATGTGCACTATACATTCTCGGTTGGCATGTATACTGAATGAAGTAGAACTTCCATTTGGAGGGATGAATTTTATTTTTGCGGGTGATTTTGCACAACTACCGCCCCCAATGGGTGGTGAAAATGCTTCATTGTACAGTCGTACGGTTGGATGCAGCGCACAGTCATTAGGAAATCAAGAGGCTGCAGTGGGTAAAGCTTTATGGCATCAAATAACAACGGTGGTAATACTACGTCAGAACATGCGGATGCAAAATAAAACTGCAGACGATGACCAACTCAGAGAAGCACTCATAAACATGAGATATAAAGCGTGCACTCCAGCTGACATTCATTTTCTTCGCACACGAATCTCAAGCAATGCAATGGGTCGCCGCTCTGTTACCGAGAAACAATTCCGAAATGTCTCAGTAATCACTGCACTTAACGTCCATAAAGATGCCATTAACTTATTGGGAACCCAACGTTTTGCTAATGAGACTGGACAGGAGCTTACACATTTTTATTCTGAAGACAGTGTCAGTTTGAAAGAAGATGAAGCCGGGAACCTGATTCCAAAGGGTGTACGTGGTAAGGGGTATCAGATTAAACGCTCAGCACCTTCTGATGGTATACAACAGATATTGTGGCAACAACCTCCTAGTTCAAATTTGAAATTAATTCCCACTAAATTATCCCTCTGCATCGGGTTACCTGTAATGATCCGTCACAACTCTGCCACTGAATTGTGCATAACCAAAGGCCAAGAGGGTGTGGTTCACGGATGGCAAAGTGCTACAGGATCTTTGGGTCAGCGTATTCTTGATACGTTATTCGTACGACTACTTAACCCACCTCATGATGTTAATTTCGAAGGGCTTCCTTTGAATGTAGTGCCTTTGACAAAAAGTAGTGTAGGAACATTGTGTCATCTGCCTGATGACAAAACAATAAACATATCCCGCACACAGGTTGAGATCTTGCCAAATTTTGCCATGACAGATTATGCATCTCAAGGAAAAACTAGACCTGATAATGTTGTTGATATTAATAATAGCCGGTCACATCAATCATATTACACTGCTCTGTCCCGGAGTGCTTCTGCTAACGGTACTTTGATATTGCAAGGGTTTGACGCCTCTAAAATAACAGGGGGGGCATCAGGAGCACTTAGACAGGAATTTCGTGAATTAGAAATATTAGATGAAATAATGAGGTTGACATACGAAGGTCGTCTACCTAACACTGTATTTGGAGATCGGCGCAATACCCTCATCAAATCATATCGCGACCTTAAAGGCGATTATTATAACCCATCTCATCTTCACAAGGCAATTCGATGGGGAAAATCTGATCCCTTTATTGAGGGAGGTCCTGAGGTTATGTGGAACATATTGCTTGCGAAAATTAACAAAAAAGTTGACAACAACAATCAGTCTACATTGCCTTCTAATACCAGTTTCATTCCAGCTCAAGGATCTGTACCGGTAGTCAATGAAGAAATTTCTGTAAAGTGTACAAAAAGACGCCTATCCGGAATAGATGAACCTGAGCCGAAGAGGACCCGGCCCCATGACAATAACAGGCCGATTGAGGATCCCGTGGTATGTATAAACACTCCCACAGGGAGTCAATGGAGGAACAATAGCTGTGCGTATGATGCTATTGTGTCTGTTCTTTTCAATTTATGGTCTGAGGAGAAGGATAAAATATCTGCTGCTTTTCGTGACATAAACTCCGATTTACTAGGTGAGTTATCCGTTTCATTTTACAATCATGCAGATGGAAAATACACCCTTGAGGAAGTTCGTGACTATATTCGGAGGAAATTGTTTAGGAAAGACCCCAATACATTTCCGCTTGGTTGCGATACGAGTGTACATTCAATATGGAATGCACTTCTTGCCTCTACTATTCCCATAACAGTGTCTCAACGTGTTTGCAGTAACGGGCATTTATCAGGAGATTCCAACCTTAGCACACATACTAATTGTCAGCTCATACATTTCCCAAGGGCCCACGAAATGCAAGTACAAATGTTTTTTGATAATTTCTCAATTGAGTTGGGTGCTAAATGTCGTGATTGTGGCTTCAACCTAATCCGTCAATTTTCTTTTGTTAGTGCCCCAATCATACTTGTACTTGATATCAGTCAAGGAGAATGTATTCTCAACGACGAGTTACTGATATGTGCTGGGAGTGTTCGCGAAACTTATCATCTCCGAGCTGTAATATACCATGGCCATAACCATTTCACCGCTCGTTTTGTTTCATTAGCAGGGCAGGTCTGGTTTCATGATGGTATGTCAACTGGAAGGGCCATGGAATATGAAGGCCTTATTGGTAATATGAATGATATGCACCGGTGTCGTGGAAAAGTAGGCATATCTGCATTGTATTCTTTATAAATTAGATTGAAGTTGATGTTCTAAATCTTTCGAACTCGGACCTGCCGCGCATGCGACGGCCCACACAAAACGGTACACTTCTCGCGAGACTTGAGAAGCTTCCAAAAAACCAGGCTCCTAAAACCATCCGCTCGTAAAAACTTGCTAATGGTTCCGAGGGAACCAAACAAACAAAATTTGTTGTCAGCAAGTCTCACAGAGCGGCTGGCGCAATTTCTCTATTTTCATCACCGAGGTTAATCCGCGTTTTGATGGACGAAAACTAAAATACTGTCATTGTCAGAATATTTATAATACACGTGATTTCATGTCCCAGTATGGAGGTATACCTGTCACAATCTAAGATCATCACTGTGATCATGACCTCCGAAGCCAAAATTGAGAAAGTGCTCAGACTTATTGAAGAGTTAGAGATTTCACCAGTCGTTTTAATTATTTCTCTCATATCAAATCCTCGCTGGAAGCGCCACAAAAGGAATATCTTTTATGCTTTAAATGATCATTGGAAGTCTAATCAGTCCATCCAGGACTATGTAACAGGAGATCTCGGCATGGAAATCATATCCCTCACCAAAAAGAAACAGGTTTTTGAATGAGCACAAGCCAGTACATCTTCAGCATTATATAGTGCCTTGGCAATTCTGATTTGAAACCAACAAGCCCGTTTGCCCAATTTGCTGAGAGACCGGATATCTTCTGTTGTCCATTTGCGCTCTGTAATCGGCCCACTTTTTGACGCGTTACTGTAACTATCCTCAAACAGGTAATACCTCATGACATAATATGTGAAATTTTATTGCAATAGAAAACTATGACGGATTGATATAAACCCTACTGTTGGGTTTCGCACTGATTTCCGATCAACTCGGGGAGAAATTGCGCCAGCCGCTCTGTGAGACTTGCAAGCACTGTAAAGTTGTTTGTTTGGTTCCCTCGGAACCAATGTCAAGTCTCTACGAGCGGATGGTTTTAGGAGCCTGCCAAAAAACCACCTTCAGGAAAGACCTTATGCTCCCTCCAACTAATTTTAGGGAGGTACCAGGCACATGGTATATCGAAGGCATGTTTACAACAAGTTATCATATTCATAAGTCATTATGGACTAGATCCGGAGCCTAGGCATACAAAATTAATTCTCAAGTCAATTCCGGAAATGTACCAGGCTCCTAAAACCATCCGCTCGGGAGACTTGATATTGGTTCCACCAGGCTCCTAAAACCATCCGCTCGGGAGACTTGATATTGGTTCCAGGCTCGGAACCAATATCAAGTCTCCCGAGCGGATGGTTTTAGGAGCCTGGAAATGTACTAACTTCCGATGGCTATAGGATGATAAAAGACCTCAAGCATAATTGATAATCATTCACATTGGACAATCCTTATTAGAGCTGAGAAATGTTTACCCCACTTGATTGCCTCCTATCACTTTTCATTATTCAGTTCTTTCCGAAGTGTGACAGATCAAATTTTGCACGTATGACACATTCCGAGTTCGAAGTATGAGAACCGGTCTTATCAACCCGACCCAGCCAAATTTTTCGTGGTCGCTCTCCTATTGCGGTGATTGCCGAGTCTGAGTCTGAATAACTTCCGGTTTCCGGTTCGCGTGTTTCCGGTACCGGCTGTTTTCCTGTTCACACTCATAGACCGATTTACGTACGGTTTTCATTGTCTTGCGACTGGTGGTGGATTAGGGTGGGTCAACTACAACTTAGGTAATGTACGCTTTGCTAGTTGCCGTCTATCTCCATATTCACCCTCCTGCCTCCCCCAGAACATTCGTACCCGATGCGGCGTTTTAAGGTCTCCTTTGTGCGAGGTTCTTGCTGGACGTCAGCACGCAACTTGGCTTTCGCATCCTGCGGCATCCGGGTGTATCTTAACATCTGAATTTCTTTGGTGTAGGTTGATGTGTCTTACCTCCGTGAACCTGGCGTCCAGTAAAGCAATGGATCGAAGTACCGCCAACATCTTGAACTTGTTCCCTTTCAGGGGTACTGCCACAAGGGATACCTGGGCCTCAACAATGTCTCCAACTCTAAACATCTGCGGAGGGGCCGGTTTGAACCTATACCATTGGGGCTTAGGTTGTGGGATGCTGAACTATTGTGCGTAACTCACCCCCGAATCCCTGCGGTGTTCACTTCACTAATGAAGTATAGAACTTCATTTTCCTCACCATGGACGTTCCCGGAGGCTGCCAGCTGCTCGAGAATCCCACGTGGATCTACAAGCGGATTGAAGCGGATATGCTCCATATCGGGTGCGTCCTTCCTGGAGGTCAGATACCTGTTCGACATATCAAGTCGTCTTTCTTCTGATTTTAAAGCTGATGTGTCCTCTGATGTTCCCCACGCCTCTAGCTTCCCTTCAACAAAATTTCTCTCAAATAACGTGTAAAGTGCGTGCACTCCAAATACAGCGTTCTCGAAAGTCGGGGTTCCGAGACCTGTCAGCGTAACGCTTTGTCGCAAGTAGCGCGCGCGCGATGCCGTCCTGGAAATCAGGTTAGTTTCATACGCTGTCGCCTTTGTACTTGTTTTACATACTGCGGGCGATCAAGAACAGGTGGCAAGTTTTTCTGAAAAATTATGCCGCGGACTGTGAAGACAAATTCTTCGCGCTGGAGGCCGTTTTCCCGAATCAGTCTCCATGTTGTTGGGCCTTCAAAGCAGGCGACACTGAGTTGTCCCATAATCTCGTTTTCCTAAGGTGGGTGGCAGCTTCTCCGTCAACGAAAAAAAAAAACCTTACGCTGGTCACCATTGCTAGGCGCCGATCCTCGCCATCGTCCTTTTCTAACGCCAGCGCTTCGAGAGCATTTTCTGGGGAATGTAAGGGGCTTGTTAAAAATTGTCGTTCTGTACTCACTGGCTCCTTCGATGTCATAGTTTTTGTCCATATATCTTTGTGGGGTGTTGTAGTAATTTGATAAAGTATGTGGGCAAACCTATACCCTTGATCTGTTGATGTTTATCTAACCACAGGCTCAACAAAATGCTGTGTGTAAATGGCTAATGTAATGCTACCGTTTTTGCTTGGACTCTCCCTCCTGGGTCCGAATCAAAGGTTTATTTTGGGATAAGCTCCAGATACTGAAAGGCCCTGACCAGACTCTGTGCGAATGCTGTCACATCCATGGCGCCCTTGATGTTCAAACGCGTTCCTGGCGCGTGTAGACCACCTGCTGTCCATCATCATATGGCCCACTGCCAAAAAATTGTAGAATAATATCCGAATGCTGCGAGAACCTCAACCACTCATCTGCGAGAACCACTTAGTCGTCTCCACGCCATCCGCTAAGTCGTTTCCACGCCATCCACTGAACTCCTCCCAGAAATTCGACTACCTTTGCATCCTATCGGCTGACCTGTCCCATGCGCTTTCGCAGAACCCCACCTGTGCGTTTCCTGTCTGATTGGTTATCAGTGCTGATCAAATTGTTAATGTTTTTGAAGCCATATTGCCATACATCTGCCCTCACGACGTATGCTAATAATGAGCCCGGGACTGGCATATACCGCTATTTTCCTGTTTTTTTATTTCTAAAATACTTGTCTAGTCCTACCTGCTGTCCCCACATGCAACCGTCCTCCCTTTATTCATGCTGAACAATATCTCGGCTTTCATGTGGGTCCCTAACCACAACCTAACCTTCTGTTGATCATTAATGGCATCCCAACCTTCTGTAGATCATTTTCAATCAAGCTGTTGCTTGTTCAAGCACGAAGCCTGTTTCTTCCTATGTTAGCACTTTTCCCTTGCCTTAATTGTGTTGAATCTTTAAGTGCGCTCATGGGCCGCTCTTCCGCCTGGGAACTTGAGCTATTATAAGGTCTCCCCACTTACAATGTCGAACGCCCATCTTACTCCCATCCGTCCTCTGTTCAATTTGCCAACAATGCCTGTTATTAACATTCATAATGCTGGGTTGGTAACCTTGTGTATGTGTAATTGTTGTAGCCAACTTTCTGATGTTGATTTTCAGTACAATTCCGCGTACCAAAAAAACAACGACTCAAACGTATGTCTTCTTTACTGGTACCCAATTGTGACTCCTAAATACCTGACTTATTATCTAGCTCCCGTACTACTCGAAAGAAACCTGCTGTCGAGAGTTCTGATGAAGTGTAGGTTGCTTTGCATGATGTGGACATCCATGACTCACTTCCCTTACAGCGAGATTCTTCCTGGTCCTCCGACTCCAACCAAGAAAGCGGGAGCGTCTTCCAAGCTCCCAAATGAAAACCCTCCTGCTTTTTCAAAGCTCAAGTGCGTCAACTCTTATTTATGTATGTTCCTTCGACCCATTCTGTTATAGAAATTTTGTATCAGCCACACTCCACGCTTCTCGGGCCCGCACTACGGAATTTGTTAGCGCTGTGTAAGTCTCCTTTAGCTCTGTGTTATGCGATACTGACCTCCGAAATCCAGCGCCGACGGCAACATTGGATTGGACAAATCTGTTCGTCTACCAGATACGCCTTCCACCCCAATCAGGCAGGCTGACAATAGACCGTATGTATCACCCGAAAATTGATTTAAGATTGTCCTAAACGTACTATTTAAAATAGCTTTGCCGTTCACAAATCCTCACAGGGAGAAGATGCCCCATCCGTCGTTAACCGAACCCCCCTTGCTTTGACGACCCCGGGTGATGATCGGTGTGTTGTGTTCCTTCTTATTTTTCACCGAACCTCACTGCTGCCCGAAGCACGCCTATGAACAAGAGAGCCCGGTCTACCTCTGGAAGCCCGTCTGGCCTTGGGCCTGCAATCGACTTAGCAACACGGCCTCTGTATGTTTTGAAGCTTAGTTTTTTAAACTTTGTCCATTGATCATCTACTAGTCGAGAAAAAAAGAAGACGGAGAAGGCAAAGTATAATGAGAGCCTGTGAGTCCTTTCTTCTTTTCTGGATGCGTATGCTTATGACAATTTTTTAGCCTCATAGCAAAACCGCCCGCCAAGAAGCAACGACGGCCTCGGGTGGTTAGCTCCGATAATGATCTCCCGGCTATATCAGATATAATGTACGTGGATTTATAGATAAACTTTATTGTATATCGTAACTTTATTTCACTTTCCATAGGTTTGGTGTAAATGCCGAGTCCGGAACTGACCCCTTGCCGTCCGATCCGCACACCAACGATGCTCCCATTGATGAGGTTCTAACCAAGGATGCAGACGCGGACACAAAGCCTGAAATCAACGTCTCTGAAGATCCCTTTTTCGATGCGGAGGCCGAGGAGGATGGCACCTCTCAATCTGACCAGGAAGAAGCTGAGTCTGTCGCCTCTCAGGCTGACAGCACCGGTTTGGCTGAACATTCACTGTGAGTTCCCTTGTCCTGCTGTAAGTTAAAATCTAATTACCAGAGTTCAGCGCTGAGGAAGTTGAACCTGTTTTGGATGCCGTTCTGGATCGTTCCCTACAAGATTGTGATCTGTATGCCATCTATGATGGACTCCCCATCCTCGTGTATGTATTCCCCTTTGTTGCAAGCATGCTATTACCAATCCTATCCCCCAAAGTCGACCATGTGAGGTACATCCCTTTGGGTCGAACACTGATTCGACGCTTCGGATTGCCTTTGATGTCCTCAAGAAAGCTTTGCATCCCTCTGATCTCGAGTACGATCCCAATTTCTTTTTCCATATACTTCACTTCAAATATCATTTTCTAGGCAAGTTGTCAAGGCACTGATTTTTACAGCCACAAGCGATGACAGCTTTATTAATACAGCTCGAGCCGATCCTGGTCTTTTATATGCTGATTCGTCCTCTGAAAACCAGGTTAAGGGTATTAGGATCAAATCCACAGGCCGGATCGCCCAGCTGGTTATGCCTGGCTTGCTTACCAACTCAAACATCATTTCTACTGCTCAAGGGGGCCCGGGAAACTCATATGAGGTTCATGGAGTCACGTTGGCTCCTTTCTTCCAGGAATGGCTTCGTGATACAGCAGCTTGGGGTACCATACTTGACCTGGACCGCGTCGCGGGTACCATATCTGTAGATGGTATCCAGTTCACCACAAAGCGGCCCCTTAAAGATGGTTCGTATCTTTATGTTCCGAACTGAATATCTGACCTCATTCCTCCCTTCCAGGCTTCTCGCGGTCTCTGCCCAGCTCTCCGAGGAAGAAGTCTGCGTCAGCTCTGGCGTCTTCTGTGCAGATCTCAATATCTTTGGGGCAATCCAACCAGTGGCAGTACTCTCGCGACTTCGATAACCAGAGTAAGCTCATCATTGTAGTATGTCATACCTAGGACTGTACTGACGCTCATGATACCCCTGATAGTTCCTATATATGACGGCCGTCCAGGTTGCGGAAAGGCGTTTGACTTCACCGACGCTCACTTCCGTGAGTTGCCCAGCTGGCCTCTTTGGCGGGGTGGTGCACAGGATATTCCTATCGACTCAGCTGTTGCCGTTGGATACACCGTGAACACATATGTGGGTGGCTCGGGGAAAACATGCCTATCAACCAACATACAATTCGTGATCTTATTAGGATTACCAAAGTCATATAAGGAGACCCCTGTGAAAGCATCTTCAAGTCGTCGTAAATAAGTCCCCGCCTACATAGTTTGAAAGCAGTAGTATATCATCTTGTAAATGCCTCGATTGAATATATTACGATTAACCTTGAAACCTATTCTAGTGAGGTTTTATACATGAATGTGTATTGTTTGGAAAGTAGAAATGGGAGAAAAATATCCCCCGCCGCCATTGAAAATACTGACTACCAACCAATACTCAATATCCTACTGATACTTGTCGTGCCTGCCTTTCCCATGTGCAAGATTTGGTCTTCTGTAGTGTACCGATGTTGGCTTACTGAAGGCATGAAGGCAATGAGGATGGGAGTGAAATTACAGTTGTGAGGTGGGCAGTGGTGTCGGTATGACCTTGTTGAGCGGGTTTGTCAAGCTGCAGGTGACCAAGGAGTTAGTCGTGTGTGTAAGAGGGGGTTTGCATATATAAGACCGCTGTTATTCACGCGCTAGGCGTTCATCGTTGTTGTATGCAACATGGGCATCCGTTCTTGCCGTCTGGGTCTGGGTCTTGGTCACATTTGGAATGTTGTGTTGATCCTTGGTTTGGTTTCCCACGACCTCCAAACCTGTGCATGTTCCGTGTCACCTTGTTACAGTCAATCCAACAACGATGCTTCAATGCCGCGCATGGTCTGCTTTCATGTTAATCCTTTATATCTTCAATATCTCAACTTGGACCCATCTCTTGTGGAGTTCCACGAATTTCAGAGGCAATAGAGCTTCAGGTTTTGTGTACGCTTTTGCTGAGGTTCCCAAAAAGTTTTCTGTGCCTGATAGTCTTTTATCTACAGGATTGCACCATCGCATTTTGGTATTGTTATTGAGCAATGCGGTCTACCGATTGTCTCCTCCCCTCATGTAGCACCCTTGGACACCCTCAACTCGTCTACATCCCTTGCGGGTGGGCCTAAATTTTGCCATAGCGGACTGGTTGATTTTGGTGAGTGTCGTAACATGTTAAATGCCTCTCCTGCACATTTTATACCTTGCTCCACCACATACTGGCATGGAGCCGTACATGCTGAAATCCTCTGTGGATTTCCGTCATCACACGTGTGTTTTACGTCATACACACCATTTGAACGTGCACTGTTGGAACTTCCTTGCGTCTTGAAAAAATTGTTCCGCAAATTTCCCCCCCTGATCAAAAGGATGGTTGGTGCATCTAGCCCAAATAATCGCTACCATATTTCTCGTGGCATTTACTTCTGGATCTACAGTTTTTATAGAAAAAGCCGGCACTTCTCAAGTAGACGTTTATTTATTTCATTTTTTCGTAATCAAATTCTTCGCCATGACTATCGGCGCCTACTTCTTCTTCATGAACTTAGACCGTATGGTTCCGCTCGTCATATAAAACAAATAGTCAACAGCCTGAATGTCGACAGTACCGACTTACTACGACTTCACCTGCTTGGACTTGAACATCCTCATCACCAGAGGATCAATTTTTTTCTTACCAGCTATGACATGCTGCGTGTGGGCCTATTGTTAGCTAGCCGAGCTGCGTCTGTGCGATCCGGGTTGTTTGTAAAGATGCCATCTCTCATACAATTCTCTGCGCTGTCGCCCATTCATGTGATGCAGTCCGAGTGTTGTGCATCAGGGACCAGTCTACATCCCCGTGGGGGTGGCGCTTTATACGCATTTTCCTTTGATGATATCAGTTCATACATATCTCTCGGGGAGCATAATGCCAACAAAGATTCAGTATTCAAGTTTGTTGACCATGTTGATGGTAACGGCCAGGTCGCATATCCCGTGGATGATGGTTTGTTTGTCCATGCCAATGTACCCTTACAAGAATTGATACCTCATCTATCCGTAAAGACCATATTTAAGATTGCTCATATCCATGGGATACCTGCCACATCACACATGCCAAAGGGGTTACTATGCTCACTGTTTACGCACCATGATTGTGTTGCATGTAACCTCTATCTCTCTGTATTTTCTGTGTCCGTGTCAAAAACTGCAAAGCGTAATCGTACTCGAATCAAACAAAGAGCTGCTCGGCCTGCGGAGCAGCGTTCTCTTATTAATGAGGAAAGGCGCGAAAAATACAAAGAAAAGACAGTGGAAGGATTATCTTGCAACCCTGACGATGAAACACCTTTCCCACCACCCCCACTGACACTGCGTCGGTGTGGAGAAATAATAAAGGGATTTTGTAGTGGGCTTCAACCAGATTTCTTTGAGGAGGCAGGTTGCGCAGTATGTGGTGAACTGAAGCCGAAAAACGGACTCAGCCCATTGAAGCATATCAAGAACATGCTTCATATTTTGGAAGCTCCTGGTATTACTCGTATAGAGCGCAAAGATGATAAGAAGCCTATCAGGAGCTACACAGGGCCTGTACTCGACTACAAATGTAATATGATCTGCGTTGAATGCCGTCAGTATGTGCACAAGGGTGATGTTCCTCCGTTTGCACTTGCAAGGGGTCTTTGGCTTGGCGACGTACCCGCTGAGCTTTCCTGTCTGAATTTTGTTGAGAAGCTACTGGTTGCGCGGGTGCGACACAATGTGTGTTATGTTCGCGTGTCTTCAGGTCTTCGTAAAATGACTTCTCATGTTGTGACCTTTGAGTCTCCTGTGCCCAAAGTATATCAATCACTCCCTCCACCTGTATCTGATCTTGAAGAGGTTCTCGCAATACTTTTCACTGGTCCAATTAAGCCAACAGAGGCTGATATAAGGCGGACACCATTACTGGTCAGGCGCGATCGTGTTGTAGCTGCACTGCGATGGCTAAAATTAAATCATTCGGGATATGAGGACCTCGATATATCATTAACAAATCTTGAGCAATATCCTGAGGATAACCCACCTGTATCAATTGAATATCGTAAGGAGATGTCAAATAAGAGGGCCGAGAATACAAGTGTCTTCGACAATGATGATGAAGATGGTGCTGAGAGTGGTGATTGCCCATTTGTTGTGCACGGCCTGGTAGGTCAAGATCTTGATACAAAATCTGCAAACTCTCTCAAGGGAATTGCTTTACGCCATTGGAATAAGGGCGGAGCGGCTCTGAGGGTTGGCCGCGCCTCTAATCTTGAGTCTATCTACAACAATCCCGATTTATATCCTCAGATGTTTCCATGGCTATTTCCTTATGGCCTAGGCGGAATAGGGTCTACAACCGTAACTGAAAAGAAACATAAGAAACATCTTTTAATGTATCATGACAAACGTTTCCAAAAGGATGTCAACTTTCCTTTTGTTGCGTTCAGTCATGGACAAATAAAAGATACATCACATGGGGGATATATATTAGCAGAAAAAGGTAAGTTCCAGGATGTTGCAACTCGATTGCTCAGTGTCAATCAAGATGTTCTGGCTAGTTTAGCTGAAAGAATGGCTAAAGGGGAAGTCGTTAAGGCTGTCACTGAGGAGGAGAAAGCATGCTTTCAAGTTGTCCGGGATTTGGATGGTATTGCAGGTAAAGTTGAGGGTTCAATCACTTCAAAAAAATATATGAGAAACGAAATATGGTCCCTAATTGCATCCAAAGGCGCACCATCATGGTATATTACCCTGTCGCCTGCTGACAGTAAGCATCCACTGTGCTTGTATTTTGCTGATACGGCTGAAACGTTCCAGCCTTCCATCCGTCCTGATGATGAGCGGTACCGGCTACTTGCAGGTAATCCAGTAGCAGCTGCGCGATTCTTCCATACGATGATCCAGTTGTTTATTGAGCATGTCCTAGGTTATGGAAAAGATGGGCCTGGCCTTTTTGGGGAGACGTCTGCATATTACGGTACAGTTGAGCAGCAGGGTCGTCTAACACTGCATCTTCACCTGTTACTGTGGATTAGGGGGGGGTTGACACCAGACGAAGTGAGGAAACGTGTAATGGATCCCGAATCAGACTTTCAAAAGGCTCTTGTTCAATACCTGGAAAGTGCACACACTGGTGATTTCATTCGTGCAACACAGGACGAGGTTCTCACCACATCAGGGAAATCGTCGTTTGACAATTATCCATATTTTATTGATAAACTTGATATTGTTAGTATTTCGTATGTACTGCTTGGTAAAATCCGTATTTCCAATACCAGTGACGTTTTACATAATAATTTTGTGCTTAGCACTGCCACAACAAATCACGTGTGTTGTGAAAATGGTACTGTATAGCACCACATAAATCAGACCACCGATTTTCAACCTCGAGCATCATATCGACTCACCACAACAAGACCTCCCAAACGGACCTCGCCCGTCCTTCTGGATGCATCAATGTACTGCTCTACGTCAGTTTAGGTCGTGCGTCCGAGCAGAGTGACTTGTGAGTTCAGTCCAAACCTTCCTAAGATTCATAATCATATTTATATGGATATAGTAGTGCCGATGCTGATATCGACGATGGCGATTTCCAGCGGTGGTCAGGTATTTTTCATCAGTACGTCCCTTCCCTACTATACAATCATGACCTAATCCCCCCACCCCAGAGAATCAACACCCCTTCCATGTCCTCCACAATGGCCAATCGGACAGCACCTCCCTGCACACTACCAACACCAAAACCGACTGCAAAGTTTCTAGTTCAACCAAAAACATCCCTGGGGTTCCTGCGTCCCACAGAGCTGCATCTCCAGCTGGGACGACCCCTTCAGCACGCGTGAGATTCTCGGCAGCAGCGGTGGGGAGGAAGGGGACTGACAGCTCGCAGTGCTGTGAGAGGATGGCAGATAAATAGTTTTTTGTACCGTATAACATAAATTGTTCCATTATCAATAAATATATGCCATTTTACATCCGTGAACAAATGTTAACAATTAGTGGTCTTTTATCATAAAATATTGCACCTCATATTTTCTAATAAAACCAAGTAATTACCTGAGGCGACTTGGATTATCAATAAAACCGATAATCTGGTATTTATTGAAAAATATCGGTATTTGGAGGTATTTATGAGATGACGGATTCCCTGATGCAAGCTTTCAGAAGATTCGACAAAGCCGGATTATATCGATCCAACAGAAACACTTCCTGTGCCACCTCCCGATCCTTGCGCGCAGAGGTGTGGTGAATGTGGTGAGTGTGTGGAACTAGGATCGTGGTGGGAAGCCTTCCCAGGAATTGTTAATGACATTATAGCGCAATCAAATATACATGTGTGTGGTTCTAGCATGAATAAAGATGGGTCACAGGATAAAAGAAAGGCATACAAAGGTTGTTTAGATAACGTTTGGAATCGTTGTAAGAGCCGCTTCCCCCGTGCACTTTTTAAACAGACAGAGGTTGATCCCGCTACGGGTGCGTTAAACCTCAAGAAGAATGAACCGTGGATAAATACTTACACACCTGCTATCAGCTACCTGTTCCGCTGCAATACAGACGTTACTAGCCTTCGCTCCGGAACAGCTATAAAAGGGGTCCTACTTTATGTGTCAGATTATATTTCAAAACAAGGATTGAAGACGTATGTTGTGTTCGACGCAGTACGATCCGTCTTCCAGAATAACACAGAGATTGTTGCTGGGACTGGGGCCCAAATTGAAAAGGCTCGGAAATTGATGATTAAGATGGTTAACCGTATGAGTGCGAAGATGGAATTTGGTTCACCTATGGTGTGCATGTATTTACTCCGGAATCCTGACCATTATTCGAGTCATAAGTTTGTGTTATTTTACTGGGATTCATTTGTTCGTGAGGTTCGTAGTGCATGGGGGGAAGAAGCTGGAAAGCTCCCTGAGAAGGTAGCTCTTATCAAACGGAATGGGAAGATTTTGGGGCTCTCACCTGTGTATGATTACATGTATCGATCAGAAGATCTGGAAGATATGAACTTATATGACTGGATCTCAACGTGTGAAAGGGAGAAACGGCAGCCAACGCCAAGCAAACAGGTTGATGTTGATAATACAAACGCTGATTCAGCTTCTTTCATTCCAGATGAAGTTTTTGAAGAAAAAGATAGAGTCAAAAGTAATGGTTCAAGGGTATACTCGTTCCTAGACGCTCATCCGTTGGCAAAGTCGCACATGACACGATGTATGCCGGCCTCAAAGTCCTCTATTCCTAACTTTGTCGGTGCAACGCTGCCCCGTTGTGATGCAGGCGATCGAGAATATTATTGTTCAGCTATGTTAACATTCTTTAAGCCGTGGAGGACGGGACATACTATGAAAGAAAGGCTGGAAACGTGGGATGAAGCCTTCCTCAAGCATAAGTTCACAAAAAGGCAGGAAACTTTGATGAAAAATTTCAACATCCGATACGAATGTCTAGATTCGCGGGATGACTTCCATGCTCAGATGAAAAAGGGGGCCATAGGCTTACCAAGTTGGGCTTCAAACGATGACAGCGTTTTCCAGGAGCTCGACCAGATGGCTAATGGTGATAATTTAGCATATGATATGCCAGTTGAAGATATTGAGGTGTCTGATAAAGTTGGCCGATGGCAGCACGCGCGGAAGGCTAGCATGCGGATGATGAGGAATGTAATGTTGGGTTTGGGGTGGGCTGACCAAGGTGAACCTCCAAATGACTTTGTTATCGATCCGCCACCACCTGATCTCGTTCAATCAGCTAGCGCATGGAAAGCGTGTGTGCTTGAAAAGCGAAAAGAGGTCCTAGAACTGAGGGCACAGAATATACCAGCAAGCGCTAGAGAGGGTCACCGATCAAACAATGAAGCTGTATTAAATGATGTCAAAGTAGTCACGAAGGCATATCTGGAACGCAAGTTTCACTCACCCGATTGGCATTTGACAATTGGCACAATCTCACAGCTCTTCAGCCTCAATCGAGAACAGGAGCGCGCATTCCGCGTGGTAGCAAATCATGCATCTGATGTTGATGCTGATCAGTTAAGAATGTATATCGGTGGTATGGGAGGGACAGGAAAATCTCGTGTGCTGAAGGCTTTGATTGAATATTTCAAGTGTCGAAATGAATCTCACCGTTTTGTGGTTGTTGCTCCAACAGGGAGCGCCGCAGCACTCCTGGGAGGATCCACATACCATTTTATGTTTGGTTTGAGAGAATCTTCAGATAGTATCTCAAACGGCCTGTTGGCAGAGGTGAAGTCGAGAATGGAAGGTGTCAATTATATATTTTTTGATGAAGTATCGATGTTGTCGTGTCGCGATATGTATAGGATAAGTGCACGTCTAGCTCGGGTGATGAACAAGCCCGATGAACCTTTCGGGGGAATCAATATGATCTTTTCCGGAGATTTTGCGCAGCTTCCACCTGTGGCTGGGGGTGAGGCGAGTGCTCTTTATAGCCGTACGGTTGCTATTCGATCCCAGGTACGAGCTGATCAAGAAGCTGCTATCGGAAAATTCTTGTGGCACCAGGTCCTTACCGTGGTCATTCTGCGTGAAAACATGAGGCAAATGTCGCAATCCCCGAGGGATGCCCGGTTTAGAAAAGCCTTGGAGAACATGCGATACAGGGCTTGTACACTGAGCGATATTACTTATCTTCGCTCACAGATATCAAGTAGAATTCCTGGGCGGAAATCAGTAAACAATGTTGAATTTCGTAACGTATCAATTATAACAGCATTGAACGTACACAAGGATGCGATTAATGATCTGGGAACCCAACGGTTCGCAGCAGAGACAGGGCAGGTGTTGCATGATTTTTTCTCCGAAGATACGCTTAGCTCACAGGACAGTCATGCGGCCCAATTGGTGAGAGGAAAGAGGTTTGGTCCACTTGGAAACTTGCGTATCCCAAAGATATCAGACGCAGTCCAATCACTCCTATGGTCCCAGCCAACCAGCGCAAATACGAAGATGATTCCTGCAAAGTTGTCTTTGTGTGTTGGCCTACCTGTTATGATACGTCAAAATGCAGCCACAGAACTTGGAATTACAAAAGGGCAGGAGGCTATTGTATACGCATGGCAGGCCTCCCGAGGGTCTAGAAATCAACAAATGTTAGACGTTTTGTTTGTGAAGCTGGTAAATCCGCCAAAAGAAGTGAAGATCAATGGCTTACCTATCAATGTTGTTCCACTAACCCGAAACAGTGTTAGTACAATTTGTTCTTTGCCTGATGACTCTTCTTTAACTGTGTCCCGGAGCATGGTTGAAGTAGTTCCCAATTTTTCGATGACAGATTATGCATCCCAGGGGAAAACGCGGCTACACAATGTTGTAGACCTCAATAACAGTCGATCGCACCAGTCGTACTATACCGCGCTCTCACGTGGTATGTCAGATGAAGGTACTGTTATTTTGCAAGGCTTTGATGCGAAGAGAATAACAGGTGGCGCGAGCGGAGCCCTCAGGCAGGAGTTTCGAGAGCTTGAAATCCTTGATAATATTACATATCTACATTACGAAGGGAAGCTACCATACAAAATACAGGCCGCTGAAAATATTCGAAGTAAGTTGATAAAGTTGTTCCGAGAATACAAGGGTGAACGTTACGTACCTGATAAGATCCACAAGTCAATTAGATGGTCCAATTCTGACCCTTTTCTTGAACCAATAGACCTGGAAGGAGTGAAATGGCGGATACTGGAGCGCGAAATCAAGGTTGGACCCCGGGTTAAACGCGTTGTATCAACGAAACATTTTGTACCAGCAAGGGGATCTGAGCCTTCCGTGGCGAGCGTTCCGAAGAAGAGGAAAGCTGGAGACGAGGCTGATGCAGGTTCTATCGCGACTCGTCAAAAGCGTAAGAAGGACAAAGTTGATGATGTTCCGATCGGTCCGAGTAGTTCTATGGCAACGTTGGTTCCGGTGGGGACAAGTTGGTCAAATAATAGCTGCGCTTACGATACGGTAGTGTCCCTTTTATATTCCATCTGGAGAGATGATAAGGTTCGGAGGAGTGTTGAATTTTCCATGTTGAACGATAGGTTCTTGAAACCGATGGCCGATGGATTTGAATGTTGCTCGGCACATGGGGATGCGCCTGACGGACGGCGTCACTATGCCCTCGAGGATATAAGGGATTATTTTCGTCGGGGTCTTCAGAGGGTTGCTCCGGCAGAATTCCCGTGGGGTGGAGTTGCAAGTGTCGACGGCGTCCTGGCACGGGTGCTAGCGACACAAGATATTGTAACAACCTCATCATTAAAATGTCCAGAGGGACACTCAGTAGATAGGGAAGGTAATGAATTGAGAAATGGACACATTACGGTGTTGGGCAGGGGAAACGTCACCCTGCAAGACTTTATTGATTCCTACACCACTGAAGTTTCTTCCAAATGTACGACGTGTGATTCGTACTTAATCCGCTCGTATGCGTTTGCGCGTGCAATACCGATATTGTCGTTTGAGCTGTCCGGTCTGGTAACTGAACTCCAAAGTTATGTAACGTTGACAGTGGGAGGGACAAGGCATTCTTACTGTCTTCGCGGGATAATTTATTATGCAAACGCTCACTTTACTGCACGTATTATTGCCCCTTCCCGCATGTCCTGGTTTCACGATGGTATGTTGACAGGACCTCGGATGGTGTACGAGGGGTACCTAAACACGGTAGGCGATTTGTTGACATGTCGTGGGAAAACAGCGGTCGTTGCAGTCTATGTGCTGGATGACAGGGATTGACCGGGAGGCCGGATCCTGCTTAGCCGTCATTGTTTTTTTCTGGTCTTACAGCCTTATGCACAACTCTGGAACCGGGACAAATCCTTGAAGAAACCGAACTCGGATTGCCGTGCTTGCATCGGCCCCCTTCGATAAGTATGGCAGCACATGTGAATATTAGTGCTGTCTCAACTGACAACTCCACCAATTCACTTATGGTCATTTTCTCCGGCTACCATTATTCTTAAGTGGAGTTAAACTTAGGAGGTATGTCAGTTCCTACTTGATTTCGGGAATTTGAGATCAAACATCAATTGACAATGATTTAGGAATCAACTCCTGATAGCCACTAAGCTAGTTCTGGCGTAGCAGGGAAGATAATAGCACTGCCTGAATGATTTTATCCAAATAGTCGCCCGTATTTTCAACTATTAAAAGGCAAAAGACTCGAGTCCCTGGATGAGGTCCGTCACATTTGTTCTGTTTGGACAAATACTTTCCAATTCACCATGGAGGTTGTAAATATGTAAGTTATATTGTCATAGAGTCTGAGCACTTCGCCAATGAGGCTAACTTTGACCGCTAGAATTGGACCCCTAGTAATTTTATCCCGCTTCCTCTGCCGGGGGCCCACCGTTGATGCGAGGGCCACAGATTTTTGAAACTCTGATCAATTTTGGGCTCTATGGGGTACTCTGTGCACAATTATGTGAGCCGTGAATGCCTTTCCCGATTAATGAATATTGAGGTGTCATGCATTAATAGACATTTACTACACATCGTTTTCGACTGACCGCATGGTGTTCAGAATCCTGGCTTATGGTTGCCTCATCATCGAAAGCATTCAGACACTGCTATATTGTGTATACGCATCAACCATACTTGCCTTGAATATCTCACACTTGGACGAATCCTTCCCCATCTCCTTCAACAAATGCCGTACATATGTCTTCTCCATCGTTGTGATCACAACCATGAGCCAGCTCGATTTTTGGACAGGGATTTATATTTTCTAACAGCACATGAAATTTTTAAGTGCTGACTGTCGACCAGATAATGTATGCATACCGGTTGAGAGTTATGTATGACTCTTACGCTCTCTCGTTAATCATCGTTTTTGTAAGTATTTTCGCGTTTGATATACGCGTTCCCGAAGTTCACTGTTAGGGATAGTTGTCTGCTTGCTCAGTTATAGCCGGATTGATTGTTGGGGTTCAGCTATATCTCTCCGGGGAAATTAGCTCTCGTTGTTTTGTTCCTATGATAGTAAGTCTATGGCCTATTCGGGGCGACGCCTCGTTAATTATGACATCTCTTTATTTATAACAGGTGTATCTCACCACCAATATTCTTTGTGACACCGGGATAGTAATCTCTACCGTCCGATACGTGAATAATCTAGACCTTACTATACTTCCAACGCTCACGCATTTTTTTTTCTTTTTTAAGTTATCGAAACCACATATAATCCCCGTTTCTCGCCTTGACCATCAGGTTAAACATCTGATCAAGGTTGTGATTGTGACCAGCGGTTGCACGGGTGAGCGCCTTTTATGTAAAGTAATTCTCCTGTGTTAAGAGGAAATTAGTGACTGTCTATACTCTCACCTTTGTTCTCTATCTGCGTTACAACAGTTCAGTATTTTTTTGATTCCATATATGACGGCCTCGAAGTTTTCATCAAACACCTTGGTGTTCATGTTCAATAACCGCAAGCGAATTCGCGGTGAAGGTGATGATGTGGACGACTGGAGTGGCATAATTTCCCGGAGGTTGGCCGACATGGAATCCTGCACTTCTGAAGACCGCCCAGAGGCACCGATTCAAGCTAATGGTGGTTTGGTGTTTAGAACCGCCATTATTCAGGAGACCAGTTTGGATGGTCATTGATGTTGGGACCTTGGGTTTCCTGATCGTCGGTTCGAATAAACACTTAATATCAGCACAGACCTATACCCAAACAGGCCAGCGAAGCGAGCAGTGTTGCTCCGTAGAACAGGATCGGGCTTTCTTCAGACGATGCTACTCGAAATGTAGGACATTGATACATAGTGGACGGCCCTGCGGTCGGAGTGACTGTCATAATACTGGTAATGGACAGCAGTTGATGTTGAACCTATCCACTTTCTCGGATGGAATTTTAAATACGTGAAATCAAGTATTTTTTATAACCAACTGTGTTTATTTTGTTAGTATGATGGCGTTTTCGTTTACACACGGATTCAAAGACGCTTAAAATTCCTTTCAAAGTCTAGATGAGTGATGGTTGTGGGTAAGTTTGATTGATGGGCGGAACGATGCTGTGTGGGTCAAACATGCATCAATAAAACCTTCTCAACTGGTCCCACCATCTTGACCCTTGGCGTATTTTCGTCTATTTCACCGTCTAAAGCCTTTGACACTCCTTAATATCTCCTAACGAACTTAATAACTCAAAATTTCGATAATTCATTCGTTTAAAGCCACGTTGTCATAATCTCAGCCCACATGCAAGCTGTGGATACGAGGAGGGGGACCATGCAGGATACATTCGACCTACGGGAGCAGATACATCAGGATGACCATGCACATCTTCACGCACACGCCGACGCTGCGTCAGCCAACTATGCTGACGATGAAGAGCATTCCGTTCTTGAGGACGATTCTGATGGGGAGGACCACGACGACTACATGGACGACGACGACGACGGTTCCTCTTCCTTATCTATTCCAAACGAATCCATCGATTTTGACCTGGTATACTCGCTCCACAGCTTTGCAGCCACGGTTGAAGGGCAGGCGAACGTTGTCAAGGGTGACAGCCTTTTTTTGATGGACGACAGCAATAGTTACTGGTGGCTCGTGCGCGTGCTAAAAACACAGGAAGTGGGTTACATCCCCGCTGAAAATATTGAAACGCCGTTTGAGCGGCTTGCACGCCTTAATAAACATCGTAATGTTGATGTATGTGTCCATTTTGACGTTACCTTCAACGTAACTGACGTAATATTGTCTACAGCTTGCCTCTGCAACACATGCAGAGCTGAACGAGAATTTACATGCTTCGCAGGATCGTCTACGTAATAACCTCAACTCGCGTGCAGGTTCAAATCAGACACCGTCGCCCAACCCACAGACTCAGGGTACAGGGACTCGAGGTGTCCAGTTCACGGCGTCACTCTCTGTACATCGATACCCCCCTGCGATATGGAAAGACGATGAGATTGATGATCCAGACACGGAATGGGATGATGAACCGTACGAGGGAGAAGACGTGGGGTTAGCAGACGAACAGATGGGGCAAATGCGGGCAGAGGACGTTGGTCCGGGAGGGATGGAACCCGATGACGGAATGAATTGGGATAATTCAGCTGTGGAGAGCATGCGCGCAGCGGCGGCGTCACAGGGATCAGGGGTTCCTATGGCATTGCAGGCGGGAGGCGGTGCACACGATCAACAGCAGCAGCAAATTCAACAACAACGGGAGGCCTTCGCTCAACAACAGCAGCAACAGCAACAGAACGTGATTATTGAACAGCAACAGACATTACGCACTTCAGGATCACGGGAGCGACTTCAAGATCCAGCGAGGAGCATCGACCCAGCTAATGTCACAGAAACGGTCAAATTGACGGTTACACCCCCCATTGCACGTGGAGGTGAAGAAAATGCTACAAACGGTCAGCCTTATCTGCCTAGTGCGAATTTGGAGAGGCAGAAAGAAGAAGAGCGGTTGAAGAGGATGCGAGAGGAAGAGACGCTGGAAGAGGCGAAGAAGAAAGCGAAAGGAAACCAGAAAATGGCGCCACCCGTCAGTTCGGGGACTATCGCCAAATCAAACGGAGGCGGTAAACTACGAAAGGAGCAGCAGCGGGACTCGGATGACGATAGTACTAAGGATAAAAAGAAAAAGGGTGGGGTATTCGGAAATCTCTTCAAGAAAAAGGATAAGAAGGACAAGAATGCTTCGATCGGGTCGTTGGATAGCGGAGATATCATGGGGAGGACATCAGAGGAATCAAGCCGCTCCGGTCATAGGCCCTCAGGAGCGGATGGCATGGTTTCACCTGTTACAGCAGCTGCGATCCAACAACAGCAACAACAGCAACAACAATCTCTCAATGCCCGAGTCTCATCAGACTCTAAACGCGCTGTTCCCCAACCTCAGCCCCAGCCCCAGCCCGAGACCCCCGAGAGGGCAGCCCCAGTGTCCCAACATGCCTCGCAACTGCGCCAACGAGACCAACAGCAGCAGGCGCTTTACCACGAGCAGTATCTCAAACGCTCGCCTTCCTCGCCCCCGGAGGTACAACCTTCATATGGTCTGCAGTCTGCTCCTTTGATTATGCCGAGCTCTTATCATAGTCCGTCAGGAGCAGGACCTGCTACAGGCTTGGGCCCTCCTGCAACACGCCCCCGCCCTGGGTCGTTGATCCTCACTCAGTCGATTATGGATGGACAAGGACCAGGCGTTCCTGAACTCAGCGTCATCCGTGTGTTTGCTGGTAAAAACTTGCAAACTGAGGCTACGTTCAAGACGGTCTTGTTGAACTCGTCGACAAGCTCGACAGAGCTAATCCGGCAGGCAATGCAGCGATTCAGACTATCTAGTGGAGATGACGAGGGTGAATACTACCTGACTGTGAAGCAAGTTGAGAACGGTCATTCTGCTGTGTTGCTCCCAGCGGAGAAGCCTTTGGGAGTATTTGAAACGCTTGTCGTTGAGGCGATGGAGTTACCCAAGGTCAAACGGAGCAGTGTGGGGAGTATCAGCTCCATTTCCAGCAACCTTTCTATGCACCCTGCCATCAAGAAACTCCCCATGAACGACTTCACCGATGATTCTGCAGTCAAGTTCTACCTGAACAGGAAGGGAAATGATTTGGACGATAGTGTGATCGGACATGGGGAGGATGAAGCTGATGAAACCTTGATTGCTAATTCCTCGTTTGGCGATTCTATCGACATTCACTCACCTATGCGGCCGCAACACCTGACAGTATCGCCCATTCACAACGTCACACCAGAGCGGTTCTCATCACCGTCATTCCGATTCGCAATGCAACTTATCATATATCCTGACGACTTGCCAGATGATATGGTGTTCCACCCTCTCACCGAAGCCATTGTTTTCAAGGATACACTGAGGGACGCGGATGCGGCTATGGCACCAACTGTGTCGCCCAACTTCCGGAGGAAAGTCTTCGTGGTTCCCAAAAATATCACTGTCGCCGAGGTGATCGAGACCGGTCTTGAACGCTTTGGAATCACGGAAGGTGTCGTTGATGGGGGAGATGAAATTGAGGATAAACTTACTAAACGACGGAGCTCTACGCGAGTCCGATACGGTTTAATTATTAATACTGGGACAAATGGTGCGCATATAGTTTGTTTGTGACCGTCGCCAAAGCTAATAGTTTTGCAGAACGAGAACTTGCTCCATCAAGCAGAGTGACTGATGCTTTCCCCAGTCCCCCAACATACCGAGCTGCCGAACGTCTCACACCGACTAATAAGCGCCGATCAGTTGATTCTGCTCAGCTTTTAGGGACTATGGATGATGTTAGCCCGGATGACCCCATCTTTATTCTGCGACGTGCAACGACGTATCGAAACTCAACGTACCGCCATAGGACATCAGCGCCTCTAGATGAGATAGCTCTCCAGCAGTTACATCGCGAGTCAGCATCAAGCGCTGGTTCAGATCCAGCAAGCCCTTCTTCTTATGACTCCGAACATAAACAGCCTTCTCGACAAGAAATCATTGCGCGTCAACGTGAAGCGACACGTGCCAATCAACGTGCAATCCTATCCGCACAAACTAATTCTGTTCGTGGCATGGACGTTCTCCTCCCGGGTAATGCGATGCTCCGGAGTTCGCGCTACGATTCGAACGACAGAATGCGTTACTCGTATATCGAGCCTGATGGCGAGACATATGATATTAGTGATATTGTTGAGGAGGAACTGCGCGAGAGCAATACTGCGAATCGGAATGATCTGTTGGAGGGCGTTCTTGGGCGCAAAGATGCTGTTGGAGATAAACTCGAACGTGTGTTGAGCAAGATCAGGAGTGGTAAAACCAAAGAAAAGGATCTTGCGTCACTTTCGAGTGTCAACTCTTCTCAAAGATCCAACTCACCATCGGAGTACTCTTTGGATGAACGTGCTGGAGATGCTACTATACGCTCTGGTTCGCGATCCGCGAGTCCCCGAACAGCAACCTTCAACGATCCCATGCAAAGAGCCTCTTCTGCTGCGAGCTCGAACTACCAGGACAAAGGCTCGAGGCCAGGGACCGCTACGCCTACAGGCAAACCTGCTCTCCCAGCCGGATCTAATCGCCGGCATCCGTCAATTGCTTCCGTGATGTCCGACTTGTCAGGTTACGACACGGCACCGACGCAACTCGCCATGTCCCCAACCGAAGAAAGCCACCGATCTGTTACTACACCCAAACCCCAGCAACCGAGGTTCACTATCCCGAAGGACGACTTTGGGATTTCCCACATGATGGCTATTATCGAATCAAAAGGGTCGAAACCCAAGAACTCATTACCACCCTTGAATGTTGCTGAGGAACTTCTTTTTGGTCGACCCATAGATGCACATACCCTCCACCCTCAGGTTAGGGATATATACGCTAATTCTTTCAAACAACTTGCGGAGATGGATAAGGTGGGTTTCAGTTTCTTTTGATGGATATGGATTGGTTTTGCTGACGCTGATTACAGATTTTGGATGATTACTTAGAACAAATTTTGGCTGGCCGTTGATTCCCTTTTTTTTTTTTTTTTTTTTTGATTTTCCTGCTGCTATTTATTTGTTTATTTGCCACGAATACCGTTAGTGCCATGTTTCTGTTTCTCACTTATCTATCCTTGGTGCAATATCTAGCCACTGTTGAGTTTGAACACGTGTTCTTCCTCGAATCTTTAAAGTTGAACGCAACGTGTTCTTTGACAAGATATACACACCGCGTGCTTCTAATGAACAAAGATCCAGGACAGGTGCATGTACTGTGAATTTTGATAGTCTTGGCCCTTGAGTGACACAGATCGGTTGTAACTTTGGCCCCAACACAATTACTAACGCTCTCAGTGGGGAAATATTTTGGTGCTTGTAAACGCGTTAATTCTCTTTTGAAATAAAGAGCAGAGGGAGGGACGAAAGTTGTAAATTAGTTGGCGCCTCGCAGTCAGTAAGATTGTGACATGTTTATTGAAACCATTGGGTCGCTTGAATAAGTAGAATTATATAAGCTTCCTCTAACCCACCTCCACCGCCCCCGAATGGCCTTACTCGTTGATATCGGCGTCTTACAAGCTGAGCAGCCTGGAAATCCTTGGAGGGCACCTGGCTTGTATTGTTGGTAATCACTCGGTCGATTATGATAAGCAAATACTAGGGGTTCCCGAGCTCAGCATCATCTATGTCACTATGTGTTTTCCGGCAAATCGTGATTCGTAACATGAAACCGAGGCCACCTTCAAGACAGCTCTATTGAACTCGTTCACACCCTCCAAGTAGCTCATTTCTCAGGCAATAAGGCGATTACAACCATCTAGTGGAGGCGGCGATAATGTTACCTGACTGTAAAAAGGATTGAGGACGGACACTCTGCCGTACTGCTCACAGGAAAGAAACTTCTACTTGTGCTCGTAGCTTTCTTGGTGGAGTTTATGAGACTACTCAAGGTCAAGGAGAGCGTGAGGAGTATTAATTTTGTGCATGGTACCCTCTCGGTATACTCCCCCCACCTGGTATCAAGACACTCCTTGGGCGACTTTACGGAAGACTCTGCAGTCAGTTCCTGCCTAGTCGGATGTGGGCAACACTGTCTTAGAGATAGAGACGAAGCTAATGGGATATGCAATTGTCGATCCTTCGTTTGGCGATTCCATCGATTTTCACCCGGCTTTACCTGAGTGATCCTCATCGCCATCGTTACGATTCCCAATGCAAATTTTCATATCCCCTCCGATCTACTGGGCGACACGTCCTTGTACCCCCCATGAAGGCCATTATCTTGAAGATTTGGACGCGGCCTTGATGCCAATACTATCGTTTAACTTGCAGAGCAAGGTTTTTGCGTTCTTGAACAGTTTTATTGTCGCAGAGGTGATTGACACCTGTTTGAATATTTTGGAATGTTGGAAGGTATTGCGATTAAGGCGATGATGGACTTACCAATTGGTAGACTCTAGGTGTGTCCCTTATGGTCTAAGCATCAATCCTGGGATAAAGGGTGGGCGTACAATTTTCTCATAATTATTGTCTTATTCAAATGATTACAGAACGAGAATTTACGTCATCAAAAAAGCTTTCCCCTGGCTTTCAACATACCGAATCGCAGAACTCCCCACCTTGGCCAGCGGACGTCGATTGGCTGATGTTGCCCAGGTATTGAAAACTATAGACAATATTAACCTGGCGGACCCCACTTCCATCTTGCAACACACAACATATCGAAACTCGATGCACCACCACAGGATGTCAATGTCTCTAGATGGAGTTATCTTTCACCAACCACACGGCGAATCATTCTTTCATGCAGTTTGCGGGGATAATTCTGATGGATGCAGGTGTCGATCTTCTGATACCGACTACGGTTACTTAGAGCAAGTTCAAGGTGGCCGTTGGTTTCCTGCTCAATGTCTCTGCCCTTTTTCTTCTGTTTTCTTGCCATAAATACCTCCAATATCCCATTTCTATCTCAACTATATGTGCTTGAAGCGATTTTTGGCTGCTGCTGAGTCTGTAAATCCAAACACGTGTTCCTCTCCGAACCTCCAAAGCAACGTGTCTTTGACTAGATATGCCACGGGCTTCCAATAGACAAAGAGAACAGGTACACCTCGAATTCCACCAGCTCTGGGCCTCCTTTTGGCACGGCGTTCCCAATTATCACCGCCGAGGAAGGGGAATGACTCGAGCCGGTCCCAACACACCGAAACGGGACATGCGGTATACCAATACTTAGCCTCCTCGCGGCCGCAATATTCCGAGTTTCTTTCAGATTTAAAGACAACCAACCTTAGACAAAGGCTTTTCTTTGACCACAATGAAACAATCCCCTGAGGCTAAGGCCTTTTTGAAGCGCGTTATTTCTTTGCCCAGAGGCCCCGGAGTGTCGCTTGACCATGTTTTACAACCATGTCTTGACGATGAAGCTGAGTTGCGCAAGCTTTTCGCAATTGACAAGACGAACGTCAGGCTCAAAGACCCTTTTGTCGGGCTCGTCGACGTCTTCGCCGCCCCATCGACGATCAGAACCACAAGAGCGCGGATCGTCAAAGATGATGTTGAACTATCGCGCAAGTACGTGATGCCCCTTTCAGCTGCCAATCGCAGAAAGGAGGGATCACCAAGCATGGTTGAGACTATCCAAGATTTTAAGAAGAATTGGTCAATCTTCACTGAGGGATCTCTTTCACAATTGTTCGATTGGAGTAATGTCATAGCGGCTGGAGGCTCTGTCCTAGCCTGCTTGACACCGCTCCCCGAAACTGCAAAGGGATCGATGAAGTCGATGAAGAAGTTTTACCACTCAGACACTTACCCGACCTCGGATGTCGACCTTTTCCTTTGGGGTATGGATGCAAAACAAGTGAGTGACTCATCATACAATAATTGACGATTTTATCAAAGAAAACTAGGCCGAAAAGAAGATAAATAGCATTTACGAAGCTGTTAGAGACTCCATCCCTTGGGACGTGACCTGCGTACGCACCAAACATGCAATCTCTATTCACTGTGGGTTTTCTCTACCGATGTTGGTATGGTAAATACTAAAGTGCTTACGCTTCAAATTAGCTCAATATCCGTACCGTCCCGTCCAAATCATTTTACGATTATATAGCTCCCCCGCTGAAGTCATGGCTGGCTTTGATATCGATGCGCCGTGCTGCTTATATGACGGTACATGTTCTCTCTACTTACGTCTCTAATAATCTAATAAAATGCTTCAGGAAAACGAGTCTACGCAAACCCTCGAGCAATTGTGGCTATGATGCGCCAGTGCAACACAATAGATTTGACACGCCGATCTCCTTCTTACGAAGTTCGGCTTGCCAAATACTCAAGTCGGTCGTACGAAGTTTATGTCCCAACTCTCAAGAGGGAACAGATCGATCCCACCGTAAGTTTTTTCCATTCTATTCTGTACGCACCGATTGATATCTTGGCAGATTTACGAACGCTCCATCGCTCGGATAGAGGGGCTAGCACGCTTGCTGGTTCTAGAAAGAATTGCGAACGCTGAGGATCGCTATGCTTTCCTGGAGTCCCGCAGAACCTTGCGCGGCCGGCCCGACCCCCTTAACCATTACCAGAGGCGAAAACGCAAGAAACGTGGCGACCTGAAGGCTGAGGATCCAATCGGAGAAATGAGCAACTACGACGTTACTACTCTACATATTCCTTATGGACCCGGCTGGGATGCTCGCAAAATCGAAAAATTAGTCTATCAGACGGTAAGATCCTTCTGTCATCACAATGCTCATTGTTAACGACGAAGTGATTCAGGATCTTACATTGAATTGTATGTGCTCTATGTGGTGTATAATTATCGAATATTCATGAACGTTTTGTAGCTAAATTTAATCTCAGAAACAAAGATCGCCGGCTTCACAGGCATCCCGCTTTTTTCGGTACCATGACGGAATGTCTCGAAGATTGCTGCGAGGTATGCGAACTAAACATCATGCGAAAATATGAAACTAACTTGGTCTCAATCAGTACTGCCCTTCTCCTGTCGGCGTTGAGGAACATATTCAACAAGAGAAAGAGAATAAGCAATATATTCAAGGACGAATTTCGTCAGTATTGCAGACACTTAGAAACGCCTTGCGAATTACGCTCACCTTTATCGTAGGTTCATTGAGGAAGATCCTGGCCGCCAAAGCATCTCTGGAAGCTTCCATCCAATCGATATCGGGGAGTGGAGTAGCCAAGTTTATATCGGGGAAACGCAACACCTCTTCAACGCTATCGCAGTTCACGACGAACAAACCGTTTTTATGTTGATCAAGAACGGCGTCGATGTCAACTGCCGGGACCATGTCGGGCGCACACCTCTTCACCTCGCCATCCTCTCGAAAGCGGAAGAGATCGCCCGTATCCTGATCGATGCTGGTGCCAGGATGTCGGCGCGCTTGGTTGATGGTCGGAACTCCCTTCATCTAGCTGCCCAACTTGATCAGCCGTCCGTCATTCAAAAGCTTCTTGAGCGCAGCGGCATCAATAAGAAACAAGCAGAGGCAGCTAACGCGAAGGCCCTTATCAGGAAGAGTATGGAAAAACCTGCCAAACGGGAACCGTCTGAAGATGACTGGAGTTCCGTGGAAGATGAAGCGATCATGAATTTAGGTGCGAGTGATCTCAAAGAGAGTATGGAAAATTCTACAGGCGGAGAAGGGGCGAAGTCCTGCATCGATTCGGACTACCCTGCCGTGACCACAAATATCGACTACTTCCCTGAGGACAACTATCAACCTGACATTTTAGATGTCAACCTGCCAGATTGGGACCTCGGTTTCACACCTCTGGCTCACGCCGTGATGCAAGGCTCACTTAGAGTTGTCGAACAACTCCTCATCGCAGACGCTGATCCCAATATTATCAATTCCAAGCGCGACACTGCTTTTCAACCCCTCAAGCTCACGATCCTCCGAGAAGACGAGAACGAAGCCTCCAAAATATTGGAGAGGCTCATAGCTGCGGGCGCAACTTCATCAACTAGGGATCACAATGACCGTACAATTTTCCATCTTGCCGTCATAGAGAACAAACCCAAGCTCGTCTCTTCGATCTTGAGATGTGATCCTAATGCGCAAAATGTTCTGAATTACCCCTCATCCCAATATTCCACTATATTCCCTCTTGTTTCCGCTATTCAACATTCCAATTATGCCATCGTGGCATTGCTCCTCGCGTATGGAGCGAAATTTGTGTTTGCACCAAGGGAGTTCACGTTATCTAGGTGAGTTTGTTTCCAATTTTCTGAAAAATCATTAGTTAACTAATAATCGCACCTCCCTTTTCTAACATGACAGAGAGACAAATTTGAATGGCACCCATTTACCCGTAGAAATCGCTATAGCTGGATATAATCCTATCGCGCCGCTTCTCATAGCTATTGGCGCAGACGTCGATATCGGCTGTAAAGATGCCCGCCGTAATCCGGAACATCCTCTGAACCGTAAGACGATAATCGATGGCGTCGATTCTACTATACGTACAATCGATTCAAAGATGAGGGCAAATTGGGAAAGGATTGCTGCTTTATCAACCCACGGGGCACCCCCACAAGAATTATCGAAGCGGGGTTCAACCAAGACCTGGGCGACTTTCATTGCAGGTGAAGAAAAAAGAAAGTCGTGTGGAAACCTCTCAACGGAGCAGTACCGAAGTCATCAAGATAAAAACAGAAAACTGGAAGAAATCTCTAATTATCTCCGGGACGTCAAGGATATACTCATTTCTAACGACGCCGGAAGCTGGGATGAATTATACCCAAATATACCAGCTGCTATCGAAAGAGCTGGATCTGAGAACCACCCTGCTAATATCTACCTGGATCACTCTTCAGCCTACTGTGTTAAGCTCACACAATGGTCATACACGACGTACGATACAGAGGCTACATACGACAGACTATTCGAAGCTTGTTTCGCGGGCGACAATAATACGGTCCTAGAACTCTGCCTGCCCGCGAACAATTACCAGACTCCGAAACCTTTGGGTATCTATGTCCAAGGATCTCGTCGCACTGAATCCAGACAAAGCGGTACGGCCGTCAGTATTTGTCTTCGACTGTTTTTGTTAATTTGACGAACTACAGGTTATACCCCCTTGTATGCTGCAGTCGGTGGACGCCAATGGGCCACTGCGAAACTTATATTAGCCATCGCTGCCGCCCAGTATCATCCTCGTGAGGGAAAGAAGTTGATTACTGCTGAAGGTACAAAGCTGGGTACGATTTCTGGCAGGTTGTCTTTCCCTTCGCTTCAACACATGGGCAACGAATCTGAGGGCGAATCCGACAATGATAGTTTTTATGATTCTGACGAGGCCAACATCGCTTCGGAAGGAAAAGTATTCTCACTAATGGATATTGCGAATAGAGCGTCAGCTATCCACTTTGACGTTCATCCAACTTGGCTGTTTGAAGTGACTACGGAATGGACTGTCCAGGAAAAGGACGGAACGTTCAAAATTCTTAGTGGAAACCTACTACAGAAGTCGGTTTACGACGATGACATAGAAACTTTCGTTAACATCCTCGACCTCTACGGAGCCTCACCCGTCTTCGTCAAACCAGGCCAGGAGATCGTTGAAACGATTATGAAGGTAGATAATCCCGATATACTTCACGAACTCATCAGCCGGACTGGCACTGGAGTTAATATCGAGTGTATTCGGATGACGGGAGACAAGGACATGCCAGCCGCACACCACTCCGACGAATTTTATGCTGGGCTGTCGGTGCACGGAAAGAAAAGGATCGACCTCGCAAGAGCCGACGATCCGAATTCAAACGGCCTGCCAACCCCCGCCCATCCTTTGCTTTGGACTGCCTGCCTTCAGAAAGCTGAAAAAATCATAGTCTACCTTTCAGGCAATCGTCCTTTAGAAGCCTACCACCTTTATGCTTCAAACAACGATGACGAACTAGCCATTCTCTTGCGACACACCGAAGATCTCCGAAAGCTGCTCCCCCAGTGGCTCGGTTGGACGATGACGCCACTTGGCGAGTCTCCCTTTACTGCAGCTGTTTTAAGTGGCGACGTTGGAATATTAAAGAAACTTTTTACCATCAGACCGCGTTTCATGGCGTCATCACTTCATCAACGGTAATGTGTTCTCTCCGATAGTGGAGAATGAAAAATTCCTAATGCGTCTATAACAGGGTCAAATTCATCGGATATAACACCTTGATGCTCGCGGTAGAGGTCGGTGCTGACCCCACAATGATAAGCTATCTCATGGAGAAGTCAGTTTCGCCGTCAGAAACTGACAAAGTTCGGGGGTACGTCCGCCTTTAATTTACAAACTGTTCCAATCTTGATTTTGACACGTCACCAGATGGAACATCTATCACATCCTATGCAAGAAGAACAATTGCGATTTGCTCGCACATTTCCTGATGAAATTGCCCCGCGACCTAACCGAAGCGATGCTCTCCCAGCAAACGAAAGATACACTCGATACTGTAAGACCATAATTCATGCACCTTTATCGTGCTAAATACATAAACATATAGCCCCTTCATCTCACTGTGAAATATGAGTCCACGGGGGCAGCAAAATTGATCGTTGCCTTTACAGCGACGACACTTATGGTTCGGAATATCGATGGTTCGACCCCATTGCATATTGCTGTCGAAAAGGGCTACCCCGAAATCACTAGTCTGTTATTGACTGCCAGGCCATCAGTGATGTATATGGAGAACGGAGTTGGTGAAACGTTACTCGAAATAGCCACTTCTAAGGACATGTTCGAGCGGACGAGGCGATTTGTCGATCAGAGGGAAACAACTCCGCCTAGTTTGCCTATCCAATATTTTTCAGAGGGTCCCAAACCAATCAATGCGGAACTCATGGGAACGGAACTTTCCCGACTTCGTGCTGTGCTTCAAGAAATGTTAGATCTTGGAAGGTTGACTAAGGGTACTTTACTTGGAAAGGAGTTGTTCCAATTTGCGGACATGTTGGAGAGCGAGATCTACGGAGTAAGAGGGGAGAAAACAACTAGGCAAGGCGATCGGAGCACTCATCTCACTGCACGGGCGCAGGTTCTGCGGCTTGTCTCCAACGCATTCTCCGCCGCTCCCGGCCACCGCAAACTTGTCCCCCTCATCGATGCTCAGAGATCAGTTCATGGGAACCTGGCGCGACTCAGTGGGAAAACCGCTATTAAAATCAAACGCGAGGACGGTGGTGGTTTAAAGCCGGAAGTTGAAGTTGACGAACTCAAGGGAAGCTTGGTATTACAGGAAATTGGGATTCAGCCGTATGGGCGTCACTCCCACTGGGATATAATCCGACCTTAGGGCTCGGCGCTCATGTTGATCAATGCGCTTTTTAACACAAGAACACTGATATGTTGGTATTTGTATTGCTATGAACGGAGAAGTTGGCGATGTTGGGTTTGATATACTAAATTCGAATTTTTTAACGTTTGTCAAACTTCCTCGAATCGATGAAAGTCAGATTTAAGTAGTAGACTGAGTTGTGCACGCCGCTGAGTCCCAATTCATTGATCACATTACCAGGTAAATTGATCCGCCCGATTTTTTTTTGGAATCTCAGTCTGTCTCGCAACTTATCCCGGCGCTTATATATACAGATACGCCTAAAGTGAATTAGCAAGTACGGTTCGGTATGTAGGGTTGTTGGATTGGGCTTGGTGGAAGGGTAGATTTGAATGTGTTGGAAATACTAAGGATTACGGATTGCCATCCTGTTCAAACTATTTGACTGGAGTCACATTTGATGGATGGGATTAATAGAACATGTGGAAAGCGTCCCTGTTATTGTGTCTCCAACGTGTCATGCGGACGAGTCAGCCCGGCGATACAAGTTTCCCGTACATCCCGTTCTTAACCGTGGGCGGGAAGCCATAAATGGAAGCCGTCGGGCCCGCCTCCTAAAAAAGGATATGCTTGGCAGGGACAAACCGAACATGAGTCTTGGCCTCACGACCGCAATAATCCGAATCATGGTTCAATTTCACATATAATCTACAATCGCCAAATCGATATGGCCCTCGATTCCACCGAACATGCAACAGACTCCCGAAGCTGAAGCGTTCTTGGAACGTATCATCGCTCTACCCACAGGCCCTGGAGTATCACTCAATGACGCGTTACAACCATCTCTTGAGGATGAAGCCGAATTGAGGAAGCTTTTCGCTACGGACAAGACGAATGCGAGGTTAGACAACCCATTTGTTGGTCTGGTCGATGTTTTTGCTGCACCGGAAGACATTAGAACTACAAGAGCAAGGGTTGTGGCTGATGACAAAGAGCTGTCGGAGAAGTATGTCATGCCCCTTTCCACGACAAACCGGAGGCACGAAGGCACCCCCTGTATCGTTAACGAGCTTGAAGAATTCAAGAAGAATTGGTCAGTATTCACCGAGGGTTCTTTGTCCCAGTTGTTCGACTGGAGCAATGTTGTCGCTGCTGGAGGGGCTGTTCTTGCGTGCTTGACACCACTCTCGGACACCGCTAAGGAATCGAAGCGATCGATGAGGAAATACTATCATTCAGCTGCCTATCCTTCGTCTGATGTTGATCTTTTCTTGTGGGGTATGGATGCGGCGCAGGTAAGCAACTTTTGTTCAAAATCTCGGGTCCCTTCTCAACGGACATTCTAGGCCGAAAGAAAGATTAATGTCATCTATGAAGCTGTTAGAGATTCCGTCCCTTGGGATGTGACATGTGTACGGACCAAACACACAATCTCCATTCACTGTAAGTCATCCAATATTTCTAGTAGAAATTTCAGAAAGGGCTAGATTTCAGAGTTAGCACAATACCCGTACCGCTCCATTCAAATCGTTCTACGACTATACAGATCACCAGCTGAAATTATGGCTGGATTTGATATCGATGCACCCTGTTGTTTCTATAACGGTATGAAATATCCTATTTCTTCCGCTTCGGTTCCTAGTTTGACTCTGGACATCTACAGGTGAAAGGGTATACGCAAACCCTCGAGCTATTGTAGCCATGATGCGTCAATGCAATACTGTTGATATGACGCGTCGATCTCCTTCATACGAAGTCCGGCTCGCCAAATATTCGGGGCGAGGGTTTGAAGTTTACGTCCCAACCCTAGAAAGGGAAAATATTGACCCAACTGTGAGTCGTCAGCGTTTCCATATATCACTATCGGATTTTAAGATATATTCAAGATATATGAACGCTCTATCGCCCGGATTGAGGGACTTGCACGTCTTCTTGTTCTGGAAAAACTAACGAACACTGATGTTCGCTATGCTTTTTTGGAATCTCGGAGGACCTTAAGAGGCAGGCCAAATCCTCTTAGCCAATACCGTAGACGCAGGCGCAGACATAACGCGGATCTGAAAGCCGACACTTCCATCGGCGGCCTCGAAATGAACGATTATGACGTCGCAAGCCTTCATATCCCTTATGGGCCTGGTTGGGATGCTCGTAGGATTGACAAGTTGGTGTATCAGACAGTATGTTTCCTGTCTTACTGGTATAGCATGTATTGATTTCTATCTAGGATCTTGGGATGAATTGTAAGATATGAATTGAGTCGATTTTCCGCAGACTCGATACTTAATCATTGCACCTAGCCACTTTTAATCCTAAAAATAAAGGGCGTCGACTACACCGACACCCAGCTTTCTTTGGCACAATGGTAGAATGTCTTGAGGACTGTTGCGAGGTAAGTTTTATTGGATCTACCTTGATTTGAAATTTGAATGTTGTCCTAGCACTGCCCTTCACCTATTGACGCTGACGAACGGCAACTACTAGAGGAAGAAGATAAACATTATATTCGTGGACGTGTTGCGTAAGTTTATGAATGATCATCCTCGGGCTATATTAATTTTTCCTTTAGATTCATCGAAGAAGATCCCGGACGTCAGAGCATGTCCGGAAGTTTCAATCCCATCGATGTTGGTGAATGGAGCGGCCAAGTTTACATTGGTGAAACGGAGCATTTCTTTGCCGCCATCGCCGCCCACGACGAAGAGGGCGTGACAAGACTCCTCGAAAAAGGGGTAGATGTGCACCGCAGAGACCACGTCGGACGCACGCCCCTTCATGTCGCGATTTTGTGCAAGGCTGGCAGCATTGCATGCACCTTGATCGACGCTGGGGCAAGGATGACTGCGCGTCTTGTCGACGGGCGGACCTGCCTCCATCTGGCAGCCCAGCTTGACTTACCCATTGTCATTCGGAAGCTCCTCGAACGTAGTGCTATAAACCAAGAACAAGTCAATATGGGCAAACAGGATGATCAAGATGATGGTAAAATAGGCGGTACTGAAGCCCGGGATCGTCTATCCTCGGAGGACGACTGGAGTTCTGAAGACGACGTAATTTCGATGGATTCTGCTGATGACGGCGACGATGACGACGAGGGCGAATCAGATGATGATGTTAAGAACAAGAAAGTACAACCAAGCAAAGATACTAAAGCAACTACAACTACCGAAACTGCTCGAGACCCTGAGAATTTCCTTGAGGAAGAAGACGAACCTGATATCCTTGACGTTAACCTTCCAGACTGGGACCTTGGTTTCACCCCACTCGCCCATGCCGTGCTCTCCGGGTCACTGAAAGTCGTTGAGATCCTCCTCACTGGTGGTGCGGACCCAAAACTTGTCAATACAAACCGCGGGTCAGGTTTCCATTCGCTTACGCTCACGATCCTGCGTAAGGATGAAGAAGAAGCATCTAAGATACTCGAGCGACTCATCTTGGCTGGTGCGTCAACCTCCACTGCGGACGACCAGATGCGTACTATATTCCACCAGGCCCTTATTGAAGACAAGCTAGAACTTGTTTCTACAATGCTGCGATGTGACCCGAACGCCAAGACTGTTCTAGACTTCCCTTCATTTGTATGGCAGAACATTTTCTTCCCGCTCACTTCGGCAATCCGCCGTTCGAGGTATGCAATAATCGCTTTGATGCTTGCGCACGGTGCGAGCGTCGCGTTTACAGAAGAGCATGTAACAAGAGTTCTGGAAATTGTGTACGTTGGAGATCAAATGTTCTTCGAAGACTACAACGTTAACCAGAGAATTTTTTACCCTTTAGCCCCATTGACAAGCGCCGTTATTTTATGGGCTACAGTCCCTCCCCGGATATTCTGTCCAAAATCTTCCATCCTGTAGAGACCGCGATTGCTTCGCGCGATGACGTCGCGCAGCTCCTCATTAACATCGGGGCTGACGTTAATGTCGGGTGCAAGAAAGCGCATGGGAACACCGGGGCACGATCCGTGGTCGATTGGGTCAAATTCGCTATTAAAGCACTGGATGATAAAATCTATGCCAAGCGTTCCGAACTCGGCTACCTCCTCAGCCAGGCCGCAACCACCGAGACAACAGACGCAGTTGTGGCCGATGATGAGATTCCCAAAACATGGAAAGCCCAGCTTGCGCAGGACGAAGCCAAACTCGCGCGCTTGACGCCATTCGTGAAGAAAAACTCGGCAGAGACGGCCCTCAAACTTATTCAAGATGAAATCACAGCGTTCGAGGAGGTGCGCGCATACATGCAGGAAGTTCGCGCCCCTCTCATCGCGCGCGGGGCAAAGTCGTGGAACGAGATATACCCAGGCGGATTAGGGATCGGTGATGGTATCGCTTACCCAATTACATATGCACCATCTGCCAAAACTGAACCGGCACCACGGAGCTACAGTCTACTGGCTACGTACGGCTCGCAGAACGTGCCACAGCATCAAATTGCAGCGTATGATGAGTTGTTCGAAGCGTGCTTTAGAGGGGACAATGACAAGATTCAGGAGATATGTCTTCCAGTAGAAGGGAGACATAATAATCCGCACCCATTACAAATCCAGGTCCAGGTGGCAAACGCATCCAAAACTAATATGTTCCAGCAGACCGGTGTGTGGTTTCGTAAATTCATGTGGTTTTATTCGTTTAACAGTAATGAAATTAAGGGTACACTCCACTCTATGCTGCATTGAGCGGACGTCGCTGGGAGACCGCGAAGTTGATCATGGCAATCGCCGCAGCACAGTACTGTCCCCCCAAGGCCGAAACGAAATTCAGTACGGGAGGGATCACCCTAGGTAAACCATTACCCCCTCTACCTTCTCATTCTCTCTTCTAACACTACCGCGCTAGATAACGATTCGGATTCTGATTCTGATTCGGGAGAATCCGACGTTACTGTTGAGCCCGCCGAGCCAACCTTCATTGACGTTGCCCATCGGCCCTCCTCCATTCAGACAGACGTACACCCCAGCCGTCTCCTTGATGTTTCTGGCGTACAAATCGCGGTTAAACAAGACAACGGGACATACATGACTGCATACGCAAATGCAATCACCAAAGCTATCTACGAAGACGATTTTGCTGCGTTCGTCAACATCCTCAACCTCTACAGGACTTCACCAATCCCAATCACGCTGCCGATGACTCCACTGGACGTTATCCTCACAAACGACCGCGTGGAGATGCTGGATGAGTTTATCCGGCGCACAGGGGCAGGGTTGGATATTGCACAGGTGCAGAAAGGCGTTGCCGGGGCAGGTGGAGAAGGGAAAGGAGAGGGCGTGTTCCCGACAAACGATGCGACAAGGCTATACCTTGGTCTGAACGTCCACGGGAAAAAACGCACCGACCTCGCTAAGCGCAACGACCCGAACGCCCTTCCGCCCACTCCCTACACGTACCCTCTCCTCTGGCGAGCCGCGTTCGCCCGTGCCCAAGCCATTGTTACATACCTCGCCGGCGACCGGCCCCTCGCAGCGTACCAGTTCTATGCAGCAAGCGGCACAGGAGAAGGGGCACTTTTGTTGGGACGGGTGAGCAATTTGGCTGGGGTGTTGAAGGAGTGGCTTGGATGGAAGGTGACAAAGTTGGGCGAGTCACCATTAAGTGCAGCAATTATGGGAGGTGATTTAGAGGTGGTGAAGTTGTTATTCGAGAAGGATAAGAAGTTGATGAAAGGAGCATTGCATGAGAAGTGAGCGTTGATTTTTCCCTAGGTATTGTGGGGTGACTAATTTTGTTCGGGATCATAGGATTAAATTCATTGGTTATAATGCCCTCATGATCGCGATAGATACGGGTGTAGAATCTGCAATGGTGGATTTCTTGCTGGCGAAGTCTGTCTCTCCTGCAGAGGTGGATCAGGTCCAAGGGTGAGATTCCCGTCAAAAGTTGTAATAGTCATGCTCACTCATAATCGATATTGGGATAGATGGAATATTTACCATATGCTATGCCGCAAAAATCATTGTGATTTACTCGACCACTTACTCAAAAAGCTGCCACGAGACGTGAGTGAAGCTCTCCTTGCCCAACAGTGCAAAAACAGCCTCGATACCGTAAGCCCATCGTCATTACTAATCATTACCACTGTTAAACTCATTAATTAACAATCTCTCAGCCACTTCACCTCGCAGTCAATGTTGGTGCGATTCGTGCCACGCAGCTAATCACCGCCTTTACGACCACAACCCTCCTGTTGCGAAATACCGACGGTTCTACGCCTCTCCATCTAGCCGTCCAATGCGGGTTCGCCACTATCTCCCGCATTCTTCTCTCTGCCTCCCCTGCAGCAGCTTACATGGAGAACGGTGTCGGTGAAACCCCACTCGAGACTATTACACGGCGCGACATTTCTGAGAGGACTCAGACATTTGCATCTCAGCATGCAAATGAGGAACCGCCCACCCTCGACATGCACAACATCCCATCGAACCCGCGGCCAATGGGGGATGTGAAAGTCTTGGAAGGAGAGATTCCGAAACTCCAAATGGTAATTGAAAGGATGAGAGAGGAAGGGCGGTTGGTCCAGGGGACAAAGGTTGATGAGGAGTTGGGGAAGTGGGTGAGAAAGTTAGAGGGGAGGCTTGTTGAGGCGAAGGTTAGGGCGGAGAGGGAGGAGAAGGAGAAACCCCCGGTGGTCGTAGTGGAAATTAAGAACCCAATCGATACAACAAACGTCCGGCGCACATTAGAGGCCGTTTTAGAAACTATCACTGCGTCTCCCGGACACCGAGAGCTCGTGCATCTTGTGGATGTGCAGCGGTCTGTGCAGAGGGGCTTGGATCAAGTCACGCCGTCGGTGCCGGGGAAGAAAGTAGAGCGGGATGATGGGGAAGGATTGGCGAGGGAAGATGACGGGGAGGTGGTGGAAAGGAGGGAGAGTATGGTGTTGCAGAGGATCCAGGGTGGGCCCATGGATATAACTATGGGCGGGCTTAGGTATCTTGGGGGAGGACGAATGCTACCCGGGAGTGTTTTTATGTAGGATCGGTTTGTAGTATATGCATACGTGTATGCTTGTCTGGGATGTCGAATGAGTACTGGTGAGTGGTGGTCTTGTAGCACATCATTGGGACTTGTACTTTTTCGCTTCTTTGAATGGTAATAGATTGTTAAATAAAGCATCCCTTCAATCAAATAACTCGATAAACTGTATGCGAAAAGCCATGTACAATATTCGTTAGGATGTCAATAGACGCTAGACAACCAAAGTCGGGTAAGGATAGGGCAAGGTATGTATATCCACGGACCATGATACAATAATTGAGACGACATTTCAAGATAAGTAAATTATGCCGAGGGCAAGTAACGCATTCGTAGAAAATATTTATCGGTACAAGCAAAACAACTCCGTATTGAAATTCTTCTGGTAATGGTTGAAGGTTCTGGATGAGAAATTGGTTGACCAAGTATTGGCTGAGTTATAGGTCGCTTTCACTACAACCAAGTTTGACAAACGGCCGGTTTTTTTATGGTGTGTGATTATAATTGGATGATCGTGGCTGGAGGCGATTATGGATATCGGAGTATGTGTAGAATGAGATCTTGGGGTTGATCAGAAGAACCGAGAGCTACAGTCCGGGTTCGGGGCTGTATAATAAACGGGAGGTCCTCATCATCAGGTGTGGTTCCTACGGGTTAGATGGGAGCCTACCACTCGTCCATCCACTCCCGAAATCACTTCATTTAACTTATGGTCCTATTTTTTCTGTGGTTGTTTTGCAGGGCGATGCACTTCCCGCGCGTCAATGAGGGCTAGATATCATCGAATATTTTCTTAGTACTCGCACCATCTTGACAGATATGGATGTTGGTGTAGGTGATAACGTACCTTGTACGATCCCCTCCTCAAACTCGCAACATACCCGCTCTTGAGCCTCCTCCTCCACCTGCATTGAAAGGAGTGAGGTACCATTAGTTGCCAAAACACCAGGGCCATAAATGGAAGACTTGACTTACATCTTTCAATGCTTCAATTTCGGCACACATCTTTTTCCTCAGCGCCCGTCCGACATCCCACTCCCGGACGAACCACGCCATTTTCTCAACAGTCGTCTCTTTGTCGTTCTCCAACTTCTCTTTGTCCTTTTTCAAAATTTCTTTCTCCTCCACCAATACCCCCATATTGTCCTCCAATACTTTGTTCTTTTTCCTCAGCGCATCAATCTCTTTCTCCAGTTCCCTGAGCTTCCTCTCTCCATTTTGACATGCCTCGACCTTTCCCTGCAACATCCTTATCTTCGCACAGGCATCCTCGATCTCTGCACGTGCTTTTCTCAAATCTAGAATCAACTTACTCACATCCCGCACATACTCTCGCGCCGCGTCTCGCGCCCTAGCATCCGCATTAGCTTTCTCGCGCTCAAGGGCTTTCTCGTAGAAGGCATCTCGGGAACGTGCACGGTGCAGGACTTCAGAGAGGTTTCGTTCAAATTGAATGAGCGGCAAGTTTGGCGAGTTATTTAAAAAGCCAGCTGAAGGGTCCATTGGGGCCTGGGATTGGACCGTGGGTGTGGGTATGGGTGTGGGCAGGGGAACATTGACGGGCCCAGGTTGGGAGGCCTGGTATGGAGTATGCTGAGGCCGTCCCGGGTCGGTGGGTGGAGTTGAAAGATGAGAGGGATATGTATTCGGTCCCGAGACTGGCGGGCGGGGTCGTTTTGTGAGGCGGTGCACTGCCGTATGATCATTCATTATAGTATCACCCCCAAATGGAGAGGAAGGCGCTGACGAGGGAAAACCTGCACCAGGGGTGGGGAGATTGTTATCCTGGGTACGGCTGGCCCCCATACTCACACTCTGGCTCGGAATTTGGCTGATATTTGGCCTATGGACGTTCTCAGACTCTAACACCTCCTGAGATAGAGTGCTTCCATGGTAGGACCTATGGGGTGCTCGAATTCCTCGTGTGGCGAGCCGTGGTGTGTGAGATCGTGCCATGCCAAGATTTGGAGTGTGTACATCGGAACTTGAGCTGATGCTGTGGTTGGTATCGTTAATGTTAACTCTGAATGTTGTGTACATTACAATAAAGTTTTGGATTCCAATTACATATTAGGAACAAGGCCTTTGATAAGAAATACGGACAGCAGAAATTAGAATTCAGGCCCCGACGGCCTTGCCGATGTCACGAATGAGATTGCTTTTTCCTTTGCGTTGGGTGGGAGTGGATGGCATTGGATAGCACCCTTAGATTGGTATGGATTTGAAGTATGTACATCTACTTGATGTTTTTTGTGTGGTGAAGTTCAACGATATGCGAATGACCAGGAGGAGATGGTTTTTTGCGTCCGGCGGCCATCGCCGACTTCGTATCCCGCGACGACCGTCAACGCTTCGGTGATAGCCGATCGGACCTTGAAACAGTTCCTCATACCGATCCGTGCAAATAGTACGTGTCCGTTCACCCCGTTCCTTGTCAGATTTCAACGTAAAAGTGTGGTTACCGTTTTTCGTGACTACTTACATATACTCTACAGAAGCTATGATCGATGACACAACGCCCCACATTCAAAGCTAGAGTATTAAACCTTCATTCGACATGCGCAGGTTGTAAAACAGTGTTAATATGGATCCTCTTCTTCGTCAAGGTAAGGAAGGTCCAATGTCGGATAAGATAGCTGCATCTTCTTACGAAGCTCCTGTGCACGCGAGCGGGCTTCTGGGTGGGTGATTGCGCTGTCTTCGCGATCGCTATTTTCCTTCCAAATAATCACCGCGCTCTTCAACATGCCAAGATTCTCCTGTTTATATGGACACAGCTCATCCGGCCACCACCTCGACTCTAATGATGATAGTACTATATCGTCAATGACGTCGTGTGCATAGTAATAATCCGCATCGCAAATAAAAATATCCTGGAGCTTTGGAAGCAAGTTATCCTCACGATCGTGCCTAAACGTTAATCTTCTGAGCACGGAGTAGTACTCGCGCGCCCCGCTGTCATCAGAAACGAGGCTGAGACACCTAAGGTCCGGTACCCGGGAGAAAAAATTATAAAGCAAATCGAAGTCGAATTTGATTCCGGTTAAGCGCAAAGTCTCCAACCTAAATCCTGAACGCAGCTGCAAGTCTGTAAGTACCTGCATAAGTTTCGGATCTGTGGATTGTCCATTGCAATATAAAAAGAGATACGCAAGCTTGGGGACGACAAGGGGCAAGAAAAACGGGCTCGACCGTGCCCAACCCAAGTGGCTCAATTTCTGCACTTGGCTGAACCTAGTACGGCTGTTGATTCGCAAGGGCGCGCACGATAAGAACATGAGGGTTAGATGCTGCAGATAAGGCAGTTGAATCGGAGGGCATGGAGGCATGTCAAGCTCGCCATTCATGCGTTTCGCCTCAAGCCATACAAGGTTGGGAGTATGCGCCAAGAGGTTCCGGACCCGTAGAAGGGACGTCCTCTGGTCGAAAACGAGCCTGAGCTCTGTAATGCGAGACCAAGGGATTATTGGATCTGGCGCTTGCATATGGTTGAAAACCCGCTCGTCGTAATATAGAAGTAGATCCAAGTTTCCGGAACGCTCGAAGAATCTGGCGACTTGTGATGCACTGGGACACGTTAAACGGTATATATCTATTATAAGTGCATCCCAAAGTGGTGGAGTGTTGAGAGCTACGAGTGTCCAATGTGTGCACACCCTTGTGAACAGTGCAGCTGGATGTCTTGCATCGTAGTTTCGGCGCTTTTCTTTATATATTAGATAACACAAGATGAATATCTTTGCTAGTAATTCGTTCGGGAGATCGTGAATTGTGGCTCGGGGTCGTGGGCGCGCCTTTACGCCATAGAATGGTGTTTTGAACTGAATTTGATGGGTGTGGTGAGTTCTGGGACAGAAAAACAAGATGGGTCCTTACAACAATAGCATCCATGATTGCTAGGTAAGGGGGGGATTTGTGAAGATGCAGACCATGCGGCACGCAACAAACATGCTGGGTACCAGTTTTATCGAAATTGAATCAAGCTAGGACCCCGAAAACCCATTCAAAACTCAGAACCGACCACTGACGTTGCAGTGATGGTCGAGCGTATGATAGATTCAATTCCTTTCAGGAAGAGCTGATCCGGCGATCACACATGACTTTTATCTAGGATAACTATGACTCGTAGAAAGAGTACATACGGTTGCAATCACATAATTGGTCCAAAGAACTCGGGGAGAGGCAAAAAATATGTATAGAGCTTATTCGACAAGCATACATAGTTGGCATAGTATATAGGAAGTAGGTGCATAGGGACGGACTCATAACCGTATAAGGCTCACATCTTCGTGGGGACGGTTTTCTAGCCCCGATTGATCGTGGCGGCTATCGCCGACTTCGCACCCCGCAACCACCGCCAACGCTGCGGTGATAGCCGATCGGACCTTGAAACAGTTACTCATACCGATCCATGCAGATATGTGTCCGTTGACCCTGGTTCCTCGTCAGATTTCATCGTAAAAGTGTGGTACCGTTTTTTGTGAGTATTTACACATACTCTACAGAAGCTATGATCAATTACACAATGCCTTATAACCAAAGCTATGTAAGATGCCAGACAACGATATAAGTCTCAGTGTGCGCACGAGAGCAGTGCAACAGCTAGTATATTTACCTAGACAATGATATAAGTCTAGGTTAAGTAAGTAGTTAGGGCCTGTTAGGACGCACGGCTTAATTGGGTGATTAGGGAAAGGTCCCCTGCCAAAAACGTAAATTGTCTTTTTAATCACGATCAAGGCCTTCCTCTACTCGGAAAACCGTTCGGCTGCACCGAGCAACATTGGTTGAGCGTGTCACGCTGCTTAAGCTGCTATATATATCTCTCTCCCCCATCACAACCCCATCTCCCTTTGCTCAAATCTCCTTAACAAAATACATCATCTATGGTTCAGTGCAGTAATAAATCCCCCAATGATAATGTATTAAGTCAAGGTTCCCTAAGTCTAACCCTTCCAAATTGACAAAAACTTTGTGGAATTTGAATCATGGCTTCTACCACAATATTAACTCAAGTTTCGAGTGACCAGAAAATTGATTCATGTCAAATTGATATATGTATACTGTTTATTTTAAAAGAAGTTGTATTACTGAGGGAGCGAGCACAAATGACCAGTCGATGGTCGACGACGGCCGTGGCAGTTGGGTTGGGCGCTGGCGACTTTCCGCCCCTTGCACGTGACGCCCAAAAAGGAAATTTCTTCCGGCTATGTCTTCCACCTCAACAGACTCCTAAGACCAGTCACATGATTGTCTTATATAATTTGTTAGTCCAAATTAGGAAAACTCGAAGGTTTTCATAAGACATTCAAGGATATGGATTTTCTTCCTCGCCAAGATAAGGAAGGCCCAATGTCGGATAAGATAGCTGCATCTTCTTATGCAGCTCCTGTGCGCGCGGACGGGCTTCCGAGTGGGGTATGAGGTAGTCATCGTACCAAGTATCCTCCCAAATAATCACCGCGCTCTTCAACATGCAAGATCCTCCTGTCTATATGGACACAGCTCATTCGGCCACCACCTCGACTCTAATGATGATAGCACTATGTCGTCAAGGACATCGTATGTCTCCCAATTATCCAAATCGCTGATAAAAATATTCTGGAGCTTTGGAAGCAAGTTGTCCTCACGATCGTGCCTAAACGTTAATTTTCTGAGCACGTGGTAGAAATTCTGCGTTCCTTGGTGCCTAGAAACGAGGCTGAGACACCTAAGCTCCGGTACCCGGGAGAAAAACTTATACAGAAAATCGAAGTCGAGCCTGATATCGGTCAAGCGCAAAGTTTCCAACCTAAATCCTGGACGCAGCTGCAAGTCTGTAAGCACCTGCATAAGTTTCGGATCTGGGGATTGTCCAAGGCAGTATATACTGAGGTACACCAGCTTGGGGAGGACAAGGGACAAGAAGAAAGGGCTCGACCGTGCCCAACACAAATAATCCCATGTCTGCACTTGGCTGAACTTAGTATGGCTGTCGATTCGCATGGGAACACCCGATGAGAACATGAGGGTTAGGTGCTGCAGATAAGGCAGTTGAATCGGAGGGCATGGGGGCATGTCGAGTTCGCCATTCATGCGCTTCGCCTCAAGCCATACGAGGTTAGGCGTATGCGCCAAGAGGTTCCGGACCTGTAGAAGGGACACCCTCTCATCGGAAACGAGCCGGAGTTCTGTAATGCGAGACCAAGGAATTACCGGATCTGGCACATTCATACGGTTGAATACCCGCTCGTCGTAATGCAAAAGTAGATTCAAGATTCCGGAACGTCCGAAGAATCTGGCGACTTGTGATGCACTGGGGTGCTTTAAACGGTATCTATCTATTTTAAGTGTACCCCAAAGTGGTGGGGTGTTGAGAGCTACGAGTGTCCAATGTGTGCACACCCTTGTTAACAATGCAGGTGGATGTTTCGCATCGTAATCTGGGTGCTTCTCTTTATATATCAGGTAACATAAGATGAATATCTTTGCTAGTAATTCGTTCGGGAGATCGTGAATTGTAGTTCGGGGTCGCGGGCGCGCCTTTACGCCATAGAATGGCGTTTTGAACTGTATTTGATGGGTGTGGTGAGTTGTAGGGGACAGAAAAACAAGATGGGTACTTACAACAATAGCATCCATAATCGCCAGTACGAGGGGGAATTTGTGAAGATGCAGACCACGCGAAATCAACATGCTGGGGACTGTTGTTGCGGTGATGGCCGAGCGTCGTTTCAATTCCTTTCAGGAAGAGTTGATGGATCCGGCGATCACACATGACTTTTATCCGAGATAACCTCGTAGAAAGAGTACATACAGTTGCAATCACACAATCGGTCCAAAGAACTCGGAGAGAGGCAAAAAAATATGTATAGAGCATATTCGACAAGCATACATAGTTGGCATAGTATATATAGTAAGTAGGTGCATAGGGACGGATCTATATCCGTATAAGGCGTACATCTTCGTATAGCGTACAGCGTATAGACATTCGTGAGGTAGTGAAATGGAGTGTTCGCGTGGGGGGGATGGGGTAGATATACAAATGCAGAGGATAATGACAATGCCGAGTAGCGTGGAAAAAAAAAAACAAAGTAGGAACAGAGAGAATAATATAAGCGAAAGTTTCGAAATCCAGACTAAGAACTACAACCAAAAGAGAAAACCGTTTCTTACTCTTATCTCCCTGCAAGCCGCCTTCTGAGCTCGTACACCTCTGCAGGGTGGAGCCGCGCTACATCTGAGCTTTCTTCAGGGTGTGACCCCACACAATGGTCGCGCAACGCGTCCCATGATGCGTCCGTCGGGAACTCCACCACCGGAAGTGGTGGGAGCCCAGGAGAACTCGTAGATCGTTTGTTAGCTGCTAGCCTATTTAGAAGAAAGAAAATAATTATGTAAGTTCGGGAGAGGGCGATGTAGGGGAGAAGATCACTCACAGACACACTCGACACAAGAGTCGGCCTTCCTGAGGGACGTACATCAAATCCACATGGGACAACTCAATACCGTGTCGAGGCGGAGGTGGTGTCCCACCCCCGAGCCTCAACCCAATATTATACTCTCCCCCAGGGGCACTGAGATCCTCGCTCTGGCGCCGCTTCTTGAGCACGCGTTCAGTGGGGATAAGCCGTCCGCCGTGTGGGTTCTCCGTTACAGTGATATCAAACGCTGTGTAGTCGCGTTTGGCGCGTGTAGGCTTGAGTATAGACGTAGATGCAGCCGGGGGAGCCGGAGGGGAGGAAGAAGAGGGGAAAGCAGGGAAGGAAGGTGAGGGAAGAGCATCGTCAGCGCTTAGACTGCGTTTGTGTCCTTGTGTGCGAGCCGGGAGGTCAACATTGGCGGGGTAGGTCGGGGAAGGGAGTGATACAGAAGCACTCGTGGTTGACACATGTATGGGGGTAATTGGAGTGGTCGGGGAAGGGAACGGGTAAGGCAGCAAGTATGCACTCAGATCGTCCTCCGGGTCAGACGAAACGGCCGTCGCAGACGGCGTCGAGTCGCGCGACGGAGCAGATCGGCTGCTCTCTGAAGCTGGTTTGGTTCCCCCCTCACCCTCACCCTCCTCTTCCTTAACTTTATCTTCCTTTTCCCCTTCTACCTGAACCTCATCAGTCCCTGTGTGAACAGGCCGGACAAGTAACGATTCCCGCTCCCCAATCAGAACACGCACTCTATCCCTGGCGACATCACGCTCTCTGCGGAATGCGACGCAGTGGGCCCGCCATGTATCTCTTGCGTGCCGCTCGGTGAGGAGTGCGCGCGCGCAGAGGGTGCGGAGATGGGCGAGTTCGGTTGCACAGCGGTCGGCGTAGGTGCGGAAAGCGGCGTCGAGGAGTGCGGGGGTGGGAAGAGCTTGAAGCGTTGAATAGTGTGGATGTGGTTGGGATATCGGTGGAGGTGATACCAAAGGGGCTGATGCTGTGCTGGAGGACGGGCCGGGGAAGGTAGGCGGTGCTGATCGTGGTGGAGCTCCTCGTCCAGGATGGCCGTGGGTGTAGGCGGGAGGTGTGTGTGGACCATCAAATTGGGCTTTGACCGTCGCTACCATAGCGGGTGTAAGACGTGCTTGAGGCTGTAGTGTTGTTTTCGTGGTAGTTGGTTTGTGGTGTGGCTGCACAGATGCCTGTTATTATTCGGGGTCATCGCACCGATGATCAGGAGAAAAGCGTACGTGGTAATTAGAGGTCGAAACTGTGTGTAGATTTTGGTGGATGTTAGTTAGGTTGATCATTGGGTGCAGGTGCGAGGTCGAAGACGTTGAAAGTGTTGAGGTGAAGTTATGCAAAATGTGAATGTTCGATGAGGATCGCTACTAGTATGATTATCGATATGAGGGTGAATAACAGTCTGAACCAGCAGCGCAGGATCCGTGGGCGACCCACAACCACAACTTTAGTATGCCTCCGTGCATAATTAACCTGCCACACCTTTGACGCGCAAAGACAAAAGAGACAATAAGAGCTATCCGAATCCGGCCATGAACCACTCGCTTCTGAGATCGGGATTGATCAAGACAAAAAGATAGGCCCTTAGGATTATCGATTATCTCCGGTTCTTTCGATTACGTTGGGTAAGGGTGTTCGAATTCCCGGAGGTATTTCTCTTTTGTTTTTGTTGTCCTGTGGCGAGGCAGAGGCTGGGATTCCCGGTTACTAAATATAGAAGGTCCCTGACCCCGTGAATTTCGCGAATATCCGTGCAGGGTTCTTTCGATGACAAAAAGACAATAGAGTGGATTCGATTGCATGGGAGGAAGTCGCTTTGGAATGTATGCGTACTGCGTCGCTTGATCGACCTGACTAGGGTGAAGTACGGAAACCAATGAGAACTTTTAAATCCTAGTTTCAACTCTATGGCTGATGTCAGTCAGTATATTGTGCCCTGCCCAGTTTAATGATTAAAGCGCACCAGGAGCTCCTGTTAATTAACTTGATTGAGAGCCCGAGCATTTTTGGGATGGATAATAGAATGGATTATAGACTTAGGTGCGATTCGCCTAGATTTAGATTAGATTAGATCAGCATCCAACACTCACGTGATGGCCCATATGTGGCTGTGTAGCCGGACACAAAACGGCATAACTGTGTTGAAGACTGAGGATGAAACGCTTACTTGTATGATCCCTCCTCCAAGAGATCATCTAAATGTTTGAAATTTCCTAATGCTTTTCTTCTTGTTTTTCGGGTGTTTAAGTACGCTCTAGGGAAGACCACCGCACTAGGTGTTTGGGGCTCTGGACACCGGTCTGTTTCTCGACGCGGCAGCGACAGTGGCACCTCTTGAAGACCTCGACTACGAAAAAATGAATAACAAGTCTTATAATGATAAACAGAAATGTTCTACACTTACTAATAAACCAATCCACGCAGTCGAAGCCCCTACCGCCCCTTGAACAATCTCGGAATCCTCCCCGGCCATTTGGACTATGTTCGCCACGGCTCTGCGCATCGAAGGACATCGCTTGCATACTTCCCAAACCCTTACCTCCTGCGTTGAATCGTAGCGGATCGTGGACCGAGGGATATAAGTAAGATCGATAGATGACGGCTTCGCAGTACGATGCCAAGAAAGCGTTTCTGGGAAGGAATAATTACATAATACTCCAACTAAAGTGTTTCGTGTTTCGTCGCATTACGATCCCGCTGTGGTATTTTACTGTGAGTAAGGTTTTTCTCTTCTCACAGGCTTCCTTTTATTAATGCACAAGCCAAAGGATTTGACTATATCTGATAGTATACGGTACTATTTACCTAAACGCTCAAGAAAATGAAGACGCTGGGCTTGAATCAAGAACGAAAAAATAAAAGAGTAGACTATCTAGGGCTAGAACTATGTTGGGTCCTCCGGAATCGCCTGCATTAAAACACATAGCACCAAGGGATTAATAGTTTCTATGACTTAGATCCTAGTATACGAGCTGGCGATACTGTGACCGACGAACGAGCTCCGCGGGGTTAAGGGCACCATATTATACGTGGTTACCTCTAACGTTGAGCGTCTTCCGACCACGAATTTCTACAGAGAAGAATGATATTGGGGCGGAACAAATACATCGCTCAAGCTTACTCCAACTGTACCAAGGGAAAGGATAGTGCGTTGTACCACAGCTGATACGGGGAGACTACGGTATATCTACCCAAGGGTTTCTGAGGGCGGTGAAGGACATACTTTATAGTTGGTGTGTAACTATTACTTCCTCCGGCCTAGATATTAGGTTTCATCACGTTGTATGTGAGCGGGACTTTGCATCGACATCACTATTAGCAATATCCTCTTTGCGAATTCAGCGCCGATTTCAGCGACGGAACCACCCAGCGCAACCAAATATTTTTGGGATAACATGCACTTATTCAAAGATGCTAGTGCCAAGCTTCCAAACGGATCGCACAAGCAGTAAGTACATCACGGATGCTTAGAATCGCTCGACCTGGGTGGTACAATTTAGGAGACGCGATTAATGGTACTTGGAAGTTGATAACGCTCAATCCGAGGGGGCCTTTTTTGATGCATAACACCCCACTGCGCACAAAGGTACTAGTGTTGAAGGCATGGTATACATCGCCAACGAACCTGAGATAATCCTGGGGTGTTGAATTAGTTATCATGAATGCGAGAACGTTGGAATGTGGGAAAAGGTCGGCTTATCTTCCCGAAATAGTGTAAAGGCCCTGGTAGCCTTTCACACCCGGGGCTATGGCATTCTTGTTGAAACCCGGAAAATTGAGATGTCTTTGACTTAGCGTTACATATAGGATGATGATGATGGCTGTTCAATCTGATAAAGGATTATGCATCCGTGGTTGGGTTTCGCTTGATCGTCGGTATCTATGCAAGAGGTCGAAATACGCAACATACCGTTGGTCACCCTTGGTCGTTAAGGAAGGCGTGTTACCTATACTACCACCGGGCTAGACAATCTTCGAATTGGTTAGTGAATCACCACATGAATCATTGCACCACCGTCCCACCATATTCGTCGTTTGGTTTGTTATACAAGTGGAGAGTTTATTGGCTAATATTGAATATTCATCGGTAACGTATTCGTATGGATAGTAAAGGGTTTATAGTGTACGTATATGTCGATAGATCAGATGTCAGGTATGCGGTTGCCACTACAAAATACACGTTAATGCTGCAAATATACATGATGGACCGAAATCATAAAACCACACGATACAAAAAAAAAAGGAAAAAAAAGCACGGAACCTGTTTTGGAAGATACAAATATCCCTCATCTCAACGTGAAGCCAGAAAAATTCGAGCTCGCCATCCTCTGGCGGAGTTCTCCAATTTGACTGGGGCTCAGCCGCTCGAGCTCCCCCCAGTCCTTCGGGTGCCCGGTCTTGCAATGCCCAACGAGTTCTGGCCAGCTGGCTTTTGTAGAAAACGTCATAGGTGGTGTTAGTTTTTCTTTATCCTTGGGACGGTTTCTAAAAAAAGCACAGCGGTCAATCGATTGTTGAACAGCAAAAAAAGAAATCATAACATATATACCTGCACATTCGACATATCATCTCCTCGCCCCGTGTCTCGTACAGTAAGTCCATATGGTTGATTCCAATCTTGTTCAAGCGCGGGCGCACAACAGCCGGTTTCTCTTTCTCGCTCTGGGATTTAGGATCAGCCCCCACAGATACCGTATGTGTTTCCCCAGCGTCAAACTTGGACACCACCAATACTTCCCCTTCATCCACCGGCCCTGTACCAGTCGAAGACGAAGCTACCGGTACTTTAGGTGACTTCTCAACATTAGACGCGGAGGTATTTTTTGGGACTGTCTCAACTTGACTGTTACTACGCGATTCATCTAATTTGGGCCGTGGACGCGATCTTTCACGATCGCTGGTGGGATCTGTGACTGACCTATTTGGAGCCAGACGACGGTACTCGCCCGCCCACCGTTGGGCAGCATCATGCTCAAATTCCGTACGACCCCGCTTTCGTTTGCGCTGGTCGGAGCTTCCTTGTACGGGGGGTAGAGGTGCGGTGAAGCGAGCCGGAGGGGTCGCGGCTAATCGTGAAGGCGAGGACGGGGTATGGGTTGTTGTCGTTGGTCTTGAGTGTTGGTTATTTGACCCAGGAAGCGGAGGCGATTTATGGTAATCAGGCCGAGGAAGAAATGGTTGAGGAGGTGACGGTTGGCTATTTTGGGCCGGCACGGACCGATGTCCGGGTATTTCAGAAACGGGAGAGTGATGGAGTAGAGGTCGGCGGTCGGACTGGATAGGAGAAGGTGGGACCGGGGAAGCAGGTACTACCGGGCGAGGTTGCTGCTGACTAGCTCCGAGCTTCGGTGTAGCAGACGACGCGGGGCTCTCGTCCCTCCCTTTACCGCGTGGTCGATCATCACTTGTCGTAGAACACGGTGTTGGGGCGTGGTCGCTACTATTATGGGTCCCATGGTGATCCTGGGGTGTTTCCGAGATGTGAAGATAGAGCGAATGAGGTGATCGTAAAGGGTGCGGGGATTGGGCCCGTGATGAGGTGCGTGAATGCACATGGGGCGTGGCTTGCCTCATTGAAAGAGAGTCCTGTTTGACATGAGGTGGTGACATTTGTGCTAACGGGGATATGGAGGTCGTCCTCGAGGGTGGACGCGAACCAACGGTGCGGTCACCACGTGCAGTTGGAGTGTGACCTCTGCCAGGATCGTCTTCCACCTTTAATTTGGCTATTTCCATTTCCGGTGACCCAATGATCGTTGCGGATTCGCTACTTTGGCGTTCCTGCTCTGAACAGAATTGGGAAGCGGATAAGAGACCGTCTGTAATCTGAAATGAAAAGACTAATTAACGAAATGGAAGCTACTCGTCACATTGTGAAAACTTACTCCTTTGAGTTTTTGTGTTGCTTCAGCAAGTCTCTTCTCTGCAAGAGCTCTCAACGACCTCTGCTCCTGCAATTCTTTTGATTTGAGGTCCATCTCGATCTCGAACTGTTTCTCCAATTCCGCTCTCATCGTCTCCACCGTCGAATGCATCGCGTCCTTTTGCGCCTGCTCCCCAGCTTGGACCCGTAGCATCTGCGCTTGACCCTGACGGTGCAATACTTCATTATTCGCTTGCAGCCTGCGGAACTCGACCAGTTGTTCGTCCCTATCCAATCTGACACGCTGGACCTCAGCCGCGGCCCGTTTGACGTCTTCCCTCATTTCCGCATTCTCAGCTCTCAACCGGTTCGCTTCCTCAAATACTGCATCCCGCTCAACCCGCATCATCTGGTTCTGCCGACGTTCCGCGTCGAGGAGCCTCATGAGCTCGCTATGCATCCTTGAGATTTCATGTTGGACATTCGAGACGGTGCGGCCCCATGCTTCTTCGTAGAGATGTTGAATGGGAGTGAGAGCCTTGGCTGCAGCTTTGACTACGTCGGAATGGACTGGTTGTGATTGGGACGCGTTTGGTTTACGGAGGGTTACGGGAGCTGGGGTTTGGAGCGCGATGGGCGAAGAGGTTGCAGAAGGTGGGGGTCTTTGTGGTACTGAAGGAATTATTAGTGGATTTGGTTGCGGTTGGTCTGGATGTGTATGATGTTGGTGAGAAACTGTAAGTGGACGCCCGTGGTGCTGTTGTTGTCCTCTCGGCTGGTTAGGATCTTGAGTGGCATTGTCATATTTGAAATTAAGTTGAGGTCCGTCTCCGTACGTCCGCTCTGGTGGATGATTCTCATGGTTTTCTGGGCCTTTAAATGGAGTAAAAGAATGCCCTGGGGGTCCCGGAACTATACTGTTATGCCTCTGTATGCCTTGCTCGGGATGCGTGGGATGTGGGGGCATACGTTGAGTGGGTGAGCTAGCGGCATACGCTGCTACTACTGATGTTGGAAGCATTGGTCGACGCTATTTTCCGTGTCGTTCAGGAGGTTTTTCTTTCAAGGTGTTTTGTAAACATACCGTATCTTGGGGTTTAGTTTGTTGGATTGTTTGTGGAGTAGGTTGATATTGGGTAATTGAATCCATCGAATTTCTCTTTTGGCCACTTGATGGGTGTGGGTATCCTCTTAAGTTGTCAAATCGGTCATCGAACGAATTGCCTGTAGCCACACCATTCCTTTGCAAGCCCGCAGAGCTACCCATTTGCTCGTTGTATCGTTGTTACGGTTACAGTTTCCAAGTCTGTAATCCGTAAACGTGCAAACCTTGGACTATTCGGGCACTTTCGTCGCGTGAAAAGGAAAAAAATAACGATGCAAGTCTTTGTCGTTGAGTTTGGGGAAATCGCGTTTTTTAAGTTGGTACCATTTATCCAATCAAAAAGTGCTTTTTTATATGTGATCGAGGATCCGATATCCGCTTCGAGTTCGCATTTGGACGTAAATCCGGTGCCTGGTATTTTCCGTATCGTCCTTGAGGTTGCCTCGTTTTTGATATAGTTCAAGGCCTTCGAAGAACACGACCCGTTCTGGGAGTACCGTCTTGAGCGCGCTTCGATACAATTAGCTCCGTTTACATTCTGAAACTTCATCGATAAGGGTCCATAGCTCAACACACGACGATAAGTGTGCAATTTAGGACATCGGTTGACGCCTTGTCTCCTATATAATGGTGCGATTAGGGTGAAGAAGACCGCTAATAATGTCAGAAGTGGCCCTGGGATAAGTCTGGGACCACTTAACGGATCGGTCAATTGCCTGATCGTGGTCGTGAGAGTGTTCTTGCCTCATCCTTCGAGCAAGGACCTTGTGATCAGTTTCGTTGAATTAGAAGGGTTCTCAACTTACGAGAAGGTGCCAGTCTGAGTTAAGGTGCTCGAGAAAGGATGTGTATCTCGGCCGCAGAAGCACAGTACTCTTGGGTACTATGTTTGTCAGGTATTGTCGTCAAAATGACCCTATCTAGGTTTTTTTTTACCTTTATGAATTAACTAAGAACTATTTAGTATGTAATGACTGTCTATTAGTATGTTGTGCTTATATTTAGTGTGATCAAATACTTACATACTGCGCCAATAATAATGCGAAGTGACGCGACAGCCGACATGTCATGTGCCTAGATTTTTGATACCACGTGCCGCATTTTTCTTTTCGCCTGTCCATATTTTGCCCTCCTCCGATCGAAACTCAACGGTCCAACGCAGATGTTGTCACTTTCTGTTTGATACCCTTTCAAGGCAAACTAAATTACAGATAAATCTCTCTTTGACATTTCACCACGAGGAGAAATAACTTCTCAGGCCTGTTCGATCACCAAGCAAACTTCTGACTGAACCAGCTAGAATCAAATGGTGGTAAAAGGCGCCCAAACTACGAAGGAACCTCCAAGGAAAAGACCTAGGTTGGATCCCAAGAAGCCATCGCGAAAGTTCGGTTCAATTGAGGAAATCCGTGCTGGATTACGGACACAGAGTCCTGAGGGTCTGACCGAAAGTAATGTTCTCAGTCAATCGGCTTTCTGTTTCTCATGGTATAGTATAGCTTTGACGACTTTGAGAAATCAACTTTACGTCAAGCCAAGCGAAGATGCGGTTTCTCCTCAAGATGAACGACTTTTGCTGGTTCAGCACTGGATGGAAAATGTTCCCGGGGCTCATGATATGTTCGAGATCTGGGATAACACTGCACCAGTGAGTATCATAGCTTCATAACATTATGTATTTCTCTAATTTATTATGCAGCGTCAAACGTCTGCACTCGCATTGATAGTGTCTGTTTTCTCATCCCTGCTCTCATTACTATCATCCCACTACACATTCCACACTCTCGGGCTGCCCATCCTCAAAACCCTCTTAACTCCAACATACACGCGACGATTGAACTCCTATCTCGGAACTTCACATTCAGAATTGATTCTCACGACACTAAAGTTATATAACGAGATGTCCGCATTTGCTAGGGGAAGAGAGAGAAATGCTGTATTGGATGCTTTTGGGTGGGAAATAAAGGTTAAGTTCTTCGTTTTTTGGATGTAAATATACTCACTTGGATGTAGTCACTCCCAAAAATCCTGAACATGCGACGAAAAACGAAGGGTGAAGAAATCATTGATTCGTTAGCAAGGCCGGGTACGTCCAATCGTTTATTTGAAATATAAATCTTCACATCTTTCAAGACATCAGGACGCTATATATCCTCTTTCTTCTCTCCTTTGTCGACACCGGTAGTTCCACCCAAACTAAAACAACATTCCTCGATCAACATCGAGATGCATTCCTTTCCATTTTTAAGGGTCTTGTGCAGGATTCTTACCCCGTCGCTCGGAAAATTCTTGAAGTGTGTTGGAGTGGTGTTTGGTCCGATCCGAAGATAAAGAGAACAATGAAGATTGGGTTATTTAATGAGACGACCATATCACACGTCAGTCCGTTATCTGGTTCCGTAAGTTTATTACTTACGTATGATGGATGTAGATTACCAAACTCTATGAACGTACGGCTTCTGAGGGCGATGAAGAGGACCAGATCCCTGCCGATCTCGTTCATCACTTCTTGCTTGCAATATGTCCTCGACCGGGTGTTGGTATTTGCTTCAAGGATCGTGGATGGTACCCGCGTGAAGCCGATAGCGATGAGCGTATTGGGAAGGAAGAAGACGATTATGAACTTACAAAAAGGGGTGGGAGGATTTACAACAAAATACTCGCCAACATCTTGAAATCCCTCAAGGCCAACGAAGACGTGCGACAGCAAGAACTAGCGTTGAAGATTCTTTCCGCATGTCCAGAACTCGTAGCAGGGTCAGTCTTCCCTTGGCATCCCCTGTATCATTCTTATAATGCTTCAGGTATTGGAGTGGAGCTGCGTTGACGCTCGAACCGCGACTTTCATCAAAATGGATCGCAAATATATCTTTATTCGGGTCTATCATCTGTCTCCCAATACCATCCGAGTCCTTCCGCCTCCCAGGAAGCACGCTTTACCAACCCACACCTCCACCCTTAAACGCCATCATGGAAAACATCCTACCCTCCGTGAATACCAAAGCTCACTTTTCTAAAGGACTCTTGTCACCATCTGGTCTTGTTCAGCACTGCACGGCATTAGCACTAGCGAAATGTTTGGACAAATACCAACAGGTCGTTACGTTATTTAACCAGATTGAGACTATACTAGAGGAGAACGAGGCGGATGGACAGTGGTCCAAGCGGAGGAGAGACATCGAGAGAGAAACACGACGGCGTGTACCAGAATTTCAGGTTATTGTTGCGTTTACGCAGCAAAAGTTTGGAGAAGGTTCATCGATGACTGGTGCCCCTACTCCTACTGCTCCTTCGAATCCTATAAAGGCGGCACTGCTCTCAGAAAGTGCACAGCGACTATTATGGATGTATCATCGGTGTCTACCTCTAGTGGTCGCCGAAGCAAGGTTTGATGTTGGAAAGCTTTTACAGAACTTCTCGGTCGACCTTCAGGTCTCAAAAGTAGATGAGGACAAAAATGATCAAGACGAACCCCTCGACGCCGCTACCAAAATTAATATGGTACGACAACTGCATGTGCTACGATTATTGAAGGACAGCGACCAGTTCGCCTGGTCTGGGAAGATGGGTAACAACGATTTTTCGATATATCACTGCTCATCTCATTGATCCATTTTTTCACAGGGTCGTCCTCACAAAGTTATCTTGCTGTCCTACTAAAAGCATATACAGTTTCCGACCACCCCGCCACCCGAAGCGCTTTAGCAAGGTTGCTTAATCACATTTTAGCGCAGAGCATCATGTTTCAAGAAGATCCTGACGAGCCCCACCTTTGGCTTGCTTCCCTTCCGACCAGCCGCCGTAGTCCCGGCTCAGAATCTCCAGATGGAGCGTCACTGACGGACGAGGCAGATGGCGTTATATCATTCTTAGATGACTGTGTCCAGCGGTGCATGAAGACGCCATATCGTTACATCGAGGAACTGTATTCATTCAACAACCCCGAGAACCCAGGTTCCAACGAAGGGTTTTCTGAACGCTTTGACCTGTATCCTAGTCCTCTGCTCATGACGGTGCTCGAACAACTTGATATCAAAATTGGGAAGAATATCCTTTCGCCTTCAGATGTCCTCGCTCTAGGGAGTTTCTTACGGAAACTCGTTTATAATCTGATGACTAAGCAACAAAGCCTGCAATTTCTACAGTGTGTGCTCCGTAAAATCGATGGGATCCTGGATCCAAGCCGGTTATTCCCTCAATATCCAGTTATTACTGGTGCCATTCGTCGTGAAGTTTCGTTACTTCGAACCTGTTTGGGGGATCCTCAGGCCTCTTCGTCTCAAACCAGCCCCCACAACCAGCCAATTGAAGATTTCTTAAACCAAATCGAGAAATTGCCAATTCGTTCGTCTTCTTATTTTGATATAGAATCTTTTTTTTTTAACTTTATGATTCCGCAGCCGTCTCTAAGCGTCAAAGAGCCTTATCTGCTTACGAGCTCATAGACTGGGTACGCATGGTTGACCAGACCCTAAGTTCATCGGAACTCCGTCGAGTGTCCGATATTATTTTTCTTTTCAATCCACCGACAATCTCAGAACTGGCAGAGTATACAGACCCCGCGCAGGAGTCACTGTGGTCTGTTCTCAATATTCGTTCAAGATTTTCCGAAATCCAAAAATAGTACGCGTTTTTCATCATGGGTTCGACTCGTATTATTAACTCATTTAAAATGACAGCTTGAATTTCCATTCCTTATTTTTGCGTTCGAATGGAGCCGAGATCGAGGACGCTGCCTGTCGTAAAATTCTTGTTGAGGTGGCATTCGGAGATGTTTCGTTACTGGCTATCAAAAGAGCGTTTTCGCTTGTTACCCATCGTTTAGCGGCTGCACGTACGCATGAGACTCTGGCGAAAGGGTTGTTGTTGCTGTTATCGTCCATGATGGAACGGGCATCCACCATCTTCTCTGCAGAAGACACAGGAGTCTTGAAAGAAGTCGTCTTCGTTCACTCAGAGGTCATCCGAGCCTATCTTACATCAGAAGAGATCTCAGAACCCTTACGAGAAGGTAAGTATACCTCGTCTTCATTTCGAATCATTGTGTTAAATGTTTTGTAGCTCTTCATGAGCTCGTGAAGGTTTCATGTAATCCGACTAGTCAGAGTGATCAACTAATACTCGCGGATACTATCCCGTACTGGTTATCTGCACTCAAGAGAAGCATGACGGGCGAGCCTATCAAGGTAATTACTCCCGATGACATTTACCTTTCAATAATAAACATATACCATATACTAGAATGAACTCATCCTGATCTGGATACCATATTTCAAACCTTCAGATCTGCTTGGGATCCTGGACACCCTTTCTCAAACGATCTCGCCTTCAAACTCGACCTCGCTAGTACTCGAGACCATGCTACATTCGTTGCGATCTTCGACTAGTACCAACTCGACAGACCTTATCCTCGATCTCAAAGCAAGGCTTCCTCAACTGATTTCCCTTCGCAAGACGATGCCGGATCTAGCTGTTCTTGAGGACATAATCGCGCTTGCCGTCGCCTCTTCCCTTCCGGCATACTGCGGTGGAAGCAGGCTCGCAGGGAAACCTTTCGAGGAGACCCTTGTGAGCCCTATCATAGCGCAGTCCGAGCTACGTTGGTCTCAACACCTAAGTCGCCTGCCTGATGACCTTTCGCTACAATCGTTCCTCGAACAAGCGACCTGGACAGCATCAACAGTTGAGATCCTGTCCAGTCTGCTCTACCGGCGATTAATTTCAAAGGGTCAGTTCATGTCTTGGCTTGAAACCGGAACCTCTATACAGCATCCTATCGAGCAACTTATTCTGGTCCTCCACGCCTTCCTTGACGTATCATTTTCTGAGGAAACACAGATCGAGAACCCTAATATAGATGTCTGGGCTGGTCTGGCAGCAAGACTTGCGGAGGTCGCGAGTAACGGCCATGCCTCCTCTGAACTGGAATCCATGAGCAGTTCCTGCATTATACTCATCGTATCTTTGGTCCCATCTTGTCTACCCCAAATCCTCACGAGGATTACGACGATGATTGACGCATTACCAGTAACACTGTTAACTCGGACTGTTCTAGACCTCGGACGTCGGTTACAATCTGTTTCCCCAGTCAACACCGCACCTCTTGTAGCTGCTCTGACAAACCATGGAATGCAATGGGCTGTACGGCACTTTGCGGAAGAAGACGAACCCCTTGAAGGGATGGTTGACGAATTGAGTTAGTAAGACATTGCGAATCCGATGATAGACTGACGAGTGTCGTTTCAGCGCGCCTGGTACACGTTTCTTCAGATGTCAAGCCTCATCTGGTCGAAACGGTTATCGGTGTGGTGATCCAACACCACCTAGGGAATGTCTCGGCCCTGAAATTGATAACTTCCTTGCTATCCGTAGTTCAGTTCAAGGTCTGCCATTACTCCTTTAAGGGATCAATCAAGCATTTATTTTTTGAACTTAGCCATTGACAGTCAATCGTTTCCTACAAAGCATCATTCAGCATCCCCAAATCTTCAAATTGGGGGCTCATACCACATCAAGTTCACACGCATCCCGAGATGCCGTTACAAACACCTTATACGTCCTTTTCCACCTCCACCCCCATAACACATGCCAGCTCACCCATGTCGAACCCATGGTCAAGCTCTACCAGGGAACTTTGTCTCCGGCCGATGGACAGATCCTAGCGATCTTCCGGCTGTTTGAAACTCAACGCAAGATGTCCATAGCACCCCTGCTCAACCGTTGGTCATCCTCGCCTGACCTCCCCTCGTCCACCCCGCTCGACGCGGTCCATAGTCTCGACCCGATCGTGGTGCTACGCACATGTCTAAGTTTCCCAGCGTGGAGGCGACTGGAAGATCCTCTGACGGTGAAGGCAACAACTCACGATGCCCAGTTGTATGACCCTATGTTTTTGATCCTACTGTTCTCTCAGACGATCACGGAGAGTCTGCCAAGCTCTGCTTTTACGTGGGTAGAGTTATTCAGGACAAACATCGTCAGCCTGCTTATCCGAGCAATGTCATCGAGAGATGACGGAATCCGCGAGGCAGCATTGTGTCAACTATCCGTGCTCTACAAATGCCTCATGGCAGGTCGCCTCTTTCATTATTCCTTACAGTTCGCTGAGTTATTTTTTAATAGGATGCGGACCTTCAGGAAAAGCCACACGTTACTTACATTCTGACACTCCTTAAGAATCTCCTTCCAGCACCTTCATCCGAACCTGCGAAGCGCCTCCCCTCATACACGACCCTCCTCCTAGCCCATGCACTACGGGGCGTCTTCTACCCCTCAAATTTCATCTACCCTCTTACTGCGCGATTCCTCCTGCAGCGCCCAGAACTTGATATCACTGATGTACCCATGTTGTATAATATGTTGTATAGTAGCACCGACGATTGGAAAAAGGAGCGGGGGTGGATCATACGATTCTTATCGGACGGGATGATAAGCACGGAGGACTGGCGGGTATTGAAGCGTCGCCATACTTGGGATTTACTAGCTAGCTTATTCCAGAGTTCTGAAAGTGATCACGCTTTGCGTCGGGGAGTTCTCGAGGTATGTCTAACGCTTATTTTCGTTATACCAAGTTAACTTCCGGTTTAGATTCTTGCTAATCTCACTTGTAATACACAAGCTATAACTTCGCTTGTTCTGAAATCAGGACTACTCGTTTGGATAGAGATGCAGCTAGTCACCTCGAAACAAACGGAGACCGTCGAATGGATCAAAATCCTCGAAAACATCATAACAATCGGAAATTCTGCTAAACTCGAATTGTCAACCAATGGTGAATGGCGCAATGTGGTGGGCCGATGTCTTGCTATTCTGATGCACCCGGATCGAACTTGTAAGCCCAATTTCTTTCCGAAGAAACGTGACCTCATCCTCCGGTAGCGAATTCACCTGGTGTCCTCCCCTTCGCTTTGTCAGCCTTTTTACGGCTTGTCCTGCTCGATGGTCCCCGTATTACAAACCTTTCCCTTCTCCTGGATCATGGACTAGCCTTCGTCAAAAATCTAGAGCCTAAGCTCGTTATTCCGCCCTCACACATTCAAACGCACAATCCGAAATTGGCCATCCCAAATGCTCCATTCAGGGCTCACGACATACATGAACTATACTTAGACGAAGACAACCTACAATTATGGGGAAGTGCGGTTGAGACACTCTGGCGTATCTCAATGACTTTGGAGGATAAGTCACGAGCATGGGATGCGCTGACCACCCGGTTGCTGATTTGGAGGGCGATCGTTGGAGTTGAAAACAGCAGTTTGGGAGAATGGGCGCGAAAGCAGGTAGTTCGCAGTATGACTATCTGAAGCCAGAGATCGATCTCACGAGGTGGTGCCAGCTATTGGCTGAGTGACAAACGAAAAATATACACTCTCCTGACTGAAAGTGGGGTTCTCGTGGCACTGGCACCCCATGTCCCTCGAAACTTCAAAAATATATACCTAGTGTAGGTTTAGCGAGACGCTAGATGCATACGGCCGCCCCGTGGGTAGCTAATGCGCTTATATTACCACAAACCACATGAACCTCAGTCATGAGGATCTGCGGTTCCGAATGAATGGAATTCTTTCATTTATAAGTATCTTGAGTTGTTGATCCGCGACCTGATGAGAGTTTTATACAATATAAGGAAAGATAGAAGTAGTGGCAAAAGACGCCGTGGCATAATGGCGAGTATGTTTTTATGTTATAATTTAGATCTGGGCATCCGTGCCACGTCCTTGATCAATGCATTATATACTGCGGTTCCGAGTCGGTTTGGGGTTTCCTGCGGTATCTACAAGTACCACAAATGAATCAGCCACGAGGTGACAAGGGCTATTCAATTTGTTTTACCAAATGACCAACATCTGCGAGTTTTGTCACCGAAGCAAAATTCCGCCCAGAGCTGGGATCAAGTATCGCGTCATGTACTCTGGCCGGTCTAGGGATACCCATAAAGCGCTACATGACTAAGATCAATCATAAGAACTCACATGAAATCATTGATTGCTCCAATGACAAGGTGAACATAGCCCGCTGCACACGCCTTGTCCAAATCCACCACAGGCTTTGTCGGCCCGTCCGCATCGCGGTACATGGCCTGACCACAACTTAGCTTTGTGCACGGTTCATACGGGGAGACAGAATGTACGTACAGCCTCCTGATCACGGGTACAAGCCAAAGTCACTCCATGATATGGTGTTTCCTTGCAGTAAGATCCCGGATGAGGTTTGATAGCGTATTGCTATAAGGGGTGCACTGGTAAGGTAGGAATCATAATTAAGAAAGGGTAACGCACAGCAAAAAGGTCCATGACACGAGGGTCCCACTTTTTCGTTCTCTCCCTGTTCCTTATTGACTTCATGGCCATTTCACGGCTGGACCAGACATCACGACGTTCATATGCACCCTTCACGAGAATTGACCGTAGTTTATTGAGATGGTGGGCTCCGGCAGGACTGATCAAGGGTTCGACGATGATAATGGATGAAAATGTGACGATGGGCTCGAGGTGTTGCAGAATGAGCCTATAAAAGCCATGTCCATTGGCGTCTAAGAAAATGAAGTGGTACACACACATTGCATTTCCTCCAAGTGAATGTCCAATTCCAACAAGCCTCCTTGCCCTAAAATCGACTCTTACACCATGTTGAGGTCCAGCAGAGATGAAGTGATGCACGGCTTGAGCGTATTTCTCGCATGTAACTGTTTAAGAGCATAGGCGCCGTTAGTGTATCATGTATGATTCGGGCAAAAGCGGGGCCACGATACAATTGTTCTGAAACTCGGGTAGTGTCAACCCCCTCTCATTCAAATGACCCGATTCACCGTGGTTCGGACAATCCAATGACCATGCCTCCCGTATCTTAACAGTGCTCCCTGGTTGAGCAGCAAGTGCGAAAATTTGTTCAATTGTTGGCTCCCACGTTTCTTTATGAAAACTGGTGGAGTGTAAGAGCACCAAAGTCAAGGCATTAGGATCTGATACGTTTGCCTCGAATTCGGGAAGCCAGTAGCGTTTCGCTGTGATATGAAGAGGGTAACCGTCGCGAGGAAAATCGGTTATAGATTGAATAAGCATGTTTTTGGAGTAACAAACTTTTTTCACACAAACCACTCTTACATATTGCCCGGCGTTTTGGTGCTCCAAAAAACACATGGAGCCGCTTATAATTATCATCCCATTCATTCTCAGGAAGAACCATGATAATAGAAGATTCAAGAAAGCAAGTTATCATTTTTTACTATGCTCTACAAAGATGGTATCGCTAAACTGTTTTTGCGAACGCGTACATAACTTTCAGCTCTGGTATTACAATACTTGATCCGCAATAGGTCTCATTTAGAAGCTCAAAGTCTGGCCAGCGTTGGCGACGACTGAAGACCTGACGCTCGAAACGGGGAGGAGGGAGTAGGAGTATGGGGCTTGGGTGAATGTGCCAGTGGGTGCGGTGTTGGAAGCACCACCGAAGTCGTTTCCGCGGGCAACAGCAAATCCACCGTCAGTGGAGTAGAGGGGCTTGTCAGTGCCTGTGCGGACTAATCAGAACGTGCCCATCCCGAACGGCCGAGATTGCTTACCAGTCCAGACATTGTTCTCAACAAGGAGTTGGGCGCCTGTTCACAGATTCACATGTCAGTGGTTAGTTAGCCTTGAAATCTAGGAGTGCGACTAACCGTCACGGGTGTTGATGCCGTCGTTGTTGTTGTCGAAGACGTTGTTGAAGATGTGTCCGTGGCCAAAGCGGAAGGAGGGTGTGCGGGAGTTAAGGTTGTTCCAGTTGTTGTTGGCATATGTCACAGTGATAGGGGTGTCTTCGGCACCGTTGCTGTCGGAATGACCGACGAGGGAAGCTTTCCAGTGAGTGTAGAGCTTGCTGTTCGAGACTGTCACTCCCGTGCAGCCGTGTGTGATATCGAGGAGACCATCATAGCTATGCGGATGTCAGTCAACACCGAAAAGAAAATATCAAAAAACTGACAAATCCTATAAAAGCTGATAAGTTTCTTTTATAGAGAGTCTAAAAATGGGCGAGGCTTACTTTATCGTGGTCCCTGTCGCTGGACAGGTCAAGGTGGTCAAGCCACACCTGTGAGGCAGATTGGACGCCAATGGCATCACCAACGTCCGCGAGGACCTTAGAGATCTTGACATTTCGGATGATGACGTTCTTCTCTTCCAACACACGGAGGCCAATGCCGACCAAGGCTAAATCCACGCTTTAGTAAAATACGGACGAGTAGATAAGGCGGCTGGTGTTTCTTACAGGAGCCACGAGCACCGATGACGGATGTATTGGAGCCAACTCTGACAACTGCACTGCCTGTGATGGTCCCTGAAATGATGACAATCTTCTTCGCGGTACCAGTTACAGCAGCAGTGAGTGCAGCGAGTGTGGTGACGGTGGTGGTGGTTCCGCCAGAGCCTCCAGATGTGCTATTTTTGGAACCGCGTCAGAAATACATTCGAGGTAATAATAATAATACCCTCACCCTCCATTGAGAGTGGCGTATCCAATGTTGGCGACGTCACCAGTAGAAGCGCGTTTCTCGACAACGCTAGACTAGTTATTGGCGAATTCAAGAAAAAGGGATCAGGACGCATCCAAAATAGATAAATTTCTGGGAATGCTCACGTATGCAACCTTGGCGGCAGAGAGGGCGAGGAGAGAGGCGAAGTACTTCATATTGGAGTTGAGGATTCGAGGAGCAGTTGTAAGACGACTGGTTCTTACTTTCTACTCCCCAATGTCCCAACGAATTTATACAAAAAAGCCACTTCCCATCGGAGAAATTACCTGTCGGTGGACAAACATAGCCCAGAGCTTGTTGGCAAGACACAAGCTGGTATCAAGGGGAGAAGTAGAGTCGCTTTGTTAGGCTTGGCGGTCCGCCGGATCCGTACGGCCCAGCACCCAGAGCAAAGGGAGAAGAGAATCAGTACAAATTTCTTTGACAGAGAATGTTCTGGTTCAAGACGTGATGTAAACCGCCTCTGAGGATAATGATCAACAAACGACATAACGAAGGAAAGGTGCGTGCAGTGTCAGCCCGGAGCCGTGACCCCGCTCGCTTGAGCCCACGCGCGGAAAAATTAGGCTACGCGTTCCCTTCTGCGGGGAAATGCTCGGCTGGCAGGAGTGGATTAAATATAGATTTAGCTTTGTGAGGGGGGCATGCGGTGCATTTGGCGACATGTATAACGGTCCGCCGGAGGGTAGTGTGCCCGGGTAGAGACACGGTGAGCTTCTCGTTTGGGAATTGCGCGTCATGGGGTGCATGGTCTTCCCAATATTGGGTAAGGTATTGGGGGTTCGTGGCTTCATTATAGGGATTAGCGAAAGTGGAAGGTGGGGTGGGGTGTGGTACAATGGATATGGATGTGGATCATGATGAAAGGCTAATTCTAGAAACGCCCGGAACATACGACACATATATGGGTCTCCGCATTCGTCACGATTCTAATATGTGAATAAACGAACGAATAGGCACGTAGTTATGTATATGTATAATTTATAAATAACCTACACGGTTAATCGCTGCGTTATCCCTTAAAATTAAGTTGAGAATGTTTAAGGGGCTTCTCCCCTCCACGTCAACACTGTACAGTCCGGAGTCGATATGCGTTACCTAGGGTAATAGTTCATATTCAAGCATAAGCGTTAGAAGAGAATCAATAAAAAGCGACCTAGAAACCATAGAACTCCCTTCCAAATTCAGGATGCATCACCCACACCCATTCTCTTGGCTATGTACGACCATGGGTTCATTATGACTTCCCTCTTCCAGCTCAGAACTGTGTCTATACACATACCAATCCTTGGCAGGCACTAGCGATCCTTCTTCCTTCCTTCAAGAACATGATCGGGCTTATTTCCGCTGAGACCGTTGGTTCAAAAGATCTCTGGGCATGGGTATCTGTTGGTGCAATGGGGGGTGACGAGTTGATACTGAGCACACACGGGGGCCGGCGCCCCATGAGGCTAATGGATACGTGGCCTTTATTCTCAGAATGTCTTACACGTAGCAGGCTTATTCGTCGAACGGAGATTGTATAGATTTTGGACCGTGGAGTTTTACTTCCATATTAGAGAAATGGATCGACGTGTGGATGGCGAGTTGGGGGAAAGGATTGTTATTTGCAGGAACGAGATGCACGATGTGCATTTGACATTCGGACACATAGAGCACATGTAAGTTCTTTCCTTGTGTGGTGGTATTGCGCCCTGGAATTTTATTTCTTGGTAAGGGTGTTAGTTTTGTACTTCACTTATTTTCCTGTCTAAATCAGTACATGTAGTTATGAGACCAGCTTAGTAAGTCAGACAAACAGAATCAGGAAATCAGAGTCGTCGTTCAAATTCGTAAAGCATACACTCTAATACACTACACTTTATGTGGTATTTGGTATCCAGTGTCCATCCCCTGGCCTCTCGCGCGCTCAGAAAGTCAAAGTTTGTCCAGCACTCCCCACTACAGCGGAGCGGACGCTCGATACAGGTGTAAGGCTGTACGAGTAAGGTGCAGACGAGAAAGAGCCACTGGGTGCAGTGTTGGCTCCTCCACCAAAGTCATTACCGCGCGCAACGGCGAAGCCACCATCGGTAGCATAGAGGGGCTTCTTGCAGCCGCTGAAGACATTGTTCTCTACGAGGAGCTGTGCGCCTGAGAGTGTGTATCGGTCAGATAGAAGAACACGAGAGTGGGATGAAGCTATGGACTACTCACCGACACGGGTATTGATACCGTCACCATTGTTGTCAAAGACGTTGTTGAAGATGTGGCCGTGGCCGAAGCGGAAGGAGGGTGTGCGGGAGTTGATGGTGTTGAAGTAGTTGTTGGCGTAGGTGACGGTGATCTTGGTGTCTTCTGCGCTGTTGCTGTCGGAATGGCCGACGAGGGAGCCTTTCCAGTGATTGTAGAGTTTGCTGCCAGTCACGGTGACACCAGTGCAGCCGTGTGTGATATCGAGGAGACCATCATAACTATGATAAGGTTAGATTGTTCGATAAGCGTACGTAAGGGAAGGAACCGACTAGTCCTAAAAGGAAAGCATCGTTAATATATTGAGTAAAGCCCGAATTAATTATTCTTACTTTGTCGTGGTCCATGTCAGAGGAGAGGTCGAGGTGGTCGAGCCATACCTGGGAAGAAGCCTGAATGCCGATAGCATCACCAGCGTCGGCGAGGACCTTGGAGACCTTAACGTTTCGGATGATGACGTTCTTCTCGTTCAGTACGCGGAGGCCAACACCAACGAGGGCTATCAAACCATTAGAATAAACGCACAAGGAGTAAGTAGGTGGTAGGGGGTACCGACCAGAGCCACGTTGTCCGATAACGGACGTGTTAGAGCCGACCTTCACAACAGTGTTTCCGGTGATTGTGCCTAAAGAAGAATTTGTGGGTCAGTTGGGTCGATGCATAGTGCATAGATGAAGAAATGCGGAAATGTATGGATATAAGGTAGATACGATATGGAGTAGTGCTTACCAGAGATGATAACGATTTTCTTTGCGGTACCGGCAACTGCGGAAGTGAGAGCCGCAAGGGTAGTCACTGTAGTAGTGGTTCCTCCTGATCCACCTGAAGTTCTAAACCAAACCAAACGACGAAAAAAGTCAACTAAATTTGGCCGAAACAAAAAAAGGTATATCCGCGAGTACGCACCCTCCGTTCTGGGCCGCATATCCAAGTGTCGCGACTTCACCAACAGAAGCCCTCTTGACTAATTCAGGTGCAGCCTGTCAAAAAATAAAACAAACATATTTTTAGAAACACAATTCTATAATTCTCAGGGGAGATGGCGCCATCTCGGGCCTGGTGCCACTGGTAGGACGTACCGAAGCCAGCTGGACAGCGGATAAGATAAGTGCGGAGTACAGCCACTGCATGGTCGTTTTTTATGTGTTCGTTTGAGAAAGAGAACTTTGAAGGTATGAATTCTGACTCTTCTGGGCTCAGCCAAGAGGGTTTTTATACGCTGAGCATTGCTAGGTCGGATAACTATCGGGTACCAAGCAAATTTCAGTCTCTGTAGCATAATTACTTGTCTGCAAGGCTTGGGGTAGGGGGACACGGCAGCATAACGTGTCGAGTGTGTTACGGACCGTAGGACCGCCCCGGACCCTATGGGAGAACGCTCAAAAATGTAAGAAATAGGTCATCATGAGCTGTAGAGCTGACAATGATTCTCCATACCTTGATCTAGATTTTCCAAGTCTTTTCCCCCAGGGCAACAGAGCAGGTGTCAGCGTCTGGCAGAGCAAAAAAACGGACCGTCCGGATCCGCGCGGTCAGCACCAGAGATACGAGAACAGTAGCATATGCAATCTTTTGATTTCTATGGTTCTGGAAGTAAGGTTGACGATTATTCGAGGAGTGTAGACGTGGAGCGTCTCTTTGATCTTCGCTTCGAATTCCTAGACGGTCACGAACCTTAATTTTCCTTTGTTTGGTTCTAGGGAATCACGTGCGCAATGGGGACGTTGGAGAGGCCTTCTGACCTGCGACGGGAAAACCTACATATGCATGAAAATCTTCGGAAGAATGTCTTTTCAATATGCAACCTAGCTGCCAGTGGGCTTTGCTACTCTGGGGTCCACGACACCCATAATTCAAGCCCCAAAACAAAAGGAAAATTCCCAGCATGCTCTCGCGACCACCCCCGACTCTGGACCCAGCCACGGAGGGGGGGGGGGAGGGGGGCTCAAGGTGGAAACCATACTCTGGGGATCAATGACCGCTCCGTCGTTGTCTATTCCTATCCATGCGCACGCCTTCGGCTGGACTGGCCTGGTGACACGCCCTGACAGCTCGACGATCCTTGGTCGACTCACAAATCACACATCGCCACGGGAGCGGGGGGTGCGTCGCCCGGCCCGCGGTGTTGCACCATCTATGCCTTGTGGGACCTCGCGTCATTTACACCGCCCCGCAACCTGTTGCACTGGGCCTTGGACTTAACGTCGGAAAAATGGTATCAAGGGATTGACTCTGATGGCTAAATGTGCACCACAACCCTCGTTTTGCGATGGAACGGAAGATAAACACGGGTCTACTATGTGACCGCTCTCCAAGAATACCAGAATACATCATTCCAAAACGATGCCGAAACACGAGGCGCTGTTTCTGGGGTTGCGAAACTCGGAGCATGCTTTGCTTGTTCCTACAATTACCACTTAACCTAGTACCCCTTCTCGTAGGCCCTCTGCAGGCGCTCCATTCTGGTTGGCGCCAAACTGCCCAAGCCGTGTAGGCCCTGACGTACAAAATAAAATGAGGGCGAGAGAATGTCGTATCTGGAGAAGGATCAGAATGTAGTTAGCTGCGGTGCGTGACTCAAAACATACATTTATCTCTTTTGGCGCTCTATAGCCTGCATGATGGTGATCACTTCACCTTGAACACCTTTCAGTAGGTCTCTTTGAAGCGCCCAACCGCCCCCATAATCTCATTCTCTGTCGACTCCTCCCCTTATAGAGGCGACAGATACATATTCGTACGCTTCATAAAGGCGGAATGCCTCGTTACCTTTTACGGAGGGATGGGGGTAGAATATGGTTTTGTTATGTACTCGTTCACCGAGGATATCATGGTTCACGATTCGAGATTCCAAAACAGAAAAAAATGACAGAACATTGTTCTTGGAAAATAAGAGCCAGTATTCGGAATACAGGCTTCCACGCCCCACCTCACTCCATAGATAACGACTTTTATCATGAGTGCTTTTTTATGTCATACCCCTTATGGTCGGCAGCAGCACCTCCCTTAACGAAAGCGACGAAATAGTGCTGTGGATAGTAGGAATAGCCGCACGGTTCCCACTCCCAACTCCAACGTGATGTTAACGGTATCTACCAAACCCACCGCTGCGGTACGATATGGGGTAGTCATTACCCTCCACAATGGCCCAGAAAATAATACCCAGTCAATAGATTCCATATTGATAGGGAAAAATTCTACACCCGAAGTACGTAGAATACGATCCCTGAGTCGATCAGTAGCACCTAAACCTTCTCTACTATAGTTGTATGACGATTTGGAGACGCTAGGGCCTTATATTTCCTACGAGTCCTGCCATGTCATTCAAATAGACTTTCATCCTCTAAATTAAAATCCAAGAATGTTACAAGGGGTTGAAAAACATTATTGACGAATTTATGAACATTCACAATAGCAATGAGGTGACAAATTTAAATATTGAGCTTCCTTCACTTGTCCCGTAGGGCTAAATCCGCACACAATAGAACTTAGTACAATCTGGAGTAGTTAATGAAGAATCCCAATGAGTATTCACTTTCTCTTACACCCCGGCGCCGACGAAAGCACAATACTCAGTTTAAATATTATAATATCTGAAGGTCGTAGTATTCGTCTCTCCGTCTGCAACGTGAGCACGAATTTGAAGGAGTAACACTTAAAAAGAAGCATAATGGCCTCGTGGATGGTGGCAAATAGGAAATTAATGATGGTAATCTTAAACTTCCAAAATTATGCTGGACTTTGTTATTCCCGTCGCCTAAAGAACGTAAGTATTACTGTATTGTCGTTCTACCAAAGAAAAGGCTATGTGCCTATATACTGAAACAGCTCGTGCATAGAGAAGCGTGGTTCTTCCTTGTACATGGAGCGGTCCTTCATGGAGAAAATTGAGTAGATCAGAAAAAAATTGAAACATACCATAATACATAAAAAAACGTATCTATTGATCTTTCTATAACATTTTCTCATAATATAAGTTCAAAAAGAGCCATATAGGAGCTCGAACTAAACATAGGTATACGATGCTAGTGTACTTTAATTGAGTACATATTTTTAACTAGTTCCAACCATATTTTTAATTTCTTACTGATCAGGTATTCTTCTATGTATATATTCGGTGTTCAGCTTCACCCCCCCCCCCCCCCCCCCCTCCCAATATTAAGAAATAATAATCATGATGCAAGAATTCTTTCCACGGAATAACGTCGCGAAAGGGTTTAAGACTCTCATGTGTAATTTCTATATAAGAATTGGTTAAATATAGGTATCAGAAAATAGTTGGCAATATGACTAGCCATCACTGTTAACGCAACAACGATAATCATACACTCAGGATCCTAGAAACACTGATTTCCCAATTATTTGACACGGAACAGAAAGACACCGTAAGTGATTAACAATTACTTAAGGGGATAGCGGGCCTGTGGAGCGGTTGTTTTGATCTTTTCTTTGAGCTCCGGGTTGCTCGGAAGTTATAATCACTTTGTTCCTACAGCCGAATTCGAAAGGTTCAGTATACGTATGCAAGGATATTAGGAGTGTGAGATAAAGCCCTTCAGTATTTAGTACTTACCAACACCTGCACGATGGTATATAATACATCCTTATCATCCAACGTGAATGGGGCTAAGCATTGCTCCGGAAGGGAGGGAAGTCGGGTGGGAGAAAGAAATCTACGCGGGGATGGCTAAGGTATCAGAAGGTTTTGCGGACCCCGATTGTGCAGCACCCAGCGAGTTAGATTACAGGCAATGGAAAAAAAAATTGAATTATGAAACGAAGAAGATTAGATAAAAATGATAAAAACACCACTCTCCTTTGAGGAAATTTCAACTTCAAAGGCCTCCGCACTTGAAAACAACTTAATAGTTCCCTCTGCGACCATCCTCGCTTAATTCTAACCCACGGACAATCTCTTCATCCCCTGATGGTGCAAACACCAATTAATATGTGTTCTCGAAGGCGACGACTCTGCCACTAGGCACGCCGGTATCCCGGACCCCTCCATATCGTGCAGCCATAAATGCGATTTCCTTCACGAACTTTGGTCAGCCTTCTGTGTACGTATCGCGGCCGTGAGAGGAAGACTCAAGAGGGAAATGAACGTTCAAGGGATTAGGTGGAGCAATTTCAAAGTTATTCCAGGAAATGATAAAATAATACCGCCATATCAATTACAATGGTCCTTATTCTGAATGCGGTTTGGATTGCGGGGCATTTAGTATGTTTCATTGCGTTGTATTTAATAATTTTATTTACCATGTATCAATCGCCGTTCATCAATCTGGGCTCCACCGTTTATTTTTAGATTGACTGATATCCATTGATTGCTGAACACTGGCTACTGGACGTCGAACGCTATTGTAATTTTTAGTATATACTGCAAGATGGTTTATGGGAAATTACTCAAACCATAAAAAATTCCAACCATATTCCACTGTGGATAGTCAGTTAAAAAATGACGGCCCGCTCTAGTTAACGTTCGTGCTTGGGAGTTCTTGCATCTATTTTTATCTTCGGATCAAGGATGCCCATTGGCTGTGATACATTGCCAATCCGGCAAACCAAAGGTCAATTTATATTGTTGATATCTCGAGAATCATCACACTGCTTGATGCGAGGCACGATATATCATATTATGTTGCTCCACATCAGCAGCTAGTACTGTATACAGCAGCTATCATCCAAAAACAGTAAATTAGCAAAAGATCATCAGAACAAAGATCGGATATTGTTTCTTACACTTTGCCCACGAATGACACGAAGTTCCAATTCCCTTTCTTTGTTACTCGAATCTCCCCAGCTTAGACAAGTCTTCAATCTATCACGCTCCATTACGCTTCATTACCCTTTGGTATGGAGGGAGAGGGATCTCCGTTTGATATGGCATCTAGTGACAACCTCGGCACCCTGTTGATTGGGTTATGCGTCAGCCTTGTGCTCTGTGGAATCGTCATAATACAAGCCTACATATATTACCGACAATCTCAAGGTGATCGACTGTTTCTCAAGGTGTTGGTAAGTTCCCAATATCTGCTCATTCAATTTCAGCTTCGTTAATTTCTATTACCCTGCACAACCCCACAGGCCACAACCGTCCTGTGAGTTTCCCTGTTGTATCACGTTGTTGAATTATAGATGAAAGTCATATGCCATTCTTAAAGCCTACTGGAACTACTGCACTCTAGCCTAATAATTCGGTTAATGTATCATTTTGTAGTTAAGTTGAAAGGAAGCCTCCCCCAGACAAAAGACTCGTATATCCTCAATGCAAGCGTAATCCCTGAGCTCCTTATGACTGCCCTTGTTCAGGTGAGCTCTACCTCTACATATTACCAGCTTCCCACATTTACTTTGGCACCTTCGCCGCCCCGCCCACTGTCCAGGGATTTTTCGCCTTTCGAATTTACAGATTTTCAAGCTCACCATACCTCGGTATTATATGCTGTGCCTTAATTCTTTACCGATTTGTAGAAGGAACTGTACTCACGGCGGAGGCTATGGGAAACATCGAATCTGAACCAAAATCTTCCCAGTTCATAATGGAACACGCATGGGTATTCAACATGGGGTTCATTCTGGGCGCGGTGGCGGACGTGCTAATCGCGGCGTCGTTGTGTTTCTATTTAAAGCGCATGACGCTGGGAGGGAAATTCAAGAGGTGCGTGGAGTCTTTCTCCTCACTGGCTTAGTGAAACACATGACTAATTTTGAGGTAACTTGTGGTTTTGTTGTCATACAGCACATCGCAGCTTGTGGATAGGCTGATTATTTTGGCTATTCGTGGGTTTTTTCATATTTGTATTCATTCATGAAACTAAGGGCTAATGTATTATTTATAGAGACGGGAACAGTCACAAGGTGCACATCACCCAAATGGTATTCAATATGATGCTGTGAGCTGACCAGCTGATTCTTCCAGCATAGCATCTATCGGCATCACAATAGCGGTACGTATTCTATTTCCATCTTTTCAGGATGGTCAATTTTGATGATAGTTCATTTCTAGTTCTTCACACGGCCTAATTCTGGTTTGTACCTTATACTGCATACGGTCATAGCGGCTCATATAATTATGGTGTTTAAACCTTTAGAGGTTTGGTTTGCGTTATATATGATTATTGCCAAATGTATGTCCTCTTAATTCTCATGTTTTTCACACGAACGTTCTGGTTCACCACTTAAAAGTATACTCGAACTCCTTTTTTACTTCGTGAGCTTCCCTTAGCTGTTCCTTTCCATCTGACTCTCTAACAATTTCCCGAAGTTTAAATTTCCGACGTAACCTCAAGTTAGGAGATGCTGTTCCTACCGACATTGTTGAAGGTCAGCTCGGGCTTCGAGGAACCGCACCCACTAGCACTGAGGTAGATATCTACTGAGGAGAGTCCGCCCACAGGGCTAATTTTTGTCATGATTTTCCCGTTGTGATTAAAGGTTTCAAGAAATTCAAGAACACTCGATACAAATTTGGCCATCGGTACCCACAATAGTGGAATGACGCAAATCATAAGTTTGAATGCGGTACGTCCCATTGGCCTTTCCCGTGGGCAGTCTCGTTTTTATGTATTTCTGACTATTTGGGTAGTCGGGAAGGAGCTTTGAATCTATGACAAGTCAAGGGAAACCAAGAAGAGCGAGCGAGGATATTGAGGGGCAGTGGCAGGGCTCATCTCATGGCTAAACCAGATTAAGTCTCTTTGACATGCGAGAGGTTTAGTGTTGAATGGTTGTTATAGAATGCGAGATTGAAGCATCTAAATTGGTGTTGAGAACCTATTTTGAATATATATTTATTACGAATATTGAGGTGTTTTTTTAGAGATGCGCTTTTACTGACATTTTTCCTTCATCTTACCCAGCCACAAATCACCCAGCCAAAGATGAGCACTCCTTACAACGAGGTATCAAGTCCCGCCAAAAACTCTGCATATACAATTACGCTATGGCAGCCATGACCTCCCCCTGGCACTTGCTGCAGGTAGTTTATGGATACTCTCCCGACCCGACGGCGCGAATGAGTGATCCTTTGGCGCAAGGTGATACCCGTATTTTATTGGCAATGTATGGGCGGGGCCTCCGTGAACGGAAACCTTGCTGTAATTGTAGGAGGGAAAGAGCACCTGGATGCCTTCTGAGGGCCGTGCTCCAGGTCTTTTCTTGCAGTGCCATGAGCTTAACAATCTCAATTATGGACCTAGGGAGATCGTGGACGGGTACTGTCCGGTCCCCCATTGGTTTGTGAGTACTCTTTTCTCATTCCATAACGAATGAAACCTGGAGAAAGATCAAAGAATCAAGAAAATACTGTATTTCATTCCACGACCTGAGCCTATGGTATCCACACACATCAACCCCAATACTCCACCTCAAATTTCCCCCATTCATATCTTACTCCCCCCGGAATTAAGGGTTGGCGCAGCTTATGTACGAATTTGGGGGTAAGGGAAGGACGAAAGTGGAGGAAGGGGGAAGGGGAAGAATATAGGGTTTTCGCTGGCTTCTGCGCAAGATTACCCTAGAAAATGACACCTGAGAGATACTCGAGACCGCCACGCACTGCTTCACCCCCTCGCGAGCTCGTCATTCAACGAATGGGGTATAGAGTCGCTCAAGGTGAAGAGGGAGGCGCCGATGGCCAGGACGGATGAGGGGTGACAGGAAAGTGTATAGGATGACAGGATTGAATGTTGAAGTTGAAGATTGGATATATTGATGTTGTGTTGTGCGGATTTTAGATTGTTAAAGATCGTGAGATGGCGTAGAGTGGATGGAGAGGTCTGTGTTGTGAGAGACTGAGGAAGAATGAGGTGAACATCGATTGCGTGTGTTTATTTGCATATTTCGCGATAAATTCCTGTTTATGGAGAATAATTATTAGATTTACACAGGGAATGCTGTATGTTGTCGTGGTAATACAGGTGTGTATGGTCTCGTAACAGATCATTTCGTAGAGGGACCTGAACCTTTAACTTCTGGTCTGAAGAAAAATTTTACTCGAGCATAACCTCGACTTCATTAATTGATCCTTCTTGGGCCAACGACGTAGAGAAGACCCCCGCACCGGACGCTAATGAATCGATTAACACTGCGAGACGTGAAGGACCCAGTCCAGGTTCCTATCCAATCGAAACGTTCATTTATATCCATATTCATCAGATAAGAGCAAGGACACGAGGGAGTAATGAGCGCACCTTCCGAATTTCCTCAAGATCACTCTTAAATCCATCTGCGATGGACGCCATCCAGAATTTCCTGAAGCGTTCTTTCATCAGGGCTTCCTGCTCCAAAGCGTCCACCCCTCCCGAACCAAGATTGGGGAGGAATGAAGGGATTTGTGTGGGCGGAGGTGAGGGTGAAGGTGAGGGAGTGTGCGCTTTTTGTTGGGCATGCGTGGGTTTCGGGATACTCTTAGAAGTGGTAGGGGGTTTTGAAGTGAATTCTGGTTCCGAGTTCGAATCCGATTCTGAATCTGAAGAGGACGAAGATGATTCTGACGAGGACGATTCGTGTACAATCGGTTTTGCGGAAACTTTTGTCTTCACACCCTCATTCTCAGCATCAGAGCCAGAATCTGAGTCCGAGGAGCTTGAAGATGACGAGGATGAAGACGCTGCCCGTCTCTTGCGCTTTCTCGTCCTCTTTCGTGATCCTGCAGCTTTTGTCGCCGGAGGAGGCATTCTCTGGAGTCAATACACGATTTTTTTTCAGATAGCTTGAGGCCTGGGAACGCCTGAGAGAAAATTTTCACTGGGCACGTGGATGAGAAAACCATAATCTAGGGTTAGGTTTTGACCGCCCAAAAATCGCATTTCTTCTCGCAACCTTACTCGATATACATTACATTCAATGCATAACACAGACTTTAGATCATCATTTCCAAGGTAAACTTAAAATGTGTTGATACGTGAATGGTGCGTTGATGAAGGGTAAATAGTTAGTTTCTGCCTAATACCCAATTGGAGCGCCGGATCGGAACTAGCCGAACATATCCCAGACAAGCCCCAGGTGTGCGGCACCCGGGTTTTACTTCGGTTTTCGCAAAAAAACTGATAAAATAACTGATCTTCACTGCCAGGTCGCTCGTTTTTCTCATAACCCTTCGTTAAACCGTGCAGAGGAACTTCAAATCGAAATCAGGGCCAAGATCAATAATTGTTGGCTAATAATCGGCAATCGACATCAGTGGTAAAGTTTTATCGTTAAATCGTCGAATCATGTCAGAAAAAGTAGTCGGTATCCTTGGTATGCGTACGTCTTAATTTTATTCCAATCAGACATGATACCATTATAATCCCCCTCTTTCCAGAAATTCCCTTATTCTCCATGTACACCACCTCATCCGACCCCTCTTTACAACAGGAGGAGGCCAACTAGGCCGCATGCTCGCCGCCTCCGCCTCCCTACTTAACATCAAAGTCATAATCCTCGACGTCGGCACTCACTCTCCAGCAAAACAGATCCTCGCCCCACTCACACCCGCCCTCGCACACATCGATGGTTCCTTCGCCTCTCCACCACACATCCGCGCACTCGCAGAGAAGGTGGATGTTCTAACCGTCGAGATCGAACACGTCGATGTAGGTGCTCTCGAGGAAGTACAGCGCGCAACGGGGGTGGCGATACACCCATCTCCCGCGACGATCAGGGTGATACAGGATAAATTTTTACAAAAGGAGCACCTGAAGGCGGCGGGGTGTCCTGTAGGGCCGTATATGGCTGTAGAGTCCACCCCTGCCGCCGTCCACGAGGCAATCGGTAAGCTCGGGCTCCCGCTGATGCTGAAAAGCCGTACTCTCGCCTACGATGGACGCGGGAACTACGCCATCCACGACTCTAACGAAGTCGAGGCGGCCATCACCGCACTAGGGGGCCGACCCTTGTACGCAGAGGGATGGATGAAGTTCGGACGGGAGATCGCAGTCATGGTGGTACGTGCAGTAGATGGAGAGGTACTATCATATCCGGCGGTGGAGACAGTGCATAAGGATAATATCTGCCATTTGGTGTTTGCGCCCCTGAGAAGTGCGGAGCAGGGATTGGAGGAGAAGGCGAGGAAGGTTGCAGAGGAAGCTGTTAGATCGCTGACTGGTGCAGGGATCTTTGGCGTTGAGATGTTCTTGATGGAAGATGGTGCGTGATCCCACACTCCACTTCGTATTGAAATTCCGGTTAACAAATATACCTCACTTTTTCCTCTCTACAATTCGATTTTTTTCTTATCGCCTACAGGACAAATCTACATAAACGAAATTGCCCCTCGCCCTCACAACTCAGGTCACTACACGATCGAAGCCTGTGAAACCTCCCAATATGAAAACCACCTCCGCGCAATCCTCTCTCTCCCACTCGGCTCCCCTGCTCTAAAAGTTCCCTCATCAGTGATGCTCAACCTCATCGGAACATCCTCTTCCATGGAACCCATCACAGCCACAACCAAGCTCGCGCTCACCATCCCAGGGGCGTCCGTCCATCTTTACGGGAAGGAAGAATGCCGCAAGGGAAGGAAGATGGGGCATATCACACTAGTCGCACCATCCGACTCTGAATTACGCACCCGTCTCCGCCCACTCCTCGAATCCCTCCCCAACACAACACCCGCCGAACTCGCCCTCTTCACACCCCCCACCCCAGCCCCAGGATCGGGCCTCTCCTCCCCGCAACCCTTGGTAGGAATAATCATGGGCTCAGACTCCGACCTCCCCACCATGCTCCCCGCCGCACGCATCTTGGACCAATTCAAAGTGCCTTACGAACTCACGATCGTCTCTGCGCACCGCACACCTGAACGAATGATGAACTATGCGAGGAGTGCGGCGGGTAGGGGATTGAGGGTGATCGTGGCTGGTGCAGGAGGAGCGGCGCATTTGCCTGGGATGGTTGCGGCGGTGACTCCACTTCCTGTCGTGGGTGTCCCGGTGAAAGGAAGTTCGTTGGATGGTGTAGATTCGTTGCATAGTATCGTGCAGATGCCTGTGAGTCTTTTCCTTCTTTGTTACTTATCCTCCTCCCCCCACCCTATATACGGCTTAATACTAACCCCCAATTCCCTACACCCAGCGTGGAATCCCAGTCGCCACCGTTGCCATCAATAACAGCACGAACGCCGGGCTACTCGCAGTTCGTATACTCTCGGCGGGGATGCCTGAGCTTGTCAGCGCAATGGATAAGTACCTGCGTGGTTTGGAAACCGAGGTCATGGGGAAGATAGAACGGTTGAGCGAGGTGGGGTGGGAGAAGTATGAGGTTAAGAGGTCATAAAAGTTGGACGTTTGTGAAGAGGAAAGGGGGATGGGGATGGGGATTATGGATTTGTGTACTAAAAAAGGAATTAAGAGACTTTTGTTTTATTTTTTGTTGTGTATGGATTTGAGTTTGAATCGACTGAGGAAGTACCCAGGGTTGGGGTTGTGCTATTACAAACACGGCAGGTCTGAGTTCATTCAATTGCTTTGCTTGGTGGAAAATCCATCAAGGTGAGTGCGTATTCAATAGGGAACTTATTCACTTGCGTAGAACACAAATAAAAAGATGGGGGAACCGAAAATAGATTGAATCAAATGTCCGATCATTGATTCGGTTGTCTCCAGATTGAAATCGAATCTATGTACGCTCGGCCATCATCACAACAACAGCGGTTGTTCTTGAGTACTCAAGATACTTAGGATTCCGGGTACACCGAGTTCTCAATACTTCAAACTCAGAACTTTATCCTGCCTAACATTGACGAGAGAGTTAAAAATACCTTTTCTGACCAAGTATAGCATTGTTCAATGATCACCATGTCTGAAATGAGATAGCAAGCAAAGTTGAAATTATTGTACTTCTATTCGCTCTTCAATTTTACTAGAGTTCAGGGTTGACAATACTGAATGTTAGAAGGTTTGTGAGTGGGCAGTTCCGGGAAAAGCGGTGACGCTTACAATGGAAGATTTCTTTGGCCCTCATTCATATTCGTCAACACATTTGGTTGGTCGGTAACACTTACTCCCAACGGCGGAATTAATTTACACACTGATTCCATGTATTCCCTATACGCCCAATTCATTTCATGGTTCATAAGCATGAAAATGCAAGTCGGACAAAACTGTAAAATAAAGAATGTTAAGGTGGTTCGAAGAGTGAGGCGGAAAGGTGGGGGAACTGAAAGGTTAAGAAGCCATAAGGGTAAGGCAGGCGAACATATGAATTCAAGTGGTAATTCTTTTTGATTGGTGGGAACGTGCCTGATTGCCCTAAGAGTGAAATATAAAAGATTGTTGGAGAATGAGGTGTGGGTGTGATGGTAGGCTAGAGGGGGCGGTATGGTGTGTCGTGCGGGTTGTGTTCGTGAGTGAATAGGTCCCGAAATGCGACCATAGAGAAGAAGTAAATCTACGTTTGGAAATTGCTTCACTCCTCACGAAAAATCAAATACACTCAAACTGATAAAATTTTCAAATCCCCACCAGCCTTACTCTCCTTCGATACCCATAATTCGGGTCCACATTCCTCAGAACCCACTCCAAGACCATACTATCCCTCTTCTCCGCCTCCTCCTCCCCATCCACATTTTCCTCCCTTATTAACCCTTCCCCGTTTTCCTGTTCGACTTTCTTCCCAGACACGGTGGCGTGCTCCAGCCCCTTCTGCACGGACCGCTGTACATCTACAAGGTGTACGAGCTCGCGGTGGCCAGGTGTAATAGCGGTGGCATCTAGAACAACTTCCAGCGTACGTTGGGCGTCTCTGGCGTCGGTTGGATTTTTATTTTCCACCTTTGGAGTGTCCTCAACTACCGCTTCTTTTGCCCTCTCCACCTCCTTGGTTTTTGCATTTGCAAGTCTCGTCTCCAATCTCTCCACCCACCTCTCCAGTTCCACATCCATCTTCGTCCCTCTTACGACCCTCCCCTCCTCCCTCATGCGTCCTAGAAGATCTTTCACACTCCTGATTTCCTTCTCTAATGCCTCTAGCGCCTCTGGTGCCGCAATACCCCCACTTATTGCTGGTGGCCCCCGTCCCGGTTCTCGCGAAATCTCATTAACAGTGGCCATACGCGGCCTCTCATTCGAGAACGTAAATGTACGTGCAGTGAATGCTTGGATGCGCGAGGCGGTAGCATGACGTGTGGCCATCTCGAGTGGAGTCTCGCCTGTACCGTTTTCCATGTGCGCTGTCGCAGGGTTTGCGGCGAGTAGGAGGCGGGTGATGGTTGGGAACCCGAATTGGACGGCGAGGTGCAAGGGTGTAGAACCATCGACGTTCCGTAGGAGGAGGGTGGTGGGGGCGAAGGAAACAATGAGCTGCGTGGCGCGGGTAGAGCCTGCACCCACTGCCAGATGGAGTGGCTAGAGGGGGAGGGTTTGAGTAGGAGGTTTTCGTTGGTGGGTTGGAGGGAAGTGGATACTTACGGTATTGAGTGTGCCTTTGGATTGTTGTACGAGCAGAGCTTTGTTCACGTCTTCTGGTAATTTTTGGAGCAGGTGTGCGAGGAGATCGCAGTGATTCTTCCTGCAGAGGATGTGGTATATATTGAATCTGCATCAGTATTAGTTGAATTTAAGTGATGCATATTAATGTTAGATAGGATGGACTCACCCATGAGTTTGGTCTACCTCTACAGGTGAGACGGATTTTGCTAATAGGAAGTCCACAAATGCGGTAGAAGGAGAGGTGCATGCGTCTGCTAGGATCATGAGTGCGTTATATCCTATGAATTTGATCCTAAAAAAAATAAACCGTCAATCCATCAGCAAACAGCCCACAAAGTCATCAAAAGATTCTTTACTTCTCGTGCAACGCCTTCTTCATCAATGCGCCTTCCATTTTGAACATCATTTTCACCACCTCCAAATCCCCGCCTATAGCCGCTGCACTCAGCGGTGACTCTCCAATCGCTGTGACCTTCCATCCCAACCACCCCTTGAATGCCCCCACCAAATTGCTCGCCTTTCTCAGCAATACCGCATCCTTCCCCACGCCACTCTCTGCGTAAAATTTGTAGGCAGCAATGGGCCGGTCGGTGGAGAGGTACTCAACAATTTTTCGGGAGCGCGAAAGAGCGGCGCGCCAGAGGAGAGGGTGTGTGTGCAGGACTGGAAGGAGCGCATTGGGGTCGTCCCGTTTGGCGAGGTCAGTACGTTTTTTACCGTGTACGTTAAGCCCAAGGTATAAACGTGTTGCATCCGTTGTTGGGAGTACTTCTTTCCCCTCTTCTCCTTCTCCACTGGCCCCCATAGCTTCTCTTCGTACGAGCTCAGAATCTAACCCCGCTCCGTACCTCCGAATAAACTCATCCAGCATCTCCACCCGGTCCTTCCCAATAATCATCTCTAACGCACGCACGGTCGGGAGCCCAATATAGATAGGTGAGTTCATATACAAGTCCAGGATATTCACAAATGCCGCAAAGTCATTTTCCCAAATGGCTTTAATGAGCAAGTTGACGTTGGATGTGACATACGTCCCATCGTCCCGTTTAACAGCAAAGTGTGTGGTGGACTCGAGCAGTTGGGAAGGGTGAATCTCTGTTCGAACAGCGGAGGGACGCTGCGCAACGTCGAAGAAGATGGGTGGGGGGAGCGCAGTGGTCACGTCGGATTCTCCAGAATCTGAGTCCGAGTCCGAGTCCGAGTCGTCTAGGGGTGGTAGGTGAGATTATGGTAGGAAAGATGGATGAAGAGGGTTTACCTAGGGTAATACCGGCCGTGCTGAATATCGGTTCAGTCTCAGGGGGGTGGTAGTGCGCTGCAGCGATCGCCATGATTAATTTGGCGGTGTCCCAGCGGCGTCCGCTTATTGCAGCGTACAGCGGTGTGAAACCTTAGTTTTATCCCTGTCAGCTCAACGCTCCGTATATAAGGACAGAAGAGAAGATTTACCACTGGATTGAAAAATATCTGTTGAATGGGTAACCTGCACCTGAATATGTAACGGGTTGGGGTTCACATGCTTCCCCTCCACCGGGAGACACAATTCTTGGATCGTCTCATTGTCCCCCCTAAAGCATGCCTCAAATAGCTTATCATACTCCGGCACCTGATACTGCGGCACACCCGGCATACCCCCATACTTTGCCGACAGCGTATAGCCCCTGGGCTTCACCTCCTGCTCTGCAAGCGGGATGTAGGTAGCCGGGTAGTTCATGACGTTACCAATTCCTCCTCCCCCTGGGTAGATGTCGTTCCACGTCTTGGCTCCGCGTGCCTCGAGGGAAGTGTGAACCGAGTGCATGTATTCCCGGACTTCCTCGAATGCCGTAATTTCGTCTTGGATGGATTTGAGCTTGGCTTCTTCGGGATTTACTTTGGGGTCCTGCTTCGCCCGCGCGATTTTGGCTTCCTCCTGCGCAAGGTATGCTTTCCACGTTTTGGGAGCCTCGTTTGCCTCACCCGCATCTCCTTTTGTGCCTGGGTCCTGGCTCTGGCTTTGACGCTGACTGAGAAGATATTCAAGTTCGGAGCGTAGCGCTGGAATCTTAGCATCCATGGCCTTAATCGAGAACTTCACCCAATCAACAAGTGACCGTGCCCCAGCATTGCCGTATGCATCCTTGCACCCGAAATTTACCTCGGCTCCAACAGCTATGAGAAGCTGTGCAATATCATCATGCGAGGCGACGGCGGTCTCGACGGGTTGGAAAACTTTAGACATAATATCCTGGGGGTAGTTGTACCCCATGAATCTTCTGCGCTTGTCATTTGGTCTACGAAGAAATGATGTACGGTGTTGATGAATATTCAAAAGCGTCGCAGGAATATTTCAAGGGAGGCTTACATTGATTCCATTGCCCTTGTGATCTGTTGCTCCGTGAACACTACACTCGCTCCGTGGGCGAGCATCAGTGCGACCATAGCATACTTCGAGCGATGAATCGCTGATACGAGGGGGAAGAACGTATTCTGCCACACCAATGCCGGGAAATCAAGGACAATCTTTGCATTTGGATCATACCGCAACATCACCTCTACGAGCTCCACCTTACTTTCCATAACTGCACGATGGAATACTGTACGCAGCTGGTCATCCGCGCTGGATACCGACGCGCCCGCCCTAATAAGGCGCTCGAGGATCCGCGTTGCCTCGCTCCTGTCTCCATCCGCGTCTGCACGTAGGATAGTGAGCGTGAGCGGGTGGAACGCATTTCCACGGTTTGTGTTGACGAGCTTCGGGTCCGCCCCACCCGTCAGCAGAACCTCAACGACCGCTGACGAGCCTGAGAGCACGGCATGTGCGAGTGGGGTGAACCCAAGATCCCAGTCTGGAAGGTTGACATCAAGGACGTCAGGCCCATCTTCCGGTTCCTCGAGGAAGTTCTCTGCATCTTGTGTCTTCTCACTGGATTTGGTGAGTTTTCTTGATTGTTTGTTTTTGGCTTCAGCTTCCCCATCTGAGGAACCCTTATCGACTTCGACTTCGTCGTCCTCCTCGTCGTCCTCCTCCTCATCGTCAGCTTCGTCAGTAGAGTCCATGGATATTACACCATCTTCTGAGCTCCAATCATCTTCCGAAGACAAACGCTCCCGACTCTCAACACCTCCCGCCTTGACATCATCCCTGTCTTCCCCCTGCCCCAAAGTGGCCTGTTCCTGATTCACAGCACTGCGTTCCAGGAGTTTCCGAACAATAACGGGCAAATCAAGTTGAGCCGCTAAATGAAGGCATGTCCGCCCGTCAACAAGGCGTGCAGTCATTCTCGCACCCGCGTCAACTAAAGTACACGCTATTTCATTAGCCTTGCATAGGATTGCAACATGCAATGGCGTGCGCCCAACGTGGTCCCTGCGGTGGACATCCGCGCCATTCGCGAGCATTCTAGACACGCGCTCCACGTCATGCGCGGCGATAGCAGCGAAGAAGTGTTCCGTCTCGCCGATGTACACTTGGCTACTCCATTCGCCGACATCGATAGGGTTGAAGCTCCCGGACATACTTTGCCGCCCGGGGTCCTCTTCAATAAATCTAGGTGGATTCACTTCTTGTTAGTTGGGTAGTGGGGTGAAGGTTTTGGGTACTCACGCGATGCGCCCACGAATGTATTGTTTGTCTTCTTCATCTTGGAGTTTGCGTTCGTCGGCGTCGATAGGCGAAGGGCAGTGCTAAGGATCAGGTTTTTAAATTACTCTGGATTGAAATACAGGGAATAGTATAGATAGCTTACTTCACAACAGTCTTCGAGACACTCAGCTATCGTACCGAAAAAAGCAGGATGCCGGTGTAGTCGGCGCCCTTTGTTCTTAGGGTTGAATGTAGCTAACAGATACTGATTAGACATCGAAATCTCGGATGGTTGTCCAAATAAGCAACTTACAGTTCATTCCGAGATCCTAGAAGAACATTGAGACGTACACACTAGCATAAGATACAAAAACATACCGTCTGGTAAACCAATTTATCAATCCTTCGAGCATCCCAACCGGGGCCGTAAGGAATATGAAGACTCGCAACGTCATAGTCATTCATCTCTAAACCTCCAATGATGGTATCGGCCTTCAAATCTCCGTTGTGCTTGCGCTTGCGCCTGCGGTATTGATTGAGGGGATTCGGCCTCCCTCGTAACGTCCTCCGGGACTCCAAGAACGCATAACGGACATCAGTATTCGTTAGTTTCTCTAGGACGAGAAGGCGAGCGAGTCCTTCGATTCGGGCAATGGAACGTTCGTATATCTTGGATGTATCTCTGAGTATGATATGGGTATACTGTAATCTTGAAAACTTACGGTTGGATCGATATTCTCCCTCTCCAGAGTTGGAACATATACTTCAAAACCTCTCCCAGAATATTTTGCCAGGCGGACTTCGTACGAGGGGGATCGACGTGTCATGTCAACGGTGTTGCATTGCCGCATCATTGCTACGATAGCACGAGGATTCGCGTATACCCTTTCACCTACAGGCGCTCAATTCAAGTTAGGAATGACAAAGGAAACAGTATCTCGTACCGTTATAGAAACAACACGGTGCGTCAATATCAAATCCGGCCATAATCTCGGCGGGTGATTTGTACAGTCGCAGAACGATTTGAACGGAACGATATGGGTATTGAGCTAACACCGGGTCTTAGCATTCTTCAGATATTCCGGAGGACGATGATGACTTACAGTGAATTGAAATGGTATGCTTGGTTCGTATACATGTCACGTCCCAAGGAACGGAATCTCTAACAGCTTCGTATATGGTAGTTATCTTCTTTTCGGCCTAGAATTTGGTCAGAAAAGACGGACTCTCTTCGAACGCCGATGCTTACCTGCGCCGGATCCATGCCCCACAAAAATAGATCAATATCTGACGAAGGATACGCAGCTGAATGATAATATTTCCTCATTGATCTCTTGGACTCCTTAGCAGCGTCCGAGAGCGGCGTCAGACATGCAAGAACGGCACCTCCAGCAGCAACGACGTTGCTCCAGTCAAATAACTGCGAAAGCGAGCCCTCGGTGAAAACAGCCCAATTTTTCTTAAATTCTTCAAGGTCGTTAACGATACAAGGAACGCCTTCTTGCCTACGGTTGGTCGTCGAAAGGGGCATGACATATTTCTTCGACAAGTCTTCATCATCGACCACAACTCTCGCCCTCGTCGTTCGAATGTCCGAAGGGGAGGCAAAGACATCAACCAAACCAACGAAAGGATCTTCCAGTCTGGCGTTCGTCTTGTCAGTGGCAAAAAGCCTCCTCAATTTGGCTTCATCGTCAACAGATGGTTTCAACACATCATCAAGTGAGACTCCAGGGCCTGTGGGTAAAGAGAGGATACGTTCCAAGAATGCTTCCGCCTCGAGGGTCTGCCTCATGTTTATCGGTAATGGGGACCATGTCGATTTCGTGGCTGAGGATTATATGTGAAATTAGAGCATGTTTCGGATTATTGCGGGCGTGAGGTCAAGACTCATGTTCGCTTCGTTCCTGCCAAGAATACACTATTTGAAGGGGCGGGCCCGCCTGTTTCTATTTTTGGACACCCGCCACGGCTAAGAACGGGATGTACGGGAAGACCGCCTCTTCGAAGTGACTCGGTTGTACGACATATCGAAAAGGCGATAAAAAGGCCGCAATACACGTTGTTTGTTACTCAATTATTGATTGAATGTCGCCGTTTGCCCTAAAGGGTCAATTGGGTGACTTCCCGCAGACGTTTATAATCCTAGATTAAACCTAAACACGTCGGAGTCGGGGTTGAGAAATATTTAGGATTTAAGATCCTAAACCGTAGACAAATCAAATGATGGGTGTGCAACAGGGTGGTGCAGCTGGGCGAAGGGGAAACCAAGCGACTTGGGAGAATAGCCGAGGCGAGTCTTACTCAATATGGACAGGCGGAGTTTGAAAAAGGGTTTAGGAATGGTGTTTAGGTTTAGAAAGGGGGGTCCGACCCTATGCCTAGATTAAAATTTAGAACGACACTCTGGTTGATGGCTGGGTTTTAAATCCGCGTACCTGACAACCGGCATCCTGGCATCTCTCGCTTACAGGCATTTAGGTTAGGTTTTGCATCCTAAATGTCTGCGGGAAGTCACCCATTTCCGAGAGTAAACTGACTAACGATTCGCCCTCGAGTCAATGTTTGAGACATTATAACACTCTCAGCCCACGAGTTGTTTCCTTTTTCCATCGCGTGTTAACTTATTCTCTCACCCCCCACGGGGAATACACGGCGGGCTGGGGTTAGCCGCTGGCTCTTTCTTTTGGGACACTCAAACATTCATAATTTTATTTCAAAGCTTGTGCATAAATTTAAATACTACCATTCGCTTTGAAGTAGACCCAGGGCCTCCACCCGCAAAGTTAAAATACTTGGAGAGCGTTGTAACCCTGCCATGTGATCACCGAGGCAACCCTGACCGGAAAATTTTATATCCATCAAATGAGCAGCCCAGCCAATCGTAACCGGCACAACCTCAAACAATTCAACAAAAAAATGATGATCCACATACCCACGCTCAACAAATCCAAATCCAAACGCCGTCAGCCTCAAGCCTCAGCGCCCTTCCACCGCCTCACCATACATGACGGTATAACCCAAATTACAACTCGATCGCGCACCGCGAGGGGCTAAGCCCTCGCATCGACACATAACTTGGTTACTCACGCATCTCAACAATAACTTCCTCACCCAATATCTACCCGGCTGGGAAGCTAACTCACTAGTACATGTTATGAACCCAATTCAGAACCCAGACACGTCTACATCCGGAGCCGGAGATGGCATCGATACGCAATACAACACCAATATCCATATCAACACCAAAAACATCACCCTCGTTCCGAGTCCACACATGCACATGGTCATCCCAGGCTCAGCCCCTCTGCTATCGACGCCAACGATTCGGGGGGAAAAACGATCATACCACACATTTGCGCTATCCCAAGGAACACCAGAATCCGGAGGCGCTCCCCGCTCAAGTCCAAGCCAGAGCTGGAGTCAGAGTCAGAGCCAGAGTTCCAGCTCGGGTGCTAACCATAAGGGGTATAATACCGCCCCCAACCCCGATCTAAGGTCGCTATCGTCGAAGTAAGTTTTTTCTAGTGGGCCGGAGTATACTGGACACTTACAGTCTCAACTTATCCTCAAGCCCATACCCCCACTACCTCTCGCAATCCCAGTACCAACCTCAACCGCAGTCCCATTTTCAATCCCAATTCCGACTCCCAATTCAACCTCAACCCCAATATCAGCCTCAAAGTCAATATCAATACCCGAACCCCAGGCCCTATCCTCCTCTCCCACCCACAAACCCTCCACAATATATTATCAAACCCCATCAAAACCCAAACCCACCCACACCTATCCAGCCTCAACCTCAACCACAACCTCAATTTCAACCTCAACCTCAGCTTCAACCTCGACCCCAACTCCAATCTCAGTCCCAACCTCGACATCAACCCCAACCTCAACTTCAATTCCAGCCTCAGCCTCAACTCCAATCTTTATCCGGATCTAATAGCGTCCCACCACACGGATTTAAAGCCGAACCCCTACCTTCATCCAAGTCCTCTTCTCCAATCAACACCCCAAGCGACTCCCCAGCTGAATCTTCAACCGCCCCACTCGGACAACACATAAACGGAATTATCGACTTTGTGCGCGCTCAACATGTCTCACACGCACGTGAGAAGTCAGCCCTGCGAGCACAGACGGGGCGCACACTGGTACAGTTAGAATCGGATTTGGGTGATGCACGGGCAAACTTGGAGAAGGTGCAGGCGCAGCTTGAGGAGGAGGGGAAGAAGAGAAAGGCGTCGGAGGAGGCATTGGGTCGGGTGAAGGCGGCGCTGGAAAATCTAGAAGCGGTAAAACAGGAGAATGCTGTATTGAAGGAAGGGCAGGGGGCCTTAGAGCGAGAGTTGCTAGCGTTGAAGGAGGAACAGAAGAGGTTATTAGGAGAAGGACAAAAGAAGGATGAGAAGATTAGGTGGTTCACCCGGGAGTGGGATCTCGCGAGGGCGTTGAGGATGAAGCTGCACGCCGAGAACGAAGAGTTAAAATGTGTGAGTAATTTTGTTTACCTGTTCTCGAAATATTTTGACCAGCTCACCATCCCTGTCCCATCTTTATTCGGTAGGCGGAAGAGAAAATTCGGGCCCGCTTATACCTTGAATTCGAAGAACGAATCATGCAAGGTATATTATCTTATCCAACTATGCCTATTCTGCCTCATACTGATTATTAAATTCGTGTATAGTCCTCATAACAACCCAGAACAAGCTCCGTCCCCCGAAGTCAGAGCAAAAACAACCACCAACGCCGGCGCATGACCAAGTGAGCGCAGAGGGATCGGACCAGCAACCGGTGAGTCGGTGTCTGACCTTCATCTATGCATCCTAACGAACAACCCGTGAGGAATCGTAGCCCCAGTCGAATACCGCCGAGCTGTAAAGCTGATGTACGTTATGGCTTACCTCGACTTTGTCGGAAACTCCCCTGTTCTGCGCAAGCGCTTCATCCTGCGCTCATACTGATATAAACACCACGCCGGTGGTCACCCGCCTTCAGCTGGGCGCTGCAGGACTATTTATGATGTGTGGCAGCCCTAGGGGAACTGAGTGCGATGTATGGATCTCCCCAGTCAACTTATCGACCCCCCTGATAAATTTATTCACTATTTTGTTGTACTTGAAATTATCGCCTCATTATCTCCTTCCTTTTTGTAGGACCTACCGGTTTGGATTTATTGTATCGACCATAACGGTACTACCTGTAGGATTCCCCTACCTCTATATCGTTGACTAAACGTTATGTAACCCCCCCCCTTACCTTAGATTGATCTTATTCTTGATTACACTCTATGACAGAGATATACGCCGCCCCTGCGCAAAACTTAACCCCCATAACGCTTTTGTATGATCATTCTCCCTTTGCGTACACCTGTGCTCAATCAGAGCAAGAAAAAACGTTTAATAACCCCTTTCAGGCCCCAGGACAAGCGTTTAAACTGTATTCTTTTACATAGGTGAAGGAGGGTCCGCTTTGACGGCATCTCGGGAACAGCCGAAGTCAACCAACAGCCCCTCGGATCGCAATCCGGAACCCTTGCACACACATCAAACAAGCGCCCAAACCATACTCGATTCAGTTTTGAACCCTATTGGACTTACTGAACCTGATGCTCTCGTGTTATACGTGACATCTAAGGTTGTAACAACCCAGAAGATTCAGGATGCTGGGAAGCCGACTGTGATACCGGTACATGTACATACACATTAGGGTTTTACAAAATACCTACTCAAGTCAAATAGGTGAGTCTTATTCAGGATCTTGAGTCAATAACCTGAATAAGACTCACCTATTTGCCGTGCGCACCGCCTCTGAATCACCCCAGAGACCTAGCCACATTAATGGAATGGGGATCTAGATGGACTCATCATGAATACCTGTCGTTGCCAGAGATTTTTCCAATCTGGACTTCCACTTCTCAGCCCCTAACAATGGGTCCCCGCTGTAACGGCCGTTCCACAGGAAATTTTGTCGTGAGATAGACGGAGGCACATGCTACATAGGGAAGGGGGGTAGAAGGGGGATTTTCGGAGGAGCAGGAGAACAGGAATTCCGCGTTGATAGGGCAGGCAGCAGCATCGTGCCAGGATGTGGAGATTTTAAGGGAAGATGGGAAGAGATTAGAAAAGAGGAAATCGTGTGCTCGATCCTGGAGTGTCAGAGAAAGCATAAATTGTGACAGCACGAATGCGGATAAATAGGAATGACGGGGGGTGCAGATTGGCGTCGTCTTCGGGCACTCCTAATGATTAATGGCCCACGATCCCTCTAGTCTGTAATATAAGCACAAAAGAAGACCTAGGTGCGGGGATTCGGGGAGCTCGAGCCATCGGCTACTTGCATATGACTCGTATATAATCAGCGAGCGTCTTCATCGATTTTAGCCTCCTCCTCAACGTGGACCCGGGAGGACCTCTTTACCCAAATATGGAACCAGGTAATTATCTCATGGCTAGGCCCAAACAAGATATCCATGCACATGAAACAGTTTACAAAGGCGCCCTTATGTCAAAAGCAACATTTTTGTGCCGCCATCAGGGTTCGTCTCGGCACCTTGGCACACACCTGTGGGAAATGAGTGACTCCATCCGAAAGCAACATTGTCGTCAAGGCGAACACTCCGGTGAACGAATGCATCAGATCTTCACGCTCAACACTCAGCCAAAAGATGTTTTCATGATACCTATCAAACAAACTGTAATATTTGAGATCGTCCGAAGTATACAATATTAAACAAGTCACTAGCCCCCAAATAATTGCACCCCGTTCCAAGTCATTAATCTGGCAAAAACCTTCCTTTTCCCTCATCGTAATTCAACCGCTGTTGCCAAACTACCGGATTGGCGTAGTCCCGAATGGGCTCCATGGTACGGGATAACTCTTTTCCTGTCGCAGCAACAAGAAGGAAGGTGGGGTTTGTTGGATCGAAGTCTGACACTGTGTTTGGAGGAATGATTGCGATAAGCATGAATATCAGCGAAGTGATGAGTATTAGAGTCAACGGGGTGATGTAAGTTGCTGTGTTCCCCGTCATCTCCCAGCCCACTAAGGGGTATTGTATAATACCCTCGACGGACCGCGTACAATTATCTATTGGTGGGGCTGGTTGGACAACACCCATTGAGTAGAGTAATCGAATATATGTTAACTAAAAAAACATTATTCACGCCAGTGAAGAAGATTTGATTTCGCGTACCTGATAATCAAGAATGCCTTGAATCATCTTCTCATAGAGTCGCATATATGTTTCGTTTCTGCCAAATGGTTCCAATCCATAAGACTTGACCCCGAATGTAGTGACTGAATCCGCTATAGAATTGGTGGTAAATTGTTGAGCCTCTCGAATAAGATACCCCAATGAAATAAACGCGCTTCGGACAAGATCGGGAGATATTGGTGACACAGATGAAGATGAAATATCATCGACAGAAAACAGGTTGTTGTCCCTATGATATCTGACGGGGAATATAGCTGACTGAGGCAACGAAACACTACATGACATGTTTCCCGTCGTGTTGAAATACAATCCCCGTCCACGGAAATATAGATCGTAGGACTTGGGGCCGTTAGGTGGTGAAGAAACGCACGCCCAGTAACTTAGAGTGTTGTCCCGTTTCGGGTCAGAATAAATAGGGTAGCTGCCCTTCATTAAAGACTCCCGCCCAGGAGGACAGGAAGCACTGAATCTTGATAGCGCCATCAAATCATCATCAGTGCCAGCGCATGGGTGAGGTGTTTTCATGATGGGGGTGCTTTCGTCATAGTGGCAGTGGATGTTGCTCTGTATACCTTGGAGCTGTAGCGTATGATTGTATGAGGTGGAGTTAAATGCTTCAGCCAACTGCTGCGGTGTTGAACCGTCGACTGCTACAGTGCGTCCCAAAGGAATTACCATCACGCCTTTTAGCGGGCCATTGAACTGCAACCCGCCAAGTTGAGCAAGGGTGGCAATCGTAAAAGAGTCTGGGGCCGGCAGGAGGAGCTGGGGGAAAATGTGTCAACGATATCCCTGATACTTAAATCTTGGAGAGGTGAACTCACGTTATTACGACCAGACTCTAAAGCATCAATCATTTGAATTTCTCCGAGGCAGGTCGTGTATCGTTTACCATCACGCGTCTTTGATTCAAATACATTTAGATTTCAGAGATGATAGTTTATGGATGCAACAACATACCGTCCAACTACAATTTCCTAAAAGAGTTTGACTCCTATTGAACCAATCAAGACACTCGGATTTATTGGAAGAGAAATCAATCTCCTTATGTGAGATGTTGATACGTCGAATGAGAGTTTGCGGATGCAGGAGGGCTGTTAGGCCAGGTGTAACGAACAGAAAGATGCCCATGTACAATCCCACTGTGAAAACAAGGCCGAACCTCCTCGTCGATTTGAGAACAGAAGGAAGCGTTCTTAAAGGCCAGATAATTGTCCTATTCTTGAGCGCTGAGAAGAACGAAAGGCGAAATATGTCTGTCTCCTCGAAGGTCACCCACTTCTGAGCCATCTGCGTTACCGAGAACCGGAATAAGGTCCCTACAATAAACGTAATGATGCTTGAAATGGCCGTCACGAAAAAATCAACATCCTGTGGGTAGTATCGCACAAAGTCGGACAGCGTTTGGTTCATCATGAGGCCTTTCCGTTGTTTTGCGAGGATAAAGAAAACCCATGGCCAAACTAGCATGGCGATAATGATCAGCAAGACCAAGAGGGTTAGGAAGTGGTTCGTAAACCCGAGCTTGTTCGGGGGGTCTTGCGGTGGGAGTGCAGGGTCAGTTGCGTTTTCTTCAATCAAGTGTCGAGGATATTTCTCGCTAAGAGAATGAAATGGATGGGAGCCCAGAAGGGGCTTGGATTCAGGTTTCGGGGAGGGCGATAAGGTTGTAATATTATCCTCGGTGAGTGTTACGACGGAATCGTCGGATTCAGGTCGAGAAAGAGACGGCCTGGCGTACGACATCGTAGGGAGCCTGCCCGGAAAGGAATGGTGGGGATAGGTTAGAATGAGAGAATTTAAACATTGATAAAGGCTGAGAGGCTTAAATACCTAAATTGGGGAAACATCAGCCTCCCCACCAGGCGCCAAAATTTTTCAGGCATCTTTTTTCGCTCGGTGATCCATCTAATGGAAGTATGAAACATCACAGGTCTAGGCGTTCCCAAGCGACCTACTATGTTTAATCAATAACGGCCGTTAGCATCATCAGTTGTGAATAGATTCTGGGATGAGTGGAGATCTTCATTAACTGGAATTGGGAATGAACTAGTCTGTTTCCGCCGTGTATCATCCCACATGGTACACAATAGAACAGCTCGCAGAACTACCCTGGAAATTCACCACTCTGAATTCGAGTTCATCTCTATAAAGTGTATCCATCCTTGTAACCAAAAAGTAATGGTACACACTTACGAATTTATGATGATACCGACATGCACGCACCTAAGTTCTATGTAGTACGTATCAATTTTGAGGTCCCAACACAGCAAGCAGCCTCAGCGCTCGTACCTGGGTTTCAGGTACAACCTAACTTCACATTCCACACGTCATAGGAGACGCCCAGAGTTGGAATGGTCATACAATCACGAGTTAGTGATCCACAGATACGGCGATATTTCGAGTGCATTTGGTACTCTATTCAACTTCTATTTCACAGATTATCATCAGGACGACTAATCTCCTACATGTGCCAAATACGTACGGTTGCAGGTAAATTGTAGTCCTCCATCACCCATCAAAAACAGTGCGAAGTTTTTCCGTATGCCATATGGCGTCCAATTAAGTTCATCATCCCTCCCATGATCACGGGTGTTCTTGTTTGGTGGTTCGGTCTGCAATTGTCATTGTCAATTGCAAATAATTATTACAGCTGTTTTCAAAATTGATGGCAGTTTGTAAAATTTTGTTTTCAATAACGAAAGTTACAACTTATCAAAATTATGGGCACAATGACATCATAGGTGTTTTTGCAGTATATGAGGTGGTATAAGTAAGGAGCGGGAGATGCGCGAAAACAGCTGAAATTTTACTAAGTCATAAATTTCGTCATTAAAAAAAAACTTTTTAAACTGCCATGAATTTTGAAAAAAGCTGTAATCATTTTCGGGACCTACCTTTGTCACTTCATGCTCCTTATCATCCCCTATGTTACCGATGTTTGCAGTGGAATATATTACGGGTGCTTCTCTCCTTCATAGGTGATGTGATATTAGATCCAGTTTGTAGGAATTATGTCAATGTGGTAAAAGGATTATAAAAATGATAATCCAGGCCTGGCTCCATCCATCCGTTAACCATGTGATAAGAAAATCAAAGTTTGCGTTTCTTGGGTTCCATCGGTTTCTCTCCACTAACCTCACGCTGACGTTTGGCATTCTTCGCCTTGCGCGACGGGCTCGTTGGGACAAAGTTCTTCGCAACTGTCGTGAAATTGTTGTTTGTGAATGGGGTTGCGCCTGTCGAGTTCGACATGCCCAGGTTGAAACTCGGGACCCTGGAGGTAGGACGAGGCGTTGACGGAGCTTCGGTCGCGGGCGGGGTAGGAACCGTGAAATCTTCCGAATAAGTAAATTGGGACGGAACATGATTTGGCATCTCAGTTAGGCACGCCCGGTACCCAGCCTGAACGACACCCATGTACTCAGCTTTCTTGGTGAAGATGCGGACGAGAAGTTCGGCATGGTACGTTGGCATAAGGTTCGAGTAATCACCACGACCAGCATTATAGCTCTCTATATAGAACCAAACAAAAAATATAAATTAGTCATTTTCGAAAAGGAAATGAGGAGAGAACACATGCGATTTGGGTTACGCTTGGAATAGAACTTCACGAAATCCAGCGGATTTTTCTCTTTCATGCCATAATGCATGAGCGAAAAATCGACGATAACATCTTTCGCGGTCAGAGCGTCGACGTCCACCTCCGTGTCACATATTTTCTTCACTTCGCTGACAATCCGGTCAGCGGTCATGTACTCCTCCCAAAATCCGATAAGGGGCCAGTCAACTGCTTTGTAGTCGACCATCTTGTACAGATCGCGATTGCGTATGCGCTCGAATATTGCGCGCGCCGGGGCAAGTTCCTAGATTTTATGAAGGAATTTATTCAGGAAATACAATTATGCTACTTACTGGATTAGGGTCCGCCTCGATGAGAGGCATTATGTTGTCCGTAAGATGGAGGTATTTTTCCGGGTCAAATACCTGTTCCGCGATCTTCAGAATAGGATCAGCGGCTAAGAGTCCATCTATGATCATGTATTCAATGGCTTTGGCTACAATATGGATCGTCATGATATGCTCTTTCGCGTCACGTAAAGTACGCACCGGCTTTGTGATTATACACAATCTTGTGTAACTTGAACCTCATGGAGCAGATGTCATAAATCTGATTTGCATCCTTGATATCGTAACAAATTTGATTATCGAGGACACGAGCTGATTGGATGATGCTACAAAAAAGGTTGAGACAGCTGGCTCAAGAAAAAATAATCAACCGAACCGAGGTAGAGCAATGCTCATAGGGTCGCCTATCCCCCGCGAGTCGCGTAAGATATAATCGAATCTACATGCTTCAGTTGAAGAAAGGATAAATCAGAATATGGACTAACTTATCAACATCAAGTCCGTTCCTCTTGTTGGCGACGATATCAAATAAGAAAGGCTTTTCATCTGCACTAAAAACACAAGTTAGGCGCGCCAATATGAATAGGTGTTATTACGAACCTGCACTGGCTGGGCTCTCCGACGATCAACGCTTTGATAAAACTTTTGTCTTTGTCCGACAACGCGATGTCATTGTCCCTGATGAGATAGTCAAACATCATGTTTGACCCGTCTTCATGTCTCCACTTCGAGTTCGACCCTTTCCTATGTTCCGCTCATTAGCTCCATTTAGGCTAACACACCAAAATAAAATAAACTCACAACGCCCGAGGAATGAAAATCCCGTCCCAAACATGGCTCCACGGTCCGTGTCCCAGGTCATGGCATAATCCTGCAATCTCCAAACATTCAACATCCCGGTCAGTTATACCTAGCTCCGGTTGGTTCTTTTGCAAGTGGGTCGTCATCAAACGGGCAAGATATGCCACTCCTATAAACAAAGCTTAAGAACACCTTAAGAGATATGAAATATGCCATGACGTACCAATACAGTGTTCAAACCTGTTATGGGAGGCGCCTAGCCAAACGTAATACGATGTTCCGAGCTGTTTTATTGCTCGTAACCGCTGAAATTGTTTTCTAGAAGAGAAATCAGATAAGTTTCTTTCTTTCAAAGAACGTCAGGTTTTTAAGTACGTGTCAATGAACGACGCAAGCTTGGGTGTAATCGGAACTAAGCGTGGTCAGTTTCACCCATTTACCAAACAAAGTGGACAAGATACTCACTCATTGCGTGAATCGGATCCTTCACGGTCCGCGCAACGACACTTCCTTTACTTGTCGGCTCCGGAAAGTCCAGCTCATTTCCCTCCGCCAATCCTAACGCGAGTGCCATCGTACGATAGTGGATGAAGAGAGTGCGGGGGGGAAAGCGTTCATATGTTTGTGTAGTTCGGACTAAATACAAAATTAAACGTGATGTGACATTTCTAATAACCGTGTGACAGAAGGCAAGCTCAGGTACCGCCACCAAATCCCTAATTAGATTTCGATCAACTAGTACGATCTAGCGGGGATCTGGAGATATTGTAGGGCCGTATTGTTTCGTTTATGAGAGTAAAACATTCCGAGACTTTGGAAGGCACATTCTTTAGAATTTCTGATGAAGAATGCTCTAAAAGTCTCAAACTGAATAATACACGGAGTCATGTTAACCAACGTGTTCCCAACGTGGTCAAAAATGAGCCTTTCTAACGTTAACCCGCAGCATAGAAGAAAGTAATGAACGTCCCGTGGACCAGCTAGGGAAGGAAAATCCCAGCCGTCGTCCGTACAGAACCTCAAACGGAACCTCATGGAAACCTTGAGGAGCAATAATTTCAAGCGAACCAATCGATATCGATCAATACTGTTCCTCCGAGGCATACCTCGAAGATACTGAGTAGATTGATTATACGTACAGTCAAGGAATAATATCACAACACCCCCGGTCAATCCAAAACCCGGGGTAAGACGAATGGATCCTCTCTCTACCTGAGGAGCAAGCTATCAATCGGCCATCACGAGTTCAGGCGCTTATCGCTCGCAAATTCGTAAACGGGCCGAAGAACAGGTGCAAAGATCGCTTCGACAATGAGGCGAAAAACGATGCAGGGTTTCTATATGTTGAATGACATCCAGAACGATACTACCACGATCACCCGAAATGGAATGTGGGACCACATAATACCAGTTTACCAGGAGCCCTACTAGTCTGATGGTTACCGGTTTCCGCGAAAAACGCGCGGGATGTAGATAGTGCAAAACGAAATGGATCACTCTAGCAGTTCCTATTAAATATTGGTCATCAGGATCACAACACCAAGCTTGATACAACTTGGGGGGCTCCCCGAACAAAAATTCCAGGTTTCCTATGATTGCCAGCCTGAGCCCGGGACATCCGGTCAAACTGAAGCTATATTCATCTATAAAAGCTTGAGTTACTTATAGTAAGGCTTTGTTCTTGAGATCATTCGGCTCTCAAACAAGGCGCTGCGTGGTTGCACGGTTAATCCATGGCCGGAAAATTCCATTAGAAATGCACGCATACCTATAGGGATCCCTGCAATACAAACAAATTCGTTGGAACGATATTTAAGATGCCCAATTCACTCAGCACCTATACGAATAATGCTTAACTTACTGTCGTTGGAAGGTAATTAACATACCAACATCACACCAGACTAAAAACGATTCCCCACACCACGTGGGTCATGCATGGTGAATTCAGGGGACTCGGAAGACCTGGTCGGAGAAGATCAATAGCCCGTCCAGATATCCTATTTCCACGCACTTAATGATGAAAGCAATCGGGGTACAAAGGACCCAAGTACCCAAAGGAGCGCTTACACGTAATATGCTCGGTACCGACACCAGAATGCCTCGTCCCAAATTGAAGCCCTCAGCAGTCCCGGTGTCTTCCGTCGTGTAAAGGTTCTACTCAAAGAGCGACGTTCGAATGTAGTTATTTCATGACATCGTTAAAGGCCCGGAAGCTCACAAACCTGCTAAGTTTCGACATAAAGACTCCGCGGAAAGCGCTTTTTACCTCATCGTCTGAGAGGTGCAACACAAAGCGGATTACTGGTGGTGTGAATAGAGCGGAGCAAGACCGCGTCACGTTGAAAGTCCCCACTTCAACTCTTTCCTTCCTGGACCATGTATTCAACAGGTCAAGCTTTTTGGCTACATATAGGAATTAGGAGTCAGTTTTTCAGCAAAACCCAAGGTTTGACGAGTAATTCCGCGTCGCCTCATACATCGTGCCATTCGTTTTGGAGTTTGCTCGGAAACTCCTCTTCCCTGTCAAGAAAGAAAAAAAATGAAAAGGGAACCAGAAAAACGTACAAAACTGTTCAGTTCTAAGTGGCCAACCACAAGAGCAATCTCTCTCTATAAACAGTTCTATGCTTTTCGTGTGTGTATAACCTCCTATTTCCCACTCATGGTTTTTTCATCCCCTTTTTCGCTCTTCAACTACTTCAAGTTCGTGGGATCTTGATTGCAAGCTGGGGAATAGCAACATGAATTTAAAGCTTAAGAGAATATGATCCTCCAGTTTTTGGAAAAAGTAATGCTTTCACAGCAAATTTGCGTGAAGAGAGTTGAACTCAAAAGACAAAGCGGAACTTCAACAGAGTTGATAGTTGAACCGGACCAATCGCGGGGTAAGACCGGGATTACGTAACTGTGTATTCCAGCTGATTAGATTAGATTCTCTCCCAAAATTTTAGATCCTTGCCGATCATCATGAATTTGCAACGTGCAACGTTGCAACTCCTCACACTTGAACGATCCTTCAAATTTGAATCCAAATCCCATGTCTTTTCAGATTATAACACATACACCGGAACAAGCCGCTCAATGGAGACAACTTGCCGCCTCTAACCCCTCTCGCGTCGTTCGTACACTTGCACTCGCCCTAGGGCAGAAAACTCGTGAGGGTGATAACCAGGGTGACGTGTTTCCTGCTCTTGCGGCTGTTGTGGAAGCCGCTCGGCCAATTGAAGGTGGGAAGAATCCTCAGTGGGATAAGCTGGTTGAAGCGGGTATAGCAGAGGTCCTGTGTTATAATGTCATGAACATGACGACACAGGCCAATTTCTCTCCAGATACACCCCCGGAGATTTTGGAGGAGGCAAAGAAGGCCGTACGTTATCACATAATATGTTGAAACTCATTACCATCGAACTATCCCAGATGCCTTCGTCCTATGCCGCTGCCCTTGAAGCGTTACGTGCTGCAACATTCAACTTCCAGACACCCTCGAGTAAGACGGATAAACGGGTGATAGCTGCCCTGAAGAAGGATTGGACAGGGATGATGACGAGAGTGTGTTATCCTATACCCTTTCATTCTTACCTATAAATATTTTCCGCAGCTGTGGGAACAACCCGAAAATACGTTGATACCAACGGACCCGCATGTTGCTGAACGCGTTGCCGTCGCTCAGATAGTCGTCCGGGTTATTGTTAGCGACCCATCCTTTTTGAGGTGAGTTCTAAGCATTATTACACTACGCCCTAGGTCTTAGTTTGTGCTGCATAGCTTATTTTATCGTTCGGACGATCTAACGATCCAGATCATCGCGCGCCATTGGAAACATTCCACATCTGCCATCGATACAAGAACTACAGCTGGCGTCCTCCATGGGTTCCTAAGTCCAACACACCCCCGTCACATCGCATACGTTCAGGCTCACCCTCCTTCCTACCCTGAAATCCTATCCAAGATCTATTCGGGTGTCAGTCCAACTCCCACTACGTCAGTCGCAAAACAGGCGAAAGCACTTCTGACTACGTTCGCATCACATCTACCCAACGCATCCGGAGGCGCCGCAACCATGGATCTCGAATTCTTTACGCAGGCCGTCAGACTGGCCAATACAGTGGAACCGGAACTGGCCAAAGCCACCTTAAAAGCGACACCCTTTTGGAACGCCGCCTTCCGGGTCATGAAAAAAGCTGCGAAAAGCACAGATGGTCTTTCGGAGCAAGAGAAAAAAGATGATGATCTTGTCAGGACGAGTATTATGATCAGTGTGTTAGGGAGTTGCGCGGAGATTCTGCATCTTGCTTCGATAAAAAACCCGGGGGAATGCGAGGCTTTCGTACGTATTTGGGCCAACGAAAACTTCTTTGGCGCCCTCGAAGAATGTATCGAACAGATGGTTGGGTTCAGCGGGGTAACGAGTGAGTTTCCTGCATCGACCCCTATCCTTTTTTCTTATCAGGATTTCGTTCGAAAGTGCAAATTAGTATGATATCGACTGGTATAAGTAACATTATAACAAAAGCGCAACCGTCATTTGTTCGTCTCCTTGGGGCCCAGTTCCCCCGGTGGCGTCTTATCGGTACAATCCTTAAACACGACGTCAAGCGTCAAGGAACAGAGGGACCATTACAAGCTTTTCCTGAAAATGATGTACCTCCTCCTGATAGTAACATATGGGATCATGGAGCATGGCAGACCTTGTTCGCGCTACAAAGCGCATGTTTCGACCTCAAGAAGATCTGTGCAAAAAGAGGGTGTGGAAACCCTGGTGTCTCGCTTTGCAAGTGTGAGGCTGTACTGTATTGTAGCGAAGCTTGTCAGACGAAGTGAGTACCTTGATCTCATCCTCGAACTTAGCTTCTTACAACTTTGGAAAGGGATTTGAAGGATCACGATATCGTCTGTGGTTGGATGGGTATCCTTGGGAACGTGGAAGCGCAAGTGGAAGGTTCTGTAGACTATGACCCAGTTTCTATGGTGCCACCTTCAGCGAAGGCCCCAAGTGGTCCATTGGAAGGTCTTGATTGAAAAACTAAATTTCTTCAAAACTTACAAGTACGCACCAAAAGGTGATGTACCACAAAATATATTTCTGAATGCTCTGCTTTGATTCGCTTTGATTTAATTGTACACGATTCGTCTACTCTATTTACTCCTCAAGCTACGACGGTAGGGGAGACACACAAGACCTCATCTGGGTAAATGTTCGTGCAGCTCGCATCCACGTTGGGGTTGTTTGCGAGAAGAGTAGCAGAGGTAATCCCTGCAGCAGCAGCGATGGCAGAGCAGTTGTCACCTGAGACGACAACGTGGACTGGGCTGCAGTCGTGGCCTTCCAATGCGAGGCAGATAACCTAAATCGTTTGATTTTTAGTTTGAATGTTTAGGCTTTCGATAAATTTTATTCATTACCTCGTCAACCCAGAGGTTATCGCAAGCAGCGTTGATGACACCAACGTTGGCATTTGCTAATTGGTACCTGTTACGCAAATAGTGTGAGTGGAGCTATTTATAGTCAAGAGTAGCAGGAGACTAACGTTGATACACCTTGGGCGGCAGAGATCTTGTCACAAGTATCATTGGGAACGACTGTGTAGGTGCGAGCACAAACGGGGTCGGCGCGCGCCTTCAAAGGGTTAGCGTTCGCTGTCGGGATTACGACTTAGCCACTGATGTCGATAAAATTTAGCTCAGATACATACCAAGGTAAACGCCGGCGATGGCGAGAACGAGGAGTTGAGCACGAGCGAACATGATAAACTTGAGAACTTGAGTGAGGAGGAAGTGCTGGTTGTCAAAAAGGCTTTGGACAATGAAGATAAATGACGCTACACTGTCACATTTTATACCTACCAACACCTTCGTTTAAATTCAGACAACTGACTCTTACAGCAGTGTATAACGCGTAAAAGCGCGTAGGTGTCGAGTCTTTGAGAGGACCTAATGCGGATGTGAAACGGTGAACAACGCTAACCGTGTGAAGCTAGAATCCACAGGCGATGTCCGGAGACAGTAGTAGCAATACCTCTGAAGATGCCAGGGTCGTACGAAATCCATATCTTCGCCTACGGCTCTGACTCCGGTATGTGCGGTGCCAATCCAAAATTACTGCGACCTTTTGACGTTCGTGGAATTCTTAGAAGCGCCGGGCATGGTCGAGAGTATCATTGTGCTCGCACATTCAGTATCGTGATGATGCTGAGCGCCTGCCATCCACATAACAACCGTGGTCCGAGAACCGGAATTGAAGAAATGACGTGAGTTCGGTCAATAACCCTGAGGAAGACACAGCCAGCCGCGTCGAGACCCGTGCAGTGGCGGATATGGGTGAAAAAATAGGTTTGTGCGTGAGACCGAGGAAGCATCGACGGTTCCGGCGGTAAGTTTTCTTGCAGGTTCACCGTATCACAAGGCTCGGACCTCGTACGATTCTGACTCGGTAGATTTGAGAAAGACCTGATTCTAGAAAAATATGCCTACGGGAAGTAGAGTTGAGAATGAACCAAAAGGCGATCTATGACCGAATTTTCTCGGAGGAGTATGGGATTTTTCACTTTTGCTCTTCGCGGGGTTAGATACCATTTCGTGGGAACTCTCCGCGTTTTTGTGGATCATTTTTTACGAGAACCCAATTATCGACTGTTTTCTTTCTGGTTGAAGTTGAGATTTTGGGATTTTGAGCTGGCGTGTTTGGTGATGGTGGTCAAGGTCACGTCCGTAACGATGTCACACTTCCCATAAAAAGCTTGGTATAAACAGAACTTTGAACGTTATGAACCTCGATCCTCTTTGCGCCCTTGCGTGATTTGAGGTCGTGGTCTATAAATCTGGTATCCAAGCATCCTTTACATTTCGAGTTCCCATTCTCCGTTCCCCAGTGCAGGTGACATTCCTAGGTTAGGAAACGACGACTATACTAAGGCTCGAACCTCGATCGAGCGCGTCTTGGTTCGGAATAAACCGTCTAGTAAGATTTTGGAGCCCTGTTTAACAAAGATGCTACAGCCCCTGGACCTCCACACTACCTCGTAAAATATACAAGTGGAATAGTGGGAGATGGGCTGGGATGGATCAACTTTCCTTCACATTTGAGTCTTTAAAGACGCTTACATAGGGCAATCCCTTCACGAGCAGAACCGAACGCTCAGAGGATGACGACAACAACGATGCCGGGCTATTTCAGAGTAGGAGTGTCGGCAGGAGGAGACGTATACCACCCGGCTTGGACGACATATATACCCGACGTCCGGCATTACTGTCAGGTACGCAACAGACACACGTGAATGCGTGGGCGACACACTCCAATCATCTCGAGGGGAAATTGATAATGACCGCTCCTTAATTCGCTAAAAGACCTCACAAGACCGGTCTTGATAATCTATGACGACCATGCGAGTGGTGAACGCGTAGTTATCAAGATGATTTGTTAATAGCTATTACTGTCATCGCTTCCCGAATTCGTTAAAAGGACGTTCCCATGATGTTCTCCTTTGACTCTTCTTAGGATCCCTTGACGATCTGCAGTCTTCCATTACAACTTCTTATCATCTATTTTCAATCAACCCACTAGAATGTCAAACGATCAGACTTCGAAGGCACATGTTGAATACCGTCAGCTTGGTAAATCGGGACTAAGAGTCTCTGTACCCATTGTAAGCGTTATCGATTAGATCTATAACTGATTAGAATGGTTAAATTGGCTGTAATAGCTTGGAGCTATGGGGTTTGGGAGCTCAGAATGGGGAGTAAGTGTCTCTGTCAACAATCAATTGACACAAATTTTGATCTGTTATATTAGAAATGGGTAGTTGGTGAAGAGCAAAGCATTGAGGTTCTCAAAGCCGCTTGGGATAAAGGAATCAATACTGTGGACACTGCTAATGTGTACTCGAATGGCGTTTCTGAAATCATTGTCGGCAAGTTTATCAAGAAGGTTTCCCATTCTTATATTCCCTATGTTATTTCAACGCTCAAATTTTGATAGTACGATATTCCCCGAAATCAAATCATAATCGCCACAAAGTGCTTCGGGATAGTTGCACACGAGCCCTCCGTACCTACTCATTTTCACCCCGAATTGAGGGAACAGCGAGATTATGTCAACCAGTCCGGTCTTTCTCGAGCTGCGATCTTTAATGCTGTTGAGGCGTCTTTAGCACGTCTCGACACAACCTACATCGACCTTCTCCAAGTTCACAGATTTGACCCATCTACCCCCGTCGAAGAGACGATGAAAGCACTACACGATCTCGTAGAACAAGGTAAAGTCCGTTATCTTGGCGGTAGCTCGATGCGGGCATGGCAATTTGCGATGATGAATGAAGTCGCGGATCGGAGAGGTTGGACAAAGTTTGTGAGCATGCAGAACGAATATTCATTATTGTATCGAGAGGAGGTATGCTCTAATATATCAACTTGACAGCGTATATCTTGATATTTTTTGCTTACAGGAGCGCGAAATGAACGCATATTGTAATCATAACGGAATCGGCATCATTCCATGGTCGCCTCTCGGTGGCGGTATCCTCGCCCGTCCGATAGACGCGCCAGACACGGAGCGCATGCTTATGTCGAAAGGAACACCCTTCGAACGCAAACTCTCCGATGCAGACAAAGCCATCGTCACTCGGGTGGGTGAGATAGCGGCCAAACGAGGGAAGTCGATGGCGGAAGTGGCATTGGCGTGGAATTCTGGGAAGGTCACCAGTCCGATTGTAGGTGCTAGTACGATCAAACGATTGGAAGAGAGTATCACAACTGGATTTGCGCTCACTGAGGAAGAGAATAAGTATTTGGAGGAACCGTAAGTATTCGTGTTGGCGTTATTCTTCGGTCTGACAAGGTTTCCACTAGATATCAGCCGAAAGAGGTCCGAGGGCATTTGTAGGGCAGTCTCAGAGTTATATAATATATACACGAGGTATATAGTAGTGGATATATATGTAGTAAAAGCAGCCTTGAATTAAAGCTAGAAGGCACGCACACAGTAATTTGGGAGTTGGATACGCATGACTGCCAACTGGTCGCATGGTCGCACATGAAGAGTTGTCAGGCCACGTTTACGTCCTTGATTGACATCGGACAGCCAGCCTTTTCTTTCTGTTTGAGGTTGAGATTTTGAGGTCTATGCGTTGCTTACTCGGGGGAAGGAAAGATAGAAGAGAGAGGAAAGGAATAGGTAGGAAATTAGGAAAGGTTGAGAGTTTGCGAACAAGTGAAATTTGGTCGCCTGAGCTCTTTCGCACGGACTCCGCAATGGGAGGTCGAACTCAAGCCGGCACGGGCAAATATCCTAAATACAGGAGTGGAGTGGTAATGAAGTATAAAATAAGAATTAGTGAAATAAGAAGGGCAAGTGGAATAGAGGAGCGAGAGAGAAAAGGATTGCTCGAGTGCGTATGGACTAATGAGCTCTATGTAAGGCTTGGAAAAGAAGCAGGGCGAAGGAGCAAGTAGATGTAGCATGATATAAATATGAGTATAAAGGATGATAGGCAATTGAAACAAAGGAAAAGAGAAAGAGATAAGACGACGAGTTAGGGTGGCTAACATAGACCTTGAACAAAGGCTTTCGAATCGGATTTGATCGATTGATGATGGTAAAGTCACGTTAGTAACGACGTCACACTTCCCATAAAAAGCTTGGTATAAATAGAACGCGGAACGTTGTGACTCAGTAAACGCTGATCCTCTTTGTGCCTTCGTGTGATACAAGGCCGTGGTCTACATATCAACCTGGTATCCGAGATTCCTTCCCTTTTCGAGCTCCCTTTCTCCCTCTAGGAATACAAATGACACCCTGAGCTAGGAAACGACGACCACACTAAAGCTCGCGCCTCGGAGCAAAGCATTCAATGAGAGTTTAGAGGTACACCAATATACTATGCCTTGATCTTACACATATTAATAGAGATGCTACTACCTCAGTATCTCCACGCTATCTCGTAAAACACTCACGTGGAATAGCGGGGGATGGCCAACTTTCCTTTACAGTTGAGTATATAAAGACGCCTAGTCATTGACTCATAGGGTAATCCCTTCACGAGCGGAACCGAACGCTCGGAGGATGACGACGACAACGGTGCCGGGCGATTGCAGAGTCGGAATGTCGGCAGGAGGAGACGTATACCACTCGGCTTGGACTGTAAACCCGAGGTCTGGTATTTTTGGAAGTGTCAGGAACCCAGACACACGTGAATGTGTGGATACACACTCCAATCACCTCCAAGAAAAATTGTGAATGACCGCTCCTTAACTCATTACAAGGCCTCACAAGACCGGTCTCGATAATCTATTACGACCATACGAGTGGTTAACGCGTAGTTATCAAGATGATTTGTCAATAGCTATTACTGTCATCGCTTCCGGAATTCGTTAAAAGGGCCTTCCCATGAGGTTCCCCTTTGACTCTCCTTAGCATCCCTTGACGATCTGCAGTCTTCCATTACAACTTCTTATCTATTTTCAATCAACACACCAGAATGTCAAACGATCAGACTTCGAAGGCACAAGTGGAATACCGCCAGCTCGGTAAATCAGGACTAAGAGTCTCTGTACCCATTGTAAGCGTTATCGATTAGATCTATGTCGGATTACAATGATTAAATGGGCTCTGTCGTAGCTTGGAGCTATGGGGTTTGGGAGCTCAGAATGGGGAGTAAGTGTCTCTATCGACTATCAGTTAGCATGAATGTTGATCTGTTATATTAGAAATGGGTAGTTGATGAAGAGCAGAGCCTTGAGGTTCTCAAAGCCGCGTGGGATAAAGGAATCAACACTGTGGACACTGCCAATGTGTACTCGAACGGCGTTTCTGAAATTATTGTTGGCAAATTTATCAAGAAGGTTTACCAGCCTATATATTCCCCATGTTTTCCCAACGCTCAAGTTTTGATAGTATGAAATCCCGCGGAATCAGATCATAATCGCCACAAAATGCTACGGGCTGGTCGCACGCGAGGTTTCTACACATACTCATTTCCACCCCGAATTTAAAGAACAGCGAGATTACGTCAACCAGTCTGGTCTCTCTCGAGCTGCGATCTTTAACGCTGTGGAGGCGTCTTTGGCACGTCTCGACACAAACTACATCGACCTTCTCCAAATCCACAGATTTGACCCATCTACCCCCGTCGAAGAGACGATGAAAGCACTACACGATCTCGTAGAACAAGGTAAAGTCCGTTATCTTGGCGGAAGCTCGATGCGGGCATGGCAATTTGCGATGATGAATGAAGTCGCGGATCGGAGAGGTTGGACAAAGTTTGTGAGCATGCAGAACGAATATTCATTGCTATATCGTGAGGAGGTGAGTTCTAATATATCGACTCTAAAGTATGTATATATTGATATTCCTTTCACTTACAGGAGCGCGAAATGAACGCATACTGCAATTATAACGGAATCGGCATCATTCCATGGTCGCCTCTCGGTGGCGGTATCCTCGCCCGTCCAATCGACGCGCCAGACACGGAGAGATCGCTTATGTTTAAAGGGACACCCTACGAACGCAGACTCTCCGATGCAGATAAGGCTATAGTCACTCGGGTAGGTGAGATAGCGGCCAAGCGAGGGAAGTCAATGGCGGAAGTAGCATTGGCATGGAATTCTGGAAAGGTCACCAGTCCGATTATAGGTGCTAGTTCGATCAAACGATTGGAAGAGAGCATCACAACTGGATTTGTGCTCACTGAGGAAGAGAATAAGTATTTGGAGGAACCGTAAGTATCCGTGTCGGCGTTATTCTTCTGCCTGACGAGATTTTATTAGATATCAACCGAAAGAGGTGCGAGGACACTTGTAGGGCAGAATGATACACGAAGTATTTAGTGATGGATATGTATGTAGTGGAAGCACCCTCAGGTTAAAGTTTTAAGGCACGCAGTAATCACTAATTTGGGAGTTGGACGTTGGACCCGCATGACTGATTGCATGTCAAACGTTGTCAGGTCACGTTTACCTTTTTGATTGACACCAGGCAGCCAGCCTTCCCACGTTGCGTTGAACATGCAGACAACATCCATCAATAATCACTGTTGCCTACTGCTTTGACCTCGCTGAAAGAGAAAGCCGTTATCCCAGGTTTCGAACGCTCTTTTGAAATGGTGCTTACAACCACGTGCAAAGATCGCTCAACGATGATCAAAGCACGGCTACGCGGACAGAACTACGATATAGAAGTTCAGTACGTGGAGATTAGTGGCAATGGACCACCTCCAGGCGAGATGGGGAGCCCAGGAGATATCTATATTGACATCTCTTCTAAGCCGTACGAATTTTATGGCCGTATGCCTAGCAATTGGTCAAAACTAAGGAAGCCGATGCACGATGTTGTCCATCCGTTGTGGCCCAATCTCCACTTGGATCACACTACAGGTCTTGCGCCCATTTGGGTTGAAATGGTACCTGGAAATAGAATCCGTCTGAGTACGTCCGTTAATCCTTTGATTTTTCTCGGATTTTCCGATTTTCTCTGTCCCAACTTATATAACTCAGGTAATGGAGGGAATAATAATCATGATCATAATCAACGCGCAATGAAAGTGGTTACGAAATCCGGAAATAATCAGCCAAATCAGAAGCGTGGGGTTACCCAAGTTGACGTCCCAAACCCCGATAGACTGTCTAAAAAAGCGAAGCACAATGACCGAGTAAATCCAGTAAAGCCACCTGCACAAACAACATCCTTTTCATTCCAAGAATTCCTCAAAACATTCAGGGTTCGTGCCATTCCACCAAACTTCACTGGGAACTTCATCCCAAGCGGTTATGGAGCATTCGCGATCCACTTCTCACAATTTTGGAGTTTCATGTTACCTCCTGCTGATTTTGGTTGCCGCGGGGATATGTTTTTCGTCGTTTCGAAATTTGTTCACAGTGTCTTCATAAAGGCCGACACATGGATTCAATGGAAAGGGGTTTCTTCCCTTTTGTCAACTCACATCACTCACCCTGACTTCCCGGATATGGTTGTCTCGTTCACTGGGGAGGACATAGTTTGGGCCGCCCATAAGGACCCCCTTGTAAAATGTGTATCTGGACCCGTCACGGCGGAGGAGTGTGTCCACACAATGTTGCGAAACACATCACTCAAATCATCCTTGATGATAGGTGTATCTGTATCGCATAAAGCGGGAGGCTCCCCCCTCTACTTAAAGATGGAACATGAGCGGTTGGATGCACGATGTGAAAAGCTTGTACGAGAAAACTCTCATCTCAAAAAACAAGTTGCGGATGCACGAGTGGCCTTCTGGGAGGACCTGATCAAGATAGGGCCACGACCTGATCGACACATTCTCCTCAAGATGAAAGAAGCGCTTTCCTGTAATACAAACTTTCGAAAATTTGTAATGTCAGGTTTGTCTTGTTGAATAAATTTGGTGTATTTTTCGCGTTTTTGATTCCACACCAGCTCTAGAAGTGGCTCCAAAGTCTCCGCCCTTGACGTCTTGCGTTTCACAACAAGTGCAAACTGATCCAGGTCCAGAGACTACTGAACAAACACCGGGTTCACAACGTGTAAGTGACGCAATAACGATCCATAATCGATGCTTATGTCCTCCATGGGAATCAGCAACGCACTCGCGAACCCCATATATCACTGGATTGTGATATCCCACCTAACCACGGCGCACAGCAAAAGTCCATCGACAGGGAGCGACATACCTCCTACGACGCTCTGGCCACCGTCCAACAGGAGAAACTGGTCAAGAACACTCCTGTCGTAACATCCGTAAACCAAGGAGTCGAACAGATCGCACCTCTAGAATCAAATAAGATTACAAATTCAGTCTCTTTTGATAATGCTGTTCTTAGCTTTGACAATTCAGATGTCACAACGACCAACGTCCCCAAAGACCAGGGTGGCATTCCAGCTCCAAATAATGGTTCCAAGAAAGCCAGTGAGAAAGATTCGGTTTCCGACACTTCAGAATCTCCCAGTAGTCCAATATTCAACGTAGGAAATTCACCAAGAAAGGAACAATCCATTCAGACTTTAGATTCGGTTGAAGGTGTGCTTGACCGTTCCGTCGCAGAGTCTTCCGAGTCTGCTCCGGAAACAAGCATTCCCGAAACTGAAGGTAGTTTACCGTCTGGCGTAGATACTCTACCAAAGCCTGTCCAGGTTTCTCCCTCTCCCCATTGCGACACGAGCGATCTCCCACCTGCGACTAAAGATCTCGCGCCTGTTGAGGAAGAAGATATCAAACAAGAGCCAGCCGAAATCAGTGAGTATAGGTTTGAATCGATTGGAAAGTGATTTTAAACTACTCCGCCGTTCGTTCTAGTGCTGCATTCTGAATCCAGTGCGAGCTACTTGAGCGTGCTCTACCATGTCTTAGAAGCCTCCAAATCCCGCGTATGCCGATTATGTTTGTAAGGAAATACTGCTATTTTCACCATCGTTGATTCGCGCTTACACACGTTGCAGACAACTAAGCCCTCCGCGGGTTGTTCGGTTTAACGCCAATGTGCTGGAACATCAACTCATCCGGCATAGTAAGGAAAAACACGGAGAGATGTATCGGATACTTGAGAATATGAGTCCGGAACAGCTCTCCGCTGTTCATGCAAAGGTTTCGGCTGTTTCTCAACAAACGATGACTCATCTGGGTGGGGCCTCCGCAAGCCCATTACTTTAGGACCGGGTGATTCTGGATTTGTCCTGGACATATTTATATCCGACGCCCTTCGAATTCTCGTTCTGTGGTCATTCAAGGTTTCTCATGCATTCAGCCGCGCCGTCTAATTGCACTTCTAGAATGCAAAAATCCATTTTAGGTGGATAACCTATCTGGAAAAGACAACGGCGAAATCTGGACTCCTTTCCTTCAACCATCTCTTCCACATACTTCGATATCGAGGAGTCCACTGGTAATTCCCTGCGAACACGACCTCGTCCAATTCCAGACGCGATATTCGAAACATTTTACGTAGATCACCATTATTGGAATGTTTTCTCAACTTGGACGCCTGTTGGATTGTTGGATGGGTCTTTCGTCGAGTAGCTTGGTCAAGCTATATGGGAACAACACCGGGGAAACCGGCCACTCACCGGGCCTAGAAACACCATCCTATGCCAATTGCAGAATGTCCTCGCGGGGAGGTAGTATTCTTCTCCAAAACTCAAGCACCCCTCATCTACGTCGTGTTTTTTCCTTCGATATTGAGGAAGCAAGGCTGGTTTATAGGACATGACGACCGGTACACCATCAATGGAAGTTCCATAGGCATTCGAAGAGACGAGCTGCCTTCGACCCGAAAGGGGGGATTTTCAATATGCCGACTCCTCTCGAGGTGTAAGGTGAGTATCATCACGATATATGGGGGGTGGTTTGCGGGATTGGGGGGATTTCCGGGGATACCAGCGGACGAATACTCGAGAATAAGAGCTGTGTATTAAGGGGATAATAAGGGGTACGCCAATACACATCGTTGCGGGCACAATGCGAAAGATCTCATTGGATCGGATGTGGATTCCCTAAAGTCTGGGATGAGTTGTGATCATCGTGCAAGTCTATTGATTAGGAGCGGGAGTGCGCACCGTTGATATCCATCTAAGAACCTTCGAGGCTGCTGGTATCGTCTTGAAGGTTGTTTGGAGCATTGGTGGTGATAATTTGTTCACTGTTTCGGAACTATGCTCCGTGTTACAGTGTACCTTTGAATGACTCACGTCACACTTGGCCATGAGGAGGACATGCGGCAGTCGTCATAATAAAGGGAGGTGCAATCTAAAATTTAGGGAGTAACTGAGATTCTTCCAAGCGAAATACCTGGATGTAAATAGCAATTATTGCCATTCTATTCTTGCAGGCGTGTATTAATTTTGTTTTGTGTGAACCTTATGGCTTTTCGTAGCACGCCATGACCAAAATTGGTTTTGGCATTACATAATCAGAAAACCAACCCCAAACCTTACCCGAAAATTCATACACACACCCTTGTACACCTCGGACTATATCTCAAACTTCCAACGACGGCGAAAGCGCAGTGCGACGCAAGACGTTCTTCTAGAAGATTAAACCGGATCTCTACCACCAAGTCGGCTATGATGAATACTAGTGTGTCTTTCCACGATGACCGGGCGTGTATTTGAGGGATTCTTGGAGCAACGATCAGGTAGTGATCGTGTCGTACACCCATCCTGTACAGTATTGCTTTAGAAAACATGTTTAAGGTGCGTTGCAGTCTTCCATACGCAACCTATATCTGACGAGTCATGTTTGTTATAAAGGGTCTAAAGGATCCTTATAGAGCTTCTCAATGGAACCCAACGGGGGCTATTTCGATTGAATGGTGTTATCATGTCTAGTGCAGGCCGGAAGACGCCTGGCTACCCTAGTGTGAAACAGAGTCCATCAGTTGGAGACCTTGGGCATGTTAGCCGCCTGGCCCCCAGCTCACTCGGAAATTCATCAGTCAGCCCCTCACTATATAACACCATACTTCGTCATGCAAGCCTCTCTGTAAAGCTTCCCCTTATCCGTCCACAGCCTATTTCTCGTCACTTCTTACATGTCAACTTTCTTCGGCAATATCCTATACACTCTCTCACAATACATCACTATCCCTTCACCTACTTGGCTCTTTCAAAGAAATTCTACCATGTCTTCGGACGGTGTCAATACTACCGATATCCCGGAGGCCACGGAGGTCAGCGAGGCTATGACTATCAACAAACCCCCACCCGCCAGTCTCGTATACTCGACCCGTTGGAAAGATAGTGCGGCGGGGTTGGCTTCCGGTGCTAATATGCCATGGAGCTTAAAAGGTCCTGTTGCCGCACCCGAAGTCTCTTGTCCTCCAGTACCAACCACCGTCATAATCCCCATCAATCATTCCCAGGAAGTGCGCCAAGAACAAATATTCCCTGAAGCTCAAAGCTCAGGTCCAGACCCCGATACCTCCATTAATTCTTCGTTCAACATATCTCTCATCAGCGATACTTCCACCTCTGCTTCCGAGGACGACGAATTGTTAGAACTTCCCGTATCCCTGACAGGCGACATATTTACCCCTATTGTCCGTCACCAACCACGGTTCGAGTCTTCATCTGAAAATGACGACCTTCTGGCCATCTACGATCCGCAGCTATCTCCTGAACATATTCGTCCGCAGAACCCCTCCCTTATTAAACACGGGCTCGGCCTATCGGGGCTCTCCAAGAAAAACAGTGTTGAGGGGCCATTTGACGGTTTGGGGCTCGTCGGCGTTCGGAGCTCTGGGCGAGTCTGGAGGCATGATGTTGAGAGTATTGAGGAAGTGGACGAAGAGAAGGAGGAGGAAGAGTGGGAGGCAAATTCGAAAATATCGCAAACGTTCCTCCATGAAGCTGTCTGTACGTGGCTGGATGATCCTTCCCGTAATCATATACTCGCTTCCATACCCGAGGGGGACGGTGAGGTCGAACCTGAAGCTTCACAATTATCGAACGTTCTGGTCGAATCACCGGAGTCCACCTTTTTGGATCTAGGGAAGGATGAGGATATTCAACCGCAGTCAACAGCTCGCCCTGAGAACGACTCAATACTTTTCGGAAGACCTGTCCATTCAGCGGTCACCATCGGTAGTCCGAAATCCACGAACATGAGGCGAAGCTCACAACGGAAAGCAACAATCACAAGGGATTTTTCGGCTGCGACCGTCTCGAGCGGTCTTAAACGCTCACCGCCACGTGCAAGCCACTCTGTTACTTCTTCCCCATCGCCTTCGCCTTCTTCCTCCAGCCTCAACCTTTCACCTTCTCCCTCTCGGATACCCGTCCGGAAGTCCTCTTTGAGCGTATCACGAGCCTCGACGCCATCCCCAAGCCCCTCATTACCTTCGGTCAGAAGACCCCTGACTCCCCTTCCGTCTACCAAACCAAGACCACGCTCAGCAACACCGATTCCTACCTCTGGAATGAATAAAAGTCGGCCTACTACACCAGTAGGGAATGAATTTCGGCCGGTGGGGAAACCTGGGGTGAGACGGTCGGTGTCACTTGGAAGCGCGGGCGCGAAACAATCTGGTGGACGAAGTTGGAGAGTCTGAGCTCCTGGATCGTTTTTTTTTATATTATTATTTTGACGAAGAATAAATGTATTTGTATAAGTGTACTTGTATCAATTTGAATATTTTTATTATGAGGTTGGCATTTCTGTGGTTCTCTGTTTATGTCGCAAGGAGTTTTACGTCATTTTGATTAGTCTCGTCCGATCGAGCGATCGGGCACGCGAAAGCCACGTTTCGATCGGTTCGATCACTCGTTTTTTTTCGACATCTCTTCAGTTTCTTATCATATCTTGTCAATCAGTATAATATCATGGCGAACGAGAATGGTATGTCAAATATAACGCGAGACCACAGAATTATCGAGGTTTTAACAACCTTCCCCTTCTTCCTTTAGTTCTTATCGGTGTAATCGGTGGAAGCGGACTCTACCATCTCGATAACTTGACTTTTGTGTGAGCTGCCCTTTGAGTCTGCCAGATCACACTGATTGATCCTAGAACAACAAATTAGCAAACATGTAAACCCAGAAACGGTATATTTATAACACATCTTATTCTAATCACTCAATAAACCATATCTCTCCTAGCCGTGGGGTTTCCCAAGTTCGCCTATTACGATAGCAGCACTTCCCTCTGGCGCTCAAGTAGCATTCCTAGCGCGTCATGGGACAGGCCACACAATACACCCTTCATCCATCCCCGCCCGCGCCAACATCGCTGCTCTAAAATCTCTCGGCGTCAGCGTTATCCTTGCGTTTTCTGCAGTCGGCTCCCTCCGCGAGGAGATCGCCCCCGGCGCATTCGTCCTCCCATCCCAAATCATCGACAGGACCAAAGGTATCCGTCCGGCGTCGTTCTTCCAAGACACGACTATCGTGGCTCATGCGGCGTTTGGAGATCCGTTTAGTGGGAAGCTTGTGAGCTGGCTGGAGGAGCATGTGCGACGGGTGTTGGACGAAGAAGGGAAGGGTGTGAAGTTGTTTACGGATAAGTGTATTATATGTATGGAGGGGCCTCAGTTCTCGACGAGGGCGGAGAGTATCATGTATCGTCAGTGGGGGGCGGACCTTATCAATATGAGCGTGCTACCTGAGGCGAAGCTGGCCAGGGAGGCAGAGCTTAGGTGAGTGTGTTGCATATCAGTATGGATGATACTTACTTGTCGAATGATCTTCTTCGTGTAGCTATGCCCTTATCGCCACTGCAACGGACTATGACTCTTGGAGACCCCATTCTGACGCCGTCACAGCAGCCGACGTATTCGCGACCCTCAAAGCTAACGCAGATACCTCACGGCTTGTGGCCGCCAAAGTCATAGAAGAGCTGCACGCTGCTCTTTCCAGGGGGGATAATTCTATTGCTGAAGTGATAGGAGGAGAGAAAGGCTCGATGAAGTTTAGCATCATGCCACGGTCAAACAAGCAGGATGTGCAGGATCGTAAAAAGTTGGCGTTTGTTTTGCCGGAGTATTTTTCCGGGGAGGAGGGAGAGGATCTTGGGAATGTACTTAGAAGTTCTGAGAAATCGTGATAGTATGTAGCGTCTTTATGATACCATTTGCAAATTGCAATGGTCAACTGTTGACCGAAGAGCTCGTAAGCTAAATTTGGTGCATAAGTAACTGCGCGGATCAATTTGAGAACTCTTTTGGGATCCGACCGGCTATCACCGCAGCGTTGGCGGTCAAGCCACTCAGGATCTTGAACACTCACAAGCACCAAGTTCCCAACGATTCGAACCCGGAACTCCAACACCAGAAAGCCGACTCCTTTCAGCATGGAACAGGCTCTGTCCGAGCAACCCCTGACTTCAGATGCCCCTGTTTTTAAGATTTCATGGTCAGAAAACGATTTACAAAGGGTAGGATATGACTTTTATAAAAGCGTTAGACCCAAAGATCCAGAAGAGCTTCCTTCGCACACTCGAATTCTCGTCGTCACAGTCAACGATCAAATACCTTCAGTGAAAAGGCTCCAGAAAGAAGAAAAAAAGACAGAGTGGTCACCAGGCGCATTAAATCTATCTCTCAAGTCCGCTCGAACAGTAACGGAAGAGCGGGTGATGCGCTGTACTAAAGTTGATATCGTAGGCGAATCGCTGCAACGGATACCCCCTGGAGGACTTCGGGGAGTGTTGGAGGATTTATTTTATGGTTTGCGATTGTAATCGGTCTCATATCGTTTGTTCCCTCTGACCTACGCATCAGATTTCATCATGATGTACATGAATGGAATTACATATCAGGACATCACAATCGGGAATGTGCTTTTTTCAACCATACCAAGTACACCTGCGAAATCGCTTGGTGTTCCCGAAATGTTTAGGAATAGTATCCAGTCTATCGAAGATGCCACTGCAAAGCTCCCGAATGAGTTACACAAACGGAGTATCATGAAGACCGTGACCGCAACCAAAAAATACCTTGAAAGGCTCGAGAAAATGATGGGGAGTGTCGAGAATAGGTTGGCATATTGTGGCTTGATCTTTGGTAGGGAACCATCTCCGAATTGGGCGGTGTGTTTTGAAAGTAAAAGTATCGACGATGAGGCGCAATTCGTAAGTTCAGTTCCATTTGACGAATGAGCTTCTCTTTAATCACATTAACAGGAGACAGAAGAATTCGACTGGGATGCATATATGCAATCTCCAATCCATAATTTGCTGTCAGTCATCGACGTCGCCACATTCGTTATTACATGCTACGGAGCACCAAAAGATATTGGGAGGAAACGTTGCACATTCAACTTCATGCATACTATACTGGAAGATCCGGACCTTTCCATAGGACCAAAGGATGGTATATATTATATATGGTCACAAGCATTGGATACATGGGGGTCCTCATATACGGTCCTCATGGACTCGTGGAAGAAAGAGTTGAATGCGGCGAAGGCAAGATCATCGGAGTGTGGAAAGAAATTAGCCTATCTGCCGTTACTCCACTTATTTGTTCTACGGGGCACTGTAGAGGCTTTGGATAGCTTTTGGTATCTAAAACTGTAAAAACGTTCATGTACAGGAAGATTGGAAAGCTTTCGGTTTGTAGATGATTTTTCCTCTTCTGATTCGGGTGTATATCACGCCTAGGGAGCCATTGATGTTAACAAAGAGGATTTGATGCATATAATCCATAATTTTACAATACATACTGCACGTACATTCAGGAATTCTGTAGTGTGAAATTTTGACCACACAAAGGGACATCCAAGTCTATAGAAAAGAGTTCGGAAAACTCTTTATTTTCCCTACCACCTATACACAGATGGGGGAGATTGAATACGGGGGATTACGTAGCATTTTGTTTTATATCCACTCACAAGGGATCCTCACAGAGTTGTGGAGGAAAGAGTTCGAAGTTGTAAAGGCAAGATCACCGGAGTGCGGAAAAATTAGCTTATCTGCCGTTACTCCACTTATTTGCTCTACGAGGCACTGTAGAGGTTTTGGAGAGCCTTGGGCATATAAAAGTGTAAAAAGGTTTGTGTGCGAGAAGATTGGGATGCTTTCGGTGAGTAGATATTTACCCTTCTCCTGATATGTGTGTAGAAATTTTGATCGCGGTTAAGGAATCGTTGGTATTGTCAAATGAAGAGGGTGTGATACATATAATCCATAATTCTGCATTAGGCACATTCGGGAATGACTGAAAGCTGATTCAGCCGGCGATAAAACAATCTAAATGTTTTCGATCAAAATCAAAATTCGAAGCCGCTGTTGCTCTGAAAGAAATCTCCGAAACCGAAGGATTCTGTGTCATCAGAAACTGGTCGTCTCTATCGCCGTTCTTTCAGGCTTTAACGCAGTTCCGGTTCCCAGCAATGTAAGCAAGCTGTGGGGGTAATTACAACTCCGGGCCTGGGGGTGGGGCTGACGGGGGAAGTCAGGTTTTGGGTGATACCAACTCTAGGAATAGAGTGCAATTGGTGTTCAGTTTGTTGACGAGTGGATTCTACAAATTAAATGGCAGCAGGACAGAGTCAAATGAACATACTACGGATACCTATTCGCCGTTGTCCCGCGTCGAAGTTTGCGGGGGCGTGTCTCCATTTAGTGGTATGTGGGTTTGTAAGTACGAGGTTGATCTAACACGAGTATGCACAGCGTTTCCTTCTTCTATATGTTGCGACTTGTGGGTTCCCCATTTATTTCAGTCCAGGGTTCTCCTTCCATTCTTAATGATTTTGTCGTCGCATCGTCCAATGCCAGGATCTCGGGCCAAGGCTATTATATGGACTGCGATCACCCACTAAAATATTCAAAAATCCGACATAGAATACCGATACTCCAATCAGTTCCTTGAATGACAAATTTTGTTCATCACCGCGCTTGTCGGAATCAGAACCTACACGATGAGTAACATGTTTTGTACGAGTCTACCATCCACGCTAGTGCTCTGATCTTATTTCACGGGAGACGTACCTGTAGTGTGAAACTTTAATCATATGGACGGGCGTAAAGGTTCGGAGATTGTGTAGAAAATAAAATTCACCGGCTCCTGTCCCATCAATCAGCGCTCGCTCCCTGGAAACAGGCCAAGGTGTATCCAAAATGTGAGTTATAGGCTGACGAAAGACAACAAAAATGAAGTGACAGCACCAGAAAGTTCTATGGAAAGTTTGTTTTTAGTTGTTTTTTGATGTTTTTCTGGATCTAGGATTTCATGATGCCTGGGTAGTGTGAGTTCTTCGAGCCCCCTGGCGTCGTTTACACTGACAAGTCGGTCGAGGTGGTGTCTTTTGATGCCCAAGGGCTCAGGAATCAGGATTAAAAATATTTTAATTTACATAGATGGGATAAGTTATGTAATAAAGTTGAAATTTTAACGTGTGAATATTGCCAGATGCTAAGCCAGATAGGAAATGTAAGCGAAATCCAGCTTTATTCAGAAATTTCATGTCGTCTGCTTCAACATCAACTCCAGTCGCCCATAACGCGCTTCCTCCTCCTTCAGCTCCATCGGCAGGAAGGGCATCACGAATCGCGCCACATTCACACATAAAAGGACTTGGTCTGACGCCCGAAGGTCTGGCTGGGGTTGATAGTGCAGGATTTATAGGACAGACGAACGCGCGCGAGGTGATTGATCAAAACCTATCGTTGGTATTAAGAGAGGTCTAACCACGCGGCAAGGCGTGTGGTGTCATTGTAGAACTTATAAAATCGCGAAAATTCTCGGGAAGGGCCCTATTACTGGTTGGTGCGCCGGGGACAGGGAAGACAGCTTTGGCGCTGGCTGTAGCTCAGGAGCTTGGTTCAAAAGTGCCATTTTGTCCAATGGTGGGATCGGAGGTGTATAGTACGGAAGTCAAGAAAACTGAAGTCTTAGCCGAGTCGTTTCGGAGGGCGATCGGTGAGTGTCGAGACTTCATCAACTGCAAACGGTTCATCGTCCATTTAACTTTTCGCTTGCTCTTATTTTGTTTCGAGGCTTCTCTGATTATTGATATCCATTAGGTCTACGGATAAAAGAAACGAAGGAAGTTTATGAGGGAGAAGTGACAGAACTAACACCAACAGAGTCTGAGAACCCTTTGAGTGGTTATGGGAAGACCGTTGCGCACGTCATCGTTGGCCTTAAGACGGTTAAAGGCACTAAACAGCTTCGGATGGACCCCACAATCTATGAGGCTATTCTGAAAGAGAGGGTTGTTGTTGGCGACGTCATTTATATCGAAAGGAATACAGGTGCAGTGAAGGTACGTCAATCTCATATTCGTAATTCGGTTCCTAAAATCTTCACCTTACAGCGTGTTGGTCGATCGGATGCGTATGCATCGTCATATGACCTCGAATCAGAGACGTATGTGCCCCTTCCAAAGGGAGACGTGCATAAACGGAAAGAGTTAGTACAAGATGTGACCCTGGGTGATTTGGACGCAGCCAACGCCCGGCCCCAAGGGGGTCAGGACATCATGAGCGTAATGGGAAGTCTTGTGAAGAGTGGCCGAACAGAGGTAACGGACAAGCTTCGCCGTGAGGTAAACAAAATTGTGAAAGGCTATGTCGACCAAGGTGTTGCGGAAGTCATTCCGGGCGTTGTCTTCATAGATGAGGTGTGCATGTGTCTTGATCTTGGGGGTCATTTGCCGATCTAACCGTTTATGGTGACCCAGGTCCATATGTTAGACATCGAGTGCTTCACGTACCTGAACGCACTTTTAGAATCACCTATGGCGCCCACAGTGATTTTTGCCACTAACAGAGGGAATTCACTCGTGCGCGGAACAGACGATATCGTGGCGCCCCATGGGATCCCGGTGGATTTGTTGGACCGGTGATTTTCACTGCTATTTTGGGTTGGTGGATGTGCCCTGACCCTTTGCGGCCCGTAGGTGCATGATAGTCAAAACTGAGCAGTACACACGTGAACAGGTTGGGAAAGTTGTCCACCTTCGCTCCATCGTGGAGGGCCTCAAGCTCGGTAGCGGCGTATTGGAGCGGCTCGCGGCCGAAGGGGAAAAATCTTCCTTAAGGTCCAAAGTTTCTTTTTGCTTATCCCCCGTTTATGTCTGATAGGGTTTTACCGCGCGACAGGTATGCTTTACAACTGCTTACTCCCGCGTCGATTCTGGCGAACCTCTCGGGACGGTCGCAAATCGAGTTGGAGGACATCGGAGAAATGAATGAGCTATTCCTGGACGCGAAGACGTCCGCTGTGAATATCGGACAAGGCGGGTTTGATGGAGGGAAAATGTGGTAGTGGGTGCCGAAAATGGGGTTCATTGCGTTATCTTGATTGTAATCTTCGTGAGTTGTGCTCTTATCTCGCTTCCCATTGAGCTCATTTCGCGAAGCGGAGGCGTGTATTATAGCCACAAAAATGTCTCCTTCTATAGACTATTCAAGCTTTGAAGATTTTGAAAACATCTGACTTTTTACTGATGCTTCTGAAGAGGATGACACGAGTTTCATGTTTGGAGATGTTGGAGGTACATCGATATTGAATGGCCCTGTTTTGGATATCTTTACGCGGCCGACGGCCGTCTTGATTTACATCTGATCAAGGCGAGCTCATAGGTAACCAGAATCATGTCATAATCATTCCAAACCCTCTCCCATTTTAGAGTCCGAACGTGGCCGATGACGAAATGGCCAAAGGTTAATTCCTCGTTTACCCCTTTCTGCCCATCTTTTCATGAAGTGTGTCAAACGATAGTGTTCAGCTGACAGGTAATACCCGCAAGGTCACCTTCATTTATTTTTTCGACCAGGTGGGTTTCCTCCGCCATATTTCCGCACCTCACCTGACTGATTCGCCTGATAGGACATTTCCTCCTCTCTTGAGGCCTCGGTTTGTCAGGACCCGATAACCCTGTCCATAGACGTATGTTCTATCGATCTCGCCCTGTCCCTCGTTATTTATGCTTTTTTTTTACACCAAGCTTACCCTTTTGTCGCCAAAATTTGCCAAGAACACTCATGTAGATTAGTGAGCACCCGTGGCTGCTTCTGACTTCTCAAGCTCTGATGCTCCAAAACTAGCACAGCCACAAATACGACCCAAGGCTTTGACCACACTCTCAGACCTGGCCGCGCGACATATCTTTTCAGGTCCCGCCACGTTCGCATCATTCAGAATGTGTGACTGTTGACATAAGTAACGTAGTTGAAACTGCTGTATACAAATGTATGTTCACATCATAATTTGTTGATATTTTGATAAATGTCTCTGATGTTTATTTAAATCCTACAGCCCTGGACCATTTGGAGTCTAGACACCAGCTGATCAGAAGGGGCGCGCGTGCCTACGCTGCTGACCTAAGGACGTCAGGTCTTCTGAACATAGGCACCCACTGTCGTATCAAGCATCAAGTTGACCTCCCTTCTGCCTATTCCCGCGCATATTGCTTCAGCTTCTTTGTTGGTTCCGTCACGCCAGTGAACCTTTGCACCCCATTATTTCGGGTATCCTTGAGTAGAATGCATATTTGATGAGGACTACACACAACTCTGAATTGGGATGCTAAATCACAGCCTTTTTTACACCAAAATTGGCCCGTGGTTAGCGCTTTTTCTCAGATCGTTGGGGTGACCGGGAGCGGCATGGATCCGAAAAGGGATCTCTCTTCTCCCAAAAGGCAGTGCCTTTCTCGTAACATGTTGATCGAAAGAGACTTAGCGCCTCTGGGTACCAGTTCGGCTATGTGATCGTTCTGGAAACCCTTGATCAGGAGACCCTTCTGGAGCAATATGACGATTCGGTGATCTGCTTTGCTTCCGAAAGTCTTTGAGCCGATTCTCTCGACCCTATAAAAGCTCTCACTGGTGTACACACCATCTCGATAGCTCTTTGTAAATTTCCCTCCAATGCCCGTCACAGTCCCGTACGTTCTGGAAGACCGCACAGGTCTCAATACTGGCTCCGACTTTGACGATTTGTACGATCGGATATTCTTTCGTGTTGCCCGGCTCCCACAAAGGACAACTACGATGATCTACAGCATGAACATGCGTGGGTCGCGACATAGAGACAAATTACCCTTCAACCAGGAACCCATCGCGATCCTCGATTTCTCTCCCAACGAATCCCTGGGAACGATATCATATGTACAACCACCCCTCAACATTTCGCTGCCCATGCACCGCTACCTGCGAAAAACGTCGATCTTTGGGGGGTGGGTGGCGTGCCTTTTACTCACGGGGTAGACTAAAGACCCAAATCCCCGTAGATCTTTGCTGAGGAAATTTATGGGATCGGATGGGCGTGAATACAAGTGGGGATATCGGGTTATTGAAGGCCAGGAGTGGTCCGTGAGTTTATAATATAATCCTCCGAGAACAGACTGCTCTGACCTTTGAACTAACTCTCTGAGTGTACGACAATGGACAACTACCTCGTGGCTCATTACGACCTAAAACCACCGGACGTGCGTGTGTTTGACGTTACCGGTAACAACCTGACAATATATGAACACTTCTTTCACCTAACACTCGGTATGAGCCGTTTTTGTATTCTACTTCCATTCTCGCAACTTATTCCCGGCCTTAGAAATCATCGCGTCACTCACCATCATGCGGCACATTGCACAGCACAACCTCTGACCAATATCTGAGTAATATCTGGGTGGGAGAAGATCTGTAGTCCCTATAGATAAATCCCTCATCAACCTGAGTAATCTCCACGCTTGACAGCTTTAGTGCTTCACCAAAAGGAATATGATATAATTCTTTTTTATCAAAATTATGTATTATTATGTAATTTGTCATTGTATTTTAGTAGTTTTTGAAATATCGTTCCACCGAATTCCGATTTACAACAGCTTCACTCCTAGCATGTCGACTCAACCTGGCCCATTCGTACGCGCTGGAGAACCTCTCAATGAGTTCTTAAGGTCGTTCTGGCAGCGGCAGGTCGATGCTGCTGAAGCAGAAACTCCAGATTATCGACACCCACCTTTACCACTCGCACGCATAAAGAAAGTCATGAAGAGCGATCCCGATGTCAAAGTGAGGCTTTTGAAGCATCTCTTTTGGCACGACCTGAACAGATATCTTGGAAGATGATTGCAGCGGATGGTATGTGGATCTGGTTTCAAGTGTCAAGGGATGGGCTTGATGCCGAACGGTTTAGCACCAATCTTATTCTGTAAAGCATGTGAAAGTGCGTCCTGACCATCATTCGACCTGAAAACTCAACTAATCGTTATACAGTTTTCATATCAGAAATAACTGCCCGAGCTTTCATCATCGCGGATTCCAACAAACGCCGTACCTTGTCTCGTTCTGACATTTCGAAGGCTCTGAGCAAGTCGGACCAGTTCGATTTCCTCATTGACATCGTTCCACGGGAGGAGTTGCCTTTTCCTGCTGCTTCTTCGTCGACTGCTTGGAAAAAAAATCAAGGTGCCATTGCTAAACCGGTGATTCCCTTGTCCTTCTCCGCCGCCACCGCCGTACTTATAGATGAGGCGTCCTGACAGGGCCCTAATCCGGGACCAGGGGATTCTCCATCGAACCCACTAGAACTGGATCATGCAGAGGGATCAACTGGTGTAACGACAGGGTCGCAGGTCTTGGAGCAGGTAAACAGGTTAAAACTGGTTACTGTTACCTTTTATTGACTAGTCATGTAGCTTGAAACTCTTCTTAATTCTGGCCCTATAGAACGGCCTCAGATCTCATGACTTCTCAATCAGTATGGACCTCATTTATTGTAACTTTAACCTGCAGCCTTGTATATCGAACGAGAAGTTCCGGCTAGGCCCGCTGCAATGAATTGCGTTGTTAGTACATCCTCGGATATACAGAGGAACGTGGGTTCCCAGGGCAACACGCATGACTAGTAAATTTACCTTAAATTGGGGGCATAATAGGTTGCTTCACCGCAGCCGATGCGTCTTGATAAATATCTAATGGTAATACCGATATTGACAGAATACATTTATAAAAAGGATTTACTTGTATACGTGTCCGTGGATTACTTACGAAGTTCTGTCAACCCATAGAACCCGACCACACCACGTCAATAACTAAGTTTATACGTACACCACTGAACCCAAAGAAAATGTGCACCTGCGGTTCTAGTGGTGATGAGATCCACATCTACCGCATGCTCGTAGAAAATCTATTAGGTCACGTTGGTCTGCGCGCCTTTGACCAGTATGTAATTGATTTCGGCATGGAACGCATTCTCAATTCGGCCTCGTTGCAAGCCATCGAAGAGTCCAAAGACAGACAGGGGTTTTATATCTGGTAAACATAGATGACACCTAAGACACATAACGAGATATAAAATTTTAACTCACCAAAAAAGTTGAATAATAAACTGGTACCGAACATGAGGGCAAAATTCAAATATCCCGTTTATAAAAGTCCAGAAACCTCCCACACCCCACACGGGTTTTCCCTGTATTCCTGATTGATCGTCAATTCAGAGAAGTCATTCTGTCCACATACGCGAAGTGTCGCAGTACTTTCCGGACGTGGAACAAGGGGAGAAAGATCAGGCACGAGGGCGATCAGATCGATGACTAGGAAAGTCCTTGAAGACTGGATACCACTTAGTAAGTACATTGCTCAAGAACACAAACACAGAAGCGGGGACGAGCGCTGAAAAGACCAAAGGAAGCTAAAGGAGGCCTGGAGAGAGGTTTCCGGAACTCACGGGAGACACTCCCGCAGAGGTGTGGTCCGGGAAGGAATGGCGTTGGAAAAGTATTCACAACGATATCCTCGGCGCTATTCGTAATCCCTAATAAGATCGAAACTGTTCTTTGTCGCGCACTGATAAGTTAATCGGAGCTCGCGCCCAGAGCGGTAAGATTGACTAAAATCAGTAGGTCTGGTGACACATTGGAGGATTTCTCCGACATAGCTTCTTGGGCTACAAGGTATTTGTTATCGGGCCCCGTTTGCAACAGAACCTCGCAAGAAAACTTGCCTGTAATGGCATGGTGCAGGCGGGTGGGGCAGTATATAATACAGTTTGGATATACGGGTCCGACTGGGCGCCTTGAACACGTCCCACAAAGGTTTGATTTCCAGATAGAGCGACACAATCGGGCTTCGACCCTGTGTATAAGTATCCTAGTTAGTGCTATAACTGAATTGAAATCAGGTACACAAGCACCTTTTTCATCCCACAGTGGAGTTACTTTTACGGAGGCTTTGGAGTCGTCTACTCGAGAGGCGGTACGAATAGACATATCAATAATATCACTAGAATAGTTGATCGATATACCAATTTAATTGTGCCTTCCGGACGTCAGTAAAATAAACCGTGATAATGTCCGAAATGAGGACGATCATATCGAAATCGTGGAGAATATCGGCCGTTTGGAAAGCATTTATTGGACAGGGCGGGTCCCGCGATAAGGCAAAGGGCTATGATAACCCTTAGAGCTTTAACAGATAGAGATTACGACTATTTTTGGAAGTTAGAGGAATCGCGATACGAAGTTTAGGAGGTTCGACCTATAACGAGAATACCATGTAGATCTTCGAAATGGCGTTGATGACCATGAGGTAGGTTGTAGGTTGCCAAATGCTTTTGACCGAAAATCGAAGCGGCCAAGGACTCTGCCTCTTTGGGATTTCCACAAGGTGAGAATCCTGAAGGAGAGTGATATAGACAATGTTGAATGCGCAGCAAACCTGCACGGATTATGTCTTTCAGGGTCGTCCATCGATCGATTGTGAGAATTACAGTGTGGCATGTAACAAGACAAGAATCTTAGCTGGCGTTGGTGAAACGAATATAAAAATAAACGTTCTAACTTTAAAGGGATGGAATATACCACAATTTTCAAGTACCACTAGAAGTAGGTCGAGGAGGGTCGATGAAAAGATCCACACCAATCGCACTGATGATGGAAGGATGTTGAAGATGAGATTCATGGGCGGGGAGCGACAACGTGGTAAGTATATATCACGCGTGAAAAGGACAGCTGGAACACATCACGTTCAATGTTGAAAGGAAGACAGACCAAGGGGATCGAAGCGACAGAAGCTGCAATTAAACGGCGAAAGATAAAAAAACCTAATGCTCGGGTTGGATAACATTAGCTGCGTACTAATGAATAGCTCTGAGGTGGAAGGATCTCAAGAGCGAGGCCCACATGATACGGGTACGGGTCAGGTGTACCTGTTTTAGACGCTGAACCGCTTTAGACTTTTTGAGTGGCGAGCGATGGGAAACATACATTCAGGGATATTTGATAAGAGCTTAACCATTCGAGGATACAAAATGGAGTATCTCCGCGAGTGCTTCCTGAAATAGTACCTAACGGTCAGTGACGGAGGCATTTTCTTCCTCACACGCGTTCAAGTGGCATGTGTCAAAGCTAGGGAGATCTGGAGGTAATAAATGATTGAGATTTTCGCCGATAGTGTTCATATAGCGCGAATAAAAGTCATGGTAGGACCTACCGCAGATTAGTGATGATTTCGCTGCGTTCTGATTGATCATAATAATGTATGTTTGTACCATACATTTTTCATCAAACAAACCAGTCCCTATCCGAACAGGGATCCGACGACAGCCTAGATAGGGGAGGTGAAGGCGGCGACTTCAACTGACAGAAATGCGGTGGCGGGATTACAGTTGACAATTACATTGAATGAAGAATGACAGGTCGCATCCGGAGTGTGGTTGATTGATAACAGGTCGCACCCGGCGGAACTTATTTACAGCTCGCCATCCGTTTTACCCCGGTCACTTTATTCTCGGTCTGGCTGGAGGAACAGAAGTTTCAACACTTGAATTTTTTACACAGCATTTCGGCGATGGACCGATGGTGATTCCAGAATCTGATGGCTGTAATAAAACTCTATTGAATTGGCTGAATGAATGGACTCACCATAAAAGAAAAGGATTTGGATTAAAAGTAAACATGGTTACCGGTTGTGTCATATGTATTCATCTGTGTTCTCAACTATCCAAAATGCGTCAGGAATGGCACTGAAGTTCGGTTGTTGTTGACAAGTCGTCGGATAACGTTTTGGGGACAGCTCCATTTTCTCACGGAAATTTTGAAATCTTCAACCAAGTATCCACAATTGCTTGCTGATTCCATAGCCCCCATCATCAGCTGCTTTGATGCTTTGCCACTTATGTCCAGGTATGTTCACCGTAGCTATGCACCCCGCATCAGCTGGACTACTACTTGATATAAAAATTAATGTGTTGTCCTCAAATATGAATGGGCTCTTTTCTACCGCAATCCATCACTAAGCTCACCTCACGCTGTTCACTACTGACAGCTACCTCCAATATTAGATCAAAGGGTTAAAAGGAACTAAAAGACGTTCATTTGAGGAGGATATGCGCACCACTTTAGCCCTGGATACTCCCGGAACGAGACTTTTATCGCCATCCCGAACCTCAAGTGATGACATTCAACCTCTTTCAAATTCAAGTTTCGGATCAACTCATGCAGTACAGGCGTTGAACGTAACGGAGGAGCAACTAGGGACTGGCGTTGAAAACGCGAAAGTGTTGCCTCCAGTCAGAGATACTAAGGCCGAAGATAATGCAACACACTTGCTGGAACAGATGACGGATTTCATAAAAGCAGCTGTAGGGAAAGAAGCTCAACCTTTGCGCGTTGACGTATGGGATCCGTTGGATCAGATTCTCAAGGGATTTAACGATCATGGAGGTGTGGGGGATGATGCCGTTGGACTTCGTGACAGAGAGTGGGATGGGCAAAAAGGAATAATTTGGAGCGATTCCGGTAGTGGATTTCCTGATAACGAGGGGGCCGGAACGATTCCCCGGAGTTATTCGATCATCGAGTCAAACGGAGCTGCGATTCTCCCTGTAAAAGATGTACTGTTCAATGGGAAATTCAAAATTGAGTGGCATTTAGCTCCAAACGGGTATGAAAACGTATCGTCATTCCTGGATTGGATAAAGGCCGCAGAGTATTCCTTGGGGGAATTTGGTGTAAGTCTCGAATACATTTCATCGAGGAAGGCTAACAAACAGCTGTATTTAGTTGCGCAAATTTCTTCATAGTGGGAAACGAGGAGCTCTATTCACAAATGTTCTCTACTCCCCCACAAAGCTCCTGCAACAACCTAGTTTCGATTGGATTACCCTCGATGACTTTCCACAAATCAAGGACGAAACTATTCACAAATCGATCTTATCATACAATCCGTTCGTGGAGGTCCTCGTTTTTATAATACTTCCTCTATATATGGATGACGGTATCGCGATGTGGCTACGCAAAATCATCATCGACAATAGTATACAAGTTATGCTTCGTGGAGAACTTCAACACGCAACGCATGAACTCTGGGATCAAAAGGCTGGATTTTCCAAAGTCCAATCAGCACAAAGAACGGAGAAAGGCGCATATGCTGTACCATTGGGGAGGTCGGAGATATCGCAGTTTTCGACAAATGGTGTTATATTGTGTCGAAACGATCTATATCGAGTAAGAGGTTATTATTTCTTCCACAGGAGTTAATTTTAATATCAGGTTTTGCCAGAACCTTTGTAGCCTTATCCGTCATGAAGTGAACGGATCTTCGAATCGCAAGGGTATAGACCAGTGTGGCCCATCCCGTTTTTCTATTTACTCGTTTTGGACTAATGTAAACGCTCTAGAATTCGGGAAACCCTAGAGCAAGCCTTTAAATCGTTGATGTCTTTGGACGATCTTCTGGCGCTATTTTGTTTGTATTAGTTTCGGGCGCAGTTAATGGAGGTACTGGTTTAACAGCCTTATTAAGTATCTCACCAACTCAACCTATTAACACAGATTTGTTCCACCCTAGGTATTATAGACAGCTTAGACGTGCGACAGGCTCTGAAAAAGGATGAGGAGCACGTTTTTCTGCTGTTGCAGCAAATTGTCTCTACGAAAGGTCTCGTCCGAAAAGCAGTATTGAGTCTTCAAGGAAATGACGCCGAAAACTTCATTGACCTCTTACAAATGGTACTTATTGGGCAGAGAGCATGTGGGTTTCAATACGATGATGAACTTCTTCAGACTCTCGATAGGTATCAACATGATCTTGGATTCTGGCGTGGAGCGCGCCGTTTACTTGTCAAGCTTTCTGAAATATCCGGGATTATTCCGACATCATTAACCATTCGGGGTGTGGTTCTTCTGGAAAGAGACGCCATATTTGGTGGAGGTTTCGCTGATATATACCGTGCTTCTTATAATGATAAGAAGGTCGCTTTGAAGCGTATGCGTATTTTCCAACGTGGACAAGAACGTCATGAAATTCACCGAGTAAGTTCATTTCATTGGTATCTTTATGTGACACACGTTTGACTTGCTCTCGGACAGATATTTTGTAAGGAAGCCCTGATCTGGCAATCCCTTCGACACCCACATGTCCTTCCATTCATTGGTGTTGATTCTGATACTTTCTCGCCGTATCTCTGTATGGTCTCTCCATGGTTGCAGCGTGGGACGATCATGAGACACCTATCAGAGAATAAAGGCATTGACATAAATAAACTGGTGGGCATGATGGCGGCTTTTAGATGTAGGAGATTTGCTGATGCGAACGATGATCAGTTATGGGAAGTCGCACAAGGTTTACACTACTTACATTCACAAAAGGTAGTACACGGGGATCTGCGTGGAGTGAGTCGCAAGATATCCTCCGAATCCAAAATAACTGATCCTGTGCGATAAGGGTAACATTCTGATAAATGATGAATGGCAAGCGTGTCTCGCCGACTTCGGTTTGACTGTAGTGTCCGAAACAACATTAGCGACGCAGACATCGAACGGGCATGGTTCAATGAGGTGGATGGCGCCTGAATTACATGATCCCGAGTTTTTTGGATTTAGTCGTTTCCTCCGAACATTTGCGAGCGACATTTACGCTTTTGGCTGTGTATGCCTCGAAGTATGTGTTAGTAAAATTTTCCGGATTCGTTCTTTTGATGATGCTATCTTTAGGTTTATACAAGTCGGGCACCTTTTGCAGATGTAGCCAACGACAGCACGGTCATGCTGCAAGTTTTAAGAGGGGTCCGCCCGCGAAGGCCGCCCTCGGATGCTGAAAGATACATGCCCGACGAAGTGTGGGGGTTGATTGAGCAGTGTTGGAAGCAGACGCCCTCCAAGAGGCTGGACATCCAGAGAATAGTTGATATCACGGAGCACTGGAACTCCTAACGGTAAATACTGCCATCGGGCTATCAGTTTCGTTGATTGTTGTGGTATAGACGACTTATTTTTTGTCATGTATAAATATCAATTGAACCGGCGCTTCCGATTCATTGAGCTCAACTTCCGGTTTTCGCCAAGATGCTCATCGAATTGGGTGGTATTGGAGATCGAGTCTAGGGTTTGGGCGCCTAGGTTGTTGCTTTACTGTCCTAAATCGTTGCTGCGCTGTTGCACGCCGATGATGAGGTTGGCATTGCCACTTTGACCGCACGTGGTGCTATACACTGAGCACCGCGAGTGATTGTGTCTACCAGAGTTTTGAGCCAATGCGGTACAGTTTTGTCTGAAGTTTGGAAATGCTCGCAGCGGATTTACTTTGCACACCCTCGAGCTAGATGCAAATAACTACTTTTAAATGTTACTGACTCCATTTACAACAATTGTTGCTACCGTGGAAAAAAAAATACACAATGGTTTTTGATCGCTCACAGCCACCTTGGCCTTATGGTTGACCTTGTCTTTGATCACTAAGACTAATCTTCTGTGTTATGTTCCCAAGTTACCCAAGATCTTTCAACACTTGTCCACAAACTATGGGGGAATGCGGAAGTCGTGGTATTACTACCAACATGACGGACAAGTCCATGCAGAAGCCCACGGGCACAAACTCAATCATTTCTTTTCGATTTCCTGCGGCATTCCTACACCGTGGGGCAGACAGGCAAGCGCCAGCCGCGGTGTGGTGTCAGTGGTTCTCTTTTGTGTGTGGTATACTATCGGTTTGAAACAGATCGTTCGGGTGGGAATTCATCTTCAAGTCTTTCTGCCGATCTGTGACGTGGCCTTTAGAACCTTTTCGATTTTATTCGTCAGGAAGTGGCTGTATCACTTGACAGTGAGATTCAGAATCAGCACTAATACGTTCAATTCAAGGTCGTGTAGTCAGCCATTGACGTAAACCTTGTAGGATCCAGGGAACCCTTTTGGCGGCGTCTAACACAGCTTTATCGTCCAGCGCTATTCTTGCGTGATCTCAATCTCACCAATTTGGGGCACAATTATTTAAGGTGAGATATACAACCTGATTCGGAATACTAATCATTCATACTGTTCATATAGATGTGTTCCGATATGAGAATGCAAGGAAACTTATGTGTGCTTCAGGCACTTTGAGATGACGAAGAACGGATGTTTCAGAAGCTGCAAGAAATCCTCTTGGAGACGAAGATGCTCAGGGCTTTATGGATCTCCAACAACTGGTACTATTTGAAAAAGTGGTTGTGCTAATGAAGTTATCTAGTACCTTGACAGCGGCTGGAATCAAAATTCTTTCTCGCGCCATGTTCATCACTTGCTTATGAAGCTCTTAGAGGTATCTGGTGTAATTCTTGCATCATTGACGGTCTGTGGCGTTGCACTGCTTGAGAAGGAGCCGATTTTCGGAGGGGGGTTCGCTGATATTCATGGAGCTTCTTATCGGAGTCAAGACGTTGTATTGAAACGCATGCGGATATTTCAAAATGGGCAGGAACGGTACAAATTGCATAGAGTATTTCAGCTGTTGGGCTCTCCCAAAGGTGTGTATTCTTTGACCTTGCGCCCCATCTAAGTAGGCCCCACTTGGATGCATCATGGTACAGTCCTGCAGCACCTAAAGGAGAACAACGGCGTTAATATATTCAAACAGGTAAGGTTGTTGGTCCGAAAATATACATTTATGAACGCCAATGATTGTCAGATTAATGAAATTGCTCAAAGCCTCACTTACACTCGCAGGGAGTGGCGCATGGAGACCCTCCTGGGGTAAGTTCTATACAACTTTCCCGGTTTTGATACATGATGATGTGTCTAGAATAACATCCTCATAAACAACAAGTGGGAAGCATGTTTAGCAGACTTTAAACGTGGTATCCGATGCAACGTTGGCACACAAACGTCGAATAGAAATGGCTCGGTGAGACGGACGGCTCCTGAGCTACACTTGCCTGAGAAATTTAGACTAAATCGCTTTGTGCGCACCCCCACAAGCGTATGTATGCCTTTGGTTGTGTGCCTTGAGGTATTATTGATTTTTTCTCCCCTCCGATGCGCCGACTCAACGAAAATATCTCCTTGAGCTTTACACAGGCGAAGCACCATTTGTGAATGTTATTAATGAGTTCAGCGGTTATGCTCTAGGTCCTGGATGGTATACGCCCCGAAAGGCCGGTTTCAGGCACTGGCCGACCCATACCAGATGATGTGTGGAGCTTGATTGAACAGTATTGGAGCCAGGTACCATCCGACAGGTTGAGTACTAGCAAATTTATCAAGCTTGTGGATAAATGGACGTAATTACTATAATTAACCTTGTTTGTCTGTGATGAAGGAAAAGGTGTGTGTGTCAATCACTCAATCATCTGAATGCAATGAATGGGCTAAATTGATTTATGTGGGCTTTAATCTGCCAAACCGTAAACGTGATACTGATAGATCCATAACAGTAAGTGGAACGCTAATTTTTGACAATCCTCTATTCACGGCTAGATGCCGAACCTCGCCGGAACCTGCCAAGTAGGGTGGGTGCGCTAGGCTGAATCCTGATACTTGCCTATGCATCTGGATCATGGGAAAATAGAGCTGTTAATAGACATTTAATCTGTATGTCGGGTCCTCGGCACCAAAGAGTCGTCTAATGATCACCCACACCCCGGACAGTATTTGAGACTGAAGGTCTTATTCACCCCCTAATAGAATCATATTCCATACTACCACGGAATAGATGGATCGCAATATCACCGACACCAACCTTGGCTCGCCGACTCACAGTTCCCCAACGAGGAAGAGGGTGAAGAAACCGTTAGGTGCCCGGGAGAAAGGATCAGCACGCACCTCATTAGAACTACGCTCTCCTGGCATTATGCATAAACTAACAACGTCGCGGAGCAATCAAGAACATGATATTGGAGAGGGGGGCGAGGGGACTCCCCCAACACCTTTACCACTCCAGCTACATATACCATTAGCGCAATCTCACCTGAACACCTCGACAGACGCATTACCGAAGTTTTCTCCCTCGGTTTTCACCCTCAACCATCATAGGAGGGCTAATGAAGGCGGCTACATTAGCGCTAATGACGGTCCGTGGGGAGGAGCTTACTGGAATCAAAAACAGAGTGCCAGAGGTACAGCTGCAGGAACACCTCGATACACACAAAAACCAACCGTCCCAATTGATCACTCGGATGAAGAACTAGTTATGGAGGATTCTAAATTCTATGCTGTGGAGAGTGGCTTGATCCCTCTCAAAACCCCCACACAACTATACACCCCACTCGGGCAACAGACACATCCGATTTTGCGGCGTTTCAAATCTTCTAGTAATTTATCTGAAAAGGATAGCCATTGGTATCCCAGTAACAACGACAGCGAAAGAAGCGAAGTGGGGAATACCTGGAGGACAGAAACTGTGGGATGGAGCGAGGATGATGAATTCGGGAGTAGTGACGAAAGCGACGACGAGGCTGTCGGTAACACGATTCCAGCATCTGTGTGGGAGGCTGCACCTGCATGGGACGTGGCATTACTACGAGAAACGAGTTGCCAGAATGTTGAATGGGAAGTTCCTCAAAGACAAAACCAGTGGGACCCCTCCCTAAGGGGTGCTAAAGTAGAACCTAGAATCGAGTGGAATTTTGCTCCAAACCAAGACAAGCGAGTGTTATCACTCTTGGTGTGGATAGAAATCATGAAGGAGAAATTAGGGGTGTTTGGCGTGAGTGCTAGTTGATCCAATGTATGCAAGTTGACCTAAAGGCAAAAATAGCTGTGCAAGTTTCTTCGGTGTAAACAACGGGGCGCCTTGTTTACCTATGCCGATTGCCGCTCGGAACGGAATCCAGACCTACCAGCCTTCGAGTGGATAAGCTTTGACGACCTCCAACAAACAGATGATAACTTTATTCACGCCTCGGTATCGTGTTACCATCCAGATCAGCAGGTTGTTATCTTCATAATATTACCTTCTGTGACCGGGGATCGGATTGCGATGTGGAGACGCACGATAGAAATATCTCACACAGTTCAGTTAAGTTTCGACCGCGAAATCAAACTTGTAGTCGGCGAATTCAGAACGCTAGAAAAAGAAGAAGGAACAAAGAAGGAACCGCCTGGTAGTGTTATCACCCTCAAAAAGCTTCCAGGTCGACCTCGCCCCGCTCAAGAAATAAAGTTTTACCCTCCTTTGGGGGTGATACCGTCAAAGAATGGCGTCGTACGGTATAGAAGTATCATTTACCAGGTAGGGATCTTTCGTATTAAGCAAGTAATGAACTACATTATTATGACAGAGTCTATTCAATTTTCTCCACGAGGAGATCACCTCATCTCGACTTGGTGAAAATGTGAGTCTAGTTCAATCCTCTCAAGATCACACTATCTATACCAGGCCAACAGAGAATGTCTAAAATTCGTACAGCTCTACAAACGGCATCAGATACTTCAGCTTCATTAAACAATCTCCCTGCGCTGCAGCTATCCCGCTCGTACCAATATCGGGAACAGTTGATGGAGGTAATAATATCTCCATAATTTACAGGCCGTTGTTAAAGACTCCATATAGATATGCTCAGAACTAGGGATCGCGAATAATTTTTTTGTGCGAAAGGCTTTATACAGTGACGAAAAATTCATTTTTTGGATATTGCGTCAAATGATCGCTGCGAAGGACTTTGGTAGATTGAAATTACAAAAGAAAGACGCTGAAAGCTTTGCGGATCTCTTACAAACGGTAATTCCTATTATCCTCCAGGCCTAAAAGGTGCAACTAATAATCTATTTCAGACCCTTGATAAATATCAAGAAGAAGATCCGAATTTTGGCCGTGGCGCTCGACGTCTACTAGTCAAACTTTCAGAAATATCAGGGGTTATCCCAAAATCACTAATAATTCATGGCGTTACGTTATTGGAGAAGGAAGCCATTTTTGGTGGAGGTTTTGCCGACATATACATGGCTTCGTATAAAAGCAGAGACGTCGCGGTGAAACGCATGCGTGTTTTCCAGCGTGGGAAGGACCGTCATAAAATTCATAGGGTGGGTAACTTGAGCACCTTCGTAGGTAAATACCATTCAAACTTTTTTTATAGATGTTTTGCAAAGAAGCTCTTCTCTGGAGATCATTCAGACATCCGAATGTCCTTCCGTTTCTTGGTGTGGATTCCGAGACGTTTTCACCCTATCTATGCATGGTCTCTCCGTGGATGCGGTCTGGAACTATTATGAGGTATTTGTCAAACAATAAGGATGTTAGTATAAAGAAGCTGGTAAAGTTTTCTCTTTATCATATGAATTAGCATTTATGTCGATAAAGTTCAGCTTAGAGAGGTCACCCAAGGCTTGAAATACCTCCATTCTCAAAGGGTAGTCCATCGAGACCTACGTGGAGTGAGCCCCGAAATATTTCATTTCCAAGGTTACTTGATGACTCTTTACTAGAGTAACATCTTGATAAATGACGAAGGCCAAGCATGCTTAACAGATTTTGGATTAACCGTGGTGTCTGATGCGACGTTGGGGACACACACATCAAATAGCCATTGCTCAGTGAGATGGATGGCCCCTGAGCTTCATGACCCGGAGTCCTTCGGTTTTAGCCGCTTTATCCGAACGTTCGCCAGCGACATTTATGCATTCGGATGTATGTGTTTAGAGGTATTAATGATCCTTTACACATACAACACTCTGATAATTCAATTAGGTGTATACAGCTCGAGTTCCATTCGCCGATATTGCTAACGATAGTGCGGTTTTGCTTCAAGTCCTGAGGGGCGTACGTCCGCAAAGAGTAAGTGCTGAAACCGGGAGACGTATACCTGAGGACGTGTGGTTTTTAATTGAACGGTGTTGGAATCAGACGCCGTCTGATAGAATGGAAATTGGCGAGATTGTTGAAACTACGGAAAACTGGAAGTGATCGGGGTGGTAGGCAAGCTGTTGGCATGATAGGAAGTAAAATTCGGACGATGCGAATCGACAACGGTTGAATTATCAGCATATTGGGTTCAGGACGTAGAAAGTAATTCCCAAATTCTAGCATAATGTAACACTTAATAAGATTCCTCGTCGTGTCTACGGTGGTTAATGAATCAAATTTTTCGAACAAATTATTGGATACAGGTACTAGTGTTTTCTGTACACGATGTTTGCCACTCCCCTCGAGCGTTTTAATCATTGGCATTGGCTGTACTAAAAGGGTATATGAATATAAAAATGTCTTAGAAGAGTGTATAAAAGCAAGATACGTACGTAGTCATTTGTCTTGATACAAGTGAAAGGCGAGACGCAAGTCGTTGGACCCGTGTATCTAGACCCTCTATTTTGAGTTCTACTCGAAGACTTTTCGAATATGAACATACCCAATTCCACCACATTGGCCCCATTGTGGAACTGTCCCAGGGTTAGTTGTGGTTGAAGTCACGGGTGCGCTAGTGGTAGTTTTGGTCGTGGTAGTCGAGGTAGTAGTCACAGGGTTGGGGTCAGCGCAATTGAAAACAGGGGGCCCTAGAAAGCCACGTAAGAATGTATTCGTAAAGTGTCATTTTAGTATATTTACCAGGAATGGTGTAACTCGAAAGGGTCTGGTAAATATTGATCTTGATGCCGGGATCAGAACCTAGGAATGTCAGAAGTTATAAAGTGGGCATAATTCGATCGAATTACCTGAGTAGGCGCCGGGGAAGCTGACAGTAGCTGGAGATGTGCTTCCTCCTCCAGTGATTTCGAGCTGTGCGCATTCCATCTATTCGAGAGTACGTTAATGGAGCTGACCGTCATCAACTGATCGGGATTCCCTACATAGAACTGCGCTCCGGGGTAAGAACTAGCGCCATGCAAAGCTTGTAGTATTATGAGCTACTATCCTCATTCGAGTGTAGTATTAAACACACCAATCATTTCATGTCTCAAAAGATATTGGCCAGATGCGATGCAAGATGGGATAGTGAATGTGACTTTTCCCTTGTTCTGGATCATGCGGTCGACACCCCAGGTATTATCGGCTGCGTTATAGCCGTCTTGGTAGATTTTAAACCATTTCAAGCCAGTCACACTAGTCTGTGTGGCGCTAGGAATTTTAGCTCTGCATACATGTAAATTAGGGGATTTATCAGGAGGGTAGGATGGTGGCGTACAGATATGCGATGACCGGACCCTTGTGGCTGGAGTCGACTGGGTCAGATGAATCTGAGGGATTAGCGCCATCTAGCGTGTGATGCCATTCAGCAGTAACAGTTGCACCGGCTGCGACTTTGATTACGGTCTGGGATACGGGCTGATGGTATGGGTTGATTCCTCCGTTGCAAATGATATCTGACGAAAAATGATCATAAGCGTGTTGCAGTGGCGCAAGTAACAAAAATAGACACACCATTCGAGGTGACATCGCTGATCGGCTGAAATACCAATTAGCTCAAGGAAGCAGGTGCTAATAGGAATTGACTGACTCCGTCATAATCAGGGACTCGGATACCGTTCATATGACCCTGACTCACGCCATTGACATAGAGTTCCTGTTATAAAAAGACCATCAGAACCAAAAATAGCTCGAGATAATACCATAAATCTCATACTTGGAAAATAGTGTGCCCCGAGGCCGTGGCCGCAAGTACAGCTAATACCGTCGAAGAGAGAGCCGTTTTCATCGTTCCGGATCAGGTCGTGGGGAAAGAGGATGTGGAGGATGTGGGGAAAAACACCATTTTATACCCCAGCCTACGCTTGTAATAATTGGTACCTTTTCGCTTGCCCTGGCTGAAATTCACAAGGTCTCTCCAATCGAAAGGACCCGAGCGGTAAGAAGGTCATAGACGAAGATCATCACTTCCGTGGAAAATCTCGGGATAAAGCCCGGATGATTTGAGCCATTTTATTTGTTCATGTGCACCTCCACGCCCTGTTGGGGATGTAGCAACGATGAGCGATGATTTACAGAGGTTTTTCCAGAGTACCGAGAGATACGATGGGGAGGAAAGCATATGATCTCTCCCGGGGCGCAGGACACCCACTTTAGGAAGGCTGCGGACCATACATTACGCCATGATATTCGTACGCTGTTTCGGATAGACCAAGCCTCGAGAGTCCAAGATCAACAGTGGAGAGCCTTCCGGGTTCGATCGCTGTTTCTTGTATACAATAAAATGCTTAGGTTGTGTCACCAACCGGGAACGAGACGCCAGTTAAGCCGAGATGCAGCATTTACCTCAGTCATAAGTCATGGATCAAGGGAAGATATTGGCAAAAATATATGATCATTTATGTAGGACGTGATGGTTCACGCAGAAGGGGAAAAGGGGGGAGTGCTTGGACGATGCATTGTGATTTGAGGTTGATCATTGAGAGAAGTGAGAAAAATTTGAGCAAAGCGCCAAGACGACACGTGGTATGCAGGTCACGCGAGGCTCTTCGTCTTGGGGAGATGGTCGATATCACTGTGTCAAGACCCAACGCTAATTTTCGAGGATAAAGGACACAATTGCTCAAGGACTGGACTAGTACCTTGTAAATTAAGAATGTAGTCTGAATAGGCTATATGAATCATTTGCGTAGCCAGTAATTCTACATTTTTGTTGCGGTAACTTGGTAAGTTCGGGAAGGGCGAGCCTATTGGTTACTTTGCAATAGAAGCCGAGAACGCGTAGGAAATGAAAGCATATGCCCATATATACCTACCCGAGTCGGTATTGGAGTCCAAGACGACCACTTGACCTAAGACGATACTTTGCACGATCATTCTGAATACTAGTAGTTCCTAATTCTCACTAAAATGCCACCCCAGGTTCTATGGACAGTGTACATCTGCATAGCCAGGTAATACGAGCCCAGATTCTGTCCATAATTTGCTCACGATCCTAAAGGAAAGATGGAGAAATCTAAACCTTCCACTAGTAACAACTCAGTGAAACTTAACGATGAATTCCATTCCATTAGAGTGATGGTGTGAATAATCTTTCCCTAGCATAAACAGCAGAGAAACACAACAATATTGAATTAGACAACACGATAATGGCGCCGAAGATGCCCCGAGTGGTAGCAAAATGAATATCGGAAAGAAGGGAGTACACAGTTCGGATCAAAGAGTTGGTAAATAAGCCACCGGTATGAATCATTTGAGAGGAGTCCCACTGGTAATCCCGAGCCAGAGCAAATTGTTTTGTTTTGCGATTCAACGGATTACTCTTTACAGGGGCACCTAAAATCAAATCAGTTCAGCCGGTGACCCTCCACGGTATTTAAATGGGTAGGAAAACCACCCTAACAAAGAGCCTGAAAAAGTGCCTAAGCCACACCAATTAATGCTATGTATAGTCCATAGTCGCTACCACCTTCTACTATTTCAGGTCACCGGGACAAACGTCCAGGAAGGTATCGTTTTTTGCGTTTCCTCATTTGTCCTTTCGGGGTGTTTAATAGTTTGAACCGTAAGCGGAATTGGTCCAATGAGAGAAGAAAGTCAATGAAGTTCGTCCTTGGACACGACTGTTTCCAACATCAATGGTCACGCTGAACTTGCCCTACAAAATAAGTTGAGGTTTCGCGTTGTGGTGGCATTTTGCTCCACATCCGATTCCCGAGCGTGAGTCAGAACGTATTTAATATTATGTAATTATTGGTGCGTATTATCTGCTAACGTCCGAATTCCATGCCTTGACGTCCAAATACCAAGAGATGCCACCTCGACTCAATAAACGCCAGCAAAGAGAGCTTGAAGAGCTTGCGGCTTTAGGAGGTGACTCGGATCCAGAGGCATCTAGCGAAGAGGCACCAGCAACGACAAAGAGCGTCGCAACGGGATTCTCTAGTGTGCGAGACCTTTCATCTCGATTCTTAGCTAATTCCTGTGGTTTTCTCAATATTGCGTACAGTTGCTTGTAGTGGATAATATCGAGGATGATAGTGACGATGAAGGGTTAGTGAAGTCTGCCAAGTCACGCAAGGTCGGCATTCTAACACTCCGAGATTCATCAGCTCAACGGGATACACTAGTAGAAGAAGAAGAAAAAGAAAGTGCCAATTCCTGAGGCAGTCGGGGGCACACCGCCTCCCGGAACTCCGAAGTCAACGAGAACCACCCCTTCTGTCGCGACACCCCCCGTGAGGAACGAAAAAAAGGCATTGAAGAAGGCGAAGGCAAAGGAGAAGAAAGCGGTGAATGATGAACTGGAAAAAGCGCTCGCAGAGCTCTCAATGAAGTACGTCCCCTCATAATGCGACCTATAAAACCTAGAATATTCCTTATTTGATTGTTGGCCAGATATCCTGAACCGCCAATGTCGACAACTAATGGCCCTAATATTCAATCATTAGCAAATCTACTCGCTGTTTCCTTAGCCCACTTGGACAGTGAAGCAGAAATGCGTAAATTCTTTGGAGCCAAAGTTGTGCAAGCCAACAAATCAGGGCTATCGGGTGCATCTGGGTCGTCTTCAAGGAGGCAAGTTGCGCAACGGTCCAATCTGACCCGCCCTCAGTCTACTTGGTGGCCCGCTAATCAACGTGAAGGGTTATCAATTCGGCCATTGACAGATGAAGAGTTGGAGTTAAAAGGTCAGAGACGCTCGGATGAGAAGTGGTGGACAGTGGACTTCAGTAAGCGATATAAAAGTGCAACAAAGGCGTTTATTCGGAGTGTCATGGCTGGTGGTACGCGGAATATTCCTCGTCTGTACCATGATTATTCAATTTCTTTCTAGACCCGGAAGCGTTTTGGGAGATTCTGCGCAAGTTACCTTGGCACGCAGATACATTACTGCAGATGTCAGAGGTGTATAGGCATCGGGAAGGTGGGTTTACTTGTACCCCCATTGCTCAACCCTGTTGACTCTGCGTAAATTAAGAATATGCCCAATCAGTCGATTTTGTCGATCGTGCGATTTTCACTTATGAAAGAGCATTTATCGGGGCATTCAACTTCACAAGCGGCACGAACCGTCTTGATTTCGATCATGTGGAAAACAGACCTTTCTTCTTAGCGATCCATAGACAAATCACGTATGCTCATTTCCCAAGCAAGCTCGTCGACTGGCTAATCAAAACATAGAGACCTGCAGCGTAGAGGTTGCGTGAGGGCTGCTTTTGAATTTGGCCGACTTCTATATGCATTAGATCCATGGAACGATCCGCATGGTGTGTTGTATCACCTTGATCAGCTCGCATTAAAAGCTGGCATGAACCAATGGCTTCTCGATATATATGACCTCTTTGCAAAACAGCGTGCTCATCAAGCACAGATGAAAAACTCGGCGGATGCGCGTATGGATCCCAGCGTCCTTCCAGGATGGTTATATGCGAGAGCATTAGCTTTAAGGAATCTCGAAAATGCTAAAAAGGACACTGTGGGTATAGATTTTATTTGTTGCCTTGCGTCGTTGCTCAAACTTAACCAGGATCATACAGCGAGTAATCAGGCACTAAAAGAAGCGGTGACTTCATATCCCATGGTTGTTCCTCTATTGGCAGATAAAATAGATGCGTCGTTGTCAACAGCGATCAGATCTCATCGTGACTTTAGGATCGAAACAGACGGAAGGCAAGGACATTTCATGTAATATTTAACTCTTTATGCTAAGCCGAAATTTAGCTCCCTCGGAGTCCCAGCCTCTGTCATTCACTTGCTGTCTCACCTCTATGTTCAACGATCATTTAGTATATGGAAAGAATCCAGTCATGTTTTCTGGTTCACCACCACCGTCACAAGTGTATTCTCGTCTCTACCATCTACACTGCCTGTGACAACTCAGCGCGAACACCTTACGGCTCTTCTGGCTCACGAAAACATTCGCTATTCGGCATATCGGCATATCGTAGTTCTCGAGGGAACCTATCAACGCTTATTCGCTTTCATGCCTCGAACAATAGGAAACGCAAAGGGACTGGCCTGTGACCCGTTACCTCCTCTTACCTCTGTCACGAACTATGATGATGACTTTTTCCAGGGCACCGGAGAGTTGGTAGATCCGGCATTAGCATCCAGGCGCCAACGCGCAGCCCTCCAGAGGAGGATGGAGCAAGCCATACCAGATGCCGCTTTTCGTCAACAATTCCAGGTCGGTCAATCGGCTCTTCAGGGATGTACAGGATATTTATGCGTCGTATCATATAGGCTTTTTTCGAAGCGCACCCACAGCTCGCTGAACAGTTCCCGGGTGGGATTCTCCAATTTATGCAGATGATAAATCAGCTCCCTCCAGAGGCGGTCGAAGATATCTTGCTTGGAGCAGGGGCCGGAATGTTCGGAGCGCCTGGTGACGGAGCTATACCCGGACATGGTGAAATGCCGGGACAGATGCCAGGCTTCGAAGGACAAATGCGAGAAGAAGTGCCTGGGCATGAGAACCCTGATCCGTTTAATCAGAATAACGAGTGGGACGACGATATGGGCGAAGACGAAGACGAAGACGAGGACGAGGACGAGGAAGACGTTTCAGTACGTTTTGTCTTTCCATTCCACTGTTCGGACCTGATCCCTATCGTCATTTATAAGCCTATGCCTCGCATCCTAAGGAACATCTTGGGTCGTTTTTGGGGCAGAGCACCAGTCGCTGACAGCTCCTCTGATGACGATGACGATAACGACGTACCCAGAGCTCCAGTTGATGACACTGGAGTCGATTAAAATTCTACCTATACAACACAACAACCTTGCAGCCTTCTGTATTATAAATTTTTTTCCTAGATACACTCTGCCCAGATTAAGATATGAGGTACTCTCCAAGTTGTCCAAATAAGGAGCCAAATCTGCCTCGACAATTTTATTAACGTTGCCTACAAAAGAACAGTCCGTACCACAAGACTTAGGTTGATTAATGGAGCTCAGGAAAACGTAAGTCGCTTATATCCACATTATATTCTAACCACCACGACAGTTTCTCCGCAAAACCCCTAACACGCGATAGCCCTGTTAAATATCTGCATCGTGTCAAACAGCACCCTCGTATTCCATTCCGGTTGTCGTAATGGTATCTTGTGAACGCCGGTATATCCGATGAAGATGGTTCTTCCCTTGGCGATAAAAAGTTCATACTACCTCAATTACCTGAAGTGTTCCTCACCCCATTTACTATTGGGGTTTTCAATATCTATGATCAGTAAGCCAACCCCATTGTACTTCGCCCATGCTCATTTCCACAACAAAGAAGGTTTGCCCACATTTTGATCATCCATCATCAAGAACAGTTTTGAAGGACATCACTTTATTGCGACTCCTATCCTTCTTTTTAGATCGGTCCTTATTGCCGAGACTCGGAGCCGGATGCCACAAAGGCACTGAGCGAAGAACTATTCGTGAGTTGATGGCGAAAACGTTGGGCGCCCAAGCTCAGCCCGGTTTGAACGGAGAGCGCTAGCTACATTGGTCTTTCGATACTCCTAGTGGTTAAGCGTCAGGAACCTCTGACACATCCTTGACCACGTGAAATATTCACCTTCTCTAAAAATTTGGGGCGAATATGACTAAAGGAGAGGTGATACTTATGCAAGTCAGCCAACTGGGCTTGGTTAATTTGACTGAGGTAAGTAACCCGACCGTTCTGGAGTGCCGAGACTTGTCCACCATTCCAAATAGTAAAAATATCTGAGTAAGGATCTCGTTAATCAAACTAATGTTTGGGACACAAAGAAACGATCAACGACGAAAAAATAGGCTCAAGCTTTTATTCTCAAACCCCCAAGTTGGAGTCGTCGTCTAAGGATACAATTTGCGGTATTATTCAATACCAACGGAGAAATAATGAATACTCAACGCATGTTTCGATAGGTTATCTAGCGGACTTTGTCAAGGGTCTGATTTTCTACAATTTGTATAGGTCTTACTGGCCATCACCCGCCTTGTTCAAGATAGTGCACTGGTCATTGCGATACAAGGCCTAGTTCCCTTATTCTGGCCGTCAAGCCGGTGAATGTCAAATGAACTTTCAAATCGAGCTCCTACCCACTTACTCTTTATTTACATCAAAATTGATCTAGGTTATTGTCAACTCAATCCCGGTCGTATGCAAATGGGGCATCCAGGAGGCCTAAAAACATCCTGGTTAGTGCCGACAGAGTTCCATCAAGCCTAAGTGAGGCGGGCGAAAGGCGCTTCGCGATTTTTGTCCGACAGGAATCTTGTGGCCCACAACATGCTGCCTTATTCTTCTAACTGAACATGGTACAGTTCCCATCCTCGCTCCACTCTGATAGATTCTGTGGCGTATACTCAAAGTATAAAATCCACCAATATCCACCGTCTTAGTTCATTCCAAACTAATCATTTCTGATGCTATTCATCTGCGCTGGAGTTCTTGCTTTCTGCATTATTTGGTATGCTGGCCACAGGATAGTTCATCGAGAAAATCTCCCCCCTGGGCCGGCACCTTTGCCTTTCTTCGGAAACCTCTTTCAACTTGATCGTATTGCTCCCTGGGAAACGTTCCTAAGATGGGGTAGAGAATATGGTATGTCATTCACATGTTTTACTTGGGTGGTACTTAAAATTTTGGCAAGGCGACTTCAATCATCTCAACATTCTGGGGCGTGATATCCTCATGATTAATTCGAGGTCACTGGCCACCGAACTCATGGACAAGCGTTCTAGCATATATTCCGATCGACCAGATCTCGCTATGGTTCAGCTTACAGGATGGAATCACAACTTAGCATTCCTTCGCTATCACGATCCTAGATGGCGGAAATATCGACGTCTAATTCACGCAGGACTGGGTCCGGCTTCTGCTTCCAGGATACATACAATACTTTTAACTGAATGCGACCGTCTTCTCACCCGCCTCCCAAATAGTGCTGGGGATTACAAGAGTCGGTTTATGAGGTTCGTGATTCCGACGTCGACAACAACAACACCTGATCTCTGGAAAGATATGCTATGCATAGTAACTTGGAACACTTACTCAGCCTGTCTAACAAAGAGGAATACGAAAATATCACGAGCTACAGCTCACTGGCTGTCGATTCCATATCCACCTATTTGTTCTTCGGCTCCCAGATTCTATTTGCGATTCCCGCATGTAAGTTGAGGATCGTATGGTCGAAGAATATTCTCAATAATGTCATCTTAGTGAAATATCTTCCCTCCTGGTTCCCAGGTGCTGGCTTCAAAAAATTTACTGATGAACAAAACCACTTGACAGCGCGTATACGTAACGAACCTTACCATCTGGTAAAAACACAGATGGTCAGTGGATTTATCCCATCCTGCTCGACTTCGAGGCATTAAACAAAGATATTCCTCCACACTTTACAGGCGACGGAGAAACATTCACCATCTTGGTTGGCCGATATAATTGAAAACACAGTAATCGGAAGTCAGTCAAAAATGTCTGAGGATGACGTTAAGGCCAGTGTAGGAACCATGATTACAGGTGAATACTCCGATCATTTATTCCTGTAAATTTTTTATTTACTTTGATGCAGGTAGTGGCGAGACCGTACGTCAACAGATTAAGGAAAATTAAACAGGTGGATTGATGATTAATTAGACCTCGTCCGCCCTTCAAACACTTCTGCTTGCCCTTCTCTTGCATCCTGACATTCAACCCCGCGCACAAGCCGAAATTGATCGTGTAGTTGGCCCTCACAGACTACCAACTTTTGAGGACCAAAGTAGTTTGCCCTATGTGACTGCTGTTTGCCGTGAAAGTTTAAGATGGCATTGCCCGGTCCCATTGAGTACGTCATTAAATGGTGCTAATACTAAAGCTTATTCATACCTTATTTTCTTTCCGTCCCCAGCGGCCCACGCGACCTCTGATTCTGATTTATATCAAGGCTTCGAAATTCCTGCAGGTTCGTAATGACCCTTCCTAACTAATTGTACCTAACCTTTAACAATGTGACACAGGCACAACGATAGGCCTGAATATATGGTAATACCCAACCCGTTTACCGTTGCCTTTATTTCAACTTCCTTTACAGGGCTATGTCTCGAGACCCCAACAAATTCGTGGATGCGGATAAATTCATCCCAGAGCGTTTTCTCACTGAAGATGGAAAGCTCTCCGAAGACGAGACTAATTTTCTCTGGGGATTTGGCAGAAGGTAGGCGCCTATCTTGATGCTGCGATATTTATGATGCCTAATAATAATATGTGTAGATTGTGCCCTGGGAGAGGCTTCGCCGAGGCGGCTATCTGGATTTTCGCGGCTCGCCTTCTTGCCGTTTTCAATGTCAAGAAAGCCCGGGACTCTGCTGGCGCAGAAATCGGGATCAAGGAAGAGTTTATGAATGATGGTTTATTTTTGTATGGACACCTCTCATCTCTGGAATATCATTAACTTTGTCTTTTTGCAGGGTACCCGTTCCGTTCCAGTGTGAATTGAAGTACAGATCCGATGAAAGCCAGCGTCTATTAGAATCTAGCATAGGGTGACTTTGTGTCGCCCATCGGTTCATGGACATGGATAGATATGATAAATCACGATTTAGGACCTATTGTTACGATAACGAGTGTCGTTGATTTGTGGAGTTTGTACGCTTTCGGACAACTACTTCATTTCTAGGATTGATCTGGGTGCTAACGGAAGTATCCGAGAGCCCGCTTAAGTAAGGATCATGTGATCTTTTATTCGTTCAACATGGGAACTCGGACTGGCCTTTTGTTTTTGAACCCCAACTTCCCTTTCCACTCCCATCTACATAGCTGTTTTATATTATGCATGGCACCTTTAAGCACATGAATACGCTCCTGCTATTAAACCAATCGCACCAAAGGAGTCGAGGACCACTCTTTTTGGGATTCTACACGGGTATTACGGACGTTTTTTTGGATTTCAATGGGACCTAGTATGTGTTTTAATCAGCCTATTCAATTGAATCGACTAGTTCCATTATCAAGAAACCTCTTTCCGGATCCCGAACCAAGCCCTTATGGTGAGGAGTGGATAATTTAGCGGAATTTTTTTGGGGCGATGTTGTCTTTATTTTAACTTCGTTCGAAGTTATGGTTAATTGCTTGGACCTCGCGCTCGTACGGTGCTCTTATAAACCCAAATGGAAAGGTATAGGGGGAGCCCACTAGACTTTTACAGAGCTAGACACTTTGAGTGTCGTTTCCCCATCCATTACACTAATTTTGGGTTCATTGAAGTTATTTTTATTTACATTTCATGACGGTCGAGATCAGTCTCGAACCCGGGGTTCCAGCTGGATACTTGCAAGCACCAAACGAAGGGAAGGGTGTTATACTCTATAAGGTCTACACAGATTCCACGATTTCGTCGAAATTTTGAAGGTGTTCTTTTAAGATAATTTATTCTCGAGATTGTTGATTTAAACTACCGTACTATTGTGAGTGTATTCAAATTACCAGCTGGGGAATTTTACTGATATCTAGACGTGACAACATGTCTTTCAAGGCTATCTTGCTACAACCATCACAATCTTTACGCTCTCAGAAAGTTGTAGTGGTTGACGTTGACCTTTCAACCATCATCAACTGTTCGGGCTATATAATATTGGCCAAGTCTAGAGGTCATGGAGACGACTTGTGGGTGTGCAAACAGCCGATTCTCTCATCAGATTGGACGAGCTCCGAATGACAATCTCTTATCGGTACACTAATCGTTTCGAGAATCTATGGGCAGGTTTAGTTGAACTTTTCGAAAGCTAGGAACCTACAATAGTGCCTTTGCCTAAATATAGGTATCCCTCCGCGCTAAAACCCACCTGTCGAACAAGTGTCATTAAGCCTGCTTCTTCGATCATACACCGTATGATTGATCAATTATTGACATCGCTATCTTTTTACGGCGACACCGGAATGTCATCAGTCCGTGTCATGGAATTTTGCGATTGTCTTTGTATGATGCGCTGGCATACATTCTTTCTTTGAACTGCGTTCATCACATGCCGTATGTCTCATTCGCGACAGCCATCCCTCGAAACTGATTTACTCGCTATGCCTATAGGGCGACCATCTAGAGATGAACACAATTTTCTACGAAACATATCCTGTGTGGGTAGAAATGTCAAAACAAAGGACGCACACGTTGGTCAATGACAAAGTCACGTCAATACCCAAATATATACCTATCTCTGTGAACGTTAAATGTAACACGCGAAGTTGGGGCGTAATGGATGATGGGTGATCCTCCGAATGCTTTTAAAAGAGCCTTGTGTCTATGTCCGCGAGGGATCCGACATCCCTCTCTTCATAACATTTCCAACTCCAAGCCTTCAAAATGGGAGAGATGAACGCCGCTCAACTGCATTATGTAGAAGTCATGTGTGAATCCCTGTTGCACGGTTTGTTTTATCTTCCGAACGTCCGGCCGCGGGCTTAATCATCTCTCAGGGGCATTCACCGTGCTCATCGCGGTCGTCGTATGGTTGCTCATGTGCGGAACGCCATATGTGCCCTTCCCTTGTTCTACGCTTACCTCTAATAATTTTTTAGGCAACCGCGGCAGATGCCCAAAGTCCATAAGTTCATGTTTGGTGCAGGTATCATTATGTGGATGCTCTCATCAGCTCACTTGGGGCTTGTGATCCAACAAGTCACCAACGTCGAGACGCCCCTTCGTAATGCGCAAGCACAGGTATCAATTGCCACCATTCAGGTAAACCCGATAATAGAGTTAGCTTTACTCTTGCGCATGCTCATTTCTATTTAGCTTCTGATTGGTGACATGATTTTACTGTGGCGTGTCTGGACCGTGTGGGGCCGGAACGTCTGGATTACCATCATACCGCTCTTACTGGTGCTTGCGGCGGCGGGTATGATCACAGCATCATTTTGGGCGTCAAATTACTGATGTAAACTCCAGGTGTCAGGTTCGCTGTCGTTGCGAGCATAGCTGGTGTATTGAAATTTGCTTCTGATCAATCAACCGCCATAATTGTGGCCAATACCCTCTTGTGCACACTCTTAATTGCTGGGAGAATATGGTGAACCTTCTGGTATTTTTCGTACGATCTTTGTAATGGCTGACGTACTGCGTCGTAGGTATCTGCAGTGGCGTATGAACAAATTGCTTGGTCATGCACCGTCTGAGAAGTCGAAAAGCGCATACCGGGGTGTTTTGATGTTGATCATCGAGTCCGGGCTCCTATACGCTCTCATAATGGTAAGCACGCGAGTCCATTCACCTTTGACACAAAATCATGATTGGGTCCCGGAACACTAGCTTCTTAGCCTTATCCTCGACGACGTCCACAGCGAAGGGATACACACTGTCCTTGATATGCAAATCCCGATAATCGTAAGCTCGCTCTCTGCATTCCCTCAGCAGTGCTAATAGCGATACACAAGGGCATTTTACCCACACTGATTGTGCTTGTTGTCCATTTCGATCTCGTGCCTGGTACTAACGCCACGGAGAAATACCATGCAGCGATGGTGTCGAGCCAGTTCCGCGCAACATCGGGAAACGCTCCAACAGTGTCGGCTACGATTGGGTCATGGCGCGCAGCTGAGGCCTCAACCGGCCAGGCATCGACGCTGGACGATGGGCTGGAACTTAAGCACACCCTTAAGGGGAAAAGAAATATTTCGAGTGACTATCCTGACTCAGAGGGGATGGTGTGATTTCAATGGGGGTAGGAATATGTATTCTGAGAATTATTTATATCAAAGGACCTTCGGTATTTATCTCACTCGTGGAGAAGGGTCGTATATTTGTGTAAATGTGGATGGTAGAAATTTTGCATAAGTTTCCTGAGGGAGCTATGTTACGTGCATTGGTGTGTATGTGAACCTATAAGGGTGTGGTCAGAAGTTACGACACTTACATTCTAAAATGTGATCAGAAATATGTGCTCATTTCGTATCAGCAACATAATTACTTCAAAGACATCAAGCGCAAGAAATTTACTGACGGTACCTCCAACGTCCTTTCCTCCCTATCCCCTCTAACTTGAGATATAATATCTTAATTGACCCCACTCATCTGCATTCTACGCTCTCTTATAAAGACCCCTTGACGTCCTCGCCCGTCCTGTGAGTCATCCTCGCCCATTTCCCCGAACCGCTTCTTCAGTGGCGTTTCCCCATACCCTGATACGCCGTTCTCTTCACAGCTATCAAACATATACTCAAACTCTTTGCGAGGAGTGGGGGGAGGTCTAATTATCGGATGCCTCGATTTTGATGTCAAAACAAGTGATCTCAGCTGGCCCAGGGGCCTTTCACCACACCCCTGACCAACTTTGATGTCCACTCAATCACCCGTGCTCCCTAAAGATAGCTTTGGGAACGTTTTCCTGCCAAGCCAGGGTCGGAGGAACCTCTCAATTACATTGTTTTCCAAGATTGGTTTTTGGAGTCAGCAGGCTTGAGATCAATGGTCATACGTGTCGGGAAATGTGTCATCGCGAATCTGTTCCTAGTGTCCTATTCAAATGCTGACCTAGGCCTTAGTCTTTGGCACCATGTTCACATACGACACTGGATTGTTCCATTCTACACGGAATTGCCATCGCTGCTACGTCTACTTTATAGCAGTGTAACACGTCCATTCCTCAATATAAAACCTATTCGATTCAACGCATCAAAAATCACCCGCCAGTTACACCGGAGATAGATCCCTATAGAACTTTTTCTAGAAAAAAGAATATTGCGCACTAGCGAATCTGTTAATACTCACCACATACTCAAAGTAATAAATTAAATTTAACATAAATTCCCTCAATATATAAAAATTATCACTAACATTTCTACCATCGGTTTTCGCACCCATCCAAGTGCCCATACTCAACTAGGTCTCTTGGAAATGCACTTCGTAGCTGCTCTTTTTTCTATCATTGCCATCGCGGTCCCTGTAGTTGGGGGCCCTTCCTCATTTCGAGCTGTCGAGAAATTCGGCGGAGAAACTACTAGAATATTTATTGTCACACTCAAGGAAGGAGCATATAAGTCCTCGATTGTAAAAGGCTCGAGACAGATGCTGTCATTCATGATCGGTCTATTGTGAACAGATTTGCTGGTATGCCGGTTCTTATCAAGTAAAATCCCTATCGTTATTAGTTACATACTACTATCTTTTTTGATATAGCTAGCCTCGACACCAATGCTGTCGATCTGCTACGTGCTCCCCCCGACGTCGAATTGATTTCCGAGGATGGTATTATGCACACAATGTCTACTCAGCGAATATTAATGGATTACCACACCGCTACCACCAATTTGATCCCTTCTAGAACCGATTCTCCTTGGGGTATTGCACGACTAAGTTCATCAACAAAGCTCCCCAACCAAAACGCGAAGTGAGCAGAATTTAATCAACGATAATGAAAAGCTGTTCTGATACCATTCAGTGCCCCTGATTTCTCCTACACCTTTTATGTATCTGGGGGCTCTGATTACGGTAGACATCTACATTATTGGTAAGTGAATAACTGGTACACGGGTCGCTTATGCTGAGATATAGAGCAGATACTGGTGCGTTGTTACTCCCCGCTAGTTAACGTTAGTTTAGAAGTGGAGGTAGGTATTTTCGCGGCTCATGTAAGTTTAATCCTCAGCCTTTCGCGGCGCTGAACATGTACCTTTTACCTAGTCACAGTCAGGTGGTTGCGCTCGATGGGGAGCAACCTTTGGAGGATACTAATCTGTCCACCTTCTTCGGCGCCCTTCACCCTAGCTAAAACAGAGAATCAGTGCTGATGGTAATGGTCACGGTACCCACTGCGCGCAAGTTATAATTATACTAAATCTAATCCAGCACTGACCCAAGCAAATTCAGCGGAATGGCCGCCGGTAGTCAGTTTGGTGTGGCCAAGGTAATTGATTTATTCCCTCCAAGAAATGCGAAACGCCTAAGAACGCATCGCACAGAACGCCGAAATCATTGCTGTCAAAGTTCTCAGTGATGCCGGGTGAGTTAAAAACATGAATGTTGGGGGGGTGGCATCCTAAAGTTCTACCCAGGTCCGGCAGTGTTTCGGACATGTAAGTTTATTTGAAGTTTTATGCTAACCTTTGCAGATATAACGAACCAATAGTGTATCCGGTCTCAACTTCGTACTTTCCTAGCTCGCACATCTGGTCGTCCTTCCGTTGCTTCTATGTCTCTCGGTGGAGGCGTTTCGACGGCTTTGGATTATGTTGTCGCCCCGGTATACCATCTGAGCTCCCGAAGAGAACCAGCATTATAACACTATCCCAGTAGCTCAATTACAGTGGTGTACACGTCGTGGTATGATGGGTCTTCTCCGCCAAGTTCCGCTTTGTCCTCCCCGGGACTCACTGCGCATTACAGGTCGCCGCTAGAGCAGGGTCTCCCGCCACGGCCCCCAGCGCTGTCACCGTCGGAGCGAGCACTATTGCTGATGCATCCGTGGTCTTCTCCGGGTTTGCCTCCATTATTGATATTTTTGTCCCCGGGCAAAATATCATTAGCTCTTGGATCGATAGCTCGACTGTGAGGATTCCAAACTTTTTCAACCAGGTTATTTGGAAAGCATAGACGGCTGTAAGTTACCATATATACATAGCATCCGAAGACCGCTTTGACCAAACCACGAACAGGATGTTCCACTAAAAACCCTGGAGGAATGGCATAAAGGACCTCTGATATTGGCATCCGTATTCCACAAACACGGTAACACTTAATTGTTAGAGCAAAAACTAGAGACGTACTTTCAGATTGTACCTGAAGGATGTGCGGTATTAGTGGGTCCCCACTCCGGGACCAGGCGGGCGTAGCGTTGAAAGGCTGAGTAGGTGTACATGGGGTGTATGGACAGGGACGGGAACAGAGTAAAATTGGAGCGGGGTCTACTAGTAAATGTAAAGGCTCGTCTGCGATAGATGCTGGGATCTCTCCTTTGGTTCAGAGTAGTTTGTTGGTTCCGGAGTTGGCGTGACCATCAAGTTTATTCTAATCGGTGTGGGTGGGTGCTAGTGCGGGGTATTCCCACTAGATCGCTCCTGGGTGACTTGAGGTTTTTTAATTGTCAAGATTAGATTTTCTTGTGGGGGTTGGTGTGTAGTAAAGAGTGCGCTTTTTAAATTTGATGGTTTACATAGTGTGATGGTGTGTTGCTCCCACTCTTCGTCGCATGGGTTGTGCGCGTCAAGCCTTGACAATGGTAAGGTAAAAAAATGGGTCGGACATCAAAATTTTGCTGATAGCAATCAAGTAGCGTTAGAACTCCGCCTTAAAAATTTGAACTAGTCCCTACAAGTCCTTTTTCTCGTCATTTGAGGTTTAATATTTCGAATGAGGACTAGGTCTTATTTGCCCCATGATCATTCATGACCCCGGGTTAAACGTACCGACCAACTCGGGGCACTGGCCAATCTTCAAACGATACAAAATATGCATCCCCTATGATCACTGATTCATGTTCCAACCGCGCCATCATGTCTAGCTCGGAGGTCACTTCTGCTTCTATGCGCCTATTGACACTAAATCTCGTATCTGGCACAACATATACGACCTTTTACGGTATGTTCTCTTGACCCACCACGCTTTTCTGAGACTAACTTGAGATGATCACTCTGTTAGGGATAACCATGCTCCTCTACGCACGGGCCGCAGTATTATTCGGGTTCGTGGGATTCTCATGTATGGCGAAAATACAATAAGTTCTCCTCAGGAGACGGAAACAAACGAGCCTCACTCAACTATGGATGTTTCTGATCAGTACCACGGGTTTCCTAGTTGCCACGATTAACGAAGCGATGCTAATTGTCTTTAACTACTTCGGCTTTCAAGTTGCACTGGATCCAGCGCCGCAGGTAATCCAGGGTCTGAGAACAACATTATACAGATCGAGTGTCGTGCTCTTGTGGACGGAAAGTACTCTTGTAAGATGTTAAATTTATCCAACTCTCAGCACTCGGACAAGGTATTCCAGATTATGACAACGGATATTGTCATACTATGGAGGGCAGTTGTGCTCCTACATGATAGACGCTGGAAATTCATGATTATCACTGTCACCTCCTTATTATTTTTTATGTTCATAGGTTCGTTGAGACGAGACTTCACAATGGTATCCATCATTCTTACATCTTTGATTAAAAGTAACTCTTGCTTTGGCCACATCGCCCGCATTGGAGGATGCCCACATTCCCTTCAAAACTGCGATTGATCTGGTCAACGCTAGATACATTATATCTTTCGTGATAAATGTTATAGCCACTGCAACAATCGGCTACGTTTATTGGTGCCGATTCTCCAACTAGGGTTGTTGACCTAATAGCTCACACCCACGGCAGGATTCATAGAAAAAACATGGCTGTAGGATTTCCGAACCATCGCCAGAGGCCAACGAAAGCCGAGAGGATTTTAATAATCCTTGTAGAATCTGGAGTTGTGTTCTGCGTTCTGCAGGTAAATTATCAACATCTTTCATGGAAGGTAGTGACGAGAAGTTATCCTTAGTTCGTCAATTTCATATTCCAATTTCTGACACTTTCTCCCTATGTCTCCCAAATCATATGGTCTAGCTATCTTGGATTTGTAGTAAGATTACCTCGCCTGTTTTACTTTGGGATTCTCACATTTTCCAGTCGGTGTATCCGACTGCAGTGATAGCTTTAGTAGACACCAAAAATACCCTGGACGCGATTTACCCAAACAGTAGCTTGTTAGATATTAGCGTTGGCGAAGACAGTCATCATGCGGACACACTCCGATTTGCCACGCCTGACAACTCAATTAGCCAGATATCGACTCCTAGGGCGAGTAGCAAAGAACGAGAAGATAAGTGGGTATTATAACGTGTAGATATTATAAAGATTTAGCGCCTTGAGTTTCAATGGCATGATCGGGAGTCATATTGCTTCAGTATTTATACCGTTCATCAACATTAAAAGAGGAAGCTGAACAGATCATCTGTTTTCCACCCAGACCTTACATATGGGGTTGTAGGAACAGTATATCGGCCTGGGGTTGAGAAAGACAGCGCCAAGAAAGTCCAAAGCATCGCCCCGAAAGCAATGAAGTGATCGCATGGGCTCGCGCCACTTTAAGTTATTATTAATGTAACAGGATGGCCTTATCAGAGGAGGACCACGAAAATTCTGTCTCGGTGGGGTTGATAAAATGGGTTCTCATTACTTCGAACTCGGAACTGATACGTTACGCTTAGGGTACAGAAATACCAGTATGTTTTACTGTTACCAATGAATCAGTGCCGTGATAACCTTATGAAAAGGTTAAGTATGATGGCTTCATCCCTTCTGACACAGCAATTAGAAGGAAATAATGTGTTTATCGCTACAGGATTTGATCCCTCCGATGATCGGTTGTAATTTGTTGAAATCGATAACGAGTGCATATATCACCAAATCAATGATGGATCCAGATGGTAGAATCTACCAGATGAGCGAGAAATCAAAAGCGTGACAGGCGTTATAAAAAGCACGTACTCTCAATGGCATCAGGACTATACCACCAATGGCTGATTCGAACCCTCTTTCCACCCGGGTTTTAGGAGCTCTCGCTGGGAGTGCACAAGCCGCCTTCTTCTATGGTAAGCATTTTTTTTTCAGATTTACGTTGTGTTTCTGACTCGAAAAAATCGGCCACTAGGAGTATCCACTCTTCTTTACGCAAGGGCCGCAGTAATATATAGGCTCGTGGATTTAATTTGTACGGTGACAATATAATAACTTATATGTTTAGGCAACGGAAAAAGCGAAATTTGGCTCAATTCTGGATGTTCCTGATCAGCACCGCTAGCTTCCTAACCACCACCATACATATGGCCGTTATGTTTCGGTTTCTTTATTTTCATTTTCAAGTCGAACTTGGTCTACTGGCTCAGGACCAAATACTACTGAATCCAGAGATTCTTCTCAGAATTCCAAGATTGACTATCATGCTATGGTGGACGGAGAGTGCTCTTGTAAGAGATATCGAATCTCACCCGGTTCGTTTACATTTAAACAAAATACCCCAGATTGTCATAAGTGATGTTGTTGTTATATGGAGAGCAGTTGCGCTCCTACGCAATAGACGACGGAAGATCATGATTTTCGGTGCCAGTGCATTGTTATTAATTACATTCATAGGTTTGTTGGAATTATTTCAAACAATCTTGCTTACCGTCCTTACAATTTTATTTACAAGTTACGACCAGTCTCTGCACACTCACGGTTGCTTTACCCCTGGTATTGACGGGACATGTTCCCGTTTATCCTGCACAGCTTATTTTCGATATAAGATATTTGGCATCTCTCGCGATGAATATAGTCGCCACCACAACTATAAGTTGTGTCTATTGGTATATATTCTCTTAGGCCTTACTAATTGAATTACTGACAGTTTACGTGGTCCACGCGGTAGGGCCCACAAGAGAATTGTGGCTGTGGGACTTCCGAGACATCACCGAACGAAAGCAGAGAAGGTTCTGATACTCCTGATAGAATCTGGAGTCGTGTTCTGCATACTTCAGGTATCACCTTACTTCAGTCAAAATGAAAACCAATTGATTGGATGCTATCATCTAGGTTATAAATTTTCTATTGCAACACTTTGTGCCTGGTGACCCCAACTCCCCCACCATCGCGTGGTGTTTATACATTGGATTTGTGGTAAGCTTACAGCATTGCTCGATGATCCTAAATTCTCACTTGTTATGTTTGCGGCTTGCCAGTCCATGTATCCCACCGTAGTGGTTGTTTTAATAGATACTAACAATACGCTGGATGCAATGGCTTCGATTAGCATCCCTGAACTGGATTTGGGTATGAGCGTTGGTGAGGACGATCACAATGTGGACACATTCCGTTTGGCTCTTTTGGATGGCCCGACAAATCGAAAAATGGTCTCCAATGGAGGCAGCAATGAGTCAAACTGAGGTAAACATTCGTGTTTTTGAGATAAAATCGTGCTTCCTGAAATCTTGAATAAGTCCCGAGATGCTACGTGCTCCGTTCATTGAAGGCCGCTTCACCCGGCTCATGGCCTCAGACAGGGTCACGCACAACATTGCGCGTGATATTCTATACACCGAATAGAAACTGTCAATTTCATTTCGATTTCAACGCATCAACTTTGACGAGATTCATTCGTCGTTCTTCCTACTTCCATCAAGACTCGTTTGCCGCTCGATGTGGATTTATCCCCAGATGTTAGCAGTCCAAGCCAACAACTACTCCCAATGTATTCATCGAATATATCATGCAGGCGGCACCCGTGCGATAGCTTAGCACTAACATAATCACCGCGGAAGGATACATGGAATGAGTAAATATCGCCACGAGATCCTGGGGACTCGTCCGGACCCATCACTACAAACCCCTCCCTCAACACTCGGCATCTCACGATGCCGGCACACCATTATTTTCGTGTAGCCGTTCCCACGCATGTGCCTTGCTTTACGCCTGTATATGCTAGTGCAACAAGGCTGGGGCGGGGATTGGAGGGATATAAGGAGTGAAAGAGGGGTGAGGTTTCTGCGGTGTAGAGCGGTGGGACATGGTACAGTCAATCAAGCCTGACAATAATGGATTTTCATGTTTGTTACAATCCCCATATGCGTGCGTATCTTGGGGCACGTCCGCGAGTCTAACAATAATGAGCATGTTTAAGTAATAAAAATCATTCGCTTACAATAACAAAGACGTTTGGGAGTCTCAATCCTGCCCGCAAATCTTTAAAAGGCTCATCAGAGCTCCCTTCTTCCAGATACAACTCGACAGTCAATTTCGCCTCTGCCTGGAAACTGCTCAAAAGGGCAATTCCTTGCCTCCATGACTCGGCCGCAGTCTTATCCATGCGGAAGGGCTGATAGAATATCTGGCAAACAACTGTCTCTAGTCGTTCGAGTGATGGCTCGAGCAAGTCAAATAACATTCGTACTTCATGCTCAAGTTGTTCTGCCTGAATATTTACGCGAAACGAGAGGAGAGAAGTAAAATGCTTCAGAATGTCCTTTGGCTCTCTTCTAGGGAGGCTAGTGCTACCTAAGTGGAGGCGGTCAAGGGTGAGTTCCACAGTGGTCTTTCCGAAAAGGCTCAGGAACTCTACGTGTTGTGGTGTAAAGGCAGACGGCTCAACGAGCGTGAGACTCCTGACGGATTTGATTTCAATGGATTTTCGGGCCAACGCCACAAGTGTATCTTCGTCTTGAATGGAGAGTGTAAGGGACGTAGTTACAATATCGGATTCGTTTTCGACGAGTGGTGAAATTCCTTCCAAATAAATGCGACTGTGGTGTGTTCCAGACAAGATCTCGGTTGGCATATCTTCAAGGTTGATGAGAGCAATTTCAGGCGTCGCAAGCCTAGAACGATACATCTCTTGCAGAGATAAGGATATAGTGCTCCATTTTCTGGCAGAATTTAACCAGAAATATTGCAAAGCTGGTAGACGCGTCAAAATTGAAACTGAACGTATCTCGCTTTCCATAACCTCGGACTCGGATTCGTAAGAGTGGATATCCTCATACAAATATAGTCCCCGTATATATTTTGCGAGGCGGTTGGACTTGGTGTTTGTGAGTAACTGGTCAAAAGCACGGTATGTGTCGTAAGAGTCGATGATCACGATTGAAAATAAGCGTTTCTGGCTGCATGCAGCGAATCGGTGGCAGACAAGTGAACAGGCCTTTAAGGATTCCTCATCCAATAAATGACCTAAGAGCGTTTCTACAAGTTCTTGTATGAGGAAGATATTTGATGAATGTGCATGTGTGGCCATGGACCCAATTTCGACGATTCTTGATGAAAACGTGTGGCAGTTGATTGCACAAAAAGACGAGTGATCGGCTGTCGAGCAATAATATGAGAGCGGGCCACCTGTTGCAACGTCAAAAGTAGGCTAAATGACAGTCCGGGTTCGAAAAATCCGCCATACGCACCACTTGGTAGTCAAATGATGTGGATGAGGTAGAGTTAGTGAGTAACTATAGCTATGTTTGCGCGTTCCATCCCTGGAGCTGACGTAAACTCTCCCACAGCGGTAAGTTTCAACTTTCAACCCAATCTTCCACAGTTACTGATCATCATCAATCCAATCTTCCACAGTTACTCGCATTATGGAGACAAGGTGGGCATCACTGTCGACGAATCGGTTATCTCGGAAGTTTTCTCTGTTGACCAAGGTTGACCAACATGACAAAGTTCTGGCCGATCCCTATCGGAACGCAGATAGTGTTGAGATCACCGTGCGAGACCGTGATCCGCACAACTTCTCGTGTTTTACTTCTTGTATTCCATGCCAGGGCGTATGTCCTACACCGCCCTTCGAGTTGAGTTTGAAAGACTATTAGACCTATTGTGTTGTAAGTAATTGATAATCCCCGAACAATTTAAGAGATTATCACTAGGACGGTTTGCAGGTAGGTACTGAGCACGGGGATATCACATTTGATATTGACACAAGTACTGTCGTTAAACCCGATCACAGATATATAATAATATCTTTTAGTAGGAGTCCGTCGTTGTTCAAATCTGCCGACATAGTCTGACCCGTGGAATATCCGATATTGAGTCATGGGGAGTATATGGTGTCCTAACAATCAAACGAAAAAAAATAGATGACCCGGTTGGTAGACTGCATATGTTTCGTCAAACCCTGTCAGTTTGACCTTGCACTCCCCTTGGGGTTCCAAGAGACCAGTTTTGAGTGGGTCCCGGGAGAACTCTCCCCGAAAGATGATGGAGATATTAATAATACAGAGCCAGCACTTCATGGTATAAATACCTAGCAATGGCAAGCCTATTCTCTATCGTCTCTTGTGCCGGTCGGTGAGTGGACTGCGATGATTTCCTAGGCTCGTCACTGATAAGACATATAGCTCGATACCTTCACTCACTACTGATATCTGCTGGTCAGATAACACCTTAACATTTTTGCTGCACATATCTATTGACTAGTAAGTTGCCTGATACCTTGCTTTTAGGGAGGAACGTACTCATATTCATAAACAGCCATCATGAAGCTCTTCACATACGTATTCGGTCTTCTCGCTCTGTCTTTGACGGTCACGACGGCGCTGCCGACGGAGATTGATAGACGTGGTGGTTCAAAGGCACCCGCTCCCAAAGCTCCCGCTCCCGCTCCCCAAGTTCACGTCCCCAAAGTCCCCGTCCCCAAAGCACCAGCACCCAAAGTCCCTACACCCGGGACCCCCGCACCCAAAGGAAAGGGTGGCGCCAAAGCCCCCGCATGCTCCAGGAAGAGAGGAGAGTGCGAGAACCTCAATATCGTCGTATACGACCCGTGGTCCAAGGGACAAAGATATCATTGGGCACTCTTCCTTACCAAGAAGGATAGCGTTGCGGGTAATACTCAAGGCACGATCTACCAGTTGAAGTACGACAAGGAGAGCAAGTGCCTTGTCCCACAGAAGATTGAAGGTGCACAACCGAACAAGTGGCCGAGGGCACTTCTGACTGCCAAGACGAAGTTACTCGGTTCGGTAGACAAAGAGACGGCTGATCTGGTGTTTGAGGAGAAGAAGTATACGTTGGCATCTGATGGTATTAGATGTCAAGAGTGGACACAGCAGATGGCAGAGGCAATGCTTGGGTACACGCCGGATTCTTGGCCAGAGAGCGTGCCAGCTTAGTTAGATTGCTTGTTGCCCCTGTATAATTCAAGATATGTAGGAAAATTTGTGACAAACAGACGCCGTCTAACGGAGTAACATGAGGAAGAGACGTACTAGCCTGATCTTGATATTATCGAAACTTCTGATTAAGGTCACACCACCCCGCCTTTTTGAGCTCTTCTAGTAGGCTGTACCTCTTGTGATAGACCGGGCGCTCCGTGTTCCGGGGGCATGGGCACTGCCCATGGTATGCCTCTTCTGTTGGCCACAGCGTGAGTGACACGTTTCAAGAAATGATTTAAAGAAGGAGGGATCGGCGACAAGTACGGAGAGGTGAGTTAGATGAAAGTAGGGAAGAGCTTCGGCCTTGTCACCGGTGAGTATGGGTGATGCAATCATAGATGGCGTGGATGAGGATAATGCCATAATGGACAGCAGTATTTAAAATAGCTCATCTTGTGCCCGAAAAGACAGGAATCATCCAACGGAAATTTTCTACATACTTTAAACTTTCGAAGATGCTTGTATATTAAGGAAACCTAAAGCCGGCCAGATAAGGACTAACAGCACTAGTTTTGTTAAATTGAGGATGGGATCCCGTTTTGGATTAGCGAGAATTCGATGCCATAGTCACAAATGGTATAAAGCACATACTCTCAATCACACTAAAACCAAAGACAACACTACTCATGCCCCACTCGTACCTCTATAATCCTGATGTCGCGGAAATACTAGCAGGTGATTTTATACGTAGTGCAATATATACTTTCTTTTATGGTATGTTTTATCTTTTCCTGACTCTGCGTATTGGTCCTATCTAAGAGCGTCCACTATGAGGAATATGCGTACTTCTATATGGGCGCTCCATAGCTGTACACGGGTTCGTGAATTTCTCTTTTCTATATTGGATATTGGCGATAAAATTAAACAGGCTTGTAGGCAACGGAAACAAAGAAGCTCGGCTCAAAAATGGATGTTCTGGATCAGTACCAGCAGCTTTCTACTTTCCACCATCATTGAAGGCTGTACGATTGCGACCAATTGTTTTTCCATTTTATATGTGATTGATTGGACGCCGGACTTAACAACGACACAAGCCTCTTTAGACTTAGAATTTGGTATGGAGTGGTTGCCTACGTTAATACCATGGCTAGAAATCGCTCTTGTAAGGGAGAGTTGATGTTTATTTGATCCTTTACGCTCTAACGACATATCCAAGATTCTGACGACTGATGTTGTTGTTATATGGAGGGCAGTCGTGCTCATTCGCGATAGGCGACGGAAGCTCATAGCTATGACTGTCACTTCATTGTTGGTGATAATATTCATCCGTTCGTTGAAATGACATTTAATAGTCCCATTTACCAATCTCACACTCTAATTTAAAGTTATTTCCATTACCAGCGCCATAAATTCAGTATCGATTAACAGCAAACTTGTGACGACAATTGACTATGCCCCCATTGGTGTTCAAATACTTTTTTCTGTGAGCAGATATTTGATATCTCTCATGATAAATCTGGTGGCAACCACAATCATAGCCTGGGTGTATTGGTGCGGGACCTCTTAGACCTTTTATATTGAATTGCCAATAATGTATGCGGCTTATATTGTAGGATCCACAGAAAGGATATGGCTTTAGGTTTCCAGAATCATCCTTCAACCAAAGCAGAGAAGGTTCTGGGACTCTTAATAGAGTCCGGGGTCGTGTTCTGTGTCCTCCAAGTATATAAGCTACATCCTTCCAATAAAAGCTATTCACCGCATAATATCTTCTAGATCATGAATATCGCATCTTATAACCTAGAAGGTGATATCAATAATCTACAGGAAATTATATGGACTTTCTATATTGGATTTGTGGTAAGGTAAATCCTCATCTCGCCAACTCAATTTCTGACATTGGCCAGTCCGTGTATCCTGCCGCGGTGGTAGCTTTGGTGGACACGAAAAATACGCTGGATGAAATGTATTCAATCAATACCTCACTAGAGCTGGGAGTCAGCGCTGGTAGGGACCGTCGTCATATAGAGACCATCAGGTTCGCCCCATCGGGTAACCCAACGAGCCAGACTACGATTGCTGAGGGAGGTGAGGATGTATCGAATTGAAGTAAATAGCGTATTCCGACTGAACAATATTTATATTCCCGTTCTTTGCTACCTGTATCCAATGAATCCCTATACACTAGTGACTAACCATACGATTCGTAACGAAAAAAATACATAATCCCAACCTCTTACAGTCCCATACCACCAAACCAAAAACACCCCTAAGGATACATTTTTTTGTAAAAATTGCAAGGTCCTCTCTCACCTATCATCCTCTCCCCTCGCCGTCCGGCTTCTGCAACGACGCCATGATCGGTTCCTCCTGCACCCTCCCGTTCTCCCCACCACCTCGTGAAGGTACCACCGACCCCTGGCCCTGCACCTGTCCATCATCCACGCCCACCGTAGGCGCGCCCGCACCCATGATCACCATTTGCCCCTGCACCACCGCCCCAACCTGTGCCTGCGCTTGCACCTGCGTATGTGCATGTGCATGTGCATGTGTATGTGCGTGCGCAGGAAACATCATCATCCCCCCTCCCTGCCCCCCAGCCGCCCCCAAAGGAACCCCAACCACCGGCGTAACCCCTCTAGCGCCCTTCCCAGCAGGCCTCCCCTCAATCCTCCTCAAAAACTCCCCCAACACGCTCGCTCATCCGCACCCATAGCCTCAAACTGCTCTCTCAACGGCCCCGCGGAGCGCTTCCACACCCCACGGTGTCTGCACACTGTGCTTTTCACGTAGCGGCTCCCGAATACGCGCTCGAATGCAACGCGTTGGGTTATGGCTGTTTCCGACCCGGAATTGGAATTGGATCTGGATTTGGGGTGGGCGTGTAAGGGGGTGCTGGTGGCGATGAGGGCTTCCATTGCGCGGAATCCGGCGGTGAGCTCTGCGACGGTGTAGTCGTTTGGCCATCGTTTGAGAGGTGGGTGGGGGTGGTAAGGGATTGGAGGTGTGTCGGTGGTTGTGGGGGTTGTAGTGGGAGCTATTGGGCTAGCGGTCGTACTTGTCGTGGAGGGCGGGATTTTTGGTTTAGGTTTGGGTGGGGAGAGGGCTGTTGGGGGTGGGGGGGTAGCGGAACTTGGTACCGAAGCTTGCATGGGGATGGGATAATACCCAGGTGGGGGCTGGTAAACGTACGGGCTTGTTTGTGCTGTAAGCTGAGGCGTCGAACTTGGATTTGAGCCGTCCGACGATCCTGAAGCTGGTACCGACGTCGAGTTGGTCATGACGGGCGAGGAATGTGGGTTCGTTGAGTGTATGGCGTAGAAACCATTCGTAATGTGCACTTTTTGTGGGGGCGGAGGCGTGGGTTCTGGTATAGAAGCAGGTCTTTTTAACTGTGGCTTCCCGGACGGCTGCCATTCGCCCGCTTGTTGTGTTTGCTGGAGCCTGGGATTATTGGAAACCTGGTGCGACTGAAGCTCCTCCCGGAGACCGGGGCAGTCTGCTTCGCTCAGCCCATCGAGGAGGCTGCGACGCGCGCGGTAGAGAAGGCGCTCTTGGGGCTCCACGACACGCACAGTCTCGATGGAGTGCTGCTCCCATTTACCACGATGCGGGTCGTAGGTGTCGACGAAAGACTTGGAGGTGAGAGAGAGGTCGGTAACGAGCGCGGAGAGGCAGGCGAGATGAAAGTAGGGGAAAGTCGGGATCATTTGTTGTAACCTGATGGGCTCGGTTTCCGCCTGGTGTTAAAGTGGGATGGTTAATCATAGTCATGATTGGAATGCGTGATGAATGTCGCCTTTGCGATCATTGAATCCGTTTGGGACAGGATGCGTACGAGGGTGGGGGACGATAACGATAGCTTACCTTGTACCAAAACACGACAGTAATCGTTCGATTGTATTCCTCCACATGGCGTTGGATCTCCTAAACGCATGCAACCCCCGCCACCTCATTAGCCACATACGCCTCAAGTCAACCACGGATCCCACGTACCTGTTCAGACGCAGACAGTCTACTACTCAGCGCGCCCTGGAGAGAACTCTGTGATTGTGAGACATGGTGCGCTGACGGCGATACAACGGCGCTAGCGCTGGCGGGGTACCCCTCCATCTAGATGCTTACTGACGCCACGTATGATTGAGCTGGGGGACATGTGGATAACATGGTGAATGGCTGTATAATGGAAAGCTACAACCTGTAGAAGGACCCTTACATGAAGATTTTATGGACGAGGGAGTACACAGCGGGACTTTGAGCTGGTCTCTGATGGGCGCGGTTTGTACCAGTGTACCACGGACGATGACAAGACTTGATGAAAAAGGGTTCAACCGCCCGTCGGTCGATTCCGGAAGGTCCTTGATACGCCGCTTGGGTCTCCGCCCCGCAGCTATTCCCCCTACATAGAGAATTCCTCTTGCGAGCGGTCTGGTATGAATATTATAAAAGTTCCTGACTATTCTCTCATGTTGGCCTTTAGTCCTGGACAACCCATTCATGGAGGGGCAAAAGTTCTTGAGCTAAGCAACTGAGTGTGTGATTGTACCCTATTCGAATGTCTCATATCACAGAGGTCAATCAACATTTATCCCTCTTCGGCGTAGTCAACAATACCGCCCGCCAAACGAGACCGCAAACCCAGTGCCCACCTACGTCGAAATTCGAGATTCGGTTGCCATGTGCGAGAATCTGAACACAAGCCCTGAAAAGTAAGGGTACCAATAGCCGATGGAAATCAGCGTGATTTTGGAGCCCTGCCTTGGCACTTGAAGGTGAAAAAGCACCCAACCCTTTTCCCTCTCTTTTATATTACTGGTGGGGCGTAAGATGTACATTGTGCGACTCACCCTTGATGATGATCCCCACACGTGATAACATCCTCTCGGATTTCCCCTTCCGTATATTCCGACCCAGCAAATCATTGATACTTACTCGCTCTCCAAATTTCTATAATGGGAACTGGGAACCCATCTCCCCCAACCCCCGTAACTTTTTTATGAAGTATATTGTGATCCCCTCGCCATGGTTCTAGCACGGTTACAAAAGAAAGTCCGGGGTTCTTCCCAGTCCCGCCCTATTGACTAACTCCCGGAAATTTTCGGACTTGAACGCTCTGACGCAGATCACGGACAAGCAGCTGCGAAAACATCCATTTCTAAACAACAGTCATATAAAAGCGAAAAAACAACATCGGTGAACCCGAAAAGATTCAGCCAGAAGTCAATATCGGCACGAAGTATTCTACGGCCAGCAAGAGCTCATCGTTCAACTGTAATACCGAATGAACCTCATGGTTCAGCATTACAGAAATTCAAAATAAATACGACGTGTGAGTATTTTTTTTAACATCTTTCCGTCTTCCTGGGTAGCAGTAAAGTGTAAGACAATGAACGATAATATCAAAGAGGGATAGTGGAAGAACGCACGTATTATCATATTCGAATGCCCTATCTAAGCGAAATGACCGTATGAAAAGAAGGGACGCAAAAGCACAAGGCAAGTAAGCGATCCTTTGCAGTGATGATAAGCTGATACTGAAGTCAAAGAAATTCGTATCTTCCAACTCAAAACTTCTGACCGAACGATCCAACTAATACTCAACGCCATGAGTCAACAGTACTAGGTTAGTTTCTTCCCCTTCATCTTCGATACTTATTGCTCAGTGAAAGTCTCTTCCTCGTTGCGTCACGTTCCGCGATCCCACCGCACGACAATGCACACCAGCTTTGAATTAAACTTCTCTGATGACGAAAATTTAATTTCGCATAAACCCTTAGATGCCAATCCTCTGCGAAGGTCCCCTTATGCTATATATGGAGCTGTCACCGATTCACCGGATGTCCATGTCACTTGTGAGTTCGCCGGAAGTGCTGTATTTATGGGCATCCCTAGCCACTATCTTACGACATTCATCCTCGGCAGGAGCCTAATACAAATACACAACAACTTGGACGGCATAGCAGTCATCAATAAAGTCGTGCGCTTTTAGCGGCCATCGATAATACTCTGATCCTCCCGCCATCAAGCAAATCCCCTACCTCAGGTAAGCTTCACTCGGCGCATCATGTCACATTTCCCTCTGAATCGTGAAATCTATAGAATGGCTATCGTCGACACAACTACACTCAGAGAACGCGTCGAGCTTTCGGCGGGTTTATCAAACACGATCTATCCGGATCCGGAGCAACACGTTGCTAAGGCTCTGATTTTAGAGGCACAAGACCATATCAATGTCCTCAATGATGAAATATTACGAGCCAGACAGCTTCTTGATTCTCTTGTGGATCAGCGTAGGCAAGAAGTATTACGCTTGAACAAGCTGCGGATAGTAGTTGCCCCCCACAAAGTACTGCCACCAGAAATCTTATCGCAAATCTTCGTGGATTGTGTGGGTGGGAACGAGATTAGAATCCCTCCTAATAAATCCACCGCGATGCTATGGAGACTAGGGCTCACCTGCTCGAGGTGGCGAAAGATCTCTTTCTCAGAATCCCGTTTATGGAATAGTTTTTTCATCTGCGGTCTACCTCCTTATTCCAAGACGTCCGAAATAATTCACTACGTCCTCTCTCAGATAGGAAACTTCCCCATCACCTTCCGGATAGGCGAATATCCATCACAGGATAAAACCTTGATTGCCGATCTTTTCTCTCGCTACTCTCACCGAATTAAAGGGTTATCACTTTGGCTCGCCAATCCCGGAAGCAAATACCTCTGCTCTGCTTCATACCCACCTAATAGATTGGAATCATTAACGATGACGGTATTTGACAGGATCGAAACCTCCCAATACACTCCACTTATTTCTTCATTATCCACCCACGGGCACCTTCGCAGACTCAAAATTATGGGAACGCTTATTCATCGGTGGAACCATGTCAGTTTCGATAAGGATTGGGTGGGTTCTATGGTATCCTTTTGGGCTCATTTGAGAAGCCTCACTATCGGAAACGGTGCCTACATATCGCACATCGCACTCGCGACTATTTTGCAACATTGTACTCGCCTCGTCTCTTGCGATGCAGTCCTCGTCGAAGATAACGATTCATATATCACCCCTCTCTCCTCAATAACTTTGGAAATGGAAAACCTTCGCGATCTCACGATCGATACTCGATGCTCTTGCGTCACTTTAGATTCATTCCTCAGGATCTTAAACTGCCCAGCACTGAAAACAATTGATTTTCGCACTAGCAATACTTTGGATAACCTTTGGCCGGAGGATAGTCTTCTCGCCTTTACTTCACGATCCCCAATCACTGAAGTATTCAAATTCAAACACTTTCCTTTATCAGACCATGGTTTTTGGAAACTTGTTTGTAGTATGCCTGGTCTCGTCCACTTCGAGGTCAAGACGGGCAAACCTTTAAACGAAATTGTGATTGACAAGATTCGGAGAAACCATTTAATCCCTCACCTCGAGAGCTTGAGCATCTGGGTATCCTCAAGCCGTGCGATCTCTGCATTAATGGAGGCTCGGCGGCCTTCATTGGCAGGAGGTCGAGGGATATCAAGTATCATTTTATACGTTAACAAGGCTCACCATCGCGCCGAGCAGGATCAATTTGAGGCGCTGAAATTCCATCTCGTCGAGACGGGTAGGAAACTACAACTTATAGTGCTAGAGTGATCGACTGGCGATTCGGGAACGAACTGTAATTCAAGACGAGTCCGGATCTAATATCTATATTACACCTTGTACTCTCCTATAAATCATGCCCACGCTGGGTTGTATAGTATTCGTGGTGGCTTCTAAATTATTAATGGCGTGGATGAGGATAATGCCATAATGGACAGCAGTGTTTAAAGTAAATAGCTCACCTTGTGCCCGAGAGGACAGGAATCATCCAACGGAAATTTTTTACATAACTTTAAATTTTCGGGGGTGCTTGTGTATTAAGGAAAGCCCAAGCCGGTCGGGTTAGCACTAAAAGCACTAGTTTTGTTGAATTGAGGATGGGATCCCGTTTTGGATTAGCGAGAATTCGATGCCATAGTCACAAATGGTATAAAGCACATACTCTCAATCACACTAAAACCAAAGACAACACTACTCATGCCCCACTCGTACCTCTATAATCCTGATGTCGCGGAAATACTAGCAGGTGATTTTATACGTAGTGCAATATATACTTTCTTTTATGGTATGTTTTATCTTTTCCTGACTCTGCGTATTGGTCCTATCTAAGAGCGTCCACTATGAGGAATATGCGTACTTCTCTATGGGCGCTCCATAGCTGTACAGGGGTTCGTGAATTTCTCTGGCAACGAAATTAAACAGGCTTTTAGGCGACGAAAATAAAGAGCTCGGCTCAAAAATGGATGTTCTTGATCAGTACCAGCAGCTTTCTACTTCCCACCATCATTGAAGGCCGTACAATTGCAGCCAATTGTTTTTCCATTTTATATATGATTGATTGGATGCTGGACTTAGAACAACGACACAAACCTCTTTAGAATTTGGTATAGAGTGGTTGCCTACGTTAATACCATGGCTAGAAATCGGTCTTGTAGAGGAGAGTTGATGTTTATTTGACCCTTTACGCTCTAACGACATATATCCAAGATTCTGACGACTGATGTTCTTATATGGAGGGCAGTCGTATTCATTTGGGATAGGCGACGGAAGCTCATAGGACGATGACAAGACTTGATGAAAAAAGGTTCAACGGCCCGTCGGTTGATTCCGGAAGGTCTTTGATACACCGCTTGGGTCTCCGCCCTAAAGAATTCCTCTTGCGAGCGGTCCAATATGAATATTACAAAAGTGCCTGACTATTCTCTCATGTTGGCCTTTAGTCCTGGACAACCCAATCATGGAGGGGCAAAAGTTCTTCAGCTAAGCAACTGAGTCTGTGATTGTACCCTATTCTAATGTCTCATATCACAGAGGTCAATTAATATTTATCATGCTCGTGTGAAGTGCTTATATCCCTCTTCGGCGTAGTCAATACTACCGCCCGCCAAACGAGACCGCAAACCCGCCCAAGTAGAAATTCGAGATTCGGTTGCCATGTGCGAGAATCTGCACACAAGTCCTGAAGGCTGAGAAACAGGGGTACCAATAGCCGATGGAAATCAGCGTGATTTCGGAACCCTATCTTAGCAAGGTGAAAAAACCCTCAACCCTTTTCCCTCATGACCGGTATTCTCTTTTAACTCCTGGTCTTAGAGCATGACTACGCTATGGCAGGCCAATCGCCCAGTCTCAGCCACGACACGGACGATCCATCAACTCACCGCCAGAGCCGACGTCACCGCAATCCAGAAGTCGTTCAACGATGTATCTAATGGACGCCTCGTTGGGAGTGGGTGTTGGTGTCGACCATCGACGGTTGGCTACGTTTCGGTTTGCCTTGCCTGTTGATTTGAGTATATCCACGTTTGGCCGGACAACGTTTCTTGATGGAAACAGGCAGTATTAAAATACTCCTTGTGATATTTCCAACTGATGGTTATGCGCAGAATCTTATTTACATGTCATTCAAGGGTTTTGCTAGCTTAACATGGAACTACGCGCCCCCTTTATTGATCCAATCTATAAATAACAAGACAGCCTTCATTTTGTCTACCGAAATTTGTCGCTAATCTCTCATATATCCCCCGGTCTAGAAAATGCGAACTCAGGACCGCCATGCTTACGACATCCCGATATAATCCAGTGGATTTTCATCCTAATTAGTACCTATACTATCCCCTCTGAGTCAACATATTCGGTAACGTGTTTTTTCCTCATATCACTCCGTCAAGCAGGATTTGCTTTTCACCAAATTTGCTACATATCCTGCGTTTTATAGGGACAACAAACAATCTACTTAAGCTGGAACGCTCTCTGGCCAAGCCTCCGGTATGTAACCGAGCATGGTCGCCGCCATATTCTTTGTCCACTCTTGACACTGAGTGCCATCTGCAAACACATCCTTGTTATGCTCATACACCTGATCAGCCGTCTCCTTGTCTATCGCGCCGAGATACACGGTCTTGTCAGTCAGCATTGCCCTCGGCCACTTATTCGGTTGTGCACTATCAATCTTCTGAGGGACGAGGCAATTCTGCTCTTTGTCGTATTTCAGTTGGTAGATCGTGCCTTGAGTATTACCCGAAACTCTATCCTTTTTGGTAAGGAAGAGTGCCCAGTGATATCTTTTTCCAGTTGCCCACGGCTCGTATACGACGATGTTGAGGTTCTCGCACTCTGCTCTCTTTCTGGAGCATGCTGGTGCTTTAGCGCTGCCTTTGCTTTTGGGTGCGGGGGCTTTGAGTGCTGGAGCTTTGAGTGCCGGGGTTTTGGGTACGGGTGCTTTGGATACGGGTGCTTTGGGTGTATGTGCTTTGAGTGCAGGTGCTTTGAGTGCAGGTGCTTTGACGGCGGGTGCTTTGGGTGTGGGTGCTTTGATGGCGGGTGCTTTGGGGACAGCGACTTTGCGAACGGGGACTTTCGGAATGGGAACTTTGGGAGCGGGCGCCTTGGAAGCACCACGTCTATTAATTTCCGTTGGTAGCGCTGTCGTGACCGTCAAAATCAGAGCGAGACCGAATACTATGTGAAGAGCTTCATGATGGCTTTTGATAACAGTGAGTACGCATTTCTCTAAAAGTAAGGTCTAAGACGACTTACCAGTCGATAGATATGTGTAGCAAAAATGTTGGGATGTTATCCGACCAGCAGATATCAGTTGTAAGTGAAGGTATCGTGCTGAACGTTTTATCAGTGGCAAGGCTAGAAATTTTTCACAGTCCACTCCCCGACCGGCACAAGAGACGATGGAGAATATGCCTGCCATTGCCAGGTATTTATACGATGAACTGCGTGCTCGCATTATAAATATCTCCATCTTCTTTCAGGGAAAATATCCTCGGGACCCAATCAGAACTAGTTTCTGAAACCCCACAGAGAGTAGCAGCTCGAGGTGACAGGGTTTAACGAAACAGACACAGTACGCCGCTCAGGTCATTCATTTTTCTCGTTTTGTCGCTAGGGTACCGTATGCTCCCCATGACCTAACCTGGCATGTTGAATAGGTTATATTACGTTGAGAGATTTGAATAGTCCTTGAAAACCCTTGATCCGGTTCAATGGCAGTACGCGAAGTAGATTCAATTATATTATTACCTAGCACTCAGCACTTACCTACAACCTGTTCTAGTCATACTTTAAAGACTAAGACTGACTATTTGGGACCAGTCAGCAATGAACCAACAGGTATACTAGTTTCTCGAACCCGACTCGAAGGACTGTGTATGACATAGGCTTTACGGAGAAACAAGAGAAGTAAACTACGGGAGGCATAGTGCGGATCATGGCCTTCATTGTTCTCGCTCCGATCCGGATCGGCCGGAAGGTCATCCTGGGGGTTTACATTGTTCATTAACGTGGTAACTGGTTTCATCAAAAGTGACCCGGTGGTGTGGTCTATCAACGGCATTGACTCGGAGTACGGTCGCCGGAAATCAAACTTGCTTTGTTTTTCGCCCGAATATGTCACAGGCCCTCAAAAACTGTTTAATTGTGTATATATAAATAGGTAATATGGGGCCCGTATATGAGGGGCACGATGTGTTTACACCGCCGTGGGGCAGTTGAGAAGAAAGTCCAAGGAGATAGTTGTAGAAGAACATTATGCACAATGAAGGTAAAGGCGGTGGTAGGTCAGGGTCGGTAGCCTTAACTCTACCTGAGTAGTGCGTCCTACTTCTTTGCAGTGATCTTTACTCTCTGCGCCGTGAGCGAAAGGGAAAAGGTATCATACCGTTGCCCATTCCGCTTGGATAGTAACTGGTTTTTATGCCATGGCCTATGTCATGACGCATTTTTTTCCCATAGCTTATAGGCTTCAAGTTGAGAAATGATTGAGTTGGTGTTTAACCGATTTTTCCAGAACGATGAATTTACTTCTTGGTCTTTGTACTTCTTCTTCATATTGCTTCCTCAAACACGGACTGCTTTTTACTAATTATGCTACACATCTTGACTTTTATAGAAAAAACAAGCAAGCTACTTGAGCTACTCGGGGGGGGACGCTCTGAAGCAAGTAGCTTTTCCATTTACCCCCTGCTCAATTACGACGTTCTAGCACTCGTACTCGCATATTCCTCTCTTTCGGGAGCATGGTGGGGGTTTAGCGTCGTCTTTTCCTTTGGGTGCGGGGGCCCCAGGTGTAGCAACTTTGGGTACAGGTGCTTTGGGGATGGGGACTTTGGGGACGGGGACTTTGGGGACAGGTACTTTGGGAGCGGGAGCTTTGGTTGAAGGCGCTTTGGATTCACCGCGTCTAGCAATCTCCGTAGGCAGCGCCGTCGTTACTGCCAAAGACAGAGCGAGGAGACCAAATACTTATGTGAAGAGCTTCATGATGGCTATTCATAAATATGAGTACGTTCCTCCCTAAAAGCAAGGTCTAAAGCAACTTACTAGTTAATAGATATGTGCAGCAAAAATGTTAAGGTGTTATCTGACCAGCAGATATCAGTAGTGAGTGAAGGTATCGAGCGACGAGCTATATGTCTTATCGGTGACGAGCCTAGGAAATCATCGCAGTCCACTCACCGACCGGCACAGGAGACGATGGAGAATAGACTAGCCACCTCTAGGTATTTATACCATGAAGTGCTGGCCCCGTATTATAAATATTTCCATCGTATCTCGGGGAGAGTCTTCCTGGGACCCACTTAAAGCTAATCTCTGAAACCCCAAGGAGAGTGCAAGGTCAAACCGACAGGGTTTGGCGAAACATATGCAGTCTGCTGACCGGGTCATTGATTTTGTTCATTTGGTTGTTAGGAGACTATATGCTCTCCATGACTTGATTTCTCATGTTGTATAAAGTATACTGTCGGCAGATTTGGGCAACCAGAGATACTAACCGATGTAACAAAGGCGATGATATTATAAACCCTGATCGGGTTTAATGGTAGTACGCGTGATATAATATTTCTGCCTAGGACTCAGCACTTACCTGTAACTTGCCCTGGTGATAATTTAATACTGACCATCAGTGCATCCATAGTTGGCGACACAACAACAGGTTCAAGTCTGGATCCCGACTCGAGGGACGACGTATGATATAAGGCTTATGGCGAAACAGGAGAAGTAAAATACAAGAGTTATTGTGTAAATCACGGCCTTTATTGTCCGCCCTTTGATAGGTATCGGTCAAAATAGAGTGACTTGCCACGTTGATCAACAGCGCAAACCTCCGAGGTAACCGATTTCATCAGAAGTGGCCCGGTAATGTGATCTATCAACGGTATCGCTTTAGAGTGCAGTTGCGGATACTCAACTTGCTCGTTAAATCTTTCGCCTGAGTTTTCACATTGCCACAGACCTTCCCGACCACCCAAAAATGTTGAATGGTGTATATCGGGTACAAATAAAGAGTTCTCAAGAGATGACTACTAATGAACATTGAACAACAGGGGTTTTGACCTTGAAGTTTGGGTATTGGTGTGTTTTAGTTGGGTCTGATCGACCGTAAATTCCTTGGTTGGATACTGATACTTATGTACAGTACTACAGAGGATAGATTTCAGGTGATGATTTTAGATTGATACGGTCGCTACAGTGATTAGAGCACTTTTGGAAGATTGCGGTGCCAAATGATACCCCCATTTTGATAGATGTCGTTCGAGGAAATACGAACGGACATATTATTCCAAAACCCTCCGTGTCAATTTAACGACTTCAATAGTGGACTGATTGTGCTTTAAAAAGCCTATATGCTGTTTATGAAGAAATCGGCATCACCGGGTAACTCTCTCCCCATCCAAGTTTAAAGCGAAAATTCCACCTTCTACCACAAATACAATTGACAACCCAATATCTCCCGTTGCAATCCCCATAGCCACAGACGTACCCCCAGTCCCTTACCACCCCCACTCACCTCTCGGGTGATGACCAAAAACGACTACATCTACACCCTGGGTGAGGGTCCGGAGGTGGAAGTAGGGGCGCGATAGCCCGCACCCCCTTCAAGCGTATATTTTGGAGCTGCTCCGTACAAAGCCGTGTGCAGGCACCGCGGGGTGTAAAAGCGTACTGCAGGGCCATCAAGAGAGAAATTTGAGGCTATGGGCGCTGACGAGCGGGCGTGTCGGAGGGAATTTCTTCAGAGGGTTGAGGGGAGGCCTAGTGGGAAAGGCGCTAGAGGATTGACGCCGAGCAGTGTCCTGGTTAGGGTTTATTCGGGGACGGTTGTGGGCCCAACGAGGGGAGATAATTGTGTTTCTAACGCATATGCATGGACAAGCATAGTCGCGGGCGGTCGCGCGAGAACAAGTGGTGATGATGACAGCGGGTACCTGCGGTAGGTGTGAAGAATGGCCGGGGATCGATGATAGGCTCGCAAGATGGAGAAGAGAACATTAGGATGGAGAAGGAATCAAATATGGCATAAAAGAAGCGAAAAAGGGAGGAGAGAAGATAGGGGAGAGAGGACCTGGGGATTTCAAGATTTTGCACCCCCATGGATATTTTTAGTAAAGGTATGGGACCGTTACAACGGAAAGAATCTGCATTTTTTTTAGGAATCATACGATTAATATATAAAGTGCACACAGAAAAAAAGGGAAAACCTTTTGTGACGCTATTTACGATGCATCCTCATTCCCATCAAAGACTGTTGTATGGCTCGTTACGTTATCCGGCAAAGAAAACCTGAGGGTCTCTAGTCGATGATTGTCCCGACTAGCGTCTCCTTCATAGTATAATGAGGCATTAACTGAATACATCGCTTCCACCGTATTGTTTGTGTCCACTAAAGCCACCACCACAGCAGGATACACGGACTGGCCAATGTCAGAATTTGGGGCATTTAAATGAGAAATCACCTTACCACAAATCCAATATAAATAGCCCACACCATTCGCTCGAGATAGTAGACCATACCATCTATGTAATAGAATGTGATATTAATAACCTACAAGGTCATATACGGTCAATAAAATTCATCAAAAGGGCGCAATTGGCGTACCTGGAATATGCCGAAAATGACTCCAGACTCTATCAAGAGTACTAAAACCTTTTCCACTTTTGTTGAGGGATGACCTCCGAATCCTAAAGCCATACTTTTCCTGTGGATCCTGCCATAAAAGCGACGTTAATTGTTAGGAATGACATAAAAAAGCTTGAGAGGCACCGCACCAATAGACATAACTGATGATTGCCGTCGCCGCCACATTGATCAAGAGAGATATAAAATATCTGCCGAAAAAAAGGAGCCTGTAAACATCGATGGGAATATGCTCCCTCATCGCGAAAGTTTTTTCGTTGACTGGACTAGAACCACCAGCGGGAATAATGGTAGTGGCTTTGGACTAACGTGTAAGAGTGGCAAATAGGGCTATAATATAGAATGAAAACAAACCAATGAACACAATCAATAAAAATGAAGTAACTGCCATGACTATGAGCTTCCACCGCCTATCACGTAGGAGTACGAATGCCCTCCACACGACAACAATATCAGTCATCATAATCTTGGATAGTTTGTTAGAGTGTAAATAGTCAAATAAATATTCAAATTCCATGTCCCTTACAAGAGTGCTCTCGAGCCAAATGCTCACCACATAGAACCAACTTAGGTCGGTTTCTGAATTTATTTCATAGGATGCTGATGCTTGTATCCGCAGCGCGAAGTTAATCACACCTTGAAAGGAGAAAATACTGATCCCAAATAGCCAACCTTCAAAGACGGTGGTAAGTAGAAAGCTCATGGTACTGATTAGGAACAGCCAATTTCGAGCCAGGCTTCTTTGCTTCCGTCGCCTGAAAGAATGTTTTTAGTATATTGCCGCTATATATCGTAGAAAAAGGGATTTCACGAACCCGTACACTATCGCGGAACGCGCATAAAGGACCACGGATACTCCTCATAGTGAACTCGATTAGGTTGTAGGAATAAGGCAGGTTGAGGATAGTTGAAACGTACCGTAAAAGAAGGAATATATCAATGCAGGTAAAAAATCACCCCCTAAATTCATCATAACATTAGCAAAAGTAAAATACGAGTCAGACATGGGTTGTATTTCCTCGGGGTGTAATGTGATTGAGGGTACGTACTTTATATCGTTTGTGAGTGTGCTGTCAAACTCTTCCCTATCGGGCCCCGGCTTGAGGTATCGTCTTCGATTTGACTATAGTAATGCCGTTCCCGCCCAAGTCGGGCTTGATCCAATCTAGCTTTGGCATTCCCTAATACCGGTGTGTTCAAAAATTTGACGCTATGCGGGGGCGTTTCACCGGACAATTCTTGTTCTTTTGGGCACAAAGTGAGCTATCGTTAATACCGCCCTGCCAGGCCCTGCCTCATCTTCATCAAAAGCCTGTTTCATGCTTATTCGATGGTTTTTTCTTTGAAGTTGATCATAACCACTAGCACCCGGCACACTCACCGATTATGAAAAAAAAACCCAAAGATATACACGACTGCCCTTCGCTTCTATGTACCTCACTTACCTTTTCATACTTACCATCGAGTCGTGCCGGGTGTATCATACAGTGATGTATTATCCGATCATTCTTGTGCACGAGGCAACGACACGGAAATCTCCGCCTATTTCCATTTTAGGTTTTCAACCAGATTTTCACCTCCAGGTTGCTACCCATTTACTTGGTCGGATGGTCCCCGAATCTCATCAGCTCAGTCTACTCAGCTGGTTGAGGTCTTAAAATTCTTTCTTACTAAAACTAACTACCATGATATTCAAATTTCAATTCGCAACACGGCCGATGAGAGAAGGGCACCATGAACAATGCACACGATCCAGGAACACCTGGCCTACTACACGAGCCACGGTCTCCTCGCGGAGGGGGGCTGAAATGATTCCTCGGATGTCAGGCCACGTCAAGATAAGGAACATCCGCTTGGGAAGACGCGACCAAAATGGCTCACTCCTACCCAAACTCGCACCCGGCAAACTCCAAAATCATTCTCAAAACCGGTAGCCAATGTTACTATGGTCTAGTAGGCTCTACGGATGGCACGGATCCGGTTTAGGTGCTCTATTCGGAAATGGAGAAGCGAGTAATTTGGGGCCGTATATGAATGGTACGATGTGTCCGCGCCGCGGTGTGAAGGTCACTCAAGGTGATAGTTGTAGAAAGTCATTGCGCACAATGCGGGGGATAATGATGACAGATCACAATCAACAACTTTAATTCCGCCTGAGTGGTGAGTCTTACTTCTTCGCGCCGTGCGATACATCCTTGCAATCAAAACAAAAAGGTATCCGACTGTCAGCTACTTCGTTGAACGCGTAGTCGAACTTGGATGGTAACCAGTGTTCATGTCATGGCACAATGTTTTCCATAGGCTCGAGAAGTAATCGAGTTGCTGTTGAATTAGTTTTGCCACCACGACGGTTTTACTACTTAGCGTCTCTTCCTCATGTTACTCCGTCAGACAGTATCTGTTTGTCACAAATTTTGCTACATATCTTGAATTGTACAGGGGCAACTAGCAATCTACCTAAGCTGGCACGCTCTCTGGCCAAGAATCCGGCGTGTACCCAAGCATTGCCTCTGCCATCTGCTGTGTCCACTCTTGACATCTAATACCATCAGATGCCAACGTATACTTCTTCTCCTCAAACACCAGATCAGCCGTCTCTTTGTCTACCGAACCGAGTAACTTCGTCTTGGCAGTCAGAAGTGCCCTCGGCCACTTGTTCGGTTGTGCACCTTCAATCTTCTGTGGGACGAGGCACTTGCTCTCCTTGTCGTACTTCAACTGGTAGATCGTGCCTTGAGTATTACCCGCAACGCTATCCTTCTTGGTAAGGAAGAGTGCCCAATGATATCTTTGTCCCTTGGACCACGGGTCGTATACGACGATATTGAGGTTCTCGCACTCTCCTCTCTTCCTGGAGCATGCGGGGGCTTTGGCGCCACCCTTTCCTTTGGGTGCGGGGGTCCCGGGTGTAGGGACTTTGGGTGCTGGTGCTTTGGGGACGGGGACTTTGGGGACGTGAACTTGGGGAGCGGGAGCGGGAGCTTTGGGAGCGGGTGCCTTTGAACCACCACGTCTATCAATCTCCGTCGGCAGCGCCGTCGTGACCGTCAAAGACAGAGCGAGAAGACCGAATACGTATGTGAAGAGCTTCATGATGGCTGTTTATAAATATGAGTACGTTCCTCCCTAAAAGCAAGGTATCAGGCAACTTACTAGTCAATAGATATGTGCAGCAAAAATGTTAAGGTGTTATCTGACCAGCAGATATCAGTAGTGAGTGAAGGTATCGAGCTATATGTCTTATCAGTGACGAGCCTAGGAAATCATCGCAGTCCACTCACCGACCGGCACAAGAGACGATAGAGAATAGACTTGCCATTGCTAGGTATTTATACCATGAAGTGCTGGCTCTGCGTTATAAATAGCTCCATCATCTTTCGGGGAGAGTTCTCCCGGGACCCACTCAAAGCCGGTCCCTGAAACCCCAAGGAGAGTGCAAGGTGAAACTGACAGGGTTTGGCGAAACATATGCAGTCGGCCGGCCGGGACAACGATTTTTTTCGCCTGATTGTCAGGACACCATATGCTCCCATGGCTCAATGTCTCATGTCGTGTAAGTTAGACCGTTGGCAGTTTGAACAACCAGCGATGCTAACGGATGTAACATCGGCGACGTTATTATAAAACACTAATCGGATTTAATGGCGGTATGCGTAATTATAATATTCATGCGTAGTGCTCAACACCTGCCTGCAACTTGTCCTGGTGATAACTTCATACTGACTATCCACGCATCCATAATTAATTAACAACAAAACAACAGGTTCACTGGTCTCTGGAGCGCACTCAAAGGACAGCTTATGACATTTGACTTACGGATAAACAGGAAAAGTAAAATACAAGCGGTATTGGACGGATCACGGCCTTCATTGTCCGCGCTCAGATACGGATCCGCAAGAAGGTTATAACCTATCATGTTCATAAACAGCACAAATCTCCGAGGTATCCTAACTGATATCATCAGAAGTCGTGCGACAATGCGGTCTCTCGACGCCATTGTTTTGGAGTACAGATCCGGGCAATCAAGGTCGTCAAATTTTTCATCCGAGTTTTCCACATCGCTACAAACCTTCCAGACCCTACCAAACTGTTGAACGGTATATATTATTTATTGGATGTAAATAACGAGCGACTTTGTCGGATTTTCGGATATTCTATGTACCACTCGAAATTTTGCCCACCCCACCAACAAGAAATACAAAAGTTACGAAAAAAGTTGAAATTTATAGTAAGTTTCAACAATACTTTGTTCAAAGTATCTTAGTGCATGTGCATAGGCCAAAAAAAGGATATAAATTGACAAAGAGCAAGACACGCGGTCATTCTCTGGTTGGACCAACAACCGCATCACCCGGACTACTACCCGACAATCGCTCCGACACCGAATTCCGGTTTCCCACAACAATCCATTTGTCCGGCAATTGTTCGTAGGTGCACACACCTGGAATATCTTGAGAGATAACCACTTGTAAGCAGGGGGGGATTTCGTTTTGAAATTGAGCACTCACATCACTCACCTGGTTTAGTTGGGGCTGATCGACGGTAAATCCCCTGGTTGGACATTTATATTTATATACGCAGGACAGATCCTATGTATAGGATAATTTTTTGATTCACGAATGATGATACGGTAGCAGCAGTGGAAGGAGCAATTTTGAAGATTGAGGTGTCAAATAAGACATGTATTCTGATAGGTGTCGTTCGAGGAAATACACACCGACATATTATCCCCATATAGCCGGTTTCGCCAAATGCCCAAGGTACATGGCGCAAGGCAATTTGCCCTTGGGCAGTTATTCATATATCCTCCGTGGTATCCCTCCTAGACTGACGTTATATATAGATAAAAAAAGTCGATTTCTGGAATAGGTATGTAATGGTCACATGTACATGTGTATCTCAGGCTGACCTAAATATAGGTCTTGACTCTTGGCTTACTCGACGCGTCTTACCTTCATCGGCATCTTCGGTCCCACCTGCCCAGCAAGTTTCGGCCGAGGCAAAATGCCTTTGTGCTTTTCAATCTTTGTCGCTGGGCCATCAGGAAGCTCGAAGAAATAATTACGAATAAGCACGGAAAGCACAGCCTAACAATAACACATTTCCCCAATCAATTACGCCCAATGTAGAATAGAAAATGACATAGCGCACCTTGAACTCTGCCAACGCAAATTGCCTCCCTAAGCAAATCCTCGGTCCGTCAGAGAATGTCAGCAGGTTCCTATGCCCCGATATCTCCTTTGAGCGTGTCTCCCTCGTCTCGAGCCATCTCTCCGGCACGAACTCCTTCGCGTCTGGTCCCCAAAACACCTCTGACCTGTTCATCGCCCGTATCGGCGACGAGATGATAGTACCCTTCGCCACTGTGAGGCTTGTTACAACTTCCCCTGTGAGTGTCGTTATCGGGGTCGTAAATGGGATGACATCATCTTCAGCGGCCTGTAATAATCACAAAAATTTCGATATCAGTGTCAGGTCATCATCTCAGGGGTAGCGGAAGGGCGGGGGGATAACAAGTACGCACTATGCGAGTCGTCTCCGACACGGGTGCGTGTAGCCTCAGAATCTCATGGACGACAGCGTCGAGGTATGGCAGGTTCGTTGAAGCAAGTTGGTCCCATGTCGGATCCGTTCCAACGAACTGTTCTAGTTCCTGCCGCAACTTGTTTTGTTTCTCGGGCTTCCTTGCAAGCTCGATAAGCGCCCACTACGTACGGGAAATAGTTCATTTTAGTATTGGATTAGGGGTTGGAAGTGGATATCGGAAGTACGTACGGTGAGACTAACTGATTGGGGTTTGCAGATATGGTTAGAACTTGTTGGAATGGAAAGAGGAATAAGCCTTACTAGATGTGGTTTCATAGCCTTGGCATTGTTATCAGCACTCAGGGCGCAGATCGGTTAGATTCCGGGGATACACACCTGCTAGTAGCAATACATTCTATGATTCGATACAATAGAATGAATCATGCCGTCCACTAACTCAACAATAAGTCGACTCACCATCTAGCCAATACCAGCGCTAGTCAGTCAAGTCGCACGACGGAAAAAAAAGGTCACACCTGAGCCAGAACTTCCTCTTGCGACATCTGCAATTCTGTGTCTGTGTTTTCCGCCTTGACTATCAAACGAAATTAGACCAACGATTCGTCGTTCCATCTCCCGAAAAAAGAAACAACGGAGAAACACTCACTCAGTTGCCCGATAATTGATTTTTCCTCTTTCTCAGATCCCACACCCTCCGTTTCTCTCCTTGTCCTCTCCAGTAATTCATCTGCGATCTTACTCATTGTCTCCTTTAATCTCCTAAACAGTCGATTATCGCTTGTCGGGAGACGTTGCAATGACGGCAACACAGGTCCCATGAGGAACACGAATCGCGAGATTGCGCTCTTGTCAGAAGATCCAATAGTCTCGAATAGCTCTACGACGGATGCAGGTTTCCCATCAAGTGAACCAAAATCGTGCCCGAACCCTGCGATCCCAACTGAGTCGAGTCTAATGGGGGTTAGGGTTGAATTCTTAGGGGGGGAAAGGAACAATGGTTGACATACGATATGTTGTTCATCCTAAGTTTACGTGATGAATGTTGTTAATGACATGGTATGGTACTGTGAAGAGACGAACCATTTCTGCACATCGATCGTAGTGTCTCCCGAATTCGCCTCGAGCAATGCGTCCCAGTAGTCTTTTAGCTGATAATACATTTACTCAAAATCGGGCGAGAGATAGAAAGTATAGAGAAGCAGCTTACTTTGTACGCAGAATCATAGAACACCGACGTGAGCCTCCGGATGGCCGCGTTGCTGAATGCCGGTGTTAAAGCTTTCCGTTGTCTAGGGAAAATATTGAGTCAAAATGCCTTTTCCATGAAGGATCTCTATAGCGTACCGTCGATGGCTCTCTCCTTCCGCCCAAAGCAATCCTCTCCCAAACTAAACACGTCGCCCAACAACACCAAAATTACTAATGATTCCGTCTCTCATCTGAAACCAACCACTCACCAAATTCTCAATAAACACCCTCGCTAGCTTCGTCTGCACATACCCCCAGGTTTCCCGTGCATAAAAATGCGCATTCGCCCTTGGATCGCATATCATGATCTTCGTGGACCCTAGGCTCATTGGCACGCGGTACGCCGGACCATATTGTCCCGCCCATTCCTCATAAATTGCCCCAGCGTCTGGCGCCTCGTTCATGTACTTGTATAGACCGAACAAATAACTCCGGTTTGGAGGACCCGATAGGGGGATTGTTTTTACGGAGCTCTTGCCCCTAGCATCGCGCCATCGTGAGAAGGTGGTCTGGAGGAGTTTCGAGCCGAGCCAGAGCGCGGCGAGGTAGCAGAGAGTGTTGAAAAACCCTGTCGGTAACGCTGATGCAAGGAACATCAAATTGCAATATGGGGGGAGATAGTCGTGTCATGGATGTTGGAGGACGGGCCTATAAGAGGTTCTGAGAAGAGAAAGGAGGTCATCTGCTCCCACGGCGATAACTCATGATCTTGGAAAAGGCACCGTTACCCAGCCGTTACCTTTACAGTAATATTTGGTGTTAATGCCATTTGAGAATCGAAGCTGTGTTTGTTGCCCAGCTGGTAGTATCCGCTAACAACAATAAAGTAAGGAGATTGGACACGTGGCAGCAACAACATGTTTATCATGACTTTCGACCCTGATCGGGAGCACATTTAACAGGGGAAGGCTGGTTTAGTTTATTCTTAGCCCGGAGTGTGGTTTTTCGGCGCCCGGGGTTGGCCCGAAACATCAGAGTTACAGCGTAAGACTGTGGTCATATTGCCACGGGGGGGTATAGACTTTAGAGCCAAACTTTACTCAACAGCACTGATCTTGAGATTGAGAAATCACTTCATTTATAGACGTATCAAACTGTAAACGACCCAAAACCAACTACACACATAACAATACCTTCTGGATTTCTGCGTCCCACCTTCTTACTCAATAGATCTCACCCACATGAGTAAGTTTGGTCCAACCTGTCCTTCAATCTTCGGCCTTGGTAAGAGACCATTGTAGGTTTCTATCTTCGTGGAAGGGCCATCAGGTAAATCGAATGAGTAATTCCGAATGAGAACAGAAAGTACCGCCTGTATATTTCCCGAGGCTGTCAATAACAATTATCTGTGCACGATCGCTCAACGAACCTTGAATTCTGAAAGTGCAAAATGCCTGCCTAGGCAGAGCCTAGGTCCATCCGAGAAGGTCAAAAGGTTCCTATGTCCAGAAATCTCTTTCGATCTCATATCGGAGGTCTTGAGCCATCGTTCTGGCTCAAAGTCCTTTGCAGTGGGACCCCAAAATGCCTCAGATCTATTTATAGCGCGTATGGGGGAAGAAATGATGGTCCCCTTGGCTATTGTGAGACTTGTAACTATTTCCCCAGTGCTTGTCGTTATCGGTGTCGTTAGCGGAATCACATCGTCATCTTTGGCCTGTTGAAATATCAGTTTTCCAGCTCATATTAAAATGTGGTTATCAACAGGTGAAATGGGGAGTACATACCACACGGATCGTTTCTGACACGGGGGGATGAATCCGAAGAATTTCATGGACAACGGCGTCGAGGTAGGGTAGTCCAGAACCCAGTTGTTCCCACGTAGGATCAGTTCCGGAAAACTGAGCTAATTCCTGTCGCAACTTTCTCTGCTTTTCGGGTCTCCTTGCAAGTTCAACGAGCGCCCACTAATTAAAGCAAGAATATCAGGAAAGATAAATATAGAATAAAGATATAACTTGCAGTGAGACTGACTATACAACCATGATGTTCTAGTTAGATATTTTGGAATGAAATTAAGCCTTACTTGATGTAGTTTCGTAACCTCCATATGCCTATCAGCTTTGTGAGATATTCTAGACCCGAAAAATGCTCACCTGCAAGTAGTAACACATTCTAATTGCGGGAAAGTCTCATTTCGTGTTATTTGTAGTATTTTCAGTAGTCGACTCACCATCTATATTGTAATTAAGCGGAGCAGTTAATAACGTAAATTGAAAGGACACACCTGAGCTAAGACCTCTTCTTGTGATATCTGAAGTTCTGTATTTGCACTCTCACCCCTGACTTTGTAGACCAAATCGTCGGTTTTATATATACGAAGTTATTTCAAAAACATACTCAGCTGTTCGATAATTGATTTGTCCTCTGGCGCCTCTCCCATGAGTTTTCCTTCTCTCTCCTTTCGGCCCCGGGCCAAAATTTCATCAGCGATGGCGCTCAGTCGAACGTTCAATTGTTTGAAAAGCCTGTTTTCACGCGTTGGGAGTCTTTGAAGTACCGGTAGAGCAGGCCCCATTATCAACACAAGTTTGGAGAAAATACTCTTTTTAGATCCGAATGCTTCGAACACTTCAATAACGGGCTGTTGTTTTCCGTCGAGGGCTCCAAAATCGTAGCCAAATCCCGCGATTCCAACTGAGTCTAGTCTAACGAAGATTGAGGTTGTATAAATGATAGAAAAAACTCAACATACGAAATACAATTCATCCTGCATATTTTAAAAAAATGTCATTAGATAGATATTTGCAGTGATGTTAAAATGAAATCAAACCATTTTTGGACGTCGATAATAGCATTGCCGGAATTGGAGTCGAGTATGGCGTCCCATTTATCTTTCGTCTAGGCAAGTAGTTGTATTAAAGAGGGATATTATTTTGTGATGCGACAAACCTTGTACGCTGAGTCGTAGAATACAGAGGTGAGTTTACGGATGGCCACATTACTGAAGGCCGGCGAGAGAGATTTTCTTTGGCTGCTTCGAAAATAAGGGTAATTCAGTATCTCATAATGTATACCACGTACCGTTTATGACTCTCTCCTTCAGCCCAGAGCAAGCCCCGTCCAAACTAGACACGTATAAATTGAGATAGAGTCTTTAGCATGTTTACTCACAAGCATCTTAATGAGCATCTTAGACACCTTCGTCTGGACATATACAAAACTCTCCTTCGAGTAGAAGTGGGCGCTGGCTTTCGGATCACATATCACGATTTTTGAAGATCCCAGTCCAAGGGGAATCTTAAACACTGGACCAAATTGCGCGGCCCAATTCTCGTATATGTCGGCAATCTCATCGGGATCGCTGAAGATACGGGAGAACCCAAACAGGTAATTCCAGTTAACGGGGCCCTTGAGGGGTGTTGTCTCGATGGCACCATGCCATCGGGCCATTCCAATCTTGAAAAGCTTTATAGAAATCCATAAAGCGGCAAGATAGTAGGCTAGATCGAGAAATGTCATCGGTAAGACTGACGACATCTTATGATATTCGAGAATGGGATACTGCCATCGTCCATGGATTGTACTGGCTTTATGTGGGATCTGTTTGCTTGTTCTCACGCAATGTCCAATGATCTGAGTAGCCACCACAACGACATGAGAACGTTGAGAAGCGGACACCTGCTTTTGTCGCCTGATCAGTAGAGTGTATTTGCCACGAGAGCTACTACTATAAACGTACCAATGATGCCTATGTGTGGGAATCACGATATATCGCCTCTTCCATTTAAGGTCACGATAGAACCTGCTCGAAACAGAAAATAGGAATTACATAATGAAGTAAACATAATCGGAGCCCGGGAGCAAGTGCGTACGGCGTCCATGTTTTCTCCTCGAAATTTCAAAGAAATAAATTACGGTCCACGGATTGAATCACCCTAATTATCTTACATTTCATTGAGTCTCGTAGCAAATAATTACCTTTGTCACCATTTTAAATTTAGAGTCCGGTTTTTTTATCCATGCTATTGGCGTGTCAGCGAAGTCTATTCATCGTTATTTCTATGAGCCCCAAAGGGAAGGGCGAGTTCGGAAAATCAATGAGATCGTTGCATTCAGACCGAAACCGCTATTGGTGCTGGCGCCACATTTTTCGGTGCGGAGGCCCTGAATCAAAAATCGGCGTGCGCTTCGGATTTCAGAAAGGCGTAGAAGCTTGACGGCCGCTCCCTCGAAAATTGCCCCTTCCAGGCCTCATTGGGGGTTCGTGGATCCCATTCTGGTATAACTCTGGTCAGTGCTGTTCTCAATGCATAGTCCTATATCATAAGCGTGCTACTTGCAAAGTTTCTTTTCCACTTGATTGCCTGCTCATAGTTTGCAGGCATTCTGGCCGATTGGTGGGATAAAAGAAACAGTAGGGAAGGTCAAATTTGTAGTATTATGCTGGTGTAATAGGGAACCACTTATTAAATATATTGTGCGGATCATATCTCCTCTTGATTTTCTGCAACTTGGGATAGTTCTCCGCGAAAACCTTCTTCGCTTTATCTGGTTCTCCGCCCTTCTCCCCACTGGCCGCACCCGGGTCTGTCGAACAGATATATCGATATCGTAATTGATCGAAAACGAGAACTGACCATAGTTAGTGTACCCTAAGCCCAATGTGCCAGTAAGGCCATCCTGTCCATTAGCAATAATGCCGGCAAGCTCATGCGTCCACTTCCTTGCTTTTTCAGTATTTTCTTCCTTGTCTTCGTGCCAGGTTACCGCCGCTAGAACGCTGTGCGTAGGATCCCGACGGAAAGCCGTGAGGCCTCTATCGACAGAGCTAATCTTCCCGAGAGGAAAATACTCAATCAGCAGGACCCCTGAAAATTCCGACCCTGTGGAAAGTTCCAATATTCTGGCGTACGCTTTAGAAATCGATGGCCAATCAGATTTATGTTGAGCGAGGCCTTTCATATATACCCCTCGGCCAGGTAACGTCATGAAATTCTAAGCAGGGCATTTCAGAGGTAAATTGTTGAGACTAAAGAAATTGCAACAGACCTGAATACCATTTAACTGTTCATAGGGAATCTCTCCCGTGCGATCGTCAACTGGACCTTGGGTCGAAATATATGTGATGCAAGCGAGTGAGAGATAAGAAACTATGAAATACCAATGTCAAAAAAAGCCTTGTAATTTTCACGACCTTCGGCCTCCGTCCCATTATAAAACATAAATAGGAGTGTTAAGGGCTAGTACTTCTGTTAGGTATCTATCGAGAACTGAAGCAAAAATGTTGACAAACCACGCCATCAGGTGCAACAGCACTCATATGGAGTATGCCCTCTTTATCGGTAGCGGTTGGGTACCATTTCTGGCCAACTTCGACAACCTTTTCAAGATCGGAGGCCTTGAAGACAAGATGGCCGGCATAAACTGTGCGACGCTGTGGGTGGAGCTTAAGGACGAATTCGGTCGCGACGCCGAAGTTTGATCCTCCGCCTCTGATGGCGAAAAATAGATCAGAATTTTCAGATTCGTTAGCAGTGAGGATGGATCCGTCAGAAGTAACGATTGTAGCCTAGGACGTAATCAATTAGGGATCATTGAGCACGATAATCAGACAATTCAGAAACATGCCTGGACAAGGTTATCTATGACTAACCCGTGACGACCACTAAGCCAACCATATCCTCCTCCAAGAAGCAGCCTGCATCAATATCAGAAAAGATGTCCCCAAACACGTAACTGAGAACTAACCCTCCCACACCTGTCTGTCATTGAGCCCTTATCAATATACTTCCATGCGCAACTGTAGACGATATCAGAACTCACGTGGTTGACCGTCCCTGCCACGGTTGCCAGACCATGTTGTATAGCTGCCTTGTCCACAACTTCCCATACAGCCCCTCCCCCAACGTAAATGAGTTTTTTTTCGGGATCAACGACTGCGCCATTCATATATCTTGAGAGGTCTATGACGAGCCCGTCTCGGATAGATGACGCGCCATAGGGGCTATGCCCGCCACCCCGGATAGCAATAGGTAACTTGTTGTCTCTCGCATACTGAATGGCCAACGCGACGTCAACGGAATTCTTCACAAACGCGACGACCTTTGCTGGTCGTCGAGCATTTAACGCCCATCTTTCAATCGATTTCTGGTAGTCTGGACTGGAAGGAGTGACGATATCGCCATCGAATTCGCTCGGAAATTCTGGGATATTGTTCATGATATTTGAGAATTGAGAGCCTGGGTAGAATTCTGTGACTGTGTCCCTATTATATTATCTGAATCACGTTATCTCAAATATGAATCACTTTCCCTTCCGTGGTTCAGTACGTTACCGGGCCGAAGCTGATCTTCGAATAGAAGAGTACATATCCACTCGGTGGATGCGGGTACGGTCGCCCTCCAGGGATAAGTCTAGTTTTGGCTTCGGGATGCTAGAGGAAACAAAAAACGGTTGACAAACACCAGCAGACCAACCAACCCTTTTTTGCTTCCCCCAATATTCCAAGGCCAAAACTAGATATATCTGAGGTCAACCGTATATGGGTACGAATAAAGCTGGCGTAAATCATACGAGTTGGGCTGCCGCAACGAGACGGCTTGTACGATAAACTGTGGTAGGATATGCGCTGGGTAGTTATCACATTTGCCCTCGTCTCATCAAATTCCTTCTAACTCTTCTCCGTTCTCCACCCAGGCCTTCTCCTTTACCCCACTGTAGATATGGGGTTTTGGTGTTCTCTCCAACACCGCCGTTGTCGTCCCTCAGGTCCAACATTCCCCAGATAGGAAGTTCCATTTCACCCTTGACGAGAACGTTACTTCGCGCGAGTAGAGCCGAAGGGAGAGGTGTGAGGATGTGCATCTCAATCGGATGTTCAGGAGGTAGTGGAACAAGAGGCGATACGGTTGAAACAGATCGGATAAGAGCCAAACCATGACAGGTTGAAGTCAATGTGGAAGGAGGGAAGGAGCCTTGAGTATATGGTATTACTCCTGTAGAAGAAGGGGTATCCGACATGATGGCATCGTCCTCATCCAACGCACCGGGTTGGCACGAGACGAGACCCACGATGGCACCGTTCAAAACACGGTCGATCTCTTCCGGAACGACGTCTTCCGTTCCCGCCCCCGTTAATATCACCTTCTTGAACGTAAGAGCGGGCTCGACCTCATACGGAGGTTGTGCAATTAGGGGTAAGGAAGTCCATTTTGTCGCAGTGATTTCTAAGAGTGACAGGTCATTGGTAATCGTGTCAACCACTTCTGGAAAAATAGCGTGGAAAAAGGAGAGGATTGATATCGCCCGATGGTCAGCGGGTGAATAATTGGTGGACAATACCGATGGAGGGGCTGGTTGGAGTGCAAAAAGCTTGGCTGAAGTTGGAGCAGGAGGAGGAGCAGGAGGAGAAACTGTCGCCCATTCCCGTTCAAAAGAGACCGGAGCTTCGATTTCGTATATTATTGTGGGTTGGACGATCTTCTCGATTTTAAGGGTCAAATCAGCGCCTAAACCCTTATTCCATCCCATAGTGTTCACGACGAGGGGGATGACGTCGCTAATCCTTGTATCATCATACTCAGTTTCCAGAGGATCAGACGTGAGTTGAACGTCAAGGCGGTAGGATTCCATCAGAGATTGAATCGCAGATAAATAATGTGAAGGTGTGGAGCGCGGAGTGGCTCCACCAATGAAATGAGCATAATTCGGTAATGAAGGATGTGTAAAAGGGGGTCCTGTAATTCGCATCATGAAAAGGGGGACGCCAAAAACAAAATAAACGCACCGAACACCAAGTTTTGAATCACGTTTAAGGCTACCATTCCCCCAGGGGTAAATTCGGATTGGCCTAAGTCGCATTCAAGGAATGCGACACGTTGGTATCTAGCCAAAAAATGAGCACAAATGATATGATCGGGGTACACGGCTTCTCTTACTGAGTCAAGAGTGTGTTCAGGAGCGTCCTTGCAAAAGTGCTTTTACCTGATTTTTTGGGGCCCTTTACTAGATGTACGCCAACAGGGACGTTAGGTGATTCCGGGGGTGATGGAAGCGCTAGATCCCAGGAGACTGGTAGAGCGAAAGCCTGGACATCTCTAGTTTGTTCGGTAATCTGTGGGAAGATGTAAGATTTGAAAATGGATGGTCCATTAAATCCCTACCAGATTCACGCCCGATAATCGTAGTGATCCAAGGGTATCATTCTTTTGCCATCTAGAGGGCTCAAATACATTATCAAATGTTCTGCAAATACGACCTAATCCCTCGACGCCAGTGATAAACTCTTGGATAAGAACTAAGACACCCTGGGTTTGATTCGAAGAAAGTAATCGTGGTGGAAGTTTGGTATCTAAACCTGAAATCTTGTGGTCACCGAAAGCACCTTCCAGTATAGGTAACGGTGATGAACGTGAAGAAAAAACGCGGTGTTTTCGTGGAGAGGCGGGTAGGGTGACACCAGAACACACAAGAGATCCTCGGAGGACGCAGAACGTATAAGTACCCACAAGACACACCGTTTCTTTGAAGCCAAGAACAACTATGGTTGCAGGAATATCTGGGTCCAGAGATAAGATATCGAGAGCTCCAACCTCTTCTGGAGTGAGGAAAAAAATATTCTCGTTCGGAATGGGGTTGATATTAGAAAGGACATGCGGAGAGCGATCTGCGGCCTGGGTCGGAGCGTCAAATTCATCATCCGGGATATCGCCATCCTCGTCAGAGGAGTCCATTGGAGGCGCACTAGGTGACCATCTTTGCCAGTTCGTCGAAGGTCCAGGCTCGGATAGATCGTCAGAGTCCGGCTCTCCCTCCTCAGAATCAATGATGATAACATCTTCCTGGCCCTCAAACACATCCTGTTCCTCAAAATATCGCCCAGTCTTCTCTTTTATACGTTTCTCCTTCTTCTTGCGCTTTGGATTTGGCGTCTGAGCAGACGACTTTCGTTTCGAACTCGGCCTCGACGAGGGTGGCGTCGGAGAGGGTATTGGAGGCGTCGGCGGGGTTTTAACAGCTGGATCTATATTGTTAGGTTTTTGAAGTGCTGCTTGCGCCGCTTTCCTAGCCGCAATGGCACTAAGCATCAGGAATAAAAGATATGCTGTCGATTGGTTGAAGAGGTGGAAAAAAATCCAATCCAGGAACGGAAACCCGTCACGTGATGCCAGGTCGGCTATCGTTCAAAATGGCTCTATCACCATCAGCTCATTGCAAAAACCGTTCGTTGGAGAGCAATTAATACCACGATCTCCGTGGTTGACATCAAAATTAGTGATTCATGATTGTCTCCTGTACTGCGGTTAAAGGATTATACAACCTCGGTCTCCTTGCGGTCGAAGGTAATAGCCGATCTATATTATTCGTCTGACAGGATATTAACTGGTTGGTGGGGGCCGTTGCAAGCACGGCAGATCCGAGTTCGTTTGATTGAAAATTTACCAAAGCAAGAAAATATTCAATAGGGAGCTTACCCTCATAAAACACAAAGAATAAAAAGAAAACGCGAAGAATAAAAAGATGAAGAACCGCAAATTGGATTGAATCAAACGTCCGATCATTGGGTCGGCTACTTATCCCCGGATGGAATTAAATTTACGCTCGGCCATCACCGCAACAACAGCGGTCGTTTTTGAGTGCTCAGGATAGGATTTCGGATATACCGAGTTCTCAATACTTCGAACTCGGAATCACGGCCCTTCAGAGTATTAACCTGCACTCTTCAACTTCGGTCTCATTTCCACTGAACCAAGCTACAACCCATAAAACAAGTACAGTCAGGACCCGCCAGACCCATATCCACAACGAGCACCATTCCATCACCTCTAGTGCAAGTATTTGAACCTGTATCATGCTGCCGGGGCCCCCGATTTGCGGTGCAGTAGATCGAGGATAACTGTTGAAGGTCATAACTGGGGAGCTCTGGCCCTGCATGTAGTGCTGATGTATAGTAAACCCGCAAATCCGTAAATTAAGATGGGGGTGCTTTTCTCGAGGTCGACTGTGAGGCGATGTAAATTTTAATTATTATATATGAGTGAGAAATATCGGTTTATGGACATATTAACTGCAATCAAGATAATGTTAGTACCCTGAAGAAAAATTATATGCAGTCGCATTCATCGAACTTTTGAATCCTAAAAACCCCGTGTGCGCGCTTCAACGCTGCTTTCCATCTTCACAGACCCGAAACTATTTTCGGGCTACAGAAGCACCCGCCCCAATGTCAAAATTACGGTCAGAAAAGAAAAAAATAAAAGTCAACCGCGAGGCAAACAGAACTCACCGAGCTCAAATCTCCAAACGGCGTTGCTCCACTGTCAATAGCATCCATACTGTTATTGTTATGTTGTGATTCAGAGGGTTCGACCTACAAGGCCGTAAAGTACCGTACAAATGAATACTATGCATCATATATGGGCTTCAAACTCTCACTTTAATGTCTAAGAAATTATTTCCGCGAAACTCAAGTCCGTGCTCAACTATTTCGGTGAGGGGTAAAACATTTCTGGACCGGAGGTCAGATCTGATATTTAAGCTTTTGGGAATCGCGTCATTTGAACATTCGGATAGTAGTAACACTACTCACGAGGCGAAGAATGAATTTGAGTATACTGTGGGGCAGTGTGTCAGGAGATTAGAACAACACATGTGGCAATGAGGGGGGCATACATTTAGCTGTAACCATGTAAATGGCGAACCATATGACTAAAGATGTAAGGCACGATATTCAAGTCGCATCAATTTGTAGAGTGTACTGGACGAACAGGTTTTGGGTTTTATAAAAAACTATAAGGTACTTAGATTGAATTAAACATAGAATCAAGAATCAAGACATACCGCTATTGCCCCAGAAATAGATGCCACACTAGATAACTCTCTGTTGTAAGATCATGGATCCGGAATGAATATCATTAGGGCATTACCTCGTGACCGTTCCCGTCTCTGCAGAGCAGTATTTTAGCTCAAATTCCGCTTGGATAAAAATGTGAAGCCACTCACGAATAGCTCGATTCATCAGTCTGTCCACAAGCTCCGACGTACTACATAGCCACCAAGTCATCTCCATAAGTTAATTACACTCTTCAATACTAATAAAGAGTTGCACTGTACGCACCTCTTCAACTGCTCCCCTGATGTCATACGTTTCAAGTGGAAGCACATCGATACAGCGATTAACACATCCACCACAGCACTTACAATAAACCCCGTTTTAACCATCCACGCTTTCTCCGTCGTGGACCTGACGTAATTTGGTACGCGGGAGACGTCGTGCATAGCGCCCACTGTGAGTGCAATACCATCCCCCAGCCGAAAAAGGGCCATGATGCAACATATGGCACTTATATATGCTGAACCTGATAATTTGTATATTCTAAATGCAAAAAAACCCTTCGATGCACGCGGAATGTAAATTGAAAGCCAAGAAGAGAGGAAAGGAGCTCACATGGACAAGGGCAGTCACAATAGATTCAGGAATTACACTTGCATCGAGGATATATGAGTTTGGACCGTTAGGGGAGTATCCTCTGAGCTCTACTGCAAAACGGTATACAATTTGGATTATGAAGATCGAGTGCAGCAATTCCAATGTCCTTTGAGAACGCCAAATAGATCTCAATCATTATCAAGTGATGTGGCACAGCTGAAAACCTCACAGAATGACCGTGGCCTATAAATGATATAATCGATCACGTTGGCAGATGATATATTCCGGGACTTACCAATACCTTGAGAAAAATGTGATCATTGCTGGACCGCTGATAATATGTATAGCCTTGCATGATAGTAGCCCCACAGAGAATAAGGCTGACACAAAGGCCAATCAAAAGTGCACCGAGGTTATCACTGGAGAGCACGTCATATGGAGCATATTCCGCCATCTTAGTTTCTGGAGATAAATAAAATTCGACGGAGAGGAGAAATGTAATAATAACGAGGATAAAGAGATTATACAAGCAGAAGGTGGAGAGGTTGGGGATAAAGACGCTATCAATAAATACTCTTACCACACACGAACCCATCTCGACCGGCTCCACTTGAACCCCGTTCAGATCGATTATTGCATCCTCTAGATTAAGTTTTACAAAACTCTTGCACCATGTCAGATCAAGAAATTTCGGTTGTCAATGCCAACGGACATGATCTCTACATCTGGGCATTTTCGTGGGTTACCAGTTTGAATTGAACAGCCATTTAGGCAATTAATATCCGAACCGACAGGAGCGTGTAATGTCCGCAGGAACCAGGGGATTGACAATGTGCGAATTGGCTGACGCATTAATTTACATATAAAGGAGTCCACAGATCCCGGAGCATCAATAATTCTGGCCCTGTATCCTCACATGCCTCCCAACTTACAATATGTAAATACGCGAATAATTTTTGTGGTTTGTAGAGATGATCGAGAGTGAGGTCTACTTGTCGAATGGAGGGTAGAGGGTCGGCCGTTCGGAGCCCCCCACTAATACCTGAACCTTGTTGCGTGTGACAATACAACCCCAGACCCCTCAACACCACCGCAGCCGGCGGCCGCCTCAACATAACACCACTCCTATACCACAACGGGGATCAACTCCTAGTCTTCGGCCCCACAGGTGCGACATGGACCTAGACGACACACAAAGGGCTATCCAAACTATACATACATAAACCTTTCCCTTACCACAATGACGCGGCCCTATACTAATTGATTCCCTGCTCTCCTAACCCTACATCAGCCATATACAGCCTTCCCACAGCCCTATGTGTTACGCAAATGGCCCTCTGTACCTTACGGTGAAGGGGATTAAGCAATAGCAGTAAAAATATTCCATGTTGGGCCTTCCCTTCACTTTTTCTGCCTGTGACGTCCAACCTACATATGGGGTTCAACTATAATGATTAAATGTTAAAAAAGAGAAAATCATATAAATAGCATGTAAAAAAAGGCAGAGAAAAATACCACTGGAGAGCACACACAAACGCCTACAATGAGATTTAACAGGAGGCGAAATGTGATAACAAAGCCATCCCCAATTCGAAAAAGAACTAACCCCCAACATAATGTGCTATTGTATGGTGAGCCTGAGAATCGGTAGATTTGGAATGCAAAGAACCCCTGAGTGAAAGGGTGTAAAGAAAGGGGTAATAAATTAAGGACGGGTAAGGGAGGCAATCGCCTGGACGAGGGCAGTCACTAAAATTTCTGGGACGACACTCGCATTAAGAATGTATGAGTTCGGGACATTTGGGGCGTGACCACCGAGATCGACCACGAAATGATATAACATGTAGACTATTAAAGGCGAGTGGAAGAGTTCTAATATGCTTCATTAATGCCATGTAGGATTCAGTTATGGTCCAAAGAAGCGACTTAACAAAGAACTAAAAGAACAATTGTGGCCTGGGTAGAGTAGTCATAAACCTAAAATGAGGGGAGGGGGAGAGCACGGTGCTGCACGGATACTGGAACTTACCAACATCTTGAGAAACAGCCGATCATCACTAAATCGTTGGTAATATGTGTCGGCCTGTACTATAAACACCCCACAAAGTACAAGACCAACACATAGCCCAATCAACAGAGTACCGAGGTTGTCACTAGACATCAAATTGAACGGAGTATTTCTTGTCACTATGTAATTCAAGTAGCGGAAGTAATAATGCTTGCCTGGAATAAAGGGAAACCGGGCTAGGTAAATGCTGCAAGGTGAGGCAGGAAATGAAAACTAGCCTAATTAACGTTCCAATGCGTGAGACGTTTCTGCAGATGTACTCACAACTTGGCGGCACGATTGATATATCAATCCCTCTCTTGATAGGCTGTTCTCGGCAAAATTTGGCATCCACACTATTTCCCAATCCCGACCATCGCCTACCAAGAGTTACGCAAATCATTCTAACTACATCATATTGCGTGATACACACACGATCATAAAAATAACAAATAAAACTACTTACAGTGCTCTGCGGCTGTTGGTGAAACGACATAAGTTTCAGCGAATGGTGATGAAAATTCGCCGAAATGATTTCTCAACAAAATATAGACTAAATTCGACCGGCCCTACCTCATCTTATGACTTGAACAATCAAGTTTCAGCCCCCCACATTTGACCGTACCAAGAGTCCAAGACACCCGATGACCGAAATTCCAGGGCTGATAGAGGCCTTTTGTGCATTGTTAAAACAATTTTAGTGAATGAACTGGTCATCTGAGATCTGGGCAACGAATCCTGCCACGTACCCTAAATATGTCTTGGCAAATCCGAACAAAATTACACCCTACTTCGTGCCTGGGATGACAAAAGATTAAGGGATTCGTGTCCCTTGATCTCTTGTTCAATATTGGAGATACCGGTCGGTGAATGACTGTGTAGAAGAAACCGAAATACAAAGGTAGGGAATAGCCGGCGTGGTGCATGCTCGAGATCAAACTACTTTTGTGACCCAACTTAACTCACCTTAGAATCATCGCCCCCAAGCGGGGTCCCTACCTTGAGGTAACTTTTTGAAACAATAAAAAGGCTTTGCCACGAAAGATAAAAATGCAAAGAGTTTAAATTGATATCCTTATGTAGTAAATAATTACGACTATATATGAGTCGTGACTATCAACAAGTACTGTACCAACATGTATACCAAATCCGTTTTGATTATAATCCCATACCGTTTGGAGTAATGACTTGGTGGGCATTCGCACAAAGAATTTCGGTTTTAAAGTTACTATAACTTACCGACCAATATCCGGTTGATGGGGTGGATGATAGGCCATGCATGAGACTCACACCGCTCTTATATTTTACATATTCCACTACTTCCATCAGGCATGGCCCAGACGAATAACAATTATACACTACAACAATTTCCAAGCCTAGAGGGGGAAAAATTGGGACAATTGTAGGGAAAAAAACAACATAACGAAGTACCAACATGGAAAAAAAAAATGGGGGGAAACATGGGATATAATACGAAAAAAAAAACATAACCCAAACTTCGATGAATGAAAGAACACCTGATATCCATATTCACAGGCCATATCCAGTCTATACACTAACAGCCCCGATACCGCCTCAAAGTCCCGTCGAAGGCCTAAACCGGAACCAAAAGCCCAAAGCCCAAAGCCGCACGCCCGCATGCACAGCCCGAACCCATCTCACGTTCAAGCTTCTCCAATCACCGCTTCATCTTCCCAATCCAGCCTCAAGACCTCCAAATAACTCTCAGGCACAAGTGCATGTCTCACCTCGCCTTCCTCTTGCGTTTCTGTATCTCCCTCTCCCGCTTTCCCAGTGGTATGCGAACCGCGTTCGTCAACGACTACTGCCCATCCGACACCTCCGCCCCTTCCGACCACACGTACCACCTGGTCCTCCACTAATGCCATCTCCGCCGTTCCTTCCGGTTCAAATGCGTAGAGTGCTCGATACAACCCAGGATACAATGGCTCCTCCTCTCCATCTTCTCCATCCTCACCCTCTCCAGCATCAGGGTCAAAATCAAAAAACTCATCAACATCATCATCATCCTCATCCTCATCCCCGCCAAAATTCCTATCCAAATCCATCCTGCTCGGGAAACTCGCAGCACCACTCCCACTCCCACTTCCATACCCTCCAACACCAGCCATACTAAATCTCTCCATCCCCTTCCTAAACCCCATCCACCCACCACCAATATCATCATCATCATCATCCTCCTCCTCCGTATCATCTTCGCTACTCTCCACCTCCCCAGAGACCCTCCGCGTCCCCTGCAACGCCCGGTTCAACCGCGAAACGCGATTCGCGCGCGGGACTTGCGCACCAAGACCAACATGCCGCTCGTCCGTATCCGCAAACGCGAAATCGCGGATCTTGATCGGCGCTGCGGCGCCAATGGGCGTCGTTCCCACTGCGTGCCCCGAGGCGGGAGGGACGAAGGAGAATCCAGATGCGGGGCGTGGAGAGGCTGGTGAGGGTGGATGGTGTGGCGTCATACCCAACCCGAGCTGCGCGGAGAGTCTATTTATAGTCGGAGAGCTCGAACTCGAACTCGAGCCTGCGCCTGCGTTCCCGGTTGTGGAGTGTGGCTTGCGAGTGGAGTTGGTGCGGGAGGGTGCGGCGGAGGACGGGCGTGATAAAAGAGAGGATTTGGAGCGGACGGAGGTGGTGGAGGGGGCTGCGGAGACGCGGCGGGAGACTGCTGGGGAGGGAGGGGCGGGACGCGTGGATGTGAGAGAGGGTGAGGACGTTTCGAGTGTGATCCCTGTTCCTGGTCCAGTGCTTGTGCGTGGTGAGGGTGGAATGTGGATGGAGGGTGTCGTAGGGGTTGAGGGAAGGTTAGAGGAGACAGAGCGGCGTTGTGGCGCTGGGAGGGGGGTCTCGGGTGTGTTAGGTGTCGTAGGAGATGGAAGGGGCTGTAGGGATGTATGTCCATTTGTGGCGGGACGCTGTTGCTGTTGTTGGCGCTGCATGGCCGGTGGCATAGGCGTTGTAGGAGTCACCGCCTCCCCAGCTTGAAGCTCCCGTTGGGTTGGTTTCCGTTGATATGTGGAGATGGAGCCCTAAGGGTGGAGTCTAGCTCTTCCTCTTTGGGCACTAGACTGATCTTCCCGCTATTCCGTCCTTGGGGTGGTGGCTTGACGGCAAATTCGTGTGCACCAGGCATAGGTGGTGGTAGAAACGACGATGATGGAGATGGAAAGGGTGAAGACGAAGGTGGTGCTTCAACGCAAAGTGATAGTGGGCGACGATCGCTCAGGTTATTATGTACTGTCAAGACAAAAGGTGAAAGGGGAGTGCGATGTGTTTATGAAGCGGTGAAAGCAAGGCTCGGCACCTCCTGAATAAACGCTTGGGCTGCCCCCGTGCCAGGTGATATGATATGTCGAGCAGGGGTGAATGCCCACGCCCTCCGTCCTCTTCCGAGTGTTTGCTTATCGCGTCCATGACGAACAACGGAGAGAAATTAACACGCACCTTGCGCTTCTGAATAAACAGCAGATGCCATCGAAAATCAGGGCCTATCAGCTCTCCAAGCTAAATCGAATCCTTCCACGGAGATTGTGTGCGTCTATGTCGTCTTTTGTAGGATTTAAAGATCGCCGTTAAGTGGTATGCCGATCTGAAAGAAATCGGACAAGAAGAAAGGCTAGACGACGTTGAAGATAACAAGGTTGATTATATGATTTAACTCGCCTTTACGCCCTTTCAAGTTGCGCAGAAAAAAAAGGCTGTGGATTCGGTTTTGAGGGGGTAGCAACCACCCGGGTACCGTTGCTATGTTGCTATTTGCTTTTGTTTGTTGCCAGTGGCGTTTGTCTTCTTTGTCGCCATCGGGGCCCGGGGCTGTAATTGTTCCCTCCAGGCTCCTAAAACCATCCCTTCGCAGCACGTGTCACGATGACAAATCAATTTTGTCCATATTTGCTTTGTGGCAAACATGTTTCGTGAACGCTCTGGAGGGGCTGGCAGAAAAGACATCGGTGATCTCGGAGGTTGTCGCTTAAGCACGTTCTGGGTTTCAAAATATTGGTTTTTTCAAATGTGCCAAACTTGAATAAACATTGCAGAAACTTTTCGCTTGAATTATGGTGTCGCGACAGTGACAGCCTTGTGGGTTGTGATGATCTTTTTGATCAGTTACATTGAGCCTTTATCTCAGAGTCTTCCACTACAAAACAGCTCAATAACCTGTTGAATGCTCTATATAAACACAAAATAACAACTTCTGAGTTCATTATTGAAAATATATAATGTTGCTGTCGACCTTGGCCATAATAAATACTTGCACAATTTTGGGTTGCATTGGCAAATTCCTATCAACTGAATATCTGCTACAAAATGAGCAGAAAAGGATGATATATTTTTACCTTTCTGAGATAGTGACCCACAGAAAACGAGAGTGAATTCCAATTCACGGCCACAGGGATGGCATGACCTCACTTCAGAACAAGGCTGTCACCGATCGTGACACCATAATTCAAGCGAAAAGTTTCTGCAATGTTTATTCAAGTTTGGCACATTTGAAAAAACCAATATTTTGAAACCCAGAACGTGCTTAAGCGACGACCTCCGAGATCACCGATGTCTTTTCTGCCAGCCCCTCCAGAGCGTTCACGAAACATGTTTGCCACAAAGCAAATATGGACAAACTTGATTTGTCATCGTGACACGTGCTGCGAGGGGATGGTTTTAGGAGCCTGTGTTCCCTCCATACCTCGTGTTAGTCGCTGTGCTTTGTCTCGCCTCAACTCACCTCTTTTGCTAAAGTAAGGCCACTGGAATTAGCCTTTACGCTCCGAATAACTGTCCGAAACGTCATGCTTGGTGTCCAGCTCGTGCCTTGGCAGGCACAAAGATCCAGGCTTGGCTACATACCCGCCGGGATAACATCGACGTCGCTTGCCCGGCCTCGTTTTCATCATGGTCACGATCCTCCGGCCCAACACTGATGCAGCATCGACTTCCTTCAATTCAACTATCAAGTATCCACACAGCGAGATTGGCTCTTCTGCATAATTATCGCAGGCGGCTAACGGTCGCCGGTGGCCGAAACAGACAACAAGAAAAAAGAAGGTGTGCACGCGTTTAGTATTTGTTTCAGTGGTAGTTCTGGTCAGCAGCTACAGCTGCGGCTGCCGATCAAACCGTGCGTATGTATCTTTGATCCCCACCGGAGAGCCCATGTGAGTCACCAACGCTACACCCGCCGACCAAAACCCACCGCCCCTGGAGTTATTCTCACAGAGTCCGGCTGCAGAGCATCGTTTTTTGGAATCTAAACCATTTTTTCTGGTTTTACAAGCACATCCAAGATCATGTACCCCTTCATCACTAGCAGTGGCTAGTGACAGCTCACTGGATGATCCGTGTAGTTCTCATGACACAGCGAATTACGACTCCCACAGGTCCTCTTCTGAACTCTGTGCACCAATAGCATCGCTACTGATCTGAATGGGCGTCTTGTGACTCGGACTAACGCCTCTCCGAAAGCCCGACAGGGATTAATTCCAACATGCCCTATTTATGTACCCTCGGCTCGAACCTCGAGCCTCCATGCATACCCCGATTGATCCGATATCGATTTTTGTTAATATGCATGTTTGGCTGAAGGTTTCATTTCTGCTGGCGTCTGTTGTAATCGCCTGCGGTGCATTACACTTGGACATACAAGCGAAACAAAACATACCGCCTATCAAAGGAAACCCTCATAAATCCAAAATGGGACAATAGGACATCGGACCGAGGGGTTTACTCTTTTTGTGATAATACACGGAAGGCACGGTTCCTTTGCCAAACCCTCGCCACATTTTTCCCGACCATTCACCGTTGGCACCATCATTGGAAAGGCCTACGATACACGACCCCCTACTAGTTGAAGCTGAACTTCCTGGTCTCCCTAGTCCAGTTAACAAATTCCCAAGGTGTTCCAAGGACTTATCAATTAGTTTAAAAGAAACTCTTTTAAGGGGCCGCCGGGATATCTCAATATTTGGAATTAACAGCTCGATTTTCGTAACATCTTGCTTAGCTATAAAAGATATTGATCGTTTCGTGAAGTAAGTGGGACTATCAGGATCCGATGGGCTCACATCTAAACGTCACCGCGTCATCTATATCAGAGTCATTCAGGTGAAATTATAGCGCTGACTTGTTATTATATTTCTAATTATTGATTCCGACAAAACGCGCTCTCTACCGTTTCGATCCCAATCAGTAGCACGGTCGTCCCGACCCTAGACCCCAGTGCTTGGGTCGCAAAGTAAGAAAATGATACGCTCAGGCCCTAGAACTCATCAAAAATCATACATTAGTGACCCAAAGCAGATGATTATTACCAATGGTCGAAATTCATTTCAACAAGAGCATAACAATCTTGGCGCGGAAGCCGTCACGCGTGGCGTCGGCGGTGTGAGTACCCACTGGTCAAATAATTCTTTAACACGCCTATTTCTACTGACACTGGTCCTTTCATAGGACCTGTGCTACTCCAGAGTTCCTCAAAGGGGTCGAGCGCCCGAAGATATTTGATGATGAGGCTATAGATGACGCGGAATGGAAGCTTTTGTACAACGCTGCGCGTTCTTTGATTGGGACTTCGGAACATGAATTTGACCATTCCATTCGTCACAATGTTGTTCTGAAAGCCCTTCAGGAGGCTTATCCCGATCGTGGGGTCAAGGCTCTCCCTCTGGCTTGTCACCGTATCGCGGAAGGATCTCCTTACGTTCAATGGCATTCTGCGGAGAATGTACGTCATTTACAATTTAACTCTCTGCAAACGCTCAATACAGGTCGTGTAGGTGTTTGGAGACATATTCACCAACCCACATAAATTGAATGTTCATAAACAAAAGCGAGGATTCTTCAGGCTGTTGACCAACACCTGGTGTACACGTTTTGCTTTAGAAGCTGATAGGCGTCCTTACAAGATTGGGGCTGCGTAAGCTTGCTTGTGATTATATGTGACAATGGATTGTTTAATCTTACTGGTTATTTAGCGAAGTCAAAGATATTCTCTTAGACCGCCTGTTTCCCGATACATCTTTGACACCTAACTTTTACATTAGGGCTAAGGTAAGACAGAGACAATCTACATTACCGTTACTAATAGACCTATTTCAACCAGATTTACATCACTGCGGCTGGTATGACTATTTTTTGAAACTAAATCGATCGTTCACTAATCTATACCATCCTCATAGGTGCCGTTGCTACTCCTCAGGTGAGTACGAACACAGAATCGAAAATAAAATGCGCGCTAACTTCGAACCCTTCAGATTCTTGCCAATTCTGGATTTGGTGGTGGTAGGGATTGGACACACAGCATTATCCCCAACCTAGTGAGTTTTTCGTTTTTCGGATCGAATACACGACCAACAGGGGATGATCCAGGGGAGCCACATAACCGAACAGCCGTAAGAGATTTTTTCCAGCTTAATTAACTTTGTCACCACTTACTTACTTCGTATACTAGGATGACTTTCTGTCAGATTGTATTGAGACAGGTACAGCCCCGTTTTCAGATGCAATTACCTCGACTAAATTTTCATTTTACAGAATTTGGTCAGTTAACATACTATGTCCCACCAATCTACCTACACGGCAGTCTAATATTTTTAGGTTGATGATATCGCCAAGAATCTTGACCAAAAACCGGAGTGGTGGAGAAATGCTGTCAAACATAACATAGCCGCTCACGGGAAAACTGATCCTCTCCCAATGTATGTCTTGATATTTAAATTTGACTGATTTTATAGACTGACATCCTCTATAGTCCATTCCATGACCCCGAGCCTCAAGTCACCATCCCCGCCAGCCTTGAAGTGCGTCGATCTAATTAAGACGTTTTACTTATCTCTAATAGTTGTGGAATGCTATTCATAGTTCCCATGGCATACCCAAATTCATCGCGACGCTTTTAGCTATGGTGAAGTCGGACCGAGAGTCGCTTCACGAGTCGTTGTTGACCTTCGGTATTTTTACTCTCCTTGCTAACCGCGGTACCCCTTTTATATTCTTTCTGTAGATTCTTTGCCATGCAGCCCGGCGTCAGGGAGAATAGGATTATTTTCGAAAGGGATATCACAGACGCGTATGGAATGCCTCAACCCACCTTTGAGTACACTCCTACAAGGGAGGCTGCTTTGGCCGCCACTCGCATGATGAATGAGTGAGTTTTTCTCCTTAATTCGCTTGAAATCCGACATTTACGATGCTCCAGTATGACTGATGTTGCAAATAAACTTGGCGGATATATTCCTGGTACGCATCACTCTTGATTTTTCATAACGGAAATTAACAAACTGCCAAGATTCCAATCCTCAATTCATGACGTGAGGACTGCCAGTTTATTTTCGTGTTCGTTACTTACCTCCGTGTACTAGTCCTGGACTTGCCCTTCATCTCGGTGGAACTGTTCGCATGGGTCACGGGTGGGTTAATAGCTGATCATGTTTAAGAATCATACTTAAGTGTTCCAATCCAGGAAAGAGGCGAATGAAACCGTTTCAAATTACAACTCTCAAGTTTGGCAATTCTCCAACTTGTACGTGGGGGGGAATGGCGTTATCCCAACTCCGTTCGGCGCCAATCCTACCCTCACATCTATATGTATGGCCATGTGCTCGGCGTATAAGATCCATCAGGATCTTTTGGGCAAGAAGCTTATGCCTGCTTTACCTGAAGATTCCGTTCTTGCACCAACGCCAAAAGAATGGTTAGCCTGGGCCTTTAATAAGGACGACCCCAACTTCCCGAACCACAACAGAACCCTTCACAGGCATGTCTAATCGATGTTCCCATTGAAGGCTGGCAAATACCTTGAAAGTTTGAAGATAGCTGCACGAAAATCTGAAATGAGGACACACGCTATGTAGCTTTTAAATGTATTATCTGAAATCAATGAATTCAATCCAGTGCCGCCTCAGAAAGCTGGCTCACATTATTTTCTACTTTTTCCTTTCCCTTTGACTAAGGTAAAACCGTCTTCGTCTACTTCTGGTTCGTTTTTAGCCGTGTCGTTTTCATTTTGAGGTCTGAGTAGCTGTGGCGCCTCGTCGTCGTCATTGTCGCTGGAATCAGCCTCTGAATCGTCGTCTTCCCATTCGTCATCTTCGTTTGCTGGGACCACCTGCGCATCTACTCTTTTCCCTTTCATCTTGTCTGCCAGTTCTTCAAACTTCTGCACCATGTCCCCTTTCCCTACGCGTGTCTCATCCCACATCTGTACAATATCCTTCGCAACACTTTCCGCACTTCCGTCCTCAAGCACAGCTTCAAACTCATCTGCCATGATTTGAAGCAATAGTTCTTCGATATATTGGTCATCCGGTGTTGGGACTTGCTCCTCAAATGCGTCCACGATTACAGAGGCGAGCCATGTGCGTTTTTCTGAGACGCCCGGGCCTCCCCACCCTTCTTGTACCGCTATGCGAAGTATGGTCCAGACAGCTAATCGTGAAATGACACCTCGTGCAAATAGAATCGACGAAGGCGATGGCGCGGACGGTTGGGTTATTGAGGCCATCCGAAGGAGTCGATTGCGCCAAAAAAAAATGCAGTCGAGATCGGTGGTGATTGTTTATCTAGAAGTTTGGTTAACCCCGAAATAAAAATAAATATAAACCAGAATAATATTCATACTAAAAATAATTTTTACAACCGAGGATTAGTTGAGTGTCTTTCTACAGTATTTCTACAGTAATTTGAAGGGTTCTAATTTTCTGAATTGTGTTTTTTTAGTATAAGGTTATTGTATCCGAAACCGCGACCACCCGGTGGTTGATGAACATAGATGGAAATTGTCTGGAAAGAAACACGTGAGATGACCGGAAAACCGCGTTGCTATTTCCCACGTTCCGGAATATATCAACATGGCGTTGATCAGACCCTCTTCTAATACTCATTACGCACACGCACAGCTCGTATCTCTTATACATGATACGGACATAAACGAGAACGACCGGCTTGGACACCGGGACTAGAATCCACCCTCTTAGGAAGTAGAGGAATAATTTGAATGGGCTTCCTAGAAGGTTGCGTGTTGCTCGAACAAGATGACCGAATACGTAGCCGTCGTTGGTTTCAAGGGAGGGCCCCATATCAAAAATATTGCGAATATGGTTCTTAGATGATTCAACCACGGTGATAACGCAAAGGAAACGAAATCCGGGAGAGCGACGGTCAACCCTGGGCTAAACACAATGGTCATTTTGGCACTCTTACCCAATATAAGTGTTATTTGGCTCGTCAACCAAAGTGTCGAAGGACAAAAATAACAAACATGTTACGGCTCCCCGGTTTGCGGTTCAATCATTTACTACCAAGCTAGACACGTGTGTTCGTGAAAGTTAACATCTGATGTATTTAACCACACCGTTTAAGTAGGTCTTCCTTAAAATTTCCCTGTCCTTGTTCTAGTTTGAATATTGCTTTGCCCCCATCATATGTTAATCACTTATGCACAAGTTTAGGTCTTTTCCAAAACTTTGATCATCGTATTGGATGGCATCACAAAATTCATCACCATCTTGATGAGAAAGAGATAAAGGTAAAACTGTACATAAGGCGGAATTCTTCAGCCTCCCACCTTTCCCCTCCCCATTTTCGATCTGACCCTGGTGGTTACGACCAAACCAATATTTTACTCGTTTATTTTTTTTCTGTCTAACAATGTCTACCCAGGAATTTGACATTCTAACCAACATTAACTTTGGCTCCATGATGATTGCTATTGCCATTAGCCTGGTGCTTTTCGGGGCAGCTGTGGTGCAAGGATACATATATTTTCAGAGTTTTTATGATGACCACATATTTATCAAAGTCATGGTGCGTTCCTTGCGCTCTAGACTACTACGTCTGCATATTGTTGTTAACATGTTGATACCTTACAGGCTACCACAGTGCTGTAAGTCGTCCACCTTGTGACCGAAGTGATGTTCACATATGAGTCACTTCACAGAATCCTGGAATCGCTACACTCCAGTTTAATCACCTATCTAATGTACCATACTACTATCACACTTAGGGGTCATACCCCCGCCGGTCCTAATTCCTACGCGTTGACAGCATCAATCGTTCCTGAAATACTCCTCACTGCTCTCGTTCAGGTAATTCGTGATTTCTCCACCATTATACGATATGATATTAATACAGACACAACCAAATCAGGGGTTTTTTGCATTTCGAATATATCGTCTCTCAAGAACTGTATATATCAGCCTTATTTGTTGCCTTTTATCTCTCGTACGCCTAGGAGGAGGCTTTGCGCTTTCCGTAGAAGGGTTTATTGATGCTTCAAGAATTCCCAACACGGTGCTCGTGGCGGCCATGTTTGAATGGTTGATCACCCTTGTTTTCCTTGCGGGAGCTTGTGTCGACGTGCTAGTCGCTTGTTCGCTTTATTATTGGCTCAAACGGTTGATGTCAGATAAGCCGTTAAAAAGGTAAGGATCTCTTTATTCAATAGATTATGATGACACATACCTAGGTTCTAATAATCTCCTGCAGCACCTCCGAACTTGTTGATCGATTAGTTTCCTTAGTTATCTGTACGCATTCTTGGGCATCGTATATTGTACCTCTCAATTGATAAGTTATTTAGCAACTGGGATGATTACAAGGTTAATTCGTTCGGCTTTCTCAAAATCAAATTGATATCTCATATGCCCACGCAGCATGGCGTCCGTCGCTTCTGTAGTATTTGTGGGTGTTCTCTCTCGCGGTTAAGCTTAGATTAATTCCAGACTTTAGTTTTATACGAGCAGACATTCCGGTTCGTTAGGCCTAGCATTTCAACGTTCGTCTTACTAATCCATTATTTAAGAAATCTGGTTTGCAATATATGTAGTTACTGCTAAGCGTACGTTCCCTCTCCTGCTGCCCACATCTAAAATCTCTTACGTCAGAGCAAAGTATATTCCAATTCGTTTTTTGCATCGTGAGTCTTTGGCTCTCCCTGTTCCATATCCGTAACTTGACCACTTTCTAGTTTGAATATGCGACGTCAACTTCGTGATAAGCGCATCGTAGAGATTTACCCTAGTACACTCGAGCCTCGCGAGAACACGAATGAACATCAGATATTGCACATGCCTATGAGCAGTTACAGAGAAAGCTACGCGACGTCTGGGACTATAACGCCGGTACGTACATAGTAAATTACTATTTTTGAGTCGCTCTGATGCTCTCCGAATCCAGCCGAGAAAATTGCTGTCTTCTAGCTCATCCCGCGAGTCTTTTCAAAGTAGGAATGGAGCATCGCTAATGATAGCCCTTTGAGCGACCTAATGCCAGTGTATGATATATGATAAGATGAAAATCTATTTGAAGACAACCTTGATCAGTATGTCTTCGGTGTCCATAAGATTTCTGAATCATGCAAATGCTATCAAATATTAATCAATGATATTGCGGGCTACGTTCATGGCCTGTGAGGATTACTGTCTATTTTTTTTTGAGGATCACTTCTCGGTCTTCAGAATCATCCACGCGTGAAGTCATCGGGTCACGTGCTCGTGGTGTCTTTGGAGTCTACCAACTTTGATCGAAACAGGGGCACTCTCCTTTTCCTTTAACCACCATCTTGTCGTTTGGCGCCCAAGCTTTTCTGACCAAGCGCTCACACAACTCTTCCTCCTCGCGGTTGAGCCTCTGCTCCCACACTGGTTTCTTCTCTTTTTTACAGACAATCGGTAGCTCTCTACTGTGCGGTGTATTACATCTCTCGTAGCATCTACCAATCTTCAAGATCGGACATAGTCCTGCACGGTGTTTGACGCCATTGTAGGATCCCACTATGCCCAAGAACTTCGACGCCCTGGCAGCTGATGTCAGGTCCTTGTACACCAACGTCCACTCTTTCAGTGACGCTCCTAGAGCTGCACAAAGAGCGATCAAGCGGGCGATTAATGAAATCCCCGCTCTCCCTACTGCCTCGACTTTCAACTCGAGGGCTTCTTCACCTGTCATCGAAGGAAAGTCTGACCTATCCTCCGATGACATCGCGGCATTATCCAATGATGAATATCAATCATGGGTATACACCTTCGGCAAATTAGATTCCACTATTTGCGGCGAAGACTGCTTGCTTACAAACGATGAGTCAGCAACGGAGTTTGCCTTCTACCCTTCCAGAAATAGATGGGCGGAAGCACGCGACACACTCGTATCTAGCGTCAAAAATACAGTCGATACCCTTAGGTTCGGCCATTTCCACGGGCTCCCCTGGGAGCACCACAGTAGCGACAATCTTGTTGCGTCTTCCCTCCAGCTCATTCTAGAGCTAACCGCTCAAGGCCATCTCTCCAACCTTTTTAGAGATCAGGACGCGAGCGAAAACACGATGCGGCGACAATTTGTTAAAGCCGTTATATTCAACCTCTGCCGAGTTATCGATCTAGACCCTCAGGTCATCGATACTCTTCCCAACTTCCGCGAGCCTGACTTTGAAAACGACAGCATCGGGGATCTGATCGATGATCTACCAACCGGATGGGGCGATAGTAGCCCCGGTCCGATTCACTCTCCAATTAAGCCTTCGGGCGCCGGTCCGAGTACATCTTCTCACATGGACCATCCTACACCTGCCAATTTCGGCAGCCAACAAACCCCTCCCGGAAACCAACAGGCCGGTGCTGCACAACAGCGTCGGTCCAAAGGCAAAGGGAAAGGGCGCGACTTATCCGAACGCATCTCATCTCCCACACCTGATAGTGAGGATGTAGAGATGACCCCTGCTCCCCCCGGTCCACCCGCCCCAGCGGTTAAACTACCTTCGGGACTTCCACGTGACCCTCTTGCCAGACCGAATCCAGCTGGCATTAAGGCACGCTCACAACCTGGACCTCAACGTCCAAATTCCAAATCATATGCCAGCACTGTTGCCGCTGCAGGTGGTTCGACCCTCCCTCCTGGTCTTCGTTTTAAAAAGTCCGGTCCTGCCAATTCTGCTCCCGCAGATGGAACTATTAAGCTCGCTCAACAGTTCCCGTCTGCAGACCCTTCCAATGTTGCCGCTGCTGGGCAACTACTCCAGGGTGTCGCCCCCGCTCCTCCTAAAAAGAGCAATAGGCACTCTTTCACTACGTACGGTACCTCCCGTAGAGCACTGCACATCTATTGCGTGCCTCACATTGATTGGCCGGACTCTCTCTGTTCCGGTCCTCTCAATGCCGAATTTTCTGGCCGCAAAATGGCCACCCGCGTCACCACAGAGGAGCGCACGATCAATAGTATTGTCGTGACGCTCAACAAATCTCCCTCCGATGATGACTCCAAAATCGTCCGCGCCTGGTTTCAAGACCGCGCGACTAGAGTTAACCGTGAGGCGGTTGTTACATGCGAAGGAGGCTCCTCCAAATCGTTCATGAAACTAGCTCACGTCCCTGTTTACGGCCTTACCCCCTCATATGATAGCGAGGGAAAGATCGTACCTATTAGCGTGGAAACAATGAGGGCCATTCTCGACAACAGCCCGTTCAGTAAATATATCCACTATTACAAAGGAGCTCACCCAAGATTAGTGAAGGACTCCCCTTCCGCCTCGTCGGGTTCAATTTATTTTGACATCCACGATTCCCGCTCCTCTTCAAACGCATTGTTTTTGAAGGGGAAAATATTCATGTACGGGAAATATAAACTCGTATTCCTCCCTGCATCCCGCCGCGTCGGGGTGCCCTTATGCCACAGGTGCTGGAGGTTCGGACATCGTAGCGATACTGAAGTCTGCCCCTCCCGCGCCATCTTATGCCCCAAATGTGGGGGCCCGCACGAACTCGCTCGTCACCGGGATCTTGCCGCTTGTTGCGCTGGTGCACCAAAACGCAAACCTCCCGTCCCTGCCACACCCGCGGGACAACCTTGTCCCCACCCTGATCATTGCATTAACTGCGGCGGAGCTCATCCCTCCAACTCGGAAGAATGCAAGTTCTGGTCTAAACGTTGGGAACCCAAGTGGATCCTTAACAAATACATGAATCAGAAAGTGAGTGATCGAGTCATAACGACGCTCAAGTTCTTTCTAACCCATACTGTTCCAGCGCGACCACGCTCTCGAAATAGTATGTACCCAACTGCGCACGTTGTTGACTAATGCAGCACAACAAAATACGTAGTCTCCATGTCTATAGTCAGAATGTCAATCGAAATTTTGATTATACTACATCATTACTCGAATCTCTTAGAGCATCGTGTGATATACTATTAATCCAAGAATGTCCTTGGGTTCTAATTAGAAATACTGCATCGCTTACCAGAGTGAGTGGGGAACCTCTCCGAGGTCTCCCCACCCACCCAGACTGGACTTGCATGCACCCTAACACGGGCAACACTGATGATACCCGCCCAAGAGTCGCCGCATATGTTCATCGCCGCCTTACGGCTATGAGACCCATGCTTCTTTCACATATAGTTAAACATCGAGACTGTATGCTCATCTCCCTTAAGAACGCCGAAGGAATTCCGCCCTTAAACTTACTAAACGTATACAACGACTCTACGAACGAAGCCGCTGTACACCACCTCACTAATATCTACGAGCAGCTTCCATATATCTCATATATGGGAGGGGACTTTAATTGTCCTTCTCAGCACTGGGACCCTCTAGCTAATTCTCTCAACGCGAAAGCCACCCGGCTTTTAGACCTTTCACAACTTTTAGGACTTGAACGTGTTGGTCCTGACGTGCGTACCCCTACGTACGTTTCAGGTAACCCTCAAATTCAACCCTCTATCCTCGACCTCATCTTCCTCCCTTCTCAAAGGGCGTACGATGCTTCTGTTTCTGTTGGCGACCGTGGCGCATCTGACCACCATTGCCTGACAACTGATATACCCATCCGCACTGAAATACCTTTGGGCAAGCCCCGCATCGCTCCTGACTCAGACGACGAATTTGATTTCATCGCTTTTGTCAAAGAACGACTATCCCACATCCCAATCCCTGACGAAGTCACGATTGAGACCACCTCCACAACCGCTACCGATATCGCCAAAGCTTTCTCTTTGGGGTGGTCAGAGTTCTCCAGGCAGGGGCGTATTTGCGTACGCTCGAAATCCTGGTGGAATGACGACTGCACCAGAGCTAAAGCCCAAGCTAATATCAGTAACTCTCGTGACGACTGGAAGGCGTTCAAATATACTACACGCCGCGCGAAGCGAGCTTTCTACGATAAAAAGATCGAAGAAATCTCAGAAACTAATCAGCGCCCATGGGACCTCATGGACTGGGTCGGCCCTCGCAAGTCGACACCTGTAGAAGCTATTACCTATAATGGAAACGCTTGTACAACTACGGATGAACTGTGGAATGCTTTACACTCCACGTTCAACTCTGCCCAAGACCGACCCACATCTTTAGATGAGGACGATCTCGGATCCAACTGGCACAGACCCCGTAGGGACTGGACCACATTCCGGCTCAAGGAAATGGAGGACGCCCTTCTCGGGTGTTCGAATCGGAGCTCTCCAGGCCCCGACCACATTACTTGGCGTCTCCTCAAAAGGATCCTCTTAGATCCCACTATCTCCCCCCTTATCCTGTGGCTCGCGAACGCTTGTCTCCAAAGCGGACACTGGCCTGATGAATATAAGGAATCCAACACGGTTGTCATCCCTAAACCCGGAAAACCATCGTACGACACTCCAAAAAGCTTTCGCCCAATTGTACTTCTTAATACAATCGGGAAGCTGTTTGAAAAAATGATTGCTACACGTCTTCAATTTGAAGCCCAAGCATTCGAAATTCTTCACCCGCACCAATTCGGTGGAGTTCGCCAGAATTCCACGGAAGATGCAGGGTGCTTCCTCACTCACATTATTCGAGCCGGTTGGCTCCATAAACTCAAAACGAGCATTGTTGCATTCGACCTTGCACAATTCTTCCCTTCCGTCAATCACGACGCCTTACTTCACGTCCTTGAGAAACAGGGATTTTCGCCAATTTTGGTGAACTTCTTCAAGTCATATCTCAATGGGCGTGCTACTTCATATCTTTGGGGGACCGAAAAGTCACCTAAATTTAACAGCAGCGTAGGACTTGGACAGGGCTCTGCCTTATCTCCTATCCTCTCTGCCCTCATACTCGCAGTCGTCCTCTACAGGTTCTATCACAAAGTTGAAGAACTTGGACTCGACTCGGACATGCTCTCTTATGTAGATGACGGCACAATTATTGCCCAATCGCCTACATTAGATGAAAATCTGCCTAAACTTAAGTCGGCATACCGCATCGTTTATAAAGTAACCCAAGCATTGGGACTTATTCTCGAACATTCAAAGTCTGAAGCGTTTCACTTCACTCGTAATCCCAACGACTCTAATCCAGCCGTTGACCTTGGATATGCGCCCTTTACGAACGCGACCCCCCTCCAACCAGGCCTCCTTTGGAGGTACCTTGGTTTCTTCTTCGACCGTGGTCTCACATTTAGAGAACACGTTAAACGCTACGCTAACAAGGCTCTCACTTCCGTCAGAGCCATGATACGACTTGGCAATTCAGCTCGGGGCCTTACCCCCAAACATAAACGAACCCTATACCGCGCCTGTGTAGTTCCCATTGCTACATATGGCTGTCGGTTATGGAATTTTAAAGGGGCGATGATCAAAGGCCCCCTCGACTCCTTGAAGCAGATGCAAAGACGCGCTGCCTTATGGATCACTGGAGCATTCCGCACTTCTCCTCAAGGGAGTGCTGAAACGCTAGCCGGACTCACTCCTATCCACTTTCATATTCAGAAACTTGTGGATAGAAGCTTCCTACGCATAAAATACCTACCCACCACTCATGCGCTCCATAACATTATCTATGGCGCCCATAAATACTCTGCTCGCAACCTTTCAGAATACGACCCGAAAGATTGCAAATCCAACGTCACTGACGCTTATCAGAAGCGGCATCTCACCACGATGGAAATTAACACTATCCATCCAATGTCTGCTCCGGGATCCCGTCCACTTGACATAGTCCCGGATCAAATCCTTTTCGACTGTCCTACGCCTCCTAAGGGCAAAGAAGACAGGAAACAATTCTACAGCGATAGGCACGAACAGATTCAAAACCTGTTCGACCAATCGTTACTCGACCATTCGTCCGCATCTATTATATGCGACGGATCCATGCCTCAACCCCCATTTCAATCCACAGCCGCATGGCGAGTCTGGATCGATGGGGATCTTCATTATTCCTCTACTGCCCTAGGTAGAACAACCGAAACTGATGCGGAACTCGCTGCCATTGAAGGTGGCTTCTCCCACATCACTTCCCTTTCTGTGGACGGGCTCCCAACCAACCACATCAACACCATCCACGTCTTCTCCGACTCGTTATCGGCTCTGAAGAACGCGTTCAACACCTCCTTTCACACCGGTCTTGACTGGTCCCTGAAAATATCCACGATATACTTCCCCTGGCTTGCTTTAAACCCGGGGAGACGCATTATTTTACACTGGACTCCTAAAGATTGCAAGTTCAGTCAACATATCGAGGCCGACAAGGCCGCCACTTCTCTCAAAGTGGTAGCCCTCGAGAACTCACCGAAATCTCTTGCATGGGCAAGACGCATTGCTGTCGATACTGCGAATGCCTCGTGGATTTCCGAATTCATGAAGCCGTCGTACATCGGCAACAACTTCCTACATCTCACTGGGTCCAGTGGGAAACGTATCAAGCCCAGTTCCCTCCATGGAGGATCTTGGCTTTCTAATGTTTTTAATTCCAATAAACTCACCGCAAGATTTGTGCGTACTATCACAAATCATGCTCCCATCGGGGCGTTCCGAAGAAGATTCAACTTCGAACCCCCATACACTTGCTCCTGTGCTCTACCCCAACCCCTCGGGGAGCAGGTAGACGTTCACCTCTTAGCCGAGGAGACCAGGACGCACATTCTATTCGCATGCCCCCGCTATCAGAGGACATGGCAACAGGGGGAGGAAATGAATGTTTTTTCACTCATTACCTTCCTTGATAACAACCCGACCACATTCGCATTTCCGGAATAGTATTCATTGTCGCAGACGGTAGCCCAGCGGACTCACTTCTATACCAACCACGGTTGTTGTGATGTCTCAAGGGATGAAATTGACGCAAGTCACTCGGGGGTGGATTCCCTAGAGGAGCCCTATGTTACTTAGCCTTGTGCGTGTACCACTATTCCTTTCATATATTTTATCATCAGTCCCTTGCGTTCTGTACCTCAACTTACGTGGTGTCGGCATACGTCGAAATCACGTTCCTCCAAGCGTGTTTATGTAATAGTAGATACGACCGCACTTCTGTACTCATGTATGGCGGAATATAAATTTTTGAAACCAAAAAAAAAAAAAAAAAAAAAAAAGATCGAAACAGGGGGTTATAGCACAACTCCAAACCGTATAATGCATGGATCCTCATATAATAAAGGCTTGAACTCTATCGTGTCTCCTCACCTAACATTCTCTCACAGCAATCTCGATGGAAGGAAAAGCATACAACCTGTTGGCTGGCAAAAATCTTGGCGCGCTGGTAATTGGGCTTATCGTTCTTCTAGTGCTTTTCGGAATTGCCATTATACAAGGATATACATATTTTCTGTCCTATACCAACGATCGTTTAATTCTAAATCTTATTGTAAGTCTTTTCCAAACTCCCTTAAAGTGACAATCCGTTTAATCACCATCATCTTATGCTATAGGCTGGGATTGTTCTGTAAATTTCTCATTTATCCGTTTATAATTTCCCGACGTCATTAATCTCTGTCCCTGGAGGTTCATGGAAACGGCTCACTCGGTCGCGATGACACAGGCAATATATTATTATGTGGTTATTATTAGAGGATCCTCTCCTAACAGGCCAAATTCATACCCACTCGAAGCAACTCTCGTCCCTGCAGCCCCTGTTGTTTTCTTCGTACAGGTACGTCCTACAAATGACACTTAAACACCAGCATAACACCAAAGTTCAAATCCAGGGATTCTTTGCTTTCCGAATCTATTGACTGTCCGGAAGTCCCTATATCTGCATCGCATGTTGGTTACTATCCGTATTGCGGCTTGTATCCCACGTGGTATTGATGGTTGAAGGATTTATTGATGTTGCGAGGGTGCCCAATTCGATTACGTTTATAACTAATTTTAGCTGGCTGATCACTCTTGCTTTCATTGTCGGGGCGGTAGTGGATGTGACGATTGCGGCCTCGTTATGTTTCTATTTGAAACGCCTGACACCTCATAGACGCTTCACAAGGTAATATTTAGTGTGGCTACGTTGCATGGAGCACTCACATAATTGATATTCTGACAGTACTTCCCAACTTCTCAACAGGCTATTTCTCCAGGCTATTCGTGAGTAACTGTTCTCTTGTGAGCTCGGAAACTTATGATGAGTTAACTGCAACAGAGACTGGGACAATTACAAGGTGGGTTTACTTCTACTGACCGCCTCTTGTCAATGTCTTATATCACATGGGAATATTTAGTATTACGTCGATCGCAATCGTGATATGCGTCTGTATTTATTCTTTCTACCTGCAAATATGACTTCTAATCAGGCTTTATCCAGCTTTATGTTAAGCCAGAAGCCGGTTTGTCTTTTATATGCTTTTTTCAAAAGGAATTCATTATTAATTATGGATCGCGTTGATTGTTTTCAGAATTTTGGTATATGCTAGATATGGTTGCTACCAACCGTGAGTTCCTTCCCTTTGAACTTCAGACCTTGACTTCATGATCGAGCCATAGTGTACTCAAACTCATTTTTCTTATCGTAAGTGAAAGAAAATCTACGGATCTCACTTGTAAAACAAATACAATCCGCGGCAATTTTAACAGACTAAACATGCGTCGTCGACTCCGCAAAAATTACGTTCCCGGAATCAGTGTCAATGAGCTCCAATTTGTGGACAAGGTATGTTAGAAGTAGAAATTAACTACGAATCCCATCTGAGGCGTTGTAGTCCACACTCGGCGGTAATTCTATTGCTACTGAGGGCCGTAACGCTGTAATCCTGCAACCCACGAAGGTGAGAGCATCATACAAGTCCCTATGACTCAGCCTGAAACTATCCTAGCCAAGTAATACGCTGAAGATTGGGGCTCTAGATAGAGATGGTCCGGACGGGGATGAATATGGAGTATTAAGCCCGGCCACAATGGGTCATTAAGATTCATAGAGATAATTCATGTAAGCTTACTGTCTCCATTCGTGTAGTATGGAACTGATAGGGTGAACTTAGCATGTGCTTGGAGACTTGAGGAGAGGCATAGTTGGTTGGTTCGATCATTGATGGAATTAGGAATCTGTAAGATTAGAAAGTATACCTCCCCGCGGGAACACGTTCATGAAAAAGACACTCCGAATTGTTGAGTTCCACGGCATAATACCTTGATTTTCTGGGTTAGTCGGAACGACTCATTAACACTGCTTGCGTAATGTATTCAATTCATATCGTCGCCTCAAGAAGTATGATGGACTTACCCGCTCCGAGAAAATAGTAATACAAAAGAAGTTCATACAATACAATCAAGGATGAATATGGGCGCGAGATGCGTTCAAGGTCATTCATACTGTGCGAGTTGTGTACCTTGAGCGAAGATGTTGAGCATTCATGCGTAGTACACACGAGGATTACCCCGGATTTCTGTAGTATGGGGGGAAGTATATTCGTTGAGGGGGTGGTTAGGAGCGAGGGTAATTCGACCTCAAAGCCCCCGTAGCAAGGAGCCAGTGGTCAGGGTCAGAGGTTTTATAGATATTGGGCTACTGTCATTGGCAATTTGCATCAATAACCAACGAAAAATAAGAAAAAAAAGCCTAGCTTTGATTTGTGCCCGGTGTGTATGCGTATTGTTACGAGCTATGATTCAAACTCAAGGATGTGAGAAGGCGTGAGCCCCCAGTGTAACATAGAATGATCAAAGTCAGGGTGAAATTCAAGAGTCAATCAATTCACCGATCGAGATTCGACATCCCACCTGTCTGAGTTTGAATTTACTGCATTGATTTTTTTTTCAGGCCAAGTTCCCCGGCCATCCTCCGCTCCGCTCCCGGCAGTGCTAACGTTCTCTCTTATACCGGCCGGATAAGAGAGGGAGTTAGCATTCAAACTGGTAACCTCTGGCTTAACAAGCTTCTAACCCTACCTCTACCTCATATCTTAACCCACACCATTGTTACCAACACACCAGGTATCGGCCTACCGCGCGCCGCCCCTATTACCGACAAGCACACTGCACGCCGCCACTTTTGTGGACACACCCATCTATGCGCATTCCACCCACGCCATTCATACCAACACTGATGCTGGGAACCGACGGTTATCCCACTCCTTCCCACGCTCACTACCCAACCGTCCCCGCGGGACAAGAGCCCCGCCCCCACCTGCATACCAACAACGCTGGCTGCCCAAACGCGTACCCTCCACCCTTACCAGCCCATACTAAGGCCGCCATTCATGCCCCTCCATGCTAGTTCCACACCAACCCCACACCAACTACCCAAACGCGTGCGTCCGCCCTTCCCACCCACACCAACACCGACTACCTAAACGCGTCCCCCCCCTCCATCCCACGCTGACTAGCTACCCACCCCGCCAGCTGTTGAGATGGAAACGTCGCCTCTCCTAGTCCACCCTACGTCAGCTGCGCAGATACATGCCCCCGCCCTTCCCAGTCTACCACGACCACCCCACGCTCACTGTCTAAACATGTAACCCCCGCCGGTTCCCACACACCAACACCACCACCGACAGCCAGACGTCCGCCCCTTACACCTTCCCTCGCTCACCAATCCCTACACTCACCTCCATGCCCACCGCTGCCACACTAACGTTTCTTATTTTTTTTTTCAGATAATTTCTCAAACTTTCGTGCTGGTTATCTTACCCGCTGCGCCTCCTCGGAGGTTTAAGTAGTTTGGTGCTTAGTTTAGTGCAAGACCATGCTACGGTAACTGCACATGCAGTGAGCCGCCTAGAAGCCTGGGCACACCTCAGCGCGATCGTAGCACCAAATGATATTTGGGATCTGGGGGAGAAGTCTTATGATGGCCTATCGCCTTAGATAGGTGAAAGTTCGACAACACCAAATTAACGCTTTGGTAACCAAAAGGCGAGTCGTCAACTAGCCAGAGGGTCTTCCTCGCGACGATCTTAGTGTTATGAGGTTGGACAATCTCATGGGGGGAAGAAATTCTAATTCTATTTTTTCTATTCTAGTTTTCTGTGACATTGCTATTGCTTTCCAGCAACAACTCTGGTGACATTTTCACTTTCTAGGGTGGCTTTACTTTGTGGCGACGTCTTTATTTCCTGGCAACAAATCTGGGAACATCTCTATTTTCTGGCGACAAATCGGGATCTGGCGATATCTTTATTTTCTGGCAACAATTTTCCTTTTTAGGGATATCTGGCGATGACCCACATACGCTGGTTATATAAAGGTTTGAGTATTCCTTTTCAATCACATTACATAATCTCTAGCTAGACCTCTGTAGATCCTTGTCATATGGTCCTTGTTGCGTTATTAACCTAGATTTCAATCAACGGGTGGACATCCTTACGTTAAATACGAACACAGTTAACATCCGGTCCTCGCGATACCTTTCGAAAGCCAGAGGAGCAGTATTGCTTTGACAGGCACGAAACACCAATATGTTAATCCTGCCACCAGTCCTCGATTTTGGATATTATCACTGGGAGGCAGTGTCTGTAGTCAACTCATCAGGTCCCAAGGTGCTAGCTATCGCAACAATTCTAGGTTTTACCTATTCATCATTTAGTTTGCCATAATGAGGTTTGTCAGGGCCCAAGGCACGGCCCTTTGAGGACTCCTGGATTACCGGACCACATTATACGTACCGCAGTACGTCTATCTGTTCCTCCCTTAAAGGCTTTGGGAATTTCATGAAAAAAGTGCCAGCTTGCCCACTTTCTTTGGCCTCCTATCCTGTGCCATGCGCCCAGCCAGCGTAGCCGCGTTCATCATCGCCTATTCTCTCTACAGCTTACAGGCTTATGCGCAAAGCCCTCAGAGAAGCATCCTAACAGACGAGCTTGACGGATTTATCAACCAAGTTATTTCGAATTGGACTTCTCCCGGAGGTGCTGCTGTTGCAGTCGTGAAGTTGAACGAGCAAGGAGAATGGCAAGTTGAAACGAAAGGATATGGGGTTGCCACACTTAATGGGACACGAATCACCGAGAACACGCGGTTCGGCATCGGGTCCAATTCCAAGGTGAGATCAGCCTGTAAATATACACAACTTATTTACTAGGCGGAAAATCTCCGCAGCTGTTTGACGTACTTGCAACGGCGCTGTTGATCGGGAATGAAACGCTTTCACCCCGCTTGTCATGGACAACCAAAATCGCGTCTATTATGCCAATCTGGGGGTTGCAAGATCCGGTTGCCTCCAAACAGGCTAGCCTTATTGATGTAATGGCCCACCGCACCGGAATGCCTCGTCACGATCTTCATTACAGGTGGAAAGATGATGTCCCTACCGTTGTGAGCTTCATGATCATCTAATAACGCTTGAAAGAAGAATCTTAAATTTTATACGATAGATCAAGAAAATGAAATTCTTAAGGCCCTCTGCGGAGTTCCGCGAAGTATGGCAGTATGACAACAGTATGTATACACTCTTGTCGTATCTCCCGCCCCTTCTCCTTCCGTCAAAGACGCCGTTTGCTCGTTATGTCAAAGAACATATTTTTGACCCCCTCGAAATGACATCTACAACATATTCTTTTGATGTCGCAAATGGAAGTGGACTACTTGCCAATGGCATGACAAAGCAGCTTAGCTCACCAAGTAATATCTTTGGGAACGGGACGGTCAGAGCGCTGCCATTCTGGGCACCAAAAGGAGGCGAAGACGGTAATAGTGAGTTATTCGCTTTTCTTGATGAGGGAAAGTAATTCATTCTTTGTCACCAAGTCCTCTCCGGAGCTGGAGGGGTGATCAGCACTGCGAAAGATATGGTAGGTTAAAGTGTAAATATATCCACACGCATTCACTCATTTTTTGTTAGGCAACCTGGCTGCAAACACTACTTCTTGAGGGCGTGAAGCCTGGAACTAATACTTCAGTGCTTCCCGTCAGTGGAATCGAAATAGTAGCATCTGGTATCAGCGTTGCGGTTGGTCAGGCGTAGGTGATATCTCAAATCAGCCTTTTTATTTCTAACGTTTACATCAAGTCCTTTTCCTGAACTTTCCCCCATGGTTTACGGTGGAGGCCAGATTCGAGGTACTTACAGGGGCCATGGTATGTTTCATATTTTTTCAGTGAGACGAAATTACCAACGGCTGTGTCAATAGAAATAATTGAACATGGCGGAGACGTCACAGGTTTGTTCGAGTATTAATTGCATATACATTCTTGTACTAAAAGCTATCTACACCAGGGTTCCATTCTCAAGTTAGCCGGCTACCGTTCGACAACCTCGGGGTGGCTGTACTTACAAATGATGATATGTATGGACCTTACATCATGGAAATTATCAAAGCACGCATTTTAGACGAAGCATTAGGTCTGAACATTATCGACTGGAACAGCCGGTATGTATTGTGATATAATTCAAACCAAAACTAATAGATCTATCACTATTAGTTATAAATTTGCGGCTTCCATTCCACCACCACCCGCCACTCCCCTCCCAGCCAATCGTTCTCTTCCATCTGTGAATTTTACAGCTTTGGCTGGGAAGTACAACAATGACGGGTACGGTGAATTTGAACTTTGTCTTGTTTCACCAAAGAATGCGAAACCCTCTCCTTTCTGCCAAACCTTGGCTTCGAGCAAAATCATATCCCTTCCGGGTATCGTTGATCCCAGAATCCCTACTTTTATTAGTGAATGGGATAGTCCTTGGGCTTCACACATTAAAGTCACGCACTTCAATGGAAATTTGTTCAATGTCAGCGCGTTCTCAGTTTATGTAAGTTTGATGTGATACTCTTGGATACTCACTACATCTAACCTTCTTTTCAAGCCCACTGGAGATTCTACCGACCCCTTCTTGACACAATGTGATAGCGGAGCCGACTATGGAACATATGCAGAGGTCTCCCTGGATGGCGATCATATTGGCTTGGCGCTTACGGGTATATGGGGTGCTGGGGCGGGGATACCGAGTCCCCAAGGAAGAACGGTTCGTGAAAGATCAGAAGTATGGTTTGATAAGATGTGAAAAGAACAGTAATACCAAACATACGATGTAAGCAGGCATCAGTTAATGGCATAGATCGTTAGCGTGGTAACAAGTTTATTCGTGCTAGAGGTTTATGGTCAGATTCACATGAATCAACCGACCGCTAACTCTCACCGCCTGAAACCCGTGCGGCTTCCATGAAGTAAAACGCACAATGCTACAGTGATCAAAGCATCGGCAAGGATGGAAAGTGTAGCAAACGGGGTCGCGGAAGTAAGCTAAAGTTTCATTGATATTTTTTTCAACATGTTAATTTTATGAACTTACCATTATCTCTGGGATTCGGTTCATTTGTTTTTCAACGAGTCTTGAAATGGTCAAAAAAACGCACACAGGCTCGTCAAAAGGCACTAGATTATCGATGACATAGTCGATAAGGGTTAATATCGTCTGGGGTGAATTGCTGAGAATGGCAGCCATGTTCACCAATGGCTCGGCCAGCAATATGGGGATAGATTGAGACGCAATTTGTTCGGAAATGCTCCCCAGTTGTGATTGAACGGCTGGGCGGAGTATTATCCGACTATGCACTGGTGAATGACAACAGTCCTGGGTAATATGCATTAACCCCTCCTAAAAGCGCTTTGAGGTAATATTTGCGGGCACCCTCCTCGTTTCTATCGAAAAAAGGGGCGGAAAAAGGGGCAGGTGGTGACGGCGTCGATTGTCTTGCCAAAATCGAATTTGGAGACGCGGCTGGGGACGAATCTTGTAGGGACAAAAGAGAGAACAGAAGAATGTGTAGTCGTTTCCATATATCATATAATACGGAAAGTTACAGAAGTAGAATTCACCTCCATCCTTTCTATAAATTTATTGGAATTGAGACATACACCAATGATGATTTGCGTGCATGATGTCATCAAATCACGTGATAGAAATTCAACACCGTTGAAAAATCTGCAGTGTACACATCGGTTTTTGACTCTCGGTCGCCATCGAACACAACAGCACGAATTTTTGAATCGGCAAAGTTACCCAAAACTGTGCCGTCGAGGTCTAGAGCAATAAATTTCAGATCTAACCGGACTTGGGTAGTTCAGGACGTCGGCTGAGGTTTGGCGGGGTATCTTTTACTTGACCAGTGAGTCGGTAATTCATTTTCCATGAAGCTTACCTTATCCTGCTACGAATTTTTCAATACCTAAAAATGCACAAACCTTACTACACTTCACCTCCCAAATGATTAACCGCCCCACAGGTCCTCAGAAGAGTGTATCGTAACAATTTCGTTTCGAAAATCACGCAACAATCTTATGCTTCGTTGACCGCGACTCTGAGACAGGGCTACGTATGGCTCTTAAAATAAAAGTTTCATCTCATTCTTCGAAGAGTATGATTATAGCCAAAAGAATTCCGGCCAGAGCAATTTTTACCATTATTTTCACCGAGAACGCCAATAACCAAACACAAACCCTTCTGTCATCACTTGGATTAATTTCACGCTACAATTCAAATTGTGATTGTTCATCTATACGGAGTTCCGAACCGAACGGCACCACCCTCCGGTAAGGATGCGGCAAACTCTCGCCACTCATCCGTCATATCCCTTTTACTAATCCTCAGATAGAAGTCATTTATTACCCCACGGGAGTTCTGGTATTCCGTATTGCAACGCTTCGAGATCAATTCTTGGACTGCCCTGAGAGAACCAAAACGACCCTCGAGCGACAGTGTCTCAAGGTCTGGGAGTAAATCTCGTGTGCTCAAAGATTGAAGAACGTGGTCGCTTATAGTACAGCCCCAGAGACATAGTTCCTTGGCTTTGGGTATGATTCGCATCATTTTTTCTAGCTCTGGAGACGAACCCGGGAACATGGTAATATCGAGGACTCGGATATTGTATTCTGTCCTCTCAATGAAATGGAACAATGCATCCGATGTTGTCTGGAAGTGGTATATATGAAGTTTGCTCAACAAAGGGGCATTTAAGAGGTATAGGAGCCAGCTGATATCGTCCTCATGTGTAGAGAGCTTTAGTGAATGGAGTTTTTTCATGATAAATGTATCAAGTTGATGTTCCGCAAGAAAGGTGTCGTGATCATCGTCGCGATCTAGAACGACATCACAAGACACTAATTGAGGACATTGTACCATAATCTGTAGAAATCCAGTTGCCAGAATTCCACATTCAATCTCCAGATGTTGCAGGCGCGTCCAAGGAAAGCTCGAATCATGTGGGATTCCAATATCCAAACTAGTGTCAAAAAAGGCCGAATGTATCCTTAGCTCCCGAAGATCTGAAGCATTCCGAAAGGTAGAGACCACCGGATACATTTGTACTAACCCCAAACTATCGTTTGTTATTTTCAGCAGGAGACGCCGTAATTGCCCTAGTTGTTCAAACCGATCGACGAGATGTTGTACTGGTTGCGAAAAATCAAGGTATAGTTCCACGGTTCTAAGTCGATTAGAGTATTGGTGGATAACATCCCAAAGAGCGGGAGGGATGTTTTTTGCTTTGGACTCGAAAGAAATATTTCTTCCCGCTCGAGAGAGTATATTGTGGACAACGTCGAGGCGAACTCTGCTGGGGAAATTGATGGAGATGACATTCCATAAACTAGGTTCGGAGAGGGCTACATGTCTCCACCGGGAACAAACTTGCGATAATACCATACATTGCGATCGAGGATGCGGGGGTAGATCGAGTTTATGATATCTGTAATCCACGCAGTGCTTAAAAATAAAGCCCAGAATCTCACGCGGAAGTTTTTTATGGCGGGATATTCCAATATTCAGTCGCGTCTTCCACTCAACTTCATCAGCGTATCGTTTTTCTAGGATCTCTAGAACCGATCGGACTCGGAGGATCTCTGTATGGATTGAAGATACCATCTCTTCCGCCTGATCCAAGAGCGTTTTGGCTGCTAATTCGTCTTGATCACTTAAGATATCGTTGGATAGACCAATAGATGCTCTAAGCCTTTCGTGTAGAGTTCCATCGTCCATTTTCCTTGGCGCTGGTATGAATGGCTCTGTAAAAGTTTGATGATATTTTCCAGTCGAGGACCAGGCTGCATACCAGCATACCTTAAAATGTCGAATCTCGAATGATAGTCTTCTTGTTGTTGAGTCAAGAGTATTGACGACCATCATATGAAACTCAAATCAGGTGATCTGGTTAACACGTGAATCACATTATCTAGGCTGATCAAGCTGATAATGCACCTGCGGGTCGTTATTTCTGGGCGTGTTATGGCTAATGACTGTCAGCAGATACTAGACTGTGCCAGCCCCTGAGTAGCGGTATTCTCTAATTGTACACCACCTTGAGGTAGAAGTAAAATTGCAAACAAAAAATATCACTGTGGAGGTATGATAATAAAAAGGACCATTTTCGTGACTTGTGGGCATTTTTATAATCACGCTTCGAATTCTCTCGTTCCTACGGGTTACCTTTTGCAAATAATTGGGATCAAATTTCCACTGCATTAAAATCATCGTCTCCCAAGGCTAAACAGTATGATATTAACAATTGTGTTATTATGGTAAGGACAAGTCATTATATGTATAATACATAGCCGTGATATATCGTACCAACATTTGAGCATTAGTGGGGTAGTGGTAACCTGGGTCGTTGCCATATTAAGCGGTGTCGACCCGCCGGGAGTTCGATTCTCTCCTAATGCATTTTTTGCATAACGTTCTATTAAATTTGCCTTTCTCATGATCAAGCTGCAAGAATTGAATGATGATTGAAATGTCTTGATCAAAAATTCCTTGTTAGCGCAAAATTTATACACGAGGTATAGTGTTTTTGAGGAAAAGGTCCGAAATGTCCATGTCCATATCAATTTCGTAGGTATTTGAGATCGTTACATGCGGGGAAACACGTTGGAACAGGGGGGCTTATTAATTTAATCAGCCTGTGGTACGATTGAATACCTCCCTTGACTGGGAGGATAATATGTGTAATTCGATTGATGGCGATATTCTGTATAACCTGGTGCTGCCATTGAGTTGTAGGTGTTGGGGTTAGACGGATCCTAAAACTTCATCAGAATATCGTTCGGAGTTTAGAAGGTGAGAGGGTCTACATAATAAGCATGTAGCGGTGCAGGAGACGAAGCTGGTGAATAATTCGTTGGTTCATTTTGGCTCTGAAATTTTACGATTTAGCAATAAGAATGTCATGGAAAATATAATTTACATAGTAAACATTTCCAGTCGGTGGTGGCGTATATGGGGTGTGGCTGTAACTTGTTTGTGTTGGATAGAATGTTGCTGATGCAGGTACGGGCCCATAATCTGCCTTAGACTGTTGCGCAGGCACTGCGTTGCAAGCTTGATTGCGGCGGCGACGACGGATATACCAACCGACAACCGTGCAGATAAAGGTGACGACCACGAAACAAGCAACGATTATTCCAATTGTCACTCCCCCAAGAGCCTTTCGCACTTTTGCTTTCCCTTTCCCACTAGTTCCCGAACCCCCGCTTGATCCAGCACCGGAATCCCCACCCGTAGTTGCTGTCCCAGTGGGAAGGGCCGTTCCTGACGATTCAGCAGGTGCTGTTCAATAGGAAAATTAGCTAAGGGAGTGATCGTTTTTCTAGTTCCTTACATGGGCTTTGTTGGACCCGAGATGGATTAAATGAGTCGGCTCGCTTAGAAAGGTCAGGTCGTCAGGATTTGATAACATCTTTAAGCTTGTGGACATACCACGACGTCCTGGTATGCATAAGCTGGGACGGATGTTCCGGCAGGGAGCTCAGTCGGAAAGCTATAATCTCATGAACATCATTCACCATGTCGACCAAGTTCGAACGTACTAGCCCGGATACACAGTCGTACAGTTTTGCATATATTCTGACCATCTAGGACGAAACGTCAACGCTCCGTTTTTCTCAAGGATTAGGTGGGTCCTACCCGAGATAATTTCTTGATTGGCATATCGAACAAGCTGCGAGCAAGGAATAAAAGACGCTGCTACAACGACATGCGTTATTTGAATTTAATTCATTAGGACCTAGGTAGTGTTTTCCGGCGCTGAGTGGCGGGATTCCTACCAATCTCCCTATTTGATTTTATGATTACGCGCGAGACGGGATATTGTCGAAACCACATACCAGTTGAGGTACATAAACTTCCCAAATAACTCGCTACTGTACAAGGACTCTGACCCAGAGAGTTGAAGACCTGCAATATGTTCGAAATTGGATTATCGTTCACCACAAAGTTGGATAATACGCACCCACTGAGTGCCACTCGCAGTGCATACCGCTTGTTGGGCCACAGTAACAGAAGCAGCGCCAAGAAGCACCAGTAAAGTGCACACCATGGTTGTGGAAAGGGAAATTGAGAGTTGAAACTGAAAAGGCACCCTGGCGAGAGAATAAAAACGAGTGAGTGTCACTCTCACGTCGTGTTCAGCGAGCGACCCCGCACACAACCCAATTTTATCTATCATGTCATCACTCAGGAGCCGATTGAGTTGAATTGTCTGCAGGGTCAAAGGTTAGGCTTAATTCGATGCAAGGCGGACTCCTATATAGTTAAATACAATAAGCGCGATTCGAATGTCAATGCCTTCCTAGAGATTTGGTAAAACTGGAGACTCATACCTATACTCTCCGTCTATGGTTATCCAAATCCGGGGCGAGTCCGATGGGTTCGAGGGAGTTCAAGGGGTAATCCGGTGCGCGCACACAATTAAACTGCACTGCTTTTCGATCATTGATCGTCGCTTGAGACAAGTTGAATTTTTCAACAAACCCCGCTCACTACGTGTTATGAAAATCGTGTTCCGTTTGCCATCGTGAAGTATGCCCCCCTAGTGCGCACATTAGAGGTTCCCCCATGAATCCTCCAACCTGCTTGCTTTGAGCACTGGTAGCTGTAATATCCAAAATAATCAAGGGTCGAGGTTACGTGGTTTGTGAGAATGATGCGTGGATTCGTCAAGTTTTTCACAACAGAAACAAGGCTGGAAAATAAGGTCTATGTACACCGCAACATGGATTCGAGGAAAGACATCATTGCCAAGAACATTTATCTTAGCAATTACCGCATCAATCAACTGTGTCCGCCGTGTCCAAATTTGTGAGGTTCCCACCACAACCCTGGAAGGTCACATATACACAACTTACTCGCCTTTCCTCAACTCCACTCCTTCGACAATGCTCAAGAAAATTCAAGCGATTCATTTATGTAGAAATTATATGACTCAGATCCGAAAATAGCACTTATCTACAAAAGCCGTTACCAATGAACATTGAACCCAGTGACTCCTGCGAAATAACACTTTGTCCCTCAATCTTAGAAGTGCGTCTTCAAAAAATTTCGTGTGACATAAAGGTTCTCAATATTGACATCGACCCGCAATTGTTGTGTCAAAGGTAGACTAGTAATCAAACGGTTCAACACAGGTTCGAAGAGTTCGCCGGATCACACCCCCATGCCACAAACTGTTTCAGCACGTTCTCTAATCCTTTCAGGCTGTTGATATTTTGTCCTTTCTCCGCTCGCCCAATTTTTTGTAGTTGTCGGATGTAAATCGACGTGTTGGAACCCATCAAAGAGTGAAGGAGTCGACAAGGGTTTTATACGGTACCAGATCAAAAATTTATCCTAATTAGTCCGGATATGAATGTCTACGAATATCAAAATTTCCGTCTTGAATCGGCTTGGAAAACATGTCTAAAGACATAAGTCATCTGGTCATAAACCGCAGCGTCAGATCTATGGTAACGTAGGCTCGCTCGTGCGCACAACGACACACCATTCTGGGCACAACTTTCACCGCTGTCTGCGTAGAACCCTAACGCTTCCGTCGACGATTTTTGCGACTGGACGGTACTGATGGATTATTTATGTGTCGCAGGAGATATCGGAGAAGCCCTCCAGCATAAGCATTCTCCCGAGGGAAGATCCTATGGTTTTCCAATGTGTATTCACTCAACTCCAATTCCGATGTGAATTTTTGAATCGCCTCGCCCGATTTTCGGTTGTGGAGGAGGTCAACCAGGTTAACATGTGTACTTTTGACTTTCTGTTATTAAATTTTGTCAGTCAAAATTCCGTGAAATTTGGGTATTGGGTAATAAATACACCTCTCTACACGATTCAAGTGTTTCTGGGATAGGTAGGATATCCAACACCCGACACAAAGCACGCCATGCGTCGATATCGTCTACATCTGTTCCGTAGATAATATTGAATTCCTCCACCATCGCATCTTTGAAACGTTCGTGGGCGTCCTTTTTTACTGCATCATCGAATCTCCATTGATATACTAGCACCAAGCGGTAGAACTCATCAGTCGCAGGCGAAGAAGGGTTGTATGTGAAAAGAGTGAATTCTGAAAAGAACTCTTGTAAGGGGCTGGATTTCAGAACCGCCTGGGCGTTGCGGGGGCGACGTTTTGACCGTTTATGGGGTCGAGTCCGCTGCCTGGCTTGAGCCGGAGTGCTGTTGGCAGCACGTTGGCTTGTACTAGCGGGGATGGCTTGAATGATTCTAACATGTTGAAATCGACACTGATCACCATAGGTGCAAGTACCGGACGCCACGAATTGGCGACACTGTTGGCTAGTTGGGGGCATGGAGGCGCTCAAGGAGGGGTTTGGCAGGGTAAGGGTGAGAAATTGTCAACATGGTTTTTATCGTATCGAACGCACACCATGACAATCAAAGAATTGTGTTCACGTAAGAGCCGCGTGATTCGCGAAGGAATATATATATAGGACATCTTGTGATGAAGATGAACCTTAAATCACAGGGGGATTGCGTGGATAAAGGTCATCGTTATTATTTAACAACAGCTTGAGAATATGATAATCATTTGATTCATACGAACAATCCGTTGAAATGGTTGATGAATATTGGAAAACTTAGGGATGGCCGCGAACAGGTTTCGGAACGTATCTACAACAACGAAGAAAAAACGTCATCAGTAGTCCTTGTACGTGAATAGGTGGGACGTACGGCTCTTCTAAATACTTGTTCTCTTCTTCTGTAAGTGTAAAGCCCGTAATAATGCTCTCCTCGAGGCGAGTGACGGAACTTAGCCCTACAATTGGACTGGTAACCTTGCTCATGTTCCAAACGAGTGCCACCTGCGCCATCGTTTTCCCGTGTTTTTTGGCGATTTCTTCAACACGCGAAATGATCACAGAATCCGCTTCCGAAAGCTTTTGCTCAAATATTGTCCCTCTTGCCACTGCAACTCGGGTAGTATCGGGCGCACCAAGTGGGCGTGCGAGAGTCCCTCCGTGGAGTGGGGACCACGGGATGAGGCCAATCCCGTTATAATTACAATAGGCATTCATCTCGCGTTCCTAAAACGTGGCGAAGAATAGATGATTAGTTCATGTTGGTTATATAAGCGATAAACGTATTACCTCTTCTCTGTACAATAATGAATATTCGCTCTGCATGCTTATGAATTTAGTCCACCCTTTACGGTCTGCCACTTCGTTTAACATTGCGAACTGCCAAGTACGCATCGAACTGGCACCGATATACCTGACCTTCCCTTGTTGAATTAGGTCATGAAGTGCCCGCATTGTTTCCTCGACGGGCGTATCAGGATCGAATCTGTGGATCTGGAGGAGATCGATGTATGGGGTATTCAAACGTTTCAAAGATGCATCTACAGCATTGAAAATAGCGGCACGCGAGAGCCCAAATTGGTTGATGTAGGTCCGTTCTTTCTTGAGATTGGGGAAAAGGGCCGTCCGTACGGAGGGGTCCTCATGAACTACACGGAAACATTTCGAGGCGATGATAATTTGATTACGCGGGATAGAATACTATGTGTGCACCGCTCCAAGTCTAAAACGCCCGAAAATGCTGGGACAATACGTACTTTTTGAAGGAATTTACCGACAACGACCTCTGAAACACCATTGGAGTACACATTAGCAGTATCAATAGTATTTATGCCTCTATCCCACGCAGATTTGAGGATCGTTAGACTTTCCTCTTCTCCAATTACCCATTTCTACATTGGAGAGTTAGAGGTAGATATGCTAAGGAAATATAACGAATTGCTTACAGCCCAATCTGGTGTGCCAAAACTCATAGCGCCAACCTAATTTCAGTGACATCGGTTTGACAAACTTAAATCATAGATGTCAAAATACGCACAATGGGGACGGATACCCTTAATCCCGACTTGCCCAATCTACGGTATTCGACCTGTGTAGCTGGTGACATCGTTGATGGTTGCGATATTTTCTCGGTTGAGATCTCTTATCAATGAGAGAGTGATGTTCAAGGTATGCCTTAAGTAATCACAGGCAGGGTTTCTGGTATCTTAACGTTTATAAAGAAACCTCCTCGCGGAATTTGACCACACGAGTGCTACTAATTTTAGGAGTTTGAAGTCGCATATTGAGTGAATGCTTCACTTACCTATGTGTAATATTATTTCCCACCATCGTGAGTAAGAGGTGTAGTGAACCCCATTCTCACAGGTATCGATGTTTTCGTCTGAAAGCCATGGCAGGCCCGTGAGAATGTTATAAACAAACGAACCACGTGAATGTTCTGGACCCTGCCCTAAGCCTTGTTGACTCGGTAGCCAAATAGAACCAAACAAATTCATTTTTTCATCCTGATAACGACCGCCTCAATACTCGAATTCCTCATCCTTTCAAATTCAACATGTTTTATAACAAGGTAACGTATCTTATTTTCTGATTTTATCCCAGAACTTGTCTTTTCGGCTTGATGACACAAATTTTTACTGTACCACGAACGCTCCGGCGTAGTGAGATTACCTTTTCTACAACGGTATCTGACCTTCTCATATTTTTTTCCGGAAAAGTGCCGCAAACAATACTGATATATCCTCTGCGATTTCAGATATGAATGCTTGAATGGCCGATCCCGGTGACCCAAGAGTAAGTGATTGAGTGCTCGATCTAGCTCGTTTAGTCCAATCTAACTTTGATAAACAGACGCTAAAACGGTTTCCTTGCTTCTCTTTCGTGTCGCCTCCAGTCGTACATCACATTATCGCTGGTCTCTCTGTCCACATCTCGCTGCCTGAAGAGTAAAAATACCCCCCTTCGGACCCCGGGCTCGACCTTCGAACAGTCTAGATTTCGACTATCAGCCACGTTACTCTGGCTGGTTGTACCACATGTCGACATATTAGCCGTGACCACCATCGTAGATACCACATCTCCACTCGCATCATTCCGATCGGCCTAAAATTGCTTAATACTTTGCCCATCGTTGCGGACTTTCTTTTCCCTCCAATACAGGCGTCGGTCCGAGTGAAATCCCTTGACCTACGAACCGTAGCGTTCAGTATTCTTTCTGGGATCAAATCATCCGTAATGGTGGCTTGCTAGGACCTACGGCCACTTGCTTCGAGTAAAACCGATTGACAATTTGTGACCATTGTGGGAAACCTCTGGGGTAACTTAAGATCATTGTGGACCTTGGCCTCCGGGGAGTGTATGTCCCTTGGATGTTTTACATGCAGATCCATCGGAGCCTGGTCCCTCACAGGATTTCCGAGAAAAGGATGAGTGACTTTTAACAAACGGACCGGTCCCGGAACACAGCGGGTGAGGAATACACGATCCTTACCCTAGCTCCCAGGAGTAGTCTCATTCAATGCTTCGCTCGGGGGTACACGTTCTCTCGACCTCTATCGTTTTCCAGCCTCTAATATCCACACCCTCGATTTCGTAGACTAGAGGGCCGTAGCGTGGAAAACTTGGGTGGTCCACGATTGGCCCTCTACCTACATGAACTTAGATATTATTCTAACCACACCAAAGTTGGCGTCCGGAGAAAGTATCAAAATTTTTGCGTGTTCCGGTGGCCGACGCGCTAACGATAAGATTCAAAGGTTAAAGTAGGAAGGTCCAAGTATGGAACCTACTTCGGGCGCGGTGCTGCTGCGAGGATCGGAGGTAGGTGAACGAACACATCTTGTATCTAGATGCTGAACATCTTTATGCAGTTACCTGGAATTCTGGTTCCAGGTAATGTAACTCTGGGTCCAGATGACTGAACGTGTTCGCGCGTCGTCCAAATACCTTTATCTCTGAGGGGCTTTCGTCCTGCATTCACTTACTTTAGAGTGTGAAGAGACCGTTCTTGAAAATACCATTTACGTCTCCACAACGAGATTATACCCGGGTTTCGCGGGGAATGTGTCCCTTAATTCAATTATTGAATATCGGATACCCTGAACCGTATTAAACTCACGGCCTAGGAATTCGTATATGCAACTACTTCTGAGCTTAATCACTTGACTACCTAACGCAAATACTACGACGATCATTCGCACCGCTATCTCGGCAAATCCTTTGAATTTGTCGTTTCCCGCAAGTCAGGGAAATGTCTCACTGTGAGATACCGTGAATCAGATGATCACAGTACTACGAAGGGCATCGAGGGCGTGCCTAACGGGTTGTAAGAGGAGCGAACACTCCAAGCTTACAACTTACCTTTTAGCACGCTCGATATAGGCCGTCCCTCACCATTGATTGCTCAAATATTCCGCAGCCAGGTAATTATAACATTGGGTCTCGAACCCTGCATTTTCTTGGTCACCCTTGCTCTTAAATTTGCGTATGATGGTTTGTTTCCGACTCACCACAGCATCACGACCTGCCATCAGACCTAAGGATGGTACGGACGGCGCCTCCGTCGCAAAGAACCACGACAAGTATCCTTGGTGTTAGGGGTTGACATGGGCTCCTCTTGCACAGTGAGGCGGTGCGTGTTCTGGTCCAGGAAGGGGCGCCCGAACACTGCACCCAGAGACACATCGGCAAGTATAACGAATAGAATGACACATAAAGTAGAGAGCCACATGATGTAAGAGTAATCTGGCGTTATGGTAGTCCGTGTGCGACTAGAGAGAGAATGTACTCGCCTATATGTATGTGCAGTAAGCTTGTGACACGTTGGGAGTCTTAGGAGTAGCTTAATGATAGAAACACAACGATTCGTCCAGCGGTTAGCTTTTGCGAAAGAAACTTCTACTCTTTCGGTTGACTATTTCATTATGGGGATAAGAATGCATACTGGGTAAAAACGTCCCACGCATCTAAAACCGCCACTCCACGGCGCCTACGGGACTCCGACAACAAACTCCCTGAGATACAACATGGAATGAGTACATTCTAGCTTGCGTCAAATCTTTGACATACCAATCCAATTAACTATATGATCTTTATTATCCAAGTTGATCTATAAGACTTTGCGGACTATAGGAGCGTGTGCGAAAGGATTCATTTTAGAACTGTATATCTGTTATGGAGCTTGTGCAAAAGTCGTCGCCCGACAGGTAATCGAGATGCAGTTGAGATCCCGGTCCAGGTAACCGTCCATTGGCCTTGTCATTATTACGTATGAGAATTAACTATAAGTAGTCATGAAGAGTGGGAATGAAAGTCAGTTTGAAATCACGCGATAGTGATGGATGACCCGACTTATTTTCCCACTGAAACTTCGGGAATCATGTGCTATATCAATCCTTGATACTCTCAGATTCCTTCCATCTCATGACATCAATGCTCTATTGCACCAGCTTCTCCTTGACTGGAGAGTGTGACGATGAAGAGTTTTGTCAACTTCCTCACATTTCACCAAACATCATCTATGCCCTCAAATCTGTACAGGTATCCAAAGCTATTATTCTTTGGTTGACACGCCACTTGCTCAGCTTCCAACTTAGCGCCGATCAAACCATTCCCCTAAAATCCATCGATTAGTAGAGGTAGAGGAGTTTCTCAAGGACTCTGGCTTTATCTATGATGCCACGCAGCCCATGATGAGCGAATTCTATCGAATGTGTGGCGCTTTCGGTTGGAAAGGCTACGTTGATGGGAAGGAAATTGCCAAAGCCATTTTTACATATATTTTAGCCCGCGAGTTTTTGGAAGATAGCCAGGAGAATACAGAACTAGGAATGCTGGAACAAACATCGGCTTCATTCACTGGTTTGAAGGGTCCTTTAATGGAACTGCCGGAGCGCGAGGTATCTATATGTTCAGTTGAATTTTTTGAGATTTTGATGGTACTATCTTTTATCAAGGACCTATCCCTTCAAGTGGACTTTGCTGAATCACCAGTTCATGAATATTTCGTTTCCAGAGATGACGCGACAGATCCATCTGAATTCCAACCCAACGATGAAGATGAGAATATTGGGCCAGCACCCAGCCCTCTTGAGGAGTTCTTTTGGGAATTCGCCCCTTTCGTATACGATCCTAGGGAAGCTGCAACCCAAGAATTCTCTCGCTTGGCAGAATTCTATGGTTGGGGTTTCGTTAGTCCGGAGAAAACATATGCCCACGAGCGTTTTAAAGATGCGATTGCGATGGAATTCAATAGTATCTATGGGACGAACGAAAATGACATCAATGTGTGGCATGGTTTGTGTCGCGTTTTAGACGTTTTGCCACTTCCAGAAACACTTGAGCTGTGCAAAGAGGTACGTTTGTCACTCGATTCCACAAGCTACTGGCAGACTAGGATTGATGATAGAAAGTGGAAGCCATTCACGTTAATCTGATTGATCTCACCTGCAACCCAAATTGGGGCAAGCCGGTTCGTAAATTTCCATCGGAATTGGCATTAAGCCAATACACGAGAGAAGAAAATAAGATATATCCTAAAGGCAGCGCTTATGCTGGAGGGCTCCTGAAATGGCTCCTGCGCCATATATTACATCCACCCCCGAATCCTAGTTGTACGAATCATTAAAGGAGGCGCGAGAGCTATAGACGAATGGTTAGGGTTGTTTGCAGATTGGGTTTTGTTATCTGCAGCATCATTGATCTTAAGTCTCACGAACTGAGAATATGGATATCTAGATGAGAGTCTAGCTTCTTTTACCGTATGTATTTCCGGGCAGATCACAATCGAGTATAGTATACTTCGGAAGACGTTGGCAACTTATGTCAACTTTAGGTGTACTCGATCTTGACTTTTTCGAAACGTGCTTGGAGGGAATTTTCTCAAGAATCGGATAGAGTGATTTCTTGTGGATTAGCTGGAAATATCATAGCATGAAAACTTACCTTGAGGTTGCAGGTTAGTTTGACCATGTCTCTCTTGGACGTGATAATGAGGGTATCATACACGACAGCACACGAATGAAAAACAAACGGTATTTCGTTGGCTACTGTGAACAAAAAACAGAATATAAACGTCTCTGAAAAGTATTTCAGGAAATCAGAAAGTCTACAACTCGATTCGATCTGGTTGCTCATAAGGCGCCTGTTCATCGTCTTCCGTCCCTTTCTGTCCCAGCAATTGGTTTTCTCTTTTCCTATTCTACAGGGACGGGGATCCGAGAACAATTCGAAGAGTGGATTGTGAGGGGCGAAGAAGCAACGGGGGAATCCGTAAAATAATTAGCAAATAGTATAAAGCGACAAAGTAAGGATCTCACCAATATCGAATTCCCCCACGCCTCAACTTTGTCGCTCATCTCAAATACAATCGTCCCACCTTCGACAATATCCTTGTGATGGATGATTGGCTCATCGACTTTCCGCCCATTGATTGTTAAAGACTTTATATATGGCTTTCTCTTTGCACCGTCCGCTAAAATTGTCAGCATCCTCCGCGGTAGCCCGGGAGTACCGTTGTCGTGCGGCTGGGGCGGAAGCTCAATAGACATTTTCTCAAAGAAGGGACTACAGAAATTTATGCGGGGGTAAGTCTCTAACTAGTAGCTATAGAGAGGACGTACGAGCCAATGACATATTCACTCGAAACCGGGTTTACAGGGTAGAATCCCATGGCCGAGAAGATGTACCACGAGCTCATTTGGCCACAGTCTTCGTTCTAGTCACGAATGAAACCTATGCCAAATACGGCTAAGCCATAACAAGCATAACTTGCACATACCCCGGACAGCCCCGTAGGGGTGTTGTTATAATTTGTCTGGGCGATTTCTCGAACACGCTCTTGTGTTTTGTGTGCTGCTCCTGCTCCTGCGTATAGGTACGGTATATGATGCGATGGCTGATACACAAATAGCCTTAGCGTTCGCGGAGAAATTGAGATAAAATATTCACCTCATTGCTATGAACATTATGTCCCCCGTCGAAATGTTCGTCTAGTGACTTGACAAAACTCTCGTTACCACCTCGCCGTTTGATCAATTCCGGGATATCATGCACAACATCAAATGAGTATATCCACTTGTCGCCTGCGGGGCATGGCATGTTCGAGGTATGATATGCGATGACGAGATGAGGGTGGATTGTCAAGGAGTGTAAAAAAACCAACAATAACACTTACCCTCGGTCCACCCATTATTCTCCCCAGCCCAGCTCCCGTCCGCATTCCTCGCCTCCATAAAACCAGTTTGATCGTTGAACAACGTGAATGGTGCATTTAACGCCCGTTTCCGAAGAAAATCTGTCACGTTTGCTGGTTTTCCAAGGGCCTCGGCAAGTTTAAATGCAGCGTAGTCATCGTCTGTGGAAGGGAAATTGTCAAATATCGCGGATAAGAAGAACTTGGAAGTATGAAGGAAACGGGGAGCGTAATTGCAAATAGACAGGTTGACAATCAATGGGGAATTACAACGTACAAGCATAATCCAAGGTTCGCGATCCGCTCTCCGAATGCACATCATCCGCGACCCATCCTTTCCCTTCGACATTATATACTGATGACAGGCCTGCACGGACCTCGTAGTCCACGTTCTATTGGATTCAAAGTTTTGGAACGTAAAATTCAGGGGGCAGGGATCGGCAGGATAGGATGTGCATACCTCTTGGCGATCCGAATGACTAAACACAAAAATATCAACCCGGACCCTCATCCTAAGCTGAGGTTGAGAAAAGATATTCACCTCACATTCCAATCGTTCACCGGAGGGACTGTAGCATCTTTCCATACTGCTTCCCATGCAAGCTCTCGATCAAACCCAGGTACACCCTTCATTACTGCCTCTGCAACAAGCGAGTCTGCATGGGTACCAACCTAGATGTTTACGTATCATCATCATATTTGTGAAACGATAAATGAGACCAGGAAACCTACCATAATATTTGTTTCTGTGCATCACGACTCAAGTTAACATATCGCACCTCCTGCCAAAAATCAAACGGAACGAGAACGGCAGTAGACCCACCAACAATATTCTTCCACATTGGAAGCCAACCACCCTGAAATTTGAAGATGAAATCACATGATTCACTAGGAAGGTAATTCCCACCTCCGTATAATCTGCCAACATGCTTCTAACCATCCCGGGCACCCTTTCAGGCGCAAACAAGAGGAGGAAAGCCCACTCCGCGCGATAGGTGTCCTGATCCAACGAACCGACAGATGAGTATGACAAGCAGCGAGAGGTGCGGGAGAGTGAGTACAAGAATTCGGAACCCGAAATCCGAACTCGGAAAGTGATATAGTAAGGAACAAAGAGGGGAATTGAACGCTACGCACCCAAATTGAGTACCCCGTGTACGACTCAAGTGCTTCTCCACCCAAGCCACCCGTTACTGTACGATGGATTTTCCCGTCGTACCCAGAATAATATGCGCCTTGCTCATGCTGCTCGGATGGATACTGTATGAAAGAGGTCAAAATATGCTCAATAATACTTTTCGGCTGGACCACTCTTACCTGGAGCGCATGTACCACCCCCGTGAAGAAAACTTCCTTTTCCACGGTTGTCGCTCCTTCCAGTTCAAAACGGTCAAGCGCCGTAGTCCATGCAGTCCGCGTAAACAAGGCAGTCTGTTCAAGCGTTTGGGGGGCATTCGCCGTGTCTAGAGAAGGGTGCATGGGTGAATTGAAAAGCCATTTGACGACATGAAGATCCTACTAATGTGATCTGGTGCCTCTTTATCAATATTCATTCGCGCTTGATCAACGGAAATAAACGATGTGCCCACACGGAGGCTGACCATTACTTTCCGTCCAGAGGCTTTGAGCAACGTAAACCCGTGAAGTAACTTCCCCTTTCTGCTATTCTCCCCAGCATGCACCGTGAGATTTTGCACCGTTCCATACCCGGTAGATGTTGTATTTGTATTGTCATCGTAATCAAACCGTGCGCAGTAGTAGCCTCTGAACCCTTCAGCATGAAAGACGATTGATGTAGGTGTGATTATACGATCCTGACGCTCGTCGGTGGACCCGCAAATCTCGTGCACTTGCTGGGTGACGGGCTCGAGGTTGATGGCAACGGTGCCGTCGGGGAAGGAAATGTTAGTCGGAGTAGATGTGAGCACAGACGGCCGAGATGATTCAAGCAGAATGTATGGAATGTCTGCCTCAGGGTTGTCTAGGTCGAATGTGAACCGAAGATGGCCAACTCGTGAAGCTTAAAAGTATCGTTAGTTGAACTGCCACATACGGCCAGAAAATGCCACTCTTACTTGCGGACTGTTCAACTAATATCTCTCCCCCGACCCCATCCTCCAGCACTACAGAGTAGTACGAAGGTGTGATAACCTCTGTTTCCTTTTTCATTTTCATACCACGCTCCTCAAATTTCGTTCTCAAATTGGGTCCCCTCGAATGCACCTTGTCCTCATTGCTCCACCGACTGACGCCTGGGATAACAGTCACAGGTCCGTTCTCTCCCATCCATATTGCTGGTTGTCGTGTGGCCTGGAATCCATGTATGACATCGCTGGTCCAGTTGTATGGAGTGACGGACACATAATTTTGATGTGTCTGCGCGACCCAACGTGTCATGGCGAATGGAGGCGCGGTGGAAGGAATCATCCCACCCGAGCCATCTGCAGTGTCCCCTCCATTTCCGATGAGCCTAGATCAGGGTGAGAATCATTATTCTTGAACCCTAAGAAAAATGAAGTATTTACAAGTTGACATGGTCGAACGCATCACTGGTAGGAATAGAGAAGGATGGCGGTGGTGGCTTTGCAAAAGAAAACAGAAAGTAATCAAGGAATAATAGGCTGCAGACCCACCCGAGACGAGGCTGGAAAACATGCATTGGGACAACCAAGCAGGTACGAGCGTGAGAACTCAAGGAGGGCAAGATCGAGAAATTGTCGGATCATTGCATCCAGGTCCACACGTTCCTAAGAAATCCCCTGCACCAACCCTACACCCTCCTCCTGGTTCCTAGAACCGGATTGCACCATAGATGACGTGGCGAAGGCCAACCGTAGCTGCAATAAAGCTACTTGCGGAGGAGTTACGGTCTGACACGGTCCAATGTAAGTCCCCGATAGGCGGCTCATTGATCCAGTGTGCCTTCTCAAAATCCCAAGTTGAAAACCCAGAAATTGAAATTACTAGTGGGCCGAATATAGGATTTGGGCTAAGCTCAATAGCCGGATGCCAAGGATGTATCTGCAAATACACACCCTGAACACGCCCAAACCTCCGTAGGCAAGGTATTCGTTTCACTGGTTTTCTGCTGAGTGTTCACCCAGGAACCTCAAGGTATTCGGTAGGTGTGCTTTAAAGGAACTCACGTAAACTTAACAAAGAAACGGCTACTGTCACAAGAGGACGGCAAGTTGACAATTCCCACCATGACCTCTCCGAGGCGGAGGCGTTAGGTGTGTAGAGCTCATAACCATTGCAAAAGGTAATTATATAAATAGAAAATCAGGAGCTGAAAGTGAGGGGGGGCCAAATCACTGAAGCTGATAAGATTCTGACTTTGACGAAAATTGATCGACACCTTGCAGGTGTTCCGATGAGCCATGCACAAAAATTATCACAAACCTATAAATTTGAAAAGGAAATAACGGCATCAAATTTAATTTAGTTTGTGCATATCACACACATATTTAGAAGTAAATTACTGGTACGGTACCGGCAATTTTTCGATCCTTACTTTAGGACGTCTTCATGTTCGGATAGGCCAGAGCCTTTGAGTGGGTGCCCTCAATAACGGTTTCGGAACCAAAAATGCATATTTTCAGTTCAGCCAATAATCCTCCATTCGGACGGTCTCTCAATTTTCCGATGAGCTGACATTTTGAACGACGAGTGGTTTTTGAATGATGTAATTTGTATATATACACCCGGGCATTTTCAGACTTTCAGTCTATCGGGACAGTAATCGGCCTATAATGAACTCAGCATTCACGTATCATCGCGCATTGTATTCATCCGCTGCTGTAAGATCTATCAAAAAATGAAGTCCACTACAGCGCTGACAGACTTAATTTTTTCTGTGCGCTTGCAAATATCCCACTCCATTAGTACTACTTCTAGTTGACAGCGCAAACTCCCGAAAGATTTTGAAGATGGAGTCGATCACCAAAATGCCAGAAACTACGGAGCGAATGCGAGTTGGTACGCCTTGTGGATAATGGAATTATTTTTATTAATTATTCGTATAGGCTTTATATGAGAACCATGACTGCCTGGATATAACTAGACTAGGGTTCATCCTGCTCCAAAACTCTCAGGAGTCCAAACAAGTCGAACGCGTCATTGGTTCAACTCAATCATCTTTACTCCACCTCGGAGACCTCCAGTACTTTTTGATAAATCATTGGCCTTGCCCACGTTGGTCATTCTTGCTCTACAACAAGGTCACACGCCCCATCATTCACGCAGAATGTATAGATGTTCCAGGGTCAGTTCAGAGCCTTCTAATGAACTTACCTTGATTCCCTGATTCGAGTTCTCATCAAGATCAGCAATCTTTAAGTTCACCGCTCATACCTTTTAGAAGCTATGCATGCCCCATCTGCAATATGTATCATCCGGCGGCGAGTTGACTTTTGTCGTACCTCAATTCCCATCACACAATTGAATGGCAGTCTCCGAACATCCCGTGCCTGACGCTCTGACGCAAGTTGAGAACACCCGCTTAGATATGTATCTTCGCCGTGTACTTCCGGTGAGATTCTGACAGGCTCTTTGACATCTTCCAAATTTCTAGGTTCTGCCCATTTGGTTGTCACACCCGTCAATTGGACTTACGCAAGCTCCCATTGGCCTTCCTACAATCGTTGTAGAATAAATGATGAATGCTCCACCATGTTTAGTAAAGGATATAGAAGCAAACGGGCAGTGCCGTGAACTGCACGAAAATGGAAAGTAATAAGTCATATGTCGCTGTGGTCGGGTTGGTTAAGCACAGGTTACTTGACCGGGAGCGATATTGAGCGAATCGCGCGCGTTACACACTACTTTCGAGTTCGATCAAGGGAAGGGTGCATGTGGAAATTTCATTAAGAGCATGCTGCCGCCGGGTTGAAAGTCAGGGCTGGACCCTCGTAACAATATAGAAGCAAACAGGGAGTGCCATGGGCTGACAGAAATAGAAAATGATAAGACGTACGATATACATTGCTGTGGTAGATTGGGATTAAGTTGATTAAGCACAGATTAGTTGGTCGGGGACGATATTGCGGGATTCTTCCTCGTCACACAACCCCCAAGCTCGATCAAGGGAGGGCTACATGTGGAAATTTCATTAAGAGCATGCTCCCGCCGGGTTGTGAGCTCTTGTGAGTCAGGGCTGGACTCCTATCCATGTGTGACCCGTCTCGGACTTGTATGAGTTCATTATTAACTGAACTAGCAAGTCGGTTCAACAAGCTTGCTGGTGTACCTGTCCCCCGTTTTGATAATTGACACACACCCTCGGACCGGGGAGTTCGATGAGCCATTTTAGTGGGAAGCTCATTCCTCATCTTTCTGTATTGTAATGGACATGGCCTCGATTTCCTAGGATCACTAATCAGTTGATGACATAAATCAGAGATAAGGAATGCGATTCTGGAGAAGGAGGATACGATTCATTAGCGCGAGTGTCGGGACTCGGGAGCAGTGCATAAAGGTGGTCCATACCAACTTGAGCAGTTAATGATTGGACATGCTGTCGATAAGATAAAAAGAGACATTATTTAGGGTAAAGCAGCTGGCCATTATAGTCTCAAAGAAGTCGAAAGGGGAAGTGGCGATGATAATATTGGTAACGAAACCGCGTATGACGGATATTGCATCGGGGCATTAGGCCACATTTGTAGGGAGGTCTACATAGGTTTCCGGACACATTTATGTGGCTTTAAATTTCTGTCATTTTGAGAGAAAGGAGATCTGTAGATGAGCAAAGCTTTAATAACTTTAGTGCCCTAGTAGGTTATCGGCAATAGACGCGAGGCTTACGACAAAATAATAGAACCCATTATGTGAAAGGAATCCGAGGAGCTCGAGGTTATGGAAAAGTGATCTTTGTTTATTTTTCAAGGCTGCCCAGGATCAATAGTATTTCTGTAGCCCAAAAGGAAAGTAGATTGAACAGAGCACCGCCATTTTTTCCAGTCCCGAGGCGGGGAGATTTCCCTTCAAATTACCCTAAAAAAGCGCCCACCACCAGAAGCAAATGATAAACAGCCGAATCCATTCCGCGGAGACTGGTTGTCAGGGGGAGTAAAATCTCGCACGAGCAGCAAAGCTACGACTATATATATGAGAGAAATCAGCTACTCAAGGACTTGTTAATCACCACCGTTTGGGCTAGTCATAAACTGATCAGTAGTTGGTTGTTAGCGTGAGGGAGATCATAAGTTACGAGGCCCTAAAGTCATACCTTTAGGAAGGATCATATTTACAAAATGGACACAAAGGCTAAGGTTGTATTTGATGGTTCAAATTATAGACCTTTCAAAGCTTGCGAAGAGTTTTCGCACTTCGTGGACCAGATTCTCATTTATGTAATCGGAATATCTTATCATTTTATGTTTACGTAATAAGGGAACCTTGGTAACATGGTTTAACCTGGGCCCACTTACGCCCACCACCAGCCGAACATGATATTCACGCTCAAGTCCGTGATTTTTGACTCTGGTCCCCTTCCTGGTACTCTCCTCAGACTATTGCCCTCTTTCTCAAGTCTTGGTACACGCGCCCAGTTTTACGATGCCCACAAACGACAGCTTGATCGCTGAGAGCTTCCTCCTCACAACGAATACCCATGGAACACCCCTCGTATCCACCATGAAAAGATATACCCGAGCGCCAGGAATGACTAACAAGAAGGATCCCGGGGCAATATTATTTCTGGGACATGGGGCTGGGTTTCGTATGTACGCTTACAGTTTTATTTGTGAAAGGATATTTGATGCTCAAACAGCTAAGGAGACATGGGAACCAGTGATTGAAGAACTTTTTAAACTTGACGTTGGAGCCAAGAATAAGTCTGGATTTCCTCTGATTCGGGAAGCTTGGGCACTGGATTGTCAGAATCATGGGGAAGCTGGGATATTGAATGGCGAAGTTCTTTCCAAACACCCTGGTCTACTGAGTGAGTATCGTCTTATCAGATCGCTTCTAATGATCGCTATATTTCTGTTAATAATGTAGATATATACGACTACGGTGACGCATTTGCTACGTTATACAAATCTGGATTGTTGGGGAATATCGACCCGGATCTACACAAAGTTATTTTAGTAGGTCACTCCGCTGGCAGTGTAGGCGTGTAAGCATGAAAGACCCGTACTTTATTTCTGCACCATTTTGATTGTGGTGTATAGGACCCTAGCGACTTCCTTTTTCAACCCACCCTCTATGATACCGTTTTCTGCCCTGATCCTCGTCGATCCACCAATGTCGACAAAAGCCATGGAAGGAAAAGAAACAGAGATATATAAATTGGTAGAAGCAACAACGCCCCTTCGACGTGATATATGGTCCAGTCACGAGGCAGCGGTGAATTGGCTCAAATCAAGGCCTCCTTGGGGAACATGGGACGAGAGGGTGTTTAATTTATATGTCGTACGGAATCTTCTATGCAATCTTATAACAGACTGTATCTTAAGGTTTTACCTCAGAAATATGGGTTACAGCCCCTTCCAACGCCTTATTATCCCGATAAGACTTCCGGTGTAACACTTTCCACTCATAGAACAGAAGAGAATGTAGCTTTCACCGGAACACGCTATGCATTAGATGCGTTATACCGCCTAAATCAAATCTGCCATTACATCCCCGTGCACCTCGTTTTTGGTGCCCGAAACGACATGTTGTGCGTATCATTCGAACTGAACATGTGAGAACTTGTCTTGATCTGGAACGTCAGCGATCGCGAGGTGCAGGATTCTATCATCGATCCTGAACAAGGACGCAATATTGCATCTGTCACGAGGATCAGAGGAGTTGGTCACCTGGCAAGTTCTACGCTCGAATCCTCCATAATATCGCTGATGAGGTGACCCTGCAGGTGGTTCAAGAGGCCCCCACAAAACTTGCTGACGTATTGTTTTCGATTATCCGGGGTGCTCCACCTGAGACCGCTAGTAAACTCTAGGGTGTAACCGTGTACATTTATTATTGATTTTATCATTGATATCAGATTCTGACCGGGCAACTGAGGCACGTTACGCCATTTATTAAGTGGCGGTGTCATCAAACTCTCGTTTGAATCTATCATGTTTGTCAGAGTTCTGAAAATGTTAGAGGTATTTTGATCCCATTTGAATACAATCTTTTCTCCTCCTTATCAATCATTGTCTTTGTCTACAATTAAGATATATTCCCAATGATTGTTGTCCCAAAATTTAACCATCTATTGTCCTATCAAATCGCAGTCCTGAGATATTTTCCTGTCACATGGCATAAAATGTAACCTGCCGCTCCAGACTTTGATCGGGCGCTGAGTGGAATAAGACGAAACCGATTAGGGGCATACGTTGCAGACTTTGACTCTTGGGTGGCTACAAGCCAAGTTCGCAGCTTCGAACCCACGTCGATATCTGATCTACATATGAGCTATGTGCGGTAAGCCACGAGGCGGCTTGCATCACCGGCAAATAGCCCCGTATCTCTGTACCTTATCAACGGCTCTCGCGTTTCTCGGTCGAGGAGAGCACGGGTAAGAGTTTTATATTTAACGAAACTTTCTTGCCGATGATTTTCATGAAAGATCACCGCCGAGGATCATTGATTGATTGTTTCTCTTTACTTCAATGCGAACCTGAGTGTGTATTAGATCGGCACAATGTTAAGCGATTCAGGGTTTGCGACCACATTGACTCACCCCCATTTGAACGTCTTCGCGTTCAAGAGTATCACTCATGTCGTCTTAGCCCTAGTACCTCTGCACGCACAACATAAATTATAGTCATGTACCTGTTCCAGAGTTTTAGTGCGCCAATCATCATTCCACCCACGTATGAACGGATCTTCTGGAGATTTAATTTGTGCAAGAACCGTTCGAGTTTTGGAAATAATCATAATTCAAAGGAAATTATAGAATATCCTTTAGGTGAACCCAATCACGCAAATTTTCACGCGGACGTTTAATTGTCAATGAGTCTTGATGGTTGCTGTGTTTAGCGAGCGCGCCGTGTCCTGGGGGACATCACGATCTTGCCGTAATTTGCAAAGTGCTCCAACGATAGTGACACTCACGTTTTTAGGTTATTGCAATATCTACATAAGACGAACAATTTCCCACGCAATTTTTGACTTGAAATGTCGGAGAAATTATCCTCACGCACACAGTTCCTACACCACCTGATCCAGATACATGGTCCATAGGTGTTCTGGATGGGCCTTTGTACGTATTGGTTTTATTATAGAAACATTGCCTACTCCAATCTTGTAGATTCGTGACTAAGAATGACATATATCACGCGAATTACCAGGATCTGGAGTGAAGTTCACAAGCATCTCGTCAACCCTCGAAGTTCTTCAAAGGTTCTTTGCGAGAGAGAATACATGAATTGGCGTTTTAACTACGCACGTAAACGAAAAAGTCTCATGAAGAAGTAGACGACATGACAGCCTGAGTAATACAAAGTACGAATAAGTTCAGTCACAACGCGAGTAAATATGCGGTTAGGAAAGCGGATGCAATGGTTCTGTCCAAGAAGAAAAAGCAAAAGAGGAAAAACGGCGTTGGGAAGGATTCACAAGACATCCGATGTCATCTCCTGCTTGACGATCGGCTTCCGAGGCAAAGGTGGGGAATGAAAAGCGGGACGAAGTGCTGTCGACACCCTTGAGTCCGCAAGGGACCGTACATACGGCGCGGAAGGGCTATATACTGGCTCAGGAAGGGGTGAGGTAGGTGATGGTGAAGTTGGGGAAAGGTGTAAAATGTGAGGCTGGGTTTGAGAATATTGCCGACGACCCATGTGTTCCCGGTCCAGGCGGTCTGACGCGCCTCGGGTGCCCGGAGGTTTGCCGACAGGACCATGGTGGTGAGGTGAAAATGCCTCGTAAGGAGACTGTAGGTCTCTTTTGTTATGAGGAGGGACACCACTCAGTGTATCTGACGTGTTGTCATCGGAGTCCTCGCTCGTACCACGATTTGAGGTCGGTGGGGACGTGATATACAGATGATGCTCTGCTAAAATGTGAATAGTGGATAGAGCGCTATCTCCTCCGCCATGTGGTGCACCCTGAGGTGGCGCACGACGGCGCCGGCGGCGATTATCCTTCGAACTAGGGCGCGAGAGGCCTGGAGCGTTGTGGTTCCGGTAGTGGCGACGCATGTTGGAGTTTACGTTGAATTCTCTGCCACAATTGGGCCATGGACATGGGAATGCTATGAACAATTGTTCAGAAAATGTAATACTGTCTTTATCGAGGTGATGAGCTTACGCGTCGCGCCTGTGTGCGTATTGACATGGATTCGTAGACTACTTGGACGATTAAACCGTTTGAAACATGTGGAACAAACATGCTTCTTCCCGCTATTGGAACCAGAGAGGTCGTCATCATCACTACCGTTACTTCCATCGTTAGGGGAAAGTTCCCTGTGGGACATCGATCCACTGGCGGAGCCATTAACTGGGAAGATGATCGAGGAATAGTTATATTGACCCGATGTGATGTGGGTGTTAGACTCGACCCTTCTGTGAGATTGATCAGGGCTCCTAGTGTGACGAGAGCTTTTACTTTGAGCTCTTGGGTGAGGATCTGAAGGAGGTATAATGACTTGAAAAACGGGCGCAGAACCATTGGATAACCCATCCTGGGTGTGACCCTCATGAGAGCTTTCTTTTCGGGTAGGGTACACATGGCTGGAATTGATATGCTGTCGCGAAACGCTTGATGGCCCCGAGCGAAGGATGTCAAAAGAGTGTTCCTTCCGACTTGCTTTGTCTTTTTCCGGTTGCACAGCCAAGCGGTCTAGATGAACATGCGAACTTCGTATAAGAGGGGGCATAGTGATGGACGTTGGGCTCTGCCCTCGTAAAATGGGCGAGACCTGTGAGCCCTGGGATGTAGAATGCCTCCTATGTGAGGACCGAATACATCCCGTGGGGTTTGTGGATGATGTTTGCGATCGAGGGCGGCTCTGGTTAGATATCCTGGAAAATCGTTGTTGGAACTCCGGGGATGTCTAAAAAGCAGGAACGTTGATAATGGTGTCAGCAAAGAGGAAGAGGGAAATTAATTTCGAGATTACCATAGGAGGGGGTGAAATCAAATGGGGTGGAACACGCATAAGATATTCTGGAGGAAAATTCGTGAAATGAGTCAGGCTGAATGTTTAAGTTGGCTTACCTGGGAACATCTCCTTTATGCTGGGTAAAGACGGTTTCTGATTGGTATTCATTTTATTTATTTTAATGAAAGGTGAGTTGGGCAGATTTGTTCAACGATCGAACGTTCACAGGTCGAAGAAGGACTGATGAGGGAGAGATGCTAGGACAGAGCTGTACAAGTTATATAGGGATGCGATATAATCCGGGGTTGGTGTCTTTGGCTCAGAGAGAGAGTATTGATATGAAGCTACAAGAACGGGAGGGGAGAGGGTCAGGGTCAGAAGAGATTTATGTGACCGGGGAGTTAGCACCGAGATAGATTGGTCTATATGTAGGAGGACCGACAACTATCCACAAATGGATCAGGAGCTTTAGATCGACCAAAAGGAGTTGGATAAGAACCAGTTCGCAAGGATGGAAAGATACCCCACGAGTGATCTGATCTTAAGAGGAACAGCAAGCGACTATACCGGAAAGCCCGATACCGAAAGAAGAACAAAGCGAGGATTGGCATCTGAGCAATATGCGAATCAATTAATATTATCGTGATCAAAGTGACCCCCGATCTTTTGCTGGTTTATAAAAACCACTCAAGTCAAACTGTTGGACATTTTTCATTAAGGACTCACTCTGTAGTAGTCCACATGTAAGCCCAAGGATTCATTGTGTGTACTCGACTTTTTGGGGTGCCATAATGCACAGCACATGTAGTTTGTGATGGGGATGTTGCGCGCTAAGATCCCCGCCGATTCAGGACATGTTACCCATCTGTTGGTCGTACCGGAAAATGGATACGGGCGGGTTGTTTCCGGAAGAAATATTTTTCTTTTTATGGGTTTCGCGGTCTTGGTTGGTTTGGTTCAAAAGGTTCGGGAGCAGAAGCACAAACAAACAAGGAATCCGAAACAGCTGCAACTCCGCGAAGCCCACAATTATTATTGCCCCACGTGGTCCGCTAATGATCTGCACTTTCCATCTGACCCTTTTGGATTTCCCTTCCAAACGATTTCGTTTGAAAGTTTATGGTAATATTCGTTCCGTTTCATATTCAGGATTCCAATAATTGATATCATCGTTCTTAGTGCAAGCTGACTAGCTTTTAAAAGTCATACGATTCAAGAATCATAAGAACTATCATAGCTTCTCTGGATGGAACTCATCGGTCTACAGGATGTTTGCCGGCCTCCAATTACCCAACAACCGAACGCATCGCTTACGACCCCTGATAGTATAAAAATAACACAAATGATTTACGAATGGGACCGAAAATCCGCAACAGAGCCTAGTGTCATCGAGATTTCCAGAAGTGGTCAGTTCTACAAATAACAAAATCGTATACAGCAATGATAAGATGGGTGCGTTCGTTTTCTAAGGTCCTATCTGATCTGGCGGGGGTGGGAAGGTTGAACATTGAACAGACCGTGAGCCTCGTTGTTGTTTATCAGCTTCTTCCGTGGTGCGTTAAGCATGGATCTATGGGGAATTCCTTGGACAGCGCGGACAAACGAAAATTTCACTCGGAAACGGTGTTCAGAGCGCCGTTTCTCTTAAGGCTGAAGACAATTTCAATAGAGTTCGGAGGTAACATCGTCATCTCGGGGGTTGTATTCTGACTGCTTCCAGGTCTGCCTTTACCTCTTGTGAAGCACGGCGTTGTATCGATGCGATGCAGTTGCTCTTGTTATGGATTGTGGGTCCAAGTGAAGCCATCAGGTTCTGCAGCGCCTTCCGTTGGGAAATAAGCATAGGCGCCGTCCTACTTCCACCGACCAACTACTTTAACTACTTTAACACAAGGAGGTTGGAAAGCTCCACAAGGATGCCGCCGAAGTGTCATCCTGGACTTCCAGGACTCGGAGCACCTCCAATGATGGTCCCAGGCTGTCTGATCAAGTCCATGTGATTTTCGCTACTAAAGATGTCATGACGATCCACAAGGAGAGGACCTGAATATAGCGTCACTGCCTTAATGGAGAATACGTGGATGTGGGTTGGAGGGAAATTCGGCAAATAAAAATGTTCCCGGGCGCTTTTAGAAGCTCGCCTTGGCAATAAAACACCTATTCGGGGGAATACAATGCTTTCGAAACAAGCCGTGTCTTCCGCAATCCGTTCAATTTTCGAGAGGCCGGTAGCATATCAGCTCAGTATCGGAAAAACCAAGATGAAGTGAGAACACGACACTCGATGTTGATTAGTGGGCTCAACTAGCGATTACGGGGGACACCGAGCTAGGACTTCTCAAGCGAGGTATGTGCCGAAGTTAATGTGGGTCACCTAGTAAGTTTTAGCCCATAATTTTGAGGCTAAATAAATCTCTCGTACTAGTTTCCCCATTTTCCTATGCTTCTCCCGCGAATAATTAAGTTATCACGTTTAAAGGCTCACCTAGCTATTGGCTTCTAGTGTGATACCCTGAAGATAGGAGGGGTGGCGGATTCAAGCGCACTGTCAGTTATGCATCGTAGCTTACGACAATCAAGCATGGCCTAAGGGTACTACTGTTCATTAAAGATCATATATATCAAATAGTCAGATTGAGATCGCACGAGAAATTCAACATCTATTGTCACTAAATTACATGTAGGTTGAAGAAATCCCATTCGAGGGACATACACCCCATACCCACTGTGCGATCCACAATACACCTTACATCTTTTCTATTTTTGTAAAATGTTGATTTACAGAACTACAATTATATACGCGGGTCGACAATCCCGAACCCCAAATTCCTTCCCCCTATACACAGCAGGTTATGTGGTATCGTTTGATAATCCTTCGGAAATAGCGCCTCTGATGTATTATCCTTGGTGTGCCACATTGTCGAAAGGAGTCCGTTCCTTTGACATTACTGATTTGATGCATGTTTACCCCTGCAATATATAATATTATTTATATCCACGATATTTGTGCCTCATCCAAAATCTCTCATACCACATTTGATGTGTTATTTCGAGTTAGTGCGTTCGTTCACAAGAAAAGGAGTGGAAAATTCACTGGTTGAACACCTTTGAAGCTATCTTTACAAGCTCACTAACATACTGGAGGTGTTCCATTTTAGGCCAGTAAGTATGAGATTTCAGCGTTTCCATAGTCGGGCCGGGATATCCGCCAGGCTGGCGAATAAGGAGATATCATATCGGTGGTGCCCGTTTTACGATCAGCAATTGCCGAACATATCCAGGCCGAGCCCCCACAACGCGCGGGCAATAACAACAGGGGTATTCCCAAAATAGTAGGATCTTGGCGAGAATCACCTTAAAACCCGCAGCTGTGAAACCTTCAAGCACGGTTGACACTAAGTTCTAGTGTTCAAAAACATCGATAAGAACGGTGGTTTCGGAAACGATGTGGGTTAGCTACCAGCGCTCACTAAGGCACATGCCGTTCTCGTAGGGCTTTGACATGTACGTGTGTGCCAATTCGTTCCTATACTCATGCCCTCCATTTTAGAACACATGACACAGTTCAACGGACTCGTTCACATGCCTTTATGGTTTAGTTCGCAATGAAGCTTTGCACCGATATTCCAGGTATTCAGGGTTTGAGGTACACTTGGAACCAAAAATTTCGAAGCATAGAGCTTCGGGAATATCGATTGGAGCCCGGGGGGACAACACTGTCGCCACTGTTGAAGTAACATCTGTAATCCTAGATAAAACACAACCAAAACCGACCCAGCGCCTCCCAGAACAATGGGTATCATGGGCTTGAAATTCAAAAACCCATGATTGGTTAGAAAAACGCAAACTACGATGTACTGCTCTGACTCCTGAGAGTATCGGAGAATTTCCTCATTTCTTGAGCTATCCGTACAGCGCGGCCGAATCTAGTAGGAGCCATGTGAGGATCTTGAGAGGGATGTGAAGAATAACTGCGAAGTAAACCTTATTGTAAGCTTCGATAGAATGCAATCCAAATCACCTTTTCTCCTGTAAACCGATGCTTTTCACCGTCTAGGCTGGCCTCCGAGCCGGCCGAAGGAACGTGACAATAATTCCGTGATATGTTTGGTGATATTATGTGGTGGCTTGCGTTTGTTGCAGCTCCACAACATTTATTGATGGGCCATCAATACTTCAATTCCGAAAAAATTCCCAATGAGCGGCTAGGGACAGGGATGGAGGATTCCCCACTCCTTTTGTTTCTCTGTAGAAAATATTTTATGCGACACCCATTCTTCTAGTGGAGCTCATCTAGTGTAGGTGGATACGATCTTTCGGATGTCACTAATCACCCTTAAGATTTTCTAGATTTTTGCTCAAAATGAGATGCACCGCTGAACGACTGCGACAGGTCACAGCATTTCCCGACTCGGACGATAGAGAGTTCAAATTATCCGAAATGCCCTACATCCCGCGGTGGAAATTCTTACCGGCGTTCGCTCTGGCGTAAATTAATGAAATTTTTTCGAAAATTCCATCTGACGTAGTTCATCCGTCCAAACCAAGTTACCACGCCGTTTTAGTGGAGATGCCATAACAGGGAAACAATCTTGAATATAATGGATGGTGTCGTAATGAAAGCGGCGTGTTTTGAGTGTGACAAAGAGAACTATCTCAATTTTTGAGTTGTCCCCATCCGCCTTGTCCTTTGTATATGAATCGCCATTGACAAAGAATGCTCGTAATGGAGGCCATGTAGTATGAGGGGATGTCTTGCCCATATTGGCCAATGCTCCATATGACTATATTCGAGCTCCAGTCACCCAAAGAATTCTATATCGACCGCCCGTCGTGCATATCGGTGAGGCGTGGACATTTTCCATCGAAAGGAATAGGAATACATAAGCCTGTGATGTCCTTAGAATGATTTCTTTGAAACCAGTCCATCAAGGGCTCATCAAAGCTGAGGCTCGACCGCGTTTCAAGTGTCTTCACCCCGCCTATCATGCGAGATCATCCAAAGAAGCTCCGGCAGTAACGAACTTACCTGCTCAGCCAGGACGTACTGCCTCTACCAGTGGCCTCGGAATTTTATCTTCTGGGGTGGCATCGCGATCGCATACCATGTGGTATTCGCCTCGCGCCTGCCGTTCCCCAACCCCATCAGGATATTAACATATTTCCCCACTTTCTCCCCGCAGCCTCCAATCCTGATCGTCAAGATCCCCTCCCCCTCTTATCTTTTGGAACCGATCATTTTCAGGAATGAACGGACCGTGCTCTTCACAGCTAATCCTTCACCATGAGAAACCAGATCTTGGATCAGAGCCCTAAAGTATCTGATACAACTGATGAAACTTGGACGATTAGGTTCGTTGAATATCGCAACCTTAATTGATCCATTTTACTCCTTGGTTTAAGAGAATGTAACTCTGTTATTCCCATTCAACTCGGTGTCTCCGACCTCTGAAAACTTCGATTTATCCTTTTGCGGGCCGCACCACCGATAATAAATGAAGATCGGTCAAAAATCTCTCGTCAACTTAATTTATTCATAACCAGAAAATATACACCAACATCCCGGGCCTATTAACGTTCACAATGGCCCGCCGTGTGTACATGAATTCTAAGGTCTTTTAAATTATCAACACCGAATTAATATTGTAGAACCCTAACCCTTCGATGACCTCTCACCGAGCTCCAGAATTTACCTGAACCTTTTTGGACGCAGTATACACACATTGATCAGAAAAATAAAACATCACGATATAACTATTTTATTTCGCCGTAGATCGTGGTGAATACTAGTCCTAGTGGGTATGGAGTAAATTATAATCCATGCACCAGCATGTGTTTTGCCACGCGAATTTGAAGCGAGCGCTTCGGGCACATGGTACATATACAGTAGATTCTCACCAGTATGAGATTCAATATTATTTTCAGGTGATTTTGGTAACATGTATGTTCTTATTAGTACCCCTGATGCGATCCTTGGATTTTCGCAAGTTTGCAGCAACGAAAATTTTGTGAAGTTATATTGTCCTGTGAACTACACTTATCTCGCCGGATAAAATCAGGGAGGTGTCAAAAAGAAATTCTTTGTTAAGGAAAATACACTGTAGATCAGACCTCCTGACTTATCTCAAAACTCGGCGGCACAGTTTTTCCATGATTCAAGCTTACCGGGCACACAGCATCCATCCTTGAGACGCCCCGAATCGCATGATGAAGTTCATCCAACAGGCGTATCGGCCGATATCTAGAGCCTGCGTCACAATACACTCGATCAACCCGGGAAGATCTTCTGAACCATGTGTTTAGATCTACAATTGCTAGCGAACATGTGTTGGTATGAGTGGCGAACCTCACCCGTTGATTTTGGGAGTTAAACTCACACACCATAACACGGATAGATGCAGTATTGATATGGGTGTGGGATCCATACCATCTATCATCGCTGTTCAATAAGAACGCCGTCCATCTATCGAACCCACAGTAGCTGGGATGGTCTCCGTTAGCTATCCACATGTATGATTCCTTGAGTGCTTCCAGCCGGTGAAAGGCCCTTTTGGGTCAGTAAACAAACATTCATCTTTCAGCACCAAAAAACACACACAGTAACATCGTCCTGTGATTGACATGAGAGATGTAGACTATAATGGCAACGGTAGAGAGGTCCGTTAATGACGTCACGTAACATAAATAGTGCGGTGTTCGGATAGAATAGTGGGAATACACATCCTGGCTCAGGTTTCTTGCTTCTTCAATCGCTTCAACGCCACTGTCAATCCACAAACCCGTGAGCTATACTCTTTTCCAATAGAAAAGATCTTTGTAGCTTCGCAAATCTCCCTAATCCTTACCGGGAAAAACTCTGCGCGCCTCAGCTGGGGTTGTTGGCACTCCTAAATCAGTTCGGGTTTTATCAGTGATTCACTGTTTATTGAAGTACATGTACCGTATTTTCGTAACGGGCTTTGCGATTGAAATCGGTTCATGTATATATGGAACACGTCTTGTAAATTCTCTGGGATTTTTTCCAAGTGGAATGATCGTCGGTCCTCGAGCAGCGAACGTTCCGGGTATATGTTAGTGACAACTCGACAATGTCATTTCTCGGATAGGGGTACTTAGTTTTTTTCGTCCTTCTTGTTCATCTATGGTCTTATAGCGGCCTGAGAAGGTATTCATTAAAAAAATTTAGTTATGTAGTAGTTGACTGATGGGTTGCTGTCGAACCGCGCCACATCTTCATTGCAAAAACTCCGGAGAACCGGGCCAAATTGGCTTGATTATGGTGTCAAGCTCGATGCCGACGAATAATGATTGCCGAAATATGCCGAGCATATAAGTTACATAATCTGCCTTCTCACAGGTTGCTCCAATGTTGCTTACGCTAGTCATCGATATTATCGATGCTCGTTCCTGAGTCCTCATGCATGGCCAAAAATCATGAGCTTCCACAATCCATACAAACGAGAGGTTAGCAGATTATATTTGAGGCCTTTTAACGAGGCGATTCGCGGAACCCAAGCGCGCAGCAGGCGGCCCAGTGTGCAAATGTTAGATCTCGCGGCCCCTCACGGAATTGAGGCGTACCCTATTCCTATCCCCCCTTGAGGAGACCCTAATATTTCAACTTGAATGACTCGACTTCAATATCGCTCCTTTGGAAGTTTTAATGTAATTTTGTAATTTCAAACCAACGAAGCTAACATCAACTTTTGTTCGGAAATTGGAACCAGTTTGACGTTTTTCAAGGTTGAGCAAACTGAGCAAAATATCATAGCCAGCAGGAAATTCTCAGGGGTCGAAAGGCAGGAATCTTTAGGGTGTCCTCATTCTTGAGTCACGGCTCCCCACCGATTGGCCAAAAATTGCGAGGGGAGGTGTGAAGGATTCGGATTTTATTTTGTTCCTCAAAAATACTGTTTCTAAATACACATGCTTCTAGGGCCATTCAACTGGCAACCTCTAAGCTCTGAGGAAGAGTTTAGGCTCTTCCCGATTTTGACCTGATTTTATAATATGGTTCGACGAGCACATCCTTGTGATCCCCCAAAAGTTCATGGGCGTGCTACCCTCTAAAAGCCCAAGGAAAGGGACTTCAGAAATAATCATTCCCCTGTTTCCCACTTAGCTAAAGGTACTCGAATTACCCTAGTATGTTAGGCTGCACATAACTTGATTATGAATTAGTTTTCTTTGGTGTGCATGGGGTTTATCTTAGGTAGCTCAGGCACTGTTCGTTTAACATAGGGATCAGATCGCGTATCAAGTAATTCGAAAGAGTGTTTTCCTTTAGAACATGTGTCTACTGATTGATTAATGATTTAGCATATACTACATGATGACTCGAAGTAAACAACCTGTCAGTTTTTCTCTAGTTGATCTCCCATCTCCTCTTAACGACCGTTCGTTGTCCTTGGAGAGGATGAGGATAATCGTATCATTACCAGGTTTAGATACACCCCTAGACTCATAGCTTGCGTAACTATCATCCTGTTTCTCATCAGATATTCTGACTGATATTTCAACAAAGCTATCTCAAGTGTTGACAGATATGGGCCGATAGACTCAAATTGGATGCTTGATAAATCACCACAACACCGCGCAGAAATATTTTGTGTTCGGTACCCACATTGGTAACACGCAATAGGATTTTGAGATAGGCTAGCTTTCGGGACGGCCTTCAGAAACCTCTGTGAGTAAAAAATCCATATATGCAGTTCGTGTTATGTGGTAATTATTCATAACAATAGTCGTATCTCACTGAGCGGTGAGAATAAGTGAAATAATTATCCCCTTTAAGCGCCCTAACAATATCGAAAGCACACTGCCCACCTCCAGAAAGAAATATTAACAATGTCAAGAAATCTGGTAACTTTATATGCATCTGCTTCTACTGAATTTTCCTTAGAGTTTATGATCCATGCCGAGCAATTGGTTCGCTCGAATGGCCACTACAAGTAGATTGGAGTCGGAATAAAAGGCCTTCCAGAATTCTCCGTGGCAATCACCGTAACAGACGTATTAAATTCGTAATGGAAGACACCCCACAGACCATTTTGGGCCTGGCTGTTCGGATCGGGAGGCCTATAGATTCACAACACGGACAGCATTATTGGTGAAAAACAAACCTAACTGGTATCTTTTTGAATTATTCCCCATATGGATACTGGGTCAACTCAGATCCGATGTATTGCCATCTCGTAATTCGTCTTTCTCAACATTTGGCTGAATTTAGCTTCAAGTGCCGTTACGTCCGTCTTCCACATTCCCAGCACCGGAGACGAATACCATTATCTTTGTTCTGCGCATTGCGAATGGCCCGACAAGCGACCATTTGATATGTGCGTCCATCTCCTCACCCAAACCCATACTATCCCAAGGTTATTAAACAGTCTTTTATAATTCTTTCTAATGGGAGAAATGCATGGGTGCCACTGGTTCTATTGTTGGCATTAATCGTGTAGGTTTTGAGGCGCGTGCTCCTTTTCATTAAGAAGTTGCCCAGTGAAGTCATTTAATTAAATCGACTTCGTTTTTACGGTTCTCTGAACACCTGCTAGAGATTGCACAGATCACGATACGTTGTCAGCACACACGGATTGAAATTCGGATCTGAGATATTTATTTTCACAAGATGTGAGAAATTCCTCGGAATGTACCACTAAGTTACTTTCGTACCACTCACGATATTCCTCATCAACCACACCATGTCTCTCACCTAGTTTTTTTCCTTAGGGTCGAACGAGGTTTTATGGTCTTCGCAGACCCTATAGTTGAGGTGACCATCCCTCAGTTTTTAGGATGGGCTAAATCATTTAAATATGAATTTTTAAAATGACGGTCATATTGATGGCAGTGCGTCAAATTAGTTCTAGACCGACCATTTTATCTTACAGTCAAAGTCGTCTGCGCAAATACTTGATCACTTGTTCCAATTTTGATGTTGAAATTACCGGGCTCGACGACCCAGTTGTTGCGCAAAGACCACAGGGCGAGTGAAGAAGACAGAACTGGAATGGTTACGGTCACTGACCCACCCGCACTAGATAGAAGTTCAGGGTCAACATTGAGGACAGGAATATTGGAGAACACGTACGGGACATCGACTTTTTTGAAGCCAACTAGATTCTGATTTGGAACGACCACGGAGCTAATAAGATCGGTTGCGTATACCTAGTAGTCTTGATTTATATTGTGAACTTAAGATGAACTGTGGAAATATACCTGGACAACTTCTTTTCCGGCTACGTTCCCAGTATTGTGAACAGTTACTGTAACATCAAAGTTTTGATTTCGGCCGATAGTCGATGGTGATAGTTTGAGGTCGGTACTTGCATAAAATTAGACTCTGGAAAATACTGCGAGTTGTAATCTCACTAGTTGAAGATGGTGTAGCTTAGACCATGGCCGAAGCTCCATAATGGAGCTGGCGAATCAAGGACATACTAGGGTGGGTATTGGTATTATTGACTTCACGTTGAATGAAGCTTACTGCGTGTCCAAACTGCATGGTGCCATCATCGAGTACACGCCCGGGATCTGAAGGTCTGCTGCCTTTGAGATAATTGTAGAATATTGGTGTCGTCCCGACGTGCCGAGGGAAAGAAACAGGAAGCTTTCCTATTGTGAAGTCAGCAACGGATGACAATTACCTTCATGGAGGAATCTACCAGACGGGTTAACAGCACCAAAAATTATTTCCGCCAGCGCCAGCCCTACGATTTTGGTATCAGCAAAATTCAAAAGTGCACGTATGCGACACGAACCCCCTAGTTCTCCGGGATAAAATTGTTGGATGACAGCGTCGGCGTCTACAAGCACATCAGCAAGCCGAGGAGGTTCGAGGCCTCCGCTAATTACGTACGTTCTTGGATCCACGGTTCGGCAGTGGGCTTTCCACTGACGAACACGACGATGGTAGGTTTGCCTCCCGCTTTAACCGCCTTGACAAGCTCCAATTGTGCTCCAACTAATCCAAGGTCCGACATGTCGTTGTGCTCACCCGTAGTAGCGTTGGTGCCGGGGGTCCACAACAAAGTTTGGTCGAGGGACCATGTGCCCACCTGGAGTCGGTACATAAATTAATCACCGGTAGCAAGTTTTCATCAAAATAGCGCTCACCATCACAATCGCGACATCTGATGATTTCGCTGCCTCAACAGCCGCAGGTATTCCAGATTCATCGTTTGACCACAGCTTGCAACCTTCTGCAAAGTTAATACGTGTCGAACTCTTGATTGATTCCAGATGTTGTTTGAATCCATCTAACGGGCTTATGCCGTTATCAACCGCACCAGAGAAGACGTAATCGCCGAACTATCGTCGTTAGCCGAAGTAGATCGCTAGGTAGTACCACTTACAGAGACTCGGTTTGATTGGGGCCCTATGAGAGCAATAGATCCGATGCTAGGGCTCAGAGGTAAAGTGTTTGCTCGGTTTTCCAAAAGCACGATAGATTCTGCATCGGCATCATGCACAACCGTTCTCGAAGCAGAGGTGCGAAGGGTTGAAAGATAGTCTCCGTAAGGGTAAGGGTCTGGAGCGAATAAGTATTAGGAAAAAACGATCAACTACCTACTCACTTTCAAAGAGTCCCAATGCAAATTTAGTTCTTAGCAAATTTTTTACTGTCGCATCGATATATTTAATATTGACTTTCCCAGCTTTGACCTGATCTAAAAGGGAATAAGTCATTGAGGTTCCGGGTAGACTTATTTCGCGCACCTGTCAATGTGAGGAATGTGTATGTGCCTAAGAATTCGATCCGTAAAAATCGTGAAAAAAAAGGATGTAAGCTGGGGTTACTAACCCCCTCCCATCTCTCCACTCATGTTCTCCACTGCGGTTTTCGCGGCACATTCCCGGGTATCGCAAATGTTATGCAGGTTAATGAGTAAATCCACCGAGCCCGCGTCCGAAGTAACCCAATATTTGTACCCCCACTCGGTACGAAGCTAAATAAAATACACTCGTTTAGTTGATTTTCATCTAAATGCAGTAATGTAACTCGCAATATCTGTGAGAAGATCTATAAAAATTTATGTGAGGAATCTATGTAGACACAAATGAAACGTAAAATGATTTACGGGTATTAGCCACCGCCGCGATGCCGTCATAACTGGAATATGCTGTCATGATCGAGAGACTCTCGAGGCAAGCACGATTAAACGGTCTCAGGAATGTAGTCCGGAGTTCTCTCTCGCCTCCAGAAACTTGCGCCAGGTTCCTGCGTGGGTCATATCAGTCCATTACGAAAGGAAGGACCCACAATGTGACTTACAATCCACTTTGAGGACTCCCAAACGCCGCAAAATGTTTGCATGTGGCCGCCATCTTCGCGATCGCAGTCGAGCTTGCATTTCGGCGCCTACCCGACTGTAAACCAGTAACGAACGCATGGCCTATCTCTCCCGTCAAGTGTGGATCTTCCCCGAACCCTTCTTCGACTCGTCCCCAACGGAGTTCACGTGCTAAATCAAGTACAGGAGCGAAGATATGGTTAATTCCGAGGCCCTCAGCTTCGGCGCTTGCAACTGCAGCGACTTTGGAAACGAGGTCGGTGTCAAATGAGGCCGCGAGGCCTATAGGTGACGGGAAGATCGTTCCGTTGTTCGTAAATCCGTGGAGACCTCGCGATGACGTAAAAACCTTAACCTACCACTACAAAAAGTATCCATACCTTCAGACTGAATGAGAGCAGGAATTCCTAAGGTCGTATTTTCCATGAGGTACTTCTGCCCGACGTTCACCGCAAAAACAAACTTCTCCCATGGAACCAAATACCCGCCCCATATACTACCTCCCTTAAGGCGCATCATTTCTTGCTACATATAAATTTATAAGAATAAAATGAGAAGCCCTGTGATCAAGACCTTACCAGGCCGGTTTGATTGTAAGTTAAGGTGTTATCACGAGGGTCGTTGAGGTCCATCCAGCCATTAAGGTCGCCTTGAATCCTAATAGAAAATTTATCGAAATGAAAAAGAGGGAAAAGGTAAGATGACTTACAATTGCGCAACCTTTTCCTCAAGGCTCATGCGAGGCAGCAAATCGTTTATCCTCGCCTCAATCGACGCTTTGGGATTTTTGTACGTTGGCGCAGAACCATCCTTATTTACTGCCCTCGATTCTATGTCAAAATGAAGACCATCCCTGACCCCAAACAGATTTTCGCCTGCGACTTGCAGAGCAAGAAGAGCTGAGACAAGTGTTGAAATGTGGAGTAGTTTGGTCGGACCCGCCATATCTGAGGAGTGGGAGTCAAAACACGAGGATCGCAATACTCGGCGAAACCTTCTTATGCAAAAAAAGTGCCCTAGGCGGTGGGAGTAAAAGCGGTAATAATATACCACGTCGTTCAAGGCGACCTCGCTGGTGCGCCCAAAATAAGCATACCAAGCGGGCAGGTGACCAAAGTTAGTAACGAGAGCTGCCCGTTGCATGGGTGGCGGCGGGCCGTGGCTGGGGCCCCGAAATTCTTCCAGCGCTTCTTACAGAAGAATATTCCGAGGGAAATAAGGCGCTCGGAAACTAGAGGATTTTGTCAATAGGCGAGGACCCAGAGGGATTCGAAGGGCTAAATCTTTAGCGAAAGATAGACGTGGTGGAGGGAGGATATATTTCGGATAAACCGAGATAACAACTCCAAGAGTGAAAATACAAGACGTTGGGTAGGAAGGGCACGGTCTTCAGAAATGTATATTGAGGATCGGAGTCTCCTGTGGTAAGCGCGAAGGACTAGAGGTCGTTTGTTCGGCCATGTGAACGTGAAATTAAGAGTAAAACTGTACAAGTTGTAATTATAGTAAGCGTGGTTCCGTTGTGACAATAGCAATACATACGTGCCGCCGAGTACACAAGGGTCCAACCCCATCCTGCCTCATACCTTCCCACAGTGAAAAGCTTAGACTCGTCCATGAAATATGGAAAGATGAATATCACGATTCACATGATGATGGATAGTGTCCCATCCCCACCCCCTGGTGAAACTGGGTTCAAGTCAAGGATGAAAATGGAGTCGCAGGGGCAATCGTAGGTGAGAGTTGCATGTAATGAACAAGTCTAGAGTGCCAAGTTAAGTAAAGGATTGGTGAGTGGGTAGATTTGAATACCTTATCCGATCTTGGCATTCAAAACCCACGTTCAACGGATCCTGCATCAGGACTCAGAGTGTACTCGGGAAATTGTCGTATTCCAAGGATCAAATACCCAGAAGATCCTAGTCGTGTTTTGTTGACTTCCATGAAAAGTTACCAGCCGAGGGAGTCCTATGTAGTGGCACCAAAGATTTACGTTGAAATGGGAAATGAACTCTTTTTTTCACTGACTGATGGAATTTGGACTCACGTGACACGCATTTTTGACGATGACGGTCTCCATGGTTGAAATTTGAACGTTTGAACATTGATTCGGAGAATCGATTCTTCCCGAACATCCCAGTTCAAATGGACCTTCAACATCGACTAGAGGCAGAAAAACATGAAAAATACTGTTTGGTATAGTTACTAGCCTAGGCATTGAACGAGTAGCCCCACCCTGACTATTTCAAACCAACCTTTTCAGGAGAAGTTTTCCTCGAGTCTGTCACCCCGCAGCTTCGAAACACCAAGGTCACTGTTGTAAAGGATGGAATTGATTAATCAATAATTTTGGTATACAGGTGTGTTACAATAATTGTGTTAAATAAAATTATGCTGAGGAAATAATTCAACTAGTATAGCCCAAGCTGTAGGAAAAAAGATACGGATCCACATCACTAGTGTTTCTCGTTCATAGGTGTTTCGCTTCCTCGCAGATCTGTCATCGCTTGTCGTATCGTTTTTGCTCGTTTGATGACGTCCAGTAATCCTTGTGTATGTGTAGCCCTCCACGCTTTCGGTAATCTCTCCTGCCCAATCCACTCACGCATCCACTCAACAGGTACTCCAACATTATCACCAGCTTGTGTCTCCCACACACCTAAGATAATTGCCATTTCTCCGCGTGCGATCTCGGCGGATATTTTGCCTAACGCTGGCGAAGTCTTCTCTCGCCGCACACGCGCCCTCGCAACATCTTCTGCGTCCATCAATATCCGCCTCTCGCCAGCCTCTGGTCCCTCTTCCTCTTCTTTCCCATTCTTTGCGTCTCCAATGAGCGCTTCAACTAGTTCCTGGTGTATTGTGATAGGTGCGTATTGCTCGCCGGATGGGGTATCTTCGTGGACCAAGCTCGCATCATGCTCGATAAGGCCGTGCTTTCCTATTTCATATAGTGATACGTTGCGTAGCCGTCGGAGCAAGAAGAACCCGCCAACGGCGAGGAAGACGGCGAGTGGTGTCGAGAGATTGTATCCGGCTTTGAGGCCCCGGACAAGATCGAGCATGCTGAGGTTTTTACCGTCACGTGCACTATGGATGAATCAGTTTTATAATCTATCGAGTCTCATCAATATGACTCACATGTAACCATGGTTGGCCAGGGTATTCAATGCGGGACAAGGTGATCGACTATCACCTGGTTGTGGAGGACACCATTTGTGGCCTTGACCCGATACAGGGCATGTTTTACCCTTATGTTGGTGGATATCAGGATGTGAAGCGGGCATGGGCGACATAGTAATGAGGCTGAGGAGGGATGAACTGATATCAAACCTATCAGTGCTTGCCTTTTATATGTATCAGAGATAGGAACGATATGAGCGCTTAGGACGGAATATCATCAATGGCGGTGCGTCGGCTATTGAAGTCGTTAGATTGGAAAGACCATTCACACCTTTGAACAGGGTTCTTTACAGCTAACCCGATGGGGGCGGTGTTCCATCGATATGATGACACGCAAGCAATCCACGAAGTAAATATCAATATCAGAGGGTGAAACAGCGACAAGATGCATTTAACTCCCCTCAATAACTTCAAATTTACTCATTCGCCATGAATAACTACCTTCCATAGTCTCTGTACATGTCGCTCCTGGGAGTCATCAGTCGGAACTGTTTCAGTTCCGTTGAGGGTCGGTTCAGGACGCACGGACCAAGTAGAGTCTGGGCGATCAGGAACAGCACGTGAGGTGATCATCCATCAACCACCACATGGTTACCAACATCTATCCGCAGGTACCCGCTACAATCAATCCTTCATCGCTCACCCATCGATAGCCACACTGCAATGAAAAGTAGACAGGCAAATGGACATTTCTCGAGAGCCAAACAGCTGAGGAGCACTACAGCTCCACCAACCAAGATATCATCGATTTTTGTAATTAAGGCATTGCAACATAACAACAAGTGCCGAGTGCCACTCGGTGCCGTTTCAGCACCGGTATCGTTTCAGGTCTGGGTGGAGCCTTAGGATTCGTGCGCTCTCAAGGCGGGCAGGGACGTGAGTTCGACGCAACTCTAAAGAGAACACAGGCACTTGGAAGACGCGTAAGACTCTTGGATTGACGTCGGAGCTTTCGAGAGGCCGTGCGCGACATGGTGGGAGTATATTGGGCTAAACTAGGCTTTGGCGCTAATATAGGGCGCTAATGCAGGCTGTGAATTGCTGTAAACTGCTGTAGACTGCTGTAGACTTCTATTCTAGTACTTCCGCCTTTACGACTGTTGAACGCTCAAGCCTTTTCAAAGTTATCTCAATACTGACACCCTAATAAATTGCTGCAATCAGATTCACCCTATACTGTCCACCTTCTACATCTCGAACTTATTCGAAAAACAAGGGCGTATTCTTTTAGTCCGCATCTAGGCCCACATAAGCGACCCTCTTACGTTATCCTCCCTATGCATTAGGATGAAAGTAAAGGTTCTTGTGAGTGTCAAATTTCGACTTGGGGACTTTATACCACTCGTAATACTGTCAATAAGAGTTTTGAACTGATCCAGAGAGGCCAGAAATATTTGCATTACGAAACTGAGGTTTCAATTCTTGTGAATTGGTATTCATAAGATATTGCGATATCTGCAAAAATTTTATCGATATTTTTGCAATTGAGGGTCAAGACTATTTGTTTTCCAGAGCTTATTATCACTTGCTTTGCCCAAGTAGGAACGGAGGGATCAAAGTCCCTTATAACAGCCCCAACGCATCGTTATCTCATTCCCACTACATTTCATAGCTTAGGCAGATCAATTTTATATTGTCACGGATAATACAAAATCACGAGGGGGAAGTGTTCATTCGTGGGATCTACATACCCGAAGCGCTCAAGGCCCACATCATACCCCTAGCTATAAAATGAAATGGGTTTTAGGTTCTCGAATCTTGATGAGCTAGATATCATGAATGCAAGTGAACCAGTTAGAACCGCACCCAGATTGACCTAACGCATGAGATATATGACCAATGTCAGTTGAATGGGGGAAATACTAACATGTGCGATAGTTGGACGTGGAGGATGTTATTGGTAAGGTAAAGCCAAATAATGGAATATCCAAGTGTGTGACTCTTCAAAAGAAGGAACCTAATTGAACTTCGTGATAGGTGTTAGGGGTAATCATGAAATGGTTCTATGAGGGGAAGCCGACACAAATTAGAATGTCGACGGTGTGGGAATACAGAATACATATACACTGTATTTATCAAGGTTGATTCACGGGTGCCGAATATTGAAAAGGAACGTCAGACTCACTATCGCGGAAACAATAGTGTACGACTGCGCGTTGCCGTTTTTAGTTAGTTGAACTCCCCCGAAAAACGGGTATGGAACCTTCAGACTAGCACCTTCTTCAAGGCACCCAACTGGACGCGGACAAATATAACATCAAGACGGCCGCTGTCGAAGAGCACGAATATATGTGTGGTCGAAATATTGTTATCAATAGTCACCGGGAGCTTCATCCCATGTCTAACGTCGAAATTGGAATTTGAGGGTTAGCTCGGTCGAGCAATGTGCTATTAGGGTTCCGGGTCAGCTTCGGCGAAGTATAATGACCACCAGAAGGATACGAGCCGAAAAGTGGATAGTGTTTATACTAACACCTTTCTGGAGACAAAGAAGTGAGCAGCTCCTCGAGAAATAGGGGGAAATCTTGTTTCTAGCTCTTGAGACTAGTCCGGAAGTGGTGGAACTCGGATGACGATTTATCGGGCAACCCTTTCCCAAATTTTTATTGCTTACATAATCGCTACGTCGGTCTGACAGTGAGCACAGTTCTAACTTTGACTTAGTTTTCCAAGTCCCATCCCACGGTGATCATCTCAACGTAGACGGATAACTTATCTATCACTGAAGTACCCCAAGCAATGCACCGTTTCAGCCGCCTTCAATGGTTTATGCTGCCAGGTCATTGCTTTCTGTCTCTGTTCCGACTTGCGCTTGATAGTCTTGACTCTAGTTTCTGGTCGGTCTCCCTTGACGTCGGATGACCCAGGATCCCCGCTTCTTTTCCCCTGTCATCTAAACAGATGATTTTGGATGGCTTTATGACGGGAGGATCATTCTCAATACCAACTCCTATCCACACCTCCGATGGAAGCGTAGTTCCCATATTTATAATGAGCTGTGTGTTTAATTATTATCAGAGCCTCACCCTTCCTGACCCACCTGATAGCTTCGTCTTCCCAGAATGTCTCTCGAAAATCCTATTGATTTGCCAGCGTTCGATCTATTATCCGATGAGAATCTTGGTTCGGTGGTTATCGCGCTGGCAATTAGTCTCGTCCTCTTTGGGATCGTGAGTTTACAAGGATATACGTATTATCAGTCTTTTCCAAATGATCGTTTGTTTGTTAAAATGTCTGTAAGTCTATTGAACTTTACTTCGTGGTTGCAACGTTGACCGATTGTTGTATTCTGCAGGCTGGAATCGTTTTGTATATCTCATCGATTTTATATTTGAAAAATTGGCCCCTGATAAACCTAATTCTTATTTATGTAGGTTATTGGAACTGGCACATTCATCCATAACAACGTCCATTATATATACGGATCTCGTTACCCTTCGAGGGGTTTCACCTAACGGCCCTAATTCATATCCTTCTGCAGCGAGCATCATCCCAGCGGCACTAGTTACGGCGATTGTCCAAGTAGGTGGATCTATTAATGCTATAACAGTGCCGACCTAATACAAGGCTTAGGGCTTCTTTGCCTTTCGAATTTATCGTTTTTCTAAGACTCCTCGGATTTGCGCCATATGTTGGTTCTTGTCATTATTGCGCCTGGCGGGAGGGCTCGCGCTCACAATAGAAGCGTTCATTGATGTTCCAAGGGTGCCCAATATGGTCACCATTATATCCACATACGGTTGGCTGATCGCTCTCGTCTTTATCATTGGAGCTATAACCGATGTGATAATTGCTGCGTCATTATGTTATTATTTAAAACGTCTGGCCCCGTGCCAACAATTTACATCGTAAGCCTTATGAGTAATTGTTTCACCGATTACTCACCCAATGACATCGCACAGTACCTCTCACCTTCTCAATCGAATATTTCTATGGACTATTCGTGAGCCCCCCCATTTCAAATCATAGCTTTCTGAAGACTCGTTATTGTAGGAACCGGAGTAGTCACAAGGTAGATTGTCCTGATGGATTTGTAATTCGGTGAGTTTACCGACCTATGAACCATTTATATAGCACTGCATCCGTTGCTATCGTGATATGTGTAGGTACATCTCTTCCATCTAATTATATTGGTTCTGATGGAGCATTGCCTAGTTTTACGTCAAAAAACATGCAGGTTTGTCCTCCATATTTTTAAAAAAAAATTGAAACCTCAATTATCCTCCGGCGATCAGAGATATGGTTTGCGTTGTATATAGTGACCACAAAGCGTACGATCTTTTCTCTATCAGAATTCGAAACGTTTTAATGTTCGACTGCAGTGTACTCTAACTCCTTTTTCTTGTCGTAAGTGGGAACCGGTCGTGCAATTTTTACCCTTCAAATCTAAAAACTGGGTAGACTTAATATGCGTCAACAATTGCGAGAAAAACGGGCGGCCGAATCGACTACCAGCGGGCTCCATTTTCAAGACAAAGTATGTCGATGAATTAAACTAAAACATAAACACCAGCTGACGCATCAAAGGCGACCACCTTCGATAGTTCCACTAGAGAGCACCGCCACACAACCGTCCTGTATCTCACAAATCCAGCAACAGCGGATTTGGAGGCATAAATGAATCAGTTGGCCCTTCTCTTGTCACCTTCGTTTCACTTCTTCTGTTCTCGTACACTATGGAGTCTTACTACACCTCCGATGGACGCGGTAGGCTTGTTTTAATATCTTCTGTGAGCAAGGTTTTGGCTGATATCTTTAGTCAAATCTTGCTCATTTTACCTGCGTTGGACTATATTTTATTCTGTTGCCCCTAGTTATAGTTAATTTATTAGATTTATATCATTTAGTCGGGGACGTGTCAACCAAGCGGATAATTTTATTATTTGGGCGAGCTTATACACTTTCTGGTACATTCTTTTGGTAATACATTAGTGATAGATTAGTGGTGTGAAACCGGGAGAGGTCATGAACCGTTCCGAATAGCTTGAGTTAGTTCTATTACCTCGTCAATGAACCTCTTTCTGCTGCTATATTTATCTTACGCCTCTCATGTCAATCACAGGGTGTTGGTGGGTGAGTACTTTATGCCGAAAGACGAAGCTTCGCTTTCTGACCCACAAGGACTGTTTCCAGTTAGAAGTCGCTGGGGAGCTGTGCATGTGAATGGTTGACGGGGCCCGAGCGAACTGCTGTGGGTCAGATAGATGGACGGCTTCTTTATTGAACGGCGATGATGGATAGTATGTTTTGATACCTATGCCAGGATCTCTTCTTATTGACTCAACACCAAACTCTGAGGAAGTTAGCCGGTACCATCAATGTCTTAATAGGTATCACTCTGGAACTTTAAATAAAGGTCGGCCGAAACCTCCTGTTTTGTGGATAAAATTACTGCCTATCAGATTCCGGAAATCAGCTGATGTACCTATCGGGTAAATATGTCGTACGCTTGGAGGATTTATTATTTATTAGGAAAAATAATAATATTCGGGGAAATTACTGTCACGGACCTTCTGAAAAACTGCTTTGAAACAAGCTAGATAATGGAAAAATCTTATTTCGAAGTTATTTTTGGATTTGAGGTGTTTGGGGAGTGGGGAGTTGTGGGGAATCCTTGCGTCGCCACGTTTACAAAATTGGAATTGCCGATTAAATGGCGCTCATCACTATCATAACTCGTGCGGCTACCTCATGGAATCATTATCTTGTGATTTAGTGCTTTTTTTGGACATTCACCTCATTGCACCTAGCCATGTTACGATATGGGGGGAGGTTGCTGCTAGTGACTTGTTACTATTCAGCGTTTATGAAAAGTCACTGTTTCCTCTCAATATTATTTTTGGCGGTGACAATGATGATGCAATCCCTCGATTCCCGGTCACCGTGTTTGAGCTTGGCACCCTTGACCATATTTATTCCCAACGGTGACTGGTCCCCCAAGGATGACCGTGAATTAGGTATTGGTGGGAATATACTATATACATACCCTGTGCTTCAGAGAACCGGGTTTGGGAATCTGTAGGGCATCCGTAGTGATGAGAATTTTTTTTAATGTATACATGGTATATCGGTAAATATTGATGTATTGTGAATGGTGGGTCATTATTTCTGGAATTCACGCGCGAATTAAACACGTTATTACGAGACAATCCCAACGCCAATTAATGAAAAGGAGGAGCTTTAAAATACCAAGGGCGGTCCGATTGTAGCCTCACAGGAAGCGCTTTTGTCTTTCATGAGTCCAAAGTTGAAATCGAGATGTGATTCAACGAGGGGATTGTCAGTGATATTCCCATTAGTAACATTAACAACTAGAACCAACCTAAGATAACAAATTAACAATAACGAGTCGGGCAAACCTAGAGAGATCGGTTATCCCAAATGAGAGAGTGAAGTTGATCATTTGAAATTTGTAGGGTTTTCTGAACCTAATCATCCAAAATTCATCATCTTCACCGGCTTTGGAGGTTCTTAATCTAGGTTATCCTCCCACGTGTTATCACTTAATTTGCGACGAGCCATCCCAGTGAGTTTGCAAAACATAATTGTGGATCTGTGCACAGAGTTCATCACAATCCCCGATTTTCCTTCGTAGGTATGAGCCTATGGGATCACGTAGCGAGTATGATTTTGATAGGGGTAGAGGAAATAATCAGTAGGAAAATAACACGGGTGCTATACCAGCGATAGCACCTCACAAAGCTGTCTTTGGGCCCAAGAACCGCAGTAAAATCATTGATGTTATATTTGCGTGGCCAGTAGAGCGGAGGCCCGAGCCGTAGCCAAACGTTCGGTATGATAAACCATTGATGATGAGCCAGACACAAGGTAGCCGTCTCTCATCCAACATCTATCTATTCTTGTCATATAAAATGCCCGAGCGCCCCAGTGCGCATGACAGATGGCAAGTGAAGAGTCTGTTGGATGCATGCAGCGTTAGCTACCAATATCACTTTACAGAGCAGATCGAGCTGGACGATCGAGTTTCTAGGACCCTTGAGCGTTTTGAGTTTGACCTCCAGAGGATCTCGTAGAAGAACGACTGAAACGTAAAGGACCGCGTGATGATGGTTGAGACCGATCCAAACACACAAGTGAAGGTCTTCTAGACCGCAGCTGAGATGGTTATTAGCTAATATCAAGAAACTCTTCGCTCCCTTGCAAGGACTCTGACCGAACTTTTCCCTAGGTCATGGCGTTAGAGAGGGGCATCCCCTCGTTTAGTTATTGCAGGCAATTAGTCTGATGATCTTGTGCTTCCCCTAAGTCAGATTTTTGGATTAACCATTTGCACCTAACTTAAGCTCAAACTCCTTGTTGTGATAGAAATGGAGAGTAGAATAACTCGCATGAGGCAACTCCTCCGGTTTTTGAGTCGAGATTCAGGATTTCTGATTTCAGTTTTTCAGAGTCTCCGCCGATTCGGCATTTCGGGTAGCAAGTGAAATAAAAATAAAAAGATTCCATTTTACATACTAGGTGATTCCGTTGCAATAGGGAAATTGTGGAGTGGCGCCACAGCCTCCAGAAGGAGCAGAGAAATTTTGATCCTTGATTCAGCTCGCTGGGGTAGAATTTTTTGTCAGATTTGGAATTTAGGAGACTGCAGTGCGGCGGTGCTTTGAGCGGAGTTGTAAACCACAGCCTAACAACATCAGACACATCATTAAAAAACTGTCACACTCTTTGATGTTCCTGGGACTTGAGCTTGAACGCTCAATCAACCACTACGAGTTCTGGAAACGATAGACATCACCTAGGTATTTTCATACACGTGAGGCGGTTTTAGATTGGGTTTCATCGATAGGATATCACTGGTTGTTTTTTTTTGCGTTCTCATCTAGATCATCATCGCTCACAAATTTTTCCCGTTTTTTAGGCCAGTCACTGGGAACCCTCGAAACGTTAAGGTTCAACGTATTCTCATGTTACACACATTCTAACCTACTTGGTTTACTATGCGGCGCTTTACTTTAACCTTATGGCTCCTGTATCATTCTAGGAAGTGTTCCGGTGTTTCTGTGGTTTTTAATCATAGGTCTCCAAGTTAGCCTACCACTAGCAACTGCGACGGATGACGTTATATTGGAAACCATGGGATACAAATCGAACGGTGTATATCAAGGAGTCCCGTTTTGGGGAAGCTTTGGTCCTACCCCGCGTGTTCGATGACCTCGATGCGGCGACGAGTCATAAGTATTAAAGAACAATCTGCGAATACAACCTCTGTACTAAAATGATCAATGCATAGAGATTGACTGGGGAGTGCAGATACTCACGTCTACGGAGTGAGTATAGCCAGGTCAAACCCAGAACTCGGCCGAAACCATTAAGAAACCAACTGGTTCAAGATGCGAATGAAGACAATCTTACCTAGATCCGGAAAATAAAGACGAACCAAGAAACTTCCATGTTGCGCCACAGACCTAAATACAGCTTGCATCAGGCTCCGGCGCGCACCATGCTTGACGGATAAGGGTAATATCGCATTGACGATGGTTCCCTCTACAATCCATCATTGCTATCGAACATTCTTTGAAAAAATTCCCATACCCCAAACAGGCGTTCCCAAAATGGTGAAAATGTGTTACCAAGCGTCTATACAACATTGTCGACAAAAGCCAAAGTCTTCGGGTACGATTCGTATTTGGTTTTATCATGAAAGAGGTACTTTTTTAATTATAAATAGGAGGTAAGTGCCTCATCAAATCTTCCTACCCAAAACGCGATATTAAAAAATTCATTTAAAGTTCAATTCACATCCAAGCAAATGATCAATCTCACACCTTAGTTGCTTCATCGGTCTAAACATATTATTGATCACAAATGCAAGGAACCTCGGCAGCGTGTTCGCGGAGTAGCACCCCAAAGCGACCAAATCGTGATCCCAATCGCAATGCAAGCCTCTCTCGTTCGGGTGGAACGGTCCACGGCGCGGTTTCCGGAGACTTATGACATGCCACTGTTCAACCGATGACTGCGCCCAGGAGTTTATCTCATGGCTCGAGACTCGCGGCATGGGTAAATGTTCGTACCCTCCGTAGTTTCATCAATGGACACTTTGTGTGACCGCCTACGGTGTGCGATAAATGGTCCTGTGTGTATCACGTCTGTCGGCTTCGCGAAGCACGGCCATCTTCCTAACCCCATTTAGGCTGAGGATTACATCTAAATACACTCTCGTTACGCACCTTGTGATTGCCTGGTGACCTTGCCTCAACAGCTGCACGAATTGCTGTGTATGTGAGCTATGCCGAATTGTCATGGGTTCTGAATTGCCATTCAATCGAGCGGTACACCTATAGCCGGCTCACATCGATAACATACTACCAGGTGCTCATTTACGATTATGCAGGAACTTAACTTTCTTATTCCGAATTCGCAGGGGAGTTATGAGATAGACTGGTAAATTGACAAGTTGCCTTTTTACTTTCATATGCCCAAACTCCACCTAAACTGATAAATGGACTATGGAACATACCTCACTTGAGAAGGCCCGGTTCGAACTTCTCTTGATTGGACCCACATATCAATGTCAGGTATTGTGTTCGCAGTCCAACTTCGCCGATATCGGATTAGCATACTAATCCGGTCTTTCGATGAGTGAACGGGTCGCGGGAACCACGGCCTGCTTTGAAAGTGTTGGTTGACCCAAAGAGAGTGATTTCTGCCCATGATCAGAGTTCTTCAGACGCCCGGGAAACAATGTGTTGACCGAGCGGTCCCTCGCTCCCTCATGCATTCTCCATTAAGACTATACCTCTATATTCAGGTCCTCGCAGATCGCTATGTCATCTTTTGTACTGAAAATCACATGTGACAGCCTGGGACCATCATTAAAGCTTCTCGGAGTCTGCTTGTCATCCCCGGCGGCATCGTGGCTCATCGTGGTGGGGATTTCTAGCCTCCTTAAGCATCGTTAGCCGGCACAGTTGGACAACGACTATGTTCATTTATGAGCGGAATTGGTTAATGAGCTTCATATTCTCGCTGTTTACGGTGTAGGAGCATTTTCATTAAATTTTTAAGGAAGGGTTACAGCGTGCCCTTGCTAAGGAGCTACGAAGATTCCAGAAAGGTACCTGTCCACCGCAGGAAACAACGATGTAGCTTTTGGGTTTGATTGGATTGCTTTATCGGAACTAAAGAGCGCCACACCTGGCATTCTGAACACGACTTGCAAGTGTAAATTTCATTGTCCGCGTTTTCCAAGGACTTGCACTACGGAAGAAGCTAAATAATAGCGGTGAGGCTCACGGGCCCCTTCGACGTCTGGCCTTCCACCTATTGTCATTGTCCTGCTGTTTGTCCTGCTGGACCAAGAGCGGCTTTTATAAACCTACCGTACCCCTTTATCGTCGCCATACATTTCTCACAAGACCTTATCCGTCACTGTTTTGGAAATCTCGATGACACCGGGTTCTGTTGTGGATTTTCGGTCCACTGGCAAATCGCTTGGGCTTTTTAGAGACCGGCAATGAGTTCGTAAGCGACATGATCGGCTGTTGTGTAATTGGAAGCCGGCGACTAACCAACATCCCGATCGATGAAATCCTACTCATGGAAGATGCAAGAATAGGCTGGGATTACTTACCCGTGTGGGTCATAGTGTTTTCTCTAAGTGTATCCTCACCCACGAGGAGAAAGAAAGGTAGGAACGAGGTATGAGAGAGTTCAATGAGTAAACAAAGAGTGCCACGAGTTTTCGAAAAGGATCGCCCGCAAGGAAAAGGGTCAGATGGAGAGTGCAAATCTTTGAACACGTGGGAAATAATTGTGGGCTTCGCGGAGTCGGAGTTGTTTCGGATTCCTTATTTGTTTGTGCTTCTGCTCCCGAACCTTTCGAACCAAACCAATCAATGCCACGAAACCAATAAAATAAAATAAAATATTTATTCCGGAGGTGACCCACTCTGTCCGCATTTCCATTTTCCGGTGGGAAGGATGAATGGGTAACGTATCCTTCATCTGCGGGGATCTTAGCGCGCAACATCCCCATCATCTACTACATGTGCTGTGCGTTATGGCACCCAAAATTGTTGAATGTATACAGCGAGTCCTCGGATTTGCACGTGGATTGCTGCGAAGTGAGGGTTCAATGAAGCGTGCAAGAGTCTAGATTGACTGATTTTTGTAAACAGCCGCAGATCGAGGGTCACTTCGATAACGTCAAAGAGGAATTGATTCGCATCGTGTCCCGACGCCAATCCTCGCTTTATTCTTCTTTCAGCCTCGGGTTTGCCGGCATGGTTCACTTGCCATCCCTTTTAAAGATCACATCAATCGTGGGGCATGTTCTTTTCATCCTTGCGAACTGGTTTTTAAACAACTCCTTTTAGTCATCCTAAAACGTTGAAGAAGATTACATTGGCCTGTATACATATAGACCCATCCCTTCTCGGCGCTAACCCTTCGGCTACGCATTTCTTTAACCTCTCTCTCAATTCCCTCCCCACAACGTCATATCGGGACCTCCTTTCTTGCCTCATTCCTCGGACGCCCACTAGAACCAATTCTAAACTATATTGCATCGTTCCTATATAACCCATTCCCTTTTGTCTGGGTTTACACGCCTCCCCCCCTACTCCTTTCCGCTTAAAACGCTCACACAGTTGAACAAGCAACATCCATTAGCTCACTCAGTATCAAAATGGCCACTGTTCAGAAGCCATCTCTACCTAGTATCAAGGAAATGTTTCCGGGTACGTTTAATTAGATCTATTGCTGGAAGTTGCTCATCCGCTTTCTTAGAGTACCTCATGCAAGTACCGCCCCATATGAGAGCACCGCCCCCCATGGTGATTTCGAAAAATTTTGACTATGGATCTTCGCTGATGGTGTTCCCAATAAATGTGTCTTCTAGATATCTTCGGAGCTCCAACAACAATTTTCCCGGTTGCCCGGCCCAAACCACCCCCGATCGCAGCCATTGCCTATGAACCCCACAGGACGTCCTCGAACCTCAAACAGGAGGTATTCTATGACTCATAACTTGAGGGGACCGCATGCCTTACAAGGACAAAGCACCTCATCCGTAGCTTCATCCCCTTCCCCACGGAGCCCCCGTGCTCGTTCAGATAGCCTCCGTGCACAGTCAGAAAGGACTCACTCAAACCAGCCAGAGCATTCATTTGACATCCTCCGTTCTGTTCCGTCAAGTTCATCCCTACAGCATATTAACTCTAGCCATACATACTCCTCGCGTCACGGCAGTTTGCATAGCCCCTATACACAAGCTGGAGTATCGAATGGTTCTGCCCCTGTTTTTCAAGTCAACGTTCTCCCATCAAACCCTCACCCTAGAGCCCCCATTGGAGATTCTCAGCACCCACGAAGCCCCGAACAACGTCTTCAAAGGGTTGAACTAACAAGTGCACCCACTACACCGGGATCATCTAACTATTCCTCGATTATCTCCTTCCCCATCAACGGCTCTGGGAGTGGATCTGTATTGCACAGGGAAGCTTCTTCTGACGACACCAGCAATGCCAGTGACGACGGCGACCTTTCCGCTTCCAATAGCGGAAAAAAACATATTTGTTCCACATGTTTCAAACGGTTCAACCGTCCGAGTAGTTTACGAATACATGTTAATACACATACAGGGGCAACACGTAAGTCTAATGCCACACCAACAAAAATTCTTCTTACTCATTGTTGACAGCATTCCGATGTCCATGGCCTGATTGTGGCCGAGAGTTCAACGTCAACTCTAACATGCGACGTCATTTTCGCAACCACAACACTCCAGGGTCCTCTCGCTCTCAGTCAAACGACAATCGTCGCCGTCGCCGCCGTGGACCGCCACAGGGCCTCTCACACGGTGGAGGAGATAGCACCTCATCCAGGATTCACATCACGGGGGAAGGGCGGTATATCACCTCCCCCCCAATCTCAAGCCTTAGTATGAGTGAGGAATCCGACGACGACATGTCCGACACTATGGATGGTATCTATGCTCACGACGAGGAGGACGAGTTGGAATCCCCTCATGAGGCATTTCCGCCTGACAGCCGTCGGCCGTTGGGTTACCCTCCAGGTCCCCGTGGGCTACCCGGGCACCCGGAACACATGCCTCAACAGCAATTTGCACAAACACGACTTCGTCCCTTTCACCATTCGCCAGCCAACCCTCCGATCTCACCCTCGCCCTCGCCGCCTCCCCCAGAGCCGGTGTATAGTCCTTCCGCTCCCTATGTACGGTCCTTAGCAGATTCGAGGGTGTCAACTGCACTTCGTCCAGCTTTCCACCCTCAACCTCCGCTTCGGAAGCAGACAGTCAAGCAAGAGCCGACGTCGGACGTCTGGTAAATCATTTTCGATGTCGTATCTGCCATTTCGGTCCCGGGACAACGCCATAATATAATTCTTTCTAGCCGTCTTATTTACTTTCGTTATGACTGAACTTATTTGCACTGTATATTACTCAGGCTGTCATATCTTGTACTTCTCCATGGGACCCTTTGTCGTTTATACGCGCGGTAGTCTCTCCAATATACGAATGGTTCTCACTCACGTAGAAGTTATGGAACTTCGATACTTAGCAAAAAATTTTACAACCTCGATTCAGCAATGTAAAATGTGACACACAATCCTTCTCGGCAACAGATCGAGAAATGTGTAGAGCTTGTGACAGTTTCATAAGCAAACTACTAGGGCATGCGGAGGTCCGTTCTCAGAATATCCTCGGACCAAGTACCCACAAGTCAGGTGTTACAATCTGCTGGTGCTAGAGTAGTTTATCCGAATTCGACGAGAATATGTGGGTTCGTTTCAGACACTATTGCCCAAAAGTGTGAGCATCGGTATTGTTCGGGCACTCTGTGAAGTACGGCAAGAGCGTGATGCTCTCGAGGAGGGCGCGCTCTAAGTGTGACGACCATCAAAAATCATTGATCAACAATGCGCTCGTACTATCTAAAGCAGAGGATATCATAATGACTTTCTAGAAGTAAACGAGGTCCAAAAATATACACATAGATCTCTAGACCGTTTCCTGATTGGGAAATAAGCAATCGTGTACTTTTTTTCTTTTAACATGACAATTAGTTACCAAATAAACCCGAACGCTTCCCGTTCGAACCGCGCCCCCGCTTCCCCCCCATGTGTCGGTGTGCATGTTATCGACAGGGATGCAACGAAATCTACGACAATCGCGTGGTGCGGGGTGAGGGCTGGGACTGCGTGGGTATACGGTTCCTGATACGACAAACTTCAAATGGGGTTGTTCCATCGTGGTCGCCAGCCCTGGGTCGCATATGTAGCACCGATCCAATGCGTTTTCAGGTTCGTTATGAGGGCGTGAAAAAGGATCAACCAATGATCCTCGGCGGTAATCCTTCATGAAAATCATTGGTCGAAGAATTCCCTGAATGTCAAACCCCTGCCCCTATCCCCTCGACCGCGAAACGCGAAAAAAAATATTGGCAGGATACCGGAATATGGGGGTATTATCGGGGATATGAACGGCAGCGTAATTTACCGCAGATAGCTTATAGATCTAGTGTGAGTTCGAAGCTGCTTACTTGGCGTGTAGTTAGGCAGAGTTCAAATTGTGTATATCCCGGTTCAGTTTGATCCCCCTGGATGCCCGATCAAGGTTGGGAACGGGGGGTTATGCGAAGCACCGTATCGTGTGGCAGGAACTGATACAAGGGGTCAGACCGTTAGAACTGAATCTGAAGCCCGAAGGGCGGGTGTGTATTCGCAAGTCGGGACGACGCTCCGTTTTGCTGGGAGTAATGCCAACAATCCCCAATTCTCGTTCCTGGCAAAAATGTTTGATTCAACCCCTGCAACATGAATGGGGAACTTCTAGGACCGGCACTCGATAATTGTATTATCTATCTCATTTAGCCCGTCAGAATCTGATATGTGTGATAAATATACCCTGCAGTAAACCTATTGTGACGGTCTCATGTGGGGTACATGAAGTGATCACGAACGGCATGTCGATGAATCTGCGAGAAACTTCCCAGGTTGGTGATAATACAGGCAAGGATATGGGGGCGCGTCAGATACAGTATGTAATGTGCTCTCGTGCAGGATTGAGATGAAGATTTACACATCAATCACTAGAGTTCTATATCAAGACATATTCTCACATGTTCAAGTCAAAATGTCCCACATACACTGCATTTCTCGAGCACCAAAGAAAGGGTAGACGGGGATACCGCGCCGCGACAGGATACTTGGGTAAGACGATAAAGCATACCTAATGCGTGCCGTGCCCCTTAAAAATTTATATTTTCTGCTTTCTCTGACGTGTAATTTCTGATACTGGAAGTCATATGATATTGAGATTATGCCTAGGAGAGTTGAAGAGCCGTAGTCTGAAATCATTAGTTCGTGAATCGTATAGGACTCCGGTGACACCCACTAGATACTTCTCCGATTGAAAGTACTGAGCAGCCGAGGTCACAGTATGATGTGCCGGGATTACGTCGTTCAAGTTCAATATTGATGGTTCTCGTTTTGTTCGGGTCAACCGAGGTCGACGTTTCCTACATATGATGAAGGAAATGTGTTGTTATAATCGCATCTATCTGAAGAATGATTGGTCATAACTCAAAGGACAGGGAACTTCTCTGTTTGATATCTCACCTGCTACGTATTCTCGACGGTTCAGCGCCCAAGCCTTTCAACCATTCTTTTTCGAAGAAGAAACTCCAGAACCTGCCAATTTACCGGTCTTTAGTAGATCGTAGTTCCCTAGTATTTCAAAACGTCAGTGCTCCTGTCGTGGGCGGTCGTAGATGAACTTACCAAAATAGCCTCACACCCAGCAAACAACTTCTATCCAACAGAGTTCAGGGGTTTTTTGTTAACGAAAGACACCCCTCGACTCGACGAGGAGAACTCGCAGCTTTGGGAGGAGTGTAAAGCTCGAAAACAGGAGCTACAGTCTTAGGCGAGAACATGTCGTGGAGCTTATAATGAATATCGGGAGTAAGTATTGACCTGCTTATCTGTCTCAACCACTAAGTATTCAACGCCCACACATCCTTTCTGGCTGGGCGACGTTGGATGGACTGAGTAAATGTTAGCGGGGTTGTTGCGGAGGTTTGATAAGTTGGCTTACGTAAGTTGAATGAGAAAACCAACCCCCGAACATTAGGTCAGCACGAAACTTTTGACTGAACAGCATCGAAGACATACCTCTCACGCCACTTTCTAGATATTCAATGACATCTACGAGCGCTATGCCAATCAGTGTCATGCCATGTAAGTGAAGGACTGATTAGACCTAACTCTGAAATATCCCCATAAGCCCATATAAATGCTTAGGCCTAACGACATTACCCACTTCTCTTCTCTTCTCCCCCCGTTAGCAAGCTGCTCGTCCAGCAAGTCTCGACGAAGTTTACCCACATTCATTCCTTACCTTAACTTTTACCTTTTAATTTATGGGCTTTGTCGCAGGATCATCATTCAACCCATGGGCCGATGAAAACCTAGGAGCTTTCTTGATTGGATTTACTATCAGCCTCCTTTTATGTGGCGTAGTTATAATGCAGGGGTATACTTACTACCAGAATTTTAGCAGAGATATAGGGTTCCTCAAAGCTTTAGTAAGCGAATTTTTTGGAATATATTAACACATCATTCCTGACTTTTGGACTTCAGACGACCTTTATCTTGTGAGCTGAGGCTATTCGGTTGTGGGTATTGTATTTCTGACAAATCATCTACTAGAGTACTTGAAATCGCACACTCCGCAATGATAACAGTTGTTGTATATCATACAACGGTAACCAAAGCAGGAGATCCCGGGAACGGCCCAAATTCATATCCTTTGACCACCAGCGTCCTATTAGAAATTTTACTAACAGCCATGGTTCAAGTAAGATAACCTCGTTGTCTAATTTGATACGTCGACCTACATGATACTAGAGCTTCTTCGCCTTCCGGATCTACCGCTTGTCCGAGAGTCGATACATACCAATCGTTTGCTGGAGCCTCTCTCTCTTGCGCCTCGGAGGTGGCTTTGCGCTTGTATGTGAAAGCTATCTCGATGTTCCCAGGAGGCCAAACGCACTTTTCCTGACTGATAAGTTCGGGTGGCTCATTACAATGTCTGTCACGGTCGGCGCTGTAGCTGATATTATCATCGCTGCTTCTCTTTGTTATTACTTGAAACGGTTATCTGAACCCCTACCTTATAACAGGTGAATCCAAAATAGTATCAGTGTTGTTATTGTTAATGTGTTTCGCCAGTACATCGCAACTCGTCGATCGTCTCATAATTTGGACTATCCGTACGGACTACACCTTCTCCCATAATTTATTTTGCGATAATGCTGTATAACAGAAACAGGTCTCATCACAAGGTAAAACAGTGCATAAAAATATGGCGATAGATGCACCAACCCTTTTTTCCAGTATGGCATCTGTTGCTCTTGTGATAACGGTGCGTGTCTTCAAATATACCATAGCTTTAGAGCTGATGGATGGTAAAATAGTTTCATGCAATACGGCAAACCGGTAAGTCAGATTCGCGACTTAAGCAAATTATAGACCAATGATCACCTCGACCCTTTCCAGAAATTTGGTTTGCGATTTATATTGTACTAGCGAAATGTAAGCCTACTCTATTTCTTCAAATATCCTCATTTTACCTACCGTATACTGCAGTGTACTCGAACTCATATCTCCTGTCGTAAGTGCATTATGATACCCACCGAATCCTTTAAACGCAAATGGCCAGGTTGAATGTAAGACGCCGCCCTAACCAATCCATCACCCCTACTGGTACACAATATAGAACGAATACCCATATCGAGGTGCGTACCACTTCAAAACAGTAACCTACGTTATTTATCTGGCTTTTTGAGATTAGTTTTCCATAGCTGTGGAAAGCGGCCCCAGTGGAAGTGCTGGTCATAATGGGTTTACTCTACCTTCGGTGAGTGTCGTGATGGATGAAATGTCATTATCGGGGTCTGCGACTGAGCGTCGATATTTCGTCCAGGAAAAGGGCACGCATAGCGGTTCCGATCATCGATTTCGCGCCCTCTGACGCACGACATTGAGTCTAGTAAATCGCGAACAAATTGAATCTAGCTTCACATAGGTGACCCGAGTTCTGATATGATGGGAGTATATTTTCAATCGACATCCATGTTACTCGTTCTCTTCGCATCCTGAAAGTGACGCAGGTTTGATACATCACAAGGAATCAGATATCGCTATACCTCTTCTAATGTCCTTAACGTACCCTTCTACTCTAGTGATTATGATAATTGTCATTCATGCCGACCCCATGGGACACCCATTACGAAGCTACCTAAAGCGGTCAAACTTCTGCAATAATCTTACCTAGGTTTTTCGGCAGGACAATTCTAACTGATAGGCATCAATGTGGCAGGACCCAGAAATTCCGCAAATGCCAAAGAACCTGTCAGAGCACCAACGACGCCACCAAGAGTGCGTAACTTTATTCTCCCATTCCGAATATATTAGACATTGGAGCGGGGGTCCTTAGCAAAGTCCCGGAGAGTATCATCAAAATGACCAAACCGGATACAACAAGTCCTATATTTTGCTTCACGACGCAGATGGGCATATATTCGTACCTAGTGGGGGTTACTAGGATATGTTCAAATTTACCCCGCAACCCTTCGACATTGGTTCGGGGGGAATTCTTTTCGGATTTAAGGGGCAGTATATGGACCCCCGCCCGTCAGTCCCTCCAATCCCTCTCTCGGTGCCGGAGTGTTTCCATATTAATGGTCAACACTGTACTAGTTAGCGCAGAGATGCAAGTTAGCCATGTTGCCTGTCTTGCTGGAATGATCAATTTTTCGCACCTTATGGATATATTTCCTTGACAGAGGTGGACTCAAATAACAACCCTCAACAGAAATATGGCGCCCAACTATCCAAAATCTAACGGCGCAGCTTTCAGTCATCAAAAATCAAGGATTCGCTAGTGCACCAACAAAGCTGAGTAACGATCTTGATTCTTACGTTACATTATATTGATGTATACCGGTAGGAATTAAATCTAGGTGACAGTGGACGTTTTCCAGGTTCCTTGGGCTGGGTAGCCGAGCCATTTTTATCCCGAACCAAGAGTAAGGCATCTCCTGCAATTTCAAGTACGTATTAAACATTATGGATTCATAGAACCATCAAGTAATCCTCAACAATGCGAGTCGCCGTGCAGGTGCGTGACATACGAATGATTACATCAACTCCGGGCTGGGCAGTGTGGCCATCATCATCACGAAGCTTTCTGAGAGATGTAATTTGACACAATCTCCACTGTCTAATCAGAAATATCACTCGATAGTACAAATGACCTAGCCAATGGTTGTTGATACTTGATTCATCTCCTCTGATGTAAACAGGATATGGAGATATGCGTGTACCGCTTCATGATATAACGTTGAAACCCTTGGCCATATCTTACCCCGCCCCACCTCACACTCGTGTAGTACCCATGGTCCAGCAGGAGTTCGACTTGCTAGCCAGCGAGAATCTTGGCTCTGTGCTGATTGCCTTTTCTATCAGCCTTATTCTGTTTGGGATTGCCGTTATACAGTCATACACCTATTTTCTATCTTATCCCAACGATAAGCGATTTCTAAAAGCACTGGTAAGCCTTCCCACATTTCTTTCAAATATATCCTATTCGAGCGTTGGTGGCATAGGCAGCGGGTGTTCTGTAAGCTTACTACTTGCTGTTAGAGTTGTTCCTAACATACTAATTGAAGTACTTCGCAGGTTATTCGAGGTAGTGCACTCGGTCGGAACAGTATGTATGATATATGAATACCTGATTATTCATCGGGGGCACGCTCCAAACGGTCCAAATATTTATCCATTTGCTGTTACTACCACCCCATCCATTCTTGTTACGACCCTCGTCCAGGTGCGTTTTCTCCACCACCAATTCGGTCCTACCATGCTGAAACTAGAACTAGGGATTCTTCGCTTTCCGAATTTATCGCCTATCGGGTACTCGATATGTTTATATCTTATACTTGATTCTCGTCCTCCGCTTTGGGGCAGGTTTCTCCCTGTCAATGGAGGCATTTATAGACGTTTCCAGAGTACCCAACACAGTCACGATCATATCTAAATTTAGCTGGCTTCTTGCGCTCGATTTTATCACTGGAGCTGTGGCGGACGTTACCATCGCAGCTTTGTTATGGTACTATTTGAAGCGCTTGTCGCCAGAGAACCAACCTACGAGGTGAGACTCACTTGCAAATTCTTTGTTAATTGATTCTTCGATCATCTCACTCAGCACATCTCAACTTTTGAACACTCTATTGCTCTGGACTATTCGTAAGTATATGTCTGTAAAGATATATACCATTGTTATTTACAGTGATTTTTAGGAACTGGAACGATCACAAGGTGAAATCATTACATCTTATCCAAGTCCCCTGGCTCACAATACAATACAGTATCGCGTCTATTGGAATCGTGATAAGCGTTCGTGGTCCGCTCACTTGCGACGGATTTGCCCTAATGATCATTTTCAGTGTTATGTCAGGCCTCATGCTGGTTCGTTAATCATAGCCCGTATGAACCATTTCATTGACCGTATCCTATGTCCAGAAATATGGTATGCGCTGTATATTGTTGCTACAAAGTGTGCGTCTTCCGTCGTCAACTCCCTAACTTGAATCCAGCTCATTCTTCACATAGTGTACTCGAATTCGTTTTTCCTCTCGTGAGACGAAACGCACTGTTCTTAAGTCTCAAATAACATGATTTCAATAGGCTTAACATACGTCACCGACTCCAGGACAAACATGGAGGCGAAATCGAGGTCAGTGGAGTCCAATTTCAAAACAAGGTGCGTCGAATAAGCTGTAAATCAAGTCATCATGACCTAATGCGCCGAAGGCAACGACCAACCAGAGCACTACCTCCGAGGGCGGCGGTACCGCTATATATATTGCAAGCGTTAATACCGATCCCATTGAATATAAGGCCTTCCCTGCCAAACACGTCGATAATTTATCTGTTTCTTTTGCCTAGCATATAGCATATTATGACAAGCGTGATGGAATGGTCGGCGTACTTTATTATATCTTTCTCGTTCCTTTACCTATTTTTTGATGTACATTGGCATTAAATTCTGAATTGGAGCGCGAGTAGAAAGCCATTTGTGGGGGTGGCAGGGAAAGATGTTTTTAGGTATGGGATAAATGGGTTAACATGTGGAGGGGCTTCTTCGTTTAGGGGGTCAATCATTATTTGTCGTTCGTACTATCCGTAGTAGGTATGTCTGTTTTCCACACCAATCAGTAGCTTTTGAGAACTAAAAGGTATTTTCGATTGATAACTTCAAAAAGCGTTCTGGACCCTATCACCTTAGCACCGCGTTCCTGAGTAAGACTCGAAGTTGAGTGATTGGATCGAGCATCTGCTGGAGCCTTTGAGGCAAACGTTTGGTCGATGACAGATCGGGGTCACGAAAAAAGATAGAACCCACAAAGTCCTCGGGGTCGCCCTAATATCGATGTACATCGCATTGCTCGCCTTGAAGAACGAATGCCACAATCCCAAAAACCTCGAAAAAGAAGACGCTCATGTCCCCTCTTGACCGTTCACTCACTGAAACATTAGCGAGCATGCTAACAATTCTCGAATTCCCTTCCCGACAAGGTTTTACTCTTTGGCATCAAACCATCTGGCAGCCGTATGACGCGTCTTTCTCGCAAATGCTTTCCAGAGTTGAAAGATCCTCTAGGTGACATCGTCTATTTGTGTTTTTATTTCATCCAATTTGATTCCTGATAAGCAATTCTGTCAAGTGAATTAATTGAGGGTGAACAGACGGGATGCAACTTAAAGTAAGAAAAGGGTTCCGGAAGGCTTTGAATCTGATCACGAAAGACATGGGCCGGGGTGGCAGGGTCCAGGCTCTAGCCGGTATATGCCGGCGCTGTTCTAATGGTTTTTTCCTGTTCGCGCGTATTCTCTCACGAGCTCTCCTTGTCCTCTTCAGCCTCTTACCTCATGCAATGCGATCCAGTATTTCGTTGCATCAACGCCATCTTCTCACTCTCAAAATCCACAACCTGTACAGGAGTGTGGTAGGGGAAATACAGCGCAACTGAAAGTTCAAATCGTGACGGAAAGACGTATCCATCCACATTAGCAAGACATTCCGGAAATTTGTCATGAGCAGGTGTCCCCGCTGCGTAACGCCTCCGACGACAATCCTTAGTCTCGATATCCCCACTGAAAGAGCAGACGTTGTATTTGGATAAGCTCGAGGTCTTGAGGTAACGGTAAAATCAGTACAGTAACCCAGCTGGATTCTTTTTTTTTTGGACCGAGACCCAAAGCCAGACTAAATATCCCCGGATAAATCATAGTCTTGAAGTGACACTTAGATAGAAGCGACACGCTTGTGCTAGGAAATTAATTGGGCTCCGGTGTCGCAGTATTCGCTGATCAAATTTCGTTCAAATTTTGTTGCACAGCGCCTTCGGGATCAACAATTTGGGTCAAAGTTTATTATGAGTACTACTTGCTTTATAGATCTTGGTGGTGTGGCGTACCAAAGCGTTGTAGAAGCTCGTGCGATTCTACACACAGCTACACCTAGTAACGTGATACCCGATGACAGCAGTATAACAACCGGTGCAAGAAGAAGAGTCCTAGTAATATAAATGTGCGTCTAGTGCAATATTCGTGCAGGGAGTGATAGAGAAAAAAACTGGTGAGTGGAGTCCATCTTCTAGTCGAGCAAATAATGCTCTATTAATTACTCAACATATTAGACGTTGTCGAACGCCGCGAGGAGTCGCTAATACATTCAAGGAATCCCGTGTGATGACACCGACCCCGTGACGAATTGAGGTGTTCTTTTCTTCCCACTTTCCACGATCACTTAAATATATGAACAATACAATACAGCCATCATCTCTGACACAAACGAAGATCAAAACCTATTCACACAAGTGACAAATATTGATATTTATACGTTGGCCTGTCGACCCACGTCTTCTTCAACCCCCAACCTCATTCCCTCTGCACTTCCCACTCCCTCCCTCTCTCAGGATCTCTATGAACCAACTAGGGTTCGACTCTTTATCTGGAGAGAACCTCGGTTCAGTCCTGATTTCGTTCTCTATTGGTCTTGTTCTCTTTGGAATCGTCGTCACACAGGCGCACACTTATTACCTATCCTATCCCAATGATAAGATCTCCCTCAAATTCCTGGTAAGCCGCCGGTTTCTGTTAGGTGGTCATATAAATTACCCTTATTGGGTAGGCAACAAGCATTCTGTATGTCGACTGATCATTTTTCAATATCTGTATAATGCTAATCGCCGCTCTTGAAGGGTATTGGAAGTAGTGCACTCGATCTCAACGTTGTATACAATGTACTATAACCTCATCGTTCGGAGGGGACAGTCTCCCAACGGTCCCAACTCTTATCCACTCGTGGTGACTGTTATCCCTGGAACGCTCGTCACAACACTTGTCCAAGTTTGTTCCCTTTCCAGCAATGCGTGAACACCAATCTAATGGAAGACTTAGTTTTTCTTTTCTTTCCGAATATACCGCCTGTCTAGGACCATATACATCTATGTTATATGTTTACTCCTGATCTTATTACATCTTGGAGGGAACACTCTGCTTATCATAGAGGCATTTATCGATGTTCCAAGGATACCCAACACAGTCACGTTTATCACCAAATATGGTTGGGTGATTGCTCTTAATGCGACATCTGGAGCTGTAGCCGACGTCATAACTACAGCCGCCTTGTGTTATTATTTGAAGCGCCTTGCACCGGGCGAGCAACCCGCCAGGTATACTACATGTGGTCTACGTATCAAACGGGTTATCTAACTCCGACGTGAAGTACATCTCAACTTGTCAATAGCTTATTACTTTGGGCAATCCGTGAGCATTGCTTCTATCTACATACCTTGGAATTTCCGATTAGTTGCTCATGTGGTCCACAGGAACCGGGATGATCACAAGGTGAAATAATTATATTTTGACACGAAGTGTATAGCTTATAAACAAACAAGTCTCGTATCTATTGGAACTGTGATCAGCGTATGTACCTATTTCTCTTCTTATATACTTATTTTGATAAGACGTGGTCTAGTATTTTGTAAAACCCCATGCTGGTATGCTACCCGGAAACTTTGGAAATCATAATCGGATTATCGACTCGGTTTACATTCAGAGATCTGGTATGCAGTATACATCGTTCTCACAAAATGTGTGTTTTTTCTCGGCGTTTGTTATAACCATCAACTCACAATACGTTCACCCTTTACCATAGTATATTCAAATTCATTTTTCGTATCGTAAGGCAAAAACACATGAAATATTTATGATCATTGTTAGTTGACAGGATCGTTGATTTCACAGGTTAAATATACGGCGTCAACTTCGAGAAGATCACGCCCCGGAGATCAACGTTAGCCTGATCCAATTTCGAAACAAGGTATGCTCCAGGGTCGTAAGCCCAGCCATAGTTACTTATACGACTCACTGGAGACGACAATGCACGAGAATATTTCTTCTGAGGTTCGCAGTATAGCCTATCCTACATAGGTGCTACAAAAATCGAACCTTTTCGTCTCTTAGCATTCGGATCAACTTTCCAGAAGCTGGCATGCTGGATGGATTTTAGTCAAACTGTATTTGTTGACATATTGTATCGTCGAATATATCACGGATTTAGTATCGCACTTCGCCACACATAGAATTGGTGAACGTATCGCAAATCATACGCTATTTATAAATGTCTACACCAATATCCGCTCACTAGTCCAGCTGTCTCTAGTCAAAATGATCAATCAGAGTAATTTAAAAGTTCCCAACTGATGACATCACTATATATACCCTGCCAGACAAATCAATAATTTATCTAGTTCTTTTACCTAGCGCGCGGCATATTAAGTATTGTTGACGAGCATATTGGAATGGCCAGCGTAATCCAATATATTTTTCTCATTACATACTAACCCTTTGCCTGTTGATTGATGTATATTGGCATTCACGTTTGAATTGGGGCGTGAGTAGATACTACTGGGTAGGGATTTGGGAGACTAGTAGAGAAGGACGTTTTCAGGTATGCGATATATATATATATACGGCTTGAGGTTTCTTCATTCACAGGGCCAATCATCGTTTGTCGTTCGTGTTATATGCAGCATATCTATCGGATTTCAGGATCGATCAGTAACGTTTGAGAAATAAAAGCTATTTTTGATTAAAAACATCAAAAAGGTGTTCTGGACCTGATTCGGATCACCTTAGCTCTGTGAAACTGGGTGAGACCAGATGTCGAGCGATGGGATCGAGGATCTGCTGGAACCTTCAAGCCAAACATTTGGTAGATGACCAACCGAGGTCTCAAAGGAACGTAGAACTCGCAATATCCTCATCGTCGCCCTAATATCCGCGTGCACCGCATTACTTGCTTTAAGAGAATCCTATACGCAATGAAATTAGCTATTTCCAGGATTTAAAGGTTCCAAGTTCAAAACTTTTGAAAACCGGTCTTTTCAACCTGACCCAGCCAGAATTTTCGTGGTCACTCTGTTGTTGCGGTGATCGCCGCATCTGAAATTCAATATTCCTCAGCCTCTGTCACCGGCCCGTATTATTTGTTCATGGCTGTTCAGGCAATAGTTCAGTTGAGGCAAAGGCAACGTAAACTTGATTATAGCTAATGTATATTTGCCTAGCCGTCAATTTCCGTATTTTTCCTCCTGCTACACTAAAATCTTTATAGCCAATGTGACACTTCGAAGTACCTTTAGCGGGAATTTTTGGTTGTGTGTCCGCGCACATTTTTGCCTTTGCACATGGCTTTTGAGGCAAGAGGAAGCGATTCCTTTCTCCCAAAAGTTTACCAAAATCAAATTTGCCGTGCTGGCACCGGCTTCCTTCGAATCTCTAGGTGAGATGACTTATTTGGGTTTTTACTTCCAACTTGATTGGTAACAAGAAACTCCACCCAAGCCGCTTCATTTGAAGGTGAACAAACAGAATACCAGGAATAGTTCCTCTGATATCCAAAAACCCCCGCGTAATGGCACCGATTCTGTGACGGATTGGGAAGTTCTTGTCTTCTCACTTTCCCATGATTGGAACGATCACTCGAACATATAAACATACAACTATCACCCTTGATGAACAAAAATCAAAGAATGATTCACCCAGGTGGCAAATATTTATACGTTGGCCTATCGGCCACACCTTCTTCAACCCCCAAACTCATTCCCTCGGCGCTTCCCTCTCCCCTGTTCTCTCAGTACCTTTATGAACCGACCGGGGTTCGACTTATTATCTGGAGAGTACCTTGGGGCAGTCCTAGTTTCATTCTCTATTGGCCTTGTTCTATTTGGAATTGTCATCACACAAGCACACGCGTATTATCTATCCTATCCCAATGATAAACTTCCCCTTAAAACCTTAGTAAGCCATTAGTTCCTGCCAGGCCGCAATATAAATTACCCCCCGTTTGTCAGGCAACAAGCATTCTGTACATTAGTTAATTGTTTTTTAATATTTATATGATGCTAATCGCGATCCCTAAAGGGTATTGGAAATGGTGCACTCACTCGCAGTGTATTATATGGTGTACTATAGTGTCATCGTTCGAAGAGGAGAGTCTCCCGATGGTCCCAACTCTTATCCACTCATAGCGGTTGTTATCCCGGGAACGCTTGTTACGACACTTGTCCAGGTTTATTCCCTTTCAAGTAAGATGTGAGCGCCGATCTAATGGAACACCTAGGTTTTCTTTTCTTCCCGAATTTATCGCCTGTCTGGTACCATATACATCTACGTCATATGCTTACTCCTGATTGTATTACACCTTGGAGGGAACACTTTGCTCATTGTAGAGGGATTTATAGATATTCCGAGAGTACCTAACTCAGTCATATTTACCCCCAAATATGGTTGGGTTATTGCTCTCAATACAGCATCTGGGATTGCAGCCGACGTCATAACTACAGCCGCTTTGTGTATCTATTTGAAGCGCCTTGCACCAGGCGAGCAACCCATTAGGTATATGAGATCTACTTTTCCTTATCTGAAATGGGTGACCTAATCATGTCATGAAGCACATCTCAACTAGTCAATAGCTTGTTGCTTTGGGTAATTCGTGAGTATCATTTCTATGTATCTTAAACCATGTGATTAACTGCCTACGGTGGCCCACAGGAACGGAAATGATCACAAGGTGGGATAGTCATATATTTGGATTCCATTAACACTCGAAGTTGACGATTTATGATTCAATCAAGTCTTGTATCTATTGGAACCGTGATCGGTGTATGTACTCGTTTCTCTTCTAATATTCAGATTTTAATAAGGCCTTGTCCAGTACTTTGTAAAACCCCATGCCGGTATGCCATCCGGAAATTTGATAAATGATAATCTCATTATTGACTTGATTTTACATTCAGAGATCTGGTATGCAGTATACATCGTTCTCACAAAATGTGGGTCTTTTTTTGGCGTTTGTTATAACCATCAATTCACAACACGTTCATCCTTTACCATAGTATATTCAATTTCATTTTTCGTATCGTAAGACAAAAACGCATCAGGTATTTCTGATCATTGTTAGCTAACAAGATTGTTAATTTTACAGGTTAAATATACGGCGTCAGCTTCAGGAAGATCATGTCCCGGAGATCAACGTTAGTCTGCTCCAATTTCGAAACAAGGTATGCTCCAGGGTCGTAAGCCCAGCCATAGTTACTTATACGGCTTACTGAAGACAACAATACATGGGAATATCTCTTCTGAGGTTCGCGGTATAGCGTATCCTACATAGGTGCTACAAACATAAAACCTTCTCAAACAAATTGGTCCCTTATCATTCGGATTAATATTTCAGCTGACATGCCGGATGGATTATAATCAGATGTATTTCTTGACATGTTGTATCATCAAATATATCACGGATTTGTTATTCCACTTCGTCGCCAATAGAATTATTGGATGTATTGCGCATCATACGCTGCTTTTAAAGGTCGACACGGATTTCAATTTATATCCTCCCACCAATCCAGCTGTCTCTAGTCAAAATGATCAATCAGAGTGATTTAAACAAATATTAGCGACTACGTTAAAAATTCTTGATTTTCCTTCCTCAATAGGTTTTCACTTTTTCTGACCAAGCCATCTGTCGACCGTAGGACATTTCCTTCCTACAATTCCCTCCGAGATCAATCAAAAAAGACTCAATGTGACTCGCCCTATTTGTATGATTTCTCATCCCTTGCCGTAGTATAAGTATATTGAAATTCATTTTCCGTATTGTGAGACGGAGCGTATCGCATCGCTGTTCGATAATCCCCTGTCAATTTTACAGGTCAAATACACGCCGTCAACTCCAGGAAAGCTTTGCCCCGAAGTCCAAGATTAACGTTAGTTTACTCCAATTTCAAAACAAGGTACGTTCCGAGCATTGTGAGCTCCACCATAGATACTAACACGGTTTAATGAAGACGACAATGTAGTTTAAACGAGGATATTTCTTCCGAGGTTCTCAATATAACATCAGGTTATCCTAGAAAGGCGCCGCAAACGTCATAAATTATAAAACCTTCCCCAAAAAAATGGTCTCCTACCATTCGGATTCATATCCTTGAGGCCGGGTGGGATACTGGATGAATTTTGGTTCCGAGTTAAAGATGTATTTATTGACATGCTCAGTTCAGCAGTATCATCAAATGTACCAGTAACCTAGCAATACACTTCACCGCCAATAAAACCATCTACACCGGTTTGGGGGGGTGTAAGTACTAAGAATATCTTACACCCAGGTCAGATAGGTCGTTTGTAACCACAGCGTTTGCGAATCGCGAGTCGTAGCAGAGTGGCGACCCGGGTCCCGAAGGAATATTGACTTGGAAGCGAATCGCGATTCAGATTCAGTTATGAACTTTCCCCATACTCAGTATCTCAAGAAGAGGAATAGCCTAGTTAGTTCGTCCAATGGAGAATGGTGCGGTAACTGAGTCACCAACTCTGCTTGGACGATGTATTGAGTATTGAATTACTATAATACCATCACCTCAAGAAGTAGTGGGCTTACCCGGTCCGAGTATGGGCGTGAGATGTACGTCCAAGATCACCTATGCTCTCGAGTCGTGTGCACCTTAATCCTCAAGCAAAAACATCTGTCATCCATCCAAGTACAGCGCCCACAAGATTTCCCTAACGCAATGGGATATCTTTATCTTTCCGTTAAGAAAGTGGTTTTGAAAGAAGGCCTAATTCGTCTATGCTGCATGCAGCGTTAGGCATTTCGGATCAAATCAAAAGACAAGGAGGTCCGGGGGTGCAATCGTCCCATCCACTACAGTTTACCGGTAGATGAAAGGATCCATCCTTGAGCTTGGTGTTAATAGTTCCGCTGGTGTCGAAATGGGGCATACAAATGCCAATTAACGACGACCTACTAGGGTCTAGTTTCCGGAGCGCTCAAGCCAAACGCGAACACGAACGCGAAATACTAGTAAAAAAAATAAATTCCACGACGACACGACCAGCAAATACTCAATATCAATATCATACAATACGTCTCTAAACTTTTTCTCTTCCCAGGTCCGACCCACAACCCACTACCCCACCTCCCGGCTTCCAAAAGGGTCCCAACCCAACCCAACGCACCCACCCCACCCAAAAACCCCAAAAAGACCCCACACTCAACCTCCATAATGGAACTGGAACCCACCCCCACCCCGAGGGAACCCTCCTCCAAACCCACCCCCACCCCCACCCCCACCGCCAAACGGACTCCCCCCCTGCTGGAAGAACTGCGCAAATGGATGTTGCCCATGGAACGGATGTCCTCCTTGCTGAGCCATCGGGTCATTCGGGTCATCCCCATTATCGAAACGTTGTCTTAGTTCAGGGTTGGAGAGGACTTCGTAGGCTTCGTTCACTGCTGCCATCTTGGCTTCGGAACCGCCTTTGTCTGGGTGGGCTGTTTTGGCTGCTGTTCGGCTGCGAGGAGGAGGGGGGGTTAGAAGGGGGAGGAGGGTTAATGGGAAGGAAGGGGGACGTACAATGCTTTTTTGATAGTTCGAGCGTCGGCGTCTCGTGCTACGCCTAAGACTTTGTAATAATCTTTTTGTTTGCTTACTTTGAGTAATTTCTGTGCTCGTTGTAATCGACTATGGATCTATAAATAGAATAAGTAAAGCACCGTCCCCAAAAAATGGAACCCCAGACTTACATCCCGTCTTGATTGACCACTTATCTCCCAAGCTTTAGTAAGCACTCTAACTGCCTCTTCCCAATCTTCTTTCCCTAATAAGATTTCGCCTTTTCCGACGAGTCCGTCTACGTCATCACTGCATCCATCTAGTGTGAGTAATTCTTCGCAGTAGCTCTCCATTTGGGTTTTGTATTCTTTCGAGGCGGATGATGATGCGAGGTGGGTATACGAACGACAGAGTAATCTATTCAAGTCAAGTCATTCATTAGCGTAGATAGATAGTAAAGATGAGAAGAGTCAAACCCACCTAACGAGAGTTTGTCTCAAATACGACATCTTGAACGCATCAGGAAGGGGTATTTCTGGTGTATGCTGCCTCTGCGCCAACTGTCTCGGCAACAACTTCTCCCTACTCGTATTCTCCTTCAAACTCTCTTCAAACCTCTTCATCACCTCTCCCTTCCCCTTCTTCCCAGGCGCAGTCAAAAGCTTCACGATCCCTCTCCAATCCTCTTTACTCTCCAAATCCTCGATCTGTGCAAATGCCCTGTCTTGTGACTTGAGAACGCGGTGTAGTGAGAGGCACGGTTTGGAATCGGGGTCGAAGTGCAGACACTGCTTAAGGGTGTTTAGGGGTGCAGGCGACGGAGGAAGAAGGAAGTACGAAAGCCGGAAAATCGTCGTCAGGAGCGTCGTTGAAGGTGGAAGCAAATGTGAAAGCCTCGTCAAATCCCCAACAGCACTCTCCACATCCCCAGAAGCGAGCGCACACTCCGCACGGACGGAGCGGATATCAATACTATGCGTCGCACTGCGTAAAGCAGAACTAGCACTCTCGATACATGCAGTCCAAAGCTGTGCTCCTCGTTCGCTTTCCATCTTTTCTTCCATCTTCTGCCCTTCTTCGATTTTCTGACGAAGTACTGCGATTTCTCCATCAGGTTTATCTTTCCCTTTATCCTTACCTCCCCTCGTAGCAGAATAAAGCCCCAGCGCCTCAGAAGCCAACTCCCAATTCCCCTCTTTAGTATGTATACGCGCTTTCATCAAATGCGCACTATCAAACGTGCCCGATGTCAGATTCAACACCTTCTCGAAATCATCTAGAGCTGGTGCGTGCCGCGAGAGGGAGAGGAAGGCGGTGGCGCGTTTGTAGTAGAGGAGGTAATCTGTTGGTGAGAGTTCGATCGCTTCAGAGTACACTCGGGTAGCATCGAGGAATTGGCCTGAAGAGAGGAGGGCGTTGGCGCGGTTGATGAGAGGGAGTAGGCCGGGGGGGTAGAGGCCTCCATCTGAGGAAGCGAGGACAGGGGTGGAGGGTGAGAAGAGGAGGAGGAGGAGAGAGAGTGGAGAGAGCGCTGAGAGGCGCATGGTTAGTAGTCAACGTCAACACTGTAGTGCTGGTGGTACTGGTTCAAAACGTTCAACCCCCCAAATTCGGTAATGAGATCCACGTTTCGACACGTAGCTTTCCCACCCTGCGTCATTGTAAAGTTACTCCTTTTGAATTAAAAAAAAAACCTTGTCACATGTGACATGTGACACAGCCGTGGGAATGGATTTGATTCTGTAAAGGTTTTGATTGGGTTGGGTTTTACACATGCGCCGCTTCTCACAATCCTGGTCCCTTGGAGTTTCAATTATGCGCATACATACAGACCAAACGCGAATCAAAGTTGGGCTTTTTTCTTGATCTTCGCTGGGTATTGATACGAATCGCCAATGAAGGGAACTTTATTACCCATTACCCATTACCCAATACTCAACACTCAATACCCACCAAACCTCGAAGACCAACCTTTTCGCTTCTGGCCTAGCCTGGCCCGGAATCACTACCAGGGCTCAAACACCATTCCGACCCCTGAACCACCCCATGTCTACTATGCGGCAGCGCGTGACTCTCCTTAGGAGGTGCGACGCAAAGCAAAAAAAAATGTATTTTTGTATTTTTGTTGGCCGCATTCTTGACTTTCTTTATATATAATACAGACTTACAGTGAAATACTAGGTGATTGACCGCAGCTTGCACCTCGATCTCGTGTAGGTGTCTTGAAGAAGCGTGATGCGATCGTTCGGTTCTGGAGCTTGACTTATCTCCCCTACAGCACCTGTTATATTTTTCGTACAGGACCTAGGTATGTCCCGTTAAGTAATTGCACTTCGAGACGAGCGTAATTGTTACCATTAGGCCCAGGGATCCTTGAATAATGTTGGACGGGAGTGGGTGTAACGATCGTGGCCTCCTTGGCACTTGTTTTTTGGGTCGAAATTACCTCACGCAGGATAGACGAATCAGGTCTTGTTCCCAACCATTACATCACGGAAATCTCAAATAATTCCCGTAGGCACTGGGGTATCTTCACTCAAGGACCAAGGTGCACAAGGCCCGAACTCATACATCACAAATAGCCTTGGGCGGACACCTCGCTCTCATACTCGTCTTTGTCCTCAATCATACGCACGATCCTCATCTGTATTACTACTTCATTGTGCTTGATAAGCTTACCGTACGTCTCTGGAATCACTATCGTGCCCAAGCACCATTCCTACCTCCGAACCACCCCGTGTCTACTGTGTGGCGGTGCGTGGCTCTTCGGAGGTGTGACGCGGAATGTATTTTCGCTGATTCTTGACTCGTATAAATACTAGGTGATTACTTGGATACACCCCGAACTTACGCAGGTATCTTGAAGAAAGGTACTACGATCTTTTGATCCTGGGTCTTTACCAACTTTTCTTACCGTGATCCGTGACGGTCCGTCTCATCATCATCATCTTATACTACAACCCGGGATTATACCGCGAATCCATCAGTTGAGTCGTCCTTTTCTTTTTGGCTTTTCGATGTTATGTACTCTCGGGGTTCGTGAAAACGGCCTATTCAATCACGAACTTCTCAATGCGTTTATACCTTGGGGCTCTCGCCCCTTCTCACATCCTTGGGTTTGGATCGTAGCTCGTGATAATATGCATACATACCAAACACGAATCGAGCCTGGCTTTTTTCTTGCTTCTTGTCAGGTACCGACCCAGATCGCCAATGAAAGTCACCTCATTACTCGATCCCTACCAAACCTCCAACCCCCAAACACTAGTGACGTTAGGTTTCATCGTCATCTTCTGCTACACCGCCGCGAACCCGGAGATGCGACGCAAAAATACAGTCGTGTTGATTGTCGATCTTGTTAGCTGACCCCTGAGACGGTGAATAAACACCAGGCGATGGGCCACAGTCTGCACCCCGGTCTCACTGGGGCATGTCGAAGGAAAGTTATAAAATCTTTCAACTCTAAAGCTTATCCTATTGATTAATATCACTTAGGCGGTAATGGTGATCTTCTTACTCAATTTTACAGTACCTGAAATACCCCATTTCGTTAACAATTGAACGAACTAACTACGCCTCTTCTCGAGTCTCCGAGCACATGCCAAGTTCCCACTTTTCTGTTCCATACTTATTACTACACGAACGGCGTTAGTAAGTTTATGTAAATCACTTCTATCAATATTTTCACCAGATTCTCACTCAGTTGCGAGTCGCGACAGTGTAGTTACGAACCACCTTTCCAACCAGGTTGTAATACAGTCCAACGCCCCAAACGGTAAACCCAGTATAAATTATTTTATTGGTAGCAAAACGAGTGATACAGTTGATAAATATAATACAATGCGAAAAAATACAACGCGTCAATAAATACATATTTAACGAACGTCAATCCGGCATGCTAGTCTCATGAATTTAATCTGAATGGTAAGAAAACAATTTGTGGCACCTATGTAAGATAAGTTAATGTTATATTGAGAGCCTCGGAAAGAATGAATGTACCATGTATTGTCGTCTTCAACAAGCCATATTGGTATCTATGGTTGGGCTGGTAATTCTGGAGCGTACCCTACTTTGAAATTGGATGAAACTAATGTTGATTCCCGGGGCAAGATCTTCCTGGAGTTGACGCCGCATATTTAACCTGTAAAATTGAAAATCCGGTCATCAAACGTTGATCAGCATTCGGTGACGCGTTTTGTCTCACGATACAAAAAATGAAATGGAATATACTACATACGGCGAGGGATGAGATTGCTACGAAGTGATGGTGATAGTGGGAAAAGATTCACGTTTTATGGAAATAATGTCTATCGCATACCAGATTGCTAGATTTGAAATGGGGTCAATGATACAATTACCATTTATAACGTTTTTGGATACCTACCTGCATGGGGTTTCACGAAGTACTATACAATGCTTATTAGAGTAATATAATAAAAGGGAAATAGGTACGGACACTGATCATGATTCCAATCGATACAAGACTTGATTAAATGTGAATCATAAACTTTAAGCGTCAAAGAATCCAGATATTATGATTATCTCACCTTGTGGTTGTCCCTGTTCCTGTGGACCGGCACTGGCAGTTAACCGCAAGGTCCAAGGTATATGAGAGTGATGCTCACGAATTGTCCAAAGCAACAAGCTCCTAACAAGTTGAGATGTGCTTCACAACGGAATTAGATTGCCCATTGGATAGATATAAGTAGACCACATATAGTATACCTGGCAAGTTGTTCGCCTGGTGCCAGGCGCTTCAAATAGTAACACAACGCGGCCGAAGTTATCACGTCGGCTACAGCTCCAGATGTTGCAGTAAGAGCAATAACCCAACCATATTTGGAGATAAATATGATGGCGTTGGGCACCCTTGGAACATCAATTAATGCCTCTACAATGAGCAAAGTGGCCCCTCCAAAGTATAATACGATTGGGAGTAAGCATATGGCATAGATGTATATCTTACCGGACAGGCGGTATATTCTGTAAGAGAAGTAAATCTAGATCTTTGGTTAGATTGGCATTTACATATTTCTGGAAAGGAAACAAACTTGGACAAGTATCATAGCTAGCAATCCTGGGATAACAGTCGCTACAATTGGATAGGAGCTGGGGCCGTCGAGAGACTCTTTTCTCCAAGTGACGATGTTATAATACACTGTATACAGTGTTGCGACTGAGTGTACTAATTCCAATATCCTTCAGGGACTGCAATTAGCATCATAAACTATCAAAGAACGATCAATCAATGTACAGAATGCTTGTTGCCTGTGCAATAGGGGATAATTTATATTGCCACATGACAGAAACTGGCGGCTTACCAGGATTTTGAGTGAAATTTTATCATTAGGATAGGATAGATAATAAGCGTGTGCTTGTGTGACGGTGATTCCAAATAAAACAAGACCGATAGAGAACGCGATTAGGATCGAACCAAAGTTCTCTCCAAATAACAAGTCGTATCCTGGTTGACTCATGAGGACGCGGGGCACGGGAGGAATGGGTCCAGGGGTCGAAAAGGATATCCTCGGCAGATTAATGTATAAATATTCACCACTCTTATAGGTCTCCCTCTGATCCTTGTTTCTATTGGAGAACAAAAATTGTACGTTCATGACACAATTCTCCACTAACATGCAGAATTGAAATTTTCACGATTTTGATCCGAACTGTCAATCTTGATGGAGCCGCGCAGCAAGGTTTCCTACTAATACTCCTGAACGCGCTCCTCAAAGATGGATGTGTTCTGAGCTTTAGGTCTAGCCATAGTTGCCCTACCACACCTTGCATACTGCATACATCGTGGATCTTGAGAGTATAGGATAATGAGGAATCGCTTGACACTTGGGTAAGAGGATGGAGGGATTAAAGAGAGTTTGCGAGAAAATATCAACAAAAAGGTATCAGTGACAAGCATCAGGACAGACTCGACAAAGCCAAATCACTTTATCAGGGGTTTTGGAGCGGTATAGGGGGAATTGAAAGGCACACATAGTCCGTGTCACTGTGGGAAATTGGAATTGATTGCCCTTGGGAAGTGGTTGCAATCGTGAGAAGAATGTGTTTCACTTTCTTGGTTGATAGTGGGCTCGGTGGGAAAGAGTGAAATTCTATTGGGGAAGGAAAATTGGAAATCGTTGTCGTACCTGTCAGGGCTTGTGGGGTAAATAGACAGTCAAAGAGAGATGTGAACATCTTCTCTATCAGCGAATACGAGCAGGAAAAATCATTGCCAAACATTAGAGTTGGGCCGGACATTCACTGGCAGCTGGATCGTTCGCTCAATATCTTTCACCATTCTTACTTCGAGGTATGACCCGTTCGTCACCCAAAAACGAAACCACTTGAACAGAATTTCTCAATACCGATCAGTTGGAAGTAATAACAAAAACCTAAAAAGAGGAGATATGAACATCTTATTTTTCGCTCTCAGCGCTCTCTTCACTCTCTCTCCTACTTCTAGTTTTTTCACCCTTCACCCCCGTGTTCGCTTCCTCAGATGGCGGCCTCCACCCACCAGGCCTCCTCCCTCTCATCAACCACGCCAACGCCCTCCTCTATTCAGGCCAATTCCTCGATGCCACCCGAGTGTACTCTGAAGCGATCGAACTCTCACCAACAGATTACCTCTCTACTACAAACGCGCCACCGCCTTCCGGAGAGGTGATGAAGAGGTTTGAAGGGAGAATACGAGTAGGGAGAAGTTGTTGCCGAGACAGTTGGCGCAGAGGCAGCATGCGCCGGAAATACCACTTCCTGATGCATTCAAGATGTCGTATTCGAGACAAACTCTCGTTAGGTGGGTTTACTCTTCTCATCCAATGCTTATCTATCTATCTACGTGCTAATGAATGACTTGACTTGAATAGATTACTCTGTCGTTCGTATACCCACCTCGCATCATCATCCTCCTCGAAAGAATACAAAACCCAAATGGAGAGCTACTGCGAAGAATTACTAACACTAGATGGATGCAGTGATGACGTAGACGGACTCGTCGGAAAAGGCGAAGTCTTATTAGGAAAAGAAGATTGGGAAGAGGCGGTGAGAGTGCTGACTAAAGCTTGGGAAATAAGTGGTCAATCAAGACGGGATGTAAGTTGTTTATTTCTTTGGGGGTGTTTTACTTAATCTATTTATAGATCCATAGTCGATTACAACGAGCACAGAAATTACTCAAAGTAAGCAAACAAAAAGATTATTACAAAGTCCTAGGCGTCGCACGGGACGCCGACGCTCGAACTATCAAAAAAGCATTGTACGCCCCCCCTTCCCTCCCATTAACCCCCCTTTCTAGCCCCCCTCGCAGCCGAACAGCAGCCAAAACAGCCCACCCAGACAAAGGCGGCTCCGAAGCAAAGATGGCAGCCGTCAACGAAGCCTACGAAGTCCTCTCCAATCCTGAAATAAGACAACGTTTCGATAATGGGGAGGACCCGAATGATCCCATGGCGCAACAAGGGGGGCATCCGTTCCATGGGCAACATCCTTTTGCGCAGTTCTTCAAGCAGGGGGGAGTCCGTTTGGGGGTGGGGGTGGGGGTGGGTTTGGAGGAGGGTTCCCTGGGGGTGGAGGGTTCTAGTTCCATTATGGAGGTTGAGTGTGGGATTTATTATGTTTTGGCTGGGCTGCGTGCGTTGGGTCGGGTTGAGACCCTTTTGGAAGGCCGAAGGTGGCGTGGGTGGCGTATGAGTGGGTTGTGGATCGGACCTAGACTTGGATTTGGGAGAATGGGGAGAGAATGGGAAGAGAAAAGTTTAGAGACGTATTGTATGATATTGATATTGAGTATTTGCTGGTTGGGTCCTGTCGCGTCGCGTTGTGGAATTTAATTTTTTTTTTACTAGTACTCGCGTTCGTGTTCATGTTTGTGTTTGGCTTCAGTGCTCTGGACCCATGTCATGTAGGTCGTCGTTGATCATCATTTGTCTTGGGTGTATCACGCCATCGGGGTCACACTACGGGCCTGGTGGATCTTGGTTTTGGAATACTACAGTAGACCCCGCCTGAACCTCGATTTCGTCTCGTCTCCTTGTGAGTGATAGTGTGTCTCGAAGGTCGTAGGCGGATGGTTAAACTACTTTCTCGACGGAATTCTAACCCATTGCACTCCGAAAATTCTGAATAATCCCCGTGGGGCCTGGGCGCCGTGCTTGATGACCGATATCTTCGCTCAAAGACCAAGGGCCACACAACTCAAGAGCACTGAATCTCCTTTGTTACCAGGTTTTACGGTTTCTTCGGAACAGGTAAGCCCGCCACTTCTTGAGGTGACGGTATTGATTAAATCTATTACATACAGCAATCGAAAAAAATCAAGTACGTCTCCTCTGAGTTTCCTCGAAGCTCCGAGCAGCGAACACACGAATCACGATTAACAAATAGTTCACACTACCTGTTCGGAGTTCCGGACCATACGAACGACGTTGGTAAGTTAAAACCACTTGTATCAATATTTTTTTCTCAGGTTCTCACTCGGTTGTGAGTCGCAACACCGTAATTGGTTCAATCCCGGAGTTGGACATTGGACACTAACGTTTTTGCCCCTGGCCTAGAATCATCGCCATTGAGTTCAACCATAATTGCTCTGGGTGCTATACGTGGATGACCAATATCGACATCGATATCTTCGCTCAAGGCAGCTCATATAGGGCGAATGATCCCGGACGTGCATCTCGCGCCCATACGCGTCCTCGAACATATCTCTAGGACCTTTTTTGTATTACCATTTTTCTTCACAGCGGCCTAGCCAGATCAAAACTGGAGTTGATTAACATCTGTAGGTTCTCCTTGAAAGTATTACAAAAAACATAAAAAGGTAACTTTCACAAAAATTATATACTACTCAATAAACTTACGAGAAATGGATTTGGTGGCAGACAGCGTCGCCCTTACTTACACAACCAAGTGCGGAACCATCTGATTTTGCCATGATACCTGGCCATGTGGAGTTCATATCTGATACTGTGACTTTGCGCCCCCATACTGCCGGATCACTGAATGCCGACGTTATAATCTTCATATTCGTGCCACTGACGGGCCTAAATGAACGTCCATTACGATTTATGCAATATCAAATTCGTGTTGGTCTTGGACGTACCATTGATGAAGCGAGGTATTTTCGTCAGTCATAAAGGACACCACAAGGGCACCACCAGTGGTCGCCACAATCTGAGGTGCACCCGCTAAATAATCAACATTATTACCAAATTAAACGCAGGCTATAAAACGCAATGACTAACCATTATTGTTGGTACCAGTAGGGACGTAAACCTGCGTTCTGCTTCCCCACGACGCACCATCATTATGCGATATCACACTCTTGACGCTCAGCTGTCCAGAACCTTCGGTAGTTTGAAAAACACACATGATTCTAGCGTGACCGTCAACGGTGAAGTCGGCACAGCCAGGCATCCCATCCTGACCGGTAGTTTGGCCGCCGGCAACAGTGATAGCACCACTCCAAGTAAGCCCACCATCTCTTGACGAGCGCATAAGAATGTCTTCGTCCTCGGCATTATTGTCTGCGGCGTAATACACTTGAAGTGCACCACTTTTCGCTACCCGTCCAAATGGCTCCTAAATTCCCCATTCACGAATAAATATACTCAAAATACAAAATAGGTAGATCCATTACAATACATACCCAGAGACCGTTCACCCCCGAAGTAGCACGTTGGTCCACTTGCGACAGGAACACCCAGTTAAGTCCATTATCATGTGAAACACAAGCAGAAATACGATAGAAAGCGTATGTAGAACCATTTATATCGTGATTGCGGAACGTACAGATGATGTCGCCATTATGAAGCTGAACCAGATTGCCATTGTCGATATCGTTGGTCCCGGTAGCGACGGAACCCCAGGCCTCGAAAGAATTACCACCATCGGTTGAACGTGTGATTGTGAGTTTACGAGTTGCGCCTTCGAAGGCAGTGACTACCTATATATAATATGATGGATTAGGTTAGCTTCAAGATATATTGGTTAGTATATCTTACCGCGAGGACCGAGCCATCATGTAACGTTATTGTCCTTGGGTAGGTTCCACCTCGTCCGGGATTAACCTGGACAGGAATGCTATCCACCGTAGGAGTTAATAGAGCTCGGCGTCGAGTAAGGTTGGCAGCGAGGGCACAGACTGAAAGTGGGAGGATCAATGTAAATAGATGAAATATCTTCATTGTACTTGCGTTAAGGAAAACTCCAATGTGAGCGATAGACGTCTCTTTTTATCCGTAATACAATCCCCTGTGGACACGGGCTCCACATATAAGATGGAGATGTGATCAGTGATGGGCAGAAATACAGAACGAATATACCTGGTAGCGAACATGATGAACAGATGATAGAAATAACCTACGAGCATAGCTCCAGTGCTCCACTCCGTTGGCGTCGTCACAGTATCTCACGCAGAGCATAGACGGCACAAAAATTGAAGTGACAGGCTCCAGTGAGACCAACGATATCTACACCAGAAGCAGATCCATGAGCCAGCGATCATGATCATCACGCAGCTGCTGACACCAGACGAAGGTAAAAGTGCAACTGAACCGAAATTGATTCCAAAGTGATCTGATTATTTGGAGTCTTTTGGGGTTGATTCCGCTTCTAGTACCTAGGTCCCCATGAGGAAACCATGTTCAACTCCCTGAGCCCGACTGTTGCGACTGTGCATGAAGCATCACTGCAGAGGTTGTTCAGTATCCGGAGGCTGGAGTGTAGCCGGTGAGGGGTGAGGGCCAGGTATGAGGTAAAGATGGGGCGTGTAAAATTGTGGTTTATTTTGAGAGTGGTGTGGGTATTGTCGATATTAATATTGTTTTTGATGATGACTAATAGTAGAAGTAGAACTTACGGAATCGCAGCCACACGGTCGTTGCAATTCGGGCAATAGTTCAGGCCCAGTTTCCGGAATTGGTTCCGTACGAGATAAATGCGTTCGCAAGTGGAAGTTGAGATCGAGGCCAACAAGAAAACCAGGACCGCGGTCGTCTCTTATCGTTTTTCGAAACTGGTAAAAACTCATTTGGAGCCGGCATCGATAGCGCGTCGTACCTGCAATCCAAATACATGCCATTTTCATTCACAATCAGGAAATAATGGGAGCAAATATGTCGAGTACTTATGGAAGCAGAGAAAAGAGGAGCGGAAGAGTTTTGTGGGGTAGTGTCGTCAGGTGAGAATGAGGACATGTGACTTCGGGTTGGTGCGTAAAAGATAGCCGAATTGTGAACCGCGAGTTGGCTTGTGACCTCGACAAACCTCTTCAAAGTAGGGTCGCAGCCGTAGAAGGACTCTACAGGGTTCAACCTTACCCGGAACTGAAATAGAGCTTGTTTAAACGAGGTGTTTAAAATAGGTCAATGGCTCACCAAGGTGGCCTATTCTATGTTTCTGGGAGCAGCACATCTTGGAGCTATTTTTCTAGCGGTGTGGAAGTTCGTTTGAGGATGACACGTTAAATGTATATTATCCTGTGAGGTTTATATACTGGGTGGCATGGCGATACAAGGATGATGTGTTTTTTGAGAGTGCTTGGATCCAGAATTGTACACCGGGAATGAAAATTGGATCGGACGAGGGTCAAGAAGAATGGACAAATCAAAACTAGAAAGAAGTAAGTTGATTAATTTTTTTTTTCGAGACTTCAGTTTTCGTCAATCAAATATTTACCTTGAAGGCTCCGGAACACTTTTGGCCCCATTGCTCAACATAGCCCTACCCGGGTACACGCGGTGCTTATATGATACAAATCGTTTCCAGAACGCTCATTTGAATTTATTAATAAACGGCACCTTTTAGCTTTCAAGTGTCGCTGGTTGCAAGGTAGACATGTTGAGTATAATATGAGCGATAAATAATGATTGGCTCTATGAACGGTGAAGCTCCTTCATATGTTAACTCAACCATACCTAAAAATGTCCTACTACCCTGCTAACCCCACAAATACGTGCCTACTCGCGTCCTAATTCAAAATTGAATACCAATATACATGAGCCAGTAGGTGAGAAATCGATATATAATGAGAAAAATATAATAAACTACGCTGACCATTCCAACGCCCTTGTCAATTGTAAATGTCATACTGTACGCTAAATGAAAGAACGGGCAGAATTTTCGATGTGTCCGGCAGGGAAGGCTTTATATTCAATGGGATCAGTATTGACGCTTGCAATATATATAGCACCGCTGCCCTCGGGGGCGGTGTCCCGGTTGGTGATTGCCTTCCGCCCATTAAGCGATAATTACCATTTCGGTTACAGCTTTACGGCGAACCTTGTTTTGGAATTGGACCCCACTAACTTCGATTTTGTCTCCTTGTTTACCCCGAAGGCGGTGACGTATGTTAAGCCTATTGAAAGCTACGTTATTTGATGAGGTAGGATAATAGTGAGTTTTGTCTCACGAGAGGAAAAACGAGTTTGAGTATACTATGTAAGGAATGAGGTGCATTAAAGCCTGGGAGGCGACGAGGGAAGGCGCACGTTTGGTGGAAAGAATATACAGTGCGTACCAAATTTCTGAACATAGGATACAGTCAACGAAGTAATTCGTACGGGCTATGAGTAACGAACCAGCACGGGGCCTAGCATAACACTGAAATTATATTATCAGGCAAATGAATTGCAAGCGAATGAACTACGAACGCTTATCACGATTCCAACAGATGCGATACTGAATTGTATTATGAGCCGGAGGACTTGGGTAATATAAGGTGATTTCACCCTGTGATAGTTCCAGTTCCTGTATATCGGTTTAGTAAGCAACAAAGGGACACAACTTTATATAAAAATATTTACGGATAGTCCAGAGCAATAGACTGTTCAAAATTTGAGATGTGCTGCATGATACGATTGAACAACGATACACAAAGAGCTCACAAGTAAACCCCACCTCGTAAGTTGGTTCCCTGGCGACAGGCGCTTCAAATAATACCACAGCAAAGCTGCTATGGAAACGTCAGCCACAGCTCCAGTAATGAAATCGAGATCAAATAGCCAGCTCAATCGAAGTAGGACTGTGACTGTGTTGGGTACCCTCGAAACATCTATAAATGCCTCCATTGATAGGGTGAAACCTGCCCCAAAGCGGAGGACGAGAATCAAGTATAAGATATAAACATATCGAGTACCCGATAGGCGATAAATTCGGAAAGCGAAGAATCCCTAGTTCTAGTTTCAGCACAATAGAACCAATTTGGTGGTCGGCGAAACGCACCTGGACGAGCGACGTAACGAGAATGGATGGGGTGGTAGTAGCAGCAAGTGGATAAATATTTGGACCGTTTGGAGCGCTCCCCCGAAGAACAATCAGGTAATCATACATCAACCATATTGTTCCAACCGAGTGTGCTACCTCGAATAACCTCCAAAATAATTCAGTTAGTATGCTAAGGACCACTCTAACAGCAAGTAGTGAGCTTACAGAACACCCGCTGCCTATACCACAAATACTTGGATAAGATTCTTATCTGAAAGGGCTTAGGGATGTAGGGGGGCTGACCAGCGTTTTTAGAAACCGCTTATCATCGGGATAAAACAGAAAATAGGTATATGACTGTATCACCGCAATCCCAAACAGAATGAGGCTGATAGAAAATGTAATCAGCACAGAGCCAAGATTCTCGCTGGATAGCAAGTCGAAACCCGGCTGAGCCATGAGTGTTACGTGAGCGTGAGCTGGGTGGGTAAGATGTGGCCAAGAGCCTTGGTGTACAATGTCTATATGATGAAGCAACACACACATATTTTTACATCCTGTTTGCATCAAGTAGTGGTAGGCATTTGTTGGGTCACTTGTCCTATCAACTAATCTTTCTGATCTTGATAGGGTGAAGAGCAATATCAACTCTGATCAATATCTCGACGAAACCCACGGTAGGGGCGCAACAACGATGGTAGTCATTTGCGATGCGGTGATGCCATCATTGTGTGTTCTGAGTTGTGATATTTTGCGATAAAAAATGGGTATTAGAATCGTTTTCTGTATGGGCTTGTGGTGGGGGTTATATTGCGCACTTGTTCTATGTAACATGTAACAGAAACTTGCTCGCACATATCTAGTTGCACTATTTTCATTGCGGTAGGCGTCTCATAGAAAATAAACTCACATCTAAACATCTTTCCTCGTTCATCCACGAACTCTCAATCACGAACTCTCAATCACGTATGTAAGAAGTTGATTGAGCCGAAGTCCTTGACTACCGTAGATTATTCTTGATAAACGCGGACTACGGAACACACAAAAAAATAATTGGTTACCAGGAAGGTGGTGGTGACAACCTACATCAAATACACGCTATGTATATTGGTATCGCGAGAGAAATGTGTCGAACCAAAGGCAAAATCCCTTTTATGAGCGTTCCAAAAAGTCCGAGACACAGCCTTGCGAATACTACAATCTCGTTCTACGAGTTAGTTGTGATGCCGCGACTCCCTTTCATCAAAAGACATTACCAATATCTACGGTCAAGGTTTTGAGACTTTCCCTTTGCTTCTATGCAAACCGACATGCATCCATGTGATTGAAGGTGGTGATGATGAAAGGTATTGGTTTATGATGATCCTAGGTTCTGCAACACGGGAAACACCTTGAAACATGAACATACCTCTGGTGCAATCTCCTCTCAAGTAGAGCAACGTATTCCGCTTTTGTAAGAATCCTGCGTCTCAGTCCTCCACCCACTATTGGGTACAATCGACCATTCACCAGCCCGCGGCAGCTCCGTCGTAAAATCAAGCATGACCTCATCTCCCTTCTTTCCCTCCATTCGTCTCTCTTTCTCCGATATATGACTATGCCCCCACAGAGTAGGTAGCCTGAGTAGTCGCCTGAGCTGTTCATCAGGAAAAAGTGGCCCCAAGTCAGAATGGGACCGTGCACGCTAGAGTGAGACAAGATGCAGGAGATAAGTTGCACGAACACTGCTAAATAGGATACAAGTTTGTACCTAAAGCCCCGGATGTAGATGAACAGCACCATGAACCATGAGGGGAGGCGACTGACTCAGGAATTTTACAAGCATAACGTTGTTGATTCTTCGCGTTTCGGAAATCCTTCTCCCCCAAACTCGCCTTCTCTTTTCTTAAAGGTATGTCCATTTCCTTGGGCCCAGTGATTGGCGGATATTTCGTGAACGTTTGATCTTTGGACTCTGCGCCCACTGGAGGACATTCAAGTTTGAATGTTGAAAGGGTTGTTGATTTGTGTTTGGCAGAGTTTACCTTTCTTTTTGCACCGCTGCATCTTCGCTCAAAATTTCGGGTCCTTTGATGCGCTCATCTCCATGCACAGTGCACACACAAAATCTCGTAAAAAAACTATAAACTGACAACAAGGTATATGACTAACAAAATAAAGCAGATATCCATCTCGTGCGCTCAACCTTGTACTCACGTCTTTGTCTGTCAGTAGAGAGGCCACCCTAGTCCCACTAGCTAGTCCGTTCTATGGTGCAGCCGCAATTTCCCGACAATCACTATGTTACCCCCGTATCGAGTCCACCGGAGCATGGAGGCACAAAAGCTAGTCCGCAACCCCACCCCCGAGGAATGGTATCCCATAATACGATGGCTAGAAAAAACAATACTAATTGGTACGCCTCGTTCTCTTGCTCAGTGACGATGTCCTGGCTTTAAAACGTTTAGTTGATCCGGTCGTAGACTCTAGTGGTAGTGCATCCCAAAAACTCCATCCGGTGTAAATATCCTTTTCCAAAATAACATACCTGAAAAGCATTACCTGTACTTTGTACACCCGGCTCAGATCGACCAATGAAAATATATAATTCAATTTCGTTGAGTCATGTATTATACAGCTGTGGCAGGCATACCCAATCTATGGAACACGTACTCACACATACGTAGGAAAAAATTATTGATGTGGATCTTGACACTTATTTCCGGGGCTTCAGACCGCATGTACTTGGAATGTAAGAGCCTTGGTTGTCTGGAAAGGGTCCGCATCTGATCGCGATTGTGACACCTCCGTGAGATCCACAGTTGTATTGTAAACTTGCGGAGTAGCACTCCCACTAATTGTGGCCTTCGGTAGATCAGATATAATACGTATAATTATGTTATAATTTTCAACCTACTTTATTCTTAAATTGGATTCCACTGATATTGAGCCCTGGGGCGTGCATTTCTCGGAGTTGATGTCGCATATTTAGCCTGTAAACGGTGTCAATTAGTTTAGCTCAGAGAGCGACGATTCGGAATTGCGCTTTGTCTTACGATAGGAAAAACGAGTTCGAGTACACTATCGTAATGATAAGATTAGTTCAAGTCTAAGAAGTGGAAAGGATGGACCATACACTTTGTAATAACAATATATAGCGCATACCAGATCTCTGAATGTGAAACAAAATCATTAGTAGGCATTACAAGAAGTGTGGAGAGCGAACCAGTCCAGGGTTTGATATAACACTGGATAATATCATATTAGAATAAGTGCGTTACGAAGAGAATAAACACGAACAGTTACGGCAATTGCAATAGAAGTGATACTTGATCATAATGTAAACCAAAGAATCCAGAAGCCGAAATATCTGTAACAAATTTACCTTGTGATCGTTCCAGTGCCTGAGATTTTCCAGCATGAGAAATGCATCGTAAGATACTAAATGATCGAGACAAAGGCTCACGAATTGTATAAAGTAACAACCCGTTAATAAGGTGAGATGTGCTGCGTATGATGATCAGAACTTGGGTTTGTAATAAAACAGCGAAGATGGTGAGTACCTTGCAGGCTGCTCACCCGGAGCCAGACGCTTCAAATAAAAGCATAAGAAGACTGTAATTATGACATCGGTTATGGCTTCGACAATGAAGTTGAATGCAGGGATCTACTTAAAGCTGTAAATGATTGTGACCGTATTTGGTACTCTCGAAACATCTATAAACGCCTCTATCAAAAACGCAAGTCCTCCTCCCAAATTGAGGAGCACGGGCAAGAACAGGCCATAGATGAGTCGGGTCCCAGATAAGCGGTAGATTCGAATGATGAAGAATCCCTAATTGTGGCATTAGAGCGACAGCAGGTTCTGATTAGGAAGTGGACATACCTGAACAAGAGCTGTAACGAGTGTCGATGGGATATATGTTGATGCCAATGCGTAAGAATTAGGACCATTAGGTGAAAACCCTCGACGTATAATAAGGTCCTGATACATCATGTATATTGTGGCAATAGAATGTGCGGTTTCCAAAATCCTGCACAGATGGCGATCATTATATGAAACAGAGTCAGAGAATGACCGGGGTGCTTACAAGATCGCCGTCGCCTATACAAAATGGTAATTCGATCAAAAATAAAATCATCAATCCATCGGAAATGTAAAATCTTACTAGTATTTTGAGAGACACTCGATCATTGGGGTAATCAAGATAATAGGTATACGCTTGTATGACAATAATCCCAAATAGAATAAGACTGATAGAAAATGCAATTAGAATTGCACCCAAGTTCTCCCCAGATAATAGGTCGAATCCCATTTTGCCTATAGAATTGTTTGGGGGAGGTGGGAGAGGGATGTTGGGAGAGTAATTCTGGGGTAGAATACGATGTGATTTCCAGGATCAATATATATAATACGCAGAAGTACCAATTTTAAATCGTCATTCACGTTCGGGAGAAATGTATTTTTAACAATTTTTCTCCCCTGCCATAGGGATTTTCACAGATGAACCGTGGAGTGCGAGACGGGATAGATAGCTTTCATCACAGCTCACCATTTGAATTGTGATGTAGGACAATGGAAGATAGTTTGATGCGAATCAGTATGATCACGTAACCATTCTTTGACATCGGAGACAGACCGTCGCACCCGTGGAATTTGGAAGCCCATTTCGCGGTTCAACACCATGCTCGACGTCTAAAATTTTGTGGGCCTTTTTGAACTACAGGCGTTGTTAGGGTTTTGGTCGCGATTGTTGATCAATGATTCTTCCAAAAAGTTTCTGCAACTAGAGTCTAAAGCGCAATCATATGATATTTTTAGTGCGGATTTTCACTTGAATCTAATCAGACTCAAGGCATGGCATGCGACGTGATATTTAGCGCGCGTAGGGCACCGGTCGTGTCACTGCTCTCCTATTTCCAGATTGAGTCCCCATGTCTCCACGACGAAGACAAGACGCGCCTAGTCGTCATCAAGTGTGCCCAACATGCGTGAAATTTCTAGAATATTGAAGCTCAAATGAGGTGATAATTCGCATCGCTAGAGGGACGTGAGACAACTCCCACATGAGTGTCTTCTTCTCGACCTAGTAACCCGATACCCCTTCACTGCCATTCCTAACCGCGCAAGTTATTCCCCCCCCCCTTGTTCACAAGGACAGCAAAACAACTAGAGATATTAGCGGTAAAGATATACTTACAACTCGCAGACTGTTTCATCTCTCAACGAAGAGAAGTTTGATAGGCCAATATATTTATTCCGTATCATTCCATAGTTCCAGAGTGCATTTCTCCAAATTTGTTCAGGACTTGGGAGGAACATACGATTAATGTAATTTTTTTGGTAGCGCTGGCTGGAAAGTCACCACCCTAGGAATGGCGAGAGTGAAGACCCACACGTTGCAAGTAGTCATGATTTTTATGGTACTCCCGGGGTGGGTGGTCGGCACTATAAAGTATGGGAACCACAATTTGGGGAACTTTTAACTTTCTGTGAGCAGATATTACCTGTACAATATTGGCCCCGAGTCGGGAAGGTATCGCAAGTCGGACCAAATGAACCAGGACTGGAAATTGGATAAACATAAAAAGATGGAAGGGGAGGTGTTGTAACGCTCGGTGGTTTTGTCTTGCTAAAGTGAAGTTATATTGGCAAATGAGGCCTTGAGGACTTGTCCGAATAATCCCTGTTTCGAAGTGAAGATCCGCCAACATGATATGCCATGACGTTCGAGTTTGAATTGGACACTTACCAGGTTTGTGGTGCGCGTGATTAGATGTTCAACTTTTCCAGCGGCCAATCATGAGCTCTACATTTAGAGATTTACTTTCCATGTCGTAACACGGACTCCCCATGCGATAACGCGTTCAGACGCCACTCGAGGCCTGCGATCAGCCTTCAGGATATGTGCGTGATGGTGGCTTCTCAAAGAACGACATGATTATCAAATTTTGAAAATTTATTCTTTTGTATGTGCGTCAATTATCATCATATTCGAAGCACAATATTCCTAGGAGGAACATACAATAAAGTGAGTTAAACCAAACTACAGCAAAACTGTCAATGAATCAACCAAGGCCACAGATGCTGTTTATGGCCACTTTTTGGCTCTCGTGTTTCTCCTCGGGCCGTTCCGTGGCAAGCACGGCAGATCCGAGTTCATTTGATGGGAGGTCCGGGGGAATATTCGGTCGGAGGCTTTTTTGCATAAAGCACAAAGGATACTCAAAAAGAAAACGCAAATATAAAAAAGGTGGGGAACCGAAAATCAGATTGAATCAAACGTCCGATCATTGGGCCGGTTATTTCCAGATGGTCGGCCAACACCGCAACAACAGCGCTCAGGGTGTAATCGCATCCCAGGGCCAAACCAATACATAGCTTACCCTCCTACGTATTTTTACACACACGGTCTATCTACCACTACGTATATACGGTATCCGCGCTCTACGTTGAACCGTGAACGTCGTGTACAGTGCGCAATGTTAATTCAGTGGGTTGATAATTATTGGTTTTCTGGTTGGCGCAAGGTCGACGCACTGCGTCTATGAAGCTTTGTCCCCGTTGGCGCCCATGGTCCGTGGAAAGGACTATTCAATCCTGGTATCTTCACTCGCTCCACCGTATGTCAGAGTCTGATTTTAGATGAACTTAAGGTGTGAAAGCCTTACTTGTTTGGGTGAGTTTTGCATCTGACGGCACTTGTGACGTCTGTGTGAGATGCAAAATCCCATCATATACCTGTGGAGAGGTGCTCCCGCTTATTGTCGCCTTGATTATATCAGAAATGCTTCTATGATTGAGAAATAACATCCCAACATACTCGATGTTGAAATTGGAGCCCACTGATATGAAATTCTGGAGCGTGTTTCTCTTGAAGTTGACGTCGCATATTTAGTCTGTATAATTCCGTTAGTCAAAAAGGCAACAAAATCATAGTTCGTTTAGCTTTACGATGAAAAAAATGAATTCGAGTATACTATTATAAGAATGAGATTATTTCGAAGTCAGGCCAAAGAAGTGGACCGCACATTTTGTAATAACAATAAACAGTGAGTTCCAAATCTCTGAACATAAAATAAAATCAGTTGTGGGTTTACGCGATGTGTAGAAAGCAAACCAGTGTTGGGTTTGAGATAACACTGAACGATATTGTGTAAGAATACCTCCGCCGTGTATTAAATAAAAACGAACAGATAAGACAATTGCAATAGACATAATACTTGATTATATTATAAGCTACGAAAATTGGTTGGTAACAGACATAAATAATCTTACCTCGTAATTGTTCCAGTGCCTATAAAATGATAACAACAAATGAGTAATCAAAGTCCCTATATACGAAGAATCAAACTCACGAATAGTCCAGAGTATCAAGCCATTGATTAATTGTGATGTGCTTCGTGAGGCCATTGAATGTCAATTTATTGAACAGCCCAAGTAAATCTCACCTCGCAGGATGCTTATCTGGTGCCATGCGTTTTAGGTAATAGCACAAGAAGGCCGCGATTATCACGTCGGTTACAGCTCCAACAATAAAGGTGAAAGTGGGGATCCACCCATATTTGTAAATAATCGTGAGTGTATTGGGTACCCTGGGAGCATCTATAAATGTTTCTATCGAAAGAGCAAGGCCTCCTCCTAAATTTAAGAATAAAAGGGAATATAGGACATAAACGTATCGAGTGCCAGACAGGCGGGAGATTCGGAAGATGAAGAACCCCTAATTCTAATGTAAGATCAGTATCATTACTATTGGCAAGTGAACGTACTTGTACAAGAGCTGTAATAAGCGAGGATGGGATATACGTGGTCGCCATCGCATAAGAATTGGGACCGTTAGGAAACCATCCTCGGAGTATTACAAGGTCATGATATATCAAATAGATCGTAACGACAGAGTGTGCCGCTTCCAATAGCCTTCAGGATCAGGTAATAGAATCATAATAAAAGTTAAAGGTAGCCTAAAGACTTACAAGATCGTCGTTGCCTGTTTCATTAACAATTAATCAAAGTGATCACTTTACAGGCGTTAGAGGGGGCTTACCAATACTTTTAAAGACAATCGATCAGCGGGATAGGATAGATAGTAAGTGTATGCCTGCATGACCACAACTCCGAATAGTATAAGGCTAATAGAAAACGCAATGAGCATTACGCCGAGATTCTCCCCAGCAAATGAGTCAAAGTAAGGTTCCTTCATGGAATCGCTTATGGGATGGGGGGGAGAAAGTTGGTAGGGCGGGACCGGGATAGCTTTTGTATTATATAATCATGAGGGGTGATATATATGTAGTTGTAAGCTTTCATTCGTGTTCGAAGGGAAGATGATGGTTGTATCATCAACAACGTCCTCGCTTTGACGTTGATTCTGGGATCACAACAATAATTTGACGCCTGAAGAGATCTGACAGGCTTTCGCATACAGGACTGCGCTCCATTAAATTATGAATGTCTAAGATTTGTGGCGGTATGCAATTTTTGCTTATCCGTTGGTGTAATTATGTCGCCAGTCGACCATAAGGAAGAAACTACTCCGCTGTATTACGCAGTATAACAATAATTTTAGAATTTACCTCGGTATCCACTTGACGTTTTGATGAGGAACCTGATAGTTTGACATTTTTGTCCTACATCATTCCAAGATTATGGTAATTGTTGACGTTCGGAAGAGCTGCGCAAAGCTTGTTCGGGTCGTTTCTATCAGCGTGTTAGCTCTGAAAGAGACAGGCCAAGCTCCATTTTGAGTGGCCGGTCCGGCCTGAAACTTGCCTTTCTGAACCATATCGCTGAACAAGCATTTTTTTCACACCCATTTCCTTTCCGTCACTAGTCGAACAGGTTCTCGGCACATGATCCCAGGACCGGGATGTGTTTAAAATCTATTCTCAACATCAGTCAGTACGGCGTATATTTTATCCGGGGGGATTTCTTTGAGCCAGAGTGTTAGACAAGACTCCACCATCAGCGAAGAAGTTACCACAACTTCCTCCGTGCATCATCATTCGGTAATCTAGCTTGCTTCCTGTTCTCGAAAACGAAAGGCAGCCCCCCAGGATAGAAATTGTTCGAAACGCGAATTTGACTTGATAGGGCTCAACTCCACATCGCGTATTTAGCACTTCCAGTTCCGGCATAAACAAGACTTGAGGGGAAATTGTTTGTAGTGCAGAGAGAACATCAATGAGGTGAGGTAGTCGGAAAGGTGACGTACTGCTAGCAAAGGGGAACGCAAAGGAGGACGAAAGAAGGTGGGGGTATTCATCATCAAGTAAAGCCCGGGAGGTAGTGAAGGAGAGGTAAATATCGTGCACGATATGGAATTTGCGGATGCTAGAAAGACCGAAAGGGTTTACAAGTCTCCTCCCCCTCTGTGGCCCCCAAATACGTATCTTCTCCGGTCCCCCCCGTCTCAATTCCTAATTCCCAGCCTACCAATCCTCCTCCTGAGCTAAGCTGCTACAAAACCTGCCGCGCCAAAGGAGACATTGCGAACGTAAGATGATGGAAGTGGGTGATGCAGACAGGATCCACTTCATCCTGGAGTCACTCCCTAGGGCTATGACTGGAAATACCCGATGACTCACAGGGAAATACCCCTTTAATATGGTTTTCCCAGTGGAACTAGAAACCGTTGAGAGGTGGAAGGCTGGGCTGGGTAATTTGTGTGGTATGAACGGTATGCGCTGCGACGGTACGCGGGACAGCGAAGAAGGTTGTTTTCGAAAGAGAGTCGGGGCTCAAAGCTACCGCTAGAGACAGAGTGGATGGACTTGGCCCAAGTCACTTGGGCTCGGGGAGGCGAACTGTGTAGACACGACATATTACATGTTGAGGTGCGTTGAGGTTTGTTATTTTTTTGGGTTACGAAAGCTTTTTCCGAGTTTTCGTTCTTTGTCATCTCATCGAATGTAAAGTGGGGTGATCTTGAGGTGTTCTTGTGGCTATCAACGCTCGACTGTTCGACTCTGAGATCTGAATATTCAAGACTGTTTGAGCAGCGAACAAAAAATTGATGAGTCCAAGACGCGGCGAGCACGTGACCCGATGACACCCCTGTGGATTATTCTGAAGGCGAGAAGTGAGCCTCAAAAAAAGACAGTAATTCTCACGGGCCATGAACGTGGCCCGCAATATCATTGATTGATATTTGATAGCATTTGCATGATTCAGAAATCGTATGGACACTGAAGACATACTGATCAAGGCTGTATCTACAAATAGATTCTCATCTTATCATACACTGGCATTAGGTCGCTCAAAGGGCTGTCACTAGCGATGCTACATTCCTACTTTGGAAAGACTCGCGGGATGAGCTAGAAGACAGCAATTTTCTCGGCTGGATTCGAAGAGCATCAGAGCGACTCAAAAAATAGTAATCTACTATGTACGTACCGGCGTTATAGTCCCAGACGTCGCGTAGCTTTCTCTGTAATTGCTCATAGGCATGTGCAATATCTGATGTTCATTTATGTTCTCGCGAGGCTCGAATGTACTAGGGTAAATTTCTACGATGCACTTATCACGAAGTTGACGTCGCATATTCAAACTAGGAAGTGGTCAATTTATGGATATGGAACGGGACAAACAAAGACTCACGATGCGAAAAACGAATTTGAGTATACTTTGATTTGATGTGAGAGGTTTTAGGTATGAGCAAGAGAAAACGTACGCTTGGCAGTTACTACATATATTGCAAACCAGATTTCTGCATAATAGATTGATAGGACGAACATCTAAATACTAGAGCTAACGAACCGGAGTGTCTACTCGTATGAAACTAAGGAAACTGGGATCAATCTAGGCTTAATCGAGAGGGAACACACTCACGAATACTACAGAAGCGACGGACGCCATGCTACGCAGTTAAGTGAGCTATCAATTTCATTTTGAGCACTTCGAAAGAAATTAACCTTGTGATCATCCCAGTTTCTAGATGACTTATCAATTGAGAGGTTCAATATTCAATAATCTTGGGTGCGTACGGATGACTAAGGTAACCAATCGATCAACAAGCTCGGAGGTACTGCACGAAATAATCAGAACCAGATGTGTCATCATAATTTACTGAATAAAGAGATCCTTACCTTTTCAACGGCTTATTTGACATTAATCGTTTGAGCCAATAGTAAAGCGATCCAGCGATTAGCACGTCGACACAAGCTCCCACAATGAAAACAAGAGTGATCAACCAGTTATACCTGGCCGCCAGGAGCACCGTGTTGGGAACTCTTGAAGCATCAATGAACCCCTCTACTGACAGGGCAAAACCCCCTCCTAGGCGTATGAGGGATAAAATGCAACAAATAAGACTGATACAAACAACTCCTGAGAGACGATATATCCGGAACGCGAAAAATCCCTAATTTGATTGCGTCTATATCAATAATATTTTTGGTATAATGGTCAAAGAACTGTGAATTACTTGAACGAAAGCAGTGATGAGTATTTCAGGAATGATTGTTGCCGTCAACGCATAGGAATTGGGACCTGCGGGGGTATATCCTCTCAGTGTGATAGTGGTATTGTACATCGTGTATGTGATTAGGCCAGAGTGTAGCGATTCCAGGATTCTTCAAAGCGGCTCGTGTATTAGCATTACTGTAATCGTAAGGTAAACGACTTACAGGACTGTGGAAGCCTATAACGTATCAACACGTTAACAACAATACGCGAATGAGGCAGGCCAGAGCGTAAAGAACTCACTATGATTTTGAGGAATGTGTAATCATCATAAGAACTCTGAAAATATATGTACCCTTGCACCACAGCGGCTCCGAAAAGCACCAGGCTAATGGCAATGGCAATCATCATGGAGCCAAAGTTAAGGTTAGTTAGGATGTCAAATCCCTGGGTAGACATGATTAGACAGAAAGCGACCAAACGAGTAAGATATTGGTGTGGTTGTGACCACCAGGGTCAGATCAAAAATGGGGATGGGAAGGGTGGCAGGCCTGGAGAATTCCGCCTTATGTACAGTTTTACCCTTATTTCTTTCTCATCAAGATGGTGATGAATTTTGTGATGTCATCCAATATGATGATCAGAGTGTTGGAAAAAACCTAAACTTGTGTATAAGTGAATTACATATGATGGGGGCAAAGTCGTATGAAAAGTAGAACAAGGGCAGGGAAATTTTAAGGAAGACCTACCTAAACGGTGTTATTAAATGCATCAGATGTTAACTTTCGCGAACACAGGTGTCCAGCCTGGTAGTGAATGGTTGAACCGCAAACTGGGGAGCCGTAACATGTTTGTTATTTCTGGCCTTTGATACTTTGGTCGACGAGCTAAATAACACTTATATTGGGTAAGAGTCCCAGAATGACCATTGTGCTTGGCCCAGGTTTGACCGTCGCTCTCTCGGGTTTCGTTTCCTTTGCGTTATCGTCGTAGTTGAGTCATCTAAGGACCAGATTCGCAATATTTGTGATATGGGGCCCTCGCTTGAAACCAACGACGGCTACGTATTCGGACATCTTGTTCGAGTAACACGCAACCTTCCAGGTAGCTCATTCAAATTATTCCTCTACTTCCTAAGAGGGTGGATTCTATTCCCGGTGTTCAAGCCGGTCGTTTTCGTTTATGTCTGTATCATGTATACGAGATATGGGTGGGGCGTGTGCGTAATGAGTACCAGAAGAGTGTCTGATCAACGCCATGTTGACATATTCCGGAACGTGGGAAATAGCAACGCGGTTTTCCGGTCACCTCACGTGTTTCTCTCCAGAAAATTTTCATCAGTGTTCATCAACGGTGGTCGCGGTTTCGGACACACTATCATTATACTGAAAAAACACAATTCGAAAAATTAGAACTCTTCAAAGTACTGTAGAAATACTGTAGAAAGACACTCAACTAATCCTCGGTTGTAAAAATTTATTTTTAGTATGAATATTATTCTGGTTTATATTTATTTTTGATTCAGGGTTAACCAAACTTTTAGATAAACGATCACCACCGATCTCGCCTGCATTTTTTTTGGCGCAATCGACTCCTTCAGATGGCCTCAATAACCCAACCGCCCGCCCCACCGCCTTCGTCGGTTCTATTTGCACGGGGTGTCATTGCACGATTGGCTGTCTGGACCATACTCCGCATAGCGGTTCAAGAAGGGTGGGGAGGCACGGGCGTCTCAGAAAAACGCACATGGCTCGCCTCTGTAATCGTGGACGCATTTGAGGAGCAAGTCCCAACACCGGATGACCAATATATCGAAGAACTATTGCTTCAAATCATGGCAGATGAGTTTGAGGCTGTGCTTGAGGACGGAAGTGCGGAAAGTGTTGCGAAGGATATCGTGCAGATGTGGGATGAGACACGCGTAGGGAAAGGGGATATGGTGCAGAAGTTTGAAGAACTGGCAGACAAGATGAAAGGGAAGAGAGTAGATGCCCAGGTGGTCCCAGCAAACGAAGATGACGAATGGGAAGACGACGATTCAGAGGCTGATTCCAGCGACAATGACGACGACGAGGCGCCACAGCTACTCAGACCTCAAAATGAAAACGACGCGGTTAAAAACGAACCAGAAGTAGATGAAGACGGTTTTACCCTGGTCAAAGGGAAAGGAAAAAGTAGAAAATAATGTGAGCCAGCTTTCTGAGGCGGCACTGGATTGGACTCATTGATTTCAGATAATACATTTAAAGGCTACATAGCGTGTGTCCTCATTTCAGATTTTCGTGCAACTATCTTCAGACTTCCAAAGTATCTGCCAGCCTTCAACAGGAACTTCGATTAGACATGCCTGTGAAGGGTTCTGTTGTGGTTCGGGAAGTTGGGGTCGTCCTTATTAAAGGCCCAGGCTAACCATTCCTTTGGCGTTGGTGCAAGAACGGAATCTTCAGGTAAGGCAGGCGTAAGCTTCTTGCTCAAAAGATCCTGATGGATCTTATACGCCGAGCGCATGGCCATACATATGGATGTGAGGGTAGGGTTGGCGCCGAACGGAGTTGGGATAACGCCATTCCCACCCACGTACAAGTTGGAGAATTGCCAAACCTGAGAGTTGTAATTTGAAACGGTTTCATTCGCCTCTTTCCTGGATGGGAGCACTTAAGTATGACTCTTGAACATGGTTGGCTATTAACCCACCCATGACCCATGCGAACAGTTCCACCGAGATGAAGGGCAAGTCCAGGACTAGTACACGGGGGTAAGTAACGAACACGACAAACTAACGGGCAGTCCTCACGTCATGAATTGAGGATTAGAATCTTGGCAATTTGTTAATTGTCGTTACAAAATATCAAGAATGGTGCGTACCAGGAATATACCCTCCAAGTTTATTCGCAACATCAGTCATACTGGAGTATCATAAATGTCGGATTTCGGGTGAATTGAGGAGAAAGACTCACTCATTCATCATGCGAGTGGCGGCCAAAGCAGCCTCCTTTGTAGGTGTGTACTCAAAAGTTGGTTGAGGCATTCCATACGCGTCTGTGATATCCTTTTCGAAAATAATCCTATTCTCCCTGACGCCGGGCTGCATGGCAAAGAATCTAGAGAAATAATATAAGCAAGCTATCGCGGTTAGTAAGGAGGATGGGAATACCGAAGGTCAACAACGACTCGTGAATCGACTCTCGGCCCGACTTCACCATAGCTAAAAGCGTCCCGGTGAATTTGGGTATGCCATGGGAACTATGAATCGCATTTCACAAATATTAGAGACAGTAAAAGGTCTTAATTAGATCGACCCACTTCGAGGCTGGCGGGGATGGTGACTTGGGGCTCGGGGTCATGGAATGGACTATGCAAGATGTCAGTCTATAAATTAAGTCGAACTTAAATGTTAAGAAATACATTGGGAGAGGATCGGTTTTCCCATGAGCAGCTAAGTGATGTTTGACAGCCTTTCTCCACCACTCTGGTTTTTGGTCAAGATTCTTGGCGATATCATCAACCTAATAATATTTGACTAGGTGAGTAGGTTGGTGGAACATAGTATGTTAACTGACCAAATTCTGTAAAATGAAAATTAATTCGAGGTCATTGCATTAAAAACGCGGACCGTACCTGTCTCAGTACAATTTGGCAGAACGTCATCCTGATATGCGGGGTGAATACGCGGTGAAAGGTTAATTAAACAGAGAAAATCTCTTACGGCTGTTCCGTTATGTGGCTCCCCTGAATCATCCTCTATGGGTGGTATATTCGATCCGAAAAAATAAAAACTCACCAGGTTGGGGATGATGCTGTGTGTCCAATCCCTACCACCACCAAATCCAGAATTGGCAAGAATCTAAAGGGTTCGAAATTAGCGCGTAGTTTATTTTCGATTCTGTGTTCGTACTCACCTGGGGAGTGGCAACGGCACCTACGGGGATGGCACAGATTAGCGAATTATAGATGTAGATATCAAGAGTGGTCATACCCGCTGCAGTTATGTAGATCTTGTTGAAATAGGAATCGGATTAGTAGTAAGCAATGTAGATCGTGTCTATGTCTTACCTTAGCCCTAATGTAAAAGTTGGGTGTCAAAGATGTATCGGGAAAGAGACGGTCTAAGAGAAGATCTTTGACTTCGCTAAATAACCAGCAACATTAAGCAGTCCATCGTCACATATATTCACAAGCAAGCTTACGCAGCCCCAATCTTGTAAGGACGCCTATCAGCTTCTAAAGCAAAACGTGTACACCGGGTATTGGTCAACAGCCTGAAGAATCCTCGCTTTTGTTTATGAACATTCAATTTATGTGGGTTGGTGAATATGTCTCCGAACACCTACACGACCTGTATTGAGCATTTGCAGAGAGTCGAATTGTAAATGACTAACGTTCTCCGCTGAATGCCATTGAACGTAAGGAGATCCTTCCGCGATACGATGACAAGCCAGAGGAAGAGCCTTCACCCCACGATCGGGATAAGCCTCCTGAAGGGCTTTCAGAACAACATTGTGGCGAATAGAATGGTCAAATTCGTGTTCCGAAGTCCCAATCAAAGAACGCGCAGCGTTGTACAAAAGCTTCCATTCCGCGTCATCTATAGACTCGTCATCAAAGATCTTTGGGCGCTCGACCCCTTTAAGGAACTCTGGAGTAGCACAGGTCCTATGAAAGAACCAATGTTAGTAGCGATAGGCGTGTTAAAGAGGCATTTGACCAGTGGGTGCTCATACCGCCGACACCACGCGTGACGGCTTCCGCGCCAAGATTGTTATGCTCTTGTTGGAATGAATTTCGACCGTTGGTGATAATCATCTGCTTTGGGTCACTAGTGAATGATTTGTAATGAGTTCTAGGGCCCGAACGTGTTGTATTCTTACTTCGCGACCCAAGCACTGGGGTCTAGGGTTGGGACGACCGTGCTACTGGTTGGGATCGAAACGGTAGAGAGCGCGCCCTGTCGGGATCAGTAATTCGAATTATAACAACAACAAGTCAGCAGTAAAATTTCACCTGAATAACTCTGATAGAAATGACGCGGTGACGTTCAATATGAGCTTATCGGATCCTGATAATCCCACTTACTTTACAAAACGATCAATATCTTTTTGGTATTCAATTTCGTTCTTCTTGTGCGACCCCGGAACCCTGGTATCTCTAGTATCGGTATTGTTAGCGGGGTCGCTTACACACAAAACGAAACATCGCGCACTGGTCGCCGATTTCCGTCATAAGGACCTAGAAAGAAATATGTGAATAGCTGCGTCTGATAAATCTTGCGAAATACACACGTTGTGTCCAGCATCGACAAGGAGTCGAGCAAATGTGGCACCGATTGGTCCAGAACCTGCGATAAAGACCTAAAAGGTTGATCTGTCAGCACTTGGATATTGAGGACATTGACCGAAATTTTCGTACATCGAATTCAGGGATTCCCGACTCCTCGTGAACGGGATGAAGCTTGGTGTCGTTACTTAAGATAGAGGGAGACATTTGATTTGGTGAGCGATGAAAGATGGACGTTGGGGTCCTGAAGGAAATCTAACCCAGTAGTCCATCTTTTATAGCTCGAATGTGATGTATGGATCAATGTACCCACAATGGGGCTTGTGCGAGTTACGAATGACTACCGAGGGTGATAATCGATAGCCCAGCCGATATCCCACGAAATCTTATGGAATAGGTGTGGATAAAAACCAAACTAGGCAGGGTCAGGAGTGGAGAACTTCTCGATCTTGGGAATAAGGTCACATGAAGCGTATGGTGCAATCTGGAAACGCTCGATGAATTATGACGTTAAAATATGATCTAAGCACGGAACATTACTGGGCCAAACCTTTGAATACAATAAATCGGTAGCGGGCTTCTAAGTCATGATCCTAGGACGTCGGAAAATGCTTGGGTGTTTTTGATACTTTCTGCGTTGAGTGATAAGATTGAGTAAGGGCCAAGAGTATGTCGCGAGCAGGAAAGTATTGCTGTTTAGGTTCTTCATTGATCACGGCACACTATTCCGCTGGACATTGCGCCTTCTTTTAGGGTACATGGTGGTTTTGATACTCCATCAGGTACTAGTACCAGAGCGTTGGATTGTTTCATGGTGGTAGTTATCAGGCCAGTTCTAGAGAGAACAATTCCACGAATCCCAGAATCACAAAGAGATACGTTTGACTAAAATTATTTCTTGGGCAAGGAGGTAGAGTGGACCGCAAATGAAAGGATTTGGTGAGTTGAATTATATCGTGGTCTCCGTTGAGTATGGGTGATCAGAAATAGACCAGAATAGAAGTTTGTTGTGGTCACATTACTGGTCGTCCAACAGGTGCCGTGAAAATTGAAATCAACGCCATTAAAATTACTTCAAACCCTAAACGTTGAAAGGTGTTTGAGAACCGCCAATTAACGGATACTTGCACGACCCAAAAGTACTAGCGGCTGGAGTGGCGCTCCAGAATAAACTGCGCGGGGTTGGATAGATTATGACTCCAAGTTGACTTTCAGGGTTTGGTTGAACGGTTGGCATATTGTTTGCCAATGCTTGTAAGTTGTGTTATGTTTGCCACTTGAGCATTTTTATTCTTTGATCCCAGCGGCCATGATCTCCGTGACCCTTTCTGGATTACTTGCGTTCTCGGTGCTAAGTTGGCATTAAGGGCTATATATTTCGAATGCTTTCATCAACACTTACCTTCGAAAGAGATATTTCTTGTTTCGGGCCGACAGGAACCATAGGATACGACGACTTGAACTTGGAACTTCCAACCCCTACGCACCCTTAATCGCCTCAGGTCTGGTTCTTATGATCAACTTCTTTAGTGGTCTATCCCTCTTTCATTCTCACCCGGACGCATTGCCTTGATAATTATCCAATACGTCATAATCTTATTAATATCTACAACGTTGCCGCTATCGAACCTAGGCTTAAATAGGCACCAACGGCAAAATCTTAAGCCAATTGGGAGTACGATGGAGTCCAGGGCTCGATGTTCGTCCGTTAACAAGAGGCGATGAGTCGGCTCCTTGGGATACGGAATACGTATAGATTTTGATAGATGGTACTATTCTGAGCCCTATCATTCCTCCCACAATCTAGGCTATGGCGGCACGGATACTGCATACCTCAAGCGGCCAGGCTACGAGATTTAGCGTCAAATAGGTCACTATAAAACCAGCGGCACTCCCTTCCCATTTTCATTACACTATACTAACAATCCCATTTACGATGTGTTGTAACGGATATCACAAAGCGGCTGTTCCTAAGCCCGATCTAGCCACCCCGCGGACTGCTCTGTCCGTGATTAAGCTCGAGAAAGAGGTTCTCATTCGAGTTCCGCGTCCGGAAGCTGTTCCGCATGGTCAAACTCCAACTCTTCCAATGATCACAATGGCAGGTCGAAGATTATCTCTGGTCATCCTCGCTCCTGGAACAAAGATGCAGCTTTCTCATAGCGATGGGGCCAAAGTTATCTATGGTATGTCTCTTTCTGGTAGACGATGAAACAAGGATTGATGAGCCTCCAACCCTAGGCGAGATCAAAATGATCAACGCACATGGGAGGCCCGTAACGCGCACAATTGCGGCCGAAGCGAAAGAGATAGCCACAACGCAAGTCGTATCTACTAATGGGATCATCACCGCAGGCAATAACGGATCAGTCTTCCTGCGCGTTGAAGAACTGCGCGGAGAGTCACAGGGGCTGTTTAGGACCATGGGTGATGTGACAACTACGAATGAGTTCCCGCACTCCGAGTATGTGGACCCGGGCGTGCACCATATAGAGTTTCCGTTTTTGAAGGTTGAAACGCTTGATTGGGCCAGTAATGGGCGTACGTCCTTTTCGTTTCCTTGCACTAAGCCACCGGGATTGCTCAAGAGGATGTTAACAATTCTCTCCAGTATGGGATGATTTCGAGTTTTATAACATGACAGGCTTTCATGTATATTTCAATGACGATGCCTTAGAAGAGATCGTACACATCCAAGCATGGACATTAGGTCTTGGCGAGACGGTGCGTCCTGGGCTTCAATCTTGCGCGTTTATTTCATCCTGAGTTCTGACTGGAATATTCCTAGGCCCGATTCCGTACGTTTTCCGACTTTATCGCTACTCGCTGGTCAGACTAATCGCGATCTTTCTACCAACGTAACACAGATAACCACTCTGATAAGTCTTTCTGTGAAATTCATTACTGCCTTACAAATGGCGGCGGCCAAGGTGGTATGGTACGCCCTCTCTCTAATTAATACCCCTTACACTTATGCCTGACCTGACCATCCGAACAGCGCTACTTCGAAGACGATGACACCGCACCCGTAGACACAGCTGCAGAACTAACGAAGGAATACGTTGAAAAGCGTAGCACGCTCCTCGTTGTACCCGACATGTACGAACATGGCCCCCTCTGGAAGATCCAACCGGGATACGTGGCGCGCCCACAGTTACGCCCGAATGATACAGCAGACTACCCATGGCATGCGTGGCTCGCGAGCGATTTCGGGAAACATGAACTCCCTATTAGGCCCCCACTTAGCCCTAGGGATCAGAGTTACGATGTATGGATAGCGTAAGTCTTGAGTTATTTCTTGTATAAGTGGTTTGTTGAATGGTTTGTTCTTCGTAGATTCGAGTTCCCAACATCGGCGTTCCAGTTCTGAGTGTTTCTGCGGAGGAGTCCTTAAGATTAGGTTTTTTGCTTGTGTATATAAACAATTCTTGTATCCCAGTCAAGCTTTACCATTTACCAGAGTGCTCGATAACAATCGCTAAGGCCACCTCCACCGATCTAATCATGTATTCCCGCTGATAAACAACCCATATTACATATCCGTTAGCACAATCCAGTGGGATTCGGGAGCTGCATCACCTTTGATAATCTTATATTCACATCAAAAGAATGATGATGATCTTGGATTCTGAAGCGCCTGGGCAACAACCATTCTACGTTGCAGGGTACAAAAACACAAATTACAATGTCAACTGCTTTGAGCAGGGTTTGGTCGCCACAATACACTTAACATAGGTCAGAAAGCTACATGAAGAAATTATACTTCTTCATCCCGACATACTTCGGCTTTCTGGCACTGGCAAAGGGTTTAGTGTGACCTAAACATACAATATTTACTTGCGTTTTCTGTCCCGAAATGTCGAATTCCCTCCAAATGGGTTTTACCTTATTTTTTTCAAAATGAGATATCGTCCTTCTCACAAAGGCAGTGCGGAGAATGGAGTAGGGCGCCCATTCGCGCCAAATCGATTTTACCTGTCCCTGTAAAAGAGGGGGGGCTGGGGATCGTGATATGTTTTTATGGCTTTTAGGAAGTGTACGTCCCGAAATGTGGAATTCCCTCAACACACCTTCGCATGTTCTAATTATGTTTTTCATTTCGTAGCATACCTAAACCTCCATCAAGTAATTTGCGATAGGCGCTTCTTCTCCTCCGTGCCATACCTTTACCTTTATTTTCCCCGGGTTAAATTCCCATAATCCTGGATATAATTTCGTGACCGTACGAGACCATGTCTTAGATGTTCGCCCATACTATCAAACGAAACTTGTCAAAGTAAGTGATAGGAATTTTAATTTGGAACCCGTGAATTCGTTAGCTGCACTAGGGAGACCAGGAAGTTCAGCTTCAACCAGTAGGTGTTCGTGTATCGTAGGTCTCTCCAAGGATAGGGCCAACGGTGAATGGTCGGGAAAAGTGTGGCGAGGGTTTGGCAAAGAAACGGTCTCTCCTGCGTATTACCCCCAAAGAGTGAGGTTTCGGTCCGATGTCCTATCATTCCATTTTGGATTTATGAGTGTTTCCTTCGATAGGCGGTATGTTTTGTTCGGCTTTTATGTCCAAGTGTAATGTACCGCAGTCGATTACAACAGACGCCAGCAGAAATGAAACCTTCAGCCATATACATGGAGGCTCGAGGTTCGAGCCGAGTGTAAGGGCATGTTGTCATTTATCTCTGTCGGGCTTTCGGAGGTGCGTTAGTCCGAGTCACAAGACAGCCATTCAGATCAGTAGCGATGTTATTGGTGCACGGAGTTCAGAAGAAGACCTGTGAGAGCCGTAAATCGCTGTGTCGTGAGATATACACGGATCATCCAGTGAGCTGTCATTAGCCACTGCCAGAAATGAAGGGATACATGATCCTGGATGTGCTTGCTTCGTGACTCATGTGGGCCCTCCGGCTGGCATCAAAGATACACACGCATGGTTTGGTCGGCAGCCACAACTGTAGCTGCTGACCAGAACTCCCGCTGAAACAAATGCTAAACGCGTGCAAAGTACACGCCTTCTTTTTCTTGTTGTCTATTTCGGCCACCGGCGACCGTTAGCCGCCTGCGATAAGTATGCAGAAGAGCCAATCTCGCTGTGTGGATACTTGATAGTTGAATTGAAGGAAGTCGATGCTACATCAGTGTTGGGCCGGAGGATCATGACCTTGATGAAAACGAGGCCGGGCAAGCGACGTCGATGTTATCCCGGCGGGTCGTCAGGCCTGGATCGTTGTGCCTGCCAAGGCACGAGTTGGACACCCAGTATGACGTTCCGGACAGTTATTCGGGGCACAAAGGCTAATTCCAGTGGCCTTGGTTTAGCAAAGGGAGTGGACTGAGGCGAGACAAAGCACAGCGACTAACACGAGGTATGGAGGGAACAATTACAGCCCCGGGCCCCGATGGCGACAAAGAAGACAAACGCCACTGGCAACAAACAAAAGCAAATAGCAACATAGCAACGGTACCCGGGTGGTTGCTACCCCCTCAAAACCGAATCCACAGCCTTTTTTTTCTGCGCAACTTGAAAGGGCGTAAAGGCGAGTTAAATCATATAATCAACCTTGTTATCTTCAACGTCGTCTAGCCTTTCTTCTTGTCCGATTTCTTTCAGATCGGCATACCACTTAACGGCGATCTTTAAATCCTACAAAAGACGACATAGACGCACACAATCTCCGTGGAAGGATTCGATTTAGCTTGGAGAGCTGATAGGCCCTGATTTTCGATGGCATCTGCTGTTTATTCAGAAGCGCAAGGTGCGTGTTAATTTCTCTCCGTTGTTCGTCATGGACGCGATAAGCAAACACTCGGAAGAGGACGGAGGGCGTGGGCATTCACCCCTGCTCGACATATCATATCACCTGGCACGGGGGCAGCCCAAGCGTTTATTCAGGAGGTGCCGAGCCTTGCTTTCACCGCTTCATAAACTCATCGCACTCCCCTTTCACCTTTTGTCTCTTTGCAACAAAGCCACAGCTAACTCTTTTGTCTTGACAGTACATAATAACCCGAGCGATCGTCGCCCACTATCACTTTGCGTTGAAGCACCACCTTCGTCTTCACCCTTTCCATCTCCATCATCGTCGTTTCTACCACCACCTATGCCTGGTGCACACGAATTTGCCGTTAAGCCACCACCCCAAGGACGGAATAGCAGGAAGATCAGTCTAGTGCCCAAAGAGGAGGAGCTAGACTCCACCCTTAGGGCTCCATCTCCACATATCAACGGAAACCAACCCAACGGGACCCTTCAAGCTGGGGAGGCGGTGACTCCTACAACGCCTATGCCATCGGCCATGCAGCGTCAACAACAGCAACAGCGTCCCGCCACGAATGGACATACCTCCCTACAGCCCCTTCCATCTCCTACGACACCAAACACGCCTGAGACCCCCCTCCCAGCGCCACAACGCCTCTCTGTCTCCTCTAACCTTCCCTCAACCCCTACGACACCCTCTATCCACATTCCGCCCTCACCACGCACAAGCACTGGACCAGGCACAGGGATCACACTCGACACATCCTCACCCTCTCTCACATCTACGCGTCCCGCCCCTCCCTCCCCAGCAGTCTCCCGCCGCGTCTCCGCAGCCCCCTCCACCACCTCCGTCCGCTCCAAATCCTCGCTTTCATCACGCCCGTCCTCCGCCGCACCCTCCCGCACCAACTCCACTCGCAAGCCACACTCCACAACCGGGAACGCAGGCGCAGGCTCGAGTTCGAGTTCGAGCTCTCCAACTATAAACAGACTTTCCGCGCAGCTCGGGTTGGGTATGACGCCACACCATCCACCTTCACCCGCCTCTCCACGCCCCGCATCTGGATTCTCTTTCGTCCCTCCCGCATCGGGACACGCAGTAGGAACGACGCCCATTGGCGCCGCAGCACCAATTAAGATCCGCGATTTCGCGTTTGCGGACACGGATGAGCGGCATGTAGGTCTTGGTGCGCAAGTCCCGCGCGCGAATCGCGTTTCGCGGTTGAACCGGGCGTTGCAGGGGACGCGGAGGGTTTCTGGGGAGGTGGAGAGTAGTGAGGATGAGACGGAGGAGGAGGAGGAGGATGATGATGATATTGGTGGGGGGTGGATGGGGTTTAGGAAAGGGATGGAGAGGTTTAGTATGGCTGGTGTTGGAGGGTATGGAAGTGGGAGTGGGAGTGGTGCTGCGAGTTTCCCGAGCAGGATGGATTTGGATAGGAATTTTGGCGGGGATGAGGATGAGGATGAGGATGATGTTGATGAGTTCTTTGATTTTGACCCTGATGCTGGAGAGGGTGAGGATGGAGAAGATGGAGAGGAGGAGCCATTGTATCCTGGGTTGTATCGAGCACTCTACGCATTTGAACCGGAAGGAACGGCGGAGATGGCATTAGTGGAGGACCAGGTGGTACGTGTGGTCGGAAGGGGCGGAGGTGTCGGATGGGCAGTAGTCGTTGACGAACGCGGTTCGCATACCACTGGGAAAGCGGGAGAGGGAGATACAGAAACGCAAGAGGAAGGCGAGGTGAGACATGCACTTGTGCCTGAGAGTTATTTGGAGGTCTTGAGGCTGGATTGGGAAGATGAAGCGGTGATTGGAGAAGCTTGAACGTGAGGTGGGTTCGGGCTGTGCATGCGGGCGTGCGGCTTTGGGCTTTGGGCTTTTGGTTCCGGTTTAGGCCTTCGACGGGACTTTGAGGCGGTATCGGGGCTGTTAGTGTATAGACTGGATATGGCCTGTGAATATGGATATCAGGTGTTCTTTCATTCATTGAAGTTTGGGTTATGTTTTTTTTTTCGTATTATATCCCATGTTTCCCCCCACTTTTTTTTTCCATGTTGGTACTTCGTTATGTTGTTTTTTTCCCTACAATTGTCCCAATTTTTCCCCCTCTAGGCTTGGAAATTGTTGTTGTAGTGTATAATTGATCTTCGTCTGGGCCATGCCTAGTGGGAGTAGGGCCATGTGAAATATAAGAGCGGTGTGGGTCCCATGCATGGCCGGCCTATCACCCACCCCATCAACCGGATATTGGTCGGTAAGTTATAGTAACTTTGTAGAGTAATACAAAAACTCAGAGTCAGTCACACAAAAAGGTGAAAGACAACTCGGTATATTCTGTACCTGTAGAGTAATACAAAAACTACAGATACATTAGTAATAGTCGGTGCGAAGTATTTAAGTAAGCTCACCTCAGAGTCAGTCACACAAAAAGGTGAAAGACGACTGAGGTGCGCTGATACCCTCCCGGCGAGTATATAAGCTAAGCTACAGCCCGAAGTGTAAGGGGAACACCCTTACCGACCTCTTTTCACGTTTCCGACTCCTCAATCCCAAACCCGACCGACGCTCACCTCCCGAGTACCATTACCGACTACCCAGTTACCGACTGTACCATTACCGACTCCATTACCGACTGTACATTTACCGACCCCCACTCGGAGTCAAACCCGACTCACACACTCCCTTCCCTACACTCGTTAAACACCACACTCCTTCTACCGACGCTCCCTTTGTTAGGGCAACTTCGCCGAGTTACCGACCAAGGGAATTCCGAGTGAGGGAGGCCGAGTGAAGGAAACCCGAGTCGGGAGTTCAAGTCGGACTGGTGGAGGAGATCCTAAGTTAATCTATTTGTTGTATGGTACACATACTACATACCTGGTGGAGGAGATCCTAAGAGAATACTCTAAGGGTCCTCCAGCCAGCTCATACATGTTATATACGACGTTCCTACATTAACTACACGTTCCCGGAACGGTACGACGACACGCGTTGTCGGTAAAGGATCACGTGGGCGCGCCATCGTGGTCCCGACAAGTTGCGCGTACGTTCGGGAACGATGGGGTGGGGTCGGTAATGAGTGCGGTGGTAAACGAAGGTGGTTGTAACGAGTGTGTGAGTCGGGTTTGACTCGGGGTGGTGGTCGGTAATGACGAGTCGGTAATTAAGGAGTCGGGGAGTGAGGGGTCGGTGACGTGAGCGTTCGCGAACGTTCGTGTGGTCGGAAACCTTGTCGGGTTCGGGGAGGTGAGTCGGAAAAGTGAAAAGGAAGTTGGTAAGGGGGTTCCCCTTACATTACCCCCCCTCTAGGATTGTGCGGCCTTGTAAGGGGAACCCCCTTACCGACTCCCATTTTTCGCATTCCCGACCCTGTCACCATTCCCGACTCAATTCCCGAACGTACGAACGTTCGCGAACGCTCACTTTACCGACCATGTATTTACCGACAACATTACCGACTGTACAATTACCGACTACCTTACCGCCCCCTACCCCGAGTCAAACCCGACTCACGCATTCATTTACACTACATTCGTTTATCACCACGCTCCCTTCACCGACACTCTCTCACCGCTCCCCGACTGCCGCGCAACTTGTCGGGAATCTAGGGACACGCCCACGTGATCCTTTACCGACAACGCGTGTCGTCGTACCGTACCGGGAACGTGTAGTTAATGTAGTACCTCGTTGTAAGGGCAACCTCGGCACGCGTACGACTAAGTGGGAACCGACTGGAGGAGGTCGGGTTTTAGCTGACTCGGAGGTCGGGTTCCTTAAGTCGGGCTAGCGGAGGGGATCCTAAGTTATGTATTCACTGTATAGTACACACGCTACATACCTAGCGGAGGGGATCCTAAGAGAATACTCTAAGGGTCCTCCAGCTAGTGGTCGATGTCTATATACGAGGTGCTACATTAACTACACGTTCCCGGTACGGTACGACGACACGCGTTGTCGGTAAAGGATCACGTGGGCGTGTCCCTAGATTCCCGACAAGTCGCGCGGCAGTCGGGGAGCGGTGAGAGAGTGTCGGTGAAGGGAGCGTGGTGATAAATGAATGTAGTGTAAATGAATGCGTGAGTCGGGTTTGACTCGGGGTGGGGGCGGTAGGTAGTCGGTAATTGTACAGTCAGTAATGTTGTCGGTAAATACATGGTCGGTAAAGTGAGCGTTCGCGAACGTTCGTACGTTCGGGAATTGAGTCGGGAATGGTGACGGGGTCGGGAATGCGAAAAATGGGAGTCGGTAAGGGGGTTCCCCTTACATTACCCCCCCTCTAGGGTTGCACGACCTCGTGCAATGGTCGGAAAGGGATGGAGTCGAATTGAGCCCGCTGAAGTCGTCGAGGAGCCTGAGGGTTTGCCTTGTGGAACTTGGCGACAATGTCATCTGCATGAACGTTGTCGGCCGGTTCCCAAGAGTTGTGTTCATACCCGTAGCCCTTCCAGGCTACGAGATAAAACAACTTCCCCCGACTAACCCGACTGTTCAGTATATCTCTCACTTCATACTCTTCCTCTCCGTCCACTAGTACGGGTGGTGGAACGGTGGTCGGCTTTCGTCCGGGGATTGGGTCGGCGGGCGCTGGTAGGAGTTTCACGACGTGGAAGACTGGGTGTATGCGTGCCATGGACCTGGGTAATTTGAGTCGGTACGCGTGCGTACCTATTCTTTCGGTGATCGGGTACGGTCCTACGTAGCGGTGGGCCAGTTTCCGAGTTGGCCTTTGGATTGGAATGTCAGTGGCGTCCACATATACTAGATCGCCGACCTCGTATTCGGGAGTTGGTCGGTGTCGGCGATTGTAGTACCGCGTCATGTCGTCCTACCTATATAACCGTTCTGCCCCGGTCCGGCGGGCAACTTCGGCTCGGTACCAGTTTGGCCGGGACAAAAAAGTTAGGTATTATGGGGGAAAACATGGTCCCAAATTTTGGTAGCCATCTGTAACTTTCTCCAGGTGCTACAGGGGATACCGTCCTCGTCCCCCCCACCCAAATTTCCAGATCTCTACCAATCCTGGATGGTACCGCCTAAGAATTTAAACACTCATTTTATATGTATAATGGACCAACTTTGTCTCCCAAGTTAGGCCATCAATCACTTTCTGCAGCCTGGGGAGGGGTACCTTTCCTCATGCCCCCCTACCCCAAACTGGCCATATCTCCACAGCCCCTGGATGGTACCAGTTTATATTGTACATATGATTAGATACATGTAATTGAAGAAACTTTCTCTCCAAAGTTAGGCCATCAATCACTTTCTGCACCTTCCAGAGAGGTACCTCTCCTCATGCCCCCCCATCTGCTGGTAGCTATCTCCACAACCGTGGGATGGTACCACTAGATATTGCAGAAACGTTTAGATATATGTGACAGATGAAACTTTGTCTCCCAAGTTAAGCCTGTAATCACTTTCCAGACCTCCCAGAAGCGAACCTCTCCTCATACCCCCCTGACATCAATAGCTATCTCCATAACCGTGGGATGGTACCACTTGCAACTGCAGGAACACTTAGATATATGTAATAGACGAAACTTTCCCTCCCAACTTAAGGCTGGAATCACTTTCCAGACCCTCCAGAAGCGAACCTCTCCTCATACCCCCCTACCCAAGTTGGCCATATCTCCCCAACCACTGGATGGTACCAGTTTATATTGTACATATGATTAGATGTATGTAATTGAAGAAACTTTCTCTCCAAAGTTAGGCCATCATTCACTTTCTGCACCTTCCAGAGAGGTACCTCTCCTCCTGCCCCCCCATCTGCTGGTTGGTATCTCCACAACCACTGGATGGTACCAGTTCATATTGCACAAACGTTTAGATATATGTAATAGATGAAACTTTCCCTCCCAACTTAAGGCTGGAATCACTTTCCAGACCCTCCAGAAGCGAACCTCTCCTCATACCCCCCCTCACATAAATAGCTATCTCCCCAACCGTGGGATGGTACCACTAGATATTGCACATACGTTCAGATACATATAATAGATGAAACTTTGCCTCCCAACTTAAGCCTAGAATCACTTTCTACAGTCCCCAGAAGCGAACCTCTCCTCATGCCCCCCCATCTGCTGGGAGCTATCTCCACAACCGTGGGATGGTACCACTAGATATTGCACAAACGTTTGGATATATATAATAGATGAAACTTTGTCTCCCAAGTTAAGCCTAGAATCACTTTCCAGACCCCCCAGAAGCGAACCTCTCCTCATACCCCCCTCCACATCCATAGCTATCTCCACAACCGTGGGATGGTACCACTTGCAACTGCAGGAACACTTAGATATATGTAATAGACAAAACTTTCCCTCCCAACTTAAGGCTGGAATCACTTTCCAGACCCTCCAGAAGCGAACCTCTCCTCATGCCCCCCTGCCCAAGTTGGCCATATCTCCCCAACCACTGGATGGTACCAGTTTATATTGTACATATGATTAGATGTATGTAATTGAAGAGACTTTCTCTCCAAAGTTAGGCCATCATTCACTTTCTGCACCTTCCAGAGAGGTACCTCTCCTCCTGCCCCCCCATCTGCTGGTTGGTATCTCCACAACCCCTGGATGGTACCAGTTTATATTGTACATATGATTAGATACATATAATTGAAGAAACTTTCTCTCCAAAGTTAGGCCATCAATCACTTTCTGCAGCTTGGAGAGAGGTACCTCTCCTCATACCCCCTCCACATCAATAGCTATCTCCACAACCGTGGGATGGTACCACTTTGTATTGCACAAACATTTATATATATATAATAGATGAAACTTTGTCTCATAACTTAAGGCTGAAATTACTTTCCAGACTCTCCAGAAGCAAACCTCCCCTCATGCCCCTCTGGTCAAAGAGGCCATAACTTTACAACCACTGGATAGTACCAGTTTATATTGTACATATTATTAGTTCTATATAATTGGGCTAACTTTCCCTCCAAAGTTAAGCCATCATTAACTTTTTGCAGTCTGGGGAGTTATTGATATAAGTTCACAGTGGTCAAGCAGTCACAATAGCCAATTGTGATGGTGCATAACACAGGTCACAGTCATCTAGTAGTCACAATAGCCAATTGTGATGGTGCATAACACAGGTCACAGTCATCTAGTAGTCACAATTGGCTATTGTGACAGTGCATAACACAGGTCACAGTTTCTTAGCAGTCATCAGACCACTTCCTATCTACCTATATAACTGTTCTGCCCTGGACTGGCAAGCAAGTAGAAGAGTACTTCTCCTCTTCTCTCTATCTAAGTTAGGGCTCTGTTGATTTTGACCCCCTTCAGATTCAACAGTGCTGTGCTAGCTTTGTTTGTTTGGTCATTGATGGCAATTCTGGTGCCTCTAGATTTGACAGTCATGTGCTGGCTTTGTTTGTTTGGTCATTGTTCAAACTCACATTCCATCAGATTATTTCCTTTTTTCAACCATCCCTCCCACAACTGTCCAATCCTTGATATCAAGCTTCTTGCTCCATTTAACTACTAAACCACCTTATATCCATTATCATGTAAGTCTATTCTAACCCTTAGAACCCTTTATTGTAGCTAATGATATCTTTTCAACTGGGTTAGGCCTGTCTGCACTATCTGCAATGTTTTCAAGACTAATACTAATGCATTAAAGTCTCATATGAGATTTATACATGGAAATGCATATGAAGTCTCTATTGCTAGTGAGATTAGGCTATTTATTATTTAATTTATATTGACCTGTATCTAGATACAACTTATTCAATTACCAGAGTAGCTGGGCTTATAGCCTGTCCTATTTCTGACTGTTCTGTTCAGGATATGGATATCAGAAAACTGAAGAACCATATCAATAAGGATCACCAGCCTCAAAGTGGGTCATCAACCCAAGGAGATGTAGCTAGTCTACCTCCTAACTTGACTGGCTTTGTGCCTCAAGTTGTCCCTGTTCACTCTGCTGCTGAATCTTCAGCTCCACTTGCTGGACCATCCCACCTCCCTTCTGCTCTGTCTGGTGGCCCTCTCAGAACCAGACATACCAGTGTCAGACTTCAGCCTTATACCAAGGCAAATCATGGCTCTAGGTCTATTTCATTAGCTGTACCTACATCTTTGGCAACAATTTCTCCTATCATGGGTTCTCCCCCTCATTCTCCTGTTCAAATAAATCCATCCCAGTCAAATCAACTCTCTAGCACAAAATCCTACCTCTTGTCTACTCCAACACTTGCAAAGTTCAATCTCAAATATCATCAACACTATTCCAGCTTGCATTGTATGACATGCCTTACTGTTGTAACCCTGGAGACTCTCTATGATCATCTGGCCAAGCATAATATTAAATTGACTAAAAGCTATTTGGATGCTTTGAAGGACTATTTTCTGGATAAACCTCTAGTATCTCATAAGGACATCATTACACCAGCTCCTGGAGGACCTACCTATATTACCGTGTCCCTCCCAGCGGGAGGGACCTTTGGCGACGGTATAACTTGGGCCGGGGTGAAAAAGTTGGGCCTAGTGGGGGAAAGTATGTTCCCAAATTATGAGCACCATCTGTCACTTTGGGCAGGTGCTGTGGGGGGTATACTCCTGCTCCCCCCCACCCAAATTTTCATATCTCTACCAATCCTGGATGGTATAGCCTAGAAATCATATCAGCCCATTTGTAGGGTGTACTGAGTATATTCCAAGTGCTACTTCTGGGGATTTTCACTTTGGGCACCTTGTGGAAGCAGAACAAGTTTGGCAGAATCACCACCCAAATGTCTATATCTCCTCCAATCCTGGATGGTATAGTCTAAGCTTTTGAACAATCAATTGAGATGTATAATGGACCAACTTTGTCTCCCAAGTTAGGGCTGAATTCACTTTGGGCAGTCTGGGGAGAGGTACCTTTCCTCCTCCCCCCCAGACCAGTTAGGCATATCTCCACAACCACTGGATGGTATAGAACAAGATTGCAGGTTCCATTAGAGACATGTAATTGAAGAATCTTTCCCTCCAAAGTTAGGGCTGGAATCACTTTGGGCAGCTTGGGGAGAGGTACCTTTCCTCATGCCTCCCCTCCTGCCAGTGCATATCTCCCCCAATCCTGGATGGTATAGAACAAGATTGCAGGTTCCATTAGATACATCCAATTGAAGAATCTTTCCCTCCAAAGTTAGGGCTGGAATCACTTTGGGCAGCTTGGAGAGAAGTACTTGTTCTCATGCCCCCCTTCTGGCAGTGCATATCTCCTCAGCCACTGGATGGTATAGAACAAGATTGCAGGTTCCATTAGATAGATGTAGTTAGAGAATATTCCTCTCCAAACTTAAGCCTGGAATCACTTTGGGCAGTCTGGGGAAGGGTACCTTTCCTCATGCCTTCCATCCTGTCAGTGCATATCTCCCCCAATCCTGGATGGTATAGTCTAAGTTTTTGAACAGTCAATTTAGATGTATAATGGACCAACTTTGTCTCCAAACTTAAGCCTGGAATCACTTTGGGCTGCTTGGGGAGAGGTACCTTTCCTCATGCCTCCCTTCCTGTCAGTGCATATCTCCCTCAATCCTGGATGGTATAGAACAAGATTGCAGGTTCCATTAAATACATATGATAGATGAATATTCCTCTCCAAACTTAAGGCTGAATTCACTTTGGGCAGGTTGGGGAGAAGTATTTGTTCTCATGCCCCCAGACCAGTTAGGCATATCTCCCCAGCCACTGGATGGTATAGGACAAGATTGCAGGTTCCATTAGATAGATGTAATTGGAGAGTATTCCTCTCCAAACTTAAGCCTGGAATCACTTTGGGCAGCTTGGGGAAGGGTACCTTTCCTCCTCCCCCCCAGACTAGTTAGGTATATCTCCACAGCCACTGGATGGTATAGAACAAGATTGCAGGTTCCATTAGATACATGTAATTGAAGAATCTTTCCCTCCAAAGTTAGGCCTGGAATCACTTTGGGCAGTCTGGGGAGAGGTACTTGTCCTCATCCCCCCTTGCTGCCAGTGCATATCTCCCCCAATCCTGGATGGTATAGTCTAAGTTTTTGAACAATCAATCTAAATGTATAATGGACCAGCTTTGTCTCCAAACTCAAGGCTGAATTCACTTTGGGCAGCATGGGGAGAGGTACTTGTCCCCATACCCCCCTTCTGGCAGTGCATATCTCTTCAACCACTGGATGGTATAGAACAATATTGTAGATTCCATTAGATACATGTAATCAAAGAATATTCCTCCCCAAACTCAAGGCTGGAATCACTTTGGACAACCTGGGCAAGCAAATCTCTCCTCCTCCTCCCCCTGCTTAAGACAGGTAATAGGGGGAAATAGTCACAATTGGCTATTGTGATGGTGCATAACACAAGTCACATCATTTGGTAGTCACAATTGGCTATTGTGATGGTGCATAACACAGGTCACAGTGACCAAGCAGTCATGTGAGGTCAGAAAAGCAGTCCGCTTTTTTGCCCTTTGTGTTTATTTGGTTCTTATTCATCAAAGAAATAATCACACCACTTCTTTTTTTGGAACCATCCCTCCCACCACTGTCAAACCCTTGATACCTGGCTTCTTGCTCCATTTAGCACCTCAATAACCCTTCATATCATCTTCTTATTGAACATGTAAATGTCTAACAAGGATTAGTATCTTCTATTATCACTAATTCAACACTGTAATCACAGGCCTAGCTGCACACTCTGCCATACTTTCAAGAAGTCTACCAATGCTCTAAACTCCCACATGAGATTTATCCATGGCTCTGATTATGAACTAATCATCAACACCAGCTGTGACCACTACCAGCAGACTGGCTGTTGATCTGGCCAGGCTTCTGACAACAACTCATGTGAATAGAGATCAGAACAAGAGAGGTATCATCTTCACTACTGGAACAGCTGAAGCAGATCTGATTGGAGAGCAACTTGGAGGCATCTGTACAGTCTCTCACTCCAAGCTGAACAAGGAACAAAGGAGCCACAATGAAGCATCTTGGTTTGCAGGCCACCATCCATGGATAGCAGCCACTACTGGAATGATTCATGGAGTAGACCATCCTGGAGTTGCAGCCATTATCTTTGTGGAACTTCCATATGAACTGATCAATGTGGTTCAAGGGTCTGGCAGAGGAGGCAGAAATGGACAACCAGCCATGTCTTTCTTGATCAACAGCAGGAATGTGACTTGGCTTAATCCAAAAGACTTCAAAGAGCATGACTATGAATGCAGAGTTGAAGGAAATGAGTGGATGGCCAAGTCTGGGAGTCAATGTCTAAGGCTGGGAATCTCTGAGTTGATGGGTGGCAGAGAAGAGAGCTGTGGTGATCTGGCAGGAGCTGAGAAGTGTGGATTCTGCTCAGCCAACACCCCACTACTGGAGAAAGTATCAGAGATCTTAGCTGATGCAAAAATTGCAGAAGTGACTGAAGCAGAAACATCAAGAAGAAGATGAAGATGACTCAATACCAATACTGCTTCAGGTGTGGATTGCTACAGACATCAGAACACAGACGAAGCAGCCATCCAGAGTTCAAGAGAGGACAGATGATCGAGTGTCCATTGGAAGACTTTGTTGTGCTGATTATATGGCACATCAGGCATTGGAGACGAGAGTGGGAGTTGGCTTGTAAAGCATTCAGCAAGAATGGATTAGATTGATCAATGAGGTTGGATTAATTGGTTCAGTGGAGCAACTGAGGAGATGGAAGTATTTGGTTTTACAATGGACTTGAATTGGTTGTATGGTATTGGAAGATGAAAGATAGATCATAGAGTTTATAGAATAAATGTAAATGAAATTGAAGTGAAGACAAGTAAATATTCATGAAAGACAAGTCAATAAGGCAAGAATGAGATTGAATATGAGACCAAAGACAATGAGTCAAATGAGAGAAGTCAATAAGTGAATATAATACAAGTTGAAATGAGAATAGTGAGTAAGTAAGGAGAAGCATAAAGTCCGAGTTTTTGACAAGTCAGAGTTGATAAGATAAGATGGGTTACAACCCAGACCCATGTCAACCCGGACAAAGAAAGGAGATAAGATAAAGATTGGGTTAAGGGAGGTTTGGCTAGGGTTTTGCTAGGGTTTTGCCCAAATTTTCCTAGGGATTGATAGGGATTGGGGCAGGGATTGATAGGGATTGGGGCAGGGATTGGTAGGGATTGAGACAGGGATTGGTAGGGAATACGACAGGGATTGAGACAAGGATTGGTAGGGATTGAGACAGGGATTGGTAGGGAATACGACAGGGATTGAGACAAGGATTGGTAGGGATTGAGACAGGGATTGGTAGGGAATACGACAGGGATTGAGACAGGGATTGAGACAGGGATTGAGACAAGGATTGGTAGGGAATGCAACAGGGATTGGTAGAGATTGAGACAGGGATTGGTGAGAAGAGATAGAGTTGGACACAGGGATTGGTAGAAAGAGATAGAGTTGGAAATGAGAAATAGATAGAGATGGACTCAGGGATTGGTAGGGTTTGAGGTAGAGGTGACAGGGAAATAATGAGCAAAACGCGAGCTTCCCGGAAGCTCGCGTTCTTGAATACACAATATTGTGGAATTCATGCATTTGTTTGCGATGCAGTCTCACATTTTGCTAGAGTAAGTGCTTCATGTTCTCGAACCACGGATATATCACACCCAACGCGAGCCTCCTGGAGGCTCGTATTTGATAGCTTGTGAAATCTCTTACCTCAGGAGGCTCGCTTTCTTTCTCAGACATGTCACTCCCAACGCGAGCCTCCGGGAGGCTCGTATTTGACAGCTCGCGAACACTCTCAGCTCGCGAACACTCTTACCTCAGAAAGCAAGCCTCCCGGAGGCTCGCGTTGGGAGTGACATGTCTGAGAAAGAAAGCGAGCCTCCTGGAGGCTCGCTTTCTGTCGCAACGCGATGGTGCCTGTATTCCCAACATCCAAAATAGACAGTCGATAAACTTACTCACGCAATGTTGACACAAGATAAATTTTTTTAGCCCGAGCTGGCGGGTGGGTTAGAAGGATCGTGATGAGTCGGCTTCAACGGAAGCGTAGTTACAGCCAAGTATTCTTTTCGTATATGAAAGATAACCCCATCTTGAGATTCGAACAACAAGGTCTCGTCTTGAGAGAATACTTTTCATTCATGAGTTTATATACAATCCAACGGGGATCGAGGAAATGTACTAAGATCAAAAGGATTGGGGGGTGGACTGGTTGGTGTCGTTTGAGATTCGGACATTGATACCAAAGAAAAGCTGAAAGTGAGCGTAAGACGGGAAAACGGAACTGAGTCCAGACTTAGATGCAAAGGGCTTTTATCGATTATCGATGGGATGGGTATTGACAGTGATATCAGCTGTTTGCAGAAGTGAGCTTCCCGGAAGCTCGTTTTCTACGGAACAGGTAGTCATGGGTTGGCTGTCAGTTACATTTGGGGAGTATTAGAGTACTCATGATTGGCCCAAGGATCAGAAAAAGCGGGCTTCCCGGAGGCTCGCTTTCGACAAAGCATGCATCTGTAGTTTGAGTATGTTGGTATTGTGGGTAAGTTTATGGTTGATTGTTGGATTTTAGAAAGTGAGCTTCCCGGAGGCTCGCTTTCGTGACTATGCATATCCGTCGTTTGAATGGGACTGAGTTAATGTACTGCTAAGTTCGTGCGTGGTTTGTGGGATCACAGGAAACGAGCTTCCCGGAGGCTCGCTTTCATGAGTATATACATCCGTCATTTGTTTGAATGGGACTGGGGGTAAGACTGCAGAATATGAGCCTTCTGGATGCCCCCTTTTGTGAGTAAATACATCAGTCAATCGAGTTGAATGAACTTACCTGTAAGTTTGTGGCTGGTTGTGGGACCAAAGAAACGAGCTTCCCGGAGGCTCGATTTCGTGAATATATGTTATGTGTCTGTCCGTTGAGTGGGATTGGCTTGTACCGCTATCTTCATGCGTGGTTCTGGGATTGCAGAAAGCGAGCTTCCCGGAGGCTCGCTTTCGTGAATATACATATCTGTCGGTTGAGTGGGATCGACTTGTAGCGCTAAGTTCATGCATGGTTCTGGGATTGCAGAAAGCGAGCTTCCCGGAGGCTCGCTTTCGTGAATATACGTATCTGTCGGTTGAGTGGGATCGACTTGTAGCGCTAAGTTCATGCATGGTTCTGGGATTGCAGAAAGCGAGCTTCCCGGAGGCTCGCTTTCGTGAATATACGTATCTGTTGGTTGACTCAAGTGGGATCGACTTGTAGCGCTAAGTTCATGCATGGTTCTGGGATTGCAGAAAGCGAGCTTCCCGGAGGCTCGCTTTCGTGAATATACGTATCTGTTGGTTGACTCAAGTGGGATCGACTTGTAGCGCTAAGTTCATGCATGGTTCTGGGATTGCAGAAAGCGAGCTTCCCGGAGGCTCGCTTTCGTGACCGTGCACACCCGTCGATTGAGTAGAGTCGGATAGAATTACAGTGATATTCGTGCGTTGTTGGCGCGTTCGACAATGTATGTATCCATGGTTTGGGATGTGTTGGCACTACGAGCATGAGTGCTGGCATCACAGGAAACGAGCTTCCCGGAGGCTCGCTTTCGTGAGGATGCGCACTCGTCGATTGAGTTGAGTTGAGGTTGAGTCGGATGGGGTTACCCGCCATGTTCGAGGTTGGTTGTGGGACTACAGAAGGCGAGCTTCCCGGAAGCTCGACTTTTGTCCGATTGCTGGGCGTCTAGGCCTAGCTGAATGTGTGGTTCATCGACCTGCCTGCCGAGTAGGATTAGGGATAGGGGTAGCGTTCTCAGAAGGCGAGCTTCCCGGAGGCTCGCTTTCGCGAGGATGTCCATCCGTTGATTGAGTCAAGTCGGATTATGTTACGTCGGTGGCTGGTCGTGGAATTGTAGAAAGGATAGATCAAATAATAACGTTGTTCTGCGAATAAGAGTGGAAGAATGTTCGTAACCGGTAGCACAGAAAGGGAGCTTCCGGGAAGCTCGCTTTCGTGAGTTTGCACATCCGTTGAAGGAGAATTGTTGGTGCCGAATGCACGTCTAAGTGACCGGTAGAGGATTCCCAGAACGCGAGCTTCCTGGAGGCTCGCGTTTGTCTTCTATAGCACATATTTTCGTGTCATATTTTGGGGTCTGACGAATGACTTTTTTAAATTCCTAGAGGTTTAAAGGTGATAAAGAGTTCTAGTGATATTTCGACGATAGTTTGTGTGTCTAAGTTGGGTGTCTAAGGATTCGTAATTGGTGATGGGTTCACGGAAGGCGAGCCTCCCGGAGGCTCAGTTTTTACTGCACGTATGTTCATGAGCCAGGATGGCAACACAGGTGGGTGGGTTTGTGGAAGGAGAGACTCCCGGGAAGCTTAGGATGTAGGTAGTATTATCGGGGAAGGGATGGAATTTTATGTAAATAGTTAAATAACTAAATATCCATATCAGAGAAATTTATCGTACTTAATCAAGGCGCGGGGAAGTACTACGAATTTCAAAGGTACTAGTTGCGTTTAACTTTTCCTTTAAAAGGGTTTTTCGCGGATAGATTGGCCGCTGGAGGGTTAAGCGATTGTTTTGTGGACCCGAATGAGGTTGGCCGACGGATATGAGGAATATCTAGCAGGAGTAGATTAGGTTTTTAAGGAATACGAAGTTCAAAAGATCAACTTACTTGGTGCGGGCGGCTGGCCTTGCGAGGACGATTGAGCCTCTGAGGAAGGCTCCCCTTGGGATGACAGTGCGCGTTTCGATAGCGAAGCGTACTGAGACGCTGGCTTCATCCGCAAAGGTCCATCGAGGGAACTCTTCCCATTATTGAGTTTTGACTTGCCTTCCGGCTTGCTGGTTACGATATCTGTTCGTCACAGGATGTAAGGACTTGGTGTTTTACCAAGAGCTCATACTCACCAGCAGCTGGTAAGAGCTCCCCCAACCCCGTTTCTGGTTGGTTGTCCGTAAATCTGTTCGAGTTCACGATATCTTTGAGTTTGGGATCCTGGTCCTCAGATGATCGCCGGGAGTTCTGGTCCTGGGGACGAGGCTTTATCACAGCATGCGGTTTCTGGAATCCTTTCCCGGGGGCTGGCCTTCCATCCGGCCCAAGTTCCTTTGATGTGTTTTTCGGTGACTGGCCAGTGCCTGGCGTCGGGTGGGGGTCTGTTTCCCCTTGTCTCCAAATTGGGCGGGGAGCAGGTCTCGAGTCGTTGCCCAGAGGCTGCTGATTTAAGGCATTCGCCAGTGGCTGGGCAGGTGGCCCAGCTCGATGTTGAATGTTCTCCTCATTCCCTTTGCGCTCCCGAGCGGACGTTCCTTCATCCGAATCTTCATCCATACCATTGGGTGACCCGGAATCAAAGGGCGGTGAGCTATTGTAAGCCACAAGGCTCAATCGCGCTCGCTTCGTATTGTGATTGTCCTTTGGGCTGGCTTTAACAATGTCATTGAGATGTAACGTTGAAATCACAAATCAGGTGAGCTTACCTGTGCACTCTCCATGCCTACGACGGGCTCCGACTTTTGAGGGTGGAGTTGATGCAGTTTGGGGAGTTTCCGTCGCTATAAGGAAGTGTTAGTAAGTGTATGAGGGTTGGATCAAATAACTTACATTGGATCTGGTTCGAGACAGGAGGAGAATGTGGCGACATAAGTTGGTCACCATCTCCATCGCGCCCACAGTCGGGAGATACAGCTTCATGTACGAGGTCATTAAATATATGGATTGAACTCAATGCGTTTTACTTACCTCGACTCACACTTGGGGATGTATCCATGGATTTATCTCCATCGTCGTTGGTGAAATGATCCGTCAACATGTCGTCGGTGAGCGCTCCATTGGTGTCCGTGAGGTGGTCGGCATCCGTGGTATCCATGTCTGTCGTATCGCCGTTGCACGAGGGGGGTGGGTCCTCTGCGCGAGGTTTGGATTGGCCGCTAGAAGGATCATCTTCTGGTGCAGAGTCGGAATCATCAATGGTTTCTTTTGAAGTGATCTTCCGTCTCCCTTTTCCAGGTTTGATGTTTTGTTCACGAGCCTCCTTCGCCTTCACCTTTTCTGCTTTCTTTCCCTCCTTAACTCTCGCCTCCTCAGCCTTGCGCTCCGCCTTCTCTGCCTTTCGGGCCAATCTCTCCGCCTTTTTCTTGGTCACGGCCTCTCTCTTCTCCGTCAGAGTCTTTTGCCGGTTAGCTTCCTTCACCTCGATGTCGCTTTCGTATGCGTCTTCGTTGATGCCAACAATGTTTTCCCCTGAGAAGAGGTCATACATTTCTGGGAAAACGTTAAAATCACATCATCTAATTCGATGCTACACATACCTTTCCCTGCATCTTTTTCGAGAAATGCATTAAACATGGTTTTTTTTCCACTAGCCATTGCGGCTAGGACAATGTCCGCGGTCTCATCAGCGAGTATATGGTAACACTTCACGACCTTGCTTTGTGGCTGACGATGTGCACGCCCACGGATCTGGCGTTCATCTTGCGCACTCCATGGTTGGTCCTGATGTATACATCAGTAAACCTCCTTTGGGTTCAAGTGGAGATACGATACTCACCAGAAATATAATTACTGATGCGACGGAGAGATTGAGGCCGACAGAGCCAACAGATGAAAGGATCAATACCCTACACTTGTCACTTTCACAATATTCCTTGACGATTTTGGCGCGTTGAGCGTACGACATCTGGCCGTCAATGTACCGGTGGCCAATACCGTACAAGTTTAAAATCTATAAAAGGTTAGCACTGTAAAATTTAGTAACAACTCGGAGCACTTACATTACGGAGTAAGTTCCCAAGGGACGGAAACTCCTGGTAGATAAGTATTTTTGTGGTTCTAACTGCCTTCACCTCCTGTGAAGCTGGTGCCGTCTCGGGGAACACAACTACACCATCTTCAACGAAAACTTCGGGTGCAGCATCACTCTTAAGTAAGTGCCGACACAACCGCGCCACAATATCCAGCTTTGTTGATTTTTGGGCTTCCCATTGCTCAAGCGTCTTGAATTCGGGGATTGGGTCGGTCAGGGTACGTCGAGCAAATCCAACGCTCATCCGATGTTCTATATAGAAAGTGCGTGACACGATCGCCATAATTCCGTTCGTCGTGGAAACACTAAATGTCAAAGTAAATATCACAAGTAATATTAGAGTAGTAACACGAACCTATCTTTAATTTCATCCGCGAGTTCACATATTATGTCCATCTCACGTTTCGTCAGTTGTATGATGAGCCGTATTTCTTCGTATGGTGGTATATTGATCAATGGCTTCCCCTCCCAGTTTTTGCTGTCGATGGTACGCCTGAGGACTAGTCCTCCAAACCTTTTTTGCATATCGTGAGCGATAGCCATTTGAAGTTGAACGTGAGCCTCGCCCCCGTTGGTGGTAGCAGGATCCTTCTTTTGTCTGAGAGCGTTTGTGTGTGCTTTTTCTTTCCCAAGTGCGTTTTTAGAAAGAAAGTGAGGAATTCCAACCAGGCGGCCCATGCCAGCAACATCCTGAAAGAGTCGTAAGTGCCACAAAACGTATGATAAATGTTTAGTACCTTAGTGGATGTCTGTAGCGGCGTTGCCGTCATGATATTCCTGATGGCAGCTTGTTGCAATAACAACAAGGCAGACGAATGTCGCGCCCCAACGTTACGAAACGTATGTGCCTCATCTACAGTTACTGACAAATATTTTTGGCCGTAGAGTGTCGAGGGTGCCAGTTTGTCAAAAGATGGAAGGGTCCGAGGATTTGCCCATGGAAGCGTGTCTCCCATTGGTTTTGTCCAAATGTATAGGGAGCTAAAGTCTCTTTGTACGGCCTGATGTATAGTGTGAGTTGTAGAATTATGGAAACGAAAGGGCAAACTTGCCGAATGGGCAGCAATGATAATAAGCTTCGAACCCAATTTCTTTGACTTGTCGAAAGGTCCATCCTGAGCCCAAAACTGCTTGTTGATACCCTTCCCACCCCCGTAGAGAAGGATTGTGTAGATATCTCCACGAAGGATGGCTTGCAATTCAATGTTCCACTGATCGACGAGGGTCCCGGGTACAATTATGAGGTGGGGTAAATCAGGAACCGTCTTCTTGCCATTTAGGTAGGGAAGTGAAGCTTTGCGAAGATGTTCAGTAAATACAATTGCGATATCCGAAATTCAATAACTTACTGATGATTGGAGGTAGCGGTTTGTCAAACGATTGACGAAGAACGACATCACTGAGAAAGGCAACAAGTGCCCCCGCTTGGTAAGTCTTTCCGAGGCCGACCTCGTCTGCAACCAGCACTCCTGAAGGCGGGTCATCCACGACATTCGGCTTGAACAGCATACGCAAGATCCCGTGGAGTCCCGCTAGTTGATGCCAGTGGAGAGTAATGGGGATCATGTCCGCATTGCGCTGGGCTACTGAGAATTCAAATAAAGAGTTATTAGTGGGATCCCAGGAGGAAAGACCCCCCCGATGTCGGTGTTGGTTGAAGAACAGAGGGAGCCCCTTTTTGAACCCCAGATTTGAGGCCAGGTCATCAGGCGACATGTTAATTTCCATCTCAACACCAGGGTCAGAATTCGGTATTAGGGTGCCGAACTTGAATGGAAGGGAAGAGTATTGTTCTCGTAGGTTAACCGAATCTTCGGGAGCAGGGCATGTAAAAAACTCCTCATACAACGTCAGAACATCTATAACATCCCGTTGTTTCGTCAACTGGCGTAAAGCTCGAACATTGACTTTTCTAGACTCTACATAGCCATTTGTGAGAGAAACTCGAACTGACAAGTGTTGTACTTACTATTGCTATCCTTTCCTTCATTTAGCGGTTTCCCCGCCAGTTGGGACATGAGCTGGGTCAGCGTGACCTCCTTTTCCTCGATGATACTCATGCTGCGCACACTGATGAGGCGTTGAGCATGTTCCTTCCATTTCGCAAGTTTGATCAAGGCGTTTTTGACCAGGTCCGCCGTGGGTTTATCCGCATCGATGCCTTCAGAATAAGTGAGCATTATAGTGAGTTCCGAGGTGGGGAAAATGTACTATCAAATGCGCTCAATGCTGCCTCCTCTAACCGGGTAAGAGTCTTCTTACCACGATTTACTTGGTTGTGTAACACCTTCCATGTCCTTTGGATAAGGTATTGAATGGCTTGACGAAGTTTAGTCGGAATGCGACCATGTTCGTTGAGTATGTCCACGCCAAACAGTTCGAGAGATACGGTCTCCACAACGAGGGGTACGTACATGAGGGCGTTCGGCCATACTAAATCTGCCGATGGTGAATCAGAAGATTTCTGGGTATCCAACGCTATCTGATGTGGATGATACCCCTCGGTGTTAAGTATTTCGGTAATACGTGCATGGATTTTCCATCGCTTCCAGCACTCGTTGACGAATTGGCTCCAAATCGCGCGACCTGGAATTTCCGCGCCGTTGGCTCGAGAAGCAGTGGCGAACTTGATTATTTCGATTTCGGGGGCCCTCAGTTTTTGTTTATACTGTGTAAAATATGACTTGATGAAATTGGCGTCACTTCGGTTCAAACCTCGCGGAAGATGAGCGTCTTCGTCAGGGAAAAGACCGTGTTTAATTCCTGTAAGTTTTTGCCAGTCGGGATATGACCAAGGCGCTTCGTCTTCCATATACATCAGTGCCAAAGCACTAGCAACCGTGTGACTGGGCATTACGATGTCAAAGGAGATAATAGAGCGAGAGGTGGATAAGTATTAGAGGATGAGAAAGCTTGTCGGACGGTCTTTAATAGTAGAGCAATATGGCAATTTTTCAAAGAAAAAAACGACAAGTCGTTCGCCTTGGCATGCATTCAATTAAGGGCACATAATATGTACGGAAAATTTTACTAAAGGTAGACGCTGTGTCGGGACAAGCATCCGAACGTCTTGGAGTGTGTAGGTAGCCCGGTAATTCGCCTTGAAGGGCTGGGTCAAGAACGGAGCGCATAGTAGACGGTGGGCGACTTACCATATGGGTAGAATGAACTAGATCCGGGTTCTATCCAACTAGCAGCTACCGTCAGGGTGAAAGAGACCGGTCTCCAGCGGTCCGATGATAGTATCTAGATCTGAAGACGACAATCTCCAAAAGGCATGGGTAGATGTATGAGCTGAGTAGTTGCCGTCAAAAAAAAATTGCAAAAAGCCGTTGACGGGGACTTACGATCTTAGCGAAACAAAGGAATTACCAATTGTGTCTACTACGTTCGGTTGGACGAAAGACACGAGGAAAAGGGTGCAAGGCACCACCGATAGCATAGAAACAGGTCCGGGGATGGTGAATATCGTACGAGCGCGCCGAATTCTTCGTCCGAGGGACAAAACGTTGAGGATCGAAGATTTCGTTGAGTGAGGTCCAGGGCGGAGACACACGAGTAAAACTCGCAGTGACTAGTCCAGGTTAGCGCAGGAGTAAAACTCCGTAGGCTGGAAGAAAGGTTCCTCGTTATCTCTTCGAGGACAACGAGCTGCAAGGCTGTGGAGGTGGCATCTGACTCTCGACAATTGTGCAAATATTATTTGTTGAACTCTACGTCACGTATCACGTGTTGCGTGGTTCGAGTATTCTCAATTTACAGAAGTGCGGCCGTAAATTATGTTGGCCCAATACATCACGTGGTGTCGCCCTAAGTTTCTCACACGTGATGATGTGGGTCGACAAAAAAACTGGTCTGACAACTCCGTCTCTCATCCGTCATATATCCAACACCAACCGCGTTCACAAACCTCCGATACGACGAGTTTACTCGTGTGTTGGGCGTCATCAATATGAGCATACGGAGATGACTCCTGTGTTCAAGAGACCTCAAATTTGCTAGTTGTCATTCAGTTCTTGGCTCGTAACCTCGAGGCTGTTCAAGGTACATAATTCCCTGTAGAACTTAGGGTGAGTGAATTTTTTTTTTTTAAAAGTCTAATTTACAATTTGCTTGTGAAGACACCGTTGCGCTACCGAACATGCACACACTATCCAAGATCTGGGGCTCATCTACCCGGTATGTCCCTGCATCTTCATTCTTGCTGAAACGCAAATCTAATCGGCAATTTTTTACAGAAACTTACGATTGGTGGACTTTTTCCATTGAATTTTTCGATGAAGAGGTCTTGGTTCCCTAATCCCTTTGGGCCATCAACGTGGACGATTGTAGGATAGGATTCGTACTACCATATATATAGTAATTCCGCTAGAGGCAATCCCTAATCCTAAACACCATTTTCATTGAAACATCGTCATGGTTGCTTTCCTTCACACCGTCCCTATGTGCATCGACGAATTTTGCGGATTTGCGAATGACCTTATAACAACCCAACGATACTCCGAATTCGTTAGGTTTGTGCTCTGCGGGAGTTATGATGGAGATCAAGTTGTTGTAGATGCTCTCCAGAACGCAATGACAGCGACCGAGCCATTCTCAGTCTCCCGGGACTTCGACTCACTTCTCGGTATCTCCGAACAAATCCTCATCACGGCGGAGTTGCACGTCAACCCTATCGCCAAATATGAGGACACTCTCACCCGGGATGTCCACATTAAACATGTCTTCACCTTAGACAACGTGAGTCCGATAATCCTAGGAAATCATCTTGATAATCTGACATGCCGTTCCGGGCCAGGGCGAGAAAACCGCACCCATACCCATCCATAAAGTGCCTAACGTCTGCCTTGGCAAGTGGGGTGGGCCTCGTAATATGATTCGTGTGTTCTTCCCAGCGTTATACTCTGGGGGCCGTAAGAGCTCTCACCTGACCCAAGAGGAACAAAAAGAATTCTATGAAGACGGTCTCCTCCCTGCCATTGTGGAAATTTGTGGCGCCGCAATGAATGAATGGCCTGTCACTTATCAGGATGAGATGTTCCGAGCACGGGGGCAAGACGGGCGTCTTAGTTTCACGACAAAGGTCGTTCCATACTGGCTGGTTCCACAGCTGGGAAATGCTATTCGCAAAGCTCTTTTGAACAACGAACGCACCTGGGCGGATGGCCTGGTATTTTTACACCAAGTTCGGGGCCTCAAACATTCCTCACCCCATGCCTTTGAAGACGAAGCTACCTCGGAGGCACTAGAAATCTTTATGGGAAAAAACAGCTTAAATTACGAGCGCATTATCAACGACACGGAAGGGAAGTGGTGGGTTGATGTCGGACTCGAATTTTCGTCGTTGTTCGAGTGTTTGGCCTGGCGCACCGACTCGCACACTGATATTCTTGAACGTGCATTGAGCATTTCTTATGATGCTGCACGTCGCATCACGAAGCCTGGGAGCTCGCTATACAGCCGTGATTTAGTTTCGCATTTAACCACCGTTTCGGGATGTCGTGTTACGCCTGGACAAGCTCAAGGTCCCAGCGAAGTAACCTATGTGCAATTGTACTGCACGGACAAAGCCTTGATTTATCGCCCTGATAATTCAACGTTCGGGAAACACATCAAGGCTTCGCAAATAATGAAAGGGACAGGCTTCGATTACATCCAAAAACTCATTCAACTTTACAACAATGCAGCGGATAACAGAGCTGCCCTCGCTAGGATCGAAGTCCGTGTACCATTGGCCTATGGTCACACAATCCTACTGAACCTTGATGAAAATTTGATTCGAAACTCATTAGTCGTACTCAGTACTGATGTTTGGTGGTAAGTGTGTGTTGAATATTGTTGGTTAATGGTGTTAATCTGTCTTCAGGGCTCTGCGAAGTCTCCGTGCGACAGCGCTGAAATTCGTTCTTCAATGGCAGTCCACAGGAAGTCCCTCCTTACGCACAAGGCCTTCGGCTCTTCTCCTTACCGCGATGGCAGTGACCTTGTTAAATTCCCTCCATTCCACGATTGATAAAGGTGCCTCAACGCGGGAAGTCCTGAAACTAGCTCTTCCCCATGTCCGCCGTTCAGGTGTTGATGATGGTATTCTCATTTACGGCTCAGCACGGCCTGATAACGATGAGGAGGAAGAGGAGGAAGAGGAGGAGGAAGAGGAGGAAGAGGAGGAAGAGGAGGAGGAGGAGGAGGAGGAGGAGGAGGAGGATGAGTATTTAGAAATGATCATTACCGGGAGTGGCAAAACTCGCAGGTACTATAGCCCTGGAAACTACGCCACCTCTGTTGCACGGGGTATACGGCGTCCGGGACCTGGAACTATCCCGGCGGCGCCCTACGGGATTGTGTTCCTTCGAAATATCAGGCTTGGAGATCAACACCCCATTCCGCGTTTCGAGGAAAAAGGTCATGATAACGGACTCACTCCACGATCGTATTCCTACTTGTTCCAAGTGTCAAGCATCCAGGAAATTTATCGTGCACTTCGTCGAGCTCTAACGACTCAAGCCGCCAATCCCGACCGAGTCAACAACCGTGTTTCCACTACACGGTTCAACAAAACTCAAGAGAAAACTGTTACCACTCGTTCTCGGGCCCCGAAGAACATCCGTATTCCTCCTTGCCCTCAAGATCATGGTTCAGACATAGAGGATGAGCAAGCAATGGATCAGGACGAGATCGATAAGGTAGACGAAACAAATGTCGATGCGGTCATCGATTACAATTTCCGCCTGTTCCTCGTGGATATCACCTTAACGTCCCCAAACCCTCGGAAAGCGTCATCACCCCCATATACCGTATTGACCAAAGAGGAACGGAACCTGGTGAATGATGCCACGCATAAGAACCGCCGGCTGTCTGATTACTTTCGTGATTGCCAATGGAAATATGCTGACAAGCGCGAATGGGATGCATGTTTCGATTATTTCTTTCCCAAGAAAGGTTCCGACCAGCGCTCGACGAAATCCCAAAACTACAAATCGACAATGTACTATGTATGGTGGGTTGAGACAAAAGAGAAGGTGAATCATCAATCTTACCAGTACATCCGGAACGCGCTGAAGGCACGGTTCGACTCGTTGTATTGGATGCCAAACGCGACGAGCGATCGCATTTGGTATACCAAGTTTGACCCTAACTCTGTCAAGACCAGTGGAATTGACCGACGTAGCCCCTCACCACGTATTCTGATTAATATGGCGTTGGTCAAGAATAAGGAGACAGATGCCCCCTTGTGGTGAACTCGTACCTCTACTTAATGTTTGTTAAATATATTGTCTTGTTAAATATAATGGATTGACCAATATTCTTCGTTGAACATCTGGACCTCGAGCCAAATCTATATCACCTATATCAAAATGGTAAGAGATTTGTAAGTTTGTGAGTGCTCGCCGTGAGGAAAATACATACCTTGCAAATGGTTGGGGTGGAGGGCGAGCTTCCCGGAGGCTCGATTTTGACAGTCTTGTCTCCACATTTTATGTACCGCCTTCAAGAACTGATTGATGTGTTCCCTCCGAGATCACGCAAAACGCGAGCTTCCCGGAAGCTCGACGTCTACATTTTACGGTCTGTGTACGAATGCATACGCTTCATGTGTTCCCTTCAAGTCATCCAACGACATACTTGTTCCAGAAAGCGAGCCTCCCGGAAGCTCGGTTCTTGCAGTGTCTTCACATATTTTTACACGCCTCAACAGCTCACCGCTTCGACATAGGTCGTAACATAAGCACCCCGGTTTGGCCTCAGTGTCGTTCCATAACCTCGTGCTCTTTGCACTCTTTGCCCTACCATTCCTATTGTGCCATACAGGATCCAGGCAGGTGCATTGCCATCCGTAGCACCGTTGGCGCACCCTTGCTTTGGGGAATTGTGGTGTCATCACCTCGCATCCTTGTTCGTTGGTTCACCTCCATGGCCTTGGATCTAGTGAGGGTTGGGTGTGATCTTGTGAGTGTTACATGGTTTGTCTTGGCCCATGAGCACTTCATTTCAGCCATATGTACATCTCAGCTGCTCGCAGAACAGTTGGACGCGGTTTCAATGCCTGGGTGGAAAACATGGCTTATTCTATGGATGTAGCTACAGCTGTATACTATGTACCCTGCGGTATGATAGATGCGCAATGGGCGGCGTATGGTATTTGATATTGTTCGATATGTCAAGTAGACCGATGGCGAGGGTAGAGAATCTATTGTTTTAATGAGAATAACGATATTACAGGGTGCGAGGGCTGCCTACCTCGCGTATATTTGATATTCAGACTCTTGTAATGGTCGTTTTGTACAGTTGATACGGTAACATTTTGGAGATCTATGGTATATGACGATACATGGGGTATACGATGTAATGCCAGGCTAGTACGTGTTTCTATCTTTTACAACTAGTAATTGTCCCATCCTACAAATCCTTCTTTGATATAGTAATTAAAATTCCACGGTTACAAACGACAAGAAACCAAAACCAATGTTACAAACCGCAAAAAAATGAAACTGATGTTACAAACGACAAGAAACGAATAACTAGGGTACGTCTATATACAATGATATCCACCTATTAGTCTGCGTTAGAGCGAACTAATGAATGAATGGAAAGATGACTTACCTCGATCCTTCCCCTCCTCGATTTTAGAAAATATGGCACGTTATTCTGGCCTTGAGATTGCGGGTGAAGAACCGCACGGTTAAGTGTAGTCTCTTGTCCCCGTCGCTTATATGCCATCCGGTCGGTCTAGAGGAGGGTAAAGTCGTTGTTCGATAGAAGAAAAATCCACTTACCCCACTACCGCCTTTGTATACCCCATCGCCCCCAGGTTATGTCGATAAAAGTACCTGACGATGGCTCTTTCACCTCGTCTTCTTTCGCTTGGTTGGGCGGAGTAAGTGTCGTTCCATGCGATGGTTCGAAGAGGCATATTTTTTAGGTGATAGATGAGAGTAGGTGTTGTTTTTTAGAGTTAGAATAGACTGAAGGTGGTGGTATACGGCGTCGGTGATTGTGTCCAAATATGGCAGGTCGATTTTGTTTCCGGACGCGGATCCGTATGACGCTCTTGCCATATTAGGAAATGTCGTCGGGTTGGGTTTTTTTGTCGACCCAGTGGCCTCTTTGATGATAGGTATTACCTGTAGTGTGCTAGTATAGTTTCCATGTCCATTTGATTGGTAAAAATTGAGAAAAACTATATACAATGATCGTCATTTTTGAGACGCGACACCTAAGGTTGTTTTAGAAGAATGCTTCAGAGTGAGCGGCGGTCACTTACCAGTCAAAACTGTATCATTTTCGGTGTATTATAGTCTAGGTATTGATTGCTTGAAGGACTAATTGGCTCGACCCAGTTTGAGATGAAAAACGACATTTCTTGCCATTCAGGGCACCGTTATCTACATTGCATGCCTATCTACGTAATACTAGGGACGTGTAAGCTACGTAGATCCTTCTCTTCGCATCTATAAAATGTAGGATAGTCTTTTATCAGCGTCTGGTTGATGTATGAACAGCCGGACGATACATACCTGGTACCCTTGCCGTTTGTTTAGCCTACTGCACCGAATACTATCCAATATCGCGTGACGTACAACATACAGCGGGGGATGGCATCGCTGGGTCAGTTTCCCTGGGATGGCGGCGACGCAGCAGGGTGTGACTCACCTTTGGTCTCGGTTTTGGGTACCTGCTGTTGTTGGTCGCCATCCGTAGCGTAGATATATCCGATTTGGGCCCGTAAAATGGCCCTGGGTTTGCTCTGGGTATCTTTTCAGCCGCGTCCTCCCATTCAACCATCTTTCTACCATCTCCTCGCCCTTCCGTGCCTTCTTATGTATCCAATACCAGAGTAGATGAGATACATCTACAATCTGGATACCCTATAGCGGAGATACCGCTATACGGGCCCTTTGGTGTCTGTACCTGCGGGTGGAGGGTGGGTGAGTGTGAGAGCCGAAGAAATATGACATAATCAGTTGTTGGTTCAACATGAAAAGTCACGTGATCAATAAGATCACATGGTGTCGACATCTCGTCCCGTTTTGGATTGGGATGTCGTTACATAAGCACACTGGCCAGATCACATGGGGTCGACATAGGGCGCAAAACCAGCACATCTGTTCGGCCTCATTGACCATACTCGGCCACCTTTGCGCGCGTGCATTGATTATATGACCCAAGGCAAGTTGTAGCAATTATGTATACCTACTAAAAGGATGATAAAGATTGTTCTCCAGTGCTCTATCCATCCGTTGACCATGTAATACGCAAATTAAATCAAACTTTGCGTTTCTTGGGCTCCGTTTGGTTCTGTCCACTGACCTCACGCTGACGTTTGGAGTTCTAGACATTTTTTTTTTTTGGTTCCATCTGTTTATCTCCACCAAGTAAGAAAATCAAACCTTGTGTTTCTTGGGTTCCATCTGTTTCTCTCCACTAACCTCGCTGTCGTTTGGAGTTCTTTACATTTTTCGTCCAACCGACGGAATTGCGTTCTATAGGATCCAGGCAAACAGCGCAATGCCTTTGGTATCACCATTGGCGCACCTTTTTACCATGGAATTGCGGTGGTATCACCTCCCATCCCTTGTTCGTTTGCTCACCTCCGTGACCGTTGGATGTGGTGAGTGTTGATTTGTTCTCTTATATGATAGGGTGGCATGATCCAATGAGGATGATATTGTTGTGGTGGAAACGAGTTGATTATTGTACAGATGTAGCTACTATGTACCCTGTGGTATTCCGCTGGGAAATCCAAAATCAGCTTGTCGAACCCAACTCGCCTTTTTGATCCCCCATCGCTTGAAAACTGCTTTCCTCATAAAATGGGCGTAGCATATGCGATCACCAGGTCCCCAACCCATAACCTGGTGTTTGAGTATGTTTCCACATACGTTGATGATGGTCCCTCGGGGGTAGGCAAATGTTGCCTTCAAGTCTGGTAGTTCGAAACGGGCCGTTTCAAATGTCCCGACGTTGAGCAGAGTATCGTACCATTCTGGATAGCCGCCGCGGTCTCTGTGGCCTGGAGTGACGCGATTAGTGATGACGGCGATGCCGGTGAATACCGAGGTCCATAGGGAGGTAATGTCCTCTGATTTCCCCATGTTTCGGATCCTTGACTGTACTTTTTTTGCGTCGTTGAAGAGGCTAGGGTGCATGATGGCTAGCAAAGCGTTCAGGTATTCCTCTAAATCCCTAGTATTTCGAAGCCAATGTTTTGATTCAATTTCCTTGCGCAGGTTGAGCGATGGCAGGGTTAGACCTGTCATTGACTAGAAACGTTTCATGAAACGACCGCTGAAGAAGAGTATGGTGACATACGGAGCGACCTTGGGCGAACCATCCACCCGAAAAGTTGACCGAACCGCCTGGAATGCCCCTGGTAGGTGATTGGGGGGCGAGATACTTTTTGTTGATGCGCCAGTTGACGTTGTCTTTAGACCCTGGCTTGATGCTGTTGGCCAACAGCCGGCTTATTCCTTTTGTGGCCGTTATGGTGTCCTCCTGGTGCAATCGCTGGGTTATTTCGGTGGATGGATGCAAGGATGTCGTTCATACCTCGAGTTTTCTGGGTAAGAGTCCGGGAAGGTACCACATGACAATGATACCATTGACATCGACGAGCGTCGCAGGTTTGGAGATGTGACCGATGCGTCGGTGGTGAAATTTACGACTGCGCGCCCATGGGCTCGCGGTAGCGTAGGACGTGATATCCCAGTCCACTGGGACTGGTGCAGGTGAGAGGTGACAATGAACAGCAGACCGTGCGGTAACTTACTTGGGTTCAGTAGCGCATCTACCACAACCTGAGAGATGCGATGGACATAAGCGTCCAACTCGGATCGACGGCGGCTGCGTTTCTTCCTTGAGCGACGCTTGGGAACGAGGTTGATCTTGCTGAGATATTGAGCAGGTCTTTTTTCTCGAGCGCGGTGTTTAGCCGGTATGTTGGCGCCTGTTCCGGTTCTATTTTCGGAGGTACGGGATGGCTCGCTATCGTTCATGTTAGTTTGACTTGTCATAAGCAGAAAAGTACCCACGTCGCTTCGTTCCTATTAGCGAGTTTGTACGCTATGCGTTTATTCAACCCGGCCTGTAATTTTTTAACTTTGCTGTCCATACTCAAGGTTGGTCTGGACCGCGGCAATTCTCGCGCTGCGGATATCAGACAAAAGGGTCTAAGTTTACTCAACAAATAAAAATAAATATTGTTCTAAAATTTTCCGTGAGAGCGCATGGTGTTTATCATAACTCTCATCAGCGTGGGATGTCCCACTGCGCCTCGTCCGCCCATCGTGCCCTAGCAAGTGCTGCGGTGATTACCTTGGGCCCTTGATGGTGTTGTGGAAAGGGATTGGAACGCACTGCTGGCGGATACTCGCCCGGTGTCACCCAATGTTCTGCAGCCTCGGGGTTTAGGGGAAAGCTGCGGTGTGCGCTGGGATGGCTCGACTCTCTCATGATCAGTGGCGTGGCGATTATCCTGGGCTCTTGGTGGTTTTGTAGGGAGGGATTGGAGCGTGCTGTTGGCGGATACTCGCCCGGCGCCAGCCAATATCCTACAGCCCTGGGGCTTGGGGGAAAGCCTGTGTACGCGGAATGGGGAGTGGCCTTGCGTGGGTTGGGGAGTGGCCTTGCAGGGTAGGGTGCGCCGTGCGCAGGATTCGTTTTGCTGGTGAGCAGCAGTTTCATTTTTATTTATGCTTACTGCTCATTAACCATTCACCCAGTATCTATCTACTTGCCTCTGGTTATCCTCTGGTCCCTCTTTCGCCGCCCTCTCTCCGCTGAAACCCCCTGAAGTTGGGGGTTATATCACATGACGCTTAGGGTACGTGACTGTTATACCGATGTGACGCGTGACACCGACTTTTTCACTTAGATTCTACTATTTATTTTTTCTACTCTGCTCTCGTCGACGTCGCTGCCCACAACACTTGGAAAACATCGGGAGAATTACTTGGATTGCCTTTGGTATCACCTTTGGCTTGGTGCTTGGGAATTGCGGCTGGTAACACCGCCCCTTCCCTTGCAACTTTTTTTTTGCGCCCAAAAGGGCAGGGGTGGGCTTGGAAGGTTGAGATTTTGGTCAGGTCGGGTTAGGGGATTGAAAATATACCAGGAGGGGTTGTCTGTTGCTGGCTATTGAGCGCGTTTATCCACCATGTCGCTTCCCGGTCGTGTATCTCTTTTGTGAACTTATTTTTATTTTTTATTTTATCAATATGTCGTCTCATGCCTGTTGGTCTATCAGAGGCCAGCGGACCCACTCTAATGTTTCGAAAGGGGCCGATGTGCCGTCCGACTGAGTAGGGGCTGTTTTATCCTGTAGCTCGCCTCTCATGCGCGTTGTTTAGAACCAAACGTACCAAAACCCAAGCCGGTGCCGGGGTGGATGTTGTTGATAATGTTTTTCACTGGATAGAATATATGCAATCCCGCAACGAGAAAGCGGCTGATCTTATCGAGCAAGCCACCTGGGTCCGTGCATTTCTAACGAGTACTGCACCCGATTGGCAATTTCAGCAATGATGATTATTTTTTGTACAATACAAGCATGAAAAATATAGATTACGGAGGCAAAAAAATGTAGATGCAAACTAAGAGCGTGTATATATGATGGGAAAAAAAAAATGCAGGCGAATAGAACGAATGGGTGTCTATGGTAGGCTGTCAAAGGAGGGTGAGTTTTAATGTGGGGATCGAAGCAAACACTTACCGACGTCAAGGATCTATAATCCCGTTGGCATAGAGGTTGTGGTCAAGGAAGAGGCGGGCGATGGCCTCAGATCCCTGGATGAACTTGTGCGTCAGGGTCTTCTTCATCTTGATACTATTCTTCCATTCTTTCGCGCTTTTGACACTGACGCCTTCATTCTCCAGGGCATTGATACGCTTTACGTACCATTCCTCACTGTTCCTATTCCACTGGTCCCCGTACATCCCTGAGTCTGAAAATGTGTCCTGCTTGGGCCATATCGACGCGTGCTTGATGGATTGGGGCGGGTTTCCTATGACGATGTGGAATACGCCGCATATATCATCCAATGTTTCGTCGCTGACACCGTCATCCAAGAAATAGACCCCGCGAGAAGACGAGGCCACGACTTCATCGCATAGCCTTGGGCCATTCAGGATCTCCTCGTCCGGTACCACTTCTGACGCTATCCTACCAGCAATTCCGCCTCTCATCCTGATTGCACGACCGGCAGGCGATTGTAAAATCTCATCTCGACGCTGTTTGTACAAGGCGTAGTCGAATTGGGTCACCTGGTAGTTTGCCGGTCGTGGGCCGACTCCTCGCGCCGTGGTCTTCCAATTGTACTCGGGAGGTTTTTGGGCGTGCTCTACGACGGTGCGAAAAGGGATACCGAGCTCCAAAAGCCCTAGGGCAATCTCCTCCATTGTTACCCAATGATGGCGGTACACCAAGAGAACGGCTGTTATAGATGTAAGGGCGATATGCCAGGGAGATGGGTGTAAAGACTGGGGGGGTGGACGAAGAATATATGTGTATGCCCCATTCTCTGCGGGCAACGAACGCTCAATGTCCAACATCCGAAAATCTGGCCGCAGATCCAGACGAAGATCCCATGAGTTGGGCGGTAGCTCGCGGAATCCAACAGCCGGGTTGATGACGGTGTTGCAGAAGTTGATGACGGCTGGAATGTGGGCCGCATCGACCTCCTCTTTCGAATAGTTGAGCATCCATCTTGCCGAGTTGAGGTCCTTGCGAGCTATTGAATCCCCAGCATGTAGCTTGGGTATCCAACCCTCGGCGCCTTCATTCCATGTGTACCCATGACGCATGAGCATATATTCTTGCAACGGTGGGACGCGACGGCGAGGAGGTTTGGGAACGGATGAAGGCTGGGACGACGATGCCATCTCCATCACGTTGCTCATCTTTTCCTCCCAAGTTCTCCCCAGGTCGGAAACATCGACATCCATACCTTGTGCCTGGTAGCCCTCGTCGTCGTCGTCGCTGTACGGTGCGGCGACTTGAACACCCTCGGGGACTGGACAATGGGGGACAATATCCCATTCGTTGGCGAACGACCAGTAATGACGCTGGTAAGCCTGATGTTCGTTGAACATGTCCTTTGCCTCTATTTTTGACAGTCTTGTTCGCCTGTAAAATGTGGGATGATCATGGTCCTGTTCCCATAGAAATACGGTGGCCGTTTTGCTGAGCTGTTGTTTTCCGGCCACTTCTTCTCGTGATTCCCGCTGTTGTTTTTCGACCTGCGTTTCTTTTTCCTTCCGCCGCCTGGCCTTTTCACGCATCCTCTCCGAAAATGTTTCCCAAGACTCTTGCATTCGTTGGTCGGAATGTCGCTCCACCTGGGGAATCACATGGGCGACGGGCTGCTCTTCGACCGACCAATCTGGATTGTGCTTGTCTATCCGGGTGGACGGTCCCTTTGGGGGGATCCTTTGGACGGGCATCTCGTCGGATTGTCGGTGCGGAAGGATGATAGACGATCGAATAATCTCGCGCCGTTTTGCCAGTTCGATAACATCAGGCGGAGGAAAGTATACCTCGGCCATGCCAGAGTCCCGGCAGTTTTTCGGTACTGACCCGTGTTCTTTTCCCCAGAGGAACCAGATGGGAACCCGTGCACGGACAAAATAGGGCATGTGACGGCCCCAGCGAGTCAGGTACGGGTTGAGGAATGCGCCTGGACGGAATCCTGCCTCGAGATTGCAAACGACCGTTTCTCTCAACACATCTAGAAATGCGATAGGGATCGGGTTTTGCCTGGCCTTTGATAAACCCTTCCATGCCCTATCGAAGCACATGTATTCGTTCTGATTCAGCCACAGAGATAAGGCAAATGTGACGCAGGCCGTCAGCATGGTGAATGATTTTTTGGCGCGTCGGGCACAGTTGAATGCTGCATGTTGTTTTGGGTGACTGGCTCGGTAGCCTTCGGATGTAGGCCATCTGGGCCAGTTGATGGGAGGGAACGATTCTCGGCCCGGGTGCAAGCCCATAAGACCCCTCAGCATGTTCAGCAGGGTGTCCTCCAAGTCCATCCATGCAACTCGTATCTTTGCCTCCAGAATAAAGCCCATTTTGTTGGGTAGCTCGACAATCGAAGTGGCCAGTTCTTCGGGGGTCAGAGCCAGCACTGCAAAGCAGGCGGTGTAACTCATTCGCTTGGGATAGAAGGCCCTATAGATGGCAGCATCTTCCAAAAGGTATGGCCTGTCGTGTTCAATGTGGGCATTGTTCCCCATCTTTTGACCGATGACTTCGGGCAGGGCGCGGCTGAAGGGGGATACAATGAGGCCGGATTGAGGGTGCCATGCGGCATGGCGGCTTATGGTCGGGAGCAAAACATCTGGGATGGGGATACCGTTGACGGATGACTAGGGGTCGTTAGAGGCGAGGGTAATTTATCTACGCAATTACTTACACTTTCAGCCATATCCTCAACTTGGGCTCGTCTGGTCGCTGTGTTTGCCTCGTGTATTTTTTTTTGTTTTTTCTTTTTTCCGTATTCTTCCAACCCAAATTCAACAACAGGGAAGCAGTGGAGATACCGCTGCGATTCCTTGTGTTTAAGCGCTCACGGTGACACCAGTGAGCAGCTTGTTAAAGGGTTATCTGGTCCTGGTGAGGGGTGATGGGTGTTGCGCTGACTTGGAAAAAAAAAAGCCACCGCGAAGATCAACATTGTTTACCTAATCAATCGGGTCGGGGACCTCGGCCGGTTGGGTTGTTTGTAATTGTTGTGAAAAATGAGACCTAGGTTTGCACCATGTGATGTTACTCGTCACGCGTGACGTTTGCTCGAAACCTTGAGCTTATTATTACCCCTCCACCAACCCCCCTCTCCCTGTAGACTCGCGCCTCCCATTGGTATCATCTGCCCGTATAGTGGTATCTCCGCTATAGGGTATCAGAAAGTAGACGTATCTCATCTACTCTGATCCAAACCAGGAAAACCAAGCCCTCCAAATCAAGTAAGTGTCCCACCAAAAAAAAAAAAAAAAGATACGTTGGGTAGGGTTGGGATTGACGGTTAGACGCGGCAGAAAGAGACGATTGAAGGACGAAATTTAACCGCATACACGCCGTACCGTTTACATCTCCTGGTGAGCTTCCTTATCTTCAGGCGGGCTACTCGGGGATGACTCAGCATGTTGATTTTTGGGTATTGATTAGATTTGCCTGTCACCATGTCCGACCGCCCGTCTGTCCGAAATTTGAGGATATTCCGCGACATGCCCTGGAGAACGACGATTCCTCTCACGATGGATGCATCGCAGTTACCGCCGGAGATAGAGGTAAGCTTTCTCATTCATTCCTATATGCGCCACGACCCATGTCCTGCATAGGCTTTCAGGGCAGCACTCCTCGCACGGGAGGGAGACTTCAGTGATGGGCTGCTTTATCTCAGCCGGCCACCCCAGAACAAACCCACCCCCGAGAGTTCAGGTCAAGCGCTCTTTCCGCTGAGCCAGCGGTGGTCAAGGGCGGAGCGAATGAATATCTCCACGGCGGCCCTTTGCTACATGTTGTTGGATATGGTAGCATTTGGCCATCGAAGCCCAGAAAACCCGAGATCGAGGAGTATTCTGCCCTCTCGTCCGCCCAAAACGGAAAACATGGTACGTGGTTTCCTCCTCCACCTCGGGTATGTCGAGCTGATAGAGCGACTCGGTTAGCCCATCCGGTCTTTGATCCATTGGAAAAAGACCATTATTACCGCGTGCAGTGCGGTCCAGGACCATCACGAGGAATCTGCCGGGCAAGGCATCATATTGCGGGCGCTGGAGCGACTCAATCGCCTGGAAAAGTCTCAACTCGCCCTCAAAATAGAGGCAAATTTTACGGTGGCCAGCCTGCATCTCCGGTTGTTACTCAAAGTAAGATAACCTGTATCCTATCTTTTCTTTTTTGCATCCTCTAATCGACGTTTTTTCCCCGTAGGGTACCTTGGACTGTTGGAAGAGGAACGACATCCTTATTTCCCAGCTGGTGGAGTAAGCGCTCCGTATCATGTAGGTACAATTTCTGATGGTCGTTTACAGCGAAAACCCCCTTATACCCAGGTCGCGTATCGTCGAGGCCGTCAAGTCGATCGATGTGGCCAATTTGAAGCTGCCCCTCCACGCGGCCATTGCTTTGTCCCCGATATGTCTCGTTGGGGGTATGGCATTGACCAAGCGGTGCGTGGCGGAGGAAAAGTTATGCCACGTAAGAGTTTATGGTGGAATATGCTTCTGGTAGCTAACGATCCTTTATAGTATTGGTTAAGTCTTGGGGGTAACCGACCTCCCGTCTTGCGAGAAATTGAGGCCCGTATATGGCGAATAGTATGGGACCACGCGACGGGCACAATCGACCTTATGGTGCGGTTGAAGGAGGATCTTCCGGGCATAGTTGGATTGTTGCAAGCCGTTAATGAAACCGCCACGTTGAAGTGGTTCAACGCCGGTATGTTTGGTTCATTCCTGAAACCGCCTATACCAATCATGTGTTTCCGATAGTGCCGGATGTTATCGACGTGGATGCCCTCGTCTCGGTGAAGGACGAAGGGCGTGACCCATCTGTGCCGCCTGAGGCCGGCCCATCTTTGCAAGGTCGGTTTTTGGTTCATTTCAACCGTTTCTGTATCTTATTCTGCTTCAGGTAACCCATCGGAATCACCCATGGCAGTTGTTTTGCATCAAGCAAAAAGGCCTGTGGGGGCACAAGGCAAGCAGCCGCAGGAGGTAGGGGTGGTTTCCGATAGAGAGGAACTTGGGCAACCCTCATCAGGGGTTAGACGAGATGAAGGGGGGGAATTCTCTTCCGGGGTAGGGCCAAAGGAGACAGAACGCCCTGAAGGTGGTGACCGCCGGATGGATAGCGACCCAGACCACGACCCACAAGATGAGCAGATGGGGGTGGGCAAGGACGGGCAAGAGGACGACCCCATGGAGGGCGTAAACGACGGAGAGAAGGACCACCCCATGGAGGGTGTAAGCGACGGAGAGCAGGATGACCCCATGGAGGGTGGAAAAGATGGAGAACGGGACGACCTGATGGAGGGCACACACCGTCACAGGGAGGAAGACGACCCCATGAAGGGTGTTGTGGAGAAATCATCGGAGGAGGAGGAGGAGGAGGAGGAGGAGGAGGATAAACCGGCACAGGTGAGGGCCGATAATTCCACCGATGAGGAGGAGGAAGAGGACGGGTCTACTCGGGGACAGGCGAGTAGGGAAAAGGGAAAAGGCAGGGCTCAAGATGACCCCATGGCGAGAAGCGACGAAGAGTCGACCGAAGATGAAGGGGACGACGGCGGTACGCTCGCTCCATTCATTATCCTTTCCGATACTTACAGTGCAGTAGGCAAGCAGAGTCTCGTTATCAAGGTCCCTCGTCGCAAGGCCCCTCCTCCAGTTCGTCGGTCCCAGCGCGTACCCAAGAGACCGGTCGAGGTCACCAAACGGAAGCTCCCTCCTCCAAAACCTGAGACAAAGCCGAGAAAGGCCCAGGCGTCGGTCGTGGTACCGCCGTATCACGAAATTATCGTCATACCAGACGACGAGGTGGGTTTGGGTTACCCAAATGAGCGCCTCATTATTCTCATCCTAACCCTTAGTCACCTTCCGATGCTGCTGGGTTAGACGAATTGACCGGCCCAGCGGTAAGTTTGTTTCCTTTAATGACCGGCTTTGCTTCGCTCAATCCTATATAGAAAAAAACGTCCAGCCCACGCCGGTTTTTCTGCCTTGACGGATCTGGGGAGGAGATGCACGCATCGTCGGGCTACGTATGGCTGTTTCATTTTTTTTTCAGGTTCTTTTTCTGACCAAACTCTTAGACATTGGCTGATATCCGATGGTACGAGCGAATGATGGATGCCGCAGAAAGTTTCTACGTGAATGGGAGACCTCGACATCTATCGGATCCTACGACCTCGGTGTTTCACATTTTGGACAACGAGAGATTCAACGAAATGACAGAGGCAGAGCTGAGGGAGATTTTCAAAACGCGCCACATCGTCGTGACGGGAAGGACCAAGCCCTCGTATGGGTTTGACGCCAAAGGGTTGAAAACGATGGCCCATCTTAACAAGGAGGTCACCATACATGGTAAGTTTAGGGTTATCCTTTTCGAATTTCTCTGTTTAGGGTGTTATTAGATTATTCGGCCAAGGTCGCATACAGCTACAATGCCCGACATCGTCTCGGAAAGGTCATCAGTTTGGCCAAGGCTGCCGCTGCTCCCAATGGGAAGATCCTCAACTGCCTCGATCTTCCTATGATGTTTGCAGAAAGCCCCATACCGGCATTGGCGTCAGATATGCCGGCTTGGGACCAAGCCTTGACCGTCTCGAACCGAGACGAGCACTATCCAGCTGCGATCTTGAGGTGGGGCTTGGCAGCCACCTCGGGGGCGTACCATCATTGGCATATCGACACCGACGGTATGGGGACGTACGTCGAATGCAAAACGGGCGGAAAGATATGGTTTGTGGGTAGGCCAAAAGGATCGGATGGCTTCGACGCCCTGGCATCCAGCCATATTTTCCTGGGCCCCGACGAATTCAAAGTGGATGCCCCCAACACCGACCGCTGGGATATCGAGGCAGTATACCTGCAGCCCGGAACTCTATTGTAAGTAAACATGCTCATCCGTTTACCCTATACTCAACGCTTTAGGATCATGCGACCCAACACCCCTCACGCGGTCTATACCCCCCAACATGCCATCTGTCACGGAGGCCATTTCGTGTCCACCGCCACCATCCGAGATACCTGCTATGGTATCTTTCACACTTTCATCGCCAACAACCTCATCACCAACACGGAGCATGTTACTGCATCGCGGATGATTCTTAGACGAATCATCACCATGTACTCTGCCGAGTTCAAGAACAGGGCCCAGGACTCACCAGGTGAGAGCTTTATTATCCATATCGTTCACCCTTTTGACCTTGTGAACAGAGACTATCAATGAGCATGTCCCCGACTTTGGGACGTTTGATGGGATTATGGACGTGCTGACGCTGCACAATATAATCGAGCTCTCGAACGTCATTAACTTCAAGATGTACGGTTCGATGGCTCAAGAGCATAACCGTGAGCGTCTGGCTACCTTTGTGGGCCGTGCAGCATCCAGGAATCTGGTCGAAAAGATTCTGGCCCGATATGAACTCGTCGACGCCCAAGGCAATGCAGTGGATGCATGGACATCTCTCGTTTGGCCCTACCTCGCCCAACAGGCCAAATGCACTCTGGCGTATAAAGCAAAAGCGTGGGCTAGCGGGATAGGAACCACCAACAGTGATTGTACGTACGATGAGGTGGTGACGGCCCTCCGACATTACGCGTGGGGCGACGTCAATTTTATCAGCGCCTTCAACAGCTGCACATCTTTCGACTCGTTGGCGTGGTCGGGTGAGACATGGACGGTGAGGCAGAAAAGTGAACCCAGTGTGCCTATCAGTGCGTAACCCTTGGCCCTCTAAGAATACTGAACGAACCTTTGTCCATTTTGACAGAAAAATCGGGGAAAACAGCTGCAGACGAGCTATGGCTCCAGTCCAAACCGCTCCCTGCCCATCTCCTCCCCTCGCTAAAACTTCCTGGTGACGAATCCGATGAAACAGATACCGACGACGAACGTGAGCAGGGCTTTCAACAGATCATTACCGTGAACTCATGGGAATGCTTTCTAGCTACCACCAAACGACGAAGGACGGGCTAATATTTACGCGCCCATCATATTATTTTTTTGTAGTTTAGAGTACTTCATTATAATCGACATATATACCATTAGATACATGATTATAATGATAGTTGGCATAAATGACGCCCCAAGCCCGCATGTGCACGATAAGAATGTTTCTTTGGATGAATAAGCCATTAAGATGATGCATCCTCGGCATCTTCTTCCCTTCCATTAACCAGAGCAAAGCGTACAAGTTGAATGGTATACCCCGTTTGGCATGTCGTATCTTTTTTTTTTAAAGTTCCAAGATTTATATTCCGCCCTAAGTGCGGTTGTAGCTACTATTACATAACTACATTTGAGGAACGTGGTGCAAACCTATGTTTACACCACGTGATTTGAGGGAGAGGCCTTATGCGATAATATGAGAATGCATATCATACCTGAGATCAAAAATAAAACTTGAAGGGTCAGGTGGTTTGTTTAAATGTCATAATGCCAGGTAAAAGGCGACGAACACCGTCTATATCTGACCTAACCGAGTTGAAACAGGCGCACATCCGCACCAGGCCATTCCGTTGGTCATCGATAAGAGGTTGACGCGGGCCGATTGCATTTCTTGCCCCAACACCCAATGGCCGGATCTCCACCGCCCAATCCATTTAGGGTTAGGGTTAGGGTTAGGGTTAGGGTTAGGGTTAGGGTTAGGGTTAGGGTTAGGGTTAGGGTTAGGGTTAGGGTTAGGGTTAGGGTTAGGGTTAGGGTTAGGGTTAGGGTTAGGGTTAGGGTTAGGGTTAGGGTTAGGGTTAGGGTTAGGGTTA